>JAKFHU010001798.1:7500000-8750000 GCA_023783475.1 Daubentonia madagascariensis | reverse complement strand
GTCTCTACGTACTACGCAAAACATTCTGCATCATTTTATTATTTCCAAGTGAAGTATCAATAATAGTAGTTAGTAACAGTAGTTAGTAATTCTCCTAACTACTGTAGGAAAAAATTATAGAAGCTATTAAAGGGGATGAGGAGAATAAGTTTGAACACTTTGTCCTGCAGGTGAAAACAAAATTTCTGTATTGAATGTTTGTTTCCTGGGAGAGAAAAAGTTTCCGTGCATGAACTTGGGAAAACATTTTGAAAGAACTCATTCAAATCAAGCTAGAGCTCCTTCCTGTCTTACTTGCTCTGGGAGGGGAAATAGGAATAATTTATTATTTTTTCTTCCTAAAGTCTAGTCAAGTTAGCATCAACTTAATTTCAACTTTGGTACTGAATCAAGTTTGAGTTTGGTGTGGTTAAGGATTAAGAAAACTAATTCTAACACCTCAAATGAATTCTAAAGTTAAGAAACTGCCTTTGCAAACTGAAGAGAGAAAATATCGTTTCCTCTTGTAATTCTCCACAAATTCTGTGTATCGTTAAAATTGAATACAGATTTAATTTGTTAAATAGTCAATAAAACCTCAATATCTTGAACCAATTTAGCCATTGTAGACTTTTTGTTGTTGTTGTTGTTTTGTTTTGTTTTTTATTTCAGAGTATTACGGGGCATTACAGACTTTTCCAAAAAAAAGAAAAACATGAATTCTTTCATATTTATACACTAAAATATTAAACAAATATTTTACCTACTTTGGGCCAGGTTTTGTGTCAGACATGAGGGATATAAGAATCAAAAATATCCCCAAAGTGTGGTGATAACATAAGCAAACCAGCACAAGCCTTAAAATAAAGACGAGGTGTGCTAAACTAGAAAAGTGCCTAACTTTCTGATCTTATCTTTATTGCTCTATTCTCTTGTTCACTCTAATCCAGTCACATTATTTCAATCACACCCTTCTTATCTCCTGAACACCCCCTGGGATTCGCCTGAGTACCTGTGCACTTACTTTCTCCCTCTGATAGGAATACTCATTCCCCATACCTTTCAATTATTAGCTCCTCATTTTTCGGGTCTTAGCTCAAGGGTTAACTCAAAGAGTCCTTCCCTGAATACCCCTTCTCTCATCCTGCTCTCCCAGACAATCTTTGCCACATTACTTGCCTTTTAAAAACTTTTCTTTATCTGAAAATGCCTTGCTTATTAATTTGTTCACTTGTGTCTTGAATTTGTGATTGTAATTGTGGCATTAAGTTCCATTAGGACAGTACCTGGGTCTATCTTGGGCTCTGCTCTAACTCCAGTGCCTAGCACTTTGTCTTGCACATAGTTAAGCAGATGTTCAATTAATATTTATTGAAGATGAATGAATGGTGCCATGGGGACTAACTGGGGCCATCAGGGAAGCTTTATATAGGAGATAATGCTTGAGCTTAAAGTATCCCCTTTAAGATATAGGATTAACCCAAATTGGGCACCAGTGAAAGAGGGAGTTAAGGAAGGTTTCCACCTTGACTGGTGAGGGCCTGGCAGTGGTACCATTTGCATAAACAGAGAACAGAAGATAGTCCCAGCTATCCAAGGGAGACAACTTCCGTTTTGGATAAGGTGAGTTTATAATGCTTGTGGGTCCTTTAGGTAGGGATGTGCCATGAACACTTAGACAAAAGGAAAGGCATCTGTATTGGAGAGAGAGATTTCTGCTATTTTTCACCTTGTAAAGCCACTCACTCAGGAGAGTTGCCGGTGAACTACATCTATGCATAGATTCTTCAGGAACTACTTTCATTAGTAAGGTATTTTGGGGGAGGGTGGAGGGAGTGTTAAAGTAAATCACAACTTATAGAAAGTGGACAAAAAGAATTCAGGACGTTTAAAACCACAAAACTATAAAAAGTAAATTTGTTGACAGAAGGAATGAAGAAGTTTCTGAACTTAGCCACCAAAGAAGAATGACCACTCATATGCTTTATGATAAAAAAGAAATTTGCTTCCCTTGCCAAGTCCTTCCAAGGAAAATTCACTTATCCACCCCTTTCCCAGGCCTTTGGCCCTTCTTCCTCAGCAGAACTGGAAGGAAGCCCGGCTTCACGGAAGAGAAACCAGTGGACTTACAATTTGAACCTGAGGTTGAAGATGAAGCAGCAGAACTCTAGGGGGATGAAAGCAGGAAGAAGAGAGAAACAAAGGGTTAAGAAGGCCTAGTAGACAATTCGGGGGGCAGACCCAAGAAAAGAGATTTTCAGATGTCCATCTGAAGTGGACTTAGTATGTGGAAGGCAACTCATGGTAGATAATGTACATACCTTGCACTACCCTGTACATTTGTGTTCTTGATTGTCTAACCATAAGATTTTTCTCTCTAATGAGTAGCCGAGGCTTTTTGCCCTTTCAACTCTTCAGGGCATAGTTAAGAGATTACAGCTGGATGTTTTAATGCACTGACATTTTGGTGCAAAATGAGGCAAATCCATGCAAATGAAAACTTGACAATTTTTCTTGGAACAGTCCTGATTTCAGCTTTTAATGCCAACAGTCTCAGAATTCTCTTGAGTCTTCCCAATCACAGAGTCAAATTCTTATGGTTTTATTATGATGCTTTTGAGGATCAACAAAAGTAAAACTTTACAACGTTTAAACAAAATGATTGGGACACATTTTGACTCCAACAAGGTGTTTAATTTAGAATGAAAAGGCTATCTGTAGCAATGAAATCAAGATGAGCTTGAAGTTATAAAACCTGTGCACTTTTAAAAGGAACTGTAATGATAGATCTGTAAATGCATATATAGGTATGTGCAGTGGGGAAAGAGAACCTGAGTTTTTCAATTCTGTTTTCCAATAATATGTCATTACCAGTATTTGGTGGAGTAACTGGCAAATAGTGTGGTTCAAAACCATTTGTGAAATAAATTAATAACCTCAAGGAATCACAAGCTGATTTAGGAACAGTTTAGGCGCCATTTTTACAAATTGTTCCTGCCTGAAGGACCATCTCATTCCTGGAAAATACCAGAATTTATGGGGTAGTGAAAGGAATATGATCTGTAAAAAAACCAAGAAGGAATGGTTAGGGAAGAAACCAGAGAGTGAAACTAAGAAATTAAGAGAAGGCAAGGAGCAAAGTCCTAATATCGTCCTTTGGACCTGCAAATTCTAGGCTTCTAGGCACAGTAAGGGAGGTACAAGATCATGATAGTTAGCAGATCAGATTCTGGAACCAAATTTCCTGGGTTCAAGTCCCAGCTCCACCACTTACACTGTGTTAAGTAATTTGGTGGCTTAACCTCTCTCTACCTAAGTTTTTCATGTGTGAAGATACTGATGATACTTATATCACAGGATTGATGCAAGGACTATATAGTCCAGGGGTGAGGAACTTGTGGCCTTCTAGGTCCTTAAGTGTGGCCTTTTGACTGAATCCGAATTTTACAGAAAAAATTCTTTGATTTTTATTAATATGTTTTTGTTCATCTTTTATATTTTTATTTTATTTTTTAAAATGAGCATACTTAAAATACCAAAGAATAAAATAGGTTTCAGCAAAATAATGCTCACAGATTAGCCAGCACAATTAGAACACTAGTAAGCCATAAGGGCTAAATTGAGGGCTGCTATGCTCATGATTTAGTTCTAACTTTCCTGGCCCAACTGGCACCACTACTACACGAGACTGGCTGGTGAGAGTTTATGGGGGTTGAGTACACCAGTCTGTTATCAGCTTTTGACAACATTGCAGTGTGGTTCTGTTTGAAGTGGGATTTGTGAATAGTTGCACAACTCGACAGTATTTTTTAATTCTGTCTGCTTAACAGCCCATCATGTCAAAGAAGACCAAGAGAATGCTGAAGGAAGAAAACAGATTTTTAAATGAAGATTGGGAATTGCAATATTATCTTGTTTCTGCTAAAGATAAGATGACTTCCTTGCTTTCTGATACTGTAATATCAACATTAAAGAAATTCAATGCTCATCAGCATCATAACCCTCATGAGGACCACAAATATTTTAAATTAGAGAGGTGTGAAAGGTTGTATTGCAGAAATTAAAAGATGAAAAGCAAAAGCAAAGATAATTCTTTCAAGCAGCAATAAGACCTGGAAATAATGCCACTGAAGCAACTTATAAGGCAGCTTATATACTCAGGAAAAAAGGGATGCCATTCAGTGATATAGAAACTGTGAAAGAATCCATTGTTGAACTTGTAGGATGCTTAGACCCTGATAACATTTCAAAGTACAATTGCCTTTTTCAAGAAGAACCATAACTGATCGGCAGCATGAATTAGCCTTCAACTGAACAGAACAACATCATGCAATACTTCAAAAATAATATATATTATTCAATTGCTTTGGATGAATTAACTGATACTACTGACTCAGCACAGGTTTTATACTTCATTTGGGTCATAACAGAAGATTTCCTTTTCTACAAAGAGTTACTTGCTTTGGGCACTCTTGCCAACAGAACTCAGGGCATAGATTGCTTTAACAACTTTCAAGATAGATGTCATGAAGTTGAACTGAATTTGGTAAATTCAGTGAGTGTATGTACAGAGGGTGCACCTTCCATGACAGGAAAACATGAAAAGTTTCTTGCACGGATAAAAAAGGTGTTAACAGATCCAGATGCTCTCATGTCTTTTCATTGTATCTTGCATCGGCAAAATCTCTGTGCTAAACTACTATTTTAAGAGAGTCTTTGCAACAAGTTATAAGTATTGTTAACTATATTCCTGCAAATGCAACACGGCATTGTCAGTTTCGTAACATGCTAAATTTGAACAATGAGGTATTCAGTGCGGATTTGCCATATCATTCTAAAGTGTGTTGGCCATGGCAGAGAGAGGCGTTAGCCGAAGTATTTATCTCTGTGAGAACAGATAGTTAAATTTTATGAAAATTTAAGAATAGAGTCAGCAATATGAATTATTGAAAGAAGATTTCTATAGGAATGCAGCATTTCTGTGTGATATTATGTCAAATCAAAATGACTTGAGTATTTCTTTGCAAGGTTAAACTAAGTCTATATATGATATGTGGCAAAAAAAAAAAAATCCAAGCATTTCAAAAAAAGCTGTCTTTTTTCAAAACACTTCTTCAAAAGGAAATTTCAGGCGAATATTTTCCCCAGTTAGTGAGGGTCATCGATGAGCAGGATGATATACACGAATCATTTGAAGAATATGCTGCTGTTATAGACCTATGAATTTGAGAATACAATGAGAGGTTCAGTGACTTTGAGAATAATGACATCACGCTCAAATTAGCATTTCAACTTCACCTAATTGATATCACCAAGGCACCTAAAGAACTACAGATGGAATTGATTGAGCTCTCAGTAGATGACACTTTAAAGTCATTGTTTGATGCTAAAAAAGATCCAACTGAAATACGGAAAAATGCAGTAGAATACCCATGCCTTTGGCAACATGCCCCAAAAAATGCTTTCTTGCTTTTCAACCACTTATTGCTGTGACTCCACATTCTCCTACCTAACCCAAATCGAGACGCCCTTAAAATCACAAGTGACTGATACCCATCTAGAGGATAAACTGAAACTGCGGATCTCCATGCTGCAACCAAATATTCAAATGCTTTCCAACAAAAAGCAGACCCAACAGTCATTAAAAGGTTAGTTAACTTTAAAATTAACAAATAGTTTTCATTTTTTGAAATTATTAATAAGTACCTAGTATTTAGATTTTTACAAAATAATGTACATTTTTAAGTGTATCTAATTGAAGTTTCTTGAATGCAGCCTTATTTGACTACAGCTAAATTAATGCGGTCTTCCAACATGAAAAGGTTCCCCACCCCTGATATAGTCCTTGAGCTAACAGTGCTTGCATATGGAGAATGCTTGTTTTAAATGCAATTTTCTGGGAAATGAGGGCTTATGGTGAAAAGTAATGTAGTCTAGTCATGATTTAGACAGTCCAATAAGAGTTGCTAACTAGAGCTGTGATCCCAAGTGACTCCCTTAAATTTTTCTACCTCTGCTCCCTCGTTGCTCTATCTTGTACTACCTCTCTTCTTTCTTTCCCTTTCTCAGTTTCTAAGGGGAAATATATGAATATAGGACAAGGTCAGGCAAAGGAAAATTTATTACTAGCTAGCATTTTGACCCCAAACCCCAGTGCAGTCTATTGGTCAGCTGGGTAGGAACATGTAGGAATAAGAAAATCTGTTTCTCCTAGCTTATGAGGTATATATTGAAAGACTTTTACAAGTTGAAAAAGAAAGTACAACAAACATGTGTGATATTACTGTTGTTAATATAAACACCTTCATTATTCCTTATATGTATATTTCCGTGAAATCCAGGGTCCCACACCATCTAATAACTGAAGTTTCTGGCAGGACTCTTGAGTATGATTACAAGGAGAGGAGATAAATTACTCTAACATTTGAAAAGAAGATCTTTCTCTCCTTCCTCCCTTCCTTCCCTCCTTTCTAAAGCACCTTATTCTAAAAGTAAAGAATCTTTTGCCTTCCAATCAGCTCTTTCTTTGGGCAAACTCCTTCTTCCATTTCTGGCTGTGAACTGAAGCAACTCCACATGTAGTGGTCAAGTGAAGAAGGTGCCTTCCTAAGAGTGCCCTAAACCATAACCCTATAAACATCAGGCTCTATTGACTCCTAGGATCAGAGGCTAAGTCCACTGTAATAGGGCAGAACTTTGCTCCGCTGTCAAGGTGCTTGAGTCAATTTCAAAATTAGATTTATTATGTACATAATTTTGTTTTAATCATGGCATCATATCAGGGGATATGTAAATCTAGAGACATTTTTTGTTAATCTACCTCTGGTTTGATAAGACAAGCACTACCTTGCTATAACAAAATGGTATAAATTTTATTGGCTTCTTAGAGCACATTTCTGCATTTCCCCAGTGTTATGGAAAATATCCACTTATTACTTTATTCAGTTGTAAAATTCGGAATTTTGCCAGGGGAATAAAAACATTCTTCTTTGTTAAAGCAATTTAGTTAATACACATGCACACACACACTGGGATTTTAAAATAAATTCCTTTTACTTGTTTTGGAACAGCATTAACCACCAGTATTATTTTTAAAGTTTTACACCACCATGCAGATCAATTTTAAGGCAAGCAGAAGGATAATTTTTAAATGTGTTTCATATGGTCTGTTTTGCGTGGTAGGATAATCTGGATAAATCTTCCTTTGAGACATTCCTTCCACTTCTCTCTGTTTCTGCAACAGCCTCCTTGTTCTCCACCTCCAGGAGGACTAATTTGACTTTTCCAGGGATTTTCAATTCTTCACAAGTTGGATGAAATACAGGATTGAGAGCACCATAATTGTCAACAAGTTCCTCACCTCTTAACGTTTGTCCTTTATCTTTTAAATGCTGTGTTCACCGTTGCATTTTATAGAGTGATGTAGTTATAAGTCATCTTGTATTCACTTCTGCATTCATATTTCACATTTTGCTAAAAGTTCACACCTGTTTTCCTCCTCTCATTGCCAATGTCCCCAATGTCAACGGCCTGGTTCTTGATATTTTGTGTTCCTTGCTGAGACTTACTGAATTCTCTAATATGAAGGCACTTTTCTGAACATATTCTCAGTGTGGGTTTCTCAGTGGTGAAGTGGAGAATCTCTCATCTGTGCTGCCTTCAGCAGCTGTGTAAATACAGCTGGAAACTTGCAAGTGGACAGGGTCAGTTGTAAATAGGTTTCCTTTCCTTTATGTGTTTTGGAATGCTGTTCTGAGAACAACGGACCATGAATTTTAGCTGAGCCCCCATGACTGCAACTTTCATACACATATTTAAGTGACCTGCTGGGTTTGGATAAAGTCTTGCCCTTGGTGGACATATAATTTCTTCAGCCTCAGGCTCTTTCTTAGACTTTTTATTGTACAATATCCTAAATCTCATAACAAACACAAATATCACAAATCCTTTACTCTTCTACATGTTGGGTGCAAGGGAAGGATACTAGTTTGCTAGGGCTGCCATAACGGACTGCGTGGCTTAAACAACAAACATTTATTTCCTTACGGTTCTGGAGACTGAAAGCCTGAGATCAAGGTGTCATCAGGCTTGGTGTCTTCTGAATCTTCCCTCCTTGGTTTATAGATAGCTGTCTTGTCCATGTGTCTTCATGTGGTCATCCCTCTGTGTGTGTCTGTGTTCTAACCTTCTCTTCTTAGAAGGACACAAGTCACTTCAGATCAGGGCCCAATCATACGACCTCATTTTACCTTAATTGCCTTTTTAAAGACCCTCTCTCCAAGTCTAGTCTCAGTCTGACATACTAAGGGTTAGGACTTCAACATATAAATTTGGGGAGGGACACAATTCAGCCCATAACAGGAAGGAAACATGAGGAAAAGAGGGATGGTGATAAGAAAATTACTCAAGGCTAGCTGTTGGAACAATGAATATGTGGGCTCTACACTCAACGGGTACAAAACTGAACTCACTATCGCCTTCCAAATCCACTTTTCTTCCTGTATTTTCTGTTTCAGGAAAGACCATCATCATCATCCAAGCCGTCACAAAGCCAGAAACCTGGAACCATCTTAGACTCTTATCTGCAGCTTATCTCCCGTGCTCTAGGAACCCACAATGAGTCCTGCAATTCTACCTCCATAATGTAACTTGACTGCTTTCCTCTTTTTCTTTCCCATGGCCTCTACCTTATTTTGGGCCATTCATAATTACTCACCTGGATTACTTTCTCAATTCTGCTCCTTCTCCCCACTCAAATCCATCCTCCAATTTGCTCTCAGAATAATCTTTCTTGGAAAAAAAATCTTGTCACGTCACTTTCTGATAAAATTTCTTCAATAGTTTTGTATTGCTTTCGAATTTCTTAACTCAAGTATGCAATATAATTCTTTCCCTTCATTCTGATTGGTTGAACTTAGGTCACATGCTCATCCCTAGAAGAGGCAAGTGACAATGGATGTGAGGTAGGCAACCAATAATGTCTACTACAGTCTGTTCCTTCACAGAATTTATAGTCTAGTGGTGAAGACAGAAAAATAAAGTCAAAGTTAGGGTGCAGAGTGATAAGGACAAGAGCAGATTTTTGCACAGGGTGCACTCTGAACACAAAGACTCCTTTCTAAATTGGATCAGGGATTCAAAGAAAGTTTCTTAAAGGAGGTAATGCCTAAACTGAATTTTTGAAGGAGATTCAAGAGTTACTAAATTGAAGAAAGGGGAAAAGGACATGCCAGCAGCAGGAACAGCAAGCAAAAATGCCCAAGAGTTGTACAATAGTGTAACTCACTGGGCAGTTGCACATCATTCCTTGTGACCAGTAAGGGACAAGAGATGAGGCCAGAAGGAGAGGCAGGGGCAGATCATGAAACATCATATAAGTTTTATTCTATAAGTCTATCTATTGCTACCATATATATATAATGCTAACTTGTATGCCAGTCACTATGGAATTTTACATAATAAAGCACTTTGGGACTATGGTATAAACCCCAATTGAAAGATGAATAAACTGAGACTAAAAGGTTAAATAATTTATCCAAGGTCACCTAGAGCTGACTCTAACCACTTTTCTACATAGCGTTTCACCTGGAACTCAAACTCATGGAACGTGTTACTCCCAGCAATGACAAGACTGAGACTGAAAGTAAAGGTGCAGGAATGTATACTTGAGATACATTTGGCTACACCAGGAAACATCTGAGAATGAAATATCTGAGGCAGAAGGAAAATTCTGTATCTAAAGTACGTCTTCTTCTTTTGACCAAATACTCTGATGGGCTGTTCTGTGGTATACTTGCCAGCGGCAGAACACAAGGGTCAGCTTCTGACCCAGGGTTCTTATTTTCTTATATCTTCTGGATGTCACCAGTCATCAGTCAAATTTCTTAGCTCAGGGTCTGCCCCTGCCTCTGTTTTAAAGGCCCCCCTCCTTTCTTCCTTCTTCAATTTGCTGACTCTTGCTCGTACTTCACAAATTCAGTCAGGCATCACCTCCCTTAGGAAACTTTCTTTAAACCCCTGGTCTGATTTAGAAAGGAGCCTTTGTGCCTACGATGCACCCTGTGCATCACTCTACAGTTGTCTTTGTCACACTGCTCCTTAACTTTGGCTGTCTCTCCGCCCCCTCTCCCCAGACTGCAAATTGCATGAAGTTAAGGACATTGCCTACTTCCTTTTCCTCTTCCCTAAGAAAATCCTGATTTGGTTCAGGAGGTCTCTGTCCCTCCTCCATGCAGCACACATGACTCAAGTGAAGCTACCTCTTTCCACCTCAAGGAATGGATCTGATGGTTTAAGCCAGTGGTTCTCATCCAGGGGTGAGTCTCTCCACCCCTATTTCCCCACCCTCGGAACATTTGGCAGTGTCGGGACAACACATATTTGATTGTGACACCTGATGTATGCTTTACCCACTGGCATTCAGTGGGTAAAGGCCAGACACACTGTTAAATAAACATCCTACAATGAACGGGACAGACTCCCCCTCCACCTCCACCCCCACCCCATCAAAGAATTATCGGGCCCCAAATATCAATATCACTGAAGGGTTGAGACATCATGGCTTAAGTCAATCTTTGAGTGACTTTGCTTCCTGATTGTTAATGGTCTAGGGATAAATATGTGCCCTAAGTAATCAGTCAGACTGAAGTGAAAGACTGATATTCCAGGATTGGGAGAGAGATGAATGAGAAGGTTAGAAAGTTAGACTGTGGTCACATTGTGGCTAAACATGGTCTTTATTCTGTAATGAAGCAGGGAATACCATGCTTAAAAAGGAGTTCTAGGAGAGTGGGTCTACTGTACAACCTGCAGGATAGATGGGCGTGAGGCAGAGTAAGACAGTCAGGAGGACTGTGAGACAGCTATTGCTACAGTTTCTGCTACACCTAGAAGGAACTGGAGAATGTTTCTTGGATAGTTGGATCATAAGTGTTTTCTACAAGACAACAGATGACTAGGCTGTGATTCTGGCTCAGTGTTCTTATTTCTTAAAAATCTGTCACCTGAAGGTCTATGGTTACAATGAAAAAGTTAACATTTACTAAATCCCATGTTTCTCTGTGTCTTGAAAGGATGTTTTGGGTAAATTTTGCATAAACACTGAAGAGTGTGTGTGTGTATGTTTCCTTGCAGAACCAACTTTTGAACAAATATTTCTGGGGTAGATTTTGGTAGCCCTTGATGTGGTAGTGCCCCCTTAGGTTTCCTTTCCAACCTGAATCTTAAGGTGAACACCAAAGATTTCATTGTTGAGGTTCCCTTGACCACCTTGTTGGGGTTTCAGACAGGTAGAAGCAGCCCCCAGGTCTCTCCCCTCACCCACCACCCAGCCTGCTCCTTACACCTTCCTTCCAGCGCTTCCCTGGCAGGTGAACACTGGGCCTGAAGGCATCAGGGAAATCTGTTGAATTTTGTTTCTTCCCTTTGTTCTTAGCCACAGCTCTCAAATAAGTTTTTTGCAGGAAAATAACTATGATGTTTTATATTAGTTCTGGGACACCCTTAGCCGGCTCCTTAAACATCACACCCAGTGCAGCCTAATAGGTATTTGTTGCTGCAGTGGCTTTGGTAGTTTGAAAGGCAATCCATAGTCCTGGCAACATTCTTACAAAGAACTTAATGTATTCTTTTAGACTTGTGAGTGTAAAGTATTGCTTTTTAAGGTTTGCTATTTTTGTACCCGATATGTTTAAATCTAAAAAATAAGACATTTTGTAAACATATGTTAAAGAACTGAGTTTTGTAAATTTGCCTTATTTTCTTTGACTGTTACAATGGCAAACATTGCTTTCAGTAATCAGGGGTAAAATGTGGATAGTAAATTTAGAAGACATTATGATCCTTTATATCTTTTTTTTCTTGGCAAAGCAATTTAATTAGGAAATAATCTTCTCCTCCAACGTCTGACAGTTACCATAAAATGATATCCTGCTTTGTTGGCAACAAAACCAGTTTGTTTGAGTTTGTTGCAAAATTTTAAGCTATTACATTACTATGAAACGATAGATTTTAAATAAGAAAGATGAGTTTTTTAAAAAAAACAGAAATGGCAAGGCACTTTATTTTTTAATGCAATCCTGAATTTAAGAAAGTACAATGTCAGAGGGGCAGGCAGCCGGGAAGGAGTTAAATCCTTCAGCGAAGCAGAAGGAAGCGCCAGGGGAGTATGTCTTGGGCTGATCACGCCAGGCCGTGGCTCCTGCTGTATGTGCGCGCGTGTGACCGTGTGCACGTGTGTGTGTGTGTGTTGTGTGCACGCGCAGCCACAGGACCTCCGGGCCGGGCCTTGGGGTGCTCCCCGCCCCGGGCTTCCCCGCGGGCGGGAGCGGGGCGCGCGCACCCAGCCGGACCGCGGGGCCCGACCCGGGCCGTGTGCAAACGAGTGCAGCGCGGGCTCTTTGTGTGTCTGTGTGCGGCTACGCGCCGCCGCGGGCACCATTTTCTGCTTCGCTCAGGACAGGCACATAAAAGGGAAGGCGGCTGCCGCCCGTCGCCGTCCTCTTTCCCTCAGATGCCCTCTGCTGCAGGTTTATTATTACAGTACGGGCCGCGCCGCCTCTCCCCGCGGCCCTGGCTGGCCGCCGGGTTGTGCAGCACCCTGGCCGCCTTCGCGCCTGGCGCGCCCCCAAACCGCCTCCTCCGCCTCCTTATTTGTCTGAAAAGCAACCGCACGTCCAGGCGGAGAAGCTCGCCGGGGGCGGAGGAGGCAGGCCCGGGGTTTGTGCGCGCCGTGCTCCCGGGGCGGGGCAGAGGCCGGAGCGGCGGGCGGATCTGCGGGTCTGCTTTGTCCCCCCCGGGGCCCGGCGCGGCGCAGTGGGGGCGGCGGCGAGCGGGGCGCCCGGGGCGCGGGGGCGCGGGGTGCGGGACGCGCGCGCGCGCGCGCGCGTTGGCCGCTCGCCGACGGGGCCCCGAGCCGCCGATTCCTGCCGAGTAAGCAGTCTGGCTCCTAGGCGGCTGCACAGTGGCAGCAAGGCTGGGGCGCTGGCGCCGCGCCAGCTCCATCAGAATTAGCTCTTTTTTTTTTTTTTTTTTTTTTTTTTTTTTTTTTTTTTTTTTTTTTTTTTTTTTTTTTTTTTTTTTTTTTTAAAAAAAAAAAAAAAAAAAAAAAAAAAAAAAAAAAAAAAAAAAAAAAAAAAAAAAAAAAAAAAAAAAAAAGCGCTGCTTTCTCTTTTGTGTTGATTCCTTGCTGTTGCTCTTAGCTGGACCCTTCAACCGTGCAGAGTTCATGCTTCTTCCCCCTAAATTTTAAAGAGCTGAAGCGTGTACCTTGGAGAAATTCTGGCATTTTGGTCTTGCTGCATTAAGACTGGAATTTAACTTGGGCTTTTTCTAAAAATGCACAAGTTAAGAGGGAGAAATGAATTCTTTTGGGAAGGGGTGGGGTTTTTTTGCTTGTTGGTGTGGTTAATTTTGTTCTTCTTGCTCCTAAAGCATTGTTAGGAACTGTTTTGTTTCTTTGCATTAAATGCACTTTGGTGTATGCAAGGTTTTCCCCCCTTTTATGAAATGAATTTGTGTCCCTCCATCCTCACACTTGATTACTCCTTTCAACGCTGCTGCTGCTGCTGCCGAGGGTCTTTTCAGGCATTCGATCTTGCAACACTTTTTTCTGCATTTTCTTAAAAGCAGTTGAACTTGGGGGGGGGGAAGCTTAAAAATAAATGACTGCTTTCTTCTTGGTGACGATAATAACCTGATTTGCATTTATATGTATCTATAAAAACATTATAGGAAAGATTTTCCTATCACATTTGTGATACCCTTTTAGAGAACTTTTAGTTTCTCCATTCATCTTAATTTTTGTCATAACTATGTTAACAAAACTATGTTAACAAAAGAGCTGTGTTCTGTTGACATAAAGGTTGAGGGCAAATCACTGCAGCATGTACATTAATGTTTATTTGGTTTAGGGAGAAGGGCATAATGGTGTATATTCCTGACTTCCCGACCCCCCACCCCCCTTGTAGGTTTTTTTTTTTTTAAACACGGAAGGTTATGTAATGCAGTGCCATTTCCAAAAATATCCACTCTGAGGCATTACACTACACGGTGGTGGAAGGCTGATTCCTATTCTGTCGTCTTGATTGCAAATATACTGCCAGTAGTATGTCTGGGAACAAAGAGCAGCCAGAAAACAATCTATTTTTATCATTGGTTCTACTTTTAAGTTGCTAAACCTTTTGAACTCGTGCAATTTAAAGATGAACCAAACACCAAGAATAGCCCAGGACTCTGCAAAGCCAAGTACCAGGGATTCCTTTGTCCCCTGTTTAAGCCTATAGACCACTTGGAAAGCTCTCTTAGAAACCCGCGTGGTTACAATAATTTGCATGTAACTTATCTTAACCACAGAAAATGGTTATTTGTCTGTAACCTCTAAAGAGGCAGTTTTCATTTGCTGACCTGTGGTGAGGTGATGTATCTACTGTATTTAAACATATTTTGCAGGTTGGTCTCCCTGGACTGAAGAGAGGGAGAATAGAAAAGAAGCCCAAGACTAAGATTCTCAAAATGGTAAGAATTGGGCATTAAAGGAAATTCTCAGTACTTCTTATCAGTCTTTATTACATATAAATATCAACCACCCACCTTCATCCGCCTCAACCCTTCATTGTTCCTACCCCATCTGACCTTTAAAAGGTTCTATCTCCAGCATGTGGGAGCTTTGCAGTACAGCAATTTATGTGAATTGGATGTGGTGAATTAGATCTTTTGACTTGGAATTATTTTGAATAGAAAACTAAAATTCCTCTTTCAGAAGTGAAGATTTAGTTAATTTGAACAGCAGAAAGTACTCTGTTCTTTAGGAATAGAGTGATGTGTTGTGACATGCATGGACCTGGTGACAGCAGCAGGGCTCAAATAAAGCAGTGGGTCTTAGGGATAGCCAGAACTTACCCCAAAATTAGGAGTCTGTCCAGCTAATCAAACAGTTACTGTATGTGCTGTCCTTAAGAGCCATAGAGATGAAAAGCATGGGTTTTCATATTAATATGCCCCATCTATTATATTCAAATATAGTGTTATGTTTTCTTGATTTATAACTTCATTTATGAGAGACATCTACCCAGTTTTAGAAGTCAAGCATATCAATCTCTAAATAAAAGTGTAGCTATTTCTGACAAGGATTATGATCTGCAGAGAAGGCAATTTAATGTTTGACTACTAATTAAAGAAATAGAAGAAATAAACATTAAAAGCAGCTGAATAAGTATATTTATCTTCTATGAAAAATTTCCTCTTTGGAAATAAGGTTGAACTGAAAAAAATAATAGAAATGTCATAAAACTTTTCAGTGAAGTACAGCATGTCCTACTGCAGATGTTTATACTCTTTAAAACACCTCTTTGCCACTTAGAATGTGTGATTTCCAAATTTAGTTTTAGGTTTTTTTCTTTTAAATGAGGGTGGAATTTAATAAATCAAAATTGAATCTGATATACTTGATGTTTTCTTTGAGAACAACCCAAGTATAAGCTTCCAAGGAGAAAAATGAATCAGAGGTAATTAAATGAGTACAGTTTAACTTTTATTAACAAGTAAGCATTTTATTTTTTATATATGTCTCACCTGTCAGTTCAACAAGTAGGTGTCAAGTCACCACATAAAGTAGGTCTTCCTTGGTCGTAGTTTGATAATGATCAAATTAAGGAACTGAAGGTAGGAAGACAAAAGAGGTGAACATAAAATTAAGCTAATCGATGGGTTTCATGCAGATGGTTCCTAACTTCATATTAAATTCCTGTTAGCCCTTGTCATAGAGTAATAGGTTGGTAATAAAATGGAATGGTACAAATTATTTGTGTTTATTTTAATTATTGGCTGCTGTGACTGACCACATTGTCTTGCCTCCTAGCTTTTTGTCCCAGAACCCTACCCGCTCTCTGTCACACAGATAGATCATAAAGGTTCATGTATGTTGCAATATGTCAGGTGACCACTTTAGTTAAACATAAATATGGCCACTGACCCTGCTAAAACTAGCCCTATAGATCAAACTCAAAGAGTAAGCTATCATAGTTCTGTAGTAGTGAGTGGAATGAGCTTGGTAGAAGGCAAGCACACATGCCAAAGCTGAGAATGGATGTTGGAACCATTTGAGTACAGAAAAGCAAATGCAAATTATTATTACATGTTAATTTCTTACAGTTGTCGTTTATGTATGGTGGCAGAATGGAAAATCACAATTTGTTGCTCTTGGAAGGATTTTTACTCATGAAAAGATTCTCACAACTTTTTGGTGATCCTTTCGTCAAGATGTCAGTCCCTTTTGGCACAAGCCCATTGCCTGAAATGAAACCACTGACAGTTATTGTCTGTGGGTGATTCCAAGTAACTTTCTAGCAATTCTCTTTTTCCGGAAAGTCTGAGCTCTTAAAAGTCATTGCACATATTAAGGTAAAAATAAGTTTCAGTTATGTTTTTTTAAGAACTGATATTGGAGGTGTCTTGCACACCTCATCTTTCTCCTTTTTGGCAGAATGAAGTTAAATTTCTTTTTCTTGATTAAAACTGGAATTACTTTGCAGATCTCTGTAACTGGCGTATTTAAAGACTTGGCCCACATACAGTAGAAACTACTAGGGAAGGAGTAGATTTAACTCCTGGCCATCTCTAGAAAATACATAAGTGTGGCTTTTCTGTTAAACTTGTATTTCCATTTACATAATTTAAAACACTAAAGAGGATCTAATTTCAGTGTATTTACCCTGTTTAGTAAAGGGCTCATTCCAAATACAAATTTAAAATCAGCTCATTTTAGTGTAAGCAATTAACCAGTAGACTCCAGAATTCAAAGCAGAATGATTCAGTATCTAGACTTCTTACGTACCCTAAAATGATAATGTTTCATAACAATAATTGTGAAGACATTGAAGAATTCTAGAGCACCTTTTGCATTATCAAAAAAGTACTAACAACTTGTGCAGCTCTAGGAGGCAGCAACCACATTGTGTTCTATGTATGGGTCTCTTTGAGTACAACTGCATGGGGCATGCATGGTGGCACAGTGTGCATGTTTACACCTGGGGTTGTGTAACTCAAGAGTTCCGTGGACAGTGTTAATTTTGAGTATAGTTTGCTGTATCTTTGTTCACCACAATATTTTTTCCAATAACTCATTCTCCACCTTTTTTAGTTTTCTAATATGCCTTTTCCCCTTCCCCTGCCTTTTTTTTGCAATCAGCAGGATATTGTGACTCTACAGAGATCTTCAGTATTTCTTTAATTTATATTTGGCTTTTTGTCAAATTTTGATTTTCTATGATTATATTTTATGTGGGTCATTGGTACTTATTTAGGCATTTTATGTTAAAGGTACTTGCTTTAGATATGTCAATGAGAAGAAAACATTTCAGAATGAGTAGATGAACCTATTGAGTAGTTTGAAAAAATAAATTGTTTAATCCAATGTCAAGGTTAAATTCTGGTTTTCAATATGATTACCCTCTAGGCAGTAAACTTGCCTCTGAGTATGTGTGTGCCATGGACTCACAGTGGCATAAGCATGGGTTCATTACGTTTTAACAGAGACCTAGAAATTGGAACAATATAAGTTCTCTTTAAGGCTGATGCTGAGCTTTTGAAAAAGATGAGTTGACTCCATTGTACCGTTCATAGAGCTCTGCTTTCTGTACAGTCTGTGAAGTGGCATTCATGGGCTTACAAGAAGACTCTTTCAATAATCCCTCCATTAACATAAGGTTTCCTTGTTTAAAGAAAAAGACAAAGATTGGGGAGGGATGAGGTCCTATTCGTAGCTTGTGCCATTGGAAGTTGCTCAGTAACTCTTATTGAGGAGTAACTCTTTATTAAAGAGTACCTAGGGGGGTAATTTTATATGGTGCTATCTTCTCTTTCACCAAGCCTTCCAGTGCACAGTGAAGGGGAGAATTGGGAATTGTTTGGGGAATTAGGACAGTAGAGATAGTCTATCTAGGTTTAACCCCAGCCCAGCTTCCTCTTGAGTTATATAGATAATTTAGCTAGCAGAAGGTGTTTGAGCAGCAATCTTATAATAAACAGCTATTCAAAATATCATTTCTTTTTAACCTGATACAGTTCTTAAAAAGTTAGATATAAATCAGAACATCATAAATACACTGAAAGAATTTATTTCAAATCCTAAGATGAATACTTCTAAAATAGGAAAATATAGTTCTAAAATATGAATACTAAACTAAATGAGTAATCCCCAAATTATGAATTTTATACATTTATGTATTCATTTACCTGGTCACTTAAAGACCTGAAATGCATTCAGATGCGCTGGGCTGATTGCGGAGCTTTGGAGTGAAATGCTGTAGCTTCTTTGGTCCTACATTTTTTTCTTAGTGCTGTTCCTGGATGGAAAGTCTTTTAAGGCCATATCCTCACAGCCAGAGTGAAATGGAGGATTGAAATAATAATCTGAATAAGTATGCCTTCAAAAAATACTTGATTTTGTCTGATTCATCTTGGTAATTAAAAATGTTGCTGGAGTGATGTAGTAGGAAAGATTTGCCTGAACTATCTGTATAATTCCTGTGTTATACAAGAAAAGACCAAGGATAAGGGAATCTTACCAGCAAATTCAATTTGAATGTATCCAATGTACTTGGACTACATCATTTTGGTTCATCAAGATGTATTTACAAGATTCCAATTTTAAACTGCTCCTCTGCTTTGAACTGGATAATGGGTTACTCATAAATCTCAGCCCACATCTGTGGAAATTATGATTGCTAAAAATATCATTTATTGGGTCTAAATTTATCTGAAATGGATATTTCCAGACATATTTTGCACCTAGGGAAAGTGTCAAGAATATTTCATCTCAGTGGTTTAAAAAATAGCAATGATTCTGAAATTGATCTGCTAGCGCCTGACAAGTATTAGCAGCCCTATTGGTTTGGGTTTGGGATTTACGTGTTAATATGGCTGTCGGCTAAATTCTAGATATCAGTTTGGTTATTAGTAGCAATGACATGGTATTAACCCAGCTGGTATTATTTGTTAGTAAGATCATATGCATTTCTTTCATTGCCCAACTAAATTATAGCCTCCCATAGGATTTATAAACTTCATACACAGTGCTTGGTAAAATAGTAAATATATGGTAGAAACTCAATAAGCATTTGGTCTATGCATGCTAATATCTATTAATTTGGACTTGTATAGTTCATTCTTAATGACTTAATCATGTTTAGTTTTTGTGAACTAGAAGTAATTTTTATCCTTAACTTATCTTTCTTAAGAGCTAGGAAGCTGAAATGAATGTAATTTTAGTTTACCCAACAAATTCTTTTTTATTATTTATAAAAAGGATAAAAAAATTTGCAGTGGAGCTATGAGTACGGCACTTGCCAAAAGAGTGTGGCTTGTGATTGCTCACGTTTACCACCCTCTAGAGTCACATTCTGAGCAATGTGGTGAGATGTGATCTCTCTGGGTTTGATCCAGCTGTGGTACTCTAAGCTCACAGCAGCTTTTCCTGTAACCGTAAAAATTCCCTCCTGGATCCAAGAAGAGCTTTGCTCCTAGTATTGGAACTAGAAAGACCTTACTTATTTTCAATACCATCTGATTTTTGATTCTGTGATGCATGGTAAACTTAACAAAAAATATAAGACAATATAATCTAATGCTAAATGGTAGGATGTAGAAGAGTGATAATATTAAGGACTGGGGACTGGGGATAGTAGTGGAAAACTTTTATTAAGGAGGTAAAAATTAAGCTAGAGCCTGTAATGGCACCATGCCATGCATGCCACCACTAACTCCTACATATGTGGCAGACATTGCTAATCAACCTTGACACATATTATTATTTTTCTGCCTGAATGTAATTTCAAAATCCTCAATACAGTATTCTAGGATGCCACTAACAATTGATTGGAGTGAGCACAAAATTTGAAACCCAGAAGTGGACTATTTGCTCCTTGAGAGCAAGTACTATGCCTCATCAAGCTTTTTATCCCTAGGACTTAGCACCAGTCCTTAACAAATATTGAGTGAATGAAGAATTAAGAATATTTGGGTAGATTTAGATGAGAGAGAAGAGTATTTCAGATAAAAGGAATACATTAGAAAGTTATGCTTGCAAGAGTGAGCATAATGCATTTTTAGTACTGTAGGGAAGATCCTTCTGCCTGTTTAGGGCCTCTGTGCTGTCAAGGACAGACTTCAAAAACTAGACGTAGAAGTCAAAGACTTGATGTGCGAAGCAATAGGAAGCCACTGAGCAGGCATCTTAGAGATGGGCTCTCACTCATGTTACCAACCTGTCTCAGGTTCTTTGCCTTTTGATTATGCCTAACAGAAAAGAACATACACACACTCACTCATATATACTTTCTGATTGAAGGTACAGCTTACTTTATAGCTACCTCTCACTCCCCTTGAGCTGGGGTGGAGTGGTGGATAGAAGGAGGGCCTCTAGCTAGAAGAAACTGGGAAGGGGGAAAGGAGCATGCTTATCTTCTCCAGAAAGTGGCAGTACTTCCATTGGCAAATCCCAGCAGGTTCAGCATTGCCCACGTGGCCAGATAGGGTGTTGCTGCTGTGCAAGCTGCCTGAAAGAAGGCACCATGAGTCCTTTCTGTGAGGCTAGCTGGGTGCAGGCTTGTGCTAATCATTTGCAACCACATGTGCCCAGCTCTTCTCTTCCTGCCTTTCTTCCTGATTAACGAGACATACTTATTCAAAATACAAGCCAACACTTACATCATCATAATAAAATTGTTTACAATTTGAGGCCTACAGGCTGTTACTAATTTAGTCAATAATCTAGTGACCAACCAAAGGTAATCTCATCACATGATAGAAGAAAGTTGGGAAAAGCCAAGTCCAAGAGGGATTTTTTTCTGTAATTTTTTCTTATAAACAGCAGAGAATCTCACCTTAGAATGCATCACCTGCAAGATTTTCAACATGAAATTATATGACTAGCCCTTTTAACCCTTGCAGATGAGGTTGGATTTACTTGTAAATTTCTCAGTAAAAGTGACATAGGTAAGCACTGCTCCTTGAATTCTTTATGCCTTCTCCACCTCATACCTTCAAATAAGTTTTTCCAACTGCTGTATTTAGATCTTCATAAGTTTAATTTCTGTGGCTAGGCAGACATGCCAGGAACTATGTGAATGAGTCCTTTATTGCTAGTCAATGATGGAATATATTTTCTTAGAGGGACCAGAACACTTGTTATTCTAAACATGCCCCAGAATTCCCTCCTTCTGTGCCTTCGCTTATTCCATTTTAGAAGCAATGCACCTCCTGACAAAATAAAGCCATTTTTCAAGACTGAATTTAAAAGACAACTCCTCTATGAAGCTCACCGTGGTACTAACAGCAGGAATAATTTTGTGCTCCTCTGTACACTTACCACACCTATAACAATCTACTTGGAGCTGGCTTATTTCTGCATGTTTTTCTACCCTCCAAGATTGTAAACTTGAGACAAGAACATTGACCCCCTAGTAACTGAGCATTACCCGTCCCTTCTTGATAGCGGTGGGGCAGTGATGCCTTGTTTTTTTTGTTGGTCTTTTTTTTTTTCTTTTCCTCTATCAGCAGGAAGGTGAATTCAGATGTGGAGATGTTTCATCACTGAGAGGGAACTCTAGAACAGCTAGAGTTCATTTGGCATTCCCTTTCTACAAAGTGGAAGGAAACTCTAACCTTCATTGACATGTTCTAATGGGGCCTTGGAATAGATCGTACACTGTGAAACAGTCTGATCTCAGCTATCGTACCTAACCAGGATCTGGAACATCCTCAGTGATCAGTAAATGCCCATGGAATAAATGAATGAGCCAGTGTTCATGGATACATGACAATCTGTTATTTCTGGGTAGGACCAGGGGGCCTGCTTTGGGATTTACAACCAATAACAGCCAGATACTTTGCACAATTGTGATAGCTCAGATTATAAATCTTGTGGTCCAGGCAATTAGATGACCATACACTGATTTTAAATTCACTGCTGACAAAACCCGTGTCATTGAATATTTTAGATGTCTCAATGTTAGGGAGGTGGGAGGTAAGGCAGAAGTGTTAAGTGAAATCTAAGCACACTATAAAAACAACTCCTAAATTGTGTGCTCCCTTCCTTTACACTCCTTTAGGTAAAAGAGGTTCTGAGAGTCCAGAAAGCTAGGCTGGTGTGGTCTGCTGAAAGGAATATCATTTTAGGCAGAGTCACACAAACACTGGCTTCCCAAACACTGGCTGTTGGAGTGCCATTATGCACGAGGTTGTTAATGTTTTTCCCACAGGCGGCACAGTTTGTCTCTCAGTAGTCTGAAGCAGTCATGACAGTAGAGCAAAACCTGCTCTGGTTTCACAGGGTAATGAAACCTTTTTAAGCAAAATTATTGCCTGTTATTACCTTAGAATGGTTTCTGATCTATGCTTCTTGCCTTGAAAGTGTTATGATTATCTAGTTGGAGATATTTTAAAATCCTGCTTTTAGACTGCTTGGTTCAGTGTTCTTCATTACTTTCATAGAGAAATGTAAATATAATTCATGTTCGAGAAGGAGAAGGAAAAGGTACTTAAGAGTATGGCCAGTGAAAAGAAGGTCTGTTTGCCCCTTTTAAGCTGAAATTGGCAACCAGAACCACTGATTGGAAAGGAAGGGGGAATAGCGGAATAACTGTTGCCCAGAAAAATACTGAGCCAAAGACTCACCAATAGTTAATTAAAACAAGAGGGCGACTCATAATGTGCACAGAAGTTTTGGTGTGGCTGCTTCCCATGGCGCTACCTGACAGACGCCCTCTTCAGAGAGAAGCCCTTAACTTTAGCTCTTCTCTCTCCTCCACTCCAGCTCTTACTCAGATCACCATCACACACCATGTCCTCTGATTACTGGGGCAGGTAACAGCCTTCCTGGCTGAATTGAGTTTGATACAATTCCAGCCCGGAAAAGTACTACAGTCCAGTGGCTGAAGAGGGAGAAATCTACAAAAGTTGTTTTGTTTAAAATGGGTCCAGGCATTTTGAGGACACTTTCATTGGATAAAGTTAGTGTCTGATAGAGAATGTATTCTTGGACAGGAAAGAGTAAAAATTAGAAGATAGTACTTCTTTGGCAGCCAACATTCAGAACTGTCAAGGAAAACCTATCTTCAGTAGTTAAATGGATAAAACTTATTGACTAAGATACTTATAAACATGACCTGAGTAGGAGTTTGGTATTAAGTACTTCCTCCACGAAATACTGTTTCATGCCTATCACTAAATAGAAGTTTAGTGGAAGTTACCCAAAAGGCCTATTGAGACCATGATCTAAAAGTCTAATTTTTGTGCGCGTTTACGAGGCAGTTGCTGAATCTCAGTATTTTAGTGTACTGTGTGGCTTTGGCAGCACATGGTTGCACACTTAACCAAGTGCCTGCTGCATTGTAGGAACTCAGCTAATACTAGCTGAAAGAATAAATACTGTGCAGGGAATGGACCCACTGTTTGAAAGCATGTAATATTAGGGAATTCCAGTTGTTGTGTGGTTAATAGAATTAGAAGTTGAAAAGATGAATTATATTAACTAGCCCACTGATTTCCTAAATAGACTACCTGGGATTTGGTGGTATAGTTTTAAAAAACCTTTTTGAAAATAAATGGATTTTCTTTGCTACTTTGGCATTTCCAGCCCAAACTAATGGGACATACTCTTTGATAAGATGTTCATTGTATAGAATTGAAAACTGCCAATCAAATATTCAATACCTCACAGAAAATACTTAGTAAATATTTCTTGATTAATTCATTGGGTAATTGAGATTATATAGCTAGCCAGTTTAGTTAATACAGGATCAAAAATTCTGCCCACATCCTCGCTGAGCCCTTCTCATCTTCATAATTTTAGTTCTTAATTACCTGGATTTGACTTTTCTGAAGCCTGGATGCTATGGACCAGAACTGAGTCTCCATTTCTTGCTGCCTTGTGTAGTCTTGGGTCTAATTATTTATCATGAAATGCCCTGGCCTTGCATATTTTTCTCACTTCTTGATAATAGAATCTTAAATTGTTCTGATCTTGTTATCAAGGTCTGGGAGCCAAATCTCCACATCTTTTCATTTAATCTTTATTAAGCCTATTCTTTTTCCTTTTTTTTTTTTATGAGGACTGCTTTTTAAATTTTAATTCTATTATATGTGGCTTGACTGTCTACACTGTCATAATCAATTCAATCAGAAATTCAATTAAATTTGTTCTTTGGCATCCTAGAAACAATTTGTCTGATAATTAATGTGAATTTTTACTGAATGGATCAGCCATTCTTATATTGTTTAGACAAAGCCAGAGGAATACCACATCTTTGATTGTGATTGAACACAGTACTCTGTGTGATCTGAGGATCAAATATGGCATACCTTATTACTTGCTGTTTGGTACCTATATGATTCTAATAACTAATAATTGGCTTGTTACCCCATCTCCATCCTTACATTTGTCTTTCCTTAGAACTGTCTGGATTTCTAATACATTCATTAAAAGCTTCCAAATTGAGTCAGGTTAAATTTTTTTTTTTTCTGAATTTACCATTCTTAGTAGTTTGTTCACTGCCTCTCTGGTCTAATAAGTGTTTATTTTCTTCTTCTTTAATTAGGATCACTTTATATTTTTAGGCAGTATATGGTTTATGTATCTGCAGATCATTGATAAAAATAAGATTTTAATTTCCTTTTAACTAAGAAGTAATTAAGTTTGTTTTTAAGTTGACTAACATTTTGAAAAGCAAAGTTACAGTGAACAGGATTTCAAATGCATTTGGTGAATAAGAAAGATACTGAATTAGATTGTCCATTGGTAGGCCATCTGAGAAGGAGCTGCTTGGGAGTTCGTTTGGGGGTCATATTAAAATAATTTGGTTTCTTAGCAAATGCATTTTGTAATTAGCTGCAGTGATTGCTAGATATTTGTATTGGGCTGAACATTTCCTTCCAGGGAAAATTGAAAAAAGACAAAGTTGTGATTACCAGTATTGCTTGGGTTTAATTACATTCAAAGTCTTAATGTAGCCAAGCCAGAGTTGCTGCTATAAGACTAGTCTTTCCTCAACTAGTATAGCAACACACAAGCACGTAACTGGAGAGCAAACCCTTGTGTCCTCAAACATGGCTTTTTTTCTTTTTAAGGTTAGTTATTTTTGAAGGACGGCTATTTACATGAAGCAGAGGCAGCAGAGCAACAAATATTTTTGAGAAAATTACCCTTGACAGTCAGTGTCAGAAATCCATCTAAATTTCATCACAAGGGCACTAACTAGAGATGTGCAACACCTACTTGGGGAACTGAAAACAGGCCCCAGCTTTCAGGGGGCCTCGTGGTGACACTGCAGGTGGCTCTGGGGAAACAGCAGAACAGATCCATATTGACACACTGTTCTATGAGACGAGAGACTGGGTTTGCATCCTCTCTTCTCCATTTCTTGGCTGTGTGACCTCGTGCAGGTTCCCTGACTACTCTCCCTTATTCTTATCTGTAAAATGGTGATGATGGTGATAATCATCACAGATCAACTTAATGTGCCTGACCCCGTTGACAGCACTTTACATATGTTGGTTTATTTCATCCTTGCAATAACACTGTGAGGATTAAATGAATGTACCTGGAAAACATGCCTAAAACTAACAAAACATTATAATGGACTCTGTTATGAATTTCTACAGGAAACTGGGTGCCCAAATTTACATGCTCTGTCTTATATGGTTCTAACTACCCAGTGTGTTGCTCTTAGTTCTCTTCTTTTGGAGAAGTATAGTTTTGATGTTTGGTTTATGATGGAAGAAAGACTGAGGGGTGAAAAATATGTGGTTGAGGTCTTCTCTTGTTGGAGAATACAGTCAGAATTTAGAATGAAGGTCTGAGTTAACAATACTGTCTTTTTCATATTAATTAAAATACTGGTGATTTCTAGGGAACTTAAGCCTCCAATTTGGCATTCCTTTGGCAGTTATTTTCACAGCTCTTGAAGCATGTGTTTCTTTGGTGACTCCTAGCCCTGAAACACTTTATCTGTTTGGGTTGGGCACTCCTCCCTTGGGTCTTCTCTGCCTCCCGTAGCACAGCCTGACTGAAGCCCTCAGCAGAGAGAAACCTTCTACTCGATTAGACCTCGCTCCATTTGGAGGAGTTGAAAACCAAGGTGGTGGTGTATAGGGACACAATCCATTCTAACCTTATTCTATTCCTCTTGCACTTTTAGTTTTTTGCCAGTTTTCTTAGAGGACAGATTATCGAAAGCCTCCTAGTGGCCTCTATTTGACCTGAGCAATTATAGCATGTTCATACAGATCTGGATATATACATATATGTCAAACTTATGAGATAAACTAACCTCTGATTTAAACCAATTTTAATTATATCCTCCCACAACAGAAACCACTTTCCATCCAAACTTAGTAGTCTGTTATGATGCTGCTTGCCGTTGAAGGGATACCAGTTTTTAAATGACCAGGACAGTGCAAGACATGCATTGAACTATGAAATGACTTTTGCTAAATGCTGAGGGGTTTGCAGCTGCCAGCAGAAGAGAGTGCATTGATGGCAAGAGTGAATAGTTTCTTTAGGAATGAGCACTTCAGGAGAAAATGCAGACTTTCTGGAAATGCCTTGCACATGTCAAGGAGAGGAATGCTTTGAAATGTCTTCAGACTCTTCAAAAGCAATTGGTTATCTCATCATGCACCCAGACCAAGAAAAATCTAAACTCCTATGTCTAGATAAATAAATACTTATCTCACTGGCCCTTGAGATATAACAGAATAAATAGGATTTAACAGAGTAAATAGGATTTTTGAACAATTATTCTTCCATGTTGTTGGTGAAAATTTTCGTAAGATATTAATGCATAGCACAAAAATTTTTGGACAAGAGGAAAGAAAAAAATAGCATTCCTGGTGACTGGAAATTAGACTTCTTATAATTATTTGAAGGTAGAACCCATCATAGCATACCTAAAATTATTCAAACCAGCTAATAAAAGCAGGTCTACATGTTTCCTATTAACCTTGGAATGTACTTGGAAAAAGTCCTCCTACTCCAGATGTCTAGCATTGGAAAGCACATCAACAGCATTGTTCTCATTTGTGGTGGAGAATACCATTCTGAAATTCACAAGTACAGTTTGGTGTGCTGGATCATAATATAGAATTAGTTTTCAAGTTTTCTTTCTGTTCTTTTTTCTTTTTAAAGTCCCTTAAAAGTAGGAGAAACATCACAAGATGTAGTGTTTCTAATTTCTTGATTACAAATGAAAACCAATTTGTGTAATGGAATAAGGTGGTCCAGACTTAGAACTCAGATGTGTTAAGTAAATATTTACTCTGGTTCCACTCCAGGGAGGTAAAAGATTTTATTAACATATTTGTTGAGGTCATGGGGGCAAGGAAAAGCTTATGCTGTGCCTAAATGCCTGAGGGGACTTTTTGCTGCAAGTTAACAAAGGCTAATTTTTTTTTCTTCATTGAAAAGAGCAAATATCTTGTATTGTGGCCTTTACTTTTTTATTGTTCATTCACAACTGCATAGTATCAAAACAGAATTTTAAAAGTCTGCTTTATTTTTTTCCCTTTGTTTGGAAAGTCTCCTCTCAGATATTACTTATGAGATGTGTTTCCAAGCTTTATTCTTGTACTTTTTTCCCGGTTTAATTTGGGCTGTTATCAGCTGTTTGTACTTTGTTTTGTCTTCATTGCTGAAAAGAAAAATCATCCATTAAAAGTCAAGATTTGAAGTGTTGAACTTAATTCCTTGAGTCCCGTCCACAGTTTGGCTCCGATTACTGTACCAGGCTGACCTCCAGTCCAGGGGAGGGTGCCTTGGCAGAAATCTGAAAATTCCTCGATCAGTAACTCCCTTTTTTGGATTTATGGAGTCTTTAGGTGCATTGCTTTGTGCTAAGCATATTCCTATTAGAAAAGAATGAGGCTAGGATAAGAGGAGAAGTTTGCGCACCATAAGCGTTTGCAGCTGACCTCCGTGTTCACTATGCTCAAATTAGCCAGCCACTGCTGGGCACCATCAAAGCCCCGAAATCTCACGTAATGAATGGTTTTAAGTAGTGGTGAAAAAGAAAAGTTGGATAATGTTGCTAACCTTTTGTGGCTTGTTCCTGACTTGATTTTTTGTCCCCCCCACCCCTTGAAAGTCTTCACTATTATTCTTAGAAATCAAATTTTTAAAAGACTCGGCAGCCAAACAAGCAGAATATTATATTGTGGAACAGAATGACTATGAAAGCTCTTTGTGCTAACGATTAATTTCACATGTAAACACTTTCATTTTGTTGCCAGCGAGGAGATTTCCTTTTCCTTTCTCTGCCTAGTTGAAGTCTAGAAATAAAATTCCACAGCTGTCAGGTTCCCACATAGTTGTCAGCGGCCTCTCAAGATGGCTTCACAATGAGCAGCGCGAATTTTGAGGATTCCACTATTAAAGTCTACACAGCTTGTTTCAGACACCCCAACTCACGAAGCAAAGAATTATAAATCTTTTGCCTGCCTGACATGTAACATTGGACAGTAACATAATCTGCTGTGTAATATTAGTAAATGTGAACATTTTCTTTGCCTGTAATGGGAATATGCACTTGAAGCGAAGCTAATGCCAGTGAGTTTAACCAGATTGTGAGCTGTCTTTGTCTTCCTTATTGAATATAGTTGTGTCCCCCAAGCCCTGTTTCTACATAGTAAGGACTTGTTGGGCCATAGAAACTCTGGGAGTATCAGCAGGTGTTCTGACACAGCAGAGCCACAAAAGCCATCTTTTCCTTTCTAGCAGGATGGCATTTATGGCTATAGAGCACCGTAGTCAAGTATTCATAATGCTTTCTCTGTAATTACTCATTGTTACCACAGCCAGCTCCAGTGTATGTGTGTGTGTGTATATTTAAATTAGGTCAGTGGTGCGTGTTTCATTTAGTTCCCAAGCTAGGATGGTTGCCAGCCTAGGTCCTAACACTTTGATTCTGTTTTCCAAAATGTGCAGAGATTGTATATATCATCTGAATGCAGTGTTCTTCATGCTTATCTTTTTGTCTTCCAGTGACAATTCATTTCCCCGACTATGTGCTTTCTCTCCAAGTAGCATGCACAGGGTTAGGCAGATCTCTAAGACTAGGTCTCTAGAGAGATAGCGTGGTACATCATTTTTTGGCACCATCTAATCTTTGATGTAATGCTGTTCAGAGAAAATGATACTTGTAGCTCATTTATGGTTTCAGTTTACATTCTGCCCTCTCACATGACCAGTAACACCTGGGAGCAGGGTAGTTTTGAGGGAGCTTCTTAATAGTGCTACTTCAAAGGGTATTTGCAGAAATGAAGTGCACGATATGCACATAAATTCTCCTTGAATTACAGTACTAAGGTTTCACAACCTCCTGGCCAATTAGGCAGAATAGAACATGTACGCATACAGACACACACTATTTAATTGGCAGGGAGATTATGAAATATATGCCTTTGCTACACAAAGAATTAATTATGGAGGTTGGGCACCTGCTGCCCTAGTCTGCTTTCCTAAATGCAGGGAATGGGCACCCCTCCTTGTTAAGTCATAAAAGGACCATGTGTGCATTCTTTAAACACACAGAACCCCACCAAGGATAAAGAATAATATTACAGTTGTGGTCATTAGCAACCAAGCCACGTAACGTATCTTTATGGTGGGTTTCTGAAAAGGTATGTTAACCAATTAAGTGTATGTGCTGTATTTAGGCTCTGAATAAAGATATGACCCTTAAAGATAAAGATCATACCGCAAAGAAATATTGATAAAGACAATAAATGAACAAAGGAAAATACAAATTTAAAGTTGAAAAATAGATATAATTCAAATTTTACATGTAATATAGTAGAAGTGATAGGAAACATGTCAAAGAACTTTTACATTGATTCTGTATGTTGGCCATACTATTGGAAAATTAATAGCAAGTTTTGAAATGAAAAGCTTAAAAGAGGTTAAAAAAAGAATTTAACCAATAACCTAGTTCGCATATTTTTTAGGACCTGGGAGGACTGTCTATGACTGTTACCACATTTTGTTTTTCTAATTTGGAGCACTAGTTGTCAGCTATTTGTAATAGTTTATACCAAGTAATAATTACTGGCAAGCTAATTGCCTTATAGACTTAAAAAATGAAGTTATTTTTCATGATACACTGTCTAGAGAGTAAAACAAGTCTAAAAGGAAAGAAAGGAGGAAGAAAAGAAAGAAAGGCACCTGAGTATTTTATTCTCAGCTGGTATGCTGTGATAGATTATTGAAACTTAAGTACACAGCTAGCAAATACCTTTAAAAGAATCAGTAAGAAATAGTACATATTTAACATAAACTATATTTAAATATGTAGTGTGTGTGTTTAAATATATTAAGTATACTTGAAAGCATAAAGTTGGTTTTACCTAAGAGTTGCTCATGGATATCTAAATGCAGATTGATCATGATTACTGTATTTAAGCCAATGTGATTCTTTATATCATTTCATTGTTTTTAAACTTAATCATCAGTGAGATAAATGTAGGATTGTAGAAAAAGATACATTAACCAATATACTCAGTGACAAGCATAAATACTCAAACTTTCCAAGAATTCAAGCAGAACCTTTGCATATTCTCCAAATTAAAATAATAAAATTTTCCTTTCCTCTACATTTTCCACAAACATTTGTATTTTCTTAATTGTTCAGGGTATAGCTTGCTTCTCTGATTTCCTAAATGACTTCTGGAAGAATCGTATTCTAGAGGGTTTTGAGGATTTTGTTTGTGCAAGAACAAACAATTGTTTATTTTATACATGGAAGAAGACATATTAATACTTTAAAAGAAGACATACTTCTCTTACTAAGATTAATGCAAACTTTGGGTTTACTTGTTTAATAAAACAACAATTTTGAGGTGTCCTCATGTGTATTACCCAGAACACTTAAATTTTCAAGATATGAACCACCACCAACAACAAAAGAGAGAGAACTCAGTAAAGTGTAAAAAAGAAAGTTAATTTAATTGGTCTTCATGAGAAACACAAACTTGGGTTCAGAAGAATGAATGAAGGGAATACAGTAAAAGCCACGTGTCCATCTTTGGAGCATCGGTTGACTAGTGCCAAGAAGAATGAGCAGCTTTACAGCCCAGCAAGCACATATGGACTTTGGAAAGATAGATCAACTTACCAGTTTTCTGACCCTCATATTATCAGCACTGAAAAGCCTCAATCACAAGGTCATTGTCAGCTCCTATTATTTTGACCTATTAATAGTTAGAAAACTGAGGGCACAGAAACCTGTGGGGTCACATTGGTCTTGATACTGTTGTGGCTGCTGAGAGCTGCAGCGACACCTGGCCACAGGGGCACTTGCCTACGTGGAGCTCATAACACCCTTATCCCTCACCTTTCTCTCGTCCTTGGCTTGTATCTGACAGCCATCAAATGTCCTCCCAGATCTGCTCACTGCCACCCCCATTTCCTCTGTTGCCAGCACTACTGGATATTATGCTAAGTGTTGGTTTTGTTTGTTGTTTAGTCTGTTGATACAAGTTCCAGCAGCTATTACATTTGACATAACCTATATGTTTGTTTCTTTTTTTTTGTTTTTGCACTTAAAGCACACTGTATTAGTTTGCTAGGGCTGCCATAACAAAGTGCCACAGACTGGGTGCCTTAAACAACAGAAACTTATTTTCTTACAATCTGGAGGCTACAAGTCTGAGATCAAGGTGCCAGCAGATTTGGTTTCTTCTGAGGTCTTTCTTCTTGGCTTGTATACAGCTGTCCTTTCCTTGTGTCTTCACATGGTCTTCTCTCTCTCTGTGTCCTAATCTCTTCTTAGAAGGACACCAGTCACTTTGGATTAGGGCTCACCCGGATGTCCTCATTTTAACTTAATTACCTCTATAAAGACCTGTCTCCAAATACAGTCATGTTCTGAGGTACTGGAGGCTAGGACTTCAGCATATGAATTTTGAGAAGCACAAGTCAGCCTGTAACACACACTTTTAAAATTATCTTTTTGCGGGTTGATCACCTCTGCTGTACCCACACCACCCACCAGACTTGAGCATCTAGAAGGCAGGAACTCTATTTCTCTTGCAATTCCCTAGAACCTAACACAGTGTCCAGCACATTGCAGCTCTTTCATGAACTCTTGGTGAATGAATTCATGGAAATTAGTAAGAAATTTGAGTTTGAAAAGTAACACTGTGTCCCTGAGTGCCAGCAGTAGAACCTGGGTAGTAGACTAGAAGATGTTCAGATGAGAACATTGATGCAGGAAAATGCAATACATTCAAACTGAGACACTTTTTGACAGAAAAGCTAATAATTGTTGCTTTTTGACTACCCATTCTCCATGTCCAGTACTGGGAAGAAGTGAGGGTTGAGGACCTTGTGGAATACCAAAGGTCAGGTTTGAGTCATTTCAGAGCAAAGATAATGATTATCAATAGATCTTTTCTCTTAAGCCCTTCATTTTAGAGTCTCAAAATACCACAGGTATAGGAAAGAACAAGGCTGTAATGTAGAGAGATAGTATTTATTTCCTATAATCTACCACCGTTTCTCAAAACCAACTATGCTTAAAAGAAAAAGGGCTTAAATATCCCCTTCAGATACCATGTCCATGGATATGCTGAATTCTTAGATACCAGCCAAGCAGGTTTTAAGAATGTAACTGAGACTCCTTCTCTTTCCCTGCCATTTTTGGCTTAAGGTTCTGACTTTGAAGGAGATTGGAAGAATTTACCAAAAGGCCAAAGCAACATTCATTTTTCTTAAATATACAATGATTAGTTTATGATTCAAACACTAAAACATGCCTAATTAGAAATGCCCTTGATCAATTTAACTAATACGAAGTAAGGGAGAAAGTTTCCCTAGCCATGGGTTCCACTATCAGATACTCATGTTTCCAAATTTTTTGGCAAAAATCATTGACTGTTTTTCTAAACAAAAGGAGAGTTCTTGGAAAAACAAATTGTTAGAAAAAGAGTAGTAATTCTGAGAGGCAAGGTATTTTCCTCTACAAATTAGACTTGGGGGGTTTTATTATTAATCCCTTAAACCTAGCAGTTAAAAGCTAAAGCAGCATCATTAAAATAGAATATCCCAGAAAAGCACAGGAACACAGAAATGACAACAACATTTACTTGATTTTGCTTTTAATTGCTTCCTATGCTACTAAGTTTTTACATGTACTTTTATCAACGTTTTCGGTTTCCAGTGGAACTTGATTTTCTTACTAATATTTGTAATATTTTAAATTGCACTTAAAACATGCTTTTTAAAGTGGCAATATAGGAATGTAATCATTTTATATCCATTTATATTAAGTGAACTTGCAGTTGATCCCAAGTTGGAGTCTGCTAAAGTTAAGCCCAAACTGGGATTTTGTGTGCTGTGACTTTGTTTTAAGCCTCGAAAAGAAGCTTAAGTATTTTAGATTGTAATTTTGTTTTCTTCAGTCATTCCTGGCTAAAGGGAATGTTAGGGAATGGCTGCTTGTCCCAAACAAGGCAGATGGTGGAATACTTCCAGAAGGAGCTGGGCAGAGGAGGGGAAATCTGGGGAAGAGGAAGGTGGCTGGGGTTGGGGGAACCACATGGCTCAGAAAGCAGACCAAAGTGAGATGATAGTTCCAGTTCTTGCAGGATGAGCTCTCAAATATTTAAGACCCAAATGTGGGTGGTGGCTGTGGACTGGTGTAATTTCGAGGGAGAGGTGGTAGGCTATTTTCATTCTGGGATAATGCGAGGGCAGGCAACCAGCATAGTGGAAAGAACTGAAGTTTAGAATCTGGAAACCCAGTTTGAGTTCCAGTCCTACCCTACACTGACTGTGTGACTTTGGGCAAGGCAGTTGACCTTTTTGAATTTCAGTTTCCTCACCTGTGTAATGGTAATAAGACCACCACACAGGCTTATCACCAGGATAAAGTAGGTGGTGTATGCAAAATGGCTTTGTAAGCTGGGATGCACTATAAATGTTACTGGTGTAGAGCAAAAATAGTTAGTGTTGGATTAGCCCAAAGAATGACCACAGCCATCTGCAGTTCCTACCTCAACCCCCCTGACCAAATGGATTGATTGGGGCATACAAGACATTGCAGTTGACTCAATGGTGAGGCTACCTGATCTAGTGCTTCCAAAAACGAAAGTGACATCTAAGTCTGTTTGTTGATCTATTGAGGTATGACTCTTAATTATTGTTTATTAAATGTGAAGCTTATGGACAGAAATTAGAGAATCAGATCTGGAGGGAATCTTACCTAATATTCATCCTCTTCCTTTGAGAGGACTATACCAAATGTGAATTAGCCTGACAGATGGTTGTTGGGTTCTCTTTCTAAATTTTTTTAAAGAAGATTTCACAGTTTTTCTTTCTAAATTCTTTTAGTAATTTAACAATTCTTATGCTGAGTTCTTGCTTATAGCTGACCTAAATCTGTAGTTGTAATTTTTAAGTCCTTTCCCCCACTCTTGTCTTACTGGAGATGGAGAACAGCTGGTCAGCAACCTTATGCTAATCACCCTTTGTATATTTAAAGAAGAGTTACTCATTTCCACTCCTTCGCTCCACCTCCTCCCACCCCCAAACTCACGAGCTAGTATTCTCCAAATCATTCATGGCAATGCTGCCCATCTCCTGCCCCTCCCTCGGACACTTGCCTGTTCATGCAGCTGGGCAGAGTGTGTTGTCGGTGGCCACATGGACATGGAGAGAATCAGGGCTGCTTCTTGCTTTCCTCCTGTGCTTTGTGCGTAATCCTTAGCCTTCTAATAAATGATCAGGATAACCCCAGTTTGATGGATTCATGACACAACATAAACATAGAGTTTTGCAAGGATACTTATCACAGGTTGCTTTGAAAGTTAGGCCTCCCTGGTGACTTAGTGCACTCCGCAGACATGCCATTAAGCTGCTGTGTTGCCTGCTAAAGATAACATTGATTGATATCTGTGCTCTATTGGACTTAGTCTTGGAAGACATTACGCTCAAACACTCCTAAGTGCAGTGTATATTCAGAAGCACACTAACAGTTTGCAAGAGTTAATGGGTTCCCCAGCACTCTAAGCTGCAATTGGGAAATAAGTGACTATTGAGAATTAAGTTCATTAAGCTGATCCCATGTGGTTTTAGAGTGGGTCCTGTTTTTAATCTGAATATGTATGCTTTTATGTCTCTATAGGTTTATTACCCAGAACTTTCTGTCTGGGTCAGTCAAGAACCATTTCCAAACATGGAAATGGAGGGAAGGCTTCCTCAGGTAAGATCCTAGCTGTCATTTTCTTAACAGTGTTTTCAATTTAGAGGCAATTAAAAATATCAGAGTTATTTCTCTTTCATTTTAATATCCATCATAAACTGCTATAATAATCCATTAATCTGATACTATGATGACCTTGGAAATAACATATATTTTTTGAAAAAGCATATCCTAAAGCCCTATTACTCCTAAAGTTCACGTTATCTTTCTTTCTTGAGAAATAAGTCAAAAGTAAATTTTCACTTAATAATCATGGAATCAACATATCAAATGTACACTTTGCAGGTTTTAAATTTGTTCCATTCCTGGTTAGACAAACTCAAATATGATGATCAAACTAAAAGATCTCTTAAAAGTATAAGATGATGACATATTTGTCTGCTAATAATGCCTGAATGTCTGATAAGATTACCCATGAAACCAAATGGGAAGAATATAACAAAACTGTTATATTTCTTTCTCCTAATTTTTAGGCCTAAAAAGAAAATTTGTATAATCATGGTTTCTTTGTTCTGATATGTTAGGTGTGATAATTCTCTGCCTTAAGAAAATTGTAAAATTTATATTTTAGATTTTAGCACCATTTCTGAAACAAACAAACAAAAACACATTTACCAGTTTTTACTGTAGATACCTTTAGACGTTGCCTATTAGGGTAAATATCCATTTGACCTCAAGCAGGAGGATTGTACTTTTTTACCAATGACCTGCTGATTTTGCAGTTAATAAAGAAAAATAGAGTCCATCGAAAATAAAATTTCTATTTGAAAGTTTCATAAGTGTAATTGATCAATGGTGAGGCACTCCTCAGCTATTACTGGTATTTCAATGTTTAAGAAAGTCTTATTAACACTAAACGGGTTCAGCAATTCCCTATCTTATACTGACAGGCAGAAGTTGAAGAGGTTGTGTCAACTGGCAGTTTGCACTGAAAGAAAACAATCCTAAATCACTTTTAATCTTTCAGAGAATTTCTGAAGGTCAAGGTTGAAATCATTGGCAGGAAAGTAAGTGAACAAAATGGTTTGGCCCTGCTAGAGTCAGACTTGCACTGATCTTATAGAGAGAGTTGGAGTAGAAGAGAGCTGAAATAGTAGAGCCTTTCTTAAGGCACACCCACACCCCACTCTCTCCCCACTACCAGACAGCAGCAGTAGCAGTATAACCTTAGACATCTTTACTGTGCCAGATCAGGGCACAATTCCCCTGAGGCAGCTGAGGGTGAGATGGGAAACAAAGTACAATATAGCCTTTTTGTTAGTTATTGCCTCATTCGGGCATCCAAAGGTCCTCTCTTTGATACTGGTGACATCAACCAGAAGGGCAAGACTAAGTGAAACTCCTCAATGAGATCAATGGTGCCTCCCTTAACTCTTGGAAAGCCAGTCCAGGTGCTAGGTCTTGCCTACACTGAGGCATGCTTCAAGGGGTGGGCACAGTGTATTGTGGGATTCAGGTCTTCTGCTATTTTAAGTTCTTTCCTCTCTAAGTAATGGAATAGTATTTTAAGCATAATATTTGTGTCCTTTTTTCCATCAATTTCCTTCTGGAAAAATATATCTTTGCATAATTGTAAGAAAAATAATCTTGATGTACTTGGTCCAAAGCACATTATTGAGTAACTGGGGATTAATCTCCTAGCAGTCATCAGCAGGGAGGGCCAACCACCCAGAGGCAGGTCCACTGGAGTGACATGCAGGAGACCCAGTCTGTGGGAGCCACTGGACACATCACCCCCCATCCCCAAGCCTTCCAGATTACTCGAGTCCCTCAGATCTGTAGAGATCACTGTGTGCTGGATGATGGAGGACTGATTTTCTCCATGGATGGAGTATTTTTGCCTGAATTTTTATAAGGTCTGACTTCTGGAGAAATAAGATGTCAATGTGTCCTTTGTTCAAAATACGTCCTCCCCTTGTTGCAGAAGCCTAAAATTCCTTTAGTAGGGGGCAGAAAATGTATTCTTTAAGAAAAGTAGGGGGACAGTCAGGGGAAGAGGATTGAAATCTAGGAAATCCAGGGCTCCAAAGGGAGGATGCACAGAACTCTGTCTTCTCAGGAGCTCCTCCATGTTGGATTCTGGGCCCTCAGGGGGCTTCAGTAGCTCACTTCTCTGTATGACTTGCCACCATTGCTTGCCAGGGTCCAACTACCTGGGTGTCTCCTGTACAGCAAGTTAATGAAGGGCAGGGACTGTTTCTGTTTCTGTCTTAATCTCTGTAGGCTTAAAATCTAATAGACTGCTCAAGCCATAGTAGGCACTCAGAACAGGAATAATGAATGAAGAAATTTGTGAGTATTTAGGGACCTCAAGAGAGAGAAAAAAATAGTAAAAATGGTAAATTCAGATCTCAAATAATCTCTTTCACTTTTTTTTCTTGGAAGTAACTCTTCCCAAATCCCCAGTTCTTTATTTTGTTTTGTTGTATATTTTTCATGGAGGTAAAAGATTAGTAAAACTGAGACTTAAATAGAGAGACAGACGGATGTTCTGTATATTCGCTTCTGAACAGAGTAAGTCTGAACTGAAGAGGCAGTTTTAAGGCCAGCTATATAAAGAGTGTAACTGTTGAGTGAGATAATGTTTATGAACTTTTGATTTCCCTTCCTTCCTGGCCTGTGAAAATTAGCAGCTATTGAACTCTTCATTTGTCCAAAACCTAAGTTTGTCATATCCTGAACCAGGCTAACTGGTTGATTGGGGGATGGGGGGTGGCAGCATTATTTTAAAGACATCAGGATTACAGTGGATTTCTTTTTTTTAAATTTTGGGATTGTGTACCAAAATTTCAAGATTGAAATTATTTTCACAACTGCAATGAACTACTCAGAATTATGCTTTGGTAAATTTTATCTAGATCTTTAAGGGTGTGTGAACGATGAATTACATTTTCATTTAATTTTCTGTTTTGGTCACATCAGTATTTAATGATAGCAAAACAACTGTTAAAACCACAACCTAAGACTGGATTTTACATACATTCTAAAAATGTATGCTGTCAAAGTCTAAGATTTTTAAATGCAAAATTTAGGTACATCAGATGTTTAATATGGAAAATCTAAACAGTAAAGTAAGACTTCTTAAAGTTGAATTATCTGTTGCATTTAATTCACCCTTGGGCTGCTGAAAATATTTATTCAGTTACAAATTGTTTGGAAGTTCCTGACTTCTGAATTCTTCCTAAAAAGAAATTCAAATGTGGTAATTTTCAGATCACAAAGTAAGATTATTGCTTTAATCTGAGTACTCACATCTAGTCAAATTGGCTGATTAAAACTGCCCTGTTAGAACATATGACCTAAGCAAAAAAAAAAAAAATCTTTTACAACCACAAAAGTAATCAATGGGTTTAGCTAAAAGAGAGGCTGTTGTCAAATCTTCACTATGTTCCTATCTGAACAGGACATTAAGTGTATTTGTAGTAAATTAAGACCTTTATTTGTATCACTGGGGCAAGTAGGCTTCATTGTCCTGTGCTTTTGCTGTCTGGTTATGATGGAGCGCTCCTCTTCCCTGCCGTGGTGGCTGACCAGTAGTCACCCTGAGGTTGAATTATTCTAGTCAGAAACACAAAAAACTCACTCATCAGGATTGTGAGGAGAGACTTAGAATAGCCCCAGTCAGTGCAGACCAGCTGAACCCTACTCTATCCTGGCCTTGGTTGCCCACTGCAACCACTGTCCCGGCCCCTCACCTTACTTCCCTCCCAGACGCTCCCATCTTTGGTACCCACTTCTGGTTCTGACCTTAGGCCCCATGTGGATGTGCCAACTGCTTACAGAATAAACCATACATAGATAAGATGTAGGAAAGTTGTGATATGTTTTTAAATATTTTTATTATATATTAGAAAACAGACAATTAATCCCCTCCATCACACCCACTGATTTCTTTAATTTTTTTAAAAAAATTATCTATTAACATTCCTATAAGCACCTGTCTGATGTTGGGCCCTATCTGATACTAGAAACTATCCCCAGAAACACGACTCCGGGGAATGCTGCCTCTCACATGGCGGGCACTACCGTTAGAGAAGTACTTGATTCTACGGAAGCAAAGACAGCCACTTTAATTACCTCATGCCCCCACAGACCTAATATTTACCTTCAGGTGAACTGTGTTTAATATGTAAACTCTGTTTGCAAAACAGCAGGAGTTCAAGGGTAGAAAGTGGGCGGAAGAAGCAAAAATTTTTAAAGAAATGGTTTCAGAAGCACGAATGAATTTGTCTTTTTGTGTGTCTGTCTGTCTGTGTGTGGGTCCACCTGCCTTGCAGGGAAGACTTCCTGTCCCAAAAGAAGTGAACCGCAAGAAGAACGCTGAGACAGCTGCTGCCTCCCTGACTCCACCGGGTGGCAATGAACTTCGCTCCCCGAGAATCAGTTACCTCCACTTTTTTTAATCGTAACACCTCCATTTGTATTACATATGGTGTATGGGTATTGATGAGGTCATGGTATCATATATGGGATTTTTTTCTGTGTAAATCATCAAGTATAAGAAGAAACTATGGGACTCTGAGCCTTGCTTTAGAGAATTTACAGTGGACAAATAGCTATCATCAAACCAGTTTTTAAACATTCTGACTCAAGTGAAAACGCTCAGAATTTCACACTGTGAATCCACGTTTACAACCCTTACAGGTGGGCCTTCAGGCCTGGTTCGCTACGACAATGTCTTCCACAACTCAAACTCCCACCGTGCTCGCACAACCGGTCCACTCCTGCCTTTCACTCACACAGCTCCCGACTGCTTCTTGCAGAGGCTGAGAGTCCCCATTTTTTTTTTCATTTAGATGTAACAAGCCTAGTAGTTTATGTTCATCAATTGTCTGTATATCTCTATATTTTATCCATGTACTCTTTTGATGTATAGAAGTAGTTTGAAACTCATTGTTTCCTTGTGGTAAGTGACCGAGATGCTGCCACAGGACCTGAGACACTGATGAATGGTGCTATTTTGGACTTTCAACATGCTCCTTGGCGAGGTAGCTCTGATGGAGTTATTTTTTATTTCCATGTTCTAAGAAGGTGTTGGTACTCTGTTTCCCTGAATGTTGTTCTCTAGACTGGATTGACTTGTTTTCCTTGTGTCTTCAGTGTGGCTTTCTTCCTCAGTGTTGTAGGTTGAGTGAATGCTACCAGAGAGTGTGAGAGGCTATTGTCTCATTGGCTGGCACTCACAGACATGCAGTCACGGGAGCAATCACAAAACTGTAATCGACTTACCAAATCTATTCCTTTACGTAGCCTCGCCTGCCTGACTTAGAGAAAGAAAAGCAATAATTTTACAGGCGTTTTGAGGTGTCTCTTTGGGTTCTTTTTGTTCGGAAGGATATTTGGGGGGAAAGGGCAAACTCTTTTTTAATACGCCCTCTGACAAAAATCCAAAACAGTGGCATCTGAGGAGGAATATGAAAATCATACCTTTTCCAAAAATGAAGTTGGAAAAAATGTCTTTACAAAATAATAATAATTAAGGGGAAAAAAAGGCAGAGTACTCTTTTTTGGCGGTTTTGATAAGCAAGGTGTAGATTTTACATTTTTGTCCTTGCTCCCAATGAAGTGGATAAACAAAAATAAAATACCATCTACTCATGGAATGTTGTTGTGTTAGCCAGTCTGAAAGCCCACCTTAATTTTTATATAACTGTCTTTTAGCTCTTCCTTTGACAGGGCAGGCCTTGTTCTGAACTGTTCCGCTTCTGACTGTTTAACACCGACAACGCATGCGCTGCACTTCTTCGTTCTCTTCTCGCTCTCCCATTGGCCTGAGTTTCTTGTGCGTTCCCCGCCCCTTTTGTTAGAATAGGTATATCAGCTGTGTAAATAGAGCAAGAAACAGTATTCTGCATCTGTGGCATTTATGTAGAGTTGCAGTTGTGTACTGCTGAAAATGCAGGCTTTTGTAACAATGTGATCTTTACTGATGCACTCATGATAAGTACCCAATGTATTTTAGCTATTTTAGTAGTATTTGTTCAATAAATATGCAAGCTGTAAGGTTACTGTCTGATTTGGCTCATCATTGCAGAGGCCTGCTTTTGAATGCCTTCCCCGGTGCATGCTAATTCATGTGTTCCCAGAGCCCCAAAAGTCAGGCCAGGAAACCCAAGGGCAAATATAAAAAGAGATAGAATCAGCTCTGCCTTTCATGCATTTTCCCTTTTGAGGGTTTTATGAGATTAGGGGCTAGGCAGTGGCTCATTAAGGTGGTATTTGCAGAGCTGCCTCTGGACACAAAGAAGAATTAGACCAAGATCCTTTTATTTCTACACTTTTTCCCTTTCAAGGCATTCGCACACACCTCAAAACTTACTCTTTCTCACTCATTGCCCTTAAGACCACTCTATGGTACTCTTTATCCATACCAAAAGACAGCTGACCTCACGTCTTTTTGGAATATTTGCACTTTTACACAGACAAAAAGCTTGAACTTGTAAGAGGATAAAATTTGAGATAGAATTTTAAGTCATTAAAACTTTATTCATATGTACCCGACTACCTGGAACCTATCAGATGATAAGATGACAATCACCAGAACCTTCTGGAGGTCTCATGTGACCCCATAACCTGGCAATTCAGGGGATTCATGCTCTCCCTGTGCAGGAGAAATGCCTGCTGCTCTCTCCTTGTTCATTATGGGAGTGAAACTTTAATTTGGCTTATACCCAACTTGCTAATTTGGTTGGTTGGGTTCAGATGTCAGTGTTTCATCTCAATAGAGACTGAGAAACATGCCTCTGAGATGAAAGCCAGAGAGAGAAGGAAGAGGAGATAAAGGGAACATTGCCCCCAAACTGGGAGCTCAGCCTCTGGAGAGTGGGCATCAGATGCTCTCAGAAATCTCTGGTCTTGATGCGTGTATGTGTGTGCCAGAAAGGCCTTTTAAATTGGGAGGTTACTGAGTTTTATTTGAAATTAATGGACATTTCAGATTTTGGTTAAGTTTCCTATTTACCCTCAACTTTTAATCTTATTAAGAGAAAAGAGCCTTAGGGCAGGACTAAATTCCAACTGCCTACCAGATAATCGGAATTTGTTCAACCTGAAGGAAAAATTTTAAGAAGGAGATACCACCACCTCTTTGGTTAATGCCATCCAGAGGTTAATATCTCTGGAAGTAAGGGAAGTTCTCCTTAAATTTACTTACCTTTCAACTTTCTCACCCAACAGGCTCCCTTTACCTGTAGGGTTAGCATAGCTGTGAAGGGATACATCCTACCTTCCTGCCACTGCTGAACTGGGAACAGAGAAAGATGATGAGGCCGGGCCATGGGGGTGGTATGGCCTGGGTTGCTTTGCCCTTCTGTATTAGTTATCTATTGCCACATAACAAATTACAACCGTACTTTGCATCTTGAAACAGCAAACTTATCTCACAGATTCTGTTGGTCAGGAACTCAGGAGCAATTTAACTGGTGTTTATGGCTCAGGATCTTTCCTGAGGTTCAGTGAAGACGTAAGCAGGGGCCGCAGTCATCTGAAAGCCCGCCTGGGGCTGAAAGTGCTCCCAGTGTGGCTTCCTCCCTTGGCCGTGGGCAGGATGACTCTGTTCCCCTATTCAGGAGCCTCTCCATAGTGCTGAGTCCTCCTATCTTCTGGCTTCCTCGAGAGCAAGTAATTCCTGGGAGCAAGCCAAAATGCCTATGACCTATTCTCAGAAGTCACCATTGTCTCTCCTATTCTATTATAATCAACTCATAAGTATAGCTCACACTTGAGGAGGAAGGGAATGAAGCTCTACTTTCTGAAGAGAGGAATACCAAAGAATTTATGGACATATTTTAAACACAGCACACCATCTAAAGTTAGAGCTCAGGGGAATTATAGGCCAGGGGTTGGAAGTAAGAAGGGTTGAAACTAGCATTATAGCTACTTCTTTCAATTAAAAAAGTTTTTACGGTCCTTGGAGCTCCAGATACTGAAGGTATATGAGAAGAGCATCCAGGAACTGTAATACTGGGGTTGCCCAGCCTCCATTTACTAATCCAAGTGCTGTCAGCCCCCAAAGGAATATTTAAAGGATGTTACCAGAAGCTGTAAAAATGGGGAAGCTGGAATAAATGATGTTTAAAGTTCCATCCAACTCTATGGACAGTGGGGTTTGCTGATGACAACTCCTTCAGCCTCTATAAACTCGAAATATTATATTATTGTCCCTGCATCTCACTTTAAACTTGCAGGCTGCATGTGTGAGGATCAGCTATGGTCTTGTTAAGGGTTAACAACTACTGAGACAGAGCTAAGAATTGGGGAGCTAGCTGGAGTCAGAGTAGGAGACCCAAACTTTGATTAAAGACTGTTATCTCCTCTCACCAGAGGCAAAAATATCACCACATTGCCTTTGGGTGGAAATTGCTAACCAACAACCGTGGATCAGATATGACCTCTAGATGTATTTGGTTTGCCTGCAACATGTTTTATAAAAATATTGCTTTAATTGCCTACATGTACAAATTGGAAGATTTCACTTAAAAATCCAGGTAGAAAAGTGGAAGATCTAGTAATAGTGGAGTTGGAGCTGAGGAGCCACCTCTGCCTTTGGATGAGGCATGCCCTCTGCTTGCTCCAGTCCTCTCCACCTCTTTCCTTACACCCTGTCTGCTTCATTCGTTTACATCACCTGCCTGCCTCAGTTGGCATGGCAGTTTGCAATGCTAATCCTCTGGTTCCGGGGGGAGGGTATTGCACCTATTAATATTTTTACCAACAAAGGACGAGGTGACTGTCTACACTCTTTCCTAAAATTGATCTGCTGAGAATGAGTCTTTGTTCATAATAGACCTTTCCCCATGTTACTAAAAAAAAGATAAAGGACTCACCTATCCCAAATCTTAGTATGACACATTGCCCTTAATATGTCCCCAAAACCTCAGATGTAGCAAACAGAGAGAAAGCTTCCTTTAATAATTAATCATAAATTCATAGAACTTTGGACTTTCTTTTCTTGTACAGATGTTAAAAGTAATTATGATGTTAAATAAGATAGACATGAGGTGTTTGGACTCATAAATGGATTTTCAGAATTCAGCTATATGGTAAAGTGGAGTGATGGGAAACAATTTTTATTTAACACCTTTTTCTGTTCTTCCTCCTTACTCTTGTCAAAGAATGCCTTGCTCTTGAGGGAGAGTCCTGAGAGAGTGAAACAAAGAGAAAGTTAGTAGGAGACACTGAACACCAAAAATGGCTTCTTTGTGTAAATGTAAGCAATTATTTTCCACTGTTCTTAACATCCTTCCCTAGGATGTTTCTTGACTGGGAAGAAAAGTAACTTGGAACAGCTGAAGCAGTATAGATTTGCAATACTGATTATTTTAAATGTAACTAGAATATCTCTTGGGAATACCAAATTTTTATAAGATACAATGGATAAAACCCAAGTATAAAAAACTTTCATGTAAGTTCTTTCAGATTTGATGTGCAATTAGTTAATAGAGTTATTAAAACCTATTGTATCAAACTATAACATAAAATATTTATTCAGTTATAGTCAATTTTTGTCTTAGTTAATTTTCTGTTGCTATAATAGAATACCAGCCTGGGTAATTTATATAAAAAAGTTTATTCGGCTCATGGTTCTGGAGCCTAGGAAGTCCAAGAGCATGGCGCTGGAATCTGCTTGACATCTGGTGAGGGCCTTCTTGCAGTGTCAAAACATGGCGGAAGGGTGGACGGGCAAGAGAGTGCATGTCAGGCCAGGTCTCTCTTCTTCTTATAAAGCCACCAGTCCTAACATGGGGGCCCCACTCTGATGACCTTATCTAATTCTAATCACCTCCCAAAGGCCCCACCTTCAATCAACATGTGAATATGGGGATTAAGTTTCCAACATATGAAATTTGGGGGACACATTCAAACCATAGCAATTCTCATCATATTTTATCTTATGAAATTTTTAATATCTTTTTCATAATAACAACAAAAAAAATGTGCTGCCAGACTAATTAGCAGACTAGAACTTTTCCATTATTAGTGGCATTTCTGATTTTTACACTAGTTCTTATTTATTCTTTCAAGCCAGTCAGCCGTATTCAATAGCCACACATAATTTTACTAAAGATATACCATGCTTTTAATCATTTTTCTTGCTTGGTATGAGAAAGAGTATATTGAGGATCTTGTTTTTATAACTTAAACATGGAGCAATTAATTATATTAGATCTGTGCCATTTTAATTTTTATTTGTTTCAGTGATCATTTTCACAAGATATAATTTTAGGTCTCATTGATTTTTATAATATTCCTCAAAATAGCTATTTGAATTGAAAAATGAAGTCAAACTTTTTTTGACAAAAAGTGTGTTTGATTTGGCTGAGTGGTTTGATGGTGAAAATGGGCTCTGCCAATGAAGTTTTGGAACAGACATTTTTCATAAATGAGCTAAATCTGCAGTTTCAAAGTAGTGATAATATATTTAAAACAAGAAATAAGATCAAAGCATTTTATCGAGAAGCATTGTTTTGGCAAAAGTGTAATAAAATTTAAAATACATCTGTTTTCCTGCCATTGCTGATGATATGGGTTTTAAAAGGTGAATCAAAGTGAAAGTGTTACAACGTAATTAACAATAATTTGATAAATCTTAGTAAAGCTCTCTTGGTATCCTTCCCAGAAATTGAGAAAGTGAATTATTCAAATGACTGAAGAAAAAAATCACTTCGCTAGTCAGGTGCTTTTCAATTCATTGCTTTAAAAAAATGAAGAAGGACTGTATCAAGTTGTCAGGTGGCAGAAGATTAAAAATATTTTTGATAATAGACCAATATATGAATTTTGGCATATAACACAGAAGGAATTCAAAGAATGGCATTCCATTGCTGTAGTATGACACTTTCAATTCCTACAGTGTACATCTATAAAAACAAAATAAAACAAAAACAGAATTGATGCTAACCCGTCTTATTCTACCAGTAAATAATATTCATCTATAGATACATACATGAACTAACTGAAAAAAGTTTATCGTCTCATTAAGAGATGCATTTGCAATATAATCTCACTTTTTGTGTTCAATAATTAATATAAGGTATTTATGTTACTTAATCAGCAGTATATTGCTAATAATGATAATTCAATCACAGATTTTTTTTAATGCTTGGAGCTTTATGGTCACAGAAAATAAAAGTAAAAAATTTAGGTACATTTCAATTGCAGATAAATGTGACAGGGTGATCAACAAAGTATTTTCAAGCAAAAATCATATTACATTAAGATAAAGGACTTCGGGGAAAGTGGAATAAAAATTTATGTTCAAGTAGAAAAAGAAAAAAGTCAAATTTCTAAAAGTTAAAGAAGTATTTGTTTTTAAAAATGTAATAATGGGGAGTTATTCATTGCTGTGGTGTTTAGACTGGACTGTATATATTTATACAAGAAATTCAATTTCCATTTAAAAATGGAAACCTTTATAATATGCCCCAAATTACATCCTTAGAAGTATTTAAAGTTATGATGAAAAAGTTTACCATCTACTTAAAAAGTGCACGATGGTACATACTTTATTAAGATTCTTTTAAGGGTTTAGCTGATTTCTTCAAGTTGAGCGGCTTTAATTATTAGTTGGAACCTTTCTGAGCCCAACACTCCTATTGATTTCCACCAGCAAGTTGGTCCTAGCTGGGCTTGCAGAGGCTGCACAGAGCAAGCTGGCTCTTTCTTCTCTGCAACAACCTTTCACGTCCTTCTCCCTTTGTCTTTTTCTCCTCAAGGTTGAACAACCTCAGTTCCTTTAGCCAGTCTTCCTGTGACCAGTTTGCTGGAACTTTCTATCACTATTGCCCTGTTACACAAACTCTAGTTTGTGACTGACCTAGCTTCTTTCTAAAAATGGTAGCTGATGTCTGGAAGGGATCAATGGCGGAGGCTGCCACTGAAGGCACACGCTGCATGGTGCTCTGGTTGTTAGGGTGTTCTAAAACACAGCTAAGTGGAAGGGAGTGGCAAGTCCCAATTACCGTCCACACAGTTGCTGTAGAGTCCCATGGGCTCAGCTCCCCTGGCACTGTGGGCAGCCCCAGTCCCTAACCAAGTTTGCACTGTGTTCTTCACTGCAGTGCTGCTCCGTGGCACCCTGAGAAGAGACAAGACAGTCACTTTTTTTCTTGGAGGCCTCAGACCGCCTCCTATTTTCTCCTTTCCCTGGGCTTTGTGACAGAGCTGCTATACATCCAGGAGAGGAGTCCGGGCAAGGAGCCTGGCCAGCCCTCCCTGGGGGCTGTCTCCCATTCCTCAAGATCCCAAGGCTAGTTTCTGAAAAGCAAATATTCCCTGCAGAGCCAAGGGGCACTGCTTTCTAGGAGAGAGGGGTAACTGGAACACTAATTTGTCATTAACAGCTGGGATCTGCTTTGTTGGATGTGATAACGAGGGAGTATTTGATGTGAGTTCTTGTGGAGGAGGACAATTAGCTCAGAGGGACATTAAAAAAAAGTGTGGTAGCAGCCCCCGGGAACAGTGTGAAAAATAGCAGCTTGCTCATTGTATGTGTAGGACACTTGAGGAGTTGTCACATATATCATTTCTCATATGGCCCTTCTACAACACTGTGAGGTCCCCAACAGTTGAGGGATAATTAGTTGCTCACAGTAAAATGTCTTATCTAAGATGGCAAGGCCAGTCTTTACCTTTACCTTGGTACTGCTTTGGAAGCCTAACCTTGCTACTTCCAACCTCCCCTTTCCTCATGATCTTTCTTACTTCCTGTATTAGTCAGGAAGAAACATTAGAAACTGAGAAAATTAGTCTCCTGAGAAACAGAGCTAATAGGCCATATATATATACACACACACACACGTACACACACATGCACATGTATATGTATTATAAGGTATTGGCTCACACAATTATAGAGGCTAAGTCTTGTGATCTGCCATCTTCAAGCTGGAGACCGAGGAAAGCCAGTGGTGTAGTTCAAAAGCTTGAGAGACGATGATGAAGATTCCAGCCCAGGTCTGAATGCCTGAGGAGCAGGAGCACCAAGGGCAGAAGACTGATGTCCCAGCTCCAGCAGTCAGGCAGACAAAAGGAGAACCCAAACTTCCTCTGCTTTTCTGTTCTATTCAGACCCTCAATGGATGGGATGGTGCCTGCCCACATTGGGGAGGGCCATCTGCTTTACTTAGTCCGCCAATTCAAACACTGATCTCTTCCAGAAACACCCTCACAGACACACCCAGAAATAATGTTTAATCAGATATCTGGGCATCCCATGGCCCAGTCAAGTTGACATGTAAAATTAATCACCACACTTCCCTCCTATATAAACTTGCCCTCAAAAAGTATCTATAGTCTTTTCAACTTAAGAACGGAAATGCTAAAGCATTGTCTTGGTTTCCAGGTATGTATTTGTACTCTAATATAGCAAAAATCCTTAAACCAAAGAATGGGGTGCTAATGGTGAGATTTCAGACATCAAAGAGGGAGTTGAGGGACATGGGGCAGCATTTTTGCCCCTGCATGGCAGAGGCCTTTGTGGTCTTCTCTGAGCCTGACCTTCAGCGGGCTGATGTCAGCCATTTGTTCTTGGGCAGGAGGCTTCATGGCAGAAATGCTTTCTTTCCTGGACTCCACATTTCTAGGGTGCATTTATTGAGTGGATGCATGTACCATCTGGTTGGGACATCTGTCACTGTGCTGATCTGCAGGGCTGATTCAGTTGATCTAGCTGGTTGGATGGCTGTCCCCTTTCTCACACACTACTACACATAAATCCCTTCCTAAACTGTGGCAATCAGAGGTGGAAGAAGGCCACTCCTTCGTGAAGGGCACCTATCAGCTACACACAGAAACTGCTCTGGCTTGGTTTATCTGTTGAAAAACTCATTGTGGACTGAACAAAAATGACCTTTTAGTTTTTGGAGGACGGAGTTGAAGTGACAGCTTTTTGTTCTTCCACGCCCCATGCTATGCTTTTGCAAAAGAGAGGTGGCCTTTGTCCCCATACTTTAAGCATGACAGAAGCAGCTGTTCTCAGAGCTCACACCTGACTCCGTCTCTGATACTGTGTTATCTGGGGCTCCAGCCTCCCTAGTCAGCCTGCTCCCTGGTGACGAAGTGTGGGGAGGGACTCTGTCCTGCTGGGTGACTTAAGGGTCTTCTGATGCAGACATCAATACTACGACTGTCATCTCTGTCTTCGTCACAATATCAGACTGATAGGTATTTCTGTCACTTCTCTTTTTTACCAGTGAAGAGTCAAGAACAGAAAAGGTTTTATAGTTTTGCCAATTCAGGGTGCTCACAAAAGAGTCAAGAGCTTAAGAAATATGACAGTAAGTTACACCTTGAGAATTATTTCAGTCCAGTGGTTTCCCACCTTTGTTGCATATTAGAGTTGCCTGGAGAAACTTTAAAATAATATCTATTGCCAACTTCACCCTTAGAGGAATAGAGTAACTCCTCCACTCTCTCCTCCTCAGGACTGAGCCTGGGCGTTTGTATCCTAAATCTCTCCATGTGATTCTGAGAACTACCAATCCTTTCTCCAATCATGCTCATGTATGTTGAGAAACTTCGTGATGATAACTCTAGCCAGCCAATGAAGTTCAAGGAGAAGTTATCTGATTAGAGCATAAGTTACCACTGGAGCAGAAAAAGGGAAAGAATGTGGGAGGGGTTTTCCTTTTCTGCAGGCCTTATAGTTCATCTAGAAGTCAGATGATGTCTTGCTTTCAGGCCTTGGTTTTGCTTTTAATCAGCTGCTTTCTTACCTTGACATGGCTTAGTTTTCTCTTTTGTTGTTTGAGAAGAATAAAACCTGCCTGTGTATTAAAAAGAGGTGCTGTGAGAATGAAAGGCATATCCCTGTGAGTGGCTGGTGCATTGGTGCATTTTTCTTGACCACTAAAGGAGAGGTGAAGGAATGGAGGGCAGGTATGGGAAGGTGTGGCGGGCCTGTGACAGTCCTCCAGGTAGATAGCTCAGGAGATGGAGTACAGAAAAGTTCAAGGTGGTGGAACTTGAAAGGGCAGGAAGGAAGGCAGGAAAAGGCTTCAAGCAGGTGACATTGTGTGTTAGCTGTAGTAAGCTCTTTGGGAGATGAGCAGAGAAGGACATAAAAGAAAACAAATCTGGGGCCTGTATCCAATTTTGTTCTGCAAGGACACAGAAAAATAGAGACAGAAGGCTGAGAGCAAAGGGTTGTTGGGGGGAAGGATGTGGAGTAGGAGAGTAAAAGGTAGGAAGACCCTCTCTATTCCAGAACAGGTGTGTGTCAGGATGATGACCCACAAAGGTGTGATGTGGAAAGCATGCTTATTGCTCAATTTGATGAGCTCTAGGGACTATGTTTTTCCATCATATTCCTACTAACCTAAAATTTGAGAAGAGTCTCATATTAAATAGAGATGCCAAGTTCACTCTGAGCCTTGGAAGGAGAAGCAGGACCAGAACTTTTGGGAAAACTGTGAGAGGAGGCACTGAACAGGTTCAAGCTGAGGCTTCAGGAATGGGCCAACGAATGCAGAAGACTTTGATTCTCCCAGATAAACCATCTGCTTGGGAGACAGTAAAGCCTTTGGTCGTAAAGGAATCCAGGTCATTCCAGTCATGAGGAGTCCATTCCAAGTGCTTAAGATCAAGCCACAATAGCAGGGTGGTTGGCATGGCTGGCATTTTCAGGAACTTGTTATGAAAGGAGAATTAGAGTTGAGCAGACTACTTGTACCCAGAATACAGAGAAGCTACCTGGGATGATTAACAAAAAAAAAGTGGGGACACTAAAATGACACATGGGAGAAAGGGGAAAATGAGAAAGATGGTGGATTTTTTGAGATATGTGGAGAAAAAATTTAAATAAACATCCATAGTGGCAGAATATCAACAGCAAGAAGATCAGTAATAAATCCATAAGTGGAAGAAAGAAAATGAGAAACATGAACACCAAGTCAGCCATACCAGGGAGTGAACCAAGCTAGTATTCTAGGACAAAGCCAGCTAGGAGTGAGAAGAAAAAAATCAAAGTGTCCTAGCAAAAGTTGCAGCAGGTAGATTACCAGGCAGAGAAGGTCAAGATGCGAAAAGGAAAAGGAGAAAAGGAGAAACTGTACTCAGCTTTAGAAAGGGCAAAATCATATGATCATATCAATCAATGCAGAAAAATCATTTGATGGAACTCAAAACCCATTCATGAAAAAAATTCTAAGGAAGACAGTTATAAAGGGAATTTCCTCTATTGATAAACTTGATAAAAAGCATTTACAAAAAAGCTACAGCTAACATACTTAATGGTAAAGGACTGAATGCTTCATCCCTAAGATTAGGAAAAAAAGTAAGGATGTCTGATGTCTGCTGTCACTGCTCTTATTTAACATAGTACTGGAAGTTCTGCAGTAAGGCAAGAAAAGGAAATAAAAGGCATACGGATTCGAAAGGAAGAAATAAACCTATCCTTATTTGCATATGACACAATGGTCTATGCAGAAAATCTCAAGGAATCTACACAAAAAATTCCTACAACTAATAAATGAGTTCAGCAACATTGCAGGATACAAGACAAACATATAAAAAAAATTCAAGTGTATTTCTATATACTAGCAATGAGTCCATGGACACCAAAATTAAAAATAAAATACCATATACAATCACTCAAAATAAAAGAAAATATTTAGGTATAAACATAACAAAACATGTACAGGACTTACATGCTGAAAACTACAAACTGCTGCTGATGAAATCAAAGAATAGTATAAATGTTCATGGATTGGATGACTCAACATAATGAAGATGTAAATTCTTCCCAAATTGATATATATGTTCAAACACAATTTTTATCAAAATTTCAGCAAGGCTTTTTATAGATATAGACAGATTATCATAAAATTTTGTGGAAAAGCAAAGGAACTGGAATAACTAAAACAATTTTTAAAAAGAATAAAGTGGAAGGAATCAGGCTATTAAATTTCCAGATTTGTTATATAACTACAATAATCAAGACTGTGTAGTATTAGCAGGAGGATGAACTCATAGATCAATGGGACAGAATAGAGAACCCAAAATAAACTTACATAAATATGCCTGACTGGTGTTAGATAAAGATGGAAGGCATTTCAAAAGAGGAAAGATAACTTTTTCAATAAGCAGTGCTAGAGCAATTGGACATCCATCAGCAAAAAAAAAAAAAGAAACTCTACCTTTCTGACACCTTATATGAATATTAATTCAAAATGGATCACAGACTTAAATGTAAAATATAAAACTATAAAAATTTTAGAAAAACACATAAGGAAAATATTTAGAATCTAGCGCTAGGCAAAGAATTCTTAGACTTGACTCCAAAATCATGGTCCACAAAAGGAAAAATTGATAAATCAGACTTCGTCAAAGTTAAAGACTTCTGTCTGTGAAAGATCCTGCTAAGAGGATGCAAAGATAATATACAGACTGGGTGGAAATATTTGCCAACAACATATTTGAAAAGGAATAGTATGTAGAATATATAAGGAGCTCTCAAAGCTTACCTATACACTCATACATTGCTGGAAGAAATGTAAAGTGGTAAGAAGCTTTGGAAAACAATTTGGCAGTTCTCCAAAAATAAAAACACAGAGTTACCAAATGGAACAGTAGTTCCACACAATAGAATTGAAAATATGTGCACACAACACCTTGTATATGAATGTTCATAGCAGCATTATTGCATAATAGCCCCAAAGTGGAAACTATTAGGTCATTAAATGTGAAATGTCCAATTTTGAATCAAAAGTTTAGTTTATTATATCTCAAATAAGGACCAGTACAATTAATCAAAATATGCACCCAAACTGTCGACACAGTTTTGCCATCTTAATGGTAGCTTGCTTATGCCAGCAGCAAGGGAGCCTAGAGAGCAAGTGGTGAAGAAATCGCGAAAGACATTTTCCACAGCTTGTTGAGAATTGAATATTTTTCCTTGCGAGAAGTGGTCCAAAGCCTGGAAGAAGTGGTAGTCAGTTGGCACAAGGTCTGCTGAATACAGTGGATGAGAGAGAGTTTCCAAGTCCAGCCTCTGTAGTTTAAGCAGCGTTGTTTGTGCGACATGTGGTCAAGCGTTGTCTTGCAAGAGGATTGGCCTGTCTCTAGTGACCAGTCTCGGCTGCTGAGTTGCAACCATCCTCATCATTTCATCCAGCTGGTTGCAGTAGACATCTCTGTTATCAATTGATCAGGTTTCATGAAACTGTAGTGGCAAATACCAGTGCTGGACCACCAAACAGACACCATTAGCTTTTTTTGATGAATATTTGGTTTTGGACTGTTTGGGCACTTCATCTTTATCCAACCATTGTGCTGAACACTTGAGATTGTCAAAAAGAATCCATTTATCATCACACATCACAATACGGTGTAGAAATGGTTCACCTTTATGTCGTGACGGCAAAGAAAGGCAAGCTTCCAGACGATTTCTCTTCTGACGCTAGTTTAATCCATGTGGTACCCATGTATCCAGCTTCTTTACCTTGTCAGTTTGTTTCAAATGGTACAATGTTGTTGGAATAGTAACATCAGACCTTGCTGTTAATTCATGCATAGGTTGAGATGGATTCGCTTCCACTACAGCTTTCAGCTCATCATTATCCACCTTGGTCTCAGGTCACCCATGTGGCTCATTTTCAAGATTAAAATCACCAGAACAGAACTTCTCAAACCATCAATGAATGTATGTTAGCCACATCCTTCCCAAATACTTCGTTGACATTTTGAGCTGTCTGCACTGCATTGGTTTCACGATGGAACTCATATTCAAAAATAACATGAATTTTTGACTTATCCATGGTTTCACAAAAATTGCTCTACAAAAAAATTTGAGAGATAATCACAAGCCAAACCATGTGTTTGAAAGAATATGGATGCAACTTCACAATAAAAATAAGACAAGAAGGGTCAAAGTGAAATGTCAGAGATATCAACTGTCAAACTTAGTACTTAAGGAAATCGGACATTTCATACTTAATAACCTAATATTTAAATGACTGGTGAACAGATTTAGAAAAGTGGTATATCCCTACAATGCAATATCATTCAGCCATAAAAGGGAATGAAGAGCTGATACATATGCTACAACATGGGTGAACCTTGAAAATATATGCCAAGTAAGAAGCCAGTCACAAAAGGCCACATATTGTACGATTCCATTTATATTAAATGCCCAGAAAAGGCAAATGCATAGATGTAGAAAGTAAATTAGAGATTGCCAAGGGCTGAGGGAGGAGGAAATGAGGAGCAATTGCTAATGGACATGGGGTTTCTTTGGGGGCTGATTAACACGTTCTGGAATTATATAATATGTGGTGATTATACAACCTTTTGAATAGTTAAAAACTATTGAATTGTACATTTCAAAAGGGTAAATTTTATGACATGCAAATTTTATCTCAATTTTTGAAAGCTCAGCAGTAAAAAACCAAACAATCCAATCTGAAAAGGACAAAAGAGAAACGACATCTCACCAAAGACAATGTACAGATGGCAAATAAGCACATAAAGATGGTTCAACGTCATTAGCCATTAGGGAAAAGCAAGTAAAAACCACAATGAGATATCACTATACACTTACCAGAATAATCACAATAAGAAATAGTGACAATACCAACTCCTAATGAGGATGAGGAAAAGCTGTACCACTTATACATTGCTGGTGGGAATGTAGAATAGGACAGCGCCTCTGGAAAACAGTTTGGCAGTTTCTGTGAAAATGAAACATACAACTAGCCTATGACCCAGAAGTTGATCTCCTGGTGTTTCATTTCTCAGAGAAATGAAGTTATGTTCATGTAAAAGTCTACACATGAATGTTTATATCTATGTAACAGTCCCAAACTGGAAATAACCCAGATGTCTTCCAATGAATTGGCTAAACAAACTGTGTAGACCCACACCATGGAATACTACTCAGCAATAAAAAGGAATGCACTATTGATACATGCAACAACCTGGATGAATCTCCAGAGAATTATGCTGAGTGAAAAAAAGCCAATCCCAGAAGGTATGTATTGTATGCTTCCATTTATATAATTTTTTTTGAAATGACAAAATTATACAAACAAGGAACAGATTAGTGGTTACTGGAAGCTGAAAAGGGGGTGCAGGCAGGAGGGAACATATAAAAGTGCAACATGAGGGATGCTTGTAGTGATGAAAGTGTTCTGCATCTCGACTCTATCAATGTCAGTATGCTGATTGTGATAATATACTACAGTTTTACGAGCTGTAATCATTGAGTAAAGAGTAAATGATATCTCTATATTATTTCTTACAACTGTGTGAATCTATAAATATCTCAAAGCAGAAAGTTTCATTTAAAAAAATAGAGGAAGAAAAATATATTGAATGTCTGCAAAATATTCCATTATATAAACTTTCTTAACCATTGCCTACATTGAACATTTAAGTTTTTTCCTATTTTTCACATCCTAATTAATGTCATGATGAACCTCTGTGCCCCAAAAGCTTTATATTTATCTGTCATGTTTTCTTTCATATTTTGCCAAATTGCTTTCCCAAAAGTTTGTACCAAGTTACACTCTTACCAATAGAGTAGGCATGGATGCCTGTCCCGGGGTGCCTTCACCAGGTGTGGAGTGCAAGCCTGGTTTCTAATTTCTGCTAATTTTGTAGGTGAAACACAGTATCTCATTGCCTCTATTTGCATTTGTATATTGGTGAGGCTGAATATTTTTAAATGTTTACAAATCATTTATATCATGTTATGATATAGGACCAAGGAGATTCCTCTGACTCTTCGTGCGTGAAGCAATGGGCACAGGAAATCTTATGAGCTGGTTAAAAATTGATTGTAATTTGTTAAAAGTTATTGTAAAACTAACAGGTTTGGGTGTCAGAGGAATCCTGAGGTGAACTATAACCAAGAAGTTGGGAGGATAAGCAGTTCACCAAAGCAAGGTCAGAGGTAGGGTCCAGATATAATTTGAGCCTGTGGGGAAGTCAGGAAATTATTTCTGTACAGATAGCAATATTATAGCAGGGACCTTGTAAGCAAAGAGCTGAGTGTAGCCTTTCCTAATGGAAAAAAAGAACAAGGAGGCACAATATACAAAAATTGGGCAAGAATCAAATGGCATAAAAATACAAATGGCAGAAAGCTAGAGAGGCAGCCCAGGGCACAAGTTTAATCCCAGAACAAGGTCCTATTGTTTCAGTAGAGACCTACCCTCTAAAACAAATATCGGGGGCGGGGGCTGGGAGGGAGTGGTTTGAAGACGTGTGTGACTGGGATGTAGGTTGGCGAATGTGAAATGTGACATTGGTGAATATGTATGCACTTTCGGTAGTGAATGAAAGCGGAGAATTATTTACACTGCTCAGGAATAAGAAGCACAAGTGCTTCTGACTGTTCTTCAGGAAAAGAGCATAGAGTTAGAAATGAAGAAAAAGCGATTTCTGTAGACCGGCATTCTCAAGCTATACAAGTATAAGACTAGAGAAGCCTCCTGTGAATGCACATGGGTAAACAGGATCTAAATTATGCCCGCGAGGAAGGAAAATGGGCCAATATTCCAGAATTCGTATGCTGGAGAGCAGTAAAGAGACCCCTCTGTGTTTAGTCCTCTCCCCTCCAGCATGAATCTCCTCGGAAACGTTTCTGATAAGAACTTGAACAGTTTCTTCTTGGATACTGCCCTTGATAGGAATGTATTCAGCAAAAGGGAGCTTAATCTGTTTCTATAATACTATAATTGCCAGAAAATTCTTCCTTTGAATTGGCTCATTTGCTTGTTTCTCATTTTCACTCATAAATGCTAGCTCTCCCTCCGGAACCACACAAAACACTGACAAAAATAGTTTATATTTTAAAGTTCTGACTATGTGACTCTGTACATTACTTCCTTTAGTTCCCACAACAACATTAAAAACAGGTAAATCAGGTATATCTGCCTTTCCCACGAAGAAGCGGAAGGCGAAAGGAATCGATTGTGGAATGTTCCCAAGTCAGTGTGTGGGGAGAGCCAATATTTGAACCCAGACCGGTCAGGCCCATTTCTCTTAAGCATTTTGTTAGGTTCTGCTAAGCTGCCTCACAAGTCTAAGCCTGTATCCTTGTGAGAGTTCTGTAAGTTTTGGAAGCCAGCTGTTCTATTAGAGTTACAGACTTCTGCCACTGAAATATTGTCACATCTGCTTCTAGTGATTTCTTTGTGAAAAATACGGTCAGATTACGTAAGATAACAGAGAGCTGGGATTTCAGATCGTGTGAACCATTTGGGGTCTGCTTATCAATAGATGTTTGATTAATAAATGTCTGATAGATGTATAGCAAAATTTGGTTATAGACTTGCTTTTATTATAACCTGGTAGGGGCTTTGTGGAAATGTGACTGATATCACTAACCCACCCATTGCTATTATCTACCAAAATATCTACCATTATGTACAAAAATAAATAAAGAAGAACCTCAGAGTCAGTGAATGATGACACTAGCTCAGGACAGTTAGCAACCATCAATCAAAAAGACAGATTTCCCAGAGTGACCATAATGTGCCACGTGATCTGATTAGCGTAGAATGGAGAGAGGTGATCATCTTCTCCTCCCAGCCTAGGATTGCAGCAGCTCTTGGTGGGCTCAGCATTCTTTGACCTCCAATGGATCTTTGAGGACTTACCCTCTAGCCTGGCTGTTTTCATACTTGCTGCAGGTCATCCCCACCTTGGACAAGCAGCTGTGAGTTTTTTGTTCTATCTAAAGATAGCTTTTCTATGTAGAAAGACTATTCAGGCACTTATTTTATTTTCAAAAATTGATATTCAATTTATTAAAGTCACCAATTTTTAATAACCTCATTCTTCCTTAAGCTTTAAGTTCAATTTACAAATCCTCTTATTCTAGTTATGGCTAGTAATTTTAGCAATCACTCTAATTGCCTTTGAACAATACTTAATCCCATTTAAAAACTAGTCAATTAAATACTTTCACATATTTTATACTCTCTATATAAGTTTAATATATTTTATTTCCCTTTAGAGTAATTTGATTGCCTGATTGGCAAACTTTCCCAAGGACTGAGTAATTTATATAAATCTAATAAATTAAAGTTATAAATTTTGTGAACTCTCAGTTCTCTTAAGTGTTATTATATTGTATTATATATATAGTTAGTGAGAATTTCACTGCAAACCACAAGTCTGAATTAATGACTTAATTAGATATTTTAAATTGAAGTTACAATACTGTCACTCAAATATAATTTCTAAATATTACAAGTAAATAAAACCTTGAATACTATGTTTCCTTAATTTAAAAATATTAATATTACTGGGTTTTAATTTTCTAAAATATTTCTCTACCCAGTTCTCAATTCTGAGATTAAAAGATGCTTACCTCTTAAGGAGGGAAAGTGCCATTCTAGTTAATCTACATACTAATGACCAGAGTTTTTGTCTTGGTTCCGGTAGGATGCAATAAACTTTATTTATACTTGATTCCATAAATTCAAGGAAAGTGTCCCATGTCGTCTATGTCTTTGGATTTAAGCCATACACATTACCTATTTCTTCCTTAGTCTATTCACAGAAATTTGTAACTCCTCCATTCCTGCCAAAGTGATCACCAGATTGACTCTGTCTCTGAAGACATGTAACCGCCTTCCTGCCCATGCATAAAGATCTTTGACCATGGCTAGATCCCTGCATTCTTTTTCATGGACTTTCTAATATTGCAAATATTAAAATGAATTTTGGATGTCTCCCATGTGACTTGAAGTCATAGCTGATGTGAAAATTTTACTGACAGGCTTTTTTTTTTTAACCTAATCTTTGGTTTTTATCTGGTTAGACTAAGTAAGCTGAGTTCACTTTGGACGCTTACTCTGCTCCCTTCTCAAGGTTCATGTCATCCTTGAATTTGATAAACTTCTTATCCTTATCAAAGGCATTGATAAAAATGTTGACTGGAATAGTGCCCCGCATGGCACTTTGGCAAGACTCTCATTGGTTTATAGTCCTTCGTCTATAAATGAACTCCCTTCAGGGACATCACACCTACCTGCACATGGGAATCATTTGTAGAACTTACTGAAACTTGACTTCTGGACTTCAATCCGTAGCCTAAGGGGCTGTGGCACAGGCATCTTGTACTATTTAACAAGTTTCCCAGGTGACTTGTATGCAGCTGTTTGGCACTAGTCCAAAGATTAGCTTTCAAAGCTACTGCCTCTATTTCTGTCTTGACTACAAGGACAGAGCTTAGACATGGCCAAATGCCTTGCTTAAGTCTGGACTCACTAGTACTACAGTCCCCCCATCTACCTGTTGAGTAACCACAGCCTTAGAGGAAACAACAATCTGGCATGACTACCCCTTGTGAAGCATATGGGTTCTAAGAGATCAACTCCTGTCTCACCATGGGCTTAGGAGAGTCACTAGTGTTCAGACTTCAGTATATGCCTTACTTTTCCTTAAAACGTTAAGTCACTTCCTCCTTTTGTGCCACCTCCTCCCCCACCACGTCCTCTAGCACTGTCCCTGGTCTCCGTGGTTGGTCTCTCAACAATTATTTGTGCACATATGGAAATAACATTCATCAGAAATCAAGCAGGTGGGAGACGGGAGGAGGGGATGGGTAAATTCACACCTAACAGTTACAATGCACGCTATCTGGGGGATGGGCACACTTATAACTTTGACTCAAATGGTACCAAAGCAATTTATGTAACCAAAACATTTGTACCCCTGTAATATTCTGAAATTTAAAAAAAGAAAAACAATTATCTGTGGTGAATCAGTGATCTTATTGTTAGCTTTCTCTTACTCATGAAGGTAAGTTTTCCAGGTCTGAGGAAACAAACACAGACAAAACAGTTAAATATTAAAAAACAAATAATAAAACCATACCAAAGAAAATTGCAGCATAAAGATACACAAATTAGGCTCCCAATGACTCTAGTTATCTTAGATAGTTAAAAAATAACTTGTCTGGTTTTTATCACCTTGGCAAAATGATCTTTCTGCACTTATGATTGATAATGATGCAACTGTTCTCTTTGTGTTATTTTGTTTGGTACTCCCACAAACCTGGCCTTCCCCCACTCCACACACACACTGTCTATCCTCATTACCCTTTTTCTTCTAATCATTCTAATCTAAACATTCGTAAGAGAAATGCATTTTATCTTATGGAAAATACTGTCCCAGAATATCACCTCTTGTGAGAATCTTTTCCAAATCCCCACTTAACTGACAAGTCACACGTAACTGACCAGTCCAAGATGCCTGACTGTGTGGCTGCTTCCTGGACCTGGAGGAAGAGTAACCCAAGAGACCCAAGGGCTGGAGGAGCCTGTATGAAAATCTGCTGGGGTTCACAGAAGTTTCAGTCCTAGACAGTCTGTATACAGAGGCCAGCAGAGGAGTCAAGACAGTTCCTGGAGCTTTCCTCAAGTCGAGGTCCAGGGCTCTCTGTCCACCTTGCCTCACAGGTGTCCAGTGCATGCTGGCAGTGTGAAATGAGGTTCCTTTTCGCAGGTAGCCTGGTGGTTGACAGGCAAGGGCTCTGCTTTAACTTCACTCCTGGGCCCTTCAGCAGTTTCCTCTTTTGAAAACTCAGTTAATCCAATCTGGCCTTTCTCAGTTGTCAAGTTTCTCTAGAGAGTATTATAATAGTAGCCTTCTACTACTAGAGTAGGTAGGAGCCACATGCCCTCTTTGAATAACCTCTCTACCTATGGGTGTGATATATTTAATAATAAGTAAAACTATATAAATTATAATGAATAATAGTTTCTGACTCAGTGCTGCCTCACTTACATACCTTTTTAAGTAAAGAGTTACCAAAACTGTAAAATAATTTATTCCCTAAACTTGCTGAAGCCCTCACTCTCTACTTTCTCTGGCATCTTAACACATCCTTTCAGGAAAGGTTTGTGCGGAAGCAAAAGCAACAAATAATGACTAGGATCAGCTGAACTTCAGGTACAATCAGGCAAGGTATTAATAATAATTTTCTAAGTGTCCACAGGACCAAATGGCATTCTAGATCAAGGGCACCATCCCTGGAGATATTAGGCTGCTAGGTTCACGATACCTCACTTATACAGGGGAAAAATCTGTCTAAATCTCCCTGACCGATCACTTGTCTTGAAAATCTCTAATTCGTACAGAGAAAAAGTATTTGCTAATATGTTTACCCTAGTTAAAAATTTTCTGGTGCATATTTAGATAGTAATTTTTGGAGCTATTGCTCATTCATGAATTTGTGATTAGGGTGTTTCATATGCTAATTACACCCCTGGAGTATATATGAAGGTTCCTTTGCACATATATGCATGTGGCTGTATAGACTGACATATTTACAAAAACAACAGAAATGATAATCTCTTCATAGGGGTCCTTCTCTAGGTCCCTTTCCTGGTACCCCATTGGCTATAGTGCTGCTCCTAGTGGAGCATCTTCCTGGTTCAGGGCTCCATTCTCCCCGCCCTTCCTTTTCTTTGCAGCCTCCCTAACTTTACTCCAACTTCTGCTTTATCCAAAAGCTCATTTTCTAAAATTTCCTCTCACAAAAAACCTTAATATCGCATCTGCAAGAGACTTGACTATACTTTAAACATGAGCCCAAATCTTCACCATCAAAACACTGGCTCCACTTCCCCAATGTGAGGAGGTCTTAGTCCTCAGAAACATAACCACTCAATCCCCTGCTGGAATGAACAGGGGACATTTGAGTTTCATCCTGGGGAAGGTCACTTTATATCTTAGAATGTGCCAAAAAGTAAACAATGAGTTGAGATTTTTATCCCCCAAACAGGTTAATTCCGATTCTGAATCACATGTAATCAGCTCACCTTTATAGGTGAGTGGATAGGTGGTAAGAAGGTGAGTGGGTAGGAGGTGGGAAGGTGAATGCATCAGAGGAAGGAGGGTACCAGGGAGGAAGGTGGGAGGGTGTGGGAGCAGGAGGTGGCAGTGTGCATGGCACTCTGGAAGGTAGGGCCTGCCTAGAGCAGGGAGGGTATCTGCAGCACTCCAAAGCTATTAGGATTCTCATATTTTATAATCCAATCACTTGAATCCCTTCTTTCTTCTCTCCCTTAAGCTTGGAGTCTTTGCTTGGTACACTGATAAAAGTTCTGTGATTCTGGAGAAAAATAAGCCATTTTAAGTAGAAGTAAACGGCACCAGGTTTTTGTACATTCTTTGTGACACAAAACAGAGAATTTTGGGAGGTCTTGAAATTCTAGCCCCATGATAGCAGAAGACATTGTATGGAAAGAATGCCAATGATGGCAATGATGGAAATGAGACTCAGAGATGAAACAGCAACATTTCTGAATATTGAATTAAATTGAAACTCTGAATAAATGGATAATAGGATTTATCATTGTGTACTAGAGGAATCATATTACTAGACAGAGTATAAAGGTGTAATTTTGTGGTTCTCATTCCAGGAATAAGGGTGGAAGTATTATTGTCTAAAGTAAATGAAACTATGTTCATTGAAAAAGTATCCCACATAAAACTGTGAATTATAAAATCACTGTTGAGAACCCACTGAATGACTCTTCTTCATGTCCTGGAGGAATTGATTTTTAGCAACCTTAAGGGACAGAGCGTGATGTCTACTATCCATCACCCACGCATGCATGTGAACCACCTCACTTCATAACACCTGGAACCACCCATAGGCCTGGCTGCAAGTTCCGGGAGATGTTTATCTCATTAAAAAAAAAACCACACAAGAGCTTTTGCATATATTTGCATGTTGACTTTTGAACATATGGAATCAAATGTACAAAAATAAGTTTGATTGCATCTTACTGTTTTGTAGGCCAAACTCAGTTCAAGAATTGGCGTGTGTAAAGAATTCTAAATTGATTAGGTTCTGGAATATAGAAGAAAAAACTTGGAATACAAGGACTTAAAAAAAAAGAGAAGTCATTAAATCTTCCTAAATTCATGAATGGAAACTTTTAAAAAGAAATTTAAACCACGAACAGTCTAATTAAATCCCCTTTCAAAATATCCTTTTGTTTAATATTACCTGTAATCCTGTATTCAGTTCAATAAGAGAAAGGTTTTTTTTTTTCCCCCCTCCCTCTTCACCCTGGGGATTTTGGGAGATTTCCTTGACTTTACTGTCAAGCTGCAGCAGTACCTGGAAAGAGGAGATGTAGACAGCAGTGGAGGCTTGACAGTCTAATGTCATTGAGAAACATTTTTATTGACTGCTGTCACCTTGTGGAAATGAAAGCAAATATAAAGTAGTTGATTTTAATAAGGTAAACAAAAGGGTGCTACCTCCTCCTTGGCTTTCAGTTTCCCTTGAAAGAAGAATGAATTGTGTTTCAGTCTTTTACCAAATGCCCACGATTGACCTCCCTCATTTCCAGAATTTACATAGCATCTGTTACTATGTTTTTCAGAAGTAGGCTTGTTTTTCCCTTTTTTAAAAAAAACTATAAAAGCAAAAGCATGATTGGGAAAACAAGTTCAGATATTCAAAGAAGGTGAAAATGTCCCAAAATCACATAGCCAAGAGATAATTCCTTTCTCTTCCAGATCTTTCTGCTTGCATATATAACTTATTTTATAGATATTATGATTTTGATTTCAAAAGTCAAATTGTTTTAGATGTACTGCATGCAACTCGCTTTTTTTAAACTTAACAACATATTGTGAACGTTTTTTCATACCAGTTTATGCATCTCCTCTTGTTTTGAATGTCTGCTTAGTATTCTGTGTCTTGACTATACTATAATTTAATTCACTAGTACCATATTGATAGACTTCTATTTCCAATCATTCACTATTATAGATAATTCTGCAATGAATATACTTGCATAAATGATCTTTATGCCCATGTGTGGGCACTGCAGTGGGAAGGGAGGTTAGTGTGTTCCTAAAAGTGAAATTGTAAGGAAAAAGGATAGGCAAAATTCAAGTTTTCAAAACTTTTGCCAAACTACCCCACATAAATATTGCATTAATTTATACAACCACCAATAGCAAATATGAGGGTTCAGGTATATTTGTTAAGTTTTCTATGCATTGTTAGGCCAGTGCAGATGGTATGATGCTATATCATGGGTACCTTATGCCATATGGAGCTATACCCTTGCCCTACAGAGTTCACAGGGCCACATGTGCAGCCCAACTGCTCTGAAATACAAATCGGTCCACTGCAAGGAAGGCAAATATTTCTACGGCCTGGCTTTCAAGCCAATGAGGCCCTTCTCAGTAGTGGAGTTTTACTGGCTAACCTTGGGTCTTTGACTCAGTGCTCCTGGACCCATTTATAAGTTACTGGTAAAATGCAAAGCCTGAAATCTCAGGAGGCTGGTATAGAAGAGAACCAGGGGGATGTGGTTTCCTTAAGCAAACCGGAAACTTAAGTTCTACTCCTACTTTTTTTCATTCTTGAGCATTATTGAGGAGAAACAAAAAAGCAGTGTAGCTTTATCCGCTTTCAAACTTCAAGATATTACCTTGAGATACAGACACATGCACACACACAAACACACCTATACATTTGTGGCCTATAAAGCACATTTATTCATTCACTAATCCCCACTTACCCAACACACACTCACTAAGGTGCTCGGTGCCAGGCATTGTGCTAGATGAAGGGAGAGGGAGAGAATGGTGAACAGGGCTCGTGGCCAAACTGATGCTGCGAGACCATCTCTAGTGCCCACCAATCATGTTAGTTCTCCAGAACCATTTTTCTCCACACATCCCCTTTACTCGTCTGCCTTATGGGCACTTTGTCTCCCAGAATCATCTTTGAAAATGCAAGATGAAGCAGAAAAAATTATTAACTATTAGCAATTCAACAGACATAGGGGACCTGCTATGTTCAAAACATCAGGCTTAATATGGTAGGAATATAAAGATAAGTAACACATAGTTCTTGCCCTCAAAGATTTTATCCTATTGCAGGAATGAAGACAGCCTCAAGACAGTTCCTTGTAAACCCTAAACTGTAGATACACAAAAGGATGTTATGAAGTAATAGTAATGAAAAAGATAAATTCTCTATTAGGGGATGTGGTAGACAGATGCCTATGCTTTAATCCCCGGAAGCTGTGAATATGTTACTTTACATGGTAAAAGGGACCTTGTAGATATGATTGCGTTAAGGATCTTGAGATGAGAAGATCTTTTGGAATATTTGGGCGGGCTCAATGTTATCACAGGGGTCCTTGAGAGAGGGAGGCAGGAGAGACAGAGAGAGAAGGCAAGTGATGACAGAAGCATAGAGAGATTGCAAGATGCTACCCTGCTGGTTTTGAAGATGGGAAGAGGGGCTATAAGTCAAGGAATGCAGGTGGCCTCTGGAGGAGGAAGAGGGCAAGGGCATGGATTCTCCTCTAGAGCCTCCAGAAGGAAGCGGACCTGTCCATACTTTGATTTTAGCCAGTGAAAACCATTTCAGACTTCTGACTTCCAGAACTGTAAGATAATAAATTTGTGTTGTTTTAAGACACTAAGTTTATAGTAACGTGGAGGGTAGTATTTCAGCTGAACCTGGATATATAGGTAGGATTCCAATAGGCAGAAATGAGAAATGGATTTCCAAGCAAGAAAACAGAAAGGCCAAAGCCACCGAGGTGAGGAAATGCAAGGCGTGCAGACATTAAAAAGCATGGGAGCCTTTAGAAAAGGAGAAACCTGGAAGACACATACATATTAATAAAAACAATACCTGACCTCACATACTCAGTGTCCAAGGGGGGGCCTAGATGACCTCAGAGTGGGGTGCAAGAGATCACTCTTGAGCAAGGTGTAGGAAAAAGAATTTGGGTCTTGGAGTTTCAACTACAATTGGGTGAAGAAGAGTGTGGGCGGAGCACTCTGTACATAAGGGGGCGAGAATACAGCACCAAGAACGAACAGGTTTGGCACAACTAGAGGAAAAGAAAGCAGGAAGGTTTAGGATAGGCTAAGGAGCATCTCTAATATTGAGCCAAGGAGTTTGAACATCTGTAGGAAAATACCAAAGGAATTTGAGGAGGCCAGTAATACAATGTCATCTGTATTCTTTTGTTCTATGTAGAATGTGTGTAGAAAGCCACCACAGTGCCATTTAGCTGTTTCAGGGGCTGGCTGGTGAAGGACATGGACAATTCTTAAGGTTGGAAGAGGGGAGTACCGTTGGGCTTTCTGGCTGCACAGCTCATGTGCTCGGACCTGTTGTTTTGTTTGGCATGCAGAGAGGTGACTTACATGGTTGTAAGACTAGGGTGGCAGGTGGCATTATAGCATTCAACCCATGGTAATGAAGTACCTGAGAGCCACACAGTGTAATGTAATGAACACTGGGCTGGAAGTCAGGGGACCTGAGATCTACATACAACTTCCCAGCAATGAACTAAACTATATGAACTTGGGCAAATCATCATATGTCTCTGGGTCTCAGTTTCCTCACCTGTGAAACAAGGGTCTGAGCTGGACCATGTTTGGCAGTGATGCGGGATGCAGCTCAACTGTGCTGATGATTCCTGAAGCATTTTCACTGGGACTGTAGGCCTAGGAACCCTGGGTTTCTGGGTTGATAACGATGCTTGTAACAGGAAACATTGTATAGCCCAAGTCCCTCCTTAACCCCTGTCACTAAGTGATCATGTGCTTAGTGTCTTTGTTTGTAAACAGCAGGTCACTGAGCAAACCATGCTTGCTATTTGGTCCAACAGCACAAGCTGGGAGTCCAGAGCCAGGACTGACTGATACCATTGCCAAGTTGCCAGGTTGCCAGATGGGAGGCAGAGGGCACTGTCGGGTGGATGGTGTTCTTGAGAACATGAATCTTTGCTGAAGGCTGAAAGAGAGAAAGCAGAAAGGGATATTACAGAAAGGGAAATACAGCAAAGTATGCTTTGATCATCCATGCAGAGGCATGGTAAAGTGATAAGCAAATAGCTTGAAATAAGCAACTAGCCAAGTTTCTTACAAATTATAAGAAAAACAACTGGGCTTCAAAAAAAACCTGCAGAAAGTTTCCCCCTGGAAATTCACATTCATGATCTCCAGCATTAATCTCCAGATTTCAAGGATTGACCATATGAGTCATCTATTAAGCAAGAATTTCTGTATCAGTCATAGGCTAAATGCTCTTCTAGCTGTGGCCATGACCAATACTGGAAATCAAGATTCCATGGGTAACCCAGGGTCGCTGTTAAGAGTTCAGTTTATATATTTTGTTGGAAAATGTTGGAATACTAAACCTTTTCCCTGAGACTGGATGTGGGATAGGGAATTTTATAAGATTTAGAGTTAATTCAAATTTGGACACTGGCAGGGGAGTGACTTTGACACGGGAAAACCTTTCTGACATCTAAATATACAGGAAAGATTGCTTTTCTTCCCTGGAAAACTTTGATGGTTGTGCTACATTGAAGCCTTCCTGGCAGATTTAACTGAACAATTTCATGTGGTCCTGTCTAGCTTTATGATTTGATGGATCAAATAGGTCTCCCTAGATGTCATCTTCAACCAAGGAGACTAAAGGAGAACCAGGGGTGATGCCAGGTAATATTACAGTGTAAGAGCCAAGGGGGATATCTCAATAGAAAAATGTTCATTTTTAAACTTTGTTTGTTGCTGTTGTTGATGCAGAAGAATTAGTGAATTGGAGAAATAAGCCTGGGCCAAATACACTTGTTACTACATGGCCATTGGCTTTTACTTGCTAAAAGACAGACTGCTTCTGACCCAAAAGTCCAGAACATGCTTACCATTAACATTAAGACTAACTGTGTTGGCATACTTGATGCTTATGCCAATAATGTTCTCTGTTCCAGAAAGTAAAATTCAGAAAACTCTAAGGGGACTTTGAAGTCAACTGTGAGGCAAGTGGCACATCAACATCCTGGATGCTTTGTGTAATTTTCTGTCACCATTAACAAGAAGAATGAAGTGCTGGAAACCTGCCAGAGAAATGTTCAGCGACTGTTTGAGTGCTTTGCCTTGAGTGCATTTGAATGAAGTATTGGATGTCCCAGAGGCAGTTGGGAAGTCGAGTGTAGGAAGCAGACTTGCCTGCAGCACGACTTGTCATCTCTTAACCATGCTCGTAGGGGCTGGGAGGCTTCCCTCCTTTCCTGATTTTAACCCTGCAGTCTTTTCTGTCAGACCCCTCTACTGATCCCTAATGGAGGTCTTTCTGTTAAAATCTTCTAGAGAGTTAGCTCTAGCAGACAGCTGATGGTTTCCAGAAAGGCAATCAGTTCAAGATGATGTCATGCTTTGCAGAGGACAAGGGAGAGGATCAAATAAGGAGGAAAGAGGCTATTACCCTGACATTGATGCCACCTTCATCTTCTTGTCATATTTTCTAGACTTTAGGGCTGAGATATTATTGTTTTTTGACTTCTGTGTGAACCCTTGTTACGGACTGAATTGTATCCCTTGCCAAATTCATATGTTGAAGCACTGAGCCTCAGTACCTTAGAATGTAACTGTATTTGGAGATAAGGTCTTCCAAGAGGTGGCTGTGAGGCCATTAGGGTGGGCCCTAATCCAACATACTGGTGTTTTTATGAAGAGGAAGAGACACCGGGGAAGCACACACACAGAGGAAAGGCTGTGTGTGAGGACCCAGCAAGAAGGTGGCCATCCGCAAGCCAAGGGGAGAGGCCTCAGGAGAAACCAAACCTGGTGACCCCTTGACCTTGGACTCCTCAGTCTCCAGAACTGTGAGAAGATAAATGTCTGTTGTTTAAGCCACCCAGACTGTGGTATTTGTTATGGAAGCCCTAGGAAAGTAATTCACCTCTAATGTCCACAAACCCTATGGCTTTCTGGATAGTTTTTCCTTTTAATTCAAACAACGATGACAACAAACAAACACACACAATAACACTCCCATTCTGTGTCATGTAGAGATTTGGTCTTACCAGATTCTTCTCTACCCTCTCATTATCCCTAGTCAATTTTTGAGAATTCCCTTAGGAATGCTTTTGTGTTCCATTAAATGACTCGGCCATCCCTGAAACCCTCAGCCAGCTTTCTTGCTCTGGACTGATACTCATTTTCTACTAGTCACTCTTGTTTTGCCACCTCATAACTTGCTCCCTCCCTAGGTATAGACATTGGACTCTCCCATATGGTTACTGGCAATTCCTTGAACTACCCTTTAAGACTATACAGCAATGTTTAGCAAAGGGTTATTGAAGAACTGGGCATAAGAGGAGATAATTAAAATTCAAAAACAGAATATTAAAACTAACCTCTAGAGAGGATGTCTCCTAGAAGTCCTTCCTAGGGTTCTCCATATGGCTCTTCCACAGGCTGTGTCATTCCTTAGCTCCCTATGTCCTGCCATGAAGGGACCATCTAACCTCTGTGCACAGGAGGACTGACCTTGTTCTCCTTTAGACATTATCGAGGCTTCCAACCTTACCTCAGTCCCAAGAAAAGGGAAGAGCACTCTTTTATGAAGATGAGGTCAAGGCATGACTCATTTTCTTCCCTGGATGGAAGTTTGGCAAAGGGAAACACTCCACCTTCCAGAACACATCCTCACATCCACTGACAGGGTGCAGACTTGCCCAAAGCAAGGCAATCCAGGATTCTGTTTCATTTTTCAAAGACATACACACAGTTGTGTAACTAATAGGGGTAGTAATAACAGGACAACTCACTCAAAATAATCTCTTCTCTTTATTACATTCACTAATTAAAAATTAATTTTAACAAAATCACAAAATGGTTTTTGGCATGCAAGAGAGCCCTTTTCTTGATTTAGTACAGAACAAAAGAATCATACCTCAGGTTATTGTTTTCCCAAAGATTTTCTTAATGGTGGTTGAAAGTTGTGAACTAATAAGAAAAAATCTTTCCCCATGAAAGAAGATGACTTGGGGATAAGAAGAGACGTCACTCAAGAGTACATGCTTTTGTCATATTCTTCTTCTCCAACTTTAATCTTCTAATACCCCGACTATAGTGATGACAACCACAAAATAGATTTCCTGACTGTAAAAATAACAACAATAATAGTAATAATAATATAGATACCATGTATTTGGGTCAAAAAATTGAGAGGAACTGTGTTATTGCTTTACAAATATCTTGATTAGTCTTCATCACAAGCTACTCTGACATAGGTAATACTACTCCCATTTTACAGATGAAGAAACTAGGTTCAGAAAAGGAAAGCAATTTGCTCTTTAATCTCACCTCTCATAAAACTTTCTTTTTTACCTTTACTCCTTTTATTTTTCTCTTTCTAAGCTATTCTAGGGATATCTTTTTGTGTAAAAGAACATGAGGCTAACAATATTTTATTTAATTCAGTACTGGCATTCCTCTTAGTAAGGATTATAAATAATGACAGGTTTTTTTTCTCCCCAGGAAAACCGAATATCCTGAATTGGTTTTGGAAACATAAAATGGTCTTAAAGTTAGCTTCTTTTAGGTTGGTAATTTAATTCAACTGAACCAAGATTCAGTGAGAGGCTACACTGTGCCATGGCTATACCAGGTTGAAGAAGCGACCCTGATTCAAGGACTCATTGTCTTTCTCCGTGGTAGAATTTGGTGGGACAATGGCAGCTCTGATCATACTTCTTTTCCTCCCTCCTTGCTCATAAATCTTTAACTTCATCAGTACTTGTATCCAATCATCTTGAAAATCTGAAACTGTCTCTTTTTTCTTACTTCTATTTCTTTACGCCTTTCTAGAGCTTGCTATCTTTTTATTTCCTCCCTTTGGCATTTCCTTTCTTTCTCAAAATCATTAGGAAAATATGGAATCATAGTCTTAACTAGTGCAATCAAAACTTCTTCCAAAATCTCACAGTGTACAGGGTCATATAGCCTGGCCGCCACGCAGGTAAGTGTGTCTATAGCCACCAGTCATCTGAAGACCTGCTCCCTTTTAGGCTGGTTACTGGGGTGAGGATTACACTTTGTTTTGTTTTCTGGCTTTTTTCTTGAGTGAGAGAACTGCCTTATTTACTCGTTAATAAGAAGTATAGTCAAGTTTATATAAATGGAAGGAATACAAATCTCACATAAAATAGGGATTCTTTAAAGGAAAATAAAAGAAAATAAACTCTCATGGTGCAAAATGTACTTGGCTTGAAATATTTTAAAAGAAATGGAGCCACAGCTCAGAAAATGGAAGTCTCTTTCCAATCATACTTCTATCCCACCCTTAGTGCCAGAGATGACCCCAAGCAAAGTCAGCAGACACTGGGCCAGGAGCTCACCACCATGCATGTCGGCCAAACCAGCAGGAGCCATGGTGGAGACAAAAAGGCAGAAACTGCAAACACTGAGGGATGAGAAAAAGAAATCTCATCTCTGTAGTGAGGAGTAGTGTGTTCCTGGCAATGGGGGTGGTAGGGAATAGGGAGGGAGGAGAGGAAGGTGTTAGAGAGAAGGTAGGTGAAAGCAAACAACAAATAAAAAGACCCAGGGAATCAGGAAGGGCCTGCAGTGAGAACTCTTTTCCTGATGACACCAGCAGGTGGAACATTTAGGACACAGCCACTCCCATGGCAGCTTCTTCTGGACTACAGAGCCACAGGGAGCAGAGTGGATACCTGGGGTCAGTGGCCCAGTCAGAGAGAGACGATAATGTCAGTATCTCACAGTGCACCCCAAAGGAGAGAAGAGGCAGGCCTGTGTCACAGATCCAATGGTAAATTTTTATATAATGTATACACCTTGGCTCAGCTGCCAAAGAATACCAGTCATATACCAAGTTTCAGGGTATCAAAGATGTGTATGTGGCACTAAGTAAAGAGAATTAAAAACCTGGCTCCTTATATATACCCAACTTCTGGGTAAGCTTCCCCCGGAGTATGATAGTTTTATATCTGCAGATATCCTGATTAAAGGGATGAGTCATACCACTTTGGGGTAGAAAATGTCAATTGCCAATCTAGCAACTATTCCCCCTTCATTTTTAAAAATAGTTTTACTGAAGTATAATTAACAAATAAACTGCAGATATTTAAGGTGTACAATTTGATAAGCTCAGGCATCTATTTATACCCAAAAAATCATGACCACAATCAAGACAGTGAACATACCTATCACTTTCAACTTTCCCCCCTACATTTTTGTAATCCCTCCCTCCCACCCTACCCCTTCTCTGTAGGCCGCCAATGATTTACTTTCAGTCATTAGGGATTAGTTTGCATTTTTTAGAGTTTAATAGAATGGAATCATAGAGAATGTACTCTCCTTGTTTGGATTCTTTCCCTCAGCGTAATTATTTTGAGATTTATTCATGTTTTTCTATGTATCAATGGTTCATTCCTTTTTATTGCAGAGTAGTATTTCATGGTAAGGATGTACCATATTTGTTTATCCATTCCCTAATAGATGGACATTTGGGTTGCTTCCAGTTTTGTGCTATAAACATTCACATTATTTTTTCCAAAAACAAAACAAGCAAACACACAAAATGCTGACTTTGTTCTAAACATTATGTGCCCAATCAGGGCTGTGTTATAACTTAACAGTCCTAGAGCACTTTTGCCTTTATTGACCCCTTCCTCCATATAAAAAATAGAATTAAAATTGTATTTTACAACTGCATTGGTATAAAGACAAATACAATCCAGACTGGATTATATAATATAATATACTCATATTTATTATATTCATTTTTTCTTCTGATTTTAAAAGTAAGTAAATTGAAAACATTTTTGTAGGTCCCTCAAAATATGACAAGCTCTAGGTGCTGTGCCTACTAACAGATAGATTGGCTCTGTGCCCAACTAAAAATACTCTTTACCAGACTCTCTTGCAGCTAAGGGTAGCCTGTGACATCAGCTCAGTTTCTTAAGAATTCTGGAAGGGGTGATGCTTCCCTCTTCCTTGTTCTTCCTGCCTAGAATTAAGGACATGAAACTCATAGATGCAGCAGCTATCCTGCAACCATGAGGTGATAATGTGCTTAAGGACAGTAAAGAAGATGGCTGAGTAGAGATATCAGTCACAAGATCGTCTCAGAAAGAAAGAAAAGTTTTAGTTGAAAAAAAAAAATAGCTCAGGTGTAATTCTGAGGGAAAAGCGCCAGAACCTACCAGAGATTCCACAGCCAGAAGTTGCAGAGCAGAACAAGAAGGAGTAAGATTTTGTAAGAAATCAACCCCCTAGAGGCTTGGAGCATGGTGTAAAGGCTGCTGCATGTGTCTTGGGGGCTCCAAGCTGCAGGGCGGATGCAGTGCTGAGTGATCCACAGAGGAGCTTCATGAGGTTGCCTGCACCCGAGCCCTGGCCCTGGCCCTGGCCCTGAGCCCCAAGTGAGCACCGCCAGCGCTGCCTCACCCCGCTGGTCCCTGGACATGCTGCTGCCCCTGGGAAGGCAGCCAGTGCCAAACAAGTTGTGAGCACACTTCTCTGCCCAGGACAGTTTCCCCCACAACCACTGGTGGGAGTTGGTGCAGGGTCCTGCTGCCACCGCTGGAAGAGTTTATCCAGAAGCCACCATCAAAAGGAGACCTCAAGAGAAACTTGGAACCCTTGGGCTCAAAGGAAAATATACCAGTTGAAAGAAAGTGGTTTTAGGTTTACAAAAAAAATTGATTCAAAAAGTACAGAGAAAGATGGTAGACTAGAAGCAGCCCATGAGCACCAAGGCAAGCAGTATAAATTGCAGGCAGATGCCTACCTACAGATAGCTCTTCCTGGAAGGAACATTGTGAAATCACAGAGAAGTGACGCAGGACACTTGGAGTGAAGGAGAAGGTGACTGGGTGATACATTTGACAAGATCAAAGTGGGGAGGCATCCACATGCAGGGAAGATTAGGAGGGTAGAGAGCTGGGGCACCATGCTCACCCTGCAGGCACTGTGGCTGAGTTGTGACAGGGCTCCCTCCACCACCACAGGCCTATGTCTGGATAGACCGGGGACCTGCCTAGAGTCTGTGCAGAGTCACTGCACTGGACAACAGGCACAATAAGGATCTGGTAAACAGCTGATCCAGGGTTTCTGCAGCTGATGCCATCCTGTGCTCTCAGGTCCACAGTGCCAGGTCGGCATGAGACTCAGCTTTGCAGCAGTAGCCTTCACATCACCCCCACTGGGCTGGGGAGGGAGTGGACTAAGCTGGGGCTCCTCTGAGTTGTATCCCATGACTAGAAGCCAAGCACCCCTCCCCTCCAGTGCAGTGGGATCTGAGCAGAGGAGTATACTGAGATGCTACAGGCTCTGAAGTGGGAAGCTACAGGCTCTGACCTGGGAAGCTTTGGGTGACTGCTTTAGCAGGTCCTGGGGTGGTGGGGAAAACTCCATGGTCCCTGGGCCAAGCCTGCAGAACAGGCCACCACTTACTCAGCCCTGACTACACCCTCCAGGTGCAAACAGCTGCCTGATCAGCCCTGCTTCTGCCCTCCAGGTCAGATCTGGCCACCACCTGCAGGGCCCTACTTCTGGCTCTGAGGCCCTGCTCAGAGTCCTGCTTCTGGCTCCTCCCTGGTCCCAGCTCTAAGGTTCTCACATTGGAGCCTGAGGTTCTGCCTCTGTGCCTCCAGAGATCCCTCCATGTCCAGGACTCTGGCCCCAAGATTCCAGCACTGCACCTGGACCCTAAGACCCCACTCCTGAGCCTCCACACTGCCACAGGGCTGACAGAAGTGTTCCAAGGTCCAACGCCCCATGAGGGACCCCTAGTCTCGAGCTGCTATCACACCAGGACCTGGTTTGCACAAACAACCACAGCCCAGGAACCCACGACCACTGCCTAGATAACCTCACCCGGCTGCCACTATCACCTCTGCAGGGAGACCCCAGGCAGAGCAATTCTCACAACACAAGACTCTGTGGAGAGGGTCTCACCCAACTACCAATTTGAACTTACTACAACTATCTGAGGAAGAACCCAACACCCAGCACAAAGATCATCCAGCACAGGCTTGAACAGTGGCAATCACAGGTGAGCAGGACAAGTCAGAACAGCTACACTTCAGGCTTTTAGGACACATACCCCTCCTACAGTGTCAACATTCCAGAGTATGAAGAAAAGCAGCATCTAGGGACCTCCCCTTCTTCTAATTAAGCAGCAGAGTTTCCAGAAAAGAACAAGTGCCCTGCAAACCTATTAACCCTGCACCAAGAAAAAAGGTTTCAGATGAGAAGAAAACAGCAAAAGAACCCTGGCAACATGAATAAATAAAACAGTTTGACACCCCCAAGGGATCACAATGGAGCTACAGTAGTAAACTCCAACCACAAGGAAATTGCCAAAACAACATAAATGGAATTCAGAATATGGATGGCAAATAAGATGAATGGAATTGAAGAGAAAGTTGAAAACCAACAAAAAGAATCAAAAAAAATTTGGGGGAAATTGATGAAAAAGTCACCAAAGAGCTAGACAAGATAAGAAAGGGTATAATAGAACTTAAAGAAATGAAAGAGTCACTTAGAGAATTTCAAAACACAGCAGAAATCTTCAGCAACAGACTAAACCAAGGAGAAGAAAGAATCTCAGAGCTTGAAGACAAGGCTCTTGTGCTAATCAAGTCACCTAAAGAGGCAAAGAAGAGAATAAAAAAGGTGGGGCAATCACATAGAGAGATATGGGACTATGTAAAGCAAACTAACATACAAATTATAAGTATCCCTGAGGGAGAAGAAGAAAGAGCTAAAAGCATGGAAAATCTATCTAAGGGAATTATTGAGGAAAACTTCCCCGGTATTGCCAGAGATCCAGACATCCAGATACAAGAGAGTCATCAAACATGGGGAAAATTCATGGCAAATAGGACATCTCCAAGACACATAGTAATCAACCAGGCCAAAGTCAAAATGAGCGGGAAAATTCTACAAGCAGCAAGACATACTGACCTACAACTGACCTTCAAAGGAAAATCCATCAAGCTAACTGCAGACTTCCAATGGAAACCTTACAAGCCAGAAGGGATTGGGGCCCCATCTTCAATCTTTTTAAACAGAACAGCTGCCAGCCTATAATTTTGTTTCCTGCAAAACTAAGTTTCACAATTGATGGAGAAATTAAGTCTTTTCCAGGCAAGGAAACAGTGAGGGAATTTATCATGACTAGATCTGCCCTGCAGGAAATATTCAGAACTGCGTTAAATACTAATCAGCACAATAGATACCACCAGTGTAAAATCATCCAAAAAAGCTAAAGCTCACAACTCTTATAGAGCATAGCACAAGAGGGAAAACAAAGCAATAAGGTACTACCTAACACGAAGAACAGAACAGCATACCACATATTAATTCTATCACTCAATGTAAATTGTTTAAATGCACCACTCAAAAGATATAGGCCAGCCTAATGGATTAAAAAACACAACCCAAATATATGATTTCTCCAGGAAACAAATCTAAACCACAAGGATGCACACAGGCTCAATGTGAAAGGATGGAAAAAAATATTCCACACAAATGGAAACCAAAGAGAACAGGTATAGCCATTCTCATATGAGACAAAATTGGCTTTAAATCAACCATGGTAAAGAAAGACAAATATGGTGAACTAACACATTTTGTATTATCCTGTATGGAGCTGGAGCCCATTCTTCTAAATGAAGTATCACAAGAATGGAAAAACAAGCACCACAGGTACTCACCATTAAATTGGTACTAATTGATCAACACTTATGTGCACATATGCAAATAACATACATCAGTGGTCAGGCAGGTGGGAGAGGGAGGAAGGGATGAGTATATTCACAACTAATGGGTGTGGTGCACTCTGTCTGGGGAATGGGCATGCTTGTTGCTCTGACTCAGGTGGTGCAAAGGCAATTATATGTAACCTAAATGTATGTACCCCATAATATTCTGAAATTTTTAAAAAAAGAAAGACAAATATGGTCATTACATTAATATAATGGTAAAGGGAGCAATTCAACAAGAAAACATAACAGTCCTAAACATATATGTACCTAACACAGGAGGTCGCAGATACATAAGAAAAATTCTACTAGAGCTAAGAAAGGAAATAAATAGTAGCATTGTAATTGCAGGAGACTTCAACACCACACTGTCAGAGCTAGATAAATCATCAAAGCAGAAAATAAATGAAGAAAACACAAACTTAAATGGGCCCTAAAACAAATTAACCTAACAAACATTTATAGAACATTGTACTCCAAAACTACTGAGTATACATTCTTCTTTTCAGCACATGAGACATTCTCCAAGATTGATCATATCTTAGACCACAAAACATGTCTCAACAAATTTTAAAAAATTGAAATCATACATATATCTTCTCAGACCATAGTGGAATAAAACTAGAAATAAATTTCAAGAGAAATATTCAATTCCACACAGAGTCATGGAAATTAAACAGCCTGCTGCTGAATGATTATTGGGTCAATAATAAAATTAAAATGGAAATCCAAAGGTTCCTTGAACTGAATAACAAAGAGTAAACAAGCTATCAAAATCTATGGGATTCAGCAAAAGCATTCCTAAGGGGAAAATTCATAGCCTTAAATGCCCACATCAAAAAGTCAGAAAGGTCACAAATTAACAATCTAATATTACATCTCAAGGAACTAGAAAAGGAAGAGTAAACCAAACCCAAAGCCAGCAGAAGAAAACAAATAACAAAGGTCAGAGGAGAATTAAATGAAATGGAAAACAAAGAAATAATACAAAAGGTCAGCAAAACAAAAAGTTGGTTCTTTGAAAAGATAAAGAAAATTGATAGACCTTTTGCTAGATTAACCAGGAATAGAAGAGAAAGGACACATATAAGCTCAATCAGAAATGAAAAAAGAGATATTACAACTAATAGTACAGAAATACAAAACATCATCTGTGAATACTACAAAAATCTCTATGCACATAAACTAGAAAACATAGAAGAAATGGACAAATACCTGGAAATGCACAACCTCCTATGCCTTAATCTGGAAGAAAGAGAACTCCTGAACAGACCAGTAATGAGCAGTGAGATCAAAGCAAGAATAAAATGTCTTCCAACAAAAAAAAAGCCCCGCACCAGATGGATTCACAGCTGAATTCTACCAGACCTACAAATAAGAACTGGTACCTATAGTGCAGAAATTATTCCATAACATTGAGAAGGAGGGAATCCTCTCCATCTTATTTTACGAAGCCAATATCATCTTGATATCAAAGCCAGGAAAGGACACAACAAAAACAGAAAACTACAGACCAATATTCCATATGAATATAGATGCAAAAATCTCAATAAAATACTAGCAAACTGAATTCAACAGCACATCCAAAAAAAAAAAAAAAATCCAACATGACCAAGCGGGCTTCATCCCAGGGATGCAAGGATGGTTCAACATACAGAAATCAATAAACATGATTTACTACATAAACAGAAGCAAAAACAAAGACCATATGATCATCTTAATAGATGCAGGAAAAAAAGCATTCAACAAAATTCAACACCCATTCATGATTAAAAAACTAGGCATAAAACTAGGCATAAAAGGAATATATATCAAAATTATAAAAGCCATATATGAAAATCCCACAGCCAATATCATACTGAATAGTGAAAAGTTGAAAGCATTCCTCTTAAGGACTGGAACAAGTCAAGGGTACACACTGTCACCACTTCTATTCACCATAGTGCTGGAAGTCCTAGCCAGAGCAATCAGGCAAGAGAAAGAAATAAAGGGTATCCAAATTGGGAAAGAGGAGGTCCAACTATTGCTTTTTGCTGATGATATGATATTATATCTAGAAAACCCCAAAGACTCCAGCAAGGGACTCCTGGAATTGATAAATAATTCAGGAAACTCTCAGGTTACAAAATCAAGGTACACTAATCAGTAGCATTTCTATATACCAATAAAAGTCAATGTGAGAGCCAAATTGAGGACTCGATAGCATTCACAATAGCTACAAAGAAGATCAAATACCTAGGAATATACTTTACCAAGGAGGTGAAAGATCTCTACAAGGACAAGTACAAATTACTGAGGAAAGACTTGCAGATGACATAAACAAATGGAAAAATACATCATGCTCATGGCTCAGTAGAATCAACATTGTTAAAATGTCCATACTACCCAAAGTGATTTACAGATTCAATGCAATCCCCATCAAATTACCAACATCATATTTCACAGATTTATAAAAAATCATTCTACACTTCATTTGGAACCAGAAAAGAGCCTGAATAGCCAAAGCAGCCTTAAGCAAAAAGAACATATCTGGAGGCATCACATTACCAGACTTCAAACTATATTACAAGGCTATAGTAACCAAAACAGCATGGTATTGGTACAAAAAGACATAGAGACATAGACCAATGGAACAGAATAGAGAACCCAGACATAAAACCATACACATACAGCCAACTGATCTTTGACAAAGCTGACAACAATGCATGCTGGAAAAATTAAGCCCTATCCAATAAATGGTGCTGGGAAAACTGGTTAGCCCCATGTAGAAGAATGAAATAGGGCTCCTTTCTCTCGCCACTCACAAAAATTAATTCAAGATGGATAAAAGATCTAAATATAAGGCATGAAACCATAAGAATTCTAGAAGAAAATGTTGGAAAAACTCTTCTGGGTATTGGTCTAGGCAAAGGATTTGTGACTAAGACCCCAATGGCAACTATAGCAACAACAAAAATAAATAAATGGGACTTGATTAAATTTAAAAGCTTCTGCACAGCTGAGGAAATAATCAACAGAACAAATAGACAACCTACAGAATGAGAGTAAATATTCACAAACTACATATCCCATAAAGGCCTAATATCCTATGCTTGAATTCTACAAAGGACTCAAGCAAATCAGCAAGAAAAAAACAAACAACTCCTTTAGAAAGTGGGCAAAGACATGAACAAAAGCTTTTCAAAAGAAGATAGAAAAATGGCCAACAAACATCTGCAAAATTCTCATCATCACTAATCATCAGGGAAATGCAAATTAAAACCACAATGAGATATTACTTTAGCCCAGTTAGAATGGCTTTTATTAACAAGTCCAAAATATAAAAGTAGATGCTGGCACAGATGCAGAGAGAAAGGAACTCTTATACACTGTTGGTGGGACTGCAAATTAGTACAACCCCTATGGAAAACAGTATGGAGATTTCCTCAAAAAACTAAAAGTAGACCTACCCTTCAATCCAGCAATCCCACTACTGGGTATCTACCCAAAGGAAAAGAAGTCTTTTTATCAAAAAGACACCTGCACTCAAATATTTTTTATAGCACAATTCACAATTGCAAAGATCTGGAATCAACCCAAGGGCCCTTCAATTCATGAATGGATTAACAAAATGTGGTATATGGAGTACTACTCAGCCATAAAAAAGGGTGAATTAATGCCTTTTGCAGCAGTTTGGAAGGAATTGGAGACCACTATCCTAAGTGTAGTATCTCAAGAATGGGAAAACAAACACCACATATACTCTCTAATAAATTGGAATTCGTGTAAGTCTAGTATGAGAAAGTCAGACAAGTTATTTTAGGTCAAGGTCTTTTTGGGAGACCCTACTGAAGTGGGGGCTGGTGAAGTGGGTAATATCTTTTACACACTTATTTTCATTTTTATTTACTTACTTTTAATTTGTTTACTTATTCTGCAAGCACTTATTAAGCACTAGGTATGTAAAACACTGTGAGGGAAACAAAGGCTCCGTCCCTGCCCTCCGGGGGTTGATGAGCTAGTAGGGAAGATTAGAAAAACTAGGCCAACAAGATAACAATAGCTATAATGAAAATACAATGGAGTCATGGGAGGCACCCTGAGTGTTTAGAACAGTGCTTCCTAATCTCGTTTGCATATTGGCATCAACTGGGGATCTTCGAAAAATTCCATAGCCTAGGCCATACCCCAGATCAACCACAATCTCTGGGATGGGACATAGGCACCAGTAGGTTTGAAGCTCCCCAGGGGATTCAAGTATGCAGACAGGTTTGGGAACCATTAATATAGAGGAGGGAGAGAGATCCTCTTCCTCAAAAAATAAATAGATAAACAAATCAGGGGTATTTTGAGCTGAGCCTTGAAATCATGCTTCTGAAAATAAGGTCCCTGGGAGCTTGTTAGAAATGTAGAAAAAACTTGGGACCCACCCAATACCTACTGAGTCAGGCTCTGCATTTGACAAGATCCTCAGGTGACTGTAGACACAGTAAAGTTTGAAAAGCACTGCAAAGAGAAACTCGGACAGGCTGTGTTAGGAAACCAGTATACAGGACGTGAAGGGGAGAAGTGTGGGGAAAGATTGGAGAAGTACACCAGGGCCAGCCAACTGAAGGCTGAATTAATGCCTTCCAAAATGTACCTGTAACATATGTATATTCTAGTAATGCTGCCAGAGATGAAACACTTTTGATTTCCCTCTATATGCTTGGCTTCAGAAAAAGTCAAGAAAAGCCGATCCATTACCTTTTTTCAAAGTGTTCTGGAGCCCCAAACGGTGTTGGAACTTCAAATGGGTCATCCCTATTATCCAGCTTAGTCACTCTCCTTATTCTCTGAATATTTGACTATTTTCAGACATTCAAGTCACTCCTAAAGAATAAAGATTTACTGCAACTTGAGATATTCAGAGAAATATTCTGAGGACTCTGAAGACAATCCAAAAAATATTTTCAGCATTATTGGAATTTAGAACCTTCCTAGGTAACTGTTATAAAGAGGATAGCATTCATCTGTATGTAAAGGCTCTGGTGTGTACAGTCATCCCTCTGTACTCTCTGGGGATTGGTTGCAGGACCCCCACGGATACCCAAATCCTCAGATGCTCCATAAAATGCTCACCATAAAATGGTGAAACATTTGCATATAACCTATGCACATCCCCCCAGGTAAGTTAAATCATCTCTAGATTATTTATAAAACATGATACACTGTAAATAATATGTAACAAGTTGTTATACTACATTTTAAAATTTATATTATTTTTATTGTTGTATTGTTATTCTTTTATTTTTTTCAAATATTTTCTATCTGTGGTTGGTTGAATCTGCAGAGGCTGAGCTTGCAGATGAGGACGGTTGACTACTCAAAAGTCAGGTTCCTTAGTCAAGATAAATTTTACTCTATTACTTCCTGATGAAAAGATGTATTCCAATTCTATATAGTTAATTATTCTGAAAGGAACTATTTCAGAAGGGCTTTGGTCTATGTATAGTACTAAAATACATATGTGAACATGCATGTGTTTGTGTATGTGTGTGTGTGTGTCTGTGTGAATTCTGAAACATGAAAATGTTGGTAGTTTTCATTAATTGGTGGAATTTTGGATTATGGGTAATTTTTCTTCTTATTAGGGCACATAATATTTTCTACAGTAAGCATGTGTAACTTGTATAATAAAATGTTATTTTCTTTCAAGAAGAAAAAGGTGTTAAAAGTAAATAGAATAAAATTCTGCTCCACATGATGAAAATGAAACCTACAGAGGTCCTGAGCAAGGAGCTCCCAGCACTGGAGAGGGCCTCGCTGCCACCCCACCCTGCCCCAGGGTTACCAAGTTCATCAAAATTGATCCCTTCCATTGACTTTATATATTAAGATTCTTTGTAAGCCTTTAAAAAAATTGACTTGATAAAAATATGTTTGAAAAAGTCTGACCTGCACCGTGGATAGATGGCTCCCTGAACTATCCTGGAATGTCAGTTTTTTTACGGCAGTACTGGCACGACTATGGAAGAAAGCCATGCTGGGTGTGAGAGCGGTAAGATCTATTTGCTTTGCTCATCAGATGTAGAGGTGGTATTAACCCACTGCATCAGTCAGGATTCTCCAGAAAACTAGAACCAATAGGAAATGTATATATGGGGGCTAAGACCTGCATCCTGCACATCCTAAGACCTGCAGTTGGCAGGCTGGAGATTGAGGAAAAGCTAATGATTCACTTTAAAGTGCAAAGGTGGGGAAAAAACTGATGTCCTGGTTCTTAAACAGTCAGGCAGGAGGAACTCCCTTTCATTTGAGGTAGGGTCAGCCTTTTGTTCTACTCAGGTCTTCAACTAATTGGATGAGGCCCACCCACATGAGAGAGGGCAATCTGTTTTACTCAGTCTATCAATTTGAATGTGAACTCATTCAAAAACAACCTCACAGAAACACCCAGACTAATATTTGATCAAATATCTGGGCACCTATGACCCAGTCAAGTTGACACATAAAATTGCCCATCATAGCCACTTAGGAAAATCTCACCTTAGATGGAGGCCAGACTTCTTCTACAGGACTTGAGCTTTTCCTGGCTTACTTTTTGCTCCCAACAAACTTGCCTTCCAGGTTGTTCACCTTAGCCAACCATGACTGTTCTGTTAATGGAGTCTGAGGGCCAACCTGTAGATACTTCCTTGGGGAATCATCACTCTCCACTGTTGTCTGGGTCTCCGGTATGTGGCACAGTCATAAAGTTGCCCAGAAAGGCAGGACATTCACTCTATCTGGCAGCACCATCCCTGTGCTCTACCTCTGTAACCGGCCTGCTGCTCTGAGATGCTTTGAGGTACTGGAGAGTATAGTGAAAGATGAGTGAGTCTGGAATCAGGACACATAAGCCTTTGTTGTGCCCCTCACTAGCTTTGTTCACGTAGACAAGAAACTTTTTATCCTTTTTTTCTTCCTCTGTGAAATGGGAATATTCACAGCCCTCACAAGATTTTGTGACTCTGAAACTAGGACCAATCATCAAACATTATACAAATGGGAATTCCTATCATTAATTTTTAGTAGCAAGAACTAGAAGCACATACATCATCAACTTATCACTATTTTTACATTAATGATGACTATTTGGGACAGTGAAACCCTGGAAGGTAGAGAGCATACCACACATTTGTATAGCAGCTATGCAGGCATCATATACAGATATGTGCCTTGTTGGCGGGGATGCGGACAGACAGGAACACTCATACACTGCTGGTGGGACTGCAAATTAGTACAATCTCTATGGAAAGTAATATGGAGATACCTCAAAGAATTAAAAGTAGAATTACCATTTGACCCAGCAATCCCACTACTGGGTATTTACTCAAAGGAAAAAAAGACATTCTATAATAAAGACATCTGCACTTGAATGTTTATAGCAGCACAATTCACAATTGCAAAGAGGTGAAAACAACCCAGGTGCCCATCAATACACAAGTGGATTAGTAAAATGTAGTATATGTATACCATGGAGTATTACTCAGCAATAAGGAACAACAGTGAATTAACACATCTGGTATTATCGTGGTTGGAGCTAGAGCCCATTCTTTGAAGCGAAGTGTCACAAGAATGGAAAAACAAGCACCACTGGTACTCACCATCAAATTGGTACTAACTGATCAACACTTACATCACACAGGGCAATAATATTCATCAGGGGATGGGCAGGCAGGAGGGGAAAACTCTCACTGAATGGATGTGGGGAGCATAGTTTGGGGCATGACCACGATTGTAGCTCTGACACGGGCAGTGCATAGCCAATATATATAGCCAAAGTGTTGTACCCCCATGATATTCTGAAATTAAAAAAAAAATTTAAAAAATTAAAAAAAAAACAAGTTTAGCTGCTGATAAAAGTATAGTTTTCTAATCTTTTCCAATTACCTTAAAATGTCCTCATTTATTGCATATTAAATATATTTTCCAGAAGTAGGTTTGCTAGATAAAATGCATGATGTCTGGTTAAATTTGAATTTCAGATAAATAATGCATACTTTTTTAGTATAAGTATGCCCCATGCAAATCATTTGTTGTTTATCTGAAATTCGAATTTAACCAGGCATTCTCTATTTTTATTTGTTAAACCTGGCAACCAAATGCAGAAAAGGAGTTGACAAAATTTTGTGTTAAAATTGAACATTAACATTTTCTTGGGTGATAAATGTTTAAAATATGCCATGTGGAAAGTATCATATTTAGGAGTTTCTAATGATTCACATAATTGTTTGACATTAAAAAATGATTTATTTAAAAACCTGATGGACCTAAATATGTGTTTTAACCTCACTAGTTTCATCCGTAAGGTGGGGATAATAATATTTAATGTATAGGGCTCTTTTGAAGTTTACCAGAGATTATATGTGAGAACGTTCTTTGTAAATATATCCAAAAAAGAGTCTCAGTGGAGCATGGGCATTGCTGTCTGACATAACTATGCTCAAGTCCCGGTGTTGCCATTTACTAGTTATGTGACCTTGGAAAAGCTACTTAACCTCTTTATGCCTCATATTCTCATTCATAATGTGAGGATAATAATAAAACTGACCACAATTTTTGCAGGAATAGAATGTTTGTGAGGAATATAAGAGAAAAAAATATATATATAGTGCCTACTACATACTAAAGCACTTCATAAAGTTAGATTTTATTAAAAATCTAGAAAATGTCCCTTTCTAGAAAACCACTAATATATAGTAATAGGAAATTATGGGCATAACTACAAGTATAAACTCCTCTTCTGTCTGAGTGTTTCTTACAATAGGGGATATTCTGCACCTGAACTGTTGGATGCTCACACGACGTTGTTGAAGGAATGAACTAACACGAGGGTGAGGCTTTTTACTGTGCGTGCTCTTACTCAATACCAAGAATGGTGACTCTCTTTGTATCCTGAACACGTCATTGCAGGCTTTCATGCAAATACAGCAAGCCCCTGAATGTTTAAATCAGTACAGATCATTTTTGTTTTAACTCCCTAAAGAACATTAATATCATCATCAGGAAAATTACAGCAAGTTTCAAAATTGCTGCTTTAACTTTAGAAATTAGCCTGGCAGGGCAAGATAGTAGCTATGTAACTGCAGTCCTTACTAATACAGAGCCCTCTGTGCACTCCTTCAACAGAAGGAAACCTAAAGAAATCACTAAGCATGAAAAGCTCAAGTTCAGGACCTCAGACCTATGAGCTGAGCTCAGTGAGATGTTAGGGACTGTAAGCAGCTTGTCCATCTCTGAAGGGGGTTCAAGGGTCAGGTTCAAAAGCAAAGATTACCTGGCAAAAGGCCACATGTCTTTTTTTCAGTGAATTAGAACAGCCTATTGTCATTGCTTTTATTGCATTGGAAGGTTCTAGGTTCCTCAGTGGCTGATAAGTATTCATGTTAAAGGCAATACTGATGAATATATGTGCTCAAATTTCCTTCCTGGAATTATCCATGTTTTCCTGATACTTTATGAAGACAAGGAGTATTTTAGATCTGTAGTCCCCACCTTTTTTGGCACCAGGGACTGGTTTCATGAAAGACAATTTTTCCACCGACTGGGAGGGAGGTGGGGGATGATGGTTTCAGGATGATTCAAGTGCATTACATCATTACATTTATTGTGCAGTCAAATCTCTCTGCCAATGATAATCTGTATTTGCAGCCACTCCGCAGCGCTAGCATCACTGCCTCAGCTCTACCTCAGATCATCAGGCATTAGAGTCTCATAAGAAGCGCACAACCTAGGTCCCTCACATGCGCAGTTCACAGTAAGGCTCACACTCCTATGAGAATCCGATGCTGCTGCTGATCTGACAGGAGGCAGAACTTACGCGGTGATGCAAGTGATGGAGAACAGCTATAAATACAGATGAAGCTTCGATCACTTACTCCCCCATCGCTCACTTCCTGCTGTGCGGCCCAGTTCAGGGTTGGGGTTGGGGTTGGGGACCGCGGTCTTAGATCACAAACCACCTATTTTCCTCCCATGGTTCAAGTTTATTTGATTAACAAGGCGATGAAGTGACCATTTGTTCCAGTAATTGTGTTGCCTCTTGTTGACCCTATAATCTTAAATCTTGCATTTGAAAAAGTAAATCTCACCACTTAGGCATAGAAGCATGCTTTATTGAATAAATTGCCAAGTTTTTTTCTCTTTTTTTTTTTGGAGCTTTTTAGTTCAGACAAGAGAGGGAGTTATAGTCTCTGGCTCCTTCCCTGTGGCCAGCTCCGCCGTGGATGGCACTGTGCCTTCTCACATCCCCATCTTCTCCACCCACTCACGTGTCCCTGGACAGCTGTGCCAGGAGCCCACACAGGCAAGGCTTTATGCCACACAGCCTTTTCAGATGTCACATCGAAATCATCTTTATCAGCCTTGAAAACTTGGATCCCTAGCGGGGTTCCTGGCACCCCGAACAGCAGAAGGCCTGTGTGTGAGGTGGAGGCACGAAGCCATAGAAGCTACAGCACCCTCTGGTTGAAATGCGTTTTCAACAACGTGTGTGCCGTGAAGCTGCTACTTCTGTACTCCTTTCAGTGAAGGGAACTTCAAAATATTTGGGGCATACGAGATTCACAATGCATTTTGAACAGAGGGAATCATGCTTCATTTAGAGGTTTTCCTGTGCTTAAGGAGACATGTGGTGGTCATGTTTTCTAATGTAAATATCAGAACCCTTAACTATATTTGTTAAAGCAAAGGGACAGAATATTTGACATCAGCATTATCGCAGAAGAGCCCATGTATATCATAAGCGTATCTCTCAGGAGTTACCAGACCAGGGGTCTTTTTAGAAGTCAGTCCTTTCTGGCTTTTTCCCAGGATTCTCTCAGTTTTTCTAGTCTCGCTTCAATGTTTAATGTTGATAAATGTTTTTTTCCTGAATTATTTGCCCATCACCCAAGCTACAGGAAGAAACGTCAAGATATCAGCATCCTTTATGCTGCTGGGAACCTCACTTGTTGAAAAACTCATATGTTCCCTAAACATAAATGTGGCTAAAGTGCCATTTAATTCTAGAAGCAGCTGTCTGCTCCTCACTCAATGCTGTTTACTTTTTCCCTAAATTTATTCCTTTTTCAGAATGATAATAGCAATACTCACAGCTGGCAGTTAGCCAAGGCTTCCTAAGTGGCAAGGACTTACTACTTATTTAAGTACCCCCATAGCTTCCTTTAAACCCTTCCTGCAAATTTTAAGAGCTTCTCTGAGGATAACATTTTTAAATTTTAAAACAAAACCTTGTTTCAGTATTAAAAGCAATACTTAGGATCACATCAGAATCCTAACATCAGAAAATGTGGATAGCCAAGACAAAAAGAAAATGTTAAAAGCACCCATGATGCAATCACAAAGATCACAAGACAGACAACCTCGGTGTTCTTGGACATCCTGCCATTTAATGCTAACTAACAACAACAACAACAACAGCAACAACGGTGTTATGACATGGGCTCTAAAGGCCCAAGGGAAGCAGTGTTCCTCCTGGGTGCAGTTGTGAGGAGGTGCCTTTCCGTGCAGTGTGCTTTAGAGGTACCAGTCGGCCTCTGCTGCCCAGCCTTGCCCACTGAAGCCTGAAATCCTAGCCTTTTGGCACAATCCTCCATTCCCTGCATACTTCCCTGCCGCTACAAATACCTGGGAAGGTCCAGGAGAGGGGGTGGACTCCTAGATGTCTCCATAGGAGGGAATCTCTGTGTGTCAGACTGAAATGCAGCGGTGGTGGTTGCTGGGGGACTTGTCTTGAAGCCACATTTACATGGCAGGCATACTGCTTTTACTTAGAGAGTGTGTTTAAGTAAATGTATACAACGGATGTTGGATGCTGATGGAGACTGTGGTGGGGCAAAAATCCTCCTAAGATAACCCTTGATGTTGGCTTGTGGTTGACACTGTCAGGAAGAGAAACTTTATAACAGATAGTTCCCCCAAAAGAGTGCCCAGCCAAAAGAGAAAGGGCAGCCCCAGGGCAGGATCAGAGGCAGAAGGGGCAAAGAAAGGGGCCCAAGACAATGGCTCTTAGGTCATTCATTTGCCTGGGACTGGTTACCCCAGGACCCAAGCTGCAGCAGACACAGCTTGCTTTCTTTGCCCTTATTGAATTAGAAGGAAGTCAAGGAAGCCTGCATGATTGTAAGTCAGGGAAAGGCAAGTGACTTTTAAAAGCTTGCAACATCAAACTTTCCCATTGGAATTGAGCCAAGTCAGGGCAGCTGTGTCCAAGTCTGCTTTGGGCTGCTTTGCTCGCTCACTCCAGGAAGGGGAGTAGGATGAAAGGAGAGCAGAAGGATGGAAACTCAGTCAGTAATGTTGCATCAGTCTGAGGATAGGAGAAGAACAGGGGGATGGAACCCCACTTACTGCCCACAACAATCTGTGAAAACAAAAGCAAAAACAGAAAACCAAACAGCTCTCTGCACAGGAATGAAAGAGGAGGGAGGAGGACTTAGTGGAAAGTCAGGGCTGCCTAGAGGCATAACGACCACAGGCTGGAAAAGTACAGTACAGGAGAAACCATGGGCTAGGCAGATTCCTCAGCAGGGCTTTGGGCTGTTTTCTTTGGCATCTTATCAGTTATGTTACTGTGGCCTCTTTGAATTTGGTCATCTCATGCTCCAAATAAATACACTCTCTATATTTTTACAATCCTGGAGTGGGAAGAACCTTCTAAGCCTAACCTGGAGGCCCAGAAACCATAAAGGTAAGGTCGACAAGTTGGAATGATTAAAAAGTCAAAACTTCTATTTGGCAAAAATCAGCTCACATGAACAAATTTAAAAGCCAAATGTAGATTGTGGGAAAATAATTATAACACATATAAGAGACAAAAGTTAATATCCACAATAGCTAAAATGCTCCTTTTAAACAATATAGAAACACCAAAGTGAGGGAGATTAAGATGGATAAATAATAAGAGCATTTTAGAGAAGAAAACTACAAATAGTCATAAACATTTGAAAAACGCTCGACCTCACTAACAATTTTATGGTAATCCAAATTTACACAAAAAAAGTTATTTTTGTGTTAAATTGGTGAAATTTAATAATATTTTGATGACATACAGTGTTTTTGAGTGGACAAGGATGTAAACCCCTTTATATTCTGTTAATGTGTAATTAGTAATGTGTAATTTCTGTAATGTGTAAATTGATAAGACATTTTTGAAAGAAAGTTTGGCAGAACTTTTCAAATTTAAAATAAAGACATTCAACAACCAAGAAGTCCCACTTACAGTATTCTGTTTTAGAAAAGCACTGGCTGTAATGGTAAAGGGGTGTGTGTGTGTGTGTGTGTGTGTGTGTACCTTGTAACATTATTGTAACAGCAAAACACTAGAGACAATGCAAATACCATTAATAGGGAAATGGACAAATAAATCATGTAACATCCACACCAGGGAATAGTATGGAACCACCAAAAAGATGAGGTGTATTTAAATGCGCTGATGTGGTAATATGTTAAATGAAAAAAGTACTCAGAAATATATATATAGACACACACACATATACATGTATTTATAGTATATGTAGACATGTATAGTATATTCTATTTTTATGAAAATTAAAACAAATGTCTATATATCTGACTTGTATATACACTGAAAAAAGTATATACAAAGAAAACACATACACACACACCTACCAAATTGATAAAAGTGGTTAAATGTAAGGGGATGAGGCAATTGACTAATAGAAAATCGCTTTTTATTTGTTATATTTCTGTGTTGTTTGAATTTGTTGTTATATTATAGCATGTATTACTCTTACAGTTAAAAAACATAATGAAAAGATGTAAATGGATATACACACACATTCATGTTATTCTCCTAATGTAAGCAGCAAAGTAATTGTAGCATAAGAGTGTGATGTACAGAACAAAACCCTTTCCAGCTCTTTCAACATTACTGACTGATGGTTGGGTAATTTTGGAGACAGCTCTAAATAGAGAGCAAAAGGACTTTGACACCCTCCCCCCAAGGTTTTACTACTAAGCATTTTAGCAGAACCTATAAGGCAGTATTCACCACACTCCTATTTTAGTATCTATAAAACCAGGAAAAATAAAGTTATCTTCTTTAGAATTCCTACTCATTAGAGTCTTCATGAAGATTCAATGAGTTGTTATGTAGAGTATTTGAAAAGTAGTTGGCACACAGCAAGCAACATGTTGGTTTTATTATTATTGAAGTAGTAAGCATCCCGGTCTCTCTCTGACCTCCAATGTGGGAGGAGGTAAAATTCAACTCATTTCCTGGCTTCCCAAAGGCAGAAGTCTTCAAGGATTTCCCTAGTGAAATGTGGGCAGATGGCACAAAGGGAAGACTGGCATTTCCTTCCTCCTGGATGCTCCTTCCTTCTGGAGGGTTGCAGGTGCCTGTGGACCCACCAAGGCATTTCTGGAGCACAGGTAAGGGTCATGGGGAGGGTCAGGCAAAGATAGTGAATAAAGAAAGGGTGAGGACCACTCCCCTGGTTTCCCGTGGAATCAAGTCGAAGGTAGTAGGGACGGTTAGGGTTCTAGCAAACCTAGACATGATCGTAGAAGGAAGGGACACAGGGGCCTGCTGGCCATTCCATGGGATTGCCAACTGACACGACAAATACTCAGGCAGGAAGGTACAAACTGAGATGGGAGAAAATGGCACTGACCGGTGGGCTCCCAATATAGTGAGGACATGAGGACCAGCTGGCCATCTGCCCACGAGGGAGCTGGCCACTGGCCACCCAGGGTGTGGAGCCTGGCAGGTGATGATATGAGCTGCAGGATGCCATAAGGCAACCGAGGGAACTTCATTCTAATAAGCTAGTATATTCCCCTTCTTTCCCGGCTCTGCAGCGAAGAGTTAAAACGAGAGGGGGGAGAATAGGGAAAGATCCTTGAGATAAGAATACTCTGGGATTGAAATTATAAACTAGAATTTTCGTAACTTAATTGGACTAAAAATATCACTGTACTGGACTAAGTTTAAACTAGAATGAGAAAAAAAAAAAAAGGTATCTGTTCCAGAAAGATTTTTCAGTGTCGTATGTGTGTAACAGAGAAAGGGTTTGCAGAAGAGGGTCAGGGCTTCTTGCATGACCAAGAAAGGTCACGCAGGGTGAGGATAATGCAGGCGCTGTGCTTGCATGGATTTCCAGTCTGCTGTGTTCTTTTTTTCCCCTGTTTGTGCCTGAGGAAACATTTTCCCTTCCCATTTCATGGAGTCATAAGGATTGGAAGGGTCCAGGAGAACGGAATCTTCTCCCCTGCAAGGTAAAAAGAACCAAGAGGGTTTTTTGTTGTCATTGTTTGTTTTAAATACTATAATTTTAAAACAATATATTGTGAAGAACACTGAAAACGGAATTCAGGAGATCAAAGAGACCTGGGATAAGTATCTCAACCTCTCTTGGGCTCAATTTCCTGGTCTATAAAGTCTGGCATTTGGTGGCATTAGATGACCTCTAAGATTTCCCCCATCACTTATAACTTCTGCTCTACTTCATGGAACTGGAAGGGACCTTAGCTGTCAGTCAGAACCCTCACCCAATGTAAGAAACATTCTCTGGGACAATCCACAAAGTGTGTTAGGTTTTATGAATAAATGTTTTCAATGCCTTAGTATAAATTGGTAATTTCCTTTATAAAGGATTGTCTGGACCAAAACAGTGGTTTCCTCCAGCATGTTACCTAAAATTCAGCTCCATCTGAATTTTGTGTGTGAGTACGGTATTTATCTACCAATAAACTGTAGGCTAGAGCCACAGGCTGAGTTTCTTAAAAATTACTTGGAGAGGAATATAATGCCTAGCTCATTGACACACCTTAGCCAGGTGACGTTCAAGGACAGACCAGGGATGTTCAAGGATAAATGCTATTAGCGTTGGGTTATGCTAGTGGCAACAACAGACACACCCTAAACTGCAGGGGCTTAATAACTGCAAAAGTTTATTTCTTGCTCATGTGAAGTCATGTGGGTGAGCAGGGCTCTCTGCCATCTAATGACTCAGGGGTCAAGGCTCTCTCTATCTTGCCTGTCAGCACCTCAATGTGACTTCAAGTTCAGCCTATCATGGGAGAGATAGATGAAGGAGGCAGAGCAACAGTTAAGCACCTAGGACCAGAGGTGCCATATCACCACTGCTCTCATTTCTATCTGCCAGATGCAGTCACGTGGCCCCAACCCAGTCTAACTGAAAGGATCCTGGGAAATGCAGTAGTGCACATGGCTCTTCAGTGAGCACTAGTTGTCTCTGGATGAACTGATGATGCAATCAGGGACATAAAGCCACCGAGTGAGTGCAATTCCTTGCCTCGTGTGTTTGGTGTGGGTGACCAAAAGCCTTTAATAGTTCTTTGAATTATTTATTTTTCTTCTAAAAAATTAGTTTTGAAAAACAGAGGCAACTTTGCTAAGAAGTGGGTCTTCTAAACTCTTCTTTATCACATCTGCAAAGGCAGTTCCATTAAGGGGCTGCACACTGTTGATTCACAATGAACTTTAGGCCAACTAACATCCTCATATAATTGTTAGAAGGAACCGCTGCCATGCCAGGCCCCCTGTAACTGTGCTGTTCATTTTGCTTTAAACTTAAATGCAGGACTTTATATTAATTCTGTTAAGTGTCATCCTGTTATTTTCAGACAATTGCTTCAGCCTTCTGAATTTTAAATTCTGTCATTTATTGTAATAGCTATTTCTTTGGCATTTGCATCATACACCAATTTGATGAGTATATCTTCTGTGTCTACTTCCAAGTTCTTGGAAAAATAGGCCAAGGACAGAGCCCTCCCGTAGAACACCAGAGACCTCCCTTGAGAGGCATCATGATTCATTAATAAACACAGTGGGTTTATTTGTTCCACTAGCTTCGAATCCTCCTTCTCTGATTATCAACCAGTTCACATTTCTCCAATTTCTCAAGGATTTTTTAAGATTTCGTAGCATGTCTTGATGAAAACTGAGCTCATCATCTTCCTTCCAAAACCCACTCCTACACCTGAGTTTTCTACTGGTTGATGGTACCACCATCTGGCCTGCTGTGCCAGCAACCTGGAAGCAACCCCCCAATCTCTCCTCATCTCCCCAAGAAGACAAGTGAACTTGGATCTGTATTGCCGCTCCTCAGCTGGGGCTATGACACTGTAGCACCCGGACCCCTGCCTCCAAACATCCCTCCATGTCTCTGGTCTTTCCTCCTCCAGTCCATACTCTTCATCCTCATTGGAGTGATCTTACAAAACCGCAAGTCATATCATGCTACAACCCTGACTAAAACCCATCAAAACTCCCCAGGGTAAGGATAATATTAAAAATACTTAACCAGTAGTTTGGCATAGGCAACAGCCAAACAGAAGGCCGGCAGGGCTACTCCAGATGGAAAGCAGGACATCTTCTATTCTCAGATGCCAAACGTTTCTAGGCGGCATCTTTCCATTCCCTCTATCCCTATCCAGGGGTTTCAGCAGACCCCACATTTGCATCTCAATGCTCCCTGTCCTTTCTCCATCCTCTCAAGGCTCCTCCCCCAACTCAGAAAGGGTCCTGTCTCCTATGAGGCAGGGAAGTATTTCATACATTCTGCCCCACTCCCTGGTTTTGGGGAGAAACTGGCCAGTTTTTCAGGCTTCTGACTCTATTGAGTCAGAGCCAAGGTTTTAGAATTCAAAAGTAAATTAATAAATAAATACAACAAAAGATAATCTCCACCCCCTCCCCCTCAGAAGCCAGGCTCTTAGAAATGAAAGCTTTCAAGGCTTTCTTTTCATATGCTCAGCCAGAAATTTGACTCTGTTCTGGCTGGATTCTTTTGTGTCTTTTCTCCCCTGAGGCAATCAGCCGGTCTCTAGGTCTGGTTACATGGTGCAAGGACCACAAAGTAGAAAAAATTTTCTGAGAAAGAAAAAGACATCTCATAGTATTTCAAAATATTATCTAAATTCTTTGTTGGTCCATGCACCTACACCGCTAAATTCAGTTCCATGTGGGCAGGGACCAATGTTTGCCTGACCTCTGTTTTTCCAGTGCCTGGGACATATTAGATGCTCATTAGATGTTTATTGACCAAATGGTTAAACCAATGAACAAAGATAGACCATGTCAATGACATTTTGCTGATCTCCCAGTATGCTAATATTATAAACAAGGAAATGGAGTGATTGGACTTAGTTCCTCTCTTTTTGGTTAACTCACATTGCAGGAATAGGAAAACTTATTGCCTCTTTTGAACAGGATTTCAGAAACCACAGGGATTTCACGACCACATCTACGACAATCAGTTTTTGTAGGGAGAAAAAAGGACATGTGCATAAAGAGGAAATTTCATAACATATTTGCAGATAATGGATAATTTCTGTGTACTGAGGATACTTACTTCTTCAAACGGAAAAGATTCATTTTGTTGTCTTCTCACCTTTGTGCATGTTTTCTCCCATTATAATGATAATTAGTGCAATTTTATAAAACTAAATCAATGGTTTTGTTTGGATTCTTCTTTTCAAAGCCTGTTTAACTTATTGGACTCCCCACTCTAGAATTGGGCTTTAATAATGAATATATTAGCATAACAAAAATTAAACTCATATTTCCTAGGTGCTAAGTATTAGACCCTTTTAATTCCTTCTAAAAGGACTTCTTTTCTTGTTTATGTAATTTCCCCCTTCCTTTATGTGACATTCCAAAATGAATTATTATTGACCTTATCTGGTCCTTCACAGAGCTCAATGGCTTGGTGCCACTGATCTGTGCCCACCCCTAGTGCCATCTCTGTGGAATGCAGGTGAAGGCAATCATTGCTGTGCTCTTAGAAGCAGTATTGCAAAGAGGAAGTGAGTGAGTGAGTCTGGATCCAGAGAACCTGGTTTGAATTACTGCTCTGCTATGTGCTCTGGGGAATTACTTATTACTCAGAATATGTACAATGAGCCTAACATCATGTGTGATTATAATGATTAAATAAGATACACTATGTCAGATGACTGATATAATTTATAACAATGAAAATTATACCCAATCTATGGATTAAGCAAGTGACTTGTTCCCTTGGCTCTCACTGGAAACGAGAGCTGGCTCAGAAATTGCCTAGAGCACTAGCTGTGCAGATAGATGGCCAGGGCTGACTCAGCTAACTTGCTGGGATAGTGTCCTCCTCCTTCCCTCTGAATTGAGTACTTTCCTCAAGAAGGCATAGCCTTTGCAGACGGAGGAAGGCCATGTTGCCCATCCCCACCCCCCACGGTTCTGCTTCCCAATGAAATGGGCCCACAGGCTCTTAAGATTTATTAGTGGGTCAGGAAGCCTTAGCTCCCCAGTCTCCAAGCACTGGATCATCACACAACCAGACAAGTATTAAAAGTACAGGAGGAGAAGACTTTCTTAATATATCACATGGCTACTATATTAGCTGTGTATGAGTGTGTGTGAACAACTAAATATAGTGGGTTTTCTTTATCTCCTGATTTCATTTTTATATCCAGTTCTTGAAAAGACATTTTACTCATTCTTAGTTCTGAAAAAAATTAGGCCCACTTTTTCAAGCTGTTTTCAATTATGTTACTCCACCCACTCTCCATGTTTTTCTGGGCACTCATTTTCCCGCTGAAGGATTTATAAGGCAGCCCTCTGCTCTTTCTCACCCACTGTGGTCACACTGCCTCAACACACCTAATCTGTTCCCCAGGGAACCTGCTGGCTCTGAATCAGAGACTGTGCCAAGTAGAATGGGAGAGTACCTCTTCCTTCCCGGTGCCCATTCGCCAACATTTGTTGGTATTTGACTATCAGCCCACAGATGCTATTTTGCAGGAATCACTATGCCTCTTCATATATTTAAATCAATAGAAATCTTCCTTGGGTCCCTCTCCATCAAAGCTGGTGGGAAATATAATTTCAGTCATCACTGGGGCTCTTCACCTTCAAGGACTGTGCCAAGGAACTTATGTATTGCCAGAACATCAGCTTGACGGTCCCTCTGGCCATGGGCTGTGGTCCTGCTGGTTCCTGCTGAGGTGCTTGTTGCTACAGTCCAATCAGGGCCTTCAGCCACAGCAGCCATCTCGAGGAATCTAGGGCCAGCTTCCCTAGGTGCCCTTTTCAGCCATCCTTAGCATCAATTCTTTTCCTCAGGGTTCTGCCAAGGAGCAGCATGTGGGTCCTTAACATCAGAGGAATTCTATCACCTTCATCTCCTTTCATTATCTCGGGAAATCTCTGTCTTCCTTTTCTCCTGTACTTGAAAGTCACCACTTTTTCTCACCTGGCATAATTTCTTCAAAGGGTTTAAGACTTGACACAAGACAGGAAAGGTCTTTGATATTAAGTTTTCTGTCATGAATTAGGATGCTTGAAATAAAAGGAAGGAAAAATACAGAGAGTAGAATTATTTGCTCAAGTATTATCCTGTTTGCTCCTTTTTAAATGAGTAAACTCTAGTCAAGAGAACCATCTGGGGGAGCCCGGCAGGGAGGAGAAAGGCAGTGTGGCACAAAGACCTCTATGGAAGGACCTAGAGGAGGCAGGTGGCTGAACTGGACCTGAGGATGTGGAGGGTTGATGCTACAGCGTGTATGTGATTTCCCTCATGTCTCCCAGAGTGGTGCTCCAAGGAGGCACTGGGACTCTAACTTGCTGTTGCTCCACTAGCATTTTTACATTTGTACCTTCCTTGTTTCATACCTCTTTTTTATTCATTGCATTTTTCTTCTTTGTGTTTCCTCAACACAATTTCCTATCATAGAGTTAGATATTCTTTGTCAAGGTACCAGACATCATGAAGGCCTGATTGCTGGGTGATTAGTCATTGGGCCAACTTAATAAGGAGAGTAGGCCACAGTCCAGTCATTGTAATATTCAGATGACCAGACTGGATCATATGTGATTTGAAGGTTGAGCAATCATCCTGCAAGTGATTGAGCTGGCTTAATGCATAGCTGTCTCCTTAATTATAGAGTCAAAAGGAACATTAGCTTTTTGTCACAACCTGAGCTTCTCATGCTTTTTGAATGATTGCCACCTTCCTGTTTTCTTTTAACTTGTAGCAAATGTGAATTTCTGGGCCACTGTTTTCCATTTCACTTATTTTATATATTTATGCCTGTGTTTGTAAATATTGAAGCTTGTGAAAGCTGTTTATTGTATTTCTATTATCCACCTTGGTTGTAGAACATCTGCTTTCTTTCGTATGTTCAATATAAAAAAAGTTTTTGAGCTTAACAAATGTGCCATAAGCTTATACAATTTTGTAGTACGTGATTTGCTGTGTCTTTTTTCCATCACAAATTGCATTTCACTTCTTTTCTTCATATATTTTTATTCTACAGCACAGAGGTCAGCACATAACTTCCTGTGAATCAAATCTAAGCCACTGTCTAGTTTTGTAAAATATGTTTTATTGGACCACAACCATATCCATTCTTTCAAGTATTGTATGTGGCTGTTTTCACACTACAATGTCAGAGCTGAGTAGTCATGCCAGATACTGTAGATTTTTATGGAAAAAGTTTGCTGACCCTTACTATAGAACAATAACCAAAAATCTTTTTCATCATAGAATGCTAGAGCTTCAGAGCTAGAAAAAGAGAGTAGTCCAGGAACTTAATTTTATAGAAGAGAAAATAGGCCCATACATGTGTCAACCTTTACTGAGTGTTTATTATGTGCCAAGCACTACACCTTAGCAAATGTTATCTCATGTACTACCCACAACCAATATTATGCCTATTGTACAGATAAGTAAATCAGGACACAAGAGCTTAAATAACTCTCCCATGGTAATATAACTATTATAATAAATGGAGATGGTGGGATTAGACCCACAGGAAAGGGCTTCAGAGTCTAAGAACGGAACCTTTGCACCATTCAACTTCTGAGAGAATTTTCTCTAAAGTCCCACAGAAAGTAAGTATCAGAATCAAGAATAGTGCCTGGTTTCCTGTTCTCTAATGCCATTTATTTAAAGTAAAGACTTTTATTCATCTCTGTGTTCTGTGACCAAGGAAAGAAGAGGACCCTTTTTTCATGTCTTCCCTGTGTCTTGACTGAAAATGTACTGACTACACACTCTGGGGTAGGACATCTGTCCTAGCATGCCTGGAACCAGTTCTTTCCTGGGTGAGTCACACAGCCATGGCTCTGTTTCCTGCACACTTGCTTGAGGACTGACTTAATCTGTTAAAAGTCTGTGTAAAGTGGAAGTGAACCATTTACTAGAGAAACCTCTGTTCCCAAGAGAAAACAGGACTCTTCCTCCTTAAGTCAACTGTTATGGCTTAGCCTTCTCCGTGCTTGAAAAGTAGAGCAGAAATCACTATTTGGGGTCATAAAATTCATAACTAACATTTCTGATTGGAATAACCTGGGGCTACATGCTGCAAGAATTACTGGCTCACTGTAAAATTAAACTAGCTTTTAACACCATACAGCTTGTGTCAGTTCTGTTAATAATCACCTGTTGTGGCTTCACATGGTCAGGACTCCAGTGGCCTTAATACCTATGACTAAGCCCCACTGCCTTAGAAACGTCTACCTCTTACTCTTTAATCAATCTTACTGATAACATTTGAATGTTTGTGTCCCTCAAAATTCATGTTGAAACCTAATCTTCATTGTGGTGGTATTAAGAAGTGGGCCTTTTAGGAAGTAACTAAGTCATAAGGACTTTGTCCTCATTAATGGGATTAATGCCCTCCTAAAAGAGGCTTCAGAGAGATGGCTGGCGCTTTCTGCTCTTCTGCCATGTGAGGATGCAGCAAAAATGCACCATCTTGGAAGCAGAGAGCAAGCCCTCATCAGACGCTGAATCTGCTGGCATCTCGATCTTGGATTTCCCAGCCTCTAGAATGGTGAGAAATAAATTTCTATTATTTATAAATTACCCAGTCTAAGGTATTTTGTTGTAATAGTAGGAACAGATGAAGACACTTACTTTCATGTTTTAACTCCTTAGTCTTTTGTAATTTGGTTCTCTCTTCAGGTTTCAGATATTATCCTTCCTAAATATTTTCTCCTGAAATGAAGACCTTCTCTGTGCCTAATCCAGGCTGATAACATTGCTACAGGTAGATCTACAACTGGGCAGATTGTTGTTTCCGTAAAAGTATGAACATTACCCTTCAGCTGGGCTCTTAAAATGGAACAGCCTGGTAATCTTCTATATTTCCCTGGTCAGTTCATATTTCCATTTCCACATCAAAATTCTCAAGTTTCTGACTCTTTCACCTACCTCAGCAAGTGGGGACTCTCTAAATATCTACATCTACCTATTGCCATGCCCCTGTCTTGCTTTGCTCCTCACGTTTGACAAGGAGCCCCTCCTCCTATGAAAGGTCAGTTGCTCCATAGGTTTCCTGCATCACATTGTATCTCAGCCTCTCGGGGACCTTGCACTGCTCATTTTCCCGTCTTCAGATCAGGGATAAAAGGCGGGTCATCTGAGTAGAAGCCTGGCATGCCAATTTGTAAGGGGTGAAAAAGCATCCCTGGAATAAGTTACTATAGAAATACAGTACCAGTTAATTTAGGTTTTCAGGCATTATTGTAAAGTATAAATTGGTTCCTCTGAATAGAAATTTAAACCAAACAAGATAAAACAAACACAAACTAGCATACCCCTCTGACTCTGGTCCATCACAAATGAGGTTTTTTGATCTTTCAGGTTGCAGGAGGCATAAGTACAGTAACAGTGTTGCCACCAACACTGAAGTCCCCCAACTGATAATTGCTGGTAGTCAGCTGAAATCCTCAAACCCAATACAGTAGAGAAGCATCAGATGTGTATTTCATTATATGAAATCAAGTATATATGAACCACTAAAGAGAGAGAAAGAACAAAAGTGAGAGCCAAGCAAATAACAATTTAAATATTACGAGCAATTCTGCCTGCCAGTCCCCCCACTGCTCATATGACCCAAAATAATGCTGTCAGGGAGGAGAGAAATTAATCCCTGCAGTGTGGACAAGGCCCATCCTCATTGTCTTGTTCCTCATCGCACAGACATGGAAGTAGTCAGCGTGGTCAGCGTCAGTCATTGTGGTGAATGGCCATTATCATCTTTACAGCCAGGTAAAATATCCAAGGTGTATAGTGAATATTCAGCATTATTGTTTCCTTTCTTTCATGCTTCCATTCTCCTTATCTTGTTATGCCATAATTAAAAATACCGTAGAGTTATATTTTGCATGTATACAGGTCATTGTAGCCTCCACATTACTGTATAGTTTACACATATATACATGCGTATTGCTGTGGAGGAGTGTGCATACCAAACCGTGTATATTCCACTTTATATTCAATGTGAGGGATTCTTAAGAATTACCTTGAGAAAGCATTATTACAACTTTGCATTTTGACTTTACAACCCAACGCCTGCATAAGCTGTAACCCACTGTAACATAGGGAGTAATGCTGTTTTCTAGGAAAACTGACTTATCTAATAAATGTGCCTAAAATATTACCTGACTTAGAAAATCATAATAGAAAGTGAGAATACAGAAAAATTGGGAAGCTTCTTGCCAACATGAAATCTAGGAAAAAAGAACTTTAAAACATTTTGAACACAACTTGTAGTTAATATGCTTAAGTTCCTTCTATCCTTAGAGAGTTAGAATGATTAAATATCCAGTTTTGAGTACAAAGTCTCTAAAATATAAGAAAATTCCAAGTAAGTTAAATGCTGTATAACATTTAGTGCCTAGAGTAGATCCTTTATTTGAATTGGTATTTTATACTTTAAAAAGGTGTGCCATTTCTTTTACGTTAAAAGTCAGTTTTTTACATTAATGTCTCCATTAAGTAAATATTAACCAAATATTCCAAAAATATCACCTTGCTGAGGCTTCAAATTATTATTAGCCTATATCAATTTGGGTTTGCCTCATTCTTTCATGTATCTTCAGGCATTTATTCTGAATTAGCTGTTTCCATCATACTCAAGCCTTTCCTGTGTTAAAGCCAAACAAAACTAAAAATCCAACAACAAAAACACTCCTTTGACCCTATGTCTTTTCTAGCCAGTGTCATATAATCTCACCTTCCTAGCCAAACTTCTTAAATTAGCAAAAGTCCTTTGCAACTCTGCAATCTGACTTAGTCAGCCTTTTAAGTAGTTTCCTCGATTTCATTCCTGTTCCAATCCATTCTCCAAACCATAAATAGAGTAACTTTTCTAAAATATAGATTTCATCATGACATTCTCAGTCTTGAAACCCTCTATTGTTCTCTATTCCTCTTAGGATATAATCTTAATTCTACAACATCATTTATAAGGTTCGCCACCACCTGGTGCCTACCAACGTCACCACACTCAGCTCGTGCTGCTCACTTATACTTGGAGCTCTAGCCCATCAATCTCTCCCTGTTCAGTTCCTCAGTTGTGTCAGGCTCACTCTCACCTGGAAAGTTACCCAGACTGTTTCCTCTGTCTGAGACTCTCATGATTTTCAGAACCAACTCTTATTCACCCTTCGTCTCTCAGCTTAAATGTCTCTTCTCCATCATAGTCTTTGTTATGGTTCCCTACCACATGCAGTCGTTGCCTATCCCTCCCATACTATTCACCACACTTGCAGTGCCTAGTTTAATGCCTGCACAAAGATTCGATGGAGGTAAAGACTATGTCTGTCTGTCTGTCTTCTTTACCCTTTCGTGCTTCAGAACCTAGTACAGTGCTTAGCAGATAGAATGCACCTAAGAAATACTTGTGAAATAAATAACATTAAAATCTAATATAAGGGTTCCCTTTTGGAATCTTAGATAAACATTTCAACTTCCTTATCATGCCTTCACTCCACAATTATTTCAATTGTCTTTATTTTTCTAGAAGAAAAATGTTTTGTAATCCTAGAATGTAGAATGTTTAACAAAATTAGACTGTGCCATGAGTAGACGATGTACTTCCAGGTGTACTTGATAGTCAATCAGCCAGAAAAAAAAAAATAAGTATTACTCCTAATTTGAAAAATGGAGTATAAGAAGAGAAGTTCTTGAGGATCACTCTCTTATATATTTTCCCTAAAAGACATATTAAAGATTTAAGTAAAAAATAAAGCATTAAAATATTAGAAAAACATTTAAGAGACTTTAGATATTTCATAGGTGATGGAAAGACATTTATATATACTTTATTAAATCTATGCAAGAAAAAATAGACATATTTGAGTATATAAAGATTTTAAATTCTGCATAGAAAAAGATGTCTTAAACAAAGTCAATAAAGAAATGAAAGATCAGGGGAAATATTTGTAATATATTTTCCAATAAAAATTTAATACATTCAATTGTATTGATTATCTAATGCTATAAAATAAATGACCCAAAAAGTTATTAGCTTAAAACAACACACATTTATCATGTCAAAGTTTCTGTGGACCAGGAATCCAGGCACAAAGAAACTGGGTCTTCTGCTTCAAGGTGTAATCAAGATGTCAACCAGGCTACAGTCTCATCTGAAGGTTTGACTGGAGAAGGATTTGCTTCCAAGTTCGTGTGGATGTTCAAAGGATTCATTTCCTTAAGGATTGTTGGGATAAGGGCCTCAGTTTTTTACAGCTGTTAGCTAGGGACCATCTCAGTTGCTTGCTTGGGGCCCTCTCCATCAGACAAGCATATGACAAGAGCCACAGAGAGAATACTGGCAAAGTGGAAGTTTATAGTCTTTTGTAACCTAATCACAGAAGTGATATCCCACCACTCCTGCCATATACTAATCTTTAGAAGTAATTTACTAGGTCCAGCTCACACTGAGGGGAGTGGATTACAAAAGAGCATGAATATCAGGATGTGGGATCATTGGAACCATGTTAGAAGGCTGTCTACCACAGTAATGCACAAATTGCTTTCACAAATTGATTAGAAAAAGATACCCCAATGTACACGGGAGGATAAGAATAGGCAAGTCACACAAGAGAAAATCCAAATGGTCATTTTACACATGAAGAGATTCTTATCCTCTCCAGCAGCCATGGAAATGCACATAAAAGTGACAACGAGAGGATCATGTTAACTCTCAGATTAATTTATAAAGAACAGATAACATCCTCATACATGCATTGACAGAAATATGAATTCTATAGCTTTTTTGGAAAGCAGTTTGTTAAGATCAATTACAAATAGAAATATTCATCCCTTTTGACTAACTGAGGAAATTCCTTTTGTTGGAAATCTAATCCAACAAATTAAAATCAAGAGTCCACGCACATACACACACACACACACACACGCACACACACACACACGTATTCTTACTGTAATATTGTTTCAGTACCAAAAAAACCTTGAAACAAAATGGATAGCCATCAACAAGGAAATAGTGAAATAAAGTGTCATATGTGTACGTGTAATATTTTGTAGCCATTAAAAAGAATCTATTAGAGAAAGAGGACGCCATGCCAAAGGGAGGGTGGGTAGAAAGAGAGGGAGAAAGACAGAGAGAGAGAGAGAGAGACAGAGAGAGAAAGAAAAGAGAAAAAAAGAAAAGCAAATAAAAATAAAGATGGCACAAAAATACAACTGTGAGCACAAGTATGCAATTATATAAAAAGTTACATATATTTGTGGGCATGTGAACAAAGGAATAGATTTTAAAGAATTTTAATGGCTTAACTCTATATTAAGTGATTTGGAGGAATTTTTATATTTATAATACAAGTCTCGTATATATATTATGAGTCTACTTTGAAAACCAATCGATAACATAGAGTACACATACAATTACATGTACATATAAAGAAAAGTATGGGGAAATCAGCAGCAACTTTTTAACACTGCTTACCTGTGGTGAGTTTGTTAGAAGGAATGATGTTTGGACAGAATGAGGAGGAAGCTATGCAATAAACAAAACAAAAACCAAAAGTTTGTTTCTATATAAAACTGAACATGATAAAAAGATAAGTATGATTTTATCCCACTTATATGACAAGATAAATATCTATGTGTATTTATATATAAAGATGTTCAAGAAAGGAGAGTTACCAAAATGTTCATAGTGGTTATCTCAAGATTGGGAATCCAAGTAATTTTAATTTTCTTCTTATTGTTCTCTGCATTGACTTAATTTTTCAAAAGATCTTGTATTATTTATATAATTGAAATAAAATGAAATATATATACAGATATATATGTGATATGTGTATATATATATAAGTACCTATATGACCTGTAATGTGCTATGGATGTGGAATGAGCCTGTAGTGGTAGATGAGATTTCTACAAGCAAGAGCATGAGAAGAGAGTATTTTATTTAAAAGGCAGAGTATATAAAGAGATGCTAACTTAAAAAAGCAAAAAGTCACATGAAGTAAACAAGAGGTCTCATTGTTCGGACAGTAGAGTATGGATAGGAGAGTAGTAAGATTCTAAATTTAGGTTGGGACTAGACAGTGAAGGACTTTAAAGACAGTTCAGACATTGTCCAGTAAGCAATGGGGAGCAATATTGGAGTGTAAGATGACATGATAAAAATCTGTTGAAAGGTGAATCTGATCCTGATGTTCTGGACAGCCTGGTCAAGAGGGACCTAGAGCCAGGGAGAGCATTAATGAGGTTAATTATATAGACCAGGAAGAGGTAGTCAGTGTCTGAAATGGGTTGTGTTCAGGATGAGAGGGATACACTGGTTAATGCAAAAGATGGCTTAAGGATGGGGTACCTGGTCTGGAGATTTTGAGAAACAAAGATCTACAAATACCAATCATACTGACACACCTCCCTTGTCCTCATGCTTGTGTAATAGAAGATGTGCTGACATTTCTGAAATAACGAAGAATAGTACATTATGTATATATAGACTTTTACCACTCGAAAAGAACTTGTACATTTATTATCTAACTCTTATCTTTATAACAATCAGGTCAGAGGTGGAAAGAAGTGATGTCCCCCTTCTCAGCTAAAAAAAGTAAAGGCTACAAAGGTTAAGCAAACTGCCCACCTTTATATAGCTTAGTGTCAGCCTAAAGATTTGACCAAACTCTTCTTTAAGTAGGGCTCAACGCTATTCTTTGGAAAGAGGAATCGCCTTCATGGTTTTTAGCATTTCTGAACATGTCTATGATCAATGATAATATGAACCACCACATATAATCAAATCTGATCTGTGCAATGAAGGAAAACAAACTATTTCACACTATTTCAATTTATCACTAATAATTGAATATTTACTTTCAAATATAGGGAAACATTCCAGACATAAAGTAAAAATCTACCTATATGCTTTACATGTTGAAATTCTAGCAGTTAGTAAAATTCTTCAATAACTCATGATGACTGTGAAAATGTTAATTTTATGTAGAGTAATTTTAAGTTGGCTTCTAAAAATATTTAGCATCTTTTTAAAGTAGTGCACAAAGCTTCAGTTTGTGGTATTGTTTCAATAAAATTCTTTTAGTAGGTGATAAGAGAAGAAAAGCCTTTACTTTAGCAAATTACTACTAGGGAGGAAAGGAAATTTAATATTTGGGTGACAACATCATTGTTAACAGTATCTGAGCCTAACAGAACTGTCCAAAAAAATGTATTTTTCCTGAACTAACTTAAATGGAAAATGAGCGACTATTTGGTGTTGTAAATTTAGTGTCATTACCATAAGAACAATCCAGTAGCTGACAGTACCAAGAAATTATTGTTTTTACAGCATGTCAAACTTTTAAAACTTGTCAACTACAATTATTAATAAAATTACCATAATTTAATAATAATTAAATTATTGTTGGATTAGAAATTTATTCTATGATGAACTGACATTTAGATTGGACTTGGATTTGTTGAAATTTGATATGAAGACTTGGCCATTGAACACTTTGTGTCCCACTAAACTATCTAACATAACTAGCTAGCAAACAGGGAGCCCAGGTTCAAACCCAGTCACTGGCTCCATGCCTTGTCCTCTTCCCCTCCTACCATACTTGCTTCTACCAGTTGGGAAAAAGAAAGACACAGAGAAAAACCCTTAGCTTTTCAAATTATTTGGACCATATTGTTTCTGTTATAATCAACCAGAGTTCCCCCAAAGCCTCAGAATTAGTAGTGAGATCATGGCCAATTTGAGTCACCCAGAATTATAACTTGTGTTTTCTCCTAGAACCTCCAGTTGCCTCATTCCCAGAGCAGGAAGGTCCATGTGTCATGTCAGCATTAACTGGCTTGGGTCTGGAAGGGAAGTTGATCCTGACTTAGATTCTTATGCAACAATAAGCACAGTATTATCCAGAATAAACTCTGAATGACCTAAACTAATTTCTTGGAAAGTGTTTTAGATATTTTCCAAAAAAGACTAGAGAAATATAGGAAGTTAGCCAGCTTGGCATTGTTTATCTGAAAAACCTGCCAAAAGTCTGGCCCCATTTGCCAGTGTCAACACTCTAGAGTGCAAACATATTTTTGTGTAAGGGACATTATGTAAGCTAGAAATTAATCTTAATTAGTTACTCTTTATCCAAGGGTGGATGCTGCAGAAGAAAGCTCAAGTACTTTGAATGATGTGCTTCAGAGTCTCTGGTGAAGCTACACTTAATTGCCTTTTTATGCAACAAGGGAGGAAAGCCCTTGGAGAGCTTGCCTGAAACAGTTCTCAGGGCCAGCGGTGTGGGAGACTGCTGGTGGAACCAGGTGAGGTTCCATTGTCTTCTTCATCTCTTTGCCCAAAGTACTAGAATTAAAGATGTGATCAAAAGACTTTTGCATTCAGCCATGGGGTGGGGGGGCACGTATCCTCTGTCTACATTTCAGCAGCAGTGACCAGAATGGAAGTCTACCTGTAAAGGTCAGTCCTAGCCCAGCCTTACTAAGTGGGAAGAATTTTTTCATCCCTAGGACTTTCTAATGTAAAGGGTTCTGTGGTTCACAATAAGTAACAATATGGATAGGAGGAGAATACAGTCATGGCTGCATAAGGATGTTTAGGTCAATGACAGACGACATATGATTGTAATCCCATAAGATTATAATACTTTATTTTTACTGTACCTTTTCTATGTTGAGATATGTTTAGATACACAAATACTTACCACTCTATTACCATTTCCTGTAGTATTCAGTATAGTAACATGCTGTACAGGTTTGTAGCCTAAGAGGAATAGGCTATACCATATAGCCTAGGTGTGTAGTAGGCTGTACCATATAGGTCTGTGTAAGTACATGCCATGATGTTCGCACAAGGGTGAAATCACCTAACAACACAGTTTTCAGAATGTTTCCCATGGTGGAGTGATGCATAACTGTACTATACCATGAAGTCATGTCAAGACATATCATGATGTCAGTCATGACATATCAAGATGTTAATGTGACATGTTTTAGGGACAATAATTTCTCAGTATTGTCAGATATAAAGAGTAGAATTGAATCTTCCATTTAGTAGAACTTTGGACTTTTGTAGACATTTAGTAGACCCTGACTGGGCTCAACAGACTTATAAAGTTGAGGGGTTGGGGTTAGGTTAGTCACAAACCCTAAAGTTTGGTGTGAATTACTGGACAAATGTTTATCTATCTTACTGTGATATTGGGAAATATATATTTCATCTTCATCCTGTTTCCTGGCATACAACTCCTAAAATCCTTGTAATCTCCAAAGTGATGTGTCTGTTTGTATGATAACAAGTTGACCGATGCTGGCAGCCCCTATGTAGCTTCAGGATGGAGATTGGTCACTAGACAGACCAAGCCATGATTAGAGGGTTGGGACTTTCAGCACCATCCCCTCAACTTCAGGAGTTGATCACCAATGGCCAATGATTTATTCAATCATACCTGTGTAATGCAGTTTACATAAAAAACAAAAAGCTGGGTTCAGAGAGCTGCTGGATAGCTGAACACGTGGAGGTTCCTGGTGGGCGGTGCGCCTGGGAGGGCATGGGAGCTACGTGCCCCTTCCCACATGCCTTGCCCTGTGCATCTCTTCATCTGTATCATTTGTAATATCCTTTTTAATAAACCAGTAAGTGTAAGTAAAGTGTTTCCCTGAGTTCTATGAGCTGCTCTAGTAAATTAATTGAACCCAAGGAGGGGTTGTGGGAACCCCAATTTATAAAAGTTGGTCAGAATCACAGGTAAGAAAACCTGAGGCTTGTGATTGCCGTCTGAAGAGGGGGGCAGTCTTGTGGGACTGAGCCCTCAACATGTGAGATCTAATGCTATCTCCAGGTAGATAGTGTCAGAATTTAACTGAATTAAAGGATACCCAACTGGTATCTGCTGATTGCTTGGTGTGTGGGGAAATAGCCCCACACATCTGGTCACAGAAATACTCTATGTTGATTGCCAAGTGAAAGAATAGGAAAAGCATTTTGGTTTGGTTTTGCCTATATACACACTTACCTTGTGGGAAAAGGCCCTTCCAACATGGCATCTGACCTTTCCTATCTGTTATCCATCCTTCAGGGATTAAAGTAAAAACAGTCCATCTATTTCTTTATAGTGCACACTCAAAACTGAGCAACAAGAAAAGAGAAATATGGAAAAATATCTTCCTAAGGCCAATGTCTCATTTTCCTCTGGCTTGGCCCCTGGTGTTTTAGCTCCAAATAATGTAGGCAAATGTTTGTATTTGCAATTGATTTAGGAAAAAAATGAGAAGACCGGAGTCATGATCCTCTTCAATCCAGAGATCAGTTTCCCACTCTGCTTTTCTACATTCTCTAATGTAATGGACCTATCCAAGAGAGAAGAGAACAAAGGAGTTTGTATGGGAAATCATGTCCTCCCTCAAGCCAAGACCACCCAGTGGATTAATGGAAAGACAGAGGCCAGGCAGAGCCACAGGATAAATATTGAAAAGGATATCTACTTAGACACAAGAAATGAGACTCCTAATGTCTTATTTTCCCAAATTTTCTGTCTTTTATATAAGCTGAAATTCCTTTTCCCCTCTGTTTGTTCTACTTTCATAGCTTCTTCTGAAACTGATCACTTTTTCCTTTTCAATTTTGTATCTTGTATGGGTCATTTTTCTAACACTAGAGATGCTAAAAGCTGCAGATTCTGCCAGACAGTGACTCATAAATCCCATTAGTATTAAAAATTTAAAACCTTATGGAATCTGGGCAAAACACAAAACTACTATTGTCAGAATGTTTGAAATCCTATGAAAATGAAGATAAAGACATTAACTGGATAGTGTAGTGACTAAAGAAATTGGTCATAGTAGTAGCCGTCATTTACTGAGTACCTACTATGCACTTTATGACATCAATGACAAAAGTTTCACTAGAGAAGCATCTATTAAAAGGTATTTTTCAAAGCAAAAGCCTGGGTCTTTTCAAAGGGGCTTCTGGAAGGTGTCCAAGGAACTCAGAAGCATGTTTTCTTTTTGAGCTCTGACTCTGGCACTAGAGATGGAATCATGAGGGTTTTGAGTCTTTCAAAAACTAGTTGTGGCAAATGGCTGACAGGGAGCCACAGTGACCCTTGCCAAATAGTGGTGTGGAAGGGCCAGGAGAGGGAAGAGTTGGCCCAGTTCTGCCACCATGATCTTGTGGGTTTTCATTGCCCTTAATTAGAGTGGGAGGCCAGACTTGAGAGTCCAAAGTTAGCTAAGGCAGTGAACTGGACAATTGGATAACAAATTTGAGCTCCAAGAAGGGCAGGCAAAGTGCTTTTCTAGGAGCTTTCAGCAACTAAGCACATTTGCCATTTTCCTGCCCCTCCACTTCTAGAGTAATTTTAAATAGTAATATATAGCATATATTCAGTGCTTGCTTTGTTTCAGGTTCTGTTTCAGGTAATTTACATTTATTATCTCACTTATCCAAATTACAACTTATGAGATAACTAATACTATCATTCTCTATTTACAGCTAAGAAAACTTATGTTCAGAGAGGTTTAATAACTTGGTCAAAGTTGCACAGCTAGGAAGTGGTGAATTCGGGATGTCTGACTCCCAGCCACTGTGCTACACTCTCCTCTTTAACAATTCCTCTCTTGCTTTACCACCTTCAGTACTGCTCTTCTTTCCTAGGTATCTACACTATTTCTCGTGTAGTTTCTCCCTCTCTTGAAAATTATCAAGTAATAGTACAGTTTTTGGCGGTGTATCCCTTTTGGGAAGGTCAGACTGATCACTTGAATATATTGTACTCTAAGTGAAGATGTCCTCTCCCCCACGGTGGGGGCACCTAAAAGGTAAACTTTTTCCCATGACCAGGCCAATCTACAATATTTGTGAGTGAAAAACCCAAGTCACCCAACAACCAACCGGAGAGTTCAATTGCAATAAATACAATGATATATGATAGGTTATAATGATGACAAGATGCACTGCAAGATCCAAAACTACATCCTAAATTATCGATCTTGCTACTTCTCAGGGTACTAAGAATGTGCGTGTTATTCATATAGGTCTGGTTCCAGCAATAAGGTGGATTAAGCTAGCTTTCATGTAATATCCTCCTAATGCAATTATAGAAATTATAACAAAATATACAAATTGAGCAAAGTATAGTGCAGAAGTTTTAAATCACAGCAGAGCTCAGAAAAAAAAAATTGCCATGTGCCAGAAATGAAGCGAGAACCCAAAGGAAGAGCTCTTAGCAGCAGGTGTTTGATCGGTGGGGCTGCTGTTCTACACGCCTTGATGCAGGGATCCAGGCTGTCTCTGTCTCATGGCCCCATCATCTCTATCATGTAATTTCTAAGGTCATCATGCTTATTTTCATCAAGGTGATGGAGAGTAAAAGAACACAGAGAATGGCCTTCTGGGAAGTTTTATGGGCCAGGCCTATGGCACTTCTACTCCTATTTCACTGGACTCACATGACAGCAGCTGGGAAATGTAGCCAGGCTGTGTTCCCAAGAAGAGGAGGAACTAGGTTTGGAAATCAGCTAGAAGTCCGTGTCACACTAAGCAAAACAGCCTTAATGTCTATCATTCTAGATACATGGGAGCTGGAGAAAGAAATACAAACTCTTTAAGTCTCAAGTGCTTACATTTTTCAGGAATAGTAGATTGAGGAATTTTTAAGTAGACTAATTAATAGTTAAAAGTCTTTGCGGGTACATTGTTTCTTTACCTTACTCTCATCCATGTTGATGGTTTGTTGTCTGTGTACATTTCTTTCATCAGGGTAAAAATGTGATATCCAATCTTGCGGCAAAAGAGGGTACTCTACTTTTCATCAATGAGTTTACATATTCCCGATAAAGTTATTTCTTGATCCAGGGAAATCTGTTTTCCTCTCACTAGTCCAAATCTGCATGTATTTGATGCTTTCTACAGAAAGCTATGAATAGATATGAATTAGGAGGTTAAAATATCAGCACATATTTTAGAGGTAAATTAATTCAAATGCTAAGGCCAAATCTACTGAATTATAGATGTATTAAATCAGATAAAAACATTAATTTAATTTTTATATTTCTGAGCATTTTCTTAGTATTTGTATCATATAATAATTTAGTTTTATTCAAAGCTTAAAGATTTGATTTTTCTTAGTTTGCCCTAAAATTTGAAGTTCGTTGGCTAGAGATGTCAAATCAGAAGTTAGGGAGCAAGAGCTCATAAAGACAGTGTGCGTTTAGTTCCATGTACATTTTTCCCTATCCAGAAGCTTTTGCAAGCTTCTCTTTCTCCATGGGATGCGGAAAACCTTAAGATGACCTGCCAGCCTCAGTCTCATGCAGGGAGGCTCCCTGCTCACTGTGCTCCAGAATCACTGTTTTTCTTTCTTATTATCATCATGCTCCCTCCTCCTCCTCGGGGCCTCACCAGTGCTTTTTCCTCTGCCAGGAGCACCGTCTTTGCTTATTAGCTCCCACTCATCCTCATCCTTCATATATCAACTTAAACCTCAAAACACAACCTCGGGGAAGGCTTTCCTAAACCATCTGCTGGATCAGTGCCTTTATAATATACTCTGTAAAACTGGGTGCTTCCTTGTAGCAGTTTGGAGCACCTGCCATTAATTACTTATTATTTGGTCACGTAAAATTTGTTTTCCACGTGAGAATGTAAGTCCCATGGCGGAGGAGGCCATACTTGTTTTGTTCACCATTGTACATTGTGTCTCTAGTTCCTAGTTTAGTTCCTGGTTAGGGGCATCAGTAGATGTTAATTCAACAAATAAATTTTGTGTTTATCCATAAACAGTTTGAAGAGGCTTGACTGTCTCCCTTTTATGGATCTTTATGATTTTTTACCCAGTAGAAAGCTAGAAAAAAGCATTTTCACAGACCTTCACATCTGAGAACATCCTTATTCGTTAGTCTCTCTCTGGGGCCTACCGGTGGCTCCCACCTACCTCTAAGTGTTCCAAATACAACACTGTGCAATCTTCAAGGGGAAACAAGAGGAATGGCAGGTGTTGCCTTTGGCCAGCCACATGGAGGAAGCTTAAGATGTGTGGTACATCAAGCCTCTGTGCATGGAATCGTTATTATAGGACAAAGCCTAGGAAATCAGAAAATGTATCAAAGAGGCTTGAGATCCTGAGGTAGAGGCAGGGGCTCTGCCTCCTAGTGTATTGCTAATAATATTCTTGGTCTAATTCTCAAGTATGTTCTCTTTGTAACCCTGGGAGTAATGTTTCTGGGTTGGGCTTCAGGGAAGCTCGGGTCTGAGGAAAAGCACTGAGCACTCATTCTCCTTATCTGGTGCCCACTTAACCATCTGAGGGGACCTTGGGATCCTAGGAAAAATGGGAACTTTTATGATTCTTTCACAATTCCATTTCTGTCCTCACCAGAGGGCTTACTGAGGATTTTCTCAAGGCCACAGCTGCAAGGGGTTGTCTCAGGTCAGTGAGAAAGACTGATCCATCCCTTGGAGTGAGACTAAATAAAACTGTAAAGCCAATAGGGTTGTGTTTTTCACAAAGATCTCTGAGAAGATTCAGGTCATCCAAAGCCACCTGCCCATAGTGAGCTCCATGTGGTGTGGACCTGACCCAGGACTCCCTTACAACTGGAGCAGAGAACAAAAGACCCCAGGAAGGGTCCTTTCTGTGACCTCCAAGTGGGTGTCCGTGTTTCTGCCCTTAGTTTCTATTTAAAATTTCATTTGGCTGTTATGGAATGACAGATGCGACCCTGATTCTTGCTTTAACTATTCTGGAACAACATGTGTGTAAATTGCACATTTTTCTGCTAAGCCCTAAGAGATGTCTGAAATTAACTTAGTGAGGAGAGAAGGAACTAGCAGCCCCCTCAGCCAGTGGGAATCCTCCACATGACTTCTGGGCTGGGGCTTTCATTCAACTAGACCCTTAATTCTCTCTCTCCACAGGCCTCTCCTGGCTGAGTCCTACCTCTGTGTATGCTTTTGCCTTCTGCCTCTTCAGTACTCACTGGCTCACTTTTATCATGGTATTCTGCATAATCACATTTCATAGATAGATTATTCCAAGTATATGCTTTCTCTTAAGTCATCTGGGACTTAACAGAGATTTTTCATCAACTAAGCAGCAGTTCTGGAATCACGTATTTGGTTGTGATGAGGTGGCTGGGTCTTCCCTACGATTAGAATTATATTTCCTTGCACATATATTTGTCTTTTGTTTGTAGAGGAGTCAGGAAGTAGTTGTAGGTGTATAATGCCTACAATATCATAGCATATAACTTCCTGAGCATAAGCAGATGGATAGTCTGAAATGAGTAGGAAGGCTAACTTACTGACTTAGTTCTCTTATGTCCTTCACTTTCTCTGATCAGTTTTTAAAGTCCTATATAATCAATACATAATATTACCTGCTAACCTACATTTATTACATGCATTATCATAGAAATAATAAACTTAAAGAATACAAATATAGTTTTCTCAAAGGCTACCATTGTTTCACAAAATCTTTTCAGTTTCTCTCCACCCCTAGAATCTACTGCAATATTCTACACAGAGACTGTTAGCCAATTTTCATTACCTGTGCTCTGCTTCTTGGCCTTTGGAGAACAAATCTTCAGGTGAGTGCATTACTACTTAACTGAAGGCACATTTTTCAGCCTTTCCTGCAGCCAGCTTTGGCTACATCATTAAATTTCAGCCAATGAGATGTAAATGTAATTGTTAAATGGTGTTCTGGGGGAGAAAGCTCTCAAAGGAGAGTCTCCTCCATTTGCTCCCTGGTCTATAAATGTGATTAGGAGGTTTCTTGGGGCTTATAAGGGCAAGGGCCACAGCCAGGGATAATGAAACAGAGACCTGGAAGGATCCTGGCTTCCTGACGACTCTGGAGCCACCTTGTCAGTTCTGGACTGCCTACCTTTGTATGCTTCTTGTGTGAGAGAGAAATCAATCTTGTTTAAGCCATTGTCATTTTGAGTTTTTCTGTTATATGCAGCTGATCCTAATCCTAATTTATACAACCATCTATAGTCCGCTTAATACCAGATCCAGAGATCCATGGATGAGTATAAGTATTTTCAATCTTTGGCTTTAAGGATAAAATGGTAAAAGTGAGTGTGATGACTCTGATTTCAAGAACTAAAGTAATTGCCAAAATTCAGGGACAAAATAGAGCTTAGAACCATCAATGTTATTTTCTTTCTTGGCCTTTCTGTCAAGTGTAGGATTATTAAAGTCATTACCCCAGAAAAATTTCCACTGCTATCTACAGTCTGCAGCCTCACATCCCTCATTTCCACGTTGCATCCTCCTGCTTCTCTTCTTAGCACACACAGAATGAAATTGTTTGCAAGCTGTACTCAGTCAAGATTAGAGCACTTCTGCAGACAAAGTTTGGTTCCTGGGCTTGAACTAAAGAATTGAATTATGGTTTGTGTGTGCAATTACTGGGATCTAGAAAGGATGTTTGTTCAAATAAGAAATTAATTAAGGAAACAAAATGCCCAAAATAGTGTTTATTATAATCATGTCATTAGATCCCTTCATTGTTTTCCAACTAGACACACACACACACCACACACACACACACACATATACACACAAAACAAAAAAAACTTTAAACTTTGTTTTTAGTGATGGTTGTTTGAATAATGGATACTGAAGTCACCAGGCTGTCAGAGAGGAAAAGGCAAGAGGACAGAGGCTATTTACCTCTTCAACAAGAGAATAAAATGAGGCATATTGTTCTATAAGTGTGCTCTGCTACTTTAATATGTCCAACCCACTTTTCCTTTTCTATTTACATGGAGTTGAAAAGAAAAACATTCCATAGATCAGTGAGTCTACTTAAACTAGAAAGTATAGAGAGAAATATTGTGTAAAGAATGTCTGACTCCCTCTTGGCAATGTTGACAAGCATAGAAATATGTCAATTTTCTTGAGTCCAGTAGTCCCCAAATGGTGTTTCTCTCATTTCAAGCATATGATGGTGCCATGTGATTGGCAAATGCTATCTTGCTAGAGTTGAAAATCTATAAAGAATGAAGCAAGCATGGAATGAGCTTGGAATATCCTATTTCTGGAGCGAACTGCATCTGTGAATTATGAAAACTGCTAGTTTCATGATCATTTACTCCTAATCCAATTCCCAATACCACTGAAAGAATTGTCAGTAGTATTGGGAATTGAATACCATATCACCTTTATATCCTAGACCATTGAATTTTTCATGTCATTTTCAAGTTATACTCATTCAACTCATCTCTCCTATTTCAGAGAGAAGAGAGACAAAGATAATTCCCAATTGGAATGAAAACCAAGATACAGCTGACTATTGGTTATGTGAGAGTACTTAACTGTGGGTAAGGAGTAGTAGGACCTTTTCACTCAAGCTTTGGTCTCTTCAGTCCACCCAGTGTCAACAGTTATCATTACTCGGCCAGAACCCAATCATGATTCCTAATCAGATACTTGCTCCTCACCTCAACCTGGGCACATGAGTTATTCAGTACCAGTATATGTTACAGTAGCTACAATTATCCCAGGTAACACATAATGCGACTTAGTAGCACCCACCAGGTACTCCTTCAACCTATATATGAGTATTAGCTCACTTTATCCTTAAAACAACTCTCTGACATTCTATTATAATCCCGTTTTAGAGATATGCTGAGGCAAGAGATTAAATAACCTGCTCAGGGTCACCCAGCTACTAAATGATACATCATGGGTAGTTTGTTTTCAATTTCCATAATCCTAACCACTGCACATACTGCCTCTCTAGTAAAGTAAATATAGTAAGAAAAGCATGTTGGAGAACATTCAGGTAAAACTCAATCCCATCCTGCATGGAGTCTATATATTTTCATTCTATAGGGGTGTTAATATCTGATTAACAGTTGCCCCCAGGTGATGACTCTGCAAGGAATATAAACAACCTTTCTCCCTATGTATTCCGCTCAGAAACTTGGCTTAGCAAAAGCAAATGTGAGTCCTGCATTTAGAATCCTCAGACTAGTATCTCTCTTGGTCTCCCCTCCACCCCAAGTTCTGCCTTTTGAAAGAACGTTCATATTTATCATTCTCTGGAAATACTTCCATCTTCTCCAAATATGGCCGTGTGGACATGCCAAATGGATTCATCTGCTCTTTATATGCGTTCCCCACACACTGCACACCAATAACTCAAGGAAATAGTCTGTCATCTTTCTCAAAGCAAAAAAAAAAAAAAAAAAAAGTCCTTGCCTCTGGTGTTTTAATCCTCTGTTCTTCCTTATTTCACTCTTTTTATAAATTAAAATTTGACTTTTTTCCTAGGTAGGAGAAATAAACCAAATTTGGCTTATTTGTTTTTGTGGGAATAGTAATTAGTTAAGCCTAATAGATCACCAGCATAATGAATCAGGATGTGGAAATCAGCCTGACTTGAGTGTCATGCATTAAGCACAGCCCCTGGAGAACCTATCTATGAAGAAGCAAAATGCTTTATAAACATTGTATCTGATTCTGTCCTTTGCTTCATAGATTGTTAGACTTAGGGACCTTCTATGATATAGAATCAATATTAATATTCTCATTCCCAAATGGGGATAGTAAAGCCGAGGAAGTCTGAGTGGCTTGTCTAAGGTCATATAGTTATTGGCAAAGCCAGGATCTAATCTATGTTTCTGAGCCTTCTTCTAGTGATCGTGCCATTTCAATACATTTTCTCTTGGGGGGTGGGGGGCAGGTTTATGGACACAAAGAAGGCCTCTTTTGAAATCTGTGAGGGATGTTTAGGTGGGATGAAGGATAAGAACATGTCATATTCTGTGGCCCAAGGATCTGATGCCCAACTTTTAGGAGTTAGGACAGACATTTACTATCATTCTCCCAGGAGCCACTGTAGGTTCTAATACTTGCATCTTTTCCAGAATTCCCAGGAGGCAAGGTGAGGGTGGGGCAGGGGAAGGAATACAGAGCATGTCACTATATATCATGGCTCCACTATAGAGTAGAGACACATTGATTAAAGATCTTACCTTTTCCCTGCAGGTCTCAATTGTTCTACCTTTTGGTTCGCAGCTTTCATTCTAGCTCAACTCTCATTCTTCTCAAAGCAGCCTAGCCTCTGACCCTTAGAATTCCCCCAAGTCCCTATGCCTGTCCTACTTCTTATGCTTGCATATTGTAGCCCCTAGGGCCCACCTTCATCCTTTACATTGTGAGTCCTCTCATCCCAAATTACAGCTACTCTATTTTTTAACATCATCCTTCCCAAACCAATAGCTAGCTCTCTGACCAAGCCCTAAGAAGTCACTCTCCTTGTAGCCTGTAACATCCTCCAACTGACCTCTCTAGAACCTTACTTATTGAAGTCTAATAACAGAAAATTAAAAAGTCATCCATTTCCCTAGAAGTCTGGCTCAAATTACCTTTATTTCCTTCTCCTACCCTTTTCTTTCTTTGGTATGGTAGAAGGAACACTGGATTTGGAATAAAAATAACTGGGCTTTGGTTCCAATGCGGTAATCTCGCAGCCTGAGTATTCTAGGAAAAAAGCATTTACTTTTTTAGAGATTCAGTTTCCACATCTATAAAATGAGGATGGATGACAATAGCCCTAACTACTTCATTGGCTGATTATGACTAACAAGTGAAAATGGTAGATTTCTTTGATCATCATAAATTCAACAAATACTGGCACTTATTCAGTGTCAGGCTGTGGCTGTGGTTGGGTGTAACTAATCATGACCAGACAGAACCACTACCATCTTAGATGTGAAAACAGTTTGCAAGCTGTAAAACACCATACCATTATTATTCTATAAAAATTCCACCTCCTGGATTTTCCTTGTCTCTTTAATCTTATTAAGTAAAACCCCAGGTTCCAAGGCGGGCTTGACTGGAGCACTTGCTGCACACCTCAGAGCCCTGGAACACCTTCAGCCAGAGGAGTGAAGATGAGAACTTACCCAGAGGGGGCCAACCCTAAATCTACTCTCGGAAGTGAGAAGGAAACTTCTCGAAAGTCCTTGCGAATGGTAACGGGGTGGGGCGGCCTGCCATGGAGACAGAAGCTGCCATCTGGCTTCATGCTCCACCAGCCTAGTCTTGGCTTCATACACTGTTTTTCGGATTCCACCTTGCTTCGTGTTTCAGCTACTACAGATTCAGGGATGGGGAGGCAGCACCAGCCATCCTAACCACCTCAGTCTGTTTTACAGACGTGGCCTTTTGCTTTCGTTGGTTTATCTTCTAATACATCAGAAAAGTCTTTCTCTCCCAATTCCCAATACTCCCAGAAAGAATATTTGGAAGTGTGAGTGGAAGAGCAGGACTTTCATATACCAAGTCCCAAATCAACAAACAAGAGAGAGGAACATCTTAGCAGCTGTCTATCTATAACTTACATTCTCCCAGATTTTCTAATCAATGCCAATTTCCTTGCTGTCAACACATTCTTTATAAATTTAGACACTATCTGTTAAAGATCACTTCCAAAATATAGCATTACAAGTTTTCACTGATTTCCCTGAGCCCCATTTATAGTGAACCAATCTATGCCAGAACTTTTTGGGACTCACAGGAAAAATTCAGACTTTGAGAAACGTCTTTTCATGGAACTAGCTATATGTAAGTCCAGAACATGTTAAATTGACAGAATATTCTTTCCTTATTCTCCTAGCTTTCTCCAGTTCCAGGACATTCTGAAATAAACACTTAGCTTGCAGCTGATTTTGAAGAGGAGGTGTCACTGCAATTCAGAGTTTTGCCATGAGGGAATCTATGTCTTCCCTCTTCATAAATAAATCCATAAATAAATCCATAAATAAATCATCTGAGGTCATTCTTGGAGCCCATGCTGAGAGTGGTGACAACTGCTGATTAAAGAAAGTTTAAAAAAAAAAAAAGGTGAATGGTACAAGATGGACCTCTCTGAGTGTTAAAAAAGAGGAAACAATCACTGTGCACTGAAGCAGTGACCTCACATTGTCTACCCCATTTCCCAACAGAGATGCACCACCTGTGCTAAGAGCTAAAGTCATCTTGCTGTTGACAGGTTGTCAGTAAACTGAAGGATGTGTGGTTGGGGACCAGCAGGCATGGCATGGACTTGGAGATAAAACCTGAACTATTCTTTCCAAAATATTGCTGGCCTTTAGCCATCATATCTCAAGTTTCGAGCCTTAGAACAATTAAGTGTAAAACATTGAAACAACAAAGGCCATATGTTGCATACTTTCCTCCTGCAACCTCACAGAGGCTATGTCAATATGCAGCAATGTCATGTGAACAGGGGAAGGTAGCAATGTCCATTCTCCCACATGTGTTTTTGCAGCAGAAAAGATTATCCAAATTATTCATATTCAGAACCAGTAAGACATTTCAGAGAAAGGCAATGAACTCCCAAATTGTTTATTGACCTTACCTAAGCGTTTCATACCAGCGTGTCTGGCAGCTTTGGGAACTATTGTGTAAGTGGGGTTACCCAGAAGTGATTGCCAACATTCTGAGAATATTTCATGATCAAGGATTTGGTGAATTCAGTGTGAAGGACATTGCCTCTAACCCATTCTTTTTTATAAACCAGATTTCAGCTCTGAAACAGACCTTGTATAATTATCCCTTTTGAAAATGTAGCCCTGCTTGGCAATCCAAGCAGTGCACGTCAATCCAAGGACCCATTTCTAATCCTCCAATCAGCTCGCCCATTTCCACAGGCTGCCGTCTCTCACTGACACCCTTGAGAAGAGTAAATTTGGGCTGATGACGGAACATTCTTTGCAGACAAAGGAAAAACTGCACAATCAACTACCTGTGTGGGCTTAGGAAGGCATCACAGGTTGAAAATTAGGCTGAAGAATAAGTATCAAGTATCCGGCCCTTTTGGGAAAACCCCAGACCTAGCCAAGAACCCTTGGCAAGAGCACATGGCTGAGAGCCTGGGACTTGGCTGCTTGGCAGCTAAGTGATATTTGATTCTTTAAAGAGATAAAGAATTAGGATACAATCAGCAGACATGTCTTAATAGACATAGCTAGACATAGAGAGCAAGTTATATGTTTAAAAGGGTGGGATGGTCCAGGATGTTTTGTCTGAAAGGTTGTGACCAAGATGGTCAGAGATAGGTTGCTGATCATCACTATGGAAGCTGTTTGGGCTTCAGAGCAGAGGACAGGAGGACAGACAGACAGACTTTGGAATCATGACTTTGTTACTAACTAGCTAGGTGACCTTGGGTAAGTTACTTAACCTCTGAACTACCTATGAGATGGGGAAGACAATAGGAACCTCCACATAGGGTTCTTTTGAGGACTAAATGAAGATTGTCTGTTACACATAGGCATGGCCTCAGACAGAGTCAAGAAAGGAAAGCTAAAATAATCATAGGCTTAAATTAACAAACTTTAAAAATGTTTCTTTAAAGCAGGATAAAGAAATTTAGGGCCCAGAGACAGATTTAGACACAAATGGATATTTGACTTATACAGAGCAGTGAAATAGGCATTTTAATAAACGGTACTGGGACAATTGAGTATCCAGATGAGAAAAAAAAAGTTACATTTTTTTAATGGGTTGTACCTCAACTCATTAAAAAAATGTATTCAGGATTGATTAAAAAATTAAAAACCTAAATGTAAAAAGCAAAATTATAAAGCCTTGACGCGAATCTAAGATATCTCCCTGAGCTCAGGGGAAGGAGTGCAAAGGAGCTAAGGAAGGGCATAGAGGGAATTTCTGGGTGCTGGCCAGGTTTGATTTCTTGACCCAGGAGATAGTTCTATGGATATGCACTTTATAATTATCCTTTAAGGTGTACATATATGATTTATGCACTCCTCTGTACCACATACAGAGACCACATACTCTGTGGTCTCCATCCTTCCCAGTGCCTTTGTAGCACAATTCATGGTCAGGCCATTTAGAGGGCTTACACTATTTTTAATGGACAAAAATAAAATATAATAAATATATAAACACTATATAATACAGATATTTTATTTATGTGGTAGCATAGGTAGGCAAGTTATAAATGCATAGTGATTTTGTTTGACACAGTTCACAGTTTGACATCAGTCAGGCACACAACAAAATGTTAGTTTTCTCTCTCTCTCTCTCTCTCTCTCTCTTTCTCCCTTTTAAATTTCGTCTGCTACTTGTGCTCACACTCTGCTCAGCCCATCTATCAAGCTACAGGTCCCAGGACTTCCCTGTTTGCACTGACTATTTTCCCAAAATCACTACTTCTCTCCTGTTCTGAGTCTTTCTGGCCAAGTTGTGTCTTCTGGTTGGTGGATACATACCTTGCTTTGTGACTCAATCTCTCAAAATGCTTCCTCTTCTTTTTTCAAATTTGCTCCTCATTCCAGATTACCAGCCCAATATATTGACGTGGAGACTACATTCCCATCTTGTAGGTTTACTTATCCTCCTATACCTACCAATTTTAAAGCAGCAGATCTACCATCCATGTTTATGTATTTAGCAGATTATCTTTTGGGTCTACATTAAGAAAGATAAAATAGAATTCACAGAAAAATTGGTAAAAGAATACTTCTTTATATTATTGAGGTTAAACACAAAACATAATAAACACTTAAAAATTAAGAAATTCAACATTAGATTAAACATTTAAAGCAAGTTGATGTTCAAATAGAGAAAGACAGTGCAACTTGGACCTATGAGCACTAAATTGGGTCTGCCTAATATAGTTATTGGTAATCACTGTTTTGTATGCATGTTCTTGATTTAGGTAGAGTTCATTTTTTAATGGAAATACTCAAGTTATTAGTCAGACATTCTATTCTCTTTCTTATTCCTCCCTTGCCTAGAAAAAAAACCCGGTCATTTGCTCTGTCCTACCACACTCATACTGACCACTGTTCTGTTTGTAGGCAAAATATCTAGAAGGAAACCACCCATCTGCCAGTGCTAGAACGAATTGACGAGACAGCTGGTAACCTCTAAGCTGTCATGATTTCCTCTTCACATCATGTCCAAAGCACACCTTCCCTGACATCACTCTTCTCATGTAAGTGTCTGATCTTTGCTTTAATTCATCCCCTCACCTCAATAACCAGATCCTGGCTCCTGTAGGGTCAATTTTTCAACCTACTCTAGTCCTATACCCTTCTTCAGAAGATACAGGTGCTGGATTCATCTCCAAGGGGTGGGCAGGCACTGCCTCCAAGGTACTCTTCCTTCCCTGACCTTGGGCCAGAAAGCAGACCTGAGAGACAAGGTGACAGACAAAATCATCAGTGTTACTAGGGCATTATGACATGATACAAGACAACCTGGTAGAAGGAATAAGATCAGGGAGAGGGGTTAAATGAATTCCATGGAGATCAGGACTGTGATATTCATAATGAGGACCCTTTGCTGGTTTTTCCCATAGCTGCTATGTGTCCTTTTAGAAAAAAAGCATCAGGATAAGATAGCATTTCAGAGGGGAGAGCAGACAACACGGTCATTCTTTCACTCACTTGTTCGTTCATTCGTTCAGCATCTTCATTGTGCCTAGATTAGAGAAAGAATAGAAATGAAGCATAAATTTTGGTCTAAAAAACAAAATGAGAGAGAATTTCATTAGCTACTGCAGGCATTTAGGAGAGGAAGAAATTCTTACTGGCCAGAGTGGTTCAAAAATGCCTTGGAGAGAGATGATATCAAAACTGGAACTTAAAACTAGGGATTATTAAGGAAGACAGGGAGAATAGGGCAATGCAGACAGAGGAAAAAGTATTTAAAAAATGAGGATACAGGGATATACCCAGAATGTTTGGGAATAGTAAAGGGACCAAGGGAATTAATAATTATGGAAAGGAGCTACAGGAAATAAAGCTGGGTTTTAGGGTGATCAGCCAGGTGGAGGCGCTTGGGACTTTTTTCTGTGGGTAATGTGAAATGTTGGAAATTTTGATCTGACAGCACAAAGCAACAAGGTTGAAGAGGGGAGGCAGGGAGCCCAGCAAGGATGGTGTCCAAAGTCCAGATCAAAGGGCTAAGTGAGGATGCAGAGGACGGGGAGGGAGGTCTGGGAGAATGGGATCAGCCATTCTCTGGCTAAACACTTTTAGGGAAAGAAAATAAGGTCTAAATGGATAAGGGGTGTTGGAAGGGGAGGAGAAGCCCTGCTGGGTGGGTGGGTTGGCATCTTGTTTATAGACTCATACAGACAAAAGACTGAGATCATGCTCAGCGCCTATGGGCAGCCTCTCTCTCCTCTTGTGCACTGGTGAGTTGGCAGAGTCACTACTTTCGCCAGGTGTAAGTCCTGAGGTAATGACTAACTCTGAGTTAAATCAAATATACTGTCATTAATGAACATCCCTCCCTTACATTTTTTATTATGAAATTTTTCACATATATCATAGTGTATATACATGTATATATCACAGTATATATGTATATTGTGTTCTGAGATATTGATAGATGATATTATGAAGCTATCAAGATTAGTAAGAAATTTATAAGTAGTTTTTATTTCACATTTATCTCACATTTTTATTTAATTTTATAATGTTTTCATCATGTATAAAGTATTAGAACACTGGCGTGTTTGTGCATGTAAAATTTATAAATAAGTATACATACATTGCAAGTGTTTGCTCTTTTTTTTTTTTTTTTGACTGATAAGGGTGTGTGATCAGAAAGTTTGGAGACAATGTGGAATAACCCTTGAGTCCAGGTTCAAATCATCCTGAGTTATAACCGCTATCTAAAATATACAGAATATGGTAAGGTGACTCATGTCACTAAAAAGAACAGAGCTGAGCCGGGAGGAATTCCTTTACTGAGCTCCAGATGTGGGCTTGATAAGAAGCCTGTAGGCCAGTGGAGCCCTCACCACTAGCAACACATAGCCGAAGAAAATATAGGTTCATCTTTGTCCATGGAGGCACCAGCCCGGGATTCAGTTTCAAATCATAGAGATCAATATAAATCACTTTTTAAAAAATTTTGTTTCAGAGTATTAAGGACGTACAAACGTTTTGGTTACATAGTTGCTTTTGTACAGTTTCAGTCAAAATTATAACTGTGCCCATCACCTAACTTGTATGCATCGTACCTGTTCGGTGTGAATTTACTCATCCCCTCCTCCCCCCACCACCTGCTTGATTTCTGATGAATTTTATTTCCATATGCGCACATAAGTGTTGTTTGATTAGTTCCAATTTACTAGTGAATACATTTGGTATTTGTTTTTCGATGGAACTGGAGACAAATTACTCTTTAAAACATTCATTTCACTTTTATATTGAAGTTTGCATAGGACATTTTACATTTTTATCATGAAATTTTTCATCTGTCTATATACTGCGTATCTATATATATCTCTATATATCTCATAGTAGAGAATTAACTCTAATTATATCTATCGATCTACTTATATATATATATATATTTCATAGTAGAGAATTTACTCCAATGAATCCCTACTTATCCATTACTCAGATTCAACAAATATCAACATTTTGCTAAACTTGCTTCTACTAGCCTTTCTTCTTTTTCTTCTATTTTAATTGCTTGAATTTTAAAGAAAATCCCTAGCATTGTAATATCTTACCTAAACACTTTTTCATATAAGAATAAAAATAAAGACATTTTCTAATACAACTTTGTCACCCAGAACAAAATTAAAAGTAATTCTTTGATATCATTTAACAATCTGTCCATTTTCATATTTCTTTGATTGTCTCAAAAATGTTGTTTTGCAGTCAGGGTTTTTAAAAAATATTTATTAGGATCTAGACAGAGTCCACACATTTGATGATAATGCTTTTTACTCTCCATCCCCCTATTTTATTTATTTATTTTTTAATTACATTTTTAATTTTTAATTATTACAGGTACATAATAGTTGTATATCTTTATAGGGTAATGTGATGTTTTGATACAGGTATACGATGTGAATTAATCAAATCAGGGTAATTGAAGTATCTCTCACCGCAGGTATTTTTCATGTCCTTTGGGTTAGGAACATTCCAATTTCACCCTTTCAGTTATTTTAAAGTATGCCCTAACTTACTGTTGATTATAGTCACTTTGTTGTGCTATCAAATATTGTTTATTCTATCTATCTAATTATATTTCTTCACTCACTTCCTGTCCTTACTTTATCCCCTACTCTCTGCTACCCCTCTCAGCCTCCAGCAACCATCACTCCACTGTCTCCGCGAGATCAATTATTTTTAATATTTAGCTCACACCTATGAGTGAGACCATGCAAGATTTGTCTTTCTGTACTTAGCTTATTTCATTTGACATAATGTTCTCCAGTTCCATCCATGTTATTGCAAATGTTAGGATTTCATTCTTTTTTTATGGCTATGTAATATTCCATTGTATGTGTACCACAATTTATTTATCCATTCATCTGTTTAGGGACATTTACGTAGATTTCAAATCTTGGCTTTTGTGAATAATACTGCAATAAACATGGGAGTGCAGATATCTTTTCAATATGCTGAATTCCCTTCTTTTGGATATCTACCCAGCAGTGGGATTGCTGGGTCATATGGTAATTCTATTTTTAGTCTTTTGAGGAGCCTCCATACTGTTCTCCATAGTGGTTATACTAATTTACATTTTCATCAACAGTGTACAAGGGCTGCCATTTCTCTACATCCATGCTCCAGCATTCATTATTGCCTGTCTCTTTGATAAAAGCCATTCTAACTGGCATGAGTTGACAGCTCATTGCAGTTTTAATTTGCATTTCTGTGATGTCTAACGACGTCGAACATTTTTTCATATACCTGTTGGCTATTTGTATGTCTTCTTTGAGAACTGTCTATTCAGATCCTTTGCTCATTTTTTAATTGGATTATTTTATTTTTTCCTGTTGAGTTGTTGGAGCTCCTTATATATTTTAGTTACTTTCTTGTCAGATGGGTAGTTTGCAAATATTTTCTCCCATTCTTTGGGTTGTCTTTACCCCTTGTTGATGTTTTTTTCAGTGCAGAAGTTTTTTAGATTGATGTGATCCCATTTGTCCAACTTTGCTTTGGTTGCTTGTGCTGTGGGAATATTACTCAAGAAATCACTGCCCAGATCAATGTTTTCTTGTAGTAGTTTCATATTTTCAGGTCTTAGATTTAAGTCTTTAATCAATTTTGATTTGATTGTTGTATGTGGTGAGAGGTAAGGGTCTCACTTCATTCTTCTGCATATGTATATCCAGTTTTCCATATCCTATTTATTCAACTATTTATTGACAAGACTGTCCTTTTCCCAATGTATGTTCTTGGCACCTTTGTCAAAGATATGTTCACTATAGATGGGTGGATTTATTTCTGGGCTCTCTATTCTGTTCCATTGGTCCATGTGTCTGCTTTTATGCCAATGTCATGCTGTTTTCATTACTACAGCTCTGTAGTATAATTTGAATTAAGGTAATGTGATTCTGCCAGTTTTGTTCTTTTTGCTTGAAATGGCTTTGGCTGTTCTGGGTCCTTTGTAGTTCCATAGAAATTTTAGGATTATTTTTTCTATTTCTGTGAAGAATGTCACTGTATTCTGAATTGGTAGATTGCTTGGGGTAGTATGGGCATTTTAACAATATTGATTCTTCCAATCCATGAGCATGGAATATCTTTCCATTTTTTTGTGTTCCCTTCAATTTCTTTCATTGGTGTTTTATAGTTTCCTTTATAGAGATCTTTCACTTCTTTGGTTAAGTTTATTTCTAGGTATGTTATTTTATTTGTACCTTCTGCAAATGGGATTACTTTCTTGGTTTCTTTTTCAGATTGTTTACTGTATGTAGAAATGCTACTGATTTGTGTGTGTTGATTTTGTATCATGCAACCTTATTGAATCTGTTCATTAATTCTTCTAATAGTTTTTTTGTGTGTGCATGGAGTCTTCAGGTTTCTCTAGATATAAGACCATATAATCTACAAACAAGGATAATTTGAATTCTTCTTTTCCAGTTTGGATGTCCTTTATTTCTCTCTCTTGTCTGATTGCTCTAACTAGAACTTCTAGTACTATGTTGATAACAGTGGTGAAAGTGGGCATCCTTGTCTTGTTCCAGATCTTAGAAGAAAGGCTTCCAGTTTTTCCCCATTCAGTATGATACTTGCTATGGGTCTGTCATATATCACTTCGATCATGTTGAGGTAAATTCCTTCTATACCCACTTTTTAAAAAGTTTTTATGATAAAGCGATGTTAAATTTTATTGAATGCTTTTTCAGCATTGATTGAAATTATTATATGGGTTCTGTCCTTCATTCTGTTGATATGATGGATAACATTGATTTATTTGTGTATATTGAATCAACCTTGCATCCCTAGGATGAATCCCACTTGATCATGATGAATAATCTTTTTAGTGTGTTGTTGAATTCGATTTGGTAATATTTTGTTAAGCATTTTTGCATCTATGTTCATCAGAGATAGTGGCCTATAGTTTTCTTTTTTGTAGTTGTGTCTGTCTGGTTTTGGTATCAGGGTGATATAGGCCTTGTAGAATGAGTTTGAGAGTATTGCCTCCTCCTTGATTTTTTGGAATAGTTTAGGTAGGATTGGTATTAATTCTTCTTTGAATGCTTGGTAGAATTCGGCAGTGAAGCCATCGGTTCCTGGGCTTCTCTTTGATGGGAGATTTTTTATACTGCTTCTGTCACATTACTTGTTATTGGTTTATTCAGGTTTTAGATTTCTTCCTGGTTCAGTCTTGGTAGGTTGTATATGTTTAGGAATTTATCCATTTCTTCTAGGTTTTCCAATTTATTAGCATACAGTTGCTCAAGGAAGTCTTTAATGATCCTTTGGATTTCTGCAGTATCAGTTGTAATGTCTCCTTTTTCATCTCTGATTTTATTTATTTTCTGTCTTTTTTTCATAGTCTGGCTAAAGGTGTGTCAATTTTTATTATCTTTTCAAAAAACCAACTTTTTGTTTCATTGACCTTTTGTATTTTTTGTTTCAATTTCATTTATTTCTGCTTTGATCTTTATTATTCCTTTTCTTCTACTAATTTAGGGTTTGGTTTGCTGTTGTTTTTCTAGTTCTTAGAGATGTATCATTAGATTCTTTATTTGAAGCTTTTCTACCCTTTCAATGTAGACACTTTTTGCTTTAAGCTTTCCTCTTCTTACTGCTTTTACTGTATCCCATAGGTTTTGGTATATTGTATTTTTGTTTTTTTAAAAGAATTTCAGATTTTTATGGGGGTAAATATATTTTGGTTACATAATTTGTTTTTGTACAGTTTGAGTCAAAGTTATAAGTGTGCCCCTCAGTCAGTTAGTGTGCATTGTACTCGTAAGGTATGAATTTACCCAACCACTCCTCCCCACCTCACCTTCTTGATTTCCCTTGAATTTTACTTCCATATATGCACATAAGTCTTGATGGATTAGTTCCAATTTAGTATTGAGTGCATGTGGTGTTAGTTTTCATTCTTGTGATACTTCACTAAGAAGAATGGCCTCCAGTTCCATCCAGGTTGTTACAAAAGATACTAGATTACCATTTTTTTAATGGCTGAGTAGTGCTCCATGGTATACATATACCATATTTTATTAATCCACTCATGTATTGATGGGCTCTTGGGTTGATTCCACATCTTTGCAATTGTGAATTGTGCAGCTATAAACATTCGAGTGCAAGTGTCTTTTTAATAAAATGTCTTTTTTTCCTTTGAGTAAATACCTAGTAGTGGGATTGCTGGATCAAATGGTAGGTCTAGTTTTAGTTCTTTGAGGTATCTCCATACTACTTTCCATAGAGGTTGTACTAGTCTGCAGTCCCACCAACAGTGTATAAGTGTACCTTTCTCTCCACATCCTTGCCAGCATCTGTTGTTTTGGGACTTTTTGATATAAGCCATTCTCACTGGAGTTAGGTGATATCTCATTGTAGTTTTGATTTGCATTTCCTTGATGATTAGAGACGTTGGGCATTTTTCATGTGTTTGTTGGCCATTAGTCTATTATCTTTTGAAAAGTTTCTGCTCATGTCCTTTGCCCACTTTTTAATGGGGCTATTTGATTTTTTTCTTGCTGATTTGCTTGAGTTCCTCGTAGATTCTGGTTATCAGACCTTAATCAGATGTATAGCATGCAAATATTTTATCCCATTCTGTAGGTTGTCTATTTGCTCTATTGATTATGTCCTTGACTGTGCAGAAGCTTTTTAATTTGATCAGGTCCCATTTATTTGTTTTTGTTGTTGCTGTGATTGCTTTTAGGGTCTTCTTCATAAATTCTTTGCCTAGGCCAATGTCTATAAGAGTTTTTCCAACATTTTCGTCCAGAATTCTTAGTTTTATGCCTTAGGTTTAAGTGTGTTATCCATCGTGAATTAATTTTTGTGAGAGGTAATAGGTGCAGATCCTGTTTCAGCCATCTACATGTGGCTATCCAATTTTTCCACTACCATATACTAAATATGGGATTCTTTACCCCAGTGTATGTTTTTATCTGTTTTGTCAAAAGTCAGATGGCAATATGAGGATGGATTCATATCTGTGTTCTCTGTTCAGATCCATAGATCTATGTCTCTTTTTGTGCCAATACCCTGCTGTTTTGGTTAATATAGCCTTGTAGTATAGCTGGAAGTCTGGTAAAGTGATTCTTCCCAATTTATTCTTATTATGCAGGATTGTGTTAGCTATTTGGGGTCTTTTCTGGTTCTACACAAAGCGTAGAACTATTTTTTCGAGGTCTGCAAAAATAATGTTGGTATTTTAATGGGGATTGCATTGAATCTGTAAATCACTTTGGGTAGCATAGATATTTTAACAATGCTGATTCTGCTGATCCATGAGCATGGTATATTTTTCTATCTGTTTACATCCTCTGCAATTTATTTTCTCAGTGTTTCATAGTTCTCCCTATGTAGGTCTCTCACCTCCTTAGTTAAATATATTCCTAGATATTTTATTTTATTTGTTGCTATTGTGAAAGTTATTGCATCTTTGATTTGATTCTCAGTTTGACTGTTATTAGTGTATATGAAAGCTACTGATTTGTGTACATTGATTTTGTAGCCTGAGACTTTGCTTAATTCATTTATCATTTCCAGGAGTCTCTTGGTTGAATCTTTGGGGTTTTCTAGATATAATATCAAATTGTCAGCAAAGAGCGATAATTTGACCTCTTCTTTCCTCATTTGGATACCCTTGAATTCCTTCTCTTGTTTGATTGCTCTGGCAAGGACTTCCAGCACTATGTTGAATAGAAGTTGTGATAATGGGCAGCCTTGTATAGTTCCAGTTTTAAGGGGGAATGCTTTCAAATATTCCCCATTCAGTATGATGTTGGCTGTGGGTTTGTCATATATAGCTTTTATAATTTTGAGGTATGTCTCATCTATGCCTATTTTGTTAAGAGTTCTTTTCATAAAAGGGTGCTGAATTTTGTCAAATGCTTTTTCTGAATCTATTGAGAGGATCATATGGTCTTTGCTTTTGCTTTTATTTATATGGTGAATTACATTTGTAGATTTGCATATGTTGAACCATCCTTGCATCTTGGGGATAAAGCCCACTTGGTCATGGTGAATTATTTTTTTGATGTGCAGTTGAATTCGGTTTGCTAAGATTTTATTGAGAATTTTTTGCATCTATATTCATAAGGGATATTGTCCTGTAGTTTTCTTTTTTTGTTGTGTCCTTTCCTGGCTTTGGTATCAAGGCGATATTGGCTTTGTAAAATGAGTTTGTGAGGGTTCCTTCCTTCCCAATGCTATGGAACAATTTATGCAGTATAGGTACCAATTCTTCTTTGCAGGTTTGGTAAAATTCAAGTGTGAACCCGTCTGGTCCAGGACTTTTTTACGTTGGAAGATTTCTTATTGCTGCTTCAATTTCAATGCTTGATATTGGTCTGTTGAGGCATTCTATTTCTGCCTGATTGGGCCTAGGGAGATGGTGTGTTTCTAAGAATTTGTCCACTTCCTTCATGTTTTCAATTTTATGGGCTTGGAGATTTTTATAGTATTCAAATATGATGTTTTGTATTTCCATGGTATCAGTTGTAACTTCTCCTTTTTCATTTCTAATTGAGCTTATTAAAGTTCTTTCCTTTCTGCTTCTGGTCAATCTAGCAAGAGGCCTGTCAATTTTGTTTATCTTTTCAAAGAATCAATGTTTTGTTTCATTAATCTTCTGTATAGTTCTTTTGGTCTCAATTTCATTTAGTTCTGCCAAATAACACTGAATATATATTCTTCTCTTCAGCTCATGGAACTTTCTAAAATTGATCACATCTTAGGTCACAAAACACATCTCAACAAATTTTAAAAAATAGAAATTATACCATGTATCTTCTCAGACCACAGTAGAATACATTAGAAATCAATTCCAACAGAAACATTCATCTCTACGCAAAGTCATCAAAATTAAACAACCTATTGCTGAATGATTGGTGGGTCAAGGAGGAGATAAAGATGGATATCAAAAGATTCTTTTAACTAAATGATAATGGGGACACAAGTTATCAAAATGTGTGGGATACAGCAAAAGCAGTTCTGAGAGGAAAACTCATAGCCTTAAATGCCCACATCTAAAAGACAGAAATATCACGAATCAACAATCTAATGAATCATCTCAAGGAACTGGACAAGGAAGAGCAAACAAACCCTAAACCCAGCAGAAGAAAACAAATAACCAAGATATGTTGTATTTTCATTTTAATTTGTTTTGAGATATTTTAAAATTTTCTTCTTAATTTCTTCATTGGCTCACTGGTCATTCATGAGCAGATTATTTAATTTCCATGTGTTTGTGTATTTTCCAATGTTCCTCTTGTTATTGCTTTCTAGTTTTAGTTCATTGTGGTCAGAGAAAATACTTGGTATGATTTCAAATTTTTTTTTAATTTTTAAAACTTGTTTTGTGGCCTAACATGTGTCTATCCTTGAGAATAATCCATGAGCTGAGGAGAAGAATGTGCATTCTGCAGCTGTTGAATGAAAAATTCTGTAAATATCTATTTAGTCTATAGTGCAGGTTAAGTCCAATGTATCATTGTTGATTTTCTGTCTGGAAGATCTGTCCAATGCTGAAAGTGGACTGTTGAGATCTCCAACAATTATTTTGTGGGGATCTATCTCTCTCGTTAGCTCTGATAATAACTGCTTTATACATCTGGGTGCTCCAGTGTTGGATACATATATATTTAGAATTGGTATATCCTCTTGCTGAATTGACTCCTTTGTCATTATATAATGACCTTCTTTTTCTCTTTTTACAGCTGTTGTCTTGAAATCTATTTTATTTGATAGAAGTATGTTACTCCTGCTCTTTTTTGGTTTCTATTTGCATGGAATATCTTTTTCCATCCCTTTATTTTCAGTCTATGTGTGTCTTTATTGGTGAAGTGTGTTTCTTCTAGTCTACATATAGTTGGCTCTTGTTTTTTTACTAATCCATTCAGCCACGCTATGTCTTTTGATTGAATAGTTTAGTCCACTCTAATAATTCTATGTTATTATTGATTGGTAAGGACTTACTACTGCCATGTTATTATTTGATTCCTGGTAGTTTTGTGGTCTCTCTTTCTTTCTTACTCCCTTCCTGTTCCTTTGTTAAAAGTGATTTTCCCCAGTAGTGTGTTATAATTTCTTGCTTTTTATTTTTCATGTATCTGCTGTAGGTTTTTTGATTTGAGGTTGCAAGAAAACATTTTATAACCAATTACTTTAAACATATGACAAGTATGCTTACAAACAAACAAATAAAAAAAAGGGAACTCTAACAGAAATTCTACCTTTTAACTCTATCCCTCTTACTTTTTAACTTTTTGTTGTTTCCATCCATATCTTTTTATATTATCTATCTTTCTAAAAGTTGTTGTAGTTATTTTTGATATGATTGTCTTTTAGTCTTCTTACTCAAGATGTAAGTAGTTTATGCACTGCAATTACAGCAATAGTGTATTTGGTGTCTGTGTACTTATGTTACCAGTTAGTTGTATACCTTCAAATGATTACTTGCTGTTCATTAATGTCCATTGTTTTCAGATTGAAGAACTCCTTTTAGCATTTCTTGTAGGACAGGTCTGGTGTTGACAAAATCCCTCAGCTTTTGTTTGTCTTGGAAAGTCTTTATTTCTTTTTCATGTTTGAAGATACAATGTAATATTATATAATATTCTAAGGTTAAGGTTTTTTCCTGGCCTGTCAGGTTTCCACTGAGAAGTCTGCTGCCAGTCATATTGGGGTTCCTTTATATGTTATTTTTTTTTCTTTTTCTTTCTTCCCTTAGGACCTTTTCTTTATCTGTGACCTTTGGGAATTTAATTATTACATTCCTGGAGGTTGTCTTGTTTGGATTAAATCTGCTTGGTGTTCTATGACCTTCTTGTACCTGAATATTGATATCTTTCTGTAGGTTTGGAAAGTTCCCTGTTATTATTTCTTTGAATAAACTTTCTACTCCAATCTCTCTCTCCACCTCCTCTTTAAGGCCAGTAATTCTTAGATTTGCCCTTTTGAGGCTATTTTCTAAATCTCGTAGGCATGCTTTATTCTTTTTTATTCTTTTTTCTCCTCTGACTATATATTTTCAAATAGCTTGTCTTCAAGCTCACTAATTCTTTTTTCTCCTTGTTCAATTCTGCTGTTGAGAGACTTTGATGCATTTCTCAGTTTGTCAATTGAATTCTCAAGCTCCAGAATTTCTACTTGATTTTTTTTTAATTATTTCAATCTCTTTGTTAAATTTCTCTGATAGGCTTCAGAATTCCTTCTGTGTGCTTTCTTGGGTGAATTGAGCTTCTTCAGGATAGCTATTTTGAATTCTTTGTCTGAAAGGTCACATATCTCCATCACTTTAGGATTGGTCAGTGGTACCTTATTTAGTTCATTTGTTGAGGTCATGTTTTCCTGAGTGTTCTTGATGCTTGTGGATATTTGTTGATGTGTGGGCATTGAAGATTAGGTATTTATTCTAATCTTCACAATCTGTACTTGTTTGAACCTGTCCTTATTGAAAACATTTTCCAGGTATTCAAAGAGAATTCAGTGTTGTAATCTAAGTCTTTGGTCACTGCAGCTGTGTCAGCATGGGGCAGGAGTGCCCCAAGCCCAGTAAGACTATGACTACTACAGATTCCTGCTGGTACTGCCTTTGTGGACTTGGGTAAGATACAGGAGAATTCCCTGGCTTACCAGGCAGTCTCTCACTCTCTTCCCTCATTCTCTGTGCTGGGCTACTGTAGTTGGGAGAGGAGTGACATGGGCACTCCCTCATAGCCACCAGCATCAGGTCACACCTGAAGCCAGCCCAGTCTCACCCAAAGCCCATAGTGACAGTTGCCTTGCTACCTCTGATGTTTATTTAAAGCCCAAGGGCTCTTTAGTCAGCAAGTAGTGAATCCTGCCAGGACTGAATCCTTTCATTCATGGCACCATGTTTCCTTCTGGCCCACTGTGGGTTCAGAAATACCTTCCAGGAACTAAGGCCTGGACTCATGGGCTTTAGGAGTCTGCTTGGTACTTTATTTTACTGTGGCTGAGCTGGTACCCAAGTTGTAAAACAGTGTCCTTTGAACTTTTCCCTTTCCTTTCCCCAACTGGAAGAAGACTCCCTGAGCTACACTGCTTATAGTTAGGGGAGGGGTGACAAAGGCACTGACTTGGCTGCCACTGCTGGTGTCTCACTGGGTCATATACTGTCCAAGTCTACTGGCTCTAAGGCAGCACAGCCACAGGAATTGCCCAAGGACTGAAGCCTTTGTGGACCAACTGCCTTATGAATTTATTTCAGGCCCCATGCTGCTTTTTGTCAGCTGTGGTGGGGCTAGCCAGAACTCAGGTTTTGGGGTGGAGGATTTCCCTCTGGCCAGGCTGGTCTAAATGCTCCCTCTGTGGGCACTGGTAAAATTAGTCCCTGTGCTGTGTTCCCCTGTGCCAGTGTGGCCCTGAGTTCCAAAACAAAGTCCCACAATCACTTCACTCTCCCTCTCCTGGGCACACAGATTCCATCTCCACTTGGGATGCTGGTGCAGCACTGCTGGGGGATGGGGGAGGGGTGGTATAAGCCATGCAAAATTGTCTTTTCTGCCCTCTTCAGTGCCTTTTTCCTTGATATTTCTAATGTTAAAACCAAGTAGTATGAACACTCACTTGATTTTTGGTTCTTCTGAAGGTGCTTTCTTGCGTGGATAATTGATGAATTTGGTGTGATGTGGAGGAACAATTGCTGGATGTTTCTATTCAGCCATCTTCTGCTCTTCTCATTTTAACCACCACATTTGGCCAGAATAAAAATACAGAAAATTCTTCATTTTATTTTTTTTTACCTAATACTGCATTTCATTTAAAATTTATGTTTATATTTGATATTAAACAGGGCACTGAATTATTTTTTTCCCAAAATGAGGTTTCCAGATCCTCTATTTCTAGGAATAGTGACTACATAATTTGGACAAATTTTTCTGCTGAAAATAACTGAAAAGGTAGAAATAAAGGTAAAAAAATCATAGTCTTAAAAGCACTGAACAATTAATAAACTAATGAATGGAAAAGCATGAAAAGAGAATATAACTTCCAGACTAATAGAGGAGGGAAAATGGAGAGACAAGACATGTTATTATTCATTTTATACATTCCTAGAATTGATTTATTAATATATCATTTAGGAGTTTTGCCTCTTTGTTCAGAAGTGACATTTGTCTACAGTTTCCTTTTCTATGCCAATCTTTTCTGATTTGGGTAGGTGTAAGGGTTACACTAAGTTCACAACCTTAGTTAGGAAAATTTCCTTTTCTCATTTTTGTAATAGTTTGTATATATATATAATAGTTTTTTCAAGAACGGAAATGATCTGTTCTTGAAAAGTTTGGTAGCAGTCACCTATAGAAGACCAGGAACTGCGGCCTTCTATGGTATAGGTGTTTGGGTAACTTTTCTTTTTTTCACTGACTTATACATTTTTTCTATTCCTCTTTAGCCAGTTTGGGTGATGCTTTCCTATAGAATGTTTATCTCATATGGATTTTTTCACATAGTAGTTTCTTGTCATTTGAAAATTTTATCCATAGCTATAATATGTCTTTTTTTCCTCTCTCATATCTATTTTATTATTTTGAAGATCCAATGTGTCAATGGAACATTTGCCGTTAGGTTGGTTCTCAGTTTTTTGAGGTAACTCTAGCTCTAAAATCCCAAGACAGTTTTAAGATTTTCCCTTATGCATTTTAAGATTTTCTGTTGTTTGTGTCATACCAATTATATATGGTGGCAAGAGACATTATCTACTCATATATTCATCCTGTTCAGCACTCAGTAGGCCATTTAGTGTAAAGATTCTTTTTTTTTTTTCCTTTAAGTTGTCTCTGGCCCTTACCTCCACCTTATCCTTTACATTTTCTCTTTCATGATAGATATAGGAACTTTTAATCTATCCTTCATAACACTTCTATTTTCTCTCAGACTTTTCAACTTTTCATAATTTTGAGGTGTTGTATGGGAGAAATTTTACTCACTAAAACTTTTTAATTTTTAGCTAAGTGTATTCATCTCCTGTTTTTTATGATTACATTTTTTAAAAATTTCCATACTTGCAAATTGCTTCATTAGCATAATAAGCTCTTCTTGTGTTCTGGATACAATATCTTCCCTTAAATTTCTATAGATGTAACTATACTTGCTTTAAGGTATTCTTCTGTTTGTTCTGATAGCTCTTTTTCTTCATGGGTTATTTCATCTTGTATGTATCTTTGTGTTTTATACTTATTTTTCTTCAAATTCTTTGTGATTATTAGCAGCATTCTCATCTTTCCATTTAAGACCTTGCTCACTTCTCTGTGGAAGCTGCTTCAGTTTATTGTAGCCTGTATCTAATGATAGAGAAAATGTACTGATTGGTAAGGTATGCCGTGGTTTCATTTTTGGTTCTAGAGCTGGGTCCCTTTTCCTTCTCAGGGTAATTCTAGACCAAAACAACCATAGACACTAAGTAAAGTAATAGGCCTGGCTGTTTACCAATAAAACATTATTTTCAAAAATAGGTGAGCAACAGCTTATGAGTTTGCCAATCCCTAACTTAGGTCATTTCATCAGAGATGGCAGTCATGGGGCTTCGGTTATCCAGTCCTGAATGTGGTAGGTGCTGAACAGTGGAGACAGGGTATTATAGCTAGAGAAGCATGTTAGGCGTTGTTTTGGGCTGTGTAGCTCTGCAATTTGACTCTTCTTCCTCATTCTGAGAGCTTGTTAATATACTTTAGTAAATTCCTTTCCTGCTTAAACTAGACAGAGTGAATTCTGTTATTTAAAACTTAGAAGTCTGATTTGTACACCTTCCTACTTACATTATAGTAACTCCTCTAAACTTCTGTTCAATAATGGTGCTTATTTTCTTGTACTAGTATAAATTAATTATTTTTTGTATTTCAATAGATTTAGGGGGTATAAGTGTTTTTTTGTTACATGGATGAATTGTATACTGCTGAAGTCAGGGTTTTTAGTGTACCAGTCACAAGAATAGTGTACCTGGTACCTGTTAGGTAAATTTTTATCCTTCACTTCTTCCCACCCTCTCTTCTTAGTAGTTTCTAATGCCCATTACACCACTTTATGACCATATGTACCCATTGTTTAGCTCCCACTTATAAGTGAGAACGTGTGGTATTTGTTTTTCCATTCCTGAGATATTTCACTTAGGATAATGGTCTCCAGTTCCACCCAAATTGCTACAAAAGATATTATTTCATTCTTTTTTTATGGCTGAGTAGTACTCCATGGTATATATACAATATTTTCTTTATCCACACTCATCAGTTGATGGGCACTTAGGTAGATTTCATATCTTTGCAATTGTGACTTGTGCAGTGATTTGGGTGCAGGTGTCTTTTTGATTTAAAGACTTCTTTTCCTTTGTGTAGATACCCAGTAGTGGGATTGCTTTTAGTTCTTTGAGGACTGTCCATATTCTTTTCCTTAGAGTTTGTACTAATTTACATTCCCCAAAATAGTGTATAAGCATTCCCTTTTCACTGCATTCATGCCAACATCTATTATTTTTTGACTTATTATTAATGGCCATTCTGACAGGGGTAATTATCTCATTGTGGTTTTAATTTGCATTTCCCTGATGATTAGTGATGTCGGTTATTTTTAAATATGCTTGTTGGTCATTTGTATATCTTCCTTTAAAAAATATGTTCATGTCATTTTCCCACTTTTTGATGGGGTTATTTGGTTTTTTCCTTATTGATTTGTTTGAGTTCTTTGTAGATTCTGGATATTAGCCCTTTGTCAGCTGTAGAGTTTGCAAATATCGTCTCCCATTCTGTAGGTTGTCTATTTGCTTTGTTGATTATTTCCTTTGCTGTGCAGAAACTTTTTAGTTTAATTAAGTCCAATTTATTTATTTTTGTTGTTACTATATTTTCTTTTGGGGTCTTAGTCATAAATTCTTTACCTAGGCATATTTCCAGAAGAGTTTTTCCTATGTTTTCTTCTAGTATTTTATGGTTTCAGGTCTTACATTTAAGTCTTTAATCCATCTTGAGTTAATTTTTGTATAAGGTAAGAGATGGAGATCCAGTTTCATTCTTCTGCCTATGGCATCCAATTTTCCCAGTACTATTTACTGAATAGGGCATCCTTTTCCCAGTGTATGTTTTTGTCTGCTTTGTCAAAAATCAGTTGGTTGTAGCTATATGGTTTTATTTCTGTGTTCTCTATTCTGTTCCATTGATCTATGTGTCTACATTTATGCCAGTACCATGCTGTTTTGGTTAGTATAGCCTTGTAGTATAATTTGAAGGCAGGGAATGTGATACCTCTAGATTTGTTATTTTTGCTCGGGATTGCTTTGGCTATTCAGACTCTTTTTTGATTCCATAGCAAATTTAGGGTTGTTTTTTCTATTTCTATGAAAAACTACTTTGGTATTTTGATGGAAATTGCATCGAATTGATAAATCACTTTGGGCAGTATGGACATTTTAACAATACTGATTCTTCCAGTCCACGAGCATGAGATGTTTTTCCATTTGTTTGTGCCACTTTGCTTCACTACCACTCAGTTAGTTTGGGAGGAATTTTAAACAGTGAGAGTTTATTTTTTGAAGCTTTTGTCTGAGGATCTTGTAGCCTTGACTCTTGTGGAACATATTCCTCAGCCTCCTCCTTATGTGCAATGTTTAATTCATTTATATATGTATGACATTACAAGTGTTATTCTCTCATCTTGCAAGTCTCACCTATATACAAAACTAATCTTGAGTGTCACCCCCTGCAAGAAGCCAACTCTGACTTCTCCATCCTTCATTAATATAATTGTGCTCTGAACTCCCAATGTGGCTAATATTATATCAGTTGGTCCTGAATTAGTCTAGTTGCTTAAGGTAGTTACTGTGATAATATCTAACATTTATAGGACCTTTACTATGGCTTAGACACTGGTCAAAACACTTCAAAGTACAGTCGTCCCTCAGTATCCATGGGGCATTGGTTCCAGGATGCCCTGCAGATATCAAAACCCACAGATGCTCAAGTACCTTATGTGAAATGCTGTGATATGCATATAACTTACGCACATCCTCCCATTTACTTTAAATCATCTCTAGGTTACTAATACAATGTAATACCTAATACAATGTAAATACAATGTAAATGTTATATAAATAGTTGTTATGCTATATTGGTTTTTATTTATATTATTTTTTATTGTTGTGTTGTTACTTTTTACCATTTTTCTTTTTGGAATATTTTCCATCCAAGGTTGATTGAATCTGAAGATGTAGAACCTGTGGATATGGAGAGCCAACTGTATTAATTCCTTTAACCCTCATAACTCCATGAGGCAGATTCCATTATTATTAGCCTAGTTTATGGGTGAGGTAAACAAAGAGCATAGTATAGATTAAGAAGATTTTCCACGGTTTAACAGCTAGTGAGTATCACAATCACGATTCAAATCTAGAGAATCTGGTTCCTGGGCCTTGGTTTTATCCACTATACTCCTCCTGGGTGTTAGATTTGTTTTTTCCATTAAATTATAAATATTCCTGATTTTCTTTTGGAAACTGGTAAGGGTGATGGATCAGAATGAATGTAATCTGGTTCTTGCTTATTAATTTTATCACCATGTGATTTCCATGTAGTTACCATGATATGATATCAGTGAAAGTCACACTGAGCCACCTACCTCCTCCAGGTATAAGCATGAACAATAGTTACCATCCTCCTAGGAAGTTTCTAAGACATCTAGACATCTGAAGTCTTATGTTCTTATATGGCTATGCCTGCTGGGAACAATCTGTATTGGGTCTGCAGGCATCTACAGTTATCAGAGGTGGCCCTTGGTCCTAGGTAAAAGATACACCTGTTCAACTTTATGTTCAAACCAGTTAGTAGTCTTTGATGGAGATCATGAACATAAGGTCACAATGCTCATTGGGTCACCCTGTTTCTGCTCATTTTCAAAAAGACAAGACTATGATTGACCTGAAGCCAGAAAACATAGTACCCATTCTTATCTCTTTTAACTTGCCACTCTCCAGAGCAAAAATAACACATAGTGAGTATTCAATACATATTTATAGAATTGAAAAGAAAATCACTTTACCTCAATGACCACAGAAAGATGGCTGGTAGATGTCTTGAAGACCTAGCTAAAAGCAATGTGTGGCAAGATGACAGCTGAGAACTAGAGGGTTTTGAATCCTGGGATTGATAGGTATAACAAGCATCATCTCTAAGCAAACAAACACAGACAGAGGGATTTCTGGCAGGAAACATGATTGCTCCCATTTGCAGTGTGTAACATAGTTTGACATCTTATGAATCATAAGTTCTAGAGACAAAGTACCAGATCTTCCCTTGTCTCACTTGGGAAATGATTAAATCCTTTGCTGCCACTTACTACCAGTCTGCATTTGTTGGCAAGTTGTATGTGTATGTGTGTGTGTGGGTGTGTGGGGGTGTGTGTGTGTGTGTGTGTGTGTATGTGGGGGGGGAGGGCATGTGAGTGGGGGGGTGAGGTGTGTGTGTGTGCCTGGGGAGGTGGAGTGATAGGGAAGACCGCATTCTAGGGAAGGGTAGAAAGATGGCGATTTCCTAAAGATTTTGTCATATTTCTTTTTAAACTTTTTAAAAATTTTCCAAATTTGCTTCCGATTTGTTAATATGTCACTCTGAGCCATTGTAATGCTTCCTCTTTAATTTCTTTCTATCTTAGAGGATAAACTTTGCATTTCCTTGGTAAAAATTTCCCTTTTTTTTTCTTTTTTTTTTTTTGGGACAGAGTCTTGCTCTGTTGCCCTGGCTAGACTGCAGTGGCATCGTCAATCATAGCTCACTGCAACCTCAAACTCCTGGGCTCAAGCAATCTCCTGCCTCAGCTTCCCAGGTAGCTGAGACTACAGGCATACCACCACCATGCTGGGCTAAGTTTTCTGTTTTTTGATGGGGTTTCACTCTTGCTCAGGCTGGTCTTGAACTCCTGATCTCAAGTGATGCTTCCACCTCAGCCTTCCAGATTGCCAGAATTATTGACATGAGCCACTGCGCCCGGCCTACTCCTCTTTCCAGTCTTTTCCTTCTTCATTGCTTCCCCTGAGGTTTAGAAGAGAAAGCATGTGCTGACAGAAGCTGAGGTCCAACAGCATGGAGTCAACATTGACAGCTTTTGGCCTTAGGGATGGAGGAAGACTCATGGTACCCAGCATCAGAGCCAAGTGTAGACATCAAAAAGAGTGGTTTTTGCAGGCTTCAAAACTACAAGCTTTAGAGGGGTGACTCTGAGCATGGGCTTCTAAGAAAAACAATTTTGGAATTATCTCCCTCACCTGTGAAAAAACTCCACCAGCCCCCTCCCGCCCACTCTAAAAGGAGGCCTTGAGAAAAAGCCCAAGCTACCTCATAATGGCTCAGGTATTCACAGAACATCTGTGAGCCCAGCCTCCCTGTAATCCATAAGGGTGAAACATTTGCATTGTTTTCAAAATGGAAAATTGCTGTTAATCTTAACTCTGAGGGAAAGGAGAAACAGGAAGCCGTCGGGAACATAAAATGACACGCTGAACTTTGAAATTAAAACAGGAAAATTCACTGCCTGACTTGCCCTCCAAAAGCAGCTTTTATAGTTCCTTGAAGAAAACAAAAGGGATCTGTTTGTGAAAGATTCAACAAGTCATATATGTTTGCTCACACTGTTTACCACAACTTGGAAGTCTGACTTCACAGAAGCTCACTCAAGTAAAAGGGCTTGGTTTAGCAAAAAGTTTAAAATACTAGTTCTTACTTTTCCCTCTCTGCCATGTTCCTTGTGTTCTTTCATTCCAAGATACACAGCATCTCCTAAATGTTCCCATAGCTAAGGAGTGCTACATGAGCTCATGTCATACCTGTCAGTTCAAGGTGTTTCTCAAACTTTTTCCATTAGCACAATGTGATGAAAAGAACTCTAGGTGTCTAATGCCTAGGATCCAGTTAGCTCTACCAGGGACTGCTTATGAACAAGTCGAGTAGTTCTGCTGTTCTACATCTTTATTTAAAACAAAAAAAAAGGGAGGGGTGAATTTTACCAGAAAATATAAAGTCCCTTCAAATGATCTTATCTCACAGCTCAAGCTTATTTTTGCTTAAAATATAATTTAAAATTAGTTTGTGGTAATGGTTGCACACATCTGTGACTACACTAAAAGCTACTGACTTTGCTTTAAATAGGTGAATTTTGTGGCATATAAATTATATCTCAATAAAGCTCTTAAATTTTTTAAAAAGTAAACACATCTGGACTGAAAGGGTCTGAGTATAGCCAGGCTGAGGCAAAACAAAAAAGTATGGCCTCTTTACCAGCTCTACAATCCTATTATTCTAGGACTTTGACCCGTAAAGGTACCAGGCTTAGATGTGACACAAAGATGAAATAGACTGGATGTTTAAAAGGGGTCACAAAGACCACTTCGTACAGATCATAAGGGAAGATGCTTTACACACAGCTGCTGTGGGAAACCAGCTGAGACCCAACTTTTACTGTCCAGAACTAAAAAGTCCTATTTGTAGAATCTAAGCCACATACTCACTTTCCTAAATGATTTTCTTTGACTCCACTCCAATCTTTCTGCTCCCACTCTTGCAATCCTCCACAGAGAAGACAGCATGAGCTTTTAAAATGTAAATCAGAACGTGTTACTCTTCCTATCGTACTTAATTCGAAATCCAAATTACTTACACTTACCTAAAACTTTCATGTGATCTGACCCCTCTTCCCTCCCCATTCTCACCTTTACCTATTAAGCTCCAGAGCATTGTTTTTTCTGGTTTCTTGAGATACAATCTTATTTCCACCTTACAGCCTTTGTGTTAGCTGTTCCCTCTGCCAAGAATGTTCTTCCTCCTGACTCTGGCTGCTTCCTTCTTTTTATTCAACTCTCTTTTCATTGGATTGTCAACCCCATAAGAGCATGCTGTCTTATCCTTGGTGCCTATCACATAATGGAAACTCAATAGTATTTGTTGAAAGAATTAATAACTGAGTTACCAACTGAGGGAACTGAGGATGTTTGCTTCCTGCAGCAACCCTACAGGATAGCAGTTGTATAAATAGGCAAGTAGAGAGATGGCCTGTATGAGGTTGCATAGCGTCTAGAGTTGGATCTTTGTTCTGTGTAGAATAATTTATTGGGAGAGTAATTTAGTGATTCTCCCTATATTTTTCATTCTGCCACTCTACTAAGGAGGTTGTCAGGCTTTGCATTTTCTTGTCTCAGGGATTGCTGCTGGATTGTTGGAGGGCAGTTGTTCTTCCTGTTTGTATATCTTTCCTGTATTTCTTCCAGTTGAAGAGCTGATTCTAGTGTCCTGGAGGGGTAGGGGAACAGGGGAATGCCTTTGAAAGAAACCAATCTGAAAATGAAAATTCTAGCAGGCTGAGGATGAGATCTGAAGGCATGGGGAAGAGTGTCCAGTTCATTGCAATGACCCAGCAGAAAGCAGAGCTTCAAAGGGGTATGTTCCCAGACATGACTCAGAAGGCCAGTACAGTTTTCCTGCCTCAATACAGCTTCACCACCCCAGGAAGATCATAGGGGTAGAAAGTTGGATATTAAGGAATTACTTAGGTTTAGGCCTTGATGATGCCAGAGTGACCGTGATGTATGGAAATAAGAAAGCCATACCCTAAAGCTCTATATTATGTTGTCTTCCATTTGATTTTTCAAAAATCAAGCAAAAATGAAAGTCATCCATTTCCCTGAAAAAAAAAATCAGAAAATTGGGTAAATATTTGACCAAAATAATGTGTCCACTAGGAATCTATTCATACGACCTAGGATAAAGTAAACACCCGCTCCAGAAAGATAGCTGGAGGAGTGAGGCACCCTGCAGGGAAAATCGGAGCCAGTACATATTACATGGTGCATTGAGGGAGGACAGACAGGTGTGTATTTTAAAATAAGAGGGCAGTTTGGTCTCCTCAGCTGTTGGTTCAGAGGTGCCAAGCTAAAGATAAACCATTGCCACTTTCAAAAGTGCACCTGAAGGGAATTGGCAAGAGTCAGTCAGTGACCTGTCCAGGGTTCAGCCGCCTTGTGAATGGCATCCTTTCATCAAGGTCCACTGATAATTGATGGAGTTCTGCCCCAGTGATTTCTCCTGTCTTGGTATCTGAGGCCCTGCTCTAGTCTATGGAGTCAGCACCTTCCCCTCAGTGACTACTGAGGCCATAACAATGGCCATGTTGTCCTCATCCAGAAATGTATGGAAGGTTTTCTATCCACATCATCAGCCCTCTGGAGGAGGCAACAAATCTTTTTTATTGAGTGTGGGGAAAATAGGACTCCACCAATATTTAACTGGTGAAACCTCTTAAGTGAAATCTCAGCTGGGTTAGCATGAAAACATGAAGTGGTCAAGCAAGATTTATGAGGTAGCACATTCCTGAGCAGTCAGGGTTGCTATCACAGCACAGTTATCAGTGGACTTAAAGCTACAGATTGCCTCAATCACTCAACCCATGAAACAGGAATTTCTGTAAAATTTTCTATAAAATGATATTTTCCTATCTTCAGAAAACCTAATAAATTCCATACTTTCTCACCAACATGAAAAAACAGAGGTAAATACACACTCTCACTCTTCCTTTGCTGGGTTAATTGTCTCTACCCTCCCACTAAGCACTTCCCTAGACCCTCCTATGACTGATCTTCTCTTTCAGCATGCCATGTTCCAAATACACCACCTCTCATGCAGGACACACCCTCTGATTACTTCCTAAACTAACTGGATGCAAGGTCTGTCCCAGTACTACACGACACTATAAGGGAGCACACGAAACTCCTGCTCACCCAACAAGCCTGACTCCTCTGGCTTCTGCACAGAGCCCTGCAAAAAGGCAGATAGAGGCCTAGTCTCTGCCCTTTTCCCTGAGAGAAGCCATCCCATTGGACCTTTTGCAGACATGCCAAATGGAGTCTAACCAAAATACTGAGGCCCCGTTCTCCTCCAAGGGGTCCACATTGCAAACACCCACTTTTCTTTTAGTGGCACCCACATTCCCACTTCCGTATCTAAAAGTTGTCCAGTCACCTGACTCTTCTTTCACCTGCATCTCCAGTATTCATTCTACCATATCTGAGAGGTTCCTGTTGGTGGACTTCTTTCACACTGTCTCTGCTTTCCCATACGCCCCCATCAGAGGACTTGGGTATTTGTCCCAGTCTCCTGGGAGGTTCCATGGCCTGTAGTCTATATCCCCTTCATTCCTCCCCAATCCATACCACGTGACCCTTCCCATTTTCCATTGCTCATTGATTCATGTAACAAATACGTATTACATCCCTACTATGTGGTAGGTACTGTTCTAGGCACTGAGTATAAATTACCAAAAAAATATGCCTAGTCATCCCCATTTTGGAGCTTAACATTTTTAGTGGAGAGGGCACAAAATAAATGAACATGTATGTAGTAATTCAGATGATGATCAATGCTGTGGAGAAGAAGAAAGCCTAGCAAGGGGAATGGAGAATGTTGGCAAGGGGTACTTTCTTATTTTGGGTGGTGAAGGAAGGCCCTTCTGGGAAGCTGACAGTTTTGCAGAGACCTGAAGGAAAGGAATTAATCAGGACATGAGCAAGTCATGGGGACATCTAGGGAAAGAGCAGTCTGTGTCGACAGAACTGTGCAGTGCCAAAGTCCCGAGGCAGAAGCAGATATGTGTGTTCAAGGAGCAGCAAGGAGGCCAGCGTGGCTGGGGCAGGTGTGCAGGTGAGAGAGGAGAGCACGGTAGGTGATGAGGACAGAGATGGGGCAGAGCGGGGAGGGACCTGATGATATAGGGACTCGTAGGCTGTCGTAAGGACTTAGCTTTGATTCTGAGCACCATGCAGAGTCCTTGAGGGTTTTTAATAGAGGTATAATTAGAATTTTAGAAGAGTTACTCTGGCTACTTTATTGGAAATAAGGGGGCAATGGTGAAAGGAAGGAGCCCAGTGAGGAACCCATTACAGTAACCCTGGTTGAGTGATGATGGTGGCTGGAGCTAGAACTTAGAGTCAGAGGTATTGAGAAGTAGTTGGAAATATTTTAAAGGTAGAGTAGATAGGATTTTCTGATGAGTTCAGTGTGGGGTGTGAAAGAAAGCAGACTCCATAGCTTTTCTCTGCAGTTGGAAGACTGGAGTATCTGTTTATTGAGATGCAGAAGACTGGGGAAAGGGAAAGTTGGGTGAAGGTATGAAAATCAGAAGTTTTGGACAAGTGAAGTCCATTTTGAAGCAGTTGAGATGCTTTTTAGATATCTGCATGGCAATGTCCAGCAGGCACTTGGATATGTGAACATGAAGTTCTGAGGCAAAGCTCGGTCTGGATACAGTATACATTTGAGAGTTATTGACATATGGATGGTATTGGTGGGGCTAAGTGAGGTCACCAAGGGAGCAAGTATAGGTATCGTCATGTAGGGCATGCAGTGGCACTGGGGGTTCCTTACTGACCACAGAGAATAATAAGCCCTTTGTTCCACTAGCTGCTCCCCAAGGCTGCTGTAACTCAGCCCGCCCCTGCCTGTGCAAAACCCCAGCCTTCCCTCTGTGAGCCCTCAACCCCAGCCATTACTTCCATCTTCTCCTCTGTGAGCTCCAGTCATACCTCGCTCATTTTTTATTCTAAGCCAGCTCAAATCCCACCTTTATTTATTCATTTACTTCCCAATCATTTTTTGAAAATCTACAGTGTTAGGTGCTAAAGATACAGCAATAATAAAGACAGTCATTTTCCAGAAAAACCTTTCCTAACCCCCTGCCTAATTGTCCTTTTCCTGATCTTCTACAGCAAACAAATTCAGAAATTTTAATTGTCACTATGTAACAAGCTCCATGGTAGCCACTGGGACAAAATCGAGATCAAGAGGTCGTCCCAGTCTATCAAAGAAGCAGGCAAGTAAACAGTAACCAAAGAAACATGTTCCTTGCTCTGATAAGAGAATGCATTTATGGTAGGCAGAATAATGTTGTGTCCCCTAAAGATGTCCACACCCTAATGCCCAGAACCTGTGAATAGTTTACTTTACACGACAAAAGGGAAATTAAGTTCGCAGATGAAATTAAGTTTGCTATCCAGCTGATCTTAAGATAGGGAGAGCACCCTAGGTTACTCAGGCAGGTCCAATGTAATTGCAAAAGTACTTAAACGTGGAATAGGGAAGCAGAAGAGGAGAGTTAAAGAAAGGTGTGTAATGATGGAAATTATGTTGTTGGCTTTGAAGACAGAGGAAGGGAGCCACAAAACAAAAAATATGAGTGACCTCTAGAAGCTGGAAAAAGCAGGGAAATGGACTCTTCCCTAGGGCCTCCAGAAAGGAATGCAGCCCTGTTGGCACTTTAACATTAGCCCCATGAGAACTGTGTTGGATTTCTGAACTACTGAACTGTAACATAATAAATTTGTATTGTGTTAAGCCACTAAATTTGTGGTAATCTTTTACAGCAGCAATAAAAACTGATACAGTATAGCACTATATGGTTATTTAACTCTTTCAGAGGTATGTCTTATATCCCCAACAAAAATTGCCAATTTCCAAAGATTCAAGACAATGAAAATACATTTTAAAAATCCTCTGTCAATGCTCATATTAGTCAGGGTTCTTTTGGTTGCAAGTAACATAAAACATAGCAAACATTTTTTTTAAACTGTAAAACTGGCTCAATAAATGAAGACTTTTGGGGAGGTCTAGCTTCATTCAGGCACAGCAGAAAAGAGATGCTTCAGTGGTTTTAATGTTGTTAGAAAGCCGTCTCTCCTCTGTGCTTTCCTCTCTGCTCACTTCATTCTCAAATAGGCTGTTCTTACTTGGTGACCAAGGTGTCCAATGGCAGCTCCAGGCTTACATTCCTCTGGCTTAGCAACCCCAAAAGAAAGAAGGTAGGGGATGCTACTTTCCTTTGACACTCACTGGGTTTACTTGTTTCGTCTGCCTGACCCTGATCCAATCACAGTAGCCAAGGTAGTACTATAGTCTCATTGCCAGATCTGGGTCATGAGCCCATCCCTGAGTCCAGGAGCAGGGTTAGCACTCTCTACCCCGATGTGTGGGATGAGAATGAGGGAGAGTTCACAGTAATCTCCCTTGCCCTGTAAGGCCAGAGAAGGGAGTAATTGCCAGTAGCAGGATATCAGGGAAATGAATGTAGGCAATCTCCTACAGAACACTCCGCCCTAGTTCACATTCCCCTCCAGAAAGCCTTACTCTCTTCTACCTTCTGCCAATTTGGGTCCATCAGCTCCTCAGAGGGGTTCTTGAGTGGCTTAGAATCCTTCATGCTTCCTTTCCTGAAAGGGAATGCTCTTTAGTTATTTATTTAGAAGCATGGATCCCTTGTGCTCTTACAAGAGGTGTCCCAGGTATGACTTTAATCCGCAGTAGAAGGAGATTGCAAGAGCTAATGTGAACATAAAGCTGCTTTCTCTTACCCCACAACCTAAACATCCCACTGCCCTGGAGAGAGGGGACGCTGCTTGCACTTCAGGGTAGAGCAAACAAAGCCCAGAGCACTTACAGAATGTGCTAAATGTTCAGAAAAGCTAGGAGTAGATGTCCAGTATGAAATGGAGCTAAACTGGGTGATTTTCAGTTATCAAATTAAGAGGGGGAAAAAAAAAACCCAAACCTATCTGGCAATGTCCCAAGAACCATCCTGTTCACTTTCTCACAGCTTACCCCAAGTTATCACTACCCATATCAGATGCTAAAACTGGATTGGCAGAGCCCTGCACAAAATGCCAACCAGCACCAGCTCATTTCTATGAGGACTCAATACAGAGAGACTAGGAAGGGGTAAATAGAGTATCTCCAAGTCCTGAAAGACCCACCAGAAGTTCCTTACTTCCTCTCTTCTTTCAGGTCTGGCTTTATTTTATATACTGGACTCGTTACCGCAGCTTCAGACCTCTAGCTTTCCTGGTAGGTATGTATTGTGATACCTTCTGAGCCTTGATAGAGAGAGTTTTCCTCACCACCCACATGCAGACAGAAGATAGAGAAGCTTCTAAAAATTCCATTCCACTAGAAACCAAGTAGAAAATCACATTGCAATCCTGTTTCCAAACTGATAAAGATGAACCATCCAAGAGTGGTGAGGGTAAGTGGAGATGAGTTTGGGAGAGAAGGAAGAAAGGGAAGGCGAAAAGAAAGCCCTAAAACTGTCTTCAAATGTCGGAGGATACAGAATGAAGTGGAGTTGCCCCAGTGCATAGAATAGAAATGTTATTTAGTCATTCCCCAAAATCTTCGAACATAAATATTAGGCTCCATATTAGCCTACCCAAACCAGGCACAAATCCCATTAAAGGGTCTGTTTAAGAAAAAATAATAAAATCTCTGCAAACATCATTAACTCACCTAAAGCTGCTTCCAAAGAAAATGTCAAGTTACTTGTTAACTAGTAAAATGAGACTAATGGGAAGATGTGGGTCACAAAAAAGGGAAAGCTGCAGAGTAAATAGCATCTTTCAGCTTTGCAGAGCTTTAACGGGAAAACTATGAAAATGGCTGGTTTTGATCTTACAGAGACAAATTCTCAGCTGGCTTACTGCATCACCCTTTATTTTCTGCATTTTTTTTTTCCTGAGGCAGGAGGAGAATTTGTGATGTTTTATTTTACATACTTAGCTTCACAGAAGGAAAGCAATATGGCGTACCAGTAGGGAAAAAACGATAGCAGTGTAAACATTAGGAACAAAAACCAAGTCACAGTATTGCCATGTTCTCACAGTCCATGAGAAACTGAGTTAGATTTGTGTTCAGGGTGGTTGATGGTTTGGCAAGGAGAGTCACAGCCTCACTTCCTTCTTTCTGAACATAGAAAGACTTTATGGCAGTTCTTAACACTACTCACCCCTCACCCTACCTTCTTCAGGAACATTCTTTTCTCTGGGTTTACAAATACCAAACTCTCCTAATATTTTCCCCTCTGGACATACCTTCTTCGTCTCCCATGAGGATGATCCTTCTTTTCTTGATGTTTCCCTGGAGTTTGGTAATGCCTCCTCTTACTAATGTGCTCATTCTCCTTGGGTGTTCTGTTCTGCTCCCACGACTTCAGTTGCCATCCATGTGCTCAGAGCTGTCCTCCCTTCTGAGCTCCAGAGCTATGCAACAACTGCTTCCTTGGACACATCCACCCAGGTTCCTTAATGCAATTGTCCTTCAAATTGTTTAACTTCCCTTCCAAAACTGCTGTGTCCTTGGTATTAATGTCTCAGCGAATGGCCCAGTTGAACTGATTGGAAACTAGGCAACATCCTTAACAACTTCTTCTTGCCCATTCCCCATACCCACTCAATCCTGTCTATTAGACAGGATTGTCTAATAGACATCCTGTCTATTTTACTTTCTAAATATTCGTTGGCTCAATCCACCTAACCCTATCCATTTTGCCACCACTTTCAGCCAAACTATGATAGCAGGAGGCAGTGTAGAGTAGAGGGTAAAACTGTCCCTGGAGCCAGGGTTAACTCCAGCTCTATCTCATAACTTGACCAAGTCATTTAATCAATATATGCTTCAGTTTTCTCAACTATAAACAGAGATGATAATAAAACAAACCTTGTGGAGTTGTGAAAATTAATGACAATACATTTGAAGGGCTTAGAAAAATGCCCAGCACATAGTTAGCTCAAGAAAGTGTTAGTTGCCATTACCATGACTATTATTACTATGTTGTTATTGTCACCCATCTTGATAACTGAATCTCTCATCTAACTTCACTTTCTTACATCCACTGATACTTCAGTCTTTTTTGCATGTTACAGCAAGAGTGATGGTTCCTAAAGGCGAATCCTATTATAATACCACCTTGCTTACTCGATTTCCCTCAGGATAAAGCTCAAATCCCTTAACATAATTTAAAGAGGCTCTTCAGTACCTAGCTCTTCCCTGCATCTCTCTTGCAACTCATTCTTTCTGCTATCTCTGCTCCTTTTCAAATGACGGAAACACTCTTCGCTTCCTCACACGGATAACTCCTGTTCTCCCATCAGTTCTCCACTGGTTGCCTCTTGTCTGTATTGGGGAAATGTGATTGGAAACAAAATCTTCCATCCCAGAAAACCCTCTACGAAAGTAGTAGAGACAGAAAACAGTGTTACTACTGAACAAACATTAAACCAAAATGTAATGTGTATCATAGGCAATCCCCTAAGAGATTGCAAAGACAACAAGAAATCTCACCCTTTTGTAGATGCAACCTATCATATACATGTTTTTGAGCTAAGCAATAACTAGTTCTCAAGTAAGAGGACTTGACAGTACCATTTGTCACACATAGTTCATCCTAACCTGGTAGTTGGGGGCGACCATGTGTGTTAGATAATTGGCTTTATTCAGAAGAAAAACAAACTTCTCAACCCTTTATGACAGGAGGTAGTTTTGCAACTTGCAGCCAGGTGCCCACTGAAGTTAGGCTCCTATCCACCCACAGAAACTGGGGGGTAGGAGCGCTATCTCCCTTGATGCTTTCATTTCAACAGGATAGCTCTCAGGTCCTTGAGAAAGACAGTCCTGGGTCATAAAACTGACAAAAAGCCTATCTAATTTTCAAAAGGATTTTTATATATGGCAAAGAGAGGAGAAAGTACTTACAATTACAAGTTTTCTGAAGTAAATTTTCTAATAAAAAAAGAGGCAAGAGAAATCTCTTCCCTTATTTTCAACAGGGAGAATTTTGCCTCTTATTTTTAATTTGTATTTATCCTTACACCTGCATCAGATTATGTTATGAGCCTGCTGTGTCTGTTCATGGTGCCCTTTTCCTCCATTATACCACTCTTGAAGCAGCCATTCAGCACTTCATTCCTTGAATATTTAATGAGTGCTTATCAAGTGCTAGATACTGGCTATACTGTGGTTAACAAACTGACATGGTCTTGTGTTAATAGATCTTACATTTTTTTTTGACAGAGCTAGACAAATAATTAAACACATAAATAACTATATAATTAAAAATGTAAGAACTATAAAACAAACAGGTTGCCTTCAAATAGAAACATTTTGTTCAAGAATGAATTAATGATTGAATAAATGCATTTCCATAGCTCTGTAATTTAAGAAAGAGAGATTTCTCTCTATTAGGATTGGAGTTTATCTCTTGCCCCCACAGAAAGTGACTCCCACTCTCATGGGGGCAGAATGGGTTAAGAGTGTGGAAATTGGTTCATGCTGCTATCATCTGTCCCCCTCTTTAGAGGATAACAGGATAGTGTCAAAAAATATTTTATGAGGCTGAAATATTACCAATGCTGAGGCAAGGTCAGGCAGTAAAATTGTATGGTTCTAAAACCAGTGTGCTCTATTTCACAGGACACTAATTAGGACAAATATCCAATTCTCTGGATGTTGGCTGCCTGGTAACCTTACCCCAGACTATATATTTCATTCTAGGATTTGTGAGAAAGTGTTTGATGTCAGAGATTTATATGTGAGAAAGAAACAATACCATCTCCAATCCCAGCAGGCCTTCTTCCAAAGGCCCTGACCACGTGAGCAACATCCCTGCTTGATTCCTGCTCCTATCCTAAATCCTGACATATGCCCCGCTGGCTGTCCAAGATAACTTCTATCATTCCATTCTATGCCCTGACCTAAGTTTTTTTTTTAATATTAACTCTGATCCAGCCAAGTAGGTTCACTCCTTAGAAGATTTAAATGACATAAGCCACTCATTTGAAGCTGATTTTGGTTGTCTGAGGAACATCTTTAAAGACAAACAGCCTAGGATGCAATACTCTAAAACTACAGCATTGACCTCTAATTCCTATTTGTTGGGCTTGGGAAGGAAGAATTCAAGGAAAGGCAATGATTTAGTGTGCATCAGAATCACACTGATTGAGATTGGAGATTGGAGTTTCCAATTCAATAGGTCTGGGTTAGAGCCTGAGAATTTAGTTTCTAACAATTTCCCAAGTAATACTGATGCTGCTGGTCTGGGGACCATACTTTGAAGATCACTGTTTCATGTTAATGGTTCTTAATCTTGACTGTGTATTAAAATCATCTGGAGTGCTTTATAATAATACTGATGCTAGAGTACTACCTCAGATCAATAAAATCACAATTTCCTAGAATAGGGCCCAGTCATCTGTATTTTTTAAAGTGACACAGAAAGTCAGGGTTGACAACAACTATTTTAGATAAAGCCCTGGAGAAAGAAAGCAGAAGAATGAAGGAAAACTAGAAAGTGTAGTGTGTGAACATCAATGAACACTCTCTCTAAACATGACAGAGGAATGTGAGAAGGTATAGAGTGGAATCAGAGCATGGCAGATTATGATTATGTGGTTCAAGCCTCTCCTATGAAAGATGGACCAGAGAAGAGGCGTGACTTGTCCAAGATTTCACAGCAGATGAATAGCTGATCTAGACCTGACCCCAAATCCACATGATTTTCAGCCCAGTGATTTTTCCCCCACTAAAATTGAGTTCCAGTTCTAACAGTCCTCACCACACTTACGAGAAATTCACGCTTGGGAAAACAGACAATAAACAGATGTGAAAATACAATGTGATAAATCCCATTCTATGGGAACAGGAACACTAAGGAGAGTCATTTAGCTCACCTAGTAGAGAAGAGGGAAGTGACAAGGCAGCATTCACCAGTGGAGTGCAAAGACAGTTCAGAGAGAGAAAAAAGTACAAGCCAAGGCACAGAGGCTGGAATGGCATGGTTTGTGAGGGATCAGCAAGCCTTTCAGAAGAGCTGCAGCACAAACAGAGAAGCAGGTAAAGCTCAGATCTTAAAGGACCCAGAATCCTACAGGTAATAGGGCAGGCACTGATACATTTTAAATAGCAGAGTATGGAATAATAACAGGGTAATATTTGCATTTGCATTTTATAAAGGACACTGTCAGTGGTGAAGAAGTTTGATTTGAGGAGAGCTAGTCTGAAGGCAGGGGAACATTTATGGTGCTGTTGAAAGAGTTTAGGGAAGATATATTAATGGTATAAATTAGGGCAGACGTATAATAGGGATGGGGAAGGAGCAATGGATTGGAGAGAACTTTGGAATTGAATAACCCCAGACAGTAAATGATTTGAGGTTAGGTATGGGGGTGTGGATCAAGGATGATACCCAGCTTCCTGGGCTCAGCAGCAAGGAGGAATTGCCCTGAGGACATGGAAGAAAAAGCATGTGTGGAGAAGATGATGAGTACCATTTGGAGCACATTGAGTTTTGCGGGGTCTGTAGGTTATCCAGTTGATGTCTAGTATATGATGGGCATGAGACGGTGGGGGAGATATGCCAGAGGAAAAGTCATTCATGATTCCCATTCAGAGAGTAAGTTAGAATCATGGAAGTAGCTGAGAAAAACCTACAAGGGCAATGCAGTCATGGGAACTTGGGGGATGCCAACTTTTCAGGGGAGGACAGAGCAAGAGAGGCCAAGTAAAGTGAATGAGAATGTGGTGAAACAATAGTGCCTATATGTGAGTCACCACCCCTACACTTTACTCCTCACCCATGCTTTACAAAGAAACCTGTATTTGGCCCCTCATTTCTTGCTTCTTCCCTTTGCAAAAGAGTAAAGTAAGTGGAAGGAAGAAAAGACAAGCAAATCTATCTAATAAAGGAGTGGATGGAAGAAGAGGGTGGGAGAATGAAGAAATGGAGTCTATATCTGGAGCTGGGAGAAAAAAATTTGGAGATTGTGGTGTAAGAGGAGCCAGACCAGCTGCGAGGTGTTAGAAAACATGTGAGTTGTGTAGGAGTGTCTGATACGTGTGGATGAATTAAATTCTCTTTGATATTATTTGAGGGACATAGACTAAACTGTTTTCAGTTGTTGCTCTGGACAATTTTGAAAAAGTTTCCGATAGGCTCTGAGCAACATGGCACTCCAGATTTTGTAGGGTTATAAAAAGAAACAATCAGGGAGGTAGGAGGTGACCCAGAAGAAAGAAATACAAGAAAAACCAATGAAAAGAGGAAGAGGTCCACAGCGTCAAAGCTGCTGAGAGGTCAAATAACCAATGTCCAACTTTTGTCAATGCAATTTTGGATGAGTTGGGAGTCAGAAGTCAATGAGCAAAGGATGAAGGGGAGGTAAAGAATCAGGACAATGAGTTCAATCGGCTCTAATGAGAAACTTGACAGAAAACGGAAGGAGAGAAGTAGGAGTAGCTAATGGGAAATAAGACTATTTTTGAAGTGGGACATCAGTTTATGCGTGTAGAAAGTGATTGATCTGTCAGTTCAGACACTTTGATTCTGTCTTGCTCACTAGTCCCTGAGTACTTTATCTCTGAGCCACTTACCTCATTATTGTTGTTCAACTGTACATTGTTCTCATTGAATAATGCTAAAGAAGAAATAGCTAATAAGAAGGAATTTGGCTCTTATTCAAAAATATTTGGGAAAAGACTTCCTGTGCTTCCCTGTGTACTGCTAATAGATGTTTTGTTGTTTGATTTTTTTTAGTTTAGATGGTTTCCTATGTATTAGTCAGGGTTTTCCAGAGAAATAGAACCATATATATATGATAGAGATAGAGATAAAGAAGAGACTTATTGTAGAAATTGGCTCACACAGTTTTTGAGGCCAAAAAAGTCCCATGATCTGCCATGGAGAACCTGCAAGTGGAGTACCATGAAAGCTGATGGTGTAATTCAGTCTGAGTCCAAAGGCCTGAGAATCTGGGGGAGGAGGGTTGCGGTGTAATTCCTGATCTGAGTCCAAAACTCTGAGAACCAGGAATGTCAAAGTCTGAGGGCAGGAGAAGATGGATGTCTTAGCTCAAGCAGAGAGAGTGAATTTCCATTCCTCTGACATTTTGTTCTATTTAGGGCCACACCAGATTGGATCATGCCCACCCACACTGGGGAGGGCTATCTGCTTTACTCAGTCCACCAATGAAATAATGATTTCTTCCAGAAACACCCTCTCAGACACACTCAGAAATAATGTTTTTATCAGCTATCTGAATATCCCTTAGTGCAGTCAAGTTAACACATAAAATCAACTATTGCCCCTTATAAAAAATTATGATAGAAAATTGCTAATAATGAAATAATCTGACGTCAATTCTCTCTTCTAATTAAAAAAATTTTAATTATATATATTTAACAGTAAAAATGGTGTCTCTATACAGGCTCACCTTTGTGCACGCTGAAAATGAAATGTCTCCAGCTTACTCAGAACAAGGCAATAACGTCTTTGGAAAGAAGATTTATTTAGGAATCCCCTAGAAAAGTTTTAAAGCCATGATCTTTCTTATATTCTTACTTGCAAATTCAAAAGTTTCTTCTTTGATGATTTCTAGATAAGATCAGCTCGCCTTGATAGGAAGCTTGGCAATAGTATGCTAAGAAAGCAGCAAAATATTTCCTGGACTAGTCTCATAGAGGGGATATTCCTCTGTTAGACATCCATTCCTTAAGGTTTAGTATTGCCCTGTCTCAAAACGTCAGACCAATGCTACATAAAAATGTGAACTATAGAACAGCAGCAGAGGCAACATGGTAGAAATGATAATTTTCTGGTCCCACTCTAGATCTACTGAGTCAGAATTACTGGGTGTAGGGCCCTGGGCAGGAACCATCTTATTCATCTCTGTGTTAGATATCTTCCTTTGCCCCTCCAGATCCATTCCCTGCATTCTCACACTGCTATGTCCTAAGAAGGTGATCTGTATTGACAATATCAGCAATATTCCGTGGGGTTTGATTGATAAGAGGCACCAGAGGAGATGGAACGATGTGAGAAGAGTCAGGTCAAGATGTTTATTTTTTCCCAGTACCCTCCTGCAAGGTCATCAAGAGCCGACAGCTTCCTTTAACTAACTGAAGGTCACAGCTTCATGTCAGTTGGCCCTCTCTGTACAGCTCTCCCTGACTCAGTTTCCCTCCTTTCACTTATTGTCTAGTGGTGGCAATGAATTCACCACCCCTGCTGTGCATAGCCCCAGGAAATCGTACTATCCCTTGTCCTTTCCCTGTAATTTAACTTCACCCTATTCACAATTTGTAAATAGTTACTTCATGATATTCTCCTCAAATCATCCAACTTAAGTGTGCCTTTCAGGACACTGAGTGACAAAATCCATATGTTTCCAATGCCTAGCATAATGATTTATTAATACTTATAGAAATAATAAATGAAGGAAAATATATTCAGAAAGGATTAATCCTCTCCATGAGTATCAATAACTAATAGCTTAGTGATTTTATGAGGTTTTTAAAAATGCCAGTTAATAGGCTAATTTGAAAATGGGTTATGAAAATATGGGATATGGATTTAGACAGTCATGAGGTCCAGAACACTGTCTTTGGGAAGTACTGGAACAAATACAACTCTAGTGCATTAAATGGGAGGTGATTCATCCTAGAATTGAAGCTCATCTAATGCATTTTTTTAGTTTCAAAAACAAAACAGGTGAACGTGGTCACACAGGAGGAAAAGATGTGGTAGACAATTCAAAAATAATGAATAAAACTTCACAATTTAGTAAGGATGGTTGGTGGGAGAAGAGAACCTTGCAGTTATAAATTAAATCCAGGCTCTTCTAGGCAGTAAAGAATATCCCATTGGCTCATGCTTCAGATGGTGGCAGTATTAAGGACAAAGATTTAGTGCTGGGAATGGTGCCATGTCTGTATTATTACTCAGCAGACATTTTTAAGAATGGCTATTTTCTTTCATCAGAAAAGAGATCTACAAATATCAATGTCTTGTATCATAATAGAATCTGTTCATCCTTCTCGTTAACAGTTCTGGGGTGCATTTGCTAGCCTTTGCCAGCATTGGAAAGCAGCGAGTATGAGTTATGAGGATCTGGAAGACTGACAGTTTGGGACCTGGTACATAACCCCACCCCACCCCACCCCATCACATTTTTTTGTTTCCCCCAGTTCAGGTTTCCAGCGTCATCTGTAAGCACTTATCATTATGTGAACAAACACAAATAAATAGACAATGAACATTGTTTAGAGTGATGAAATCCTGGCTGTATATCCTTTGTATTTTTAAAATTCTTTTCTAAGGGCAACTAAATTTACCAATCAGCTTATCAAAACTTATCAAAACAGGCAATCCTGGGAAGTTTTTTTAAAAAAAATTTTCCATCTGCTGCCTAATGTTGTATATCCAGACCTGCTTCTTTTATCACTTCTTACACCCAAAGTTCTCTCAACACATCTTGATTCAACTCTTCAGATTTCTATTCTGGCTCACCACATGTCAAATCTTGTTAAGCAAATGGAGAAACAACACTCAACATATCTCTTCCTGTCAACGGCAACATCTGTGTTCGAGTCATTAAAGACTAGAACCTGAAATTCATCCCACTGCTTACTCCCAAATCAAACTCTGCAAGGAATGTATACAAGAACTTTCTCTTATCTTTATGGGTTGAGGTATGCAAGGACTCAGAAGCAGTGTTCTTATGTTTATCTTGTGCCTTTATTACTAATTAAAGTAACTAATCTCCAAATAATTCTTCAACCACATGATGCATGTCTTGCCTAAGAGAATGCAAAGTTAGCAACTCTGCCAGACACAGTATGCCTTCTACTGAAGACAGGGAAGTCTTTCATACATAGTCACCAGTATGAAATACCATCTGGTTAAATTGTTTTAACCCCAGAATAGTAGTTTCTATAACTATGTCTAAGTGTTTTTTTACTTCAGTCCCTGCAAGGATTATTTCTGCTTGAGGTCACTGAATGCCAGTAGAATCTATGTTTTCAAAGCAGAAAATAGTTACTACAGCCAAAATGTTTATTGTGCCCAATATATGACACTTAGTCCAGGCAGAAATGAATATGTTTAGGTAGTTAGTCATTTGCAAAATTTAAAACCCATCTAATAAAATGTGAATAAGGGAACCACCCTCTCACCCAAAAAGCTTGGTAGAATGGTTGTCTTATATACCATTGAAAGTAAGGCATCAGCTTTTACAATTTTAGTAGAAAAGAAATATTGGCCATAGTTGGTTGTGTGTGTGCAGGTTTTATCTCTTGCTGCTCACATTACACCAAGGGTGCATAACATCAGATAATTCATCACATGTCATCACTCTCCTGTTGGAGAGTCCCACGGTCACTTCAAACTCAGCAAGTCAAATATGGATCTGATCATTCTTCCCCTTACATTGTTCTCCTTCACTTTGTTATCTCAGTGAATGGTAACCTATTGACCCAGATGCCCAAAGTGAAACTCTGGTGACTTTCCTATCTCCAACCAGTCACCAAGTACTCTCTTTTTTTTAGTATATTTGTAAAATCCACCATTTTTTCTTCTCCACTGCAAATGTCTTCATTTTGTTCCCCAAAATTTCACACCTGAATGAGTAAAACATTCCTCTGATTAGTCTCCCTGACTCTAGACTCTTTGTCTTTCAATTAATTCTTCATATGTAGGTCAAATTGGTTCTCTGAAAATACAAATATTCCTTGGCTTAAACATCTTCCAGTAGCTCCTCAAACCTTTAATTGATCTTTTAAAACTCCAAACTCCTTATGAGGGCACACAGACTGCTTTCTAAGCCAGCCTCAGACTAAACCTTCAGCCTTCTTTCTTGCCGCTCTGTACCTTTCATTCTACGTTGAGTGTAACAAATGACTTTTGGTTTCTTGAATAAGGCCTGTTCTCTCTGGCCTTCACACACTGGCTTAGGTCTTTACTGGAAAAAAAATATGCCCCCTAGATCACATTTGTCAATATCTGGAGACATTTTTTATTGTCAGGATTGAGTGCGGGGGTGTTACCAACATGCATAGGTTAGCCCCTAACAACAAAGAACTATCCAGCCCAAAATGTCAATAATGCTGGGGTTGAGAAACCCGGCCCTGGTCCCTCTTCCTCCCGTGTGTGGCAGAGACTAGTAATTATTCACAGTATCCTTTCTTCATCTTGCTTTTAATAATCAAACCTCCCAAGTTTTACCTGGGCACACAGACACTTAACTAGACTACATTGCAGCCAAGTGTAGGTATGTGTGCGGGGAAGAGTTAACATAGCAGGCTGTCTGCTATCCTTAGAAAGGCCTGCTTGCAAGGGTGACCTTTGGCTGGCAACTGGGGACTTGGATTTCAGAGGGTTCTCACCAGTGCCTGATAAGAGTAGCTCACTGTGCCTACACTGTACAAAAAATATAGCTTATGCTGAAATCTTCTTTCCTTCTGAGAGTCCAGAATTTGGGGATGAGCTCAGGCAGAGGGTACCTACATGACTAGTCCCAATTAAAACCCTGGGTACTGCATCTCTAATGAACTTCCCTAGTAGACAGCATTTCATACTTGTCACAATTTATTTCTGGAGGAATTAAGCACATGCTATGTGACTGCATTGGGAAAGTACTCTTAGAAGCTTACAAGTGGTTTCCTCTAGACTCTGCCCAAGTGCCTTTTCCTTCTGCTTATTTTGCTTTGTAACCTTTTGCTGCAATGAATCTTGGCCATGAGTACTGTGCTAAGTACTGTGTGTCCCTCTAGTGAATCATTGAAAGTAGGAAAAGTCTGGGGACTACTGACACAACATATGACTAAGTTCTGACCAGTGAGAAATGAACAGAGGTCAACTTCTGGGTCACATCCTTTTAATAGGAAATTGTTTGACTCTTCTTCCTCTTTTCCCTCTTCCTATACACTGGATTGTGGGTGTGGTACTCACCAGCCAGCTTTAATCAGATGGAGGAAGACCATGCCCTAAAGCAGAGGTAGGCTAATTTTTAAAGAGGCCATATGGTCTCTGTTGCAACTACTCACTTCTGCCACTAAAGCAGCCATAGAGTACACATAAATGAACGTGCATGGCTGTGTTCCAATAAAACATTACTTACTAAAACAGGAATGCAGGCCAGATTTTCCCTGCAGCACATAATTTGCCCATCTCTGCCTGAGAGGACAGAGGTAGAAGGTGTTGAAAGACAATTCTCCATGGGTCTTACTTTTCTGTCCATTGTGAGCAGAGACCTTGACTACTTTTGTTCAAGATGTTTTTTTTTTTTTCTTTCTAAGGCTGTTTGCATAGCAAATAGCCTTGTAAGATAGAGACAATATTTTCCTCCACAGCAAAGGGAAAATGTGTTAACTATCCGGGATAATAAAGATAATGCCTTTCTCTGGGACAAAAGTCTAAGTTTAGGGTTCCTCTCTTGTAAAGTAACGCACTACCAGTACAAGTGTCTCCTGCTCCTCTTAGTGTGCCCTGTGAGACTTGCGGCTCAGGTAACCAGAGCAAACTCTGATATTCTGGCTACCACTATTTCCATGACTAATACAGACTTTTGTTGCTGATCCAAGAATCTTGAATCTGTTTCCATTAATGAAACAGTGGCATGCTAAATTTTTATCTTATAAGTAGGATAAAAATCTCAGACCCTTTATGGTCTTGGCAGAAGGAACTAGGGTTCCTAAATGATTTTATAGGGTAGAGCTTCCTACATTCCTGTACGACCTTCCTATGTTGGAATTTTTACTTAATAAAGATATAACTTTGTAACTTGCCTCAAGCAAGTTATAAATTTATTAATCTTAATCACCCTTCAATTCCCAAGTTAGGGGTCATTATGTGTAGAAAGTCTCCTATGATGTCCAAGCACCCACACACACTATCCATACAAATCCTGGGATAGTCACCTCTTTAGTCTTTTCACTGCAGTCTATGTGTATCTCTATCAAAACAGGTACTGTTTTCTGAATGATTGTCTGTCCCCTTCATCAACTGTAAGCTCCTAAGAGCCCGAGGATCATTCATCTCCATATCTTCAATACCTATCACAGTGCCTACCATGGAGCAAGAGTCACAACAAACCTGTCGACGTGGCTGATCATGTATACTTCACCTGTTATGCTCTTTACTATGAATCTTTGTGGTGTTCCTGGCATGCAAATGAATAAGGGCAGCACCAGTTATTCAGTTAGAACTCTACCTTATGACATTCTCCAAAGCCTTCCAAGTTCTAGGCTACATCTCAAAAGGAGGATTGCTTTAAGGATGCACATGTTTAACTTTAGGGGACCATACATAGCACTTAATGCAATAGAACAGCATATACATTTAAAAGATGTTTATACCTCACTCTAGAATCAGGTCCTGCATTTAAAAAATTTTACCCAGTGAACTTTGTGTTTATTTAACACAAAACAATACTTCTTCTTCTGTGAAAATAAGAGTACCAGAACATTCCAGTAACTCAAGTATTGTCATTTTAGAAGTATTTTCTAATACAGCCAAGGGAGGAATGATACACAATGGAATTTATTCTTTTGTGAGAGATAAAACTGCTCACTTTGGGGCCAGATTATCTGACTCTTGCACATATTTCAAATCCTGCTCCACTCCACATACTCACTGCTCTCTACAATGGAGTTCCAACCAAATGCCTTCTTATAAACCCTCCTCTGTTTTTGGAAATAGCCCCACTGGGCATGTTGAAGCTGTAGCATCCTTATGTATGTGGTTCCTCTTCCTTTTCCCCATAGTGATGCTTGGGTGTTAGTCTTCTGGTGGACTCACTCCAAACTTGTGTGAGATTAATGCTTGATCATCATCAGAGCCATCAGATAGAGAAGAGAACATGTTGTAAGGGCACATTGCCCAAGTCCAGAGCTTTAGGTGTGCTCTCTGCAGTCTGCCAACTTTCTTGGGACCAACTGGGCTGCCCCTGTAGTTCAGATTAAGCATATCACTGCCCACAGGAAGCATTTCTGGCTCTAAACGTTCACGGTTCCCATCATGGCTATCTTTATTGGTGTCCGTCGTCAACAGTGAGAGTGTATGGACTTCTTGGTAGATCCCTGAGGGAGTCAACAGGACCAGCATGTTTCTGGGCTCAGCATCTCCTGAAGCTGCTGGTGTTCTTTCTCTGGATGCCAATTACTGGCTACCTGTTGGCTGTTAGTTTGAAATAGAACAATTAATAGAGGGACACCAAACCTTCTGAATCCCAAGATAAATATGTACTGGATATATGAATGCTTTTTAATTGGATCTTATCTAACTTGACCATTTATAAGGCAGGAAGAGCAAAGGTCATGTGAAAATGGCATATCAGGGACTGGGTAAATCCAGGGGTGGAAATGGATCCAATCACAAATAGACTATATCAAGCATAATAATATAAAATCGTCGACTAAAAGAAAATGATGTGATATTGAAGGGGCATATGGTGTTTTGGCTGGAGCTTATGAAAACCAGGAGTTTCATCCCTGGACCCAAAGGGTAGAGGTAAATTACAGATTATCTGAATCTGTAGCAAACAGAAATGAAACTTTCTTAACTCACACCATATAAAAAGATAATACAAGATGGTAAGGCAACATGGCTTGAAATTAAATGATCCCCTAAGCAAGACAAATATGTTATACAAACTTACAACCAGTCTAAACTTGTTAAAAGCAGCCTCTGAGCTGCTGGAGTTGACATACCCATGCTTGGTGGCACGGAATGCTTTGTTATTGTTGGGTTAAATGACATTTATGATTTGGCCAAGTCAGTTGGCTCCCACAGCCTTTATTTCACTTTTTCTTTTCAAATGGTTGAAATCCAAGGATTTTTTTTTATGATTTAAGGAATATTGTGTTCCTTAAATAAGAAATGAGGTATGGGATGTGCTACAGTCCCTTGACTAGTGTGGCCGTTCTGTGTAAGGTTTCTTGGTTATTTTCCATGTTACATTTCTTTCTTCAACTGATATGGACTTGATAAACTGTCACTGAAAGAACATGGTAACACAACATTAGAGCCATCTCATTTCCAAGAAATCATTTATGTGTTTTGTTGTATCATGGGTGAGGGTAGTGGAAACATAAGATATTCTGCAATCTTTCTATCTTTCTCTGCGTCAAAAGGATTTTTACACATTTGTCCTTGAATAATATGCTATTAAAGAATAGAAAACATCCAAATATCAGAGCATGAAAGGAGAAGAGAATGTTGTAATTGGCTGTAGTATTGATTAATCACCATAGATATAGAAGAGAGAGGAAGGTCCTCTCATTCTCAAGAAGCCTGGGACCAGGTTTTGTCCATAGACCTTAACCACAGACAAATATCTTTTTATACATATCCCTCTGATTTTGAAATTCTGAAATTGTGAGGGAATGGTAGGAATATATGGCTTGGACTTTTGAACTAATTTAAGAAAAGAAATCTCAGCATCTAAACAACAGAATCCATTTAGGCCAAAGTAATAATTCACTTAATATTATTTTGGAAAGAAAATAAAAGGGGTTTTGTGGAAATAACATTTTTATAGATATCTGTCTTGTATAGTTTTATACTTTTTATTAACTATCTTATAAAAATATTTAGGGCTTGGTGAAGAAAAGTAGTCTCTCTTGATCAGAAGCCCTAAATTCTCCCTCAAAACTATACTTATACCACCAACATTTCCTAAACACCTACTGTGTTCTAGGAATTGTTTTAGCTTTTAGGTTTGGGTGTAGGGTGGGTGTAAAATACAAAAAAAAAAAAAAAAAAAAAAAACAACTAAGACAAAGTCCCTTGCAAAATTATAGAAATATCCTATGATGTGGGTTACTGTGCAGGTATTTTAAAGTGCTATGGAAACGGGTAAGGTAGTATTCATCTGCTGATGGAGAGGGTAAGGGAATTATAAAATGCTTTCTGATGAGGTAGCTTCTGAACTCAGCCTGAAATGATGAGAAAGAGTTAACGAGGGATAATAAGCATGGGAGGGCTGGAGCTCACCTCTGCAGGCACAACAATCTGCGGTGCCTTTTGAGAAAGGCAGGTAGTGTGCTGTGGCTGGAATAAAGGGTAAGTAGTAGGAAACAGAGGGCACGGCCAGATTAGAAACCCATGGTAAGGACTTTGGATCCCAAAGGCCAGGGATCACAAATTCAGATGTAATAGGGCAAAGTTTAGCAACCAACATACAGCATGTGAGCCAAATCTAGCCTTCCATCTGTTTTTGTAAATGAAGTTTTATTGGAACACAGCCATGCTCATTTGTTTATGAATTGTTATGGATGCTATCTTAGTCATTTTCTATTGCTATAACGGAATACCATAGACTGAGTAATTTACAAAGAAGAGAGGTTTATTTAGCTCATGGTGCTTGAAGCTGCTAAGTCCAAGGTCGAGGGGCCACTTCTGATGAGGGTCTTCTTACTGCATCATAACATGGCAGAGGGCATCAGGATGAAAAGGCAAGAGCCTCCAGGCTCACACCTCCCTTCCTCTTCTCATAAAGCCCCCAAACCCATCATGGGGCCCCCATCCTGATGACTTTATTTAATTCTAATTACCTCCCAAAGGCCCCACTTCCAAATACCATCCACATATGAATCTGGGATTCAGTTTTCAACACTTGAAATGTGGGGGACACATTCAAATCATAGCAGATGCTTTGACACTACGGCAGCAAAGTTGAGTATTTGTCACAGAGACTGTATGGCAAAAAACAAAACAACAACAACAAATAAAAACCTAAAGTATTTATTAGTTGATTGTTCACAGGGAAAAAAGTTTACCAACAGCTGTTTTAAGACATATAACTTAAATGAATGGAGCAAGCTGGATGGAAAGTATATGCCTTTTGTATATCCTACAAGGTGGGAGGAATCCATGATCCATTCAGAGGAATCAGATCCAAGGTCTCTCAGAATACCACCCCGTTCCTGTCTGTCTCCTAGCCACGAAAGCTGGAAAACTGAGAAGAAACTTTGATTCTCTTCTCTCCAGCCTGCATGTCTAGTCCTGATGTCTCATGCATGTGTCTTCTCCTTTCTGTCCTGCCTCTACTACCCCTTCTGCACTTATTTGCCTTTGCCCATATTGATGACGCTATGGTTCCTGACTGGTCTCCCACTGCCCATTCTTGGGTCCATCCTGGGCATGGATGCTAACTTTATCTTCCTAAGATGCTGCTCTGTGCAGCAGAACTATTATTTGATGGTTTTTTCTTTTTCTCATAAAATCAGTTCTAGACACCTTTGTCAGGTTTTCAAGGCTTCCCAAATCTGCAAAGTCCTGATCTCCCCAATCTTATTCCTGACCATACTGTGGGAAATAAAATAAAACAAAATAAAATAAACCTAATCTAGACTGTTGTCCTATGCTTTACCAAGTTCATTATTTTTACCTATCTGAATGAATTCAGATAATTTGTCTAGCCTAAAAAGCCTTTCTTATCCATCCACAATTCAATTTCTATCCATTCTCCAAAGCCTAGCACAAATCTATTTCTACTAGGAAGCATCCAAACTCCTATAGCCGCCATTGCTCTCCTTTTAGGTTCTACTTTCACAAAAACTGTTGTCTTCCATGCACAGGTTAGGCCTTTGTAACACACTACCTTGTGATACTCAAAGTTCCTTTATATTAATTATTTTATCATCACACCTTGGTTATGTCTCGAGATCAGGGCTCTGTTTCTGCCTTTGCTAAAACAATTAGCTTACCACAGTTATATTGCAGGTAGTCAATAAATACTTGTTGATTGGTGGGTTTTTAAACATTGTAAAAGTAAAGAAAAACAAAAAATAATGGGTACCATGATATAATGATTATGAATGATGTGGGAAACCAGTAAGTGCAGTGGCTAAAGCCTCCTGAAGGGTTTAGTGCTTCCACCATAAGAAGTTCCCAGGATTGCAGGTCTGTAGTAGGAGTTCCCAAGGCAAGAGCTCCCTAGCTGTTCCCTTCCCTGAGTTCTAAAGTCCAATGTAAAGACATGTTCAAAAGCCACAAATTCACTGTCCAGAAAGAAAACCCAAGTTTGTATTGTTTGACAAGTCACCTCAGAGGACAGGCCCTGGGCTTTAACAGCTGTCTTCAGTGACCCAAGCATGGGATAGAACATTCCACAGGAGTTCTTGGATCCCAGCACAAGGCCATGTAGGGTGAGTCACGTGGGCCCTGAGAAAAACCAGATGCTTGGGAAAGCAGTAACAGGAGACACTGAAAATACTGTACGGTCTAGACTGAATGCTTCAGTGGTCTCAAGATAAACAAAGTAGGCCAAGGGTGAAATGTGTGAGCTCAGTCAGCTTTACCCATGAGAGTTCCAGCTCCTATCTTCAGGAAACAGCTAAGGCACGTTTATGCTACCACAGGCAAACTTGGCATGCATTTTACTCGCTTTCTTGGAGACTGATCAGTGTACTTAATTTTATAGGACAACACATTCACATAGCAAGCATTTTCCCAGATTCCAGGGCTTGATCTTGGGGCATATGGAAAGGAACTCTCCACAGGTGTTTCCTTCCTGCAGAAGGTGCGAACTGAGGTGCCTTCCGTTGCTGAGGAAGTATGGGTATTTTGGAGCACTGCCCTAGCTGTCTGCTTTCCTCAAATGTTACCTGCAGCAGATCATTTTGATGTTCAGCATGTTTACCAGGAATAGATTTGCAAAGGTTAAGGAAGGACTGGCTGGGTCTAGGAGAAGCCTGAGCTCAGAGCCTCAAGTGCTATATGCAGATGGTGTCAGAGAATGTTATCCTTCATGCAGACAAGAGAAATCATCAGTACAAATCTCTCATTTGACAGACTAGGAAAACAATGTTCCAAAATTAGTGCTGGCAAGATTGTCTCACAATACTGTTACCTCCCCATCAAATTATATGGATCTATCCAGGCTTCTGGTACTGTCAGAACAAGGGCCCTGTTCAACCAGGCTCACCAACCTGTGCATAAGACATTGCCAGAGCATTGTCTCAGACTTCCCAGGGTCACTTCCTGAGTTGACTTTGTTTCCAATCATCCTGTTTCTGACCTTCACTTTGATGCTTTGAATCCTGGTCTCACTCAGACAGGAGCCTGATCAACTTCTTGATTTATTATTCTTTTGAGTCTACTTAACTGGACTTTTAGTTAACATTCTTCCTCCTGATTGTCCTATTAAAGCCCCTTTTGACATCCTTCCAGGACCCACTGCCACACCTGCAGACTCTTCTCCAAGGCACCCATGATTGGAGATGAACTAACTCCTCTGTCCCACCCTCATCATGACTTTGCCTGGAAAGGCTGTAGTAAGCAGACCTTCAGAAACAGATGTGTAATCAAGTTATGTTAGAAAGACAGGGTCTTATTACTTAAAAGGTCCAAACTCTCTACCAGTAGTTAGACTATTGTAATGTTTAGTCTAATTATTGACTAGTCAAATTAATGCTGAAACCACTGAGCCCAGCCCTTGGGGACCACAGGTGGCAAGTGTCAGAGAAGGCACCTACAATTGACCTCAGTGGGCAGATAAACTTTTAACTCCTTGAAAACAAAAATCCAGGTTTGAGATTCAAATCTTACAAATGGAATTCAAAATTAATCTTATGATCTATTAACACAGTGACCGCATACAGAAGTAATAAAAATAAATGATGAAATATAATTAGATTTATGTGTACAAAGTCTTTTGAGGAAAATCAGGAGAAAGTGTATCCACATGAGCATAATTTGAGTAAATGCTGTGAGCACTAAAGCAATGCCTTTTAGACTGTCAGCTGTTCAAGCAGCTTTATTCAAATACCTGAGTCTGCATTCCCAAGATAAATTCAATTTTTCATGCCTCTCAGCCCTATCAGGGGAAGTTAAGAACTATAAGTAAGCAGTAATGTTTTCTTTTTTTTTGCTTTGTGTTAATATATTTTTAATTTATTTTCCCCAGCATTGCTTCTGTGATGGTTCAGTCTATTCAGTAGAGAAGAAAGCATCTTATAATTTCCTGTCATTGAACTTGTGGTTCTACTGTGCCTTCTGCTCAGGAAAACTGCCCCTTCATCTCTGTTCTTTCAAATCAAATGACCCTTTGAAGGACAGATTGGGTCCTATCTCTCCTTGAAGCCATCTATGACTGTTTTGTTTTGTCTTATCTTTTGAACTCTTATATTGCTAATTGTCCTTTCTGCTGTTCTAGCCTTGCTTGATTATATAAAGTGGATGCTATGCTTATGAAAATTTACCTGGGGATACAGATTAGCATACAACCTCATCTCATATTGTTTTCTATCCAAATATAGTTCCTTAGTCATTTAGATTTAATGTTTTAATAACATCTTAGTTCTAAGATTAAAAATGACTTCCTTTCAAGAGGATTCTGGGAAGATGGCAGAGTGGGAAGCATGAAGAATCTGTCTCTCCATGTAGACAACAACTGAACTGGCAGAAGCTGTCTGATGTAACTATTTTGGAACTCCGGAGTCTATTGAAGGCTCGCAACTTCCAGGAGAAGTCTTGGATGGTAAATTGCAGTTAATTTCAGTCAATTTCAGCTTTTAGAACAGTAGCAGCTATCATTCCCTACCCCTAAGCTATGTGTAAATGTGTGCATGTGTTCCTGCAGCAGCTTGCAAACAGACTGCAGGAGTCACGGTGGGAAAAAAGGACCCTGTCCTTCAAATATCAGGGATCTGTGCTCTGATTACTGATTGCTGCTTCTGATCACAGAATTGCAAGCAAAAAGGTGAGTGTTCATTTTTGTTGCACATTTCCCCATTATTACAAGCCCCTTACCCTCTGGCTGAAGTGACATTCGGGGGATTTAAAGGGCTGGCACCCTTCCCCCTTCTATGTTTTTCTCTTTTTCTCTTTTTGGGAGCCAGAAATTAAAGAATAAGACATCCAAAAACAACTGTATGTATGGGAAAAATTAGAAAGTGACTATGCATGCCCAGGAAAAGACTCAGAAAAGACCTGACAGGACCTTAAGTATAAACCTCAGCCTGATTCTCAGACCAGAGACAGACTACAACAATCAAAAAAGCAAAACAATAACAAAAATCAGCAAACTCTGGGGAAGGGAGAGAATCTGATTTCCATAATTACCAAAAAATTAGATTCAAATGTCCAGTTTTTAATGAAAAATTACAAAGCACAGAAAGAAACAGGAAAGTATGGAACATTCAAGGGAAAAAAAAATAAGTGTATAGAAACTGTCCCTAAAAATGATCTACTAGACAAAGACTTTAAAATCACCTTGAAGATGAACAAAAACTAAAGGAAGATGTGGAGAAAGTCAAGAATATGAAGTATAAATAAAATGGAAATATTAATAAAGATATATAAAACCTAAAAAGAAACCAAAAGAAACTCTGTAGATGAAAAGTACAGTGACTGAAATAAAAAATTTACCAGAGGGATTCAAAGGCAGATTTGATCAGGCAGAATATATAATCAGTGACTATAGGACAATGAAAATTATTGAGTTTGAGGGACAGAAAGAAAAAGGATTGAAGAAAAGTGAACATAGCCTAAGGCACCTGTGAGACAAGATGAAATGGACCAGCATGTGTATTGGGCAAGTTGCAGAAGGTGAAGAGAGAGAGGAAGAGAGAGAGAGAAAAAAAGGAGCAGAGAGAATATCTGAAGAAACAATGGCTGAAAACTCCCCAAATTTGGTGACATGCATATAAACATTCCAGAAGCTCAATGAACTCCAAATGACATGAACTCAAAGAAACTCACACCAAGACACATTATAATCAAACTTTTCAAAGACAAAGGCAAAGAGAGAAATTTGAAAACAGCAGAGAGAAGTGATTGATCACATAAGGAGATCCTCAATAAAATTATCAGCAAATTTCTCATCAGAAATGCTGGAGGCCAGAAGATAGTGGGCCACTGTGTTCAAAGTGCTAACAGAAAAATACTGTCAAACAAGAATCTTATACCTGGCAAGATTGTCCTTCAAAAGTGAGGGAGAAATTAAGACATTCCTACATAAACTAAAGCTTAGATGATTTGTTAACACTAGACCTGCCCTGCAAGAAATTGTCAAGGGAGTCCTGCAGGGTTAAGTAAAAGTACAATGGATGGTAACTTAAAGTTATAAGAAGAAATAAATATCTCAATAAACATAAATATATGGGCAATTACAAATCTAGTATTATTGTAACAACAGTATGTAACTCTACTTTTTTGTTTACTAAAAAACAAAAATATATTACATTAAATTAAATACATTAAAAAAAGCATTAGTGTAAAAGTGAGCATTATTGTAACTGACTTGCAACTCCAAATTTTTTTCTACATAATTTTAGAGACTAATATATTTTTAAAATTATTAGTTTTTGTTTTGGGGCACACAATGTATAAAGATGTAATTTTGTGACATCAACAACTGAAGAAGTTGGGACACAGCTGTAAAGAAGCAGTTTTTTTATGTTATTGAAGTTAAACTGATATAAACTCAAATGAGAGTGTAATAACTTTAGGATGTTAAGTGTAATTCCCATGGTATGGTGACTTAAATATGAGAAAAAATTAAACATTTCACAATAAAAAAATCAACTAACCACAAAAGAAAACAGTAATGCAGGAAATGGGGGACAAAAAAGCTATAAAGCATATAGAAAACAAATAACCAATATTAGAAGTTCCTTCTTGTCAGTAATTATTTTAAATGCTAAGGTATTAACTCTCCTATCAAAAGACAGAGATTGGAAGAATGGATAGAAGCACATGACCTAACTATGTGCTGTCTACAAGACACTCACTTTAGATTCAAAGACACACATAAATTGAAAGTGAAAGGATGGAAATAGATTCCATGAAAATAGTAACCAAAAGAGAGCAGAGGTGTCTATACTAATATCAGACAAAATAAACTTTAAATAAAAAAAGATTACAAGAGACAAGGAAGGACATTATATATTGATAAAATGTTCAATGCAGCAAGAAGATATAATAATAGTAAACATTTATGCACCTAATGACAAACCATCAAAAAATATAAAAGAAAACTGACAGAATTGAATGGAGAAGGAAACAGTTCTACAATAATATCTAGAGACTTCAAAAACTCACTCTAAATAATGTGTAGAACAACAAGACAGAAGATAAGTAAGGAACTAGAGAACTTAACAGAATAAATCAACTAGATCTGACATACACAGAATATTCTACTCAACAACTACAGCATACACATTCTTCTCCAGCATACATGGGACATTTTCCAGGATAGATTATATGTTGTGCCAAAAGTTAAGTCTCATTACACTTAAAAAAGTAAATATTATGCAAAGTATCTTCTCCAACTGCAACAGGATGAAGTTAGAAACAGATAAGGGAAGTAAAACTAAAAAAAAATCACAAATTTTTGGAAATTAAATGATACACTATTAAAAAAATCAGTGGATCAAAGAAGAAAACCAAAGGAAAATTAGAAAATTCTTAGAGACAAATGAAAGTGAAAACACAACATACCAAAACTTGTGGGACACAGTGAAAGTAGAACTAATGGAGAATTTTACAGCTATAAATGCTTACATTAAAAAAAAAGAAAGATCTCAAATCAACAATATAAACTTACAACTAAGTAAAAAACTAAAGAACACACTAAGCCCAAAGTGAGCAGAAGAAAGAAAATAATAAAATTTAGATCAGAGATAAATAAAAATAGAGAATAGAAAAGCAACAGAGAAAATCAATGAAACCAAAAGTTTCTTCATTGAAAAGATCAACAAAATTGACAAATCTTTAGCTAGATGGACTAAGAAAAAAAGAGAGATGATTTAATTTACTAAAATCAGAAATAAAAATGGGGACATCAGTACTGATTATATAGGAGTTAAATGGATTAAAAGAAATTACTATGAACAACTTTAGCCAACAAATTGGATAAGCTAGATGAAATGGACAAATTTCTATAAACACAAAATTTACCAATACTAACTCATGAAAAATATAAAATCTAAATAGATCTATAACTAGTAAGAAGATTGAATCAGTAATAAAAAAAAATTTCCTGACTAAAAAAGCACTAGATCTCATGGCTTCATGGTGAATTCTCCCACACATTTAAAGAAGAACTGATGTCAATACCTTACAAACTTTTCCAAAAAAATTGAAGAGGAGGGAACAATTCCTAACTCATTTTGTGAGGCCAGCATTATCCTGATACCAAAGCCAGACAAAGACACTATGAGAAAAGAAAACTATAAATCAATATCCCTTATGAACCAACAAGAGGTAAAATCCTTCAATGTAAAAATCCACAAAATAATACTACCAAACCGAACCCAGGAGCATAATTAAAGAATTATACATCATGACCAAGTGGGATTTATTTCTGGAATGCAAGGATGGTGCAAGATAGAAAAACTGATCAATATAATACACCACATTAAAAGAATGAAGGGGAAAACATGATCTTCTCAACTGATGCAGAAAAAGCAGCAGAGAAAATTCAACATTCTTTCATGATAAAAACATTCAACAAACTAGGAATAGAATGAAACTACCACAACATAACGAAATCCACGTATGAACAAAACACAGCAAACACCATACGGAATGGTAAAAGCCTGAAAGCTTTTCCTCTAAGATCAGGAACAAGACAAGTTTTCCCATTTTCACCACTTCTGTTTCATATAGTAATGGAAAATCTAGCAAAAGCAATTAAGCAAAAAAAAAAAAGAAAAGAAAAAAAGAAAAGAAAGAAAAATTATCCAAATTGGAAAGAAAAAAGTAAAATTATCTCTGTTCATAGATGATATATCATCTTATATGTAGAAAGCCCTCAAGATTCCACAAAAAAACTGTTAGGGCTAAAAAATGAATTTAGCAAAACAGCAGTATACAAAGTCAATCTACAAAAATTAGTTGCATTTTTATATATGAACAATGAACAGCATGAAAAAGAAATTATGAAAAGAATTCCATTTACAACAACATCAAAGAGAATAAAACACTTAGGAATTAACTTAACCAAAGAGCTGAAAGTCTTGTACAAAGAAAACTACAAAACACTGGTGAAAGAAATTAAAGAAGACATAAACAAATGGAAACACATCCCATGTTCACAGATTGGAAGACTTTATATTGTTGGGATGTTGATACAACCCAAAATGGCCTTCGATGCAAAAAATCCAATGGCATTTTTTGAAGAAATAGAAAAATCTATCTTAAAATTTCATGTGGAGTCTCAGTAAACCCTGAATAGCCAAAACAATCTCAGAAAAGAAGAACAAAGCTGGAGGACTCACACTACATGATTTCAAAACTTACTGCAAAGATACAGTAATCAAAACAGTGTGGTACTGGCATAAAAACAGATAATATAGACCAATGGAATAGAATAGAGAGTCCAGAAATAATGCCTTGCATATATAATAAAACAATTTTTGACAAAGTTGCCAAGGCCATTCAATGCAGAAAGGACAGTCTTTTCAACAAATGGTGGTGGGAAAACTGGCTATCCATGCAAAAAAATGAAGTTGGATCCTTACCTAACACCATATACGAAAATTAACTCAAAGTAGGAAGGTGGTTACCAGAGGCTGGGAGAGAGGGGAAGAGATAGTGAAAGGGGAGATATTGATCAAAGAACATAAAGTTTCAGTTAGACTGGAGGAATAAGTTTTAGTCATCTATTATACTAAAATAATAATAAAAATAATAATAATAATGCTGAATAATGTTAATATGTATTGCATATTTCAAAATTGCTAAAATAATAGATTTTTAATGTCCTCACCACAAGGAAATGATAAGTTGATGAGGTGATAAATATGTCAACTAGCTCAATTGAATCTTTCTGTAATATACATATAAATCAAACAGCACATTGTACCCCATTAATATACACAATTATTTGTCAATTAAAAATAAACTAATTTTTAAGAGAAAGTAAAAAAATAATTCAAAATGGATCAAAGACCTATATGTAAAACCTAAAACTCTAACATTCTTAGAAGAAAACACAGGGGGAAAACTTCATGGCATTGGGTTTGGCAATGATTTCTTAGATATGACACCAAAGGCACAGACAACAAAAGAAAAAAATAAATTGGACTTCATAAAAATTTTTAAAAATTGTACATCAACAGATATCAACAGAGTAAAAAGGCAGCCCACAGAATGGAAGAAAATATTTGCAAATCATACATCTGTTAAGGTATTATTAAATATGTTGACAACTCCTACAACTCAACAACAAAAACAAACAACCGAATTCAAAAATGGGCAAAAGACTTGACTTGCACAGACATTTCTCAAAAGAAGATATACAAATTGCCAATAGGCACATGAAAAGATGTCCAACATCACTAATCACTGGGGAAATGCCATTCAAAACTGCAATGAGATACCACCACACACCCTGTAGGTTGGCTACTGCCAATAAAAACTCCAGAAAATAATAAGTGTTGACAAAGATATAAAGAAAATGGAACCCTTATGCACTGTTGGTAGGAATGTAAAATGTTATAGTATGATGGTTCCTCAAAAATTAAAAATAGAATTACCATATGATCCAGTAATTCCACTTCTGGGTATATACCCAAAAGAATTGAAAGCAGCTTCTTAAAGAGATATTTGTATGCCCACATTCATAGCAGTATTATTCACACTACTTAAATCATTGAAGCAACCCAAGTTCCATCAATAGATGAATAGATAAGCAAATAGTGGTGTTTACATACAATGAAATATTATTCAGCCTTAAAAAGCAAGGGAATTCTGACAGACACTACAACATAGATGAAACTTGAGGACATTATGGTAAGTGAAATAAGCCAGTCACAAAAAGACAAATACTGTATGATTCTACTTATATGAGCAACTTAGAGTAGTCAAAATCATAGAGACAAAGTAGAATGGTGTTTGCCAGGGATTGGGGGAGAGAGGCATGGTGAGTTATTGTTTGATGGATACAGAGTTTCAGTTTTACATAAAAAGACTTCTGGAGATGGATGATGGTAATGGTTGCACATTATGAATGTATTTAACACCACTGAACTATACACTTCAAGTGGTAAATTTATGTTTTGTGTACTTTGCCACAGTTTTTAAAAATGGACAACAACCAGTTAACAATGAAAAAAATGACTTCCTTTTAAAACAGGTTGTAAACTGGCAGCTCATGGGCCATTTTCAGTAAAAGAAGTGTTATTTTTGCCTGATACAATGTTGGCCTGCCCAATATGTAAAGTCAAATTATTAGATGCTAAATATTTTTAAATTGGGAGATTTCACCAAAAAAAATATATATTTCTGACTTGACTTCAACTATGAGAAGATCTGGCAGCACCGGGCCCTCCTGATCACCGGTAGGAGAGAGCCCTCCCTTTAGGTGGGGTTGCCCCTCTCTGGATTGACACAGTCCTTATGTCACTCGGGCTTCCACAGCAGCGACGCTGAGTGTCCATGGCCTTCCACTGTCTTCCATTCATCCCACTTCATTCATTCGCCTTGTCTGTCTTGTCCCCCGTAAGCATCCGACTTTGCAAGGTTCCTCTGCACTAAATTGTTTTAAACCACAGTTTAATTCTGTTTTGCTTTAATCAAATTTAGTAGCATTTTTAGACTTCAGTCTTGTCTTCACTTCAGGTGTCAAAATTCTTCTACTTAGCTCATTGGTTGCCGAAAATCTTCAGGACTTTAAAGCAGCAACTTCATTTCAAAAGCTCTTAACTATTTATTTTGAAATAATCTGTCTTCTTAACACTCTTAATTATCGAAGTACTTCTAATTCACTATTCTCTCTCTAACCTTTCTTTGAAGAGAAACTGACTTCTGATCAGTATTGCCTCCTCCACTCAGTTTGGCTTAAGTTAGAAAGAGCAAGGTGGTAACATCACACCTGCCCAGGTCCCGAACACTGGACAGCTACTGATGTTTCAATTAAGAGTGAGAGCACTCTTCCACAAGTTTGGGGGTCATCCTAGTGTTCCACATTATGGTAAGTCAGCTCAAGGAGGCAAGAACTGATACCTCCATGGACCACAAAATTGTTCTTCCCTTTAAATGGGACGCAAGGAGCCAACCTGGCACTCATGGAAGACTAAGCCTGGGAGACTAGCTGTGCAGCTCAGCAAATTTGCTCCCTGATCCACACTGTAAATATGCAATCAAATCTCGTGACACTCTGAGCTAATGGAGTTCAGCTACTAGAAGGTCTTTGGAGGGCAATCAGGTGCTATTAAAAATATGCTAATGGCAGCTTGTGATCTAACGGCAGGACCCCAGGATTTGGGGTTGGCATGGCAACTGCCAGCAGATAGTTCACGCAGAACAGGAACAACGGAAAGAATTAGAATGAGCTGCTTAAATGCAAGTGTTAATGAAAAATGTGGAACACAATTGAGGATCACAGAGAATGTTTGGTGCCCTCAATGGCAAAGACAAAAAAACACATACATACAAAACACAAGACTTAAAAGTAAAGTGAATGCCTTCCATTCTGCTATAGCAATAGTAGGCCGTAGAAGCCAGCCAGTGAGAAGATTTAGTATTTAGCCTGATGGTTTTATAGAGGACCTATGACTCTGTTGAAATCTGGTGTGTTTCATATGTGGATGACAGAAGTGTCATATGTGTATGTGTCTCCTCGCCAAGGCTGAAAGAAGAGGTCTGACAGGGAACAGCTTTTAGTAATCTACTGTATCAAAGGCAGTACAGATGGCTGTTTTTGCTTTTAGCTTAACTGAATGTCAAAGAGAAAAATGGGCTCCTTCTCAAGCACATATCCAACATGTAGAAAGAGGTTGGACTGGGGTTTGTACCAGGTGCATATGCATTACTGGGCAAACATAATGCATGTTTAAATGTGTGTGCATATGTGTGCATTCCTGTATTTTAGGTGTGCCCTGCACTCTCCCCTCTCTGCCTGAAGCTGGAAGTTTCACAGTAAGTCAGTGTCTGCCACTATGGGCTTGAGACCACAAAGAATGAGATTCTTTCCTGTTTTCTCATCGCAAAGATTAAACGCCATTGTAAATGATTTCTCATGGTGGGATGGACAAAAGCAGGCTAAGTTCACAGTAACCATTAGCCTTGCTAGCTGATGTGGCTGAGGGCGATGACACAGAGTAAAATAATGTGGAAGGGAGCTGTCAGAGACAGGCAGCAGTGGGAATAACTCCAGGAAAACAGAGGTAATATATCTGCATCCAGCACAAAGGCTCTCACGTGCCAAAGATGGAAATGAAGGCGTGAAAGCATAAAGTAGGCACGCACATCTCTGGGGGCTGAGAAAAAAAGGAAACAGAGAGGCAGACAGACCATGAATTAAGTGAGCTTGGGAATGCAGAGAGGACACTGGGAAAACTCGTGAAAGCTCAAAGAACAATCAGTATGCAGAAGAGCAGTAGCAGGGCACAGAAGGAATTCAACCCTTCAAGGATTTATGTTTCAATCCATACTTTTCTTAGCCTAGCCTGAAACCCTAGCATTGGGACAAAGTTTTGTCATTTGAAAAATACACTTTTATAATTACTTAGGCATAACTTCCTTTTCTTAGTCACTTCCTTCCTTCTCTTTGATACAATAGTACTTAAAGAAAAATCTGGGGAGAAAAGCTGGTGGAAATGCGTACAATTTGAAACAATTGCTATTGTCCTAATTGCTATTGTCCTAGACATGTTCCATCTAGCAGGGACTGACAGGTGTTCTGCTGCTGGAAGGATGGACCTAGATATGGCTTCATTGAAATAACATTTGGGGAACTAAGTTTTTGTGGGGACAACCTGAAGTTTATAAAATTTGGGGGCCCTATTTAGGAAAAATAATACAGAACAACAATACAATATTGCTAGGACCCTCCTAGAGCCTTGGAAAGGGCGTGGGCAAATGAGGGCCATGTCAAATACTATCCATTATTTATGAGGTATTGCCATGTCCACACATGGGGCAGGGAAGCGCCTTTCCAATAAGGGGCCCTTAGGCAAGGAAAAATAGGGGTCCATCTGTTTTTTCATTTAAATAGTCATCCCAGACACAGCCTGGGCTTAAAACACCCACATTGTTGTCTGCTCATTAGACTAAATTCTGCATCCTGTACTGCTAATAGCACTTCCTGAGGAAATGGGCTGAAATTCCAAGATAATATCACTAAGCAACTAAGTGACTTTAAGGTACCAGGCATATTTCTAGGGATGCCAAAATGACTGTAGAATTTTATCTAAAATAAGACACAATCTCCTCTTGATCTTGCAGCAGATCTAATGGTGATGTGTAGGGTGTGAAATGAAAGAAGCCAAAATGTTCACCTTGAATCTTTCTAGAGGCCAAAGACAGACAGCTCATGCTTACATGTAAGTACAAACTTAATCAGAGCTATTACAAATAGGGTGAGGCTCCTAAAGAATGATATGACTTTGAGAAAATAGAGCACTGATGTTATAAGAGGAGTTTTTTGTTTGTGGAATCACAGGAGCACCTGTGATTCAGCTCCCTGGGAACTTAAGTGGGCCAGTGTCCCTTACTTTCATCATCAGGGGATGTTTTCGTGCTCTGAGAGAGCTCTGAGTCAGGCTCACAGAATGTGAATGGATGAGCCAGGACTTTCTTCTGCTAGGGCGCCCTCTCGTGGGAATCTCATTAATTATTTGGCAAGGGAAGGGGCTAAATACCGGGTTGCCTTCACAAGGCACAATTGTGAAGATTTTTCCTATATAGCCTCAGTCATCAAGCCTCATCCAGAAATGATCTCTCCTTTCTCTTCTCACTGTGGTTGAACTGGTGTATTTCTCGATTCTCTTAGATTCTTCTGTAACTGTGTGCTTCTTAAGCACAGGGAACCCTGGAGTCCCCTGTCAGGCAAAATGAGCGGCCTGAGCACAAACTACTTGCACTCCACTTGCACATCCCCCTGAATCTTCCTACACGTATAAGAACCTGCATGAATCTGTCCCTTGCCATCTTCCCTTGCCATCTCTGTTCACTCCCTCAAAGTCTACCTTCCAGATGCACTTGAACTGCCTTCAACTCACTTTTCCCTCCAGGCTCTCTCGTCAGCTCTTTTCTCCATGTTTCCTCTTAATCACCTCCAAATCTTTATCACCCTTCAGGTCTCAGCCTAAAAGTCTGGGGAGGGCTACTCTCAACTCATCCTCCAAGAAGGAAGTTGCTACATCTCTTTGGTGTTTTCACAGGCCTCCTTTTACTTATCAGCATCTCCCACCAGACCAGGCTCTCCAAGGACAGAAATTCTGTTTCTAGCTATGTTGCTCCTGGTTGTGACCCCACAGCCCAGCCTGTTGTCCGTCACATAACAGGTGCTAAATAGGTATTGCATATGAAAAACCAGACACCATTCTCTCACACTGCACACACTCTTCTTAACCACTAATGCATACACATTCAGTGCAATTTCTAGGCAGTGTTGGATCACTACAAATTCATTTATAGAGTAAACAATTTCCCAGTGACTCACACCTACTATGTGTCAAACATAGAACTCAGTGCAGTACAAAAGGGATTGACAAAGAATTTAAAGAGAAGCAGGACCATAACCAGGGACGAAAGTATCTACAATGCCAAAGGAGGAGAGGAATGATTAGCTAAAGCTTCACCTGTTGAGAGGGCAAAATTCTCGATAGATTTACCACTTGGCCGTTGTTAGAAACACTATCAAGAACAATTTTAGTTAAGTGGTGAAAATGACCGGCTCTGTGGTCAGTGGCATCAGCTGTGCTATTATTACTCGCATTTCAAGGTTTCTGTGAAGACTTAGGAAGGAGTAGGTACTTTGTGTCTATTGCAAGAAAGGCCTCTAAGCAGGTGTTAGATTTTGTTAAATCTTGGCCTTCATGTGGCCCCAGTGAAAGGCTCTGATTCAGATGGTTTTCTAGTCAGGCTCACAGTGGAGCTTCACATCCCCCCAAATCCCTGGTCTTCCTTTGAATACATCTCATTTAGCCTCTTTGGCTTCTCATCGGGCTCAAGAAACAATCTAAGGTTGTGAGAGTGCACTTTGGGGAAGGGTAATTGCTGTGAATGACTAAAGAAGGCCTCCCAGCACTAGTGTTACCATGAGCTCTAAAACCTGCAAATCATATGATAATTATTCCTGAAGTTTCTTGGCAGCCCTTAAGTATAATTATCACGTAATCTGCAAAGCACATAATGTTTTCAAAACAAGCATGAATGAGAAAGAAAGCTAATAAGCCACTCCTTTTTTATTAGCATATCCCTGCTCCCAGGTCAAAGGTGACCAAGGTATAGGCAATAGGTCATGTCCAGAGAGCACCTCCTTCTGGCGTGAAGGCACATCACTAGTGACTTGCCCTAGTCATCATGACAGCCTTGTGTGCCTGCTGGCATTGAACAGGGATTCTGTGCCTTTGTGCTTTGTTTCCTTTCAGACACTGCAGGTGGGTCCTGCAATTTCCTAAGTGAAGTATTCAAGTGAGTCCTAAGGATTTTAAGATTAAATGAGAGCAAATTACCTTTGTCAAGAGTGGTAGATGGGAGGCTTTTTGGCTTGCTCAGATTGCCATGTAGAATGGGGAAATTTGTATAAATGGGTCCATAAAGCCTGTTGGTTCTTCTCCCGATCCAAGATAGGGATTTCACCTGTCTCCCCAGGGAACACTGTGGTGATTACCCATCTTCTTAGGAGCCATAACTCTCCTGGCAACTACTTACGGAACAGAGCACAACACGATTTTATGGCCAGTGTAGGGGACTAAGAAAAATGAATCATGTGGCTATTTTGGGAGATATTAAGTGAAAGGCAATTTTCAAATCTCAGCCCATCTCTAGCAGAGAAGAGCTTATTTACCTGTGTTGGATGGCAGATGAAATCATTGGATTGTGAGGGCCTACAGGATAGAGGCTGTACATTGGTCCTCCTGGTGCCACAGGACACAGGTTCTGACACACAGAGGGCCCTCCACAGTGACTGAATGAATATGATCCTTTCTCCACACAAAAATCTAAACTGTTTCCCGAACTCCTGGCTTGTAGCAAATTGAAGTAGTGGGCAGGAGGGAGAAAGGGAAATAAAATCTGGGAGTGCATAGGCTACAACCACTGTTCCCCTGCACATCAAATGTACTCCTGTTCCCACCCTCATCCTCACCCCACTCCAACTCTGGGGCAACTCTATCCTAGCCAGGGAAGGAAGACCTTTCTCTTCAAACTTTTATCCCCCTGGCCAATTGGCCAACCTGTCAGGACAGAGCAGGAAGACTCAGTATAAGATGGTGCTTGATCTCATACCAGAGATCAAAATATGGAGTGGATATTTATTTTTATTTTTTTTAATTTTTTTTGATAGTTTTCTTTTTTTTTTCCTTTTATTTCAGAACATTATGGGGGTACAACACTTTGGTTATATATATTGCCCATGCACTGCCCATGTAAGAGCTACACTCATGGACATCCCCCAAACTGTGTGCCCTGCATCCATTCAGTGAGAGTTTTCCCATCCCCACCATCCCCTCCCGCCTGCCCGCCCCCTGATGAATATTATTGCCATGTGTGATATAAGTATTGATCAGTTAGTACCAATTTGATGGTGAGTACCAATGGTGCTTGTTTTTCCATTCTTGTGGTACTTCGCTTCAAAGAATGGGCTCCGGCTCCATCCAGGATAATACCACATGAGTTAATTCACAGTTGTTTTTTATTGCTGAGTAATACTCCATGGTATACATATACCACATTTTATTAATCCACTCGTGTATTCCTGGGCACCTGAGTTGTTTCAGATCTTTGCAATTGTGAATTGTGCTGCTATAAACATTTGAGTACAGATGTCTTTATTATAGAGTGACTTTTTTCCTTTGGGTAAATACCCAGTAATGGGATTTCTGGATCAAATGGTAGTTCTACTTTTAGTTCTTTGATGTATCTCCATATTACTTTCCATAGAGGTTGTACTAATTTGCAGTCCCACCAGCAGTGTATAGGTGTTACTGTCTGTTCGCATCCCCGCCAACATTTGTTGTTTTAGGGATTTTTAAAAATTTAGTGTTTTGGTTTATTTCATAAATATATTTAGAAAAATTTAAAGACTCCACCAAAAAACTCTTAGGTTTGATAAATGAAAAAGTTGCAGGATACAAAATCGACAGACAGAAAGCAGTAGCATTTCTATATGGCAACAGCAAACAATCTGAAAAAGAAAACAAGAAAGTAATCCCATCCACAATAGCTACAAATAAAATAAAATACCTAGGAATAAACTTAACCAAAGAAGCGAAAGATCTCTACAATGAAAACTATAAAGTACTGATAAAAGAAATTGAGGACACAAAAAAATGGAAAGATATTCCATGCTCATGGATTGGAAGAATCAATATTGTTAAAATGTCTATACTATCCAAAGCAATCTGCAGATGCAATGCAATCCCCATGAAAATATGAATAAAATTCTTCACAGAAATAGAAAAAATAATCCTAAAATTTATATGGAACCACAAAAGACCCAGAATAGCCAAAGCCATTCTGAGCAAAAAGAACAAAACTGGAGGAATCACATTACCTGACTTAAAATTATACTATAGTGCTATAGTAACCAAAACAGCATAGTGCTGGCATGAAAACAGGCACATAGACAAATGGAGCAGAATAGAGAATCCAGAAATAAATCCATACATGTATAGTGAACTTATTTTCCACAAAGGTGCCAAGAATAAACACTGGGGGAAAGACAGTCTCTTTAATAAACGATGCTGGGAAAACTGGATATCCACATTCAGAATAATGAAACTAGGTCCTTATCTCTCACCATATACAAAAATTAAATCAAAATGGTTTGGAGACTTAAATCTAAGACCTGAAACTACTCAAAGAAAACATTGGGGAAATGCTCCACGGCATTGGTTTGGACAATGATTTCTTGAATAATACCCCAAAAGCACAGGCAACCAAAGCAAAATTGGACAAATGAGATCACATCAAGCTACGAAGCTTCTGCACAGCAAAGGAAACAATCAACAAGTGAAAATACAACCCACTGAATGGGAGAAAATATTTGCAAACTACCCATCTGACAAGAAATTAATAACTAGAATATATAAGGAGCTCAAACAAATCAATAGGAAAAAATCAAATCATCCAATTAAAAAATGGGCAAAAGATCTGAATAGACATTTCTGAAAAGAAGACATAGAAATGGCCAAGTATACAAAAAAATGCTCAACATCATTAGACATCAGAGAAATGCAAATCAAAACTACAATGAGATATCATCTTATCTCAGTTAAAATTGCTTGTATCAAAAAGACAGGCAATAATAAATGCTGGCAAGGATGTAGAAAAAGGGGAACCCTCATACACTGATGGTGGGAATGTAAATTAGTGCAACCACTGTGGAGAATACTATGGAGGTTCCTCAAAAAAACTGAACTACCATATGACCCAGCAATCACACTGCTAGCTGTAGATCCAAAAGAAAGGAAATCAGTATATTGAAAACATATCTGCACTCCCATGTTTATTGAAGTACTATTCACAATAGCCAAGATTTAGAAAGAAACTAAGTGGTATCTCAATGGGTAAATGGATAAAGAAAATGTGGTACATATACACAATGGAATACTATTCAGCCATAAAAAGAATGAAATCCTGTCATTTGTGACAATGAGTATGGAACTGGAGAACATTATGGTAAGTGAAATAAGCCAAGCAAAGAAAGACAAATCTTGCATGTTTTCACTCACATGTGGGAGCTAAATATTAGAAACAATTGATCTCATAGAGACAGAGTCAAATGATAATTACCAGAGGCTAGGAAGTGTAATGGAGAAGGGAGGATAAACTGGGGATGGTTAATGGGTGTAAAAATATTGTTAGATAATTAGATAGAATGAACAATATTTGATAGCGCAACAAAGTGACTATAGTCACCAATAAGTTTTGATATACTTTAAAATAACTAAATGAGTAGAATTGAATGCTCTTAACAGAAAGAAATGATAAATGCTTGAGGGATAGATACCCCAACTACTCTGATTTGATTGTTACATGTTGTATGCCTGTATCAAAACATCACATGTACCCTATAAATATATGCAACTATTATGTACCCATAATAATTTAAAAATTAGAATTTTTTTAAAAAGGAGAAAAACAAAGGCAATCCCATTTACAATACTACAAAAAGGAATCCTCAGAATAAATTTAACTAAAGAGGTGAAAGATCTCTACAAAGAAAACTACAAAACACTGATGAAAGAAATTGAAGATGATACAAATAAATGAAAAAACATCTTACGGTCATGGATTGGGAGAATGGTTAAAATGACCATATTGCCTAAAGCAATCCACAGATTCAATGCAATCCCTATTAAAATACCAATGCTGTTTTTCATAGAATTAGAAAAAACAATCCTCAAATTCATATGGAACCAAAAAAGAGCCCAAATGGTCAAAGTAATCCTGAGCAAAAAGAACGAAGCTAGATGCATCACATTACCTGAATTTAAAATAGATTACAAGGCTATAGTAACCAAAACAACATTGTATTGGTTTAAAAATAGATACATAGACCAATGAAACAGAATAGAGAACCCAGAAATAAAGACATATGATCTTCAACAAAGCCAACAAGAACTTACATTGGGTAAAGGACATCCTTTTTATTAAATGATGCTGGGAAAATTGAATAGCCACATGCAGAAAAAGGAAACTGGACCCTTATCTTTCACCATATACAAATGTCAACTCAAAATGGATTAAAGAATTAAACATAAGACCTGAAACTATAAAAATACTAGAAGAAAATCTAGGGAAAATTCTCCTTGACATGAATATAGGCAAAGAATTTATGACTAAAACCTCAAAAGCATAGGCAACAAAAACAAAAATAAACAAATGGGACTTAATCAAACTGAAAAGCTTCTGCACAGCAAAAGAAATAATCAGCAGAGGGAAGAGAAAATCTGTTGAATGGGAGAAATGTTTGCAAATTATTCATCTTACAGGGGACTAATATTCAGAATACACAAGGAACTCAAACAACTCAATAGGAAATAAATAATAATAATCCAATTAAAAAGTTGGCAAAGGACATGAATAGACATTTCCCAAAAGAAGACATACAAATGGCCAACAGGTATATGAAAAAACACCCAACCTCACTAACCATCACAGAAACGCAAATCAAAACCACAGTGAAATATCACCTTACCCCAGTCAGAATGGATTATTAAAAGGATGAAAAATAACAGATGTTGGTGAGGATGTGGAGGAAAGGAGCTCTTATACACTGTTAGTGGGAATGTAAACTAGTATAGCAACTATGGAAAACAGTATGGAGATTTCTCAAAAAACTAAAAATAAAGTTACCATTTGATCCAGCAATTCTACTGCTGGGTATCTACCCAAAGTAAAACAAATCAGTATGTCAAAGGGATACCTGCACTTTCATGTCATTTGCAGCAACATGGATGGAACTAGAGGTCATTATCTTAAGTGAAACAACTCAGACACAGAAAGACAAATATCACATGTTCTCACTTATATGTGGGAGCTAAAAAATGCGAACATATGGTGGTAGAAAATGGAAAAATAGATAACAGAGACGGAGAGACTGAGACTGAATAGGGGTAAGGGAAGGAGGATGAAGAAAAGTGGGTTAAAGGTTAAAAACATACAGTAAGACAGAAGGAATAAACTCAAGATTTGATAGCAAAGTAGAATGAGTATACTTAAAAATGTATTGTACTCAGGTGATGGACACCCTGAATACCACAACTTGATCACTACACATTATATAAATGTAACAAAATTTCTCATGTACTTTGTAAGTTTGCACAAATAAAAATAAATAAATAAATGAAATACATTTCCATAAAATTTGGGAACTATAGAAAAATAGAAAGATTTGAAAGTTACCCCGAATCACTCTAGCCTACTTTTGTTAACATTTTTATATTTACTTCTGATGTATTTTTTTAGTAGTATTTGGTTTGTTTTTCTGTAATTGCAAGCATATAGCACATCTAATTGTATCTTACTTTAGCTTAAGTCATAATTATTTCCCTGTAGTATCATTATATACCTTTAATAAGTATTTTTAATAGCCAAAGGATGATAGGGTCATAATTTATGTACCCATTGCTTTATGGTGGCAACGTTTTCCAATTTTCAACAGTCACCAATAATGCTATGAGAAATATCCTATGCATATAGCATTTTCTTTCTTTAAAATTATTTTTTAGGGAAAAATATCATGATGTAGGGCTAGGTGAAGAGTTCTTAGGAAAAGACACCAAAATAGGATCTGTAAAGAAAAAACAAGTTGACAAATTGGACCTCATCAAATTAAGAACCTTTGCTCTGCTTGAGATACTGCATAAAGAATGAAGAGACAAGCTAAAGACTTGGAGAGCATGTTTACAAATCATCTGACAAAGGCTATGTATTCAAAATAAATGAAGAACTATCAAAACTCATCAATAAGAAAACAAACAACCCAATTAAAAAATGGGAAAAGGACTAGAACAGACACTTTACTGAAAAGGATATGTGGATGTCAAATAAACACATGAAAAGATGCTCAACATCATTAACCACTAGATAAATTCAAATAAAATCACAATTAGACATCACTACACACCTTTTGGAATGGCTAAAATAAAATATATAACAATACCAAATGCTGAGGAGGAATTAGAACTCTCGTACATGGATGGCGGAAGGCAAAATGATACAGCCACTCTGGAAAATAGTTTTATAGTTTTCTGAAAAGTTAAACATACTCTTATCTTCTGACCCAGCAACTCCACTCCTAGAATAATAAAAACTTATATTCACACAAAAATCTGTACACCTGTGTTTACATAGCTTTATCTGTGAAAGCCAAAAACTGGAAATTACTCAGTGTCCTTCAGTGAGCAAACGGATGAGCAAATGGTGGTGTATGCATACAATGGAATAGTACCGAGCAGTAAAAAGGAACAACCTGTTGATATACTAAACAACTTAGATAAATATTAAAAGCATTCTGTGGAGAGAAGCCAGTCTCAAAGGTTACATATTGTATGATTGATTCCATTTATTTGACATTCTCAAAAGATAAACCTATAACGATAGAAACCAGATCAGTGGCTGCCAGGGGCTACGGATAGGCGGTATTACTATAAAGGGATGACTGAGGGAGTTTTTTGGATGATAGAAGAGTTCAGTATCCTGATTGTGGTGGTGGTTACATGAATCTATACATATGTTAGACCACATAGAATTCTACTTCAAAAGGGAAAAAAGGTCAATTTTACTGTGTGATCATTTTTAAAGATTAGTTTAAATTTAAAAAATAATTTTTTTAGGGAAAATCACCAAAAGTTGAATAAATGAGGCAAACAGCAGTCATAGGATGAACAGCCATATGGAGTTTCATTAGATATTTAGCTCAGTCCATGTGGAAACCAAGATGTGATGGAGTTTATCCAAGGTCATTGGCAAGCCGGGGATGAATGAGAAGGGAAAGTTACACCCTCCTGCTTCAGTGCTGTTTCCAGTAAATGTTTAAGTGTCTTCAACTGAAAGATGTGCTGTGGAGAGTTGCAGAATAATTTTCTTCTCATGAATCCAGTCTAGGGAGGATATGGTGGGGATAGAGGAGCAGAGGGGAACTGCTTCCTGGTACTTTAGAAAATCAGCCCCAATCTGCAGAAAAATTTGTTTTAATCAGTCTGTGATCATGTGTTTTTTGAGCAAACAGAGTTAATTTTGCAGGATATCTGTTCCTGACTATGTGTCAGAAGTAAAAGAAGTCTATAAAGCTGGTCTTTGGCCGGCTGATGCAAGCTTCCAGATATAGAGGAAAGACTAAAGCATTATAACAAAAGTGTAAGACCTGAAAACCTCATAGGATTGTATGATTATTCCCCAAAATGAAGACAAATGAAGCAATCCAATCTTTTACATCATTGAATTATTTATTAATTATATACAAATTTAGGCATTTAAATATGGAGATTTTTTTTTTTTAATTTCAGAATATTTTGGGGGTACAACACTTTGGCTATATATATTGCCCATGCACTGCCCGTGTCAGAGCTACAATCGTGGTCATCCCCCAAACTGTGCTCCCCGCATCCATTCAGTGAAAGTTTTTCCCATCCCCTCCACCCACCTCCCGCCTGCCCGTCCCCTGATGAATATTATTGCCCTGTGTGATGTAAGTGTTGATCAGTTAGTACCAATTTGATGGTGAGTACCAGTGGTGCTTGTTTTTCCATTCCTGTGACACTTCGCTTCGAAGAATGGGTTCTAGCTCCAACCAGGATAATACCAGATGTGTTAATTCACTATTGTTTTTTATTGCTGAGTAATACTCCATGGTATACATATACCACATTTTATTAATCCACTCGTGTATTGATGGGCACCTGGGTTGTTTCCACATCTTTGCAATTGTGAATTGTGCTGCTATAAGCATTCGTGAGCAGATGTCTTTATTATAAAATGTCTTTTTTTCCTTTGGGTAAATACCCAGTAGTGGGATTGCTAGGTCAAATGGTAATTCTACTTTTAATTCTTTGAGGTATCTCCATATTCTTTTCCATAGAGGTTGTACTAATTTGCAGTCCCACCAGCAATGTATGAGTGTTCCTATCTGTCCACATGCCCGCCAACATTTGTTGTTTGGGGATTTTTTGATATGAGCCAATCTCACTGGAGTTAAGTGATATCTCGTTGTGGTTTTGATTTGCATTTCCCTGATGATTAGAGAAGTTGAGCAATTTTTTATATGTTTGCTGGCCATTTTTCTGTCTTCTTTTGAAAAGTTTCTGTTCATGTCCTTTGCCCATTTTTTAATGGGATTGTTTGATTTTTTCTTGTTGATTTTCCTAAGTTCTGTATAGATTCTGGTTATCAGCCCTCTATCAGATGTGTAGCATGCAAATATTTTCTCCCATTCTGTAGGTTGTCTGTTCACTCTAGTGATAGTTTCCTTGGCTGTGCAGAAGCTTTTTAATTTGATCAGGTCCCATGTATTTATTTTGGTTGCTGCTGTAATTGCTTTGGGGGTCTTGTTCATAAATTCTTTGCCTAGGCCAATGTCCATAAGAGTTTTTCCAACATTTTCTTCAAGAATTCTTATGGTTTCATGTCTTAGATTTAGATCTGTTATCCATTGTGAGTTGATTTTTGTGAGAGGTGAGAGGTGTGGGTCCAGTTTCAGTCTTCTACATATGGTCATCCAGTTCTCCCAGCACCATTTGTTGAATAGGGAATCTTTTCCCCAGTGTACGTTTTTCTGGAATTTGTCAAAGATCAGGTGACTGTATGAGGTTGGTTTTATATTTGGGTTCTCAGTCCTGTTCCATTGGTCTACGTCTCTGTTCTTGTGCCAGTACCATGCAGTTTTGGTTACTATAGCCTTGTAGTATAGTTTGAAGTCTGGTAGATGCTTCCCAATTTGTTCTTTTTGCTTAAGATTGCTTTGGCTAGATGGTGTCTTCTCTGGTTCCACACAAAGCATAGAATTATTTTTTCTGGATCAGCAAAAAATGATGTTGGTATTTTGATAGGGACTGCACTGATTCTGTAAATCACTTTAGGTAGCAAAGCCATTTTTACTATGTTGACTCTGCCTATCCAAGAGCATGGTAGGGTTTTCCATCTATTTACATCTTCTGCAATTTCTTTTCTCAGTGTTTTGTAATTCTCTCTATATAGGTCTTTGACCTCCTTAGTTAGATATGTTCCTAAATATTTAATTTTCTTTGTTGCTATTGTGAAAGGTATTGCATCTTTAATTTGTTTCTCGGCTTGATTGTTATTAGCATATATGAAGGCTATGGATTTGTGTGTATTAATTTTGTATCCTGAGACTTTGCTGAATTCATTTATCAATTCCAGTAATCTCTTGGTTGAATCTTTGGGGTTTTCTATGTATAATATCATATCATCTGCGAATAGCGAAAGTTTGACCTCTTCTGCCCCCATCTGGATGTCCCTGATTCCTCTGTCTTGTCTGATTGCTCTGGCCAGGATTTCCAGCACTACATTGAAAAGAAGTGGAGATAGTGGGCACCCTTGTCTAGTTCCTGTTTTAAAGGGGAATGCTTTCAATTTTTCCCCATTCAGTATGATATTGGCTGTGGGTTTATCGTATATGGCTTTAATAGTTTTGAGGTATGAGCCATCTATGCCTATATTGTTAAGAGTTCTTATCATAAAAGGCTGCTGGATTTTGTCAAAAGCCTTTTCTGCATCTATTGAAAGGATCATATAATCTTTGTTCTTGCTTTTATTTATATGGTGAATTACATTTATAGATTTGGGTATGTTGAACCATCCCTGCATCTCAGGAATGAAGCCCACCTGATCGTGATGAATTTTTTTTTGATGTACCTTTGAATTTGGTTTGCAAGAATTTTATTGAGAATTTTTGCATCTATATTCATAAGGGATATTGGTCTGTAGTTTTCTTTTCCTGTTGTGTCCTTTCTGGCTTTGGTATCAAGATGATATTGGCTTCGTAGAATGAGTTTGAGAGGATTCCATCCTTCTGGATATTTTCAAATAATTTCTGCAGTATGGGCACTGGTTCTTCTTTGTAGGCTTGGTAGAATTCAGGTGTGAACCCATCTGGTCCAGGACTTTTTTTTGTGGGAAGATTTTTTTATTACTGCTTTGATTTTGGTGCTTGATATTGGTCTGTTTAGAAAGTCTGTTTCTTCCTGGTTGAGCCTAGGGAGATAGTATGTTTCTAAGAATTTGTCTATTTCCTCCACATTTTCGTGTTTGTGGGCATAGAGATTTTTGTAGTATTCAAAGATGATGTTTTGTATTTCCATGGTATCAGTTGTGACCTCTCCTTTTTCATTTCTAATTGAGCTTATTAGAGTCCTTTCCTTTCTGCTTCTGGTCAACCTGGCAAGTGGCCTGTCTATTTTGTTTATCTTTTCGAAGAACCAGCTTTTTGTTTCATTGATCTTCTGTATTGTTCTTTTGTTCTCGATTTCATTTAATTCTGCTCTGATCTTGGTTATTTCTTTTCTTCTGCTGGCTTTAGGATTGCTTTGCTCTTCCTTTTCCATTTCCTTAAGATGATTCATTAGTTTACTGATTTGTGACCTTTCTGTCTTTTGGATGTGGGCATTTAAGGCAATAAGTTTTCCTCTCAGGACTGCTTTTGCTGTATCCCACAGATTTTGATAACTTGTGTCCCCATTATCATTTAGTTTGAATAATCTTTTGATTTCCATTTGAAGCTTCTCCTTGACCCAATAGTCTTTCAGCAACAGATTGTTTAGTTTCCAAGTTTTTGGATGAAGATGTGAGTTTCTGTTGGAATTGATTTCTAATTTTATTCTGCTGTGGTCTGAAAAGATACATGGTATGATTTCTATTTTTTTGAATTTGTTTAGATCTGTTTTGTGGCCTAGGATGTGGTCAATTTTAGAGAAAGTTCCATGAGCTGATTAGAAGAATGTATATTCAGTGTTATTTGGGTGGAGTGTTCTGTAGATATCTGTTAGGCCCAAATGTTCTAGGTCCTTTGTTTCTTTGTTTATTTTTTGTTTGGAGGATCTGTCCAGTTCCGTCAGTGGGGTGTTGAAGTCCCCTGCTATTATGGCATTGCTGTTTATTATGTTGTCTAGATCTAGCAGTATTTGCTTTATGTACTTGGGCGCTCCTGTGTTGGGTGCATAAATGTTTAGGATTGTTAAATCCTCTTGTAAGATTTTTCCCTTCACCACTATATAGTGTCCTCAGGAGGAGTGTCCACCTCATCCTGAGGTGCAGGTAGAAACACAATTTCTTTTGGCTGCAGTGTGAGAGCCGAATTGGGAAAATTCTACACAGCTCAGAGGTTGCTTATCTAGCCACGTGTGTCTGCCCTTCTGATGTGTGTCTCCGTGTGATACTGGTTGACAGGGGGATCTCCAATTGTGCACCCCTTTTCCACCACTAGACCCCAAGGTGAGGGGGGTGGCCGTCTGTATCCCCAGCAGTCTCTACCAGGGGAATGTTCCCACAGGGAGGGGGGGAATAGTGGCCACTAGAAGCGCTCTTGGATGGTGCGAAATTCCCTAATGAAGTGGGCAGGGTTATGGGGAGCTGCTCTGGTTCAGCCTGTGGCTCTTGAGGTATTTGGCTGTCATGAGAACCGGCAGTTATACCAAATGAGTCACTATAGCCAGCAACCTTCAAAATGACCAATCTCTGGGGTACAGGAGGGCTGGGACCTGAAGGGTGGGCACTAGGACCAGCACGTAGCGGACTTGTCAGAGGCCAGAGCTGGGGTAGCAGGACCAGATGGACGAGCTGCAAACTGTTTCCAATACACAAAGGTCCTGCCGCTACAGTTCCGGGATCTCATCCTACCTGGAACCCACGATGCAGCTGTCCCTGGCCACCAAAGGCAAAGCCTGTCTCGCCCCAGTGGAAGAGCCCCCGGCCGGGGCAGGGCGGAGCTAGAGACCTGGCTCACAGCTCCGGGCCCGCCGCCAGCCTGGTGCACAGCAGGGCTCCGATCGCACCCAGGAGCGCAGCTTTTCTCCGCAGGCCGAGGCGGCAGTTGCGAGCAACCTCTAAGGGCATGTCCCGGTCTCCGTTAAACTCCTGGGCCCAGTCCCGCTGACTTCTAGTGGCGCAGTGCTGGCCTGTGGGTTCCCGCGCACTGTCCCAGGAAGCTGTATCTCTGCTCGGTCCCTGCCCGGTCCCTCCCCAGCCCTGAGCGGTCTCTGTATGTTGCAGCTGAGAGTTGTGTTTGGCTCTTGCAATTGCTTCCTCTCCACAGGGTCTGCTGCCTTGCGCCAACCGCTTTGCCCCAACTCTGGGCTTGTCCCTGACTGCGTGGATGGGGAGGCACGTAACCGCTTGGGGGGCAGGTCGCGCTGCGTCATCCTGGCGAGTACGTCCTTCCTGCGCTCTGGGCTCTATTGTGTTCCGTGCGCCCTCCGATCTTTGTGAAAATTTTGTACCTGTTTTCTTGGGCTGGGCATTCCGTGTTATTTCTCTGTAATTCATGATGCTGTTTTCGGAGTGAGCGGTCCGTGCTCGCAGGTAGCCGCTGGCATTTTTCACCTCCTTCCCTGGGAGCGGTGCGGTGGGAGGACTCTATCACACCGCCATTTTTTCGACAGACCTAAATATGGAGATTCTTAAGGGAAATTTATTTTTTTTTACCCTCTGACATACTATTTCATGGTTGTTAAATGTTCCATTCAAGACTGAAGAGAATGTTTAATATATTTTTCTATCTGTTTTGTTTAGGATGACAATCATAAAAGATATGATGAAGACTTTTAATGCAACTATCATGTATATTCATAAATGTTTGTTTCATTTACCATTTTTTTTCTCTAGCTTTTCTTATAGTCTCATAGTCACTGAAAACCTCAGGGTAATAAAATGGCATAGATATGTTAACAAATGAAACAACTGCAACTCTAAATAAAGCAGCCAAGAAATAAATTTGTAAATACATTACCAACTTCTCGTATATTGTAATAATGGATCATATACACTGTAAAAATTGAAACCTTAATGAGAAAAATAGTATATATCTGTTTGGATTTATGTCAAGAAATCTATTCGACGACACTAACGATCTAAAAATTTCTTAATAAACTCTGTCATACCTTGAAATATTGAAAATACATTACATTTGTTTCAAATTTAGTTAATATCATTAAAATAAGAGAGTTAAAGTGATAGATTTTTAAAGCTGTAGGACACTTTAAAGATCCCTTGTTACCACCCTTGCAGATGAGGAGATTGAGGCGTAGAGGCACAGAGCTAGTTTGCGGCAGAACAGCTGCCTCCCAGTCTCCAGAAATCAGTGCCTCATTTTCTTTCCTCTGCTCTTGAATGGTTCTCCTCAGGCCTCTAAAAGTGTAGAATTTTTCCTGACTGGTTGGGAAAACTTTCTCATCAGTCAGATGGTCTTCTGGTAACATTGCCTAAAAATAAATAGAACAATTTCTTCCTAAATTTTCAGAGCACTCTGTTTTAGGGACAAGAAAAATGATTGTCCAAGTTGCAGAGATTTCTGTAATGTCTGCTGCTATGTGAACAACTATGCCATTGTTTGAAAAATCTTACACATATTGTAGTCTAACATGCTAATTCTGTATCCATGGAAATTCATGCAAATTCAATACTATGAATTTCATTTTTCATCTGTCAAATAATGTCAGAGTCATCTCTAAATGAAAAGTCCACATTTAAGAAAGGTATAACTCTAGGCTAAATGAAATTAGCCAGACACAGATAGGAAAATACTGTATGATCTCATTTATAGGTGGAATCTAAAAAAAGTTGAATACAAAGAAACAAAGAGTAGGAAGGTGGTTACCAGGAGGGAGGCCCAGGGATAAGGGGGATTGGGAGATATAGGTCAAAGGGTATAAAGTTGCCATTATGTAGGATGAATACGTCTACTATCTAACGTACAACATGAGGACTACCATTAATACTATTTTGTTGTATACTACAAATTTGCTAAGAGAGTAGATTTCAGGTGCTCTTACCACATGCAAATAAAGAAAGGTAACTATGTGAGGAGATGGCTATGTTAATTTCTTTGAATGCAGTAATCATTGCACTATGAATATGTATATCAAAACATCATGTTGAACACCTTAAATATGGACAATAAAGGAAAGAAAGAAAGGTATGACTCATTGGACATAAAATCCCTGCTCCTGGTTTCAAGAATTTGGGTTGGGATTTCAAGATGTCAAATTTGGAGAGAAGGAGAATAAGATAAAGGAGAAAGAAAGAAATCTTACTATTTGGACTATGAAGTTGTTGAGGAAAGAGGTGGGAAAGTTGTTTTAGATTCTGAGCAAAAATTCTGAGAGTATTTCCTTAGAACTAATATTAGTTATGGTGAGCTCAGGTCAGTTCAGTTTGGTCTAAATTCAAGCTCGTTGTTGGCTTAACAGACCCGAAGTGGGTGGCCCACAAACCCCAATACCATGTATTATTGATCTACAGTGGAATATATTCTGTGCCCAACCACTTACAAACAACCCAACTGTTATTAATCTGAGGATTTGTCTTCATTCAAAAGGCAGAACTTCTTTGTTTGTTTGGAATATGTAGAAACCCAATGGAAAAACTTAATTTACTGGCCCTATCTATGTATTTCTCCTGTGTTCCTGTTCATAAGGCCATTTTCTCATGATCTTTTTCTACTTAAAAAGTTAGAATTTAATTGGGATGGGGAAAGGTGGTGGCTTATGAGTTTATGCTGGGAACCAGGAGAGGAACCATATAAGTCTTTCAGGAGGCCATTTTATAGAGCCCCTTCTTAACCATTGTGTGACACCAATTCTGGATTGTCATTGTGTCCTTTTAAGGGAAGAGATCTGTTTGGTAGGTTCATCCACAGTTAAGAATAAAGGATTTTGTTTGCCATCCCTCTGAAGGATATTTGTACTTTAAGAGAAAGAAATCCAAAAACTAAAAGAAAAAAAAAATCAGTGAGTGAGAAATTTTAGGTGATGTGTATAGATGTGATGTGTGTATGATTCTATATGATACATATACATACATATTCTCACATCTATGTGAGAGACATTTTGGAGTGAAATGCCTTTCCTGGAGCCCTTTAAATGGTATCATTGAGATCTTCAATATGGCTGTCTTGAGGCTCAGTAATGGCCAGAATTTCCTTTCAGGTTTTGGGTCCTGCTTTATTAATGTATTTGATCAAAGTTTTGTGATGTCTCCTGGCTAAGCAGTTCCTCTCATTCAATAACACCAACAATGGTAATGTCTTTTGCGGGAGAGACTATGTTTTCTTCACTTCTGTGTTCCCGGCATCTGTTACATGGCATGGTATTGAGGAGATGCATCACACAACATGTAGAATAAATGGATAAATGAAAGCTCATGAAGGATGCAAGGATGCAAGGTAAGACCCACAACAATGGTGATCTATATGTCTTAGTAGGTGGAAGCCTCACATTGACCACTACCCCCTTTCAATAAGTGTTTAAGATAATTTACAATGCGGGGAAAGCACGCATATATACAGTCCACAAAAAAAATAGAAAAAATAGGGAAGTCATTCAAGGAAGGCTTGGTAAGGATGGCATTGTGTTCACTCATTCAATCATTGAATCATTCATTTTGCAAATATTCTTTGAGCTTCTACCATGTTTCTGGCACTGTGCTAGGCATTTGAGGACTGCCCTCACAGAGTTTACAATTGGGTTTGGATGCATGACAGATAGTCCTTCCTGGACATTATCATGGAGAACATCAAGGGAGCCTCCAAAGAATAGTGAATGGGCATTTTTCTGGAGGTCATGAACGTAGGCAATGTATGCCTGGCCCCCAAGTCAAAAGGCTGAGAGGACATGCTCAAGAGTTACTGTATGTAGCAAGATATAAGAGCATACTGGTGTTCTGTATCTACCTGTCACTCTGACTTCAGAGATTTGTTCCCAGGATTTCAAGGAATAATCTCCCTCTGGTCTGCTAACAAGATTTGTCTTTCTCCATAAAAATTCTAGAAGAAAATGTAGGAAAAAGTTTTCTAGACATCAGCTTAGGCAAAGAATTTATGACTAAGACCCCAAAAGCAAATATAGCAACAACAAAAACAAATAAATGGGACTTGATTAAGTTAAAAAGCTTCTGCACAGCAAAGGAAATAATCAACAGAGTAAATAGACAATCTACAGAATGGGAGAAAGTATTCACAAACTATATATCTGATAAAGAGCTAATATTCAGAATCTACAAAGAACTCAAACAAATCTGCAAGAAAAAAAAACCATTACCAAGTGGGTAAAAGACATGAACAGAAGCTTTTCAAAAGAAGATAGACAAATGGCCAATACACATATGAAAAAATGCTCAATGTCACTAATCATCAGGGGAACACAAATTAAAACCACAGTGAGATATCACCTCACCCCTGTCAGAATGGCCATTATTAAAAAGCCAAAAAACAATAGTTGCTGGTGTGGATGCAGAGAGAAAGGAATAATTATACACTGTTGGTGGGATTGCAAATTAGTACAATCTCTGTGGAAAACAGTGTGGAGATTTCTCAAAGAAATAAATGTAGACTTACCATTCGACCCAGCAATCCCACTACTGCATATGTACCCAAAGGAAAAGAAGTCATTTTATCAAAAAGACACCTACACTTGAATGTCTATTGTAGCACAATTCACAATTGCAAATATATGGAATAAACCCAAATGCCCATCAATTCATGAGTGGATAAAGAAAATGTGGTGTATGTGCTATACCATGGAGTACTACTCAGCCATAAAAACGAATGAAATAATATCTTTTGCAGCAACTTGGATGGAACTGCAGGCCATTATTCTAAGTGAAGTATCTCAGGAATGGAAAAAAAAACACCACATGTACTATCTAATAATTGGGAGCTAATCGATGGGCACACACAGGCGCAAAGAGATGTGAAGGTCATTGGAAATCAAGAAGGGGGGAGGGGTAAAAACTTACCTATCGGGTACTGTGAACACTATTCGGGTGATGGGCACACTAAAAGCCCCGACTTAAGCATTATAAACGGTATCTATGTAACAAAAACATTTCTACCCCCTTAATATTTTGAAATAAACCATACCAATCCCTCCCTCCCAAAAAAGATTTTGCTTCTTTCCTTTCAGGAGTATCTGAAAACTATTTTGATGCCAGAGCCATGGCATGATATTGAGGACCTTAAAAAGGAAAGAGAGAGACAGACAGGTAGAGAGAGATGTTTCTTTGGTTGATACATCATGTGTTTTTGCAGAACTATGCCTAACCCATCACTCATTCCCTTCACTAATCTATTTAAAAGAGAAATAAAATTATCATAGATTTGTCCATTTTGCTCTTTATTATGTATACATAGAGCCAGAGAAAATCTCTAAGCTAAGGGATAGGAACTATTTTATTTGCCTGCTCCCCTGTGATTGTGCCTATATTTCCTCAATATTTGGTTTGCAGAAGAAACAGGAAAATATGATAGTGACTCAAGTGCAAAATCAACTCTGGGAAGTATTTCAGAAGTAATCAGGTTTTTTGTAGGAAAAGAAGCTTTCCTACAAAGTTGGGGGTTTGGTGTTGGAAGAAAACAATTACAATTGAGTTGCATGTATCTCAAACTTTTCTGCACCTGGCTTGTGAGTGGGGTCTACTTGTGTGAATGTCAGCTGGTAACTAGCAATATGTGCTCAATGAATGAATGAATGATGCTCTTGGCCCATAGAAGCATTGCATATCCCTATAAATATTTAAGTAGTTAATTATTAAGTTGAAATTTCAGCTCAATATAAAGAAGAATTTTCTCAAATTAATTTCATTCAAAAATGGAAGAGAAAAATTATCTTTTTTTAAAAAGAATGGATTACTTTGTAGAATATTTACTCTCCAATTATGTGTGCAAGCAGAAGCAGAAAAACTATTGATAAGGAATTTTGTGGAGGGCATGAACATACAACATCTAAGATTACTTACAACTCATTCAATTTACAACAGAATTCAATGATTCTCTGGTAAATACGTTGTCCCATCTTAGTCAAAGCATTAATCTTTTATCCAAATCTTCCTTTCTTCATTTCTTCAATCAAAAGCATTGATAAAAATAGTGATTAAAATTGATGTAAGCCCTATAGCTTCAAGCTATATATATATTTTTATATATAGCACATATATTCATATATTCCTATATATGACATGATTTTAAAAGATTCCCGGACCTCAGTTCTATAATTTATTTGGATATCAACTAATTTCTTTTATCTATCATGAATGTCGAGTACCAAGCAGTGACATCTAGTCATTAAGATCAGCAGAACACCCTAATTGACTTTTTCTATTCCATTTACTACTGAAAGGGATTGCTTATTTGATGATTATGTCACAACTTGGCCAAGGATCTAGACACCATTGAAACTGATGTAAATAAGCTCCCACTGCTAAGTAGGAGTTCATATTGCAATTTTTTCACATTAACCTTTCTCTTAATGAAATAATAACAATATGGTAAATATTTGTACAGAAATCTATAGTTTGTTAAGCAAATCCTCATACGTGTTTGATATAGTGCATTTTACACCTTACTATAGCCTCACAACAATCCTGCTGTTATTATCATTTTACATATAAGAACATTTAAGCTCAAGACAGTTGAGTGACTTTTCCAAAGTTACCCAAATAGTAAGTGATTAAGCTGAGAGTAAAAACCCAGTTTTCTGATTCCTAATTCCACATTCCTTACCCACTTTATTAATAATTAATAAATGTTCTCATCAGTTTCTTCAAAGAGGTAATTGAGTTAATAACAAGTTCATTGTTATTTGAATGCTCTTCAGTGTAAAATGTAGGATTGTGATTAATGTAAATACTATAGAAATAGGCCCTGTAGAAACAGATTGTTGGCTTTAAAAATTTTCTCAAAGTCCCTTTAGAAATTACAACAATGACATATAATTTTTTAATAAACATAATTAAGAAGTACTTAAATGTTTACAAGATCTTCTACTATGTAATGAGACTTCAAATAAAACTGTAGTATAATCCAAAAGAGTAATAATCATGACTGTGTCTATATGACTGTAAAACAATTGTTCTATTTTTAATTTGATATTGCTAATTATTTAATTAATAATTAAATAATTGGTCATATTTTTGACATAGCAGAAGTAAGACTTCTATCTAAAGAAACATAAATACACAAATGAAAATTCAAGAATTCAGCACAAAATAATCTTATTTTTCTTCCATAAATTATTTTGCTAATCACTTTTTAAAAAATATTTGTCTTCAGGGTCTAATAAGACCTTAAGCTTCTTGAGTACCTAAGCTATATCTAGGTTATATTTTTCTCCAACACATTGTTAGAAACAGAGGAGTGGTTCAATAAATATGTATTGAATTGAATCAAATGTTAAACAGATGAGCTTCTACAATATCCTATTATATGATCTTTGATAATTTTCCACAGCTGTTCACATTTCTCAACAAAATGAGAACCATCACTTTCAATATGGATGATGACTACTCCTTCTTTCCTAAAACCACTCATCCCTTGGCTTGAGAATACTACTCTCCTGGTTTCCAGCTCTCCCTCTTGCTTTGCCTCTGTATTTCCCTTTAATGTTGGTGCTTCCCAGGACCCCCTTTTCTACCTCCTTCTGTTTCCTTCCCACATTACCCCGGGTATCTTCATATGCTAATAATTTCCAAATCTATATCTGTAGTTCATAGCCTTCAGTTGAGATCTAGACCTATATAATTAGCTACCCACTGGACAGCTTCGCCACTTCAATTGAATATTGCACAAACACCTCAAGCTGAACTTAATCTCTTTCTCCACAACCGACTCCTCTTGTTATATCTGTCATTCACTTAGGCTTCTAAGTCAGAAACATTAGAGTAATCCTTGACTCCTTCTGTCCCTCATTCCCCACTTCTTTAAGCCATATGTCCTGGTGAATCTTCCTCCTTAATATCTCCTCACATTGGTTTATTTTCTCCATCTTCACTACCACAACTTTTGTAGAGGCTCTTATCCTTTCTCCTAAATGATCTGGCCTCCCAACCCATTCTCCATGCTATAGCGTGAGTTCTCATTATAAAGTGAAAGTGTGCTCAGGTCCTTCCCAACTTAAATTATACCTCATTGGCTCACGCTTGCCCCTGGGATAAAATCCAGCTTCTCGGTAGAGCCTCACAGCTTTCCATGATCTGACCCCTTCTCCCTCCTCTAGCTTCTTCCTTGACCTTGTTTTCTAGTGCAAGCCATAATAACCTACTTTTGTTTCTCCATATATGCTATCTTCCCTTTTGTATCTATACCACTGCAAATGTCCCATACTTTTCAGGCCCGAAATGAAGAGAGGAGGTTAGGAGGACATACCCCACTCTAGCAGATTAGAAGAAACAAGACATCCAGGGACTGTGTAGTAGTAGCAGCTTCCAAGTGGAGTGGAAGATAGGCTGGGCCCTAGAGATCTGTGGTTAATAAGAAAATAAGAGTGTAATTTGGAGGTTGGAACATCCTTGTGGGTTTATTTAATAGAGAAGACAAAGGAAATGTAGGAGAAGAAAGAGGAAATGTTACCCACAGCCAACTTGACAGCTAAGGGAACCACGAAACTCTTGATCTCCTGATTCCCATAGTTCTCCAGTAGGTGACATGTCACCTTTCTTCTCCTGCTTTTTCCCCCCCAATTAATTATAAAATTAATAATGGCTAGTATTTACTGAGAATTTAATGTGCACTAACAATTTTTCTTATGGACTTTATATAATGTCTTATTTAATTCTCTCATCGACCTTATGAGGCAGGTGGTTTTAGCTTCATCTTACAGATGAGGATACTGATGAATATGGAGGTCAAATGACCTGAAATAACTTTCCAAGCTGGCACAGCTAGGAAGGGGAGTAATTTGATCATGTATCTGTCTAGAATCAGACTTAAAGAAAACTGACATCTCGTAGACAGCCTATCTCTCTGATCTGTAGATAAGGGCTTTGTTTTCATGGAAGTTTTTTTTTTTTTATGAGACACTTCTTTTATGACTGATACTAAATGCATTAAATTTTGTCTCTTTTATTTAATGATTTCCATGTGCATACCATGAACTTCTTAAGAAAAACTGGAGCATTATGACTGTCTTTGTTAGAATATTCTTTTCTCCTTTACAGCAGATACACAGATTGTGAAATGGTTAATTGCAGCAGTTTGAGCTATCTTAACTGAATTGAATTTATTCAAAGTTAATTTAATCAATTGATTCAATGGCCTTATAGAGATATGACCTTTCTCATGAGGGAACTAGATATACAATTTATTAATAACATTATTCCAAACCTCTATGTGTATAAACAAAAAATTTAAACTTGAAGAACACCCAAAGAAATGAAACACTGTGAACTAGACATAGTGGAGTATATGAACAGCAATGCTTCCCCGGCCTCAGAACCCAATGTCACACCAAATTAGTAAGTTGTCAGCTACAAAAGAACAGGGATCTTTTTGGAATCTAAATGTGTACTCATTTCTTTTCCCTATACCAAAGATATTTAGAAGGAAACATTTTAAAGACTAATACAAATAACCAGCCTCACACAAATAAGTTTGAGTCTCCAATCAGAGACTCAAACTTAAACACTCTTTAAAAATTCTTTCCTATTCTTTCCTTGAGAGTCCATCTTCTCATGTATTTTCTCATGCAACTGATTTTCAACCTAGCAGACATATTGTATCAATCCCCATGTGAACAAATCAGATAATTATATTAAAATACACTGTAATTGAGAGAAATAAGGCAGTGGAAGAATAGAGGATGTGGGGGAGAGGTATATGTAAAACAGTGGCTCAGAAAAAATATGGCTCATTTTGACAAACCTACCCTATATGTACTTAGAAATAAATTCTTATGCTCTAGCTAGAGCAAAATGAATTTAGATGCACTTTATCATAAGGCATGTACATGATGCTATTTCCTTGTCATTTGGTGGTCTGGAAATAATTGGCTTTTTGAGAATTGGCCACTAAGAATTTTTAGAAATATAATATTAACTCTTCAATGTGAATGAGATCCACATAGTAAACTACTGGTGCTGTGTACAAAATACTACTCTAGTGACCAACAGAGATAACTATTGGTCCACAATTGCCTAAATTAATCTAAGGGATAGAATAAAATACTTGGCTCATATAAAACATAAACTACACTATATTCCACATTTTTTGCATATTGTGTGTGTGTGAGCTTATCAAAATCCAAGGTAATAGCTAGGCTGTGTCTATAGTCAACAACACAATAAGGAAAAGGATGTTCGCACGGTATTTTCAGCCAACTGGTTGGCAAAATAGGATTACTGCTAACTAGAAATTGTCTAGTGGATTTAATCAAAACAGATACTAGTTCAGAATAACTCAGACCAAAAGAATATTTCCTCCATTTAGAGAATAATTTTAAGAGGCAATTTGAAATCAATGCAAATCATGTCTTCAAGAAGTCCCTTCACTGTGTGAAGACAAAGGCTCTGCCTGTACAGAATCAATGATGGAACTGTTTGAAGAGCAGTCAGGTTTTTTGCTGACAAGCAGTTGGGAGTCATTTTATTACTCAAATTCCTTTTCCAGGAGCTATGATCAAAGCACCCATGAAGGTTCTTCTTTGTTCTTACCATCCACAAGTGTTCCTAAAGGAGAAAGTAGAAAATTTTACTGCCAAAACTGCAAAAGTTTTGTCAAAAATTTCCCAGTCTTTGAACTTGGTTTAAACTGACTATTGGTGTATCACATTAGAACTCTGGTCATTTGAACTAAGAACACATGCAAGCTATTCAAATTAACAAAAAACAAAACAAGCAAACAGGAAAACAAGTTATACGTGGTGGATGGGTAGGGGGAAAAGTAAGTGCATTGATTGATGCAATTGGCCAGTTTGATGCAAAGATCAAAATCAGTGAGAGTAGTCAAAATAGCCTGTATGAGTTGCTAAGATTTAGTTCAATTTAACAAATATTTATTCTGCATTCCAAACCAATGTGATCATCATTGTCCTAAGTGATAGAATAAGACACTGCCCCTGCCTCAAATGTCTTAAACGTGTAAATCGATACTTGCAGTTTAGTTCCATATACTGGTGGTGAACATATGAACAAGAATCAGAATTTCTATAGATGATGGAGTAAAAAAATTGGGCATGGGGGAAAAAAGAGAATCATAAAATGTATCACATTTACTGGATCCAAAGATGGAATTTAAAGATAAATACTGACCAAGGTGCCCCAAATGTTCCCCTCGGCTTGACTAAACTTTACACAAGCTGCTTTCTCATTCTAGGCCCTTGACTGCCCTTTCTTAGAGCATTTACTTTGGAAAACTAGTTATTGCAAATTCTTTCTATGCCCTCTTTGAGATATAAATCTTTTAAAAAGTCTCCTGCTAGTTCTACAGCTCAGGACTGTCTTTCTCAGTGACCACGGAGCCATTCCTTTGAAATGTAGTCATCAAGGAAGACAGAGCCCTGTCTCCCAGTCTCTGTGGGACAATAGGAACCTAACTTCCATGGGAGCCAATTAGCAAGCACAGGTGGTCTAATCATGGGGGAAAACATTTGCAAACTCAGAAATAACTCAATGGTCTGTACATATCCCATTGATCAGCCTCCTCCCTAACATCCTCCAGTACTTTTCTACTAGCTCATCTCAGCTCTCAAAAACACTCCTGCCTCTTGTTTCAATGGAGTTGAGTTTAGACTTAGTTCTGGTCTCTCTCTTCTATTGCAATAGCATGGACTAAAGTCTTCCTTGCCTGTTTCACTTGGTGTGGCGCAATTTTGTTTTGACAATAGAAAGTCAGCAAGTAGACAAGCAAAGAGGACCTTTTCCAGCAGAAAGCATACCATTGGTGAAGGCCTGGAAACATCATATTCTACCATGTGTTTAGAGAGATCTACACATATTTGCTACATCTGTGAGGCTGCTGTCCTCTGCCAACAACCCACCTTGTGTGCATTTGCGTCTGAAGATTTCCCACTCCCACCCAATTAGCAGGACCAGGATACAGGTGCTTCTGAGAATCGCATCTGTTGTCTTCTAATCTCTTCCCCTCCCCTACCCCCTAATCTGGAGAAATCTTATCCAAGACCTACATCTTCAATCACCTTGTATTACTATTTCCCCCTGGTCCCGCCACACAATCTTCTAGTTAAGTATGTTTGAAAAAATCATTCTCCCACGGCTCTTCCCTGAGGCAGGGAGGTAGAGTTGGCCAACTGTCTGAATAGGGCATGAAGATAATAGAAAATTCAGGTAGAAAACATAAATTAATATTGTCACAAAATTTATCAGACCAAGTCCACACTTTTCTCTAAAGTACTTCTTAATGCCACAAACTTATTTAGAGGTCTCATCTTTGTGATCCTAAAGCCCCACTCCAGCCAGCATAATGGGACCTCTGTTCTGGGGTACTCCTGGCACTGAGTATAAAGGTGCAGAATTTTCTGCAGTTTGTTTTCTTCAGATCTGTGACTAGAACAGATCATCTGTTCTACAGTCACACTAGTCCTAGTGTCTACTAGTCCTTCCTATCTTCTTGATGAAAAAGTCCTAAGAGGTCTTCTAAGTAGTGCAGTTCTGCCATTTTACAGAAGGAAGCTAAGGCCCAGAGAGCTGTAGGAACAAACCTAAATGCAGGAAGCTGGTCAATTACACAGTCTGGACTAGAACCTAGAACTTTTTTTTATCTGTTGAGTGCTTGACCTCTCTAAACTACACCCTGAGTATCCATGCGCAACTTGCTCAACCATTCCAGGTTTCAGATTGCTTATCTGCAAAATGTAACAATAGTAGCCACTTCATAGGGCTATTCTGAAGAGAAATAATATGGGTGAGCCCTTGGTGCAGTCTGACAGTTTGGGTTCAACAAACAGATCTCTTGCCAGTTCTCTTCTTTCCTTTCTCGATCATAGCATTTGTCACACTGCACTGATATCATTTATTTATGTCTCTATCTCAATTCATTGTAAACTCCTTTAGAGAAAAAAATAGCATTTATTTGATGATCTATCCTAATACTTCACCTGGTATAGTTGACTAATAAATGGTTTTTAAATAAATCAAATCGTAAAATGCTTTAAAAGAGGCAGAAACATAGCCACAGTTTTTATGGGCACCAAAACTATTTAAAAATAATCCTCCCTCAGGGAAGGGGGAATGGGGAGCTATTGTTTAATAGCTAGAATATAGAATTTCTATTTGGGATAATAAAAGAAAGTTCTGGAAATGGATCGTGGTGATGGTTGTACAATTTTGTGACTGTACGTAATGCCATTGAATTATACACTTAAAATGGTTAAAATAGTAAATTTTATGTTTCCTATTTTTACCACAATGTATTTAAAAGAAATAACTCCCCTTAAAAGTTGCATCCATACAGAACATTTTGTAGTATTACAGGAAGAAGAATGGAGTCCATGTTTAGACCAGTTGGAGACTTGGTCTCAATCTGGAAGTTACTGTTCTCTTTGCCCCCTCCCCACTAGCAAAAGGAGGATGGAATATGATCCTCTCTCCAGTTCCACAGCTGTGCAAGCAGAGGCAGTGGCAAGAGCCACAGAGACTTTCTTCCTGTACATGCAAAGAGGAGCCATTCCTTGGCAAGAAATGACCAGTGGCAACGATCTCAGGGAGAATATATCAGAGAACTTTAAATACAGTGGACAACCCTGTATTTCAAATACAAGTGTTTAGGACCTGCAAATACAGAGACTAAAATATTTTGTATTTATAAAGTAAAGCACTGACCTCCTAGGCAGTCAGGCCTACCCTTAAACTTGCACAGGCTGCTAGATGAGTCATTGATAACCTCCCCAGCATCCAGCCTCTCTTCTGCCTCCGTGTTCCTGCTGCTGCCTATGCCCCAATCATGTCAGTGCATAGCATTGTCTGTCACACATAGAACAGTTAGCCAGAGGAAGGCTGGACTTACCTATTGTCAGCTAGCAATGGGGTGGAAAGACCAAGATTCCCCATGTCCAGAGTGCACCTGTTAGGTAAGCAGAGCCTCTGGGTGTGCAGTCTGGCTATGGAGGCCCTCCAAATCACTGCCTGTCTCCTCTGACAATCCCCCTGGGCTCCAAGAGAAAGAATTGTGACTCCCAGTTCCCTTTCTCTCCTGCCTCCCTATTAGATGAGGGTGAAAACAGAAATCATGCACGTAAATGTACAAGATTGAACATTAAGTTATAAAAATTTCTTGTAGTTGATTTTTTAAAAAAAATCATAGCTAGTGTTTTATAGCCACCTAGTGGCTGAAATTGGGCTTTGCAGTTAGAAATTTTATTTTCTCTCAAACATTAGCTCTAAAGTCTAACTTTATTTGTTGTCTAAATACTGCTTCGAGATAGATAACGTTATGAGAAATCTTAGATTAATTAAGGAGACTAAACATGAGGAAGCCGAATATAGGGTCGTTTCAGAATGCTTCCTAAAGAGGCTTTAAACTTCTGGGTTCTCCAAATGGACACATATGACCTTGGTTCTGAGGGTGTGATGATGATAACAATCATTATACTAGAATAGCTAACATCATCTGAGTGCATATTATGTGCCAGACAGTATTCTGAATGCTTTCCTAGGACAGCGAAATCAAAAAGGCTCCCCGCCAATTTAAAGCTTGCTAATGCTTTCACTCCTATGTGGTTGGTTTTCAAACACGTGGGAAGGGCAGAAGTGCCCTAGGAATTTAGAGATGGAACTTGATAAAGGCATTTCTCAGAGACATTTCAGACAACAGGAAATTGACTTGAAAGGTTGGCATGAAGTGGACAGGCGCAGAGGGGGAGGCATGACCCCAGTACAAAGGGGCAGCAGGATCACTGGAAGAAGCAAAGCTATGGGTGATGGTGAGGGAGGTAGGTGAGTGTACAGAGTGATGCAGATGAAGCCGAGAATGGCCACCAGCGTGGGAAGAGAGGAAAGTCAGAAAGGTCAGTTTGGGCCATATTGTTTATGTAGAATCTTGACGTTAGATTAAGAAGTTAGATCTTTTAGCCAAATGGTTATGGAGAACTACTGAGAGTTTAAAAAATAATATTTATTGCTTTTGTAATTTTTCAAAACCAAATCATGCCCAGTGTAGAATATTTGGAAACTAAGAAAGATACAAAGCTAAAAGACTGTCTGTAACTCTACTGCTCTTTGTTAATATTTGGAATATATCTTTCAGTCTTTATACCACCCACACACATTTTCCTCCAAAATAATCTGACTGCACTTTACATAGTAATTTTACAGTATTTTAATGTTTAGGTTTTGTCTTTTATTAAGTACATGTCTATTATAAATAAAAAATAGAAACATAAATACTAAAACAAAACTAAACTAAATTATAAGCAATTCCAAGCTCCTAACATTAACAATTATTTTTATTGTGTGTGTATGTAGTTATCCTTTTGGGAAAAAAATAGATCCCATTAATAAAATAGAATAATTTGCAAACTGTTTTAGAACTTGCAGTTTTCTTTTAATATACCATGAAATTCTTGATATATTGACATGTGCATTTTTACAGTAAAATTTAATGGCAACATTGTATACAAAGTAATTTACCCCATTTCATATTTATGTATTACCTTTTTTGTCTTTATCAAAAATCAATTAGTCATTGATGGGTCTATTGTTGGCCTCTCTATTCTGTTTCATTGGTCTATTTGTCTATATTGACTTCAATATCATAATCTTGATCAATGTATCTTTATACCAAGACCTGAAGTCAGATAGTAAAAGTTATATAACTTTGTTTTCAATTTTCAAAGTTGTTTTGGCTAGTCTATGTCCTTTACATTACCATGTGAATTTTAGAATGAGCTGATAACATCTATAAATGAGCCTGCTGAGATTTCAATTGGGATTGTATTATATCTATTGATAAGCTGATATTTTATCCATAAACATGGCATTTATTTCTATGTATTTAGGACTTCAATTTCTCTCAATATTTTTTTAGTTTGCAGTGTACAGGTCATACACATTTTTTTCTCATATTTATCCCTAAGTAGTTTATATTTTTATGCTATCAAAAATTGTATTGTTATGTTAATTTTAATTTCCAATTGAAGGTTACTAGCATATAGAAATACAATTGATTTTTTATATTGATCTTGCATCTTCCCATCTTGTTAAACTTACCTATTAGATGTCATATTTATAATTCCCTAGGGTTTTCTACATAATCATTTCATCTGTGAATCAAGACAATTTTACATCATTTCCAGTCTTGATGTCTTTTATTTCTTTTTCTTGACTGGCTGGACTGGCTAAGACATCCAGTACAATGTTGAATAGAAGGGCTGAGAGTAAATATTTTTGCCTGATCCCTCATCTTAGGAGAAAGCATTTCGTCTTTCATCATTAAGTATGATGTTAGCAGTACAGTTTTCATACTCAACTTTTATTAGGTTGAGGATATTCCTTCTATTCCTAGTTTGCTGAGTGTTTTTATCGGGATCGGATGTTGGATATTCATCAAATGCTTTTTCTTCGTCTATTGAGATGATCATATTGTTTTTCTTTTTCAGACTATTAACGTGGTGAATTATATTGGTTTTCAAATGTTAAACTAACCTCCATTCCCGAGATAAACCCCACTCAGTCACGATGTATTATCCTTTTAATAAATTGTTAGATTTGATTTGTTGTTATTTGATAAGAATTGTTGTCTCTATATTCATGAGAAATATTGTTCTGTAGTTTTCTTATAATATTTTTTCTGGTAATGTCATAGTAATGCTGGCCTCATGGAATGAGTTGGGAAGACTTCAATTTTCTGGAAGAGTTTGTGTTGAAATGATATTATTTCTTTAAATGTTTTGTAGAATTCACCAGTGAAAATGGAAATTTTTTGTGGGAAGGTTTAAAATTCTAAATTCAATTTCTTTAATAGATATAGTACTTTTCAGGTAATCTATTTCTTCTTGAATAAACTTGGTAGTTTATATCTTTTAGAGAATTTGGCAAAAAAAAATCTCCTCTAATTACTGCTTTAGCTTTATACCATAAATTTTTACGTGCTGTCTCCATTTTCATTCATTTAAAAAATCCTAATTTTTCTTTTGATTTCTTTTTTGACTCATAGGTTATTTAGAAGTAATTTAATTTCTAAATAGAGTTTGTCCAGATAACTTTCTTTTACTGATTTCTAATTTAATCCCATTGTGGTCAGAGGACACACTTTGTATTTCTTTTGCTACTCTTTCTTGATTACAAACAAAAATTTAATCTTGTATTTTTGGATTTGTAAGTTGTTTCTAATTTTTATGCTATTACAAACAATTCTTGAATGAAGATGAACTTGGAATCTTTGCACCCATCCTTTATTATTTTCTTAAACTACCAGAAACAATAGTTTTGAATCAAAGAATATTTATCTCCTTTTATAGAATTTCTACATATTGTTACATGGCTTGTTTCATGTTTATATTTAATAATGCACATCTATTTTCTTCAGATTTATAATTTTTTTCTACAATGTGCTCTTAATGACTGTATAGTATTCCACTTTATTGATACACCAAATTATTTTAACAATTTTCTATTGTTGTGCATCTTGGCTCTTTCTAATTTGGGGCAAATTTCTGTAATGCTGTAGTAAGTCACATTTTGAATCATTAATCTGTGGGAGAAAACTGGCTTCATGAAGACAGTGATTTAGGAAAATTCATCGGGAACTACTGTAGAGGATAGATTTGGGCTGAGAAGGACTGGAATTAGGGAAAATCTGTTCCATACCATGAGGATGCTAATATAACGCTTCAAACATGAGACTGCGGTAGTGGCAGATGAATGGAGATGTCAGGATGGATGGAAAGAATATTAAAATGAAAGAATCTGTCACTCTTAGCAACTGATTTTGTGGGAATTAAAATCAATCTCTATCTTTAAAGCAGTAACATTTTTAGATAAAATTGTGTCTTCACAAGTATCTTTAATAACTATTTTCTCAGAATTTGCACTCACTTGTCAAGCAGTAATGTTTTCTAAATACTCAAAAGGGTTTCTTCATAGATGATGGAAGGAAACCAGGGAAATGTTTTCTAGAGAATTATATCTAAGGAAGAACATGATTTATATAACTCACATTACTTTATAAGTAATTCTCTTCATCTCAGAATGTTTTGCCCTATTGAATTATATATTTATCATGTAAAGACAGAACAAATTTGAGAATTGTCTCTAATCTTATTACACTTTTCTTTATTATTGTCTTGTAATATTTAAAAGCAAAACATATTTAATCCTTTGACCTAGGGAAAGAGAACTCACCATGTCTTCCTGTCAGTAGATCCCCGACAGGACACAGTCCATACCTGCCTCCTGCAGTTCCTCGCAAGTGCCCAGGAGCATGTCGGGAGCTTGTTGCGTATGTTTGATGAGTGGAGACCTGTGTCTAAACCTTCCACTTGTATCTTTCTCCACCCGTTTTCTTCTCTTTGTAGTTCTCTTTCCTACCACTCTTACCTTATAATTTTTCTATGATAAGACCTACGAAATGTTCATCATCATATGCATTTTCATAATTTATCTCTTATTTTGGCAGCAAGCTCTCTGTTGAAAATTCTAAAAGTAAAATCTATTACCTCATTTTTAAGGTCTCTTCTGAGCACTGACCTATAAGCCTTCACCTTGAGCAGGTGATCACAGCCACAATGAAGTGCCTGGCTTTATTGTTCTCAGGAGGCTCAATCAAATGGCCAAGCCCAATTCATTAGACCAAGCACCAAATATCCTCACAAACTCCCAGAAAAATTGGGGACACACTGTCAGTGTCTTTATCGCTCATTCAATGTCAAAAAATGATATTATGATTACTCTACATGTGATTGAGGAAAGCCCAGTTTCCATTCTCCTTGTCTTCAGGGATTTTCTAGGAGGTCAGTTGCATAACCACCTCAACCACAAACTTAGTACCACAGAAGTTGTCTTAGTCCATTTGTTCTGCTATAACAGAATACTTGAGACTGGGTAATTTATAAAGAACAGAAATTTATTTTCTAACAGTTCTAGAAGACAGGAAATTCAAGATTAAGGTGCTGCAGCTTCAGCTGTCTGGTGAGGGCTGCTGTCTATTTGCAAGAGAGCACCTTGATTCTGGATCCTTCAGAGGGGAGGAACACTGTGTCCTCTCATGAAAGGGGCACAGAAGGGCAAAAAGGACAAACTCCCTCTGTCAAACACTTTTTATGTGCGCATTTAATCCCATTCATGAGGGCAGGAGCCCTCATGACCTAATTACCTCTCAAAGCCCCCAACTCTTAATAGCATCCATTGGTAACACCTGAATTTTAGAGGCCCCTGTTCAAACCATAGCAGAAGTCAAAAAGTGCTGATTTTAAATTTATTAATTTATGGATTATTTCTCACACTTTTTAAGTCCCATCTGCAACTTTTATGGTCTTAAGCTGTTTAAATCCCTTTTCTGTCATGTGCATGTAATAATATTGGCAATGAATACCCATCCAAATCCTACCTAAAGCTTTTAAGATACTAAAAACCTTCCCACTTCTGCCTCAACACTCATTAGCTAATTCTCTAAAGTGAAGACATTGAAGGCATTCATACCACATGTTGTAAATTTCTGCTTAGTGTTATGTTGGCAGGCAGAAACTCTCTTGATAAATTATAATGTTTTTTCAGGCAGAATAAATCATTCTACTTTCAATCTTTATGTTAAATATTTATTGGCTTGGTGACCATGGGAAAGTTATTTAAACTCTCTAAGCAGTGGGGTATTGGAGCAGGAACCAGCTTGCAAGAGCCAATATTCAAGAGTTTTGCCTACAAATTGTTAAACCTTTTAAATCAGTGATGGTGGGAGTATTTACCAGAGATGAAGCAAGTGCCACAAATGAGGGCACTTTTTCCTCTAGAGAACGTGTTTACCATCTCACTATTGTCTCAAGCCTTAGTTTCCTCATCCATAGAATGAGAATAATAATTTCAACATGCGTTAGATATATTCAGTTTCAGAAAACAGAGTCTTTCTGCTAGTTTAAATAGAAAATAAATTTTCTATAGGATCTTAAATGTCCTACAGAATTGTAGGGAAGACTGATGAAGTAGGTCATAGGTTGCCTGACCTCTCAAAAACAAATGTAAGAGTAACACCATAAAACTGGGCCACCAAGGGAACTACTGCCTCTTTTATGTTCAGGAAGCTGCCTGCCCATTTGGGAAACTGCTACTACAGTTGCCAGTTCTAGAGCTACTTTGCCCCTAACATGATCAGGAAAGCCTCCCTGACCAAGAAGCTACCACAGACAAACCAGAGACCTCCGCTCTGCCTCTGCCTACCTCTTACCTTTCAAACATTTCAAAAAAGCATCTGATTGGCAGAAACTAAGCCGCAAAAAGAACTGTAGCTGCGTGGAAGGCTCAGAAATACAGTGTACCCCAGACAAAAATCAGGGGTTCTGCTAGTATAGATTAGAAAAAAATAGGGAGAACAGTTATTGGAAGACATAGAGCAGTCTCTGCCGTAAACAACCCATTCCCATTGCCTAAATCTTTGAGTGCCTTTTTTCTCAAACAGAGAACAATTCATATTCTGCCCAAGAGGTATGACCTCAAACTCCCACCTAGAGACTGAATCCAGCTCAAAGGCCAGGATCTCTGAGTGAAACAAAGTCCTCACCATCAGATCCAGATGTGGCTACCCATTGACAGGTGGTCTAGGGAGAGATAGGTGAGTTATTCTCCCCTGCCCAAAACACACACACACACTCACTATTCACTGTTAGTGAAGTAGGAACATGATAGCTGGAATAAAATGTTCCCTTCAGAAAAAATATTATGCTGGGCAGGAATTGCAGAGACACATGCCTTGCTGTAGAGTACTATAATTTTCTGGTTTAGCCCATCCAACTTCCTCTGATTGCTCTCTCATCTCTATGACTGCCGGCTGCTTCTTCTTGAAGGTTCTTCCTTGTCCATTAGCCTCCTTGGCCACATCTGAATTGGGCAATGGGGAGTCTGCCATTCTTGGGGCTGCAAAATTTTCACATCCTGCTTTTTGCTGGCTGCTTGAGTTTGCATTAGTGCTTTGGCAGGCCAGGTTTATGTTTTCTTTGATAAATAATTTCCTCATAAACACAATAGGTTTCCAGTCTTTCTTCTGGTCAGTTCCAATGTGAGAATTATACCCAAAGAACTCGTCTAGACATTTTATATATATTTAAGTCTGAAGATCTGGTTTTAACTATTAGCTCTTATGTTCTGCACAGCCTCTCTTTTCAGCCTAATGGTGGCATTATGGGTTTAATTTTGTCCCCTCAAAAAAGATGTTTGAGTCCTAACTCCCAATACCTCAGAATGCGACCTTTTTTGGAGACAGAGTCTTTATAGCGGTCATCAAGTTAAAATGAGGTCTTTAGGGGAAGCCCTAATCCAACATGACTGGTGTCTTTATAAAAAAAGGGGAAACTTGGACACAGGCCTGGCGCTCAGGGAGAATGCCAGGTGAAAACGAAGGCAGAGGTTGGGGTGATGTATTTATGAGTCAAGGAATACCAAATGTTGCCAGAGATTCACCAAAAACTAGGGGAGAGGCATGAAACAGATTCTCTCTCACAGCTATCAGAAGGAGCTAACCTTGCAGACACCTTGATCTTGAATTTCCAACCTGTAGAACTGAAGACAATACATTTCTGTTGTTTAAGCCACCCAGGTTGTAAGTATTTTGGTATGACAGCCCTAGCAAACTAGTACAGGTTTGTATTCATAATGCCCTAAAATAAGGGACTTGAATGGTAGGGAAACACCCTTAATCTGATCTGTGCTCATTGCCTCACCCAAAATGCTTTAGTGAGGTGCTTGAAAAGAGGTGGGGTCACAATGCTTCTTCAGACCAACCCCTTATTATTGCTTCAGTATGGAAATACAGACACAATTGACTTTTTCAACATTGTGAGCCACCAAATTATTAGATTCACAAATGTTTGAGATTCTCTATTACAGATTGAGATTCTCTGTCCTTTCCTTAGCAGAGATATATATTCCCCTCCATCCTCTTGCAATCTGGCTAGATCTAGATATAGTTCATCTCTCTCTCATAAATCTTTTGCTGAAAGTAGCAGAAGCAACCAAGCAACACCAACTTTGAATTTTTCCAACAATCTAGCCTATAGCTACAGGCTTGATCACCATGTAATCTCCCTTCCAAGGCATTTTAGGCAACAATTTGTCAAATACTTTGCCACTGAATAACAAGAGTTCCCAGTTTTTCAGACTGCTATACCTGTCCTCACCATCTGCTGCCTGGACTGCTAAGCCAATGAAATATACATTAGTATCTTTTAGGGCAGCACCCCACTTCTAAATTATAAATTTTGTATTGCTCAGAGTTTAGTTGTAGAGAACAGAATCCATTTTAGTTGGTTTAATCAGAAAGGGATTTAGTACAGGTTTGGTTATAGAGAATCAGTTGGAGGACTAAAGAAACACTCAAAAAATGCTTTGAGAATAGTACAACAGAGTTGGGCCACCAATGCAGGTGTTCCTATAGCTGTTGGAAAACCACCATGGTCATAAAGCAATCTTGAACCAGGGCAGGGATGGGGACGCAGAAACCCGCAGAACTGCAGAAGCCGTAAAAGCATGACTTCTACCATACGAATCTCTCATGAGTGCGTCTGACTAGCAGAATCCAAGTCAATCCAGCACTTTAGTTGTAAGGGTATCTGGGAAATGTCTGTTTTCTGGACAACGATGTGCCCAGCTAAAAATCAAGGGTTCTATTTCTGTGAGAGAAAAGGGGAAAGGAGATATGAAGAATAACTAGTAGTCAGATGGCGAATATAAAAATTTTAGGATTATATTTGGCACAGAGTGGGCCCTTAATAATTGACAGATTTATGGAAAAATAATACAAATGCCCTATTTTAGAGGAGAAAATGCCAAATCAGAAATATGAGATCAAATATGTAAAGGAAAACTATGTCACAATCACTTTGAACTTTTGCATATTGAGGTGCAGGACAGTGTTCTCTGAGCTGGAATATTTACAAATGTAGTCTTATGGTTAACAAAGTTCATCCTCTGGAGTAACTGACCTTACGAGCCACAGATCCTGGTTCAATTGAATTCTCTGTGCCTTGTTCTTTCTCAAGTGGTTTTACCTCCTCAAGTTTTCTGATACTCATGATCCAAGGAGAAAGAGCTCTCAGATGTGTATCAAGCCTGGTTTTATCTTGTCAGGTGTGGTTAGGGGGACCTCAAGTTCTTGCTGTTGTGGTTTCTTTCCTGTTTTTATTGGTACTGGCCCTCGGCCCTTGACCGTATCCCCCTATCACCTGCCCTGCCACCTGCATACCCTCATCTCTACCTAACAATCTCTTTAAATTTAAATGCTAAATTTAGATTTGTGACATATATTTTAGAACAGAGAAAAAACAGCAAAGTTTTTCTATAAAGGGTCAGATAGTAATATTTTCAGCTTTGCAGGCCATACAGTCAGTGTCTGTGCAGTTTCTCGTCATGACATTGTAGCATGAAAGCTGTCATAGACAATCCATAAATGAATGAGTGTATCTACTTCCCAATAAAACTTTATTTACAACAAAAGGGGCACTAATTTGACATATGGACTGTAGTTTGCTGACTCCTACTTTAGATAAATGCATGAAATAAATTTTTAAAAAACCTTCATCAGAGGCACCTTGCTGATCTCTTAAAACGTGGACTCTAGTTGGCTCTTTCTCTCTCTGCTTGTGGAGTTCTTTCTCTACACTCGGTCTGACTTCTGGTGTATGAGACAACACTTCTCTCTGCTTGGTTTCACTTTAAGTTCTGAACATTTGTAAGCCTAAGCACAACATGAAATTTTTTTAACTTCAATAACCATCTTGATAATGGAGACAGCAAGTTGCTACTAACAGTGCTTAGCTACACATGAAGTGACCTATATGTTTTTCTGTCAGCCTCCCTGTGGGTTAGACTTACCGATAGGCTTCTGATATCCTTCTAGATACTGTGAGTACTTGTGAGCTAGCACGGCTTCCCACACCCAGTTGGAAATTCCAGTCAGCCCTAGACCAGCTTATTCTATTGCTGCCCTGCCCTGACAGGGCATCGGCTTTTGTACTGAGAAGGAAAACAGTATGGTGACTTAAGAGTGTGGGGACCACACCTGACCACTGCCACTCATGAGCTGTATGACCTCAAGATAGGTACTTAAGCTTTCTATGCTTCGTTTTCCTAATATGTAAGATAGGGATCGTGATAGTATCTACATAGAACAATGCCTGGACTATGTAGCAAGCACTTGCTAGGTATTATCTATAATGGAGAATTTGATATTAGCTATTTATATAACTTATGATGATTATAATATTGTTAGTTGGTCTTCATTTTAATCAGAATATTTTGATATATGCACAGGTAAATTTTGGGTTTTTGGTTACTTGTTTTTGTTTATTTGTTTTAATTGTGGTCTCCTAACATGAAAATTTTCTATAAATCCAGTATGGTGTATTTTACTATTTAGTTGTCCTAAATCTTCTTGCAAGTATACTTATTTTTAAACAAACAATTGAGCATAAGCATTAAACAATAGTGCAGATAGAACAAAAGAGTAAATCGCAAAAACGTAAGTAGGAGAAATAAGTGCCATGGATAATTCAGTATTTGTCCCACTGATTCTTTACAGTTGCCTGTTCCTCTGTCCTACTCACTTCTCACACAAACCTTGCTTCCTCTTCTTTTCTGGTGGTTCTTTAACACTAGTCAGACTGGTCTTAGGTTAGCTATTCATATAGTATCACGCAGGGAAACTTCTTGGAATTCGCATTCCTTAGACCCTCACCCTCTGCTCTGAATCTATGATTCTGATTTAGTAGTTTTAGGATAGGGCCTTGAAATCTGAATGTTTAAATTCCTCTCCTGGTGCAGATGTATGGGAGCTTTGGGGACCTCTGCTGTACACCCTCACTCGTGTTTTTACCCAAGTGTCCCTCCCCTGATCCCATTTTCTTTGTGCTCACTCAGTGCCAAAAACTGTGCCAGCCTCTCTGCAGCCACTGTCTTGAACCCTTACAACAACCCTGCAAAGAAGATACTCTTATTCACAAATTACAGGTGATGAAACTAAGGCTCAGTTACAGTACGTAATTTGACCAGTCTTGGGGTAGGAAAATGAATTAGTGCCTGGCACAGTATGCACAGTGTGGCAGGGATTCTTTGAATATGTGTGGATCTTAAGGTTTCATAGACTATTTTCTCCTATAACAATCTCTGCCATATTCATTCACAAGAGCATGTAGTTAATACCATAGTTGATACTAGTTCATTTGCTTAAGTATGGAAAAAGTTGTTTGAAAAGATGAGCCAAGTCTTATATTCTATGAGTATCAGGGGTTGATTACAAGGAAGAGAAACCAGAAACCCATTCAAAAGGCATGAAAAAGTCATATTGAAGAAATCTAGGAGAATTTCACGGAAGCTGAATGTAGAAAATTAAGCTTGGCCTATGGAAACTGGATTAAACACAGTCTTTGGTATTTGAGATACTTGTAACAAAAAAAGTAATAGATAGTTCTCATATATGTATTCTCCTGATATACGAATAAATGACTATACCCAAAAAGTTGCTCTAGGCAGATGCAGAAGCTGTCCAGGAAGGCAGACATTCCTCTTATCTTCTCATACCCATAGATGGAAAATTTCAGGTCTTCCTGTATTAGCTATTGCTAATATGTCTCCTCCCAAAACCCTGCCTCCTCCCTTTTTTCACCTAGCCCAAGGACACTGCTGGATAAAACTAAGGAAGAAAGTGTTGAAAGGGACAGAGTGGCAGTTCCCAGAAGCTTCAGGCTTATTTCACACTTTCGGCCAGCATTTCCATCAGAAAGATGACTTTACTTTCTTAACAGTGACAGAAATACTTCAGGGAGTGAAACTCACTGAACTGATTGGGTCATCTGGCCATTGGCGAATTTATTCCTTTGCCAGAGTAGCTGTGATGCACTGATTAGCTAGACTTGGGTCTTGCGCTTAGCCCTGGACATGGGAGAGCAGTCTGCCCACCCAAATCACTGGGAATTGTAGTTGGGAAAGTAGTGGTCCCCAAAGGTGAACTGGGGTGCTATTAACAAAATAAAGGGGAATGGATCCTGGACCTTCCAAAATGATTGTTGTCCTCTACAGATCCCTGCACCTCCTCCTCAGCACATCAGCCCCCATCCTCATCCTCTGGTCTGGCTGCTGGAAATGTAACAAAGCTGCTTAAGAACAAAGGAAAGAGGGAGGGACTACAATGGCTATAGTAAAATTAGATCAAGCAGAAGAAAAACTGGGCACTGTCATAGGACCCAAGAAAGAATGTAAATTGGGATGGTAGCTTTTCAAGTTCTCATGCCCAAATCCCTTTCTCAGTTTGCTGGGGAAATCCCAACCAAGTAAATTTCATCTTGGTTTCAATGTTAGGCCTAATAGGGATTTTTAGTCCTTTCTAGAATTTTCTTCATGGTGTTATCTCTGAGTTTGGACAGTAAGTTGCCCCCCTTTGCTCCGTGGTGGGTGGGACTTCACCTCTGCAGTCTCTTTCCCTGGGCCTCTGGTTACTCTCCAGATACCTTTCGTGCCCAAGGAGAAAAAGGCAGGATTTAGATTCTGACTGAATCTAAGTTTTTTCTTCAGTGGCTGAAATCAGGCTTATATCTGTTAGCTTTAAAATGTGCCTGTTGTCCTCAAGCTAACTCTTACTCCTGTGCCCTCTATCTCTGTCCTAGTTGGCTTGTCAAAAACATATTTACCAGTCTAACATTAAAGTAAGTATTAATAGTATTTCAAAAATTAAAGATTTCTCACCTTTTATTCTAGGCCTGTGTCCAGTTATAAACTGTCTATTTAGTCCTGGGCCTCTGAGGTCTGGAGGCATATTTCCCCCAGAGCTGACCATATTCTCTTTTATTTCAAGGACAACGAGATACTCATTTTTTTTCCCCCATTTGATCATTTTGCAGAGCTTCAGTGATTAACACACTTCAAGCCCTTCCTGGTTCAGATATATTGGTGTTCACTTCATTTGTTTCCCTTCTTCAGTGATCAGAACCTTGTGTTGCTCTTTCTCAATGTATGAAAACAGTTATTTCATACATTTAGTTTAGGAGGTAGGAAGGCAAGTCTGATACCAGTTACCACCTCATGGGAAGAGAAATAACTAAGATTTTTAAGTGTCATATTTATGTACAAGAATAATGCAAAATACTCAATTTATGAAAAGAATAGATTTTTTAAAAATCTATGGTCTGAAAGCAGTTTTAATAGCATCAGAATTACTAGTTTCTTTAGGAGTTGAAAATTATTATGTGAAATCCTCTGGTCCTTTTCTGAGGTCCTTTTCCGAATGTTTCATAATATTCTCAAAGTTTTTACTTTTACAAGTTTATTAGACTTCCTAACTCTTTCAAATTCTTCTTGTGTCAATTTTGGTAATTTATATTTCCTTAGAAGTCGTATCCATTTCACCTTGATTTAATTTATTAATTAACAAAGACTTACTATTTTAATTTAGTCTTTACTTATGATTCCTTCCCCTTTCTTAGTCACAATTACTTGACTTTTTGTTTTCTTTCTGTCTTTTTCCTTCTTTATTAGACTAGCTGTTTATTTACCTACTTTTTTATGCTCAAACCTACCCTCACCAAAAAAATCATGTCATGTATTTCTAAAATTAATTCTATTGTTTCTTTGTGTTCCAGTTTTTCCCAATTTTTTTTTCTGCTCGTGTATTTGTTAATTCATTCCTTCTGATTTTCTAACTTATTGGTTGATTGATTTTTTTCTTTTTAATTGAGGTTTAACTTACACACATGAAGTGCACATCTTAAATGTATAAATTTGTATAGTCTCAGTTCTTGGTGGCTTTTAAGTTCTGGTTTATATCTTTTTAAGGCTTGGCTGTAAATCAAGCCTTTGTGTTCTACAATAATGTTTCTGAGAATTTAATGTGCATACAAATCATCCAGGTGTCTTTTTGAATGTAGATTCTGATTCAATAGGTCAGGGCCTGAGATTCTGCATTTCTAACAAACTCCCAGTTGATGCCAGTGCTTCTGGTCTGTGGTCCACACTTTGAGTAGCAAATTTTTATAAGATATTTTTGTATCTTTCTAATTTTTTTTGGCTTAATCAAGGTTGAGTTTCTGTTATTTGCAAATAAATATTTCTCAGTTAGACACAGTATTCCCGCAGTCCTTGGTACAGGTAGTAGGCATTTAATAAATATTTGTTAAATTGAATTAAGGCCATGAGTTTTCCTGAGTTTAAGTTCTCCCAGTATAGAATTTGTCATGTTCCCTGGCCTTGAATTATAGGGTTTTATTTTTATTAATTTATTTGTATTAATATTAATATTTTAAAATATTTTTATTAATATTCTTCAGTTTGTAATGTTTGATTTTCTCTTCAACCTAAGAGTTTGGGGGAAAGATTTTTTTCTAAAATTTCAAGTAGTTGGGGATATTTGTAAATGTGTGTTTTTATTTTGTTCATTTCTAGATTTATTACTCGCTGGTCAGAAATTGTGGATATATTATTTCTGCATTTTAGACTTCTTTTCTGTTTTTCTTCCTGAAAATTCTTTCTTTAGATGTGGTAATATATTCAGTTAGATTATAGTCAAGGCTTGGCAGGGAAGCTGTTTTGTCTCATTAGGGTAACTTTCCATATAGCTGGTTAAGTCCATTATATGCCTTTTTTATACTTGAACTCTAGATGGAAACCTTATTTTCCTGTTTTCAAACTATTTAGAGGGGAGATCTATCTGTTGCCCTACATAATACAGTTCTCTCATTTTTACGATGAAAATAATAATAGTGCATGCCTATTATCAGGCATTGCTATTAGGATTAAATGAGTTAATACATGTAAAATGCTTAGCACTGTGCTTGGACCATAGTAAGCCTTCAATAACAGCTCCAGATGAAATTTTCTTTTTTCTGAACCTGCTATTAGTAGCACTCCACTTTGATAGAGATAAGATGGTTTTCAATTACCTCAACTTCACTCTAACCAAGAAAAACAGGGCAACAAATGAAGAACAAAAGCAAAAGAAACAGAAACTACACAGAAGACAGGAAACCACTTGGGGCATAAGTGTGATGTAATGACCCCGTCCCCCCCCAAAAAAAAGCAGAAAGAAAAAGGAAAAATATATATGTTATACAGGATTCTCTGAGAGAATATGCAGAGCTGGTGAGCAATGTACCCAGAGCTGAATCCTAATAATAAGAGATACAATTTTTTTACTTTTCTGAAATAGATGTAAGGACCTGTTCCTCTTCACCATTAAGCTGTGTAAACCTTCAAGGAAGGGATTAAGTCTTTCATTTCTGGTTCCCGCTGTTGTGCACACGTGCTTGACAAACAGGTATGAAGCACAGTATGAATTTTATGGGGATGAAGAGCCCCAGTTTTAGAGTCTAGCAGACCTTGACCAAATTCCAGCTTAGCCACTCAGTAATTAAGTAACCTGTCTGGGCTCCTCACCTGTAAAACACAATTACCTTAGGGGGCTGTTAAGAGGATTCAATGAGATATAAAGTATGTAAAACTTAATACAAAGTACTTTTCCTCAGCCATCTTAAATTATCTATCTATCTATCCATCCATTCATCCAGACAAGGAACTTCAATAATTGGCCAATAATAACTAACAAGTGAATGTTGCTTTACAACACGCAATTTTTCCATTGTTGTCTCATGTGAAATTATAAAATAAATCATCATTCATTTTATATATAAACAACGAAATAAGGTAAAAAAAAATAGGCCAATAATAACTAGCAATTGGTATTTGATTTTTTTAGTGAGGCCAATTAAAAAATTTATGGAGTATCATTTATTCTCATTGCAAGTCTATCAAAAATGGCTAATGTGTAGCATTGCATTCCTCCCTACTCTTGGTTCTCAAAGTACAACATAATTTGCAGACAACTCAAGTCTGGCTAATCACTGCATCACAGCTACTGTGGCAAAGCAATAAATTTACCGTTTGCCAAGCATCACATCAGATGGATGACTTCACAGACACTGAATGTTGCTCATCTTCAAGTAGATGGAAACCTGAACACTGTGCGGTTGCTAAATCCACCTGCCACACCCCCTCCCCTTCTCTACTTTAAAAGTTGTCCTCTGAACTCTTTTATCTGAGGATGGGGGGAGGGGACGTTTGACGAAAGGCCAATTCACACCGTGGCAGTGACTTTGTTTATGTGCTATCAACTCTAAATCAGACTAAGCAGGAGGCAGAAGGGCCCATCATCCTCGGCGTGGACGCCTTTTCTGACTTGACTTTTGGTCCTGGGAAGAATAGAGCAGCTGTGTGACACTGGGTTCTTCTCAACAGAAAATTTGAGCCAGCCTTATCCCGCACTGTCCTCCTTCACTTCGCCTTGTGTTCTCATTTCTCAGAATCGGTTTACTGCCTTGCAAAAATTTTTCACGATTAATTGGCCACAGTACACCCCGACTGATCGAAAACCACAGGCAACCCAGACACCCAGGGAACTCTGGCCCGGCTCCCGCCAGCCCACGAGCTCGCGGAATCATTCCATTTCTCAGCGACCAATCAGCGCTCCACACGCTGCCGCGTCAGCCAATCCGAGCAAACACACGTTGCTCCGGCCATCTCCTCCCAGCCCCCAGTGAGCAGGGCTCCGGGTGAGGGGGCGTGGCGGGGGGGGGGTTCGGCTCCTCGCGCCCGGAAGAGCTTGGTGCTTTCCGATTGGCCGCGACAAGCAGTGACTTGGAGCTCATTGGCTGCCGCTTAGGCTAGCTGTGTTGCCGAAAGCGCGCTTGCCAAAAGTGGCCAGTCCGGATTCTCGCTGGCGCGCTGGAGCGGCTTCCAGGTCCTTGCTTCATCTCATTTATCTGTGGGGAGAGCCGCGGAGCCGCGGCGAGAGTGGGGCGGCTCAGGAGAGGACGACCGTGGCGTTCGGGGCGCCCTGCCAGGTGCGTCTTCCTGGAGCTGTTCCTGGCGGTGGGATGAGGGAGGCCGCGGTGGAGGTTGGGGATGGCGGACTCCGGTGTCCGGGCGGATGTGGCCCTCACCGGTGAGAGAGAAAACTGAGGCCCCGCCCGGGAGGGCAAGGGGCGAGCCGGGAGGATCCCAGGGCTTGCACTGCGCCTCTCTGCACCCCTAACCGACTTCAGTACTTTGACACCGATTAGGCCACAGGTTTTCATCTGTTAAATGGGGGAGGGGCGGCAATAACCCGCTTCTCGGGCTGTGGTGAAAATTTATTGATGTGTTCGGTGAAGGGCACAACGCTTCCTGGTTCCTAGTAGAAGCACAGACATGGGCAAGGTCCTCACACCACGCTCTGATGGGGATGATATTGATGACAGGAGACAAACTTTTCCTAGCTTATTATCTTCCAAGTTCAGTGCTAAATGTATTAACTCACATAATTCCTCAATAAATTAGTGTAACTGTTTTCCTTAATTTGCAGTCAAGATAGATTACCTGAGATTTTGGGGTTCAGGAGCCAGGACAAATATGACAAATTCAAAGTGGGGTCAGGTTTTTTTATGTAAAGTCTCTTCCAGCCTTTTATCAGCTTCCAGAGTTTTACAAGACAGACCTTTGTTTAGACTCTGAAGGTAGACACCTTGGATTGGAATTCTGGCTCTGTCACGTATTAGCTGTGTGGTTTTGGACAAGTGACTTAACCTCCCTGTTACTATTTTCCCTTTCTTTAAAATAGAGATAGTGACCGGATTGACCCTTAAGGTTATTTAATGAGGATTAAATGAAGTAATACAATGTGAAGCAGCCAGAAGGACTGACCACGTAGTAAGTGATCAATAAATGTTAGCGATTATTTTTTAAAATAAAGTATTAGGGCATTAGGGGTTCGAACACTAACTTGGACTCAAAATTAAAGCTATGATATTATTAGAATTTAAGTGTTGCGTGAAGTGTAAAAAATGTCAACATTTATTGTAAAGCTGATAAGCCAAAGCGAGCACTTGAAACAGACAGGATCATTATTCACCTTGCAGAAGTATGCTTCCACGTTGCGTTCCTTTAAATAGTGAGCTCCTTCAATGGCCGGTTTCAAAAAATGAGAAACTACTGTGCTTGACTGAGTTAGAAAAATTAAATTAGCAGTTCAAAATTGATTATAAATCAAGCATATGCTGAAATTTTTATGTTAGACAGAAAATTTAAATTACCAGGCTTTGGTTTGTACATGTTGGGGAAAGTCTATGGCATGTTAAACTGAAGCTATTCACGTATTAATCGGGCAATGGAAGGTGAAAGAGTTTGATACTTGAGCTTTTTTAACAAGTGAATTTTGATTTAGTTATACTACATAGCTATAAAACAAATTTTTATGGCATTCAATTTTTATTAGATGTAAAAATGTTTTATTATGTTCCATATTTAAAATAGAACTTAGGGCCATTTCACTGTGACATATATTGAGGATAATTAGAGTTGGATTGGTCAAGACGATGGTGCTGATAGATGGCCTCAAGAAAATTTTTAACTTGAGAGGGGTGCCCACTCTATGGTGGCAGCCAGTGTTACCACTAGCGATCACCTCAAAAACATGGACATATAAAACATGAACAAAAAGTTTAAAGTAAGGAAAAAATATGGAGGGAGACATTACTCAGCACTTGGGTATAGGACTGACAAGAGTATATAATCTTTTATATGGAGCTGGTAGATTCTGATAAGTGGTGCCTGTTCTCTCTGACATGTGTTAGAGTTGGACAATTTCCTGATACAAGGTCAAGAAAGGAAGTGAAAGATTGAACTAGTAAGAGGTAGTTCAGAATGGTATTTGAAACATTTTCTTGACATTCTCCACAGTTGGGAGATTGTAGGAGGGCAAACTGTGTTTTCCTTTCAATTAATGTAAGTGCCCTGTTAAATTAGGAAAGAGCCAAGATCTTGATAACCCCAATATCGTCCCCCATCCCCCACCCCTTTGGCTCTAGAAAATATTTTGAGAGATGCTCAGTTATGCCTGTTCAGACACAGATAGCAGTTTTGACAGTAACCATTATTCCATTTTGGACTTAATCTTGATGAAAATAAATCCATGCAAGAATTAACTGCTTAGTTAAATACTTTGTTGGACTAAAATAGAGCTTTCTAATTTTATACTTTGTTTTCTTCCCACCTCCCACTCCACTACCCTTAAAGGGGTATTAATGTAAGTTTTTAATGTTTTAGTTTTTTGTGGTTAAAGCTTATTTAAAGAGTAGAATAAGTCAACTTCGAGAGCAAAAACTGGATCCTATCTGTTTCTATAGTTCTAGGACCTGGTATATATACTAGATGCTTGGTAAATATTTAATAGTTGACCGCCTTGAGAAATTGTTGTGTTTCAGTATGGTAATGGAAGTTTTTAGTTATTCAGAAGCTCTAAGATGATTAGTGTAATTGGGCACACCTTAGATATCTTGAGGTCTTCCGTAAGTGAGAATAGGAGCTTACTGTCTATACATTTTTCCCTTTTTCACTCACTGAGTTCCTACTGCATGCTAGACATAAGAAGTATAACATTGAACAAGCTTTTGTTGAGAGATTTTACAGTTAAATGGGAGAAGATAACAAGTGAATAATTATAGAACAGAGTTGCTGTGAGAAAATATTGGAGGGGGAGCTAACCCAGTCTTCAGGGAAGTTCAGGAAAGAAGAGTAGAAATTAGGCAATGAAGCTCAGCCAGATCATAAAAGGGCCCATCAGCCATATTAAGGAGTTTAAACTTTATACTGATCAGTAGGAGTGAATGATTACTAAGACAAACTCCTTAGAGTTTCAGATTTTCATCTTAGGTTTCTAGGTAGCTTTCTAGGTAGCTTTTTCTGTACTGGATTTGCAGAAAGATAATATTTGCTTATGATAATAGTAACTTTCCATTTCATCTTTGATTTCTATCAAAGAGTTTTGAAAAAATACTCTTAACTGCCAACCACAGGAACCTGGCAGGTGACCTTTGGGTTTAAAGAATACTGTTTAATCGTGATGATCCCAGTAATAGATAAATTTCTTTTACAGTCCCTCTGCAAGAACTTGTGCCTATTTATGACATTTCCTTGAATAAGGTCATTGTACTGGCTATCAAATTGACAGCCTCTTTAATGGAAAAGGAGTATATTTCTGACTGGTCAGACTTTTTGAATGAGCTTGTTGGGGCCAAGAGAAAACTTCCCCTTCGTCCTCTGAAGGTTCATTGAAAATCACTGACAAAAGGCAGATTAATATGAGAAAAGGCATACAAATTTCTTTGATCATAGTTTTACGTGCCATGGGAGTCTTCAGAATGAGGAACCAAAGATACAGGGGAAACTGTCCATTTTTATGGTTAGGTTCAACAAAGTATGGACAGCCGTGTAGAAATGTGATTGGACAAATGGGTAGGAACTAATGCTAATAGACCGAGTAGAAAAACCCAGCAGGACATGTATGGTTAGATTCTTCTTGACATCTCTGTGCAGCATTCCTTCCTTCTGGGTATTGGGCAGGACCCCCTCTGGTATGGGGGTCTTATGACCTACAATCAAACAGGGTAAGTCAGATTATTTCTTTACTGTTTACACAGAAAGGTGCCTGGGGGAAGATAGGGTAATATTTTTAGGTTTTATGGCTGGCTTTGGGCAAAAGGAGTCCTGGTTTCTATAAGCCATCTTGAGAAATAGGGATTCTAGTTTCTATGGCTAGCTCAGGGGAGAATGAGAGACCAGAGACAGGAGGGCAGCAGAAGTTCAAAGACAGCTCCTTCTGAGGCCTTCATTTTGGGATATCATTTTCTGAGACCCTACAAGCTCATCCACTTTCCATCTATGGGTAGGGTCTATACTTATATATTTTGTATCACATACATAGATTCTAAATGGTATGTTATTGAATTTTTATATATACTTTCCTATGTTTCTACATAATTTTAGTATTTATCAATTTTAGTGACTTGTATATTTTACTCAGTGCTATTTAAATACTGGGCAACCTTGATTTATTTCTGTCACCTTTAGTTTTGATATCAGTGGTTCTCAACCCTGGCTAGATAACAGAATGATCAGCAGGACTTTTTTTAAAGGACCTAGATTTCTGGGGTCTATCCCAGAACAGACCCACTGAATCAGATTATTTGGCAGTGGGCCTCGAAATCTAACATTTAAAAACAGCAACTACTACAAAGTATAACAAAGGTGATTCTGATGTATGCATCAGTGGTTGACAGTTGCACCCTTATTCCCATAGAGATTTGAGGCTTGAGATTTCATTTAGATCTTTTCTTGATCCCTTTTTAGTAATTCTCATCTCTGGTTATGTGTTACTTACCTTGGAGGCTGTTAGAATTTGATGGTTCTGTAATGGGTAACCTTTCCCCAAAACTCTTTTCTCCTTTGGCCTTTTACTGAGGAGTGGAAGGAGTAGCGATAGGATAGGGAAAAGTAGGAATTGTGCTAGGAAATTGGTGCCCTGGTACCAAAAAAGACAAAGTAAGACCAAATAATTCTTATTTTGAAGCAAAAACACTTCAATAATATTATTAAGGGCCTCCTGAGTGCCAGGCAGCATTCTAGGTGGTGGAGATATAGTGGTGGATAAGAAAAGGACCTCTGCACCATTAGTTGGGGATGAGGTGGTCAAAGAGGAGAATAGTACTCTGATAAATAAACAATTATTTTCATGTAGTGATAAACACTGTGAAGAAAATGAAAGAAATACATAATAGTAACTTGCAGAAAGCTATATTAAGGATAGGAGATTTAAAGTGAAATTGACATTACAAATTGTTATTAGTCATGCTAAGATGCTAAGATTTAAGATCTAGCAGTTCAGGCAGAGAAACAGCAAGTACAAAGACTCAAAGTTAGTGACAAGCTTGTCCTGTTTGAAGGATAGAAGGAAAAGCAGTGGGTCTAGAATGCTGTAGACAGTGGGGTATTGTGGTGTGAATGGAAATCTCTTTATTCTTGTCAAGGGTAATTCCAGGTATTTTTACTTGAGAACTTGGGCTCAATTACTATTTTAATAGTAAATTGTTAAAATGAGGAAGACTGAGGCAAACTGAAAGAAGCCAGGGAAGGCAAGAGATGACAGCTTCGGCTTGAAGCTTTAAGTAGGCTCTGGATCTGGAACTGAAGAGATGGGGATTGGAGGTAAATATATGAGAGTAGCAGCATATAGATAAGAGAGATGTAACCACTCCCCCCTCCTCCTGTCTTCCCTTTTATTTTTTTGTATTAGTGATTTTAATAACTCAAAAGGTGGGATTCTCATCTCTGGTTATGTGTTACTTACCTTGGGGGCTGTTAGAAAAAACTTATGCCCAGATCCTACTCTTAGTGATTCTTTTAGTTTGGGGTGGGGTCCAGATACAGGTATCTTTTATAGCTCCCCCAGGTGATTATTTGTGAAGCCAGATTTGAGATCCACTGGTCTATTGCAATGAACTGTGGTGTTTGCTAATGCTAATCTTGGTCTCTATAACAGAAAGAAAAAATGGAAGGGCTGCCTGATGTTACTTCTTTTGTGACTAAACTTAAAAACACTCTCATACAGTACCATAACATTGAAGATGATAAGTGGCGAGTTGCTAAGAAAACAGTAAGTTCGTTCAATTACTTATTACTTATATTGGGGGTATATCTTTTGCCCAATGAATTGGTTGGTGACTTTCAAAATGAAAAAATACGGACAAGAGACCATACTTTGGATGGATGTGCAAGATATATAATTGTGCTAGCAGAGTTGGTGGTCTAACGTCGTACAAAGGAATAAACAAATCAGTAGTAATCCTGCGCTGCTTTTATTAGTTCTTTAGATATTAGATATGCAAATAGGCTCATAGCAACTAGAGCCTAAAGAATAGCCTCTTAAGTCAACAAATAAAATGTATCATTATCAATTTAAGGAAGTATAGTAATTGATAGTTTGGAATAGTTTCAGATATATCAACAAGCCTAGTTAGAGGGTGCTAGTTAGTATTCCTTTTTACCAATATGACTTGCTGAAACTATCACATGGCCGAGTGTTGATAGAGCCAACCCTAGAACCCAGGACTCTTCTAGTTAAGTGCTCTAGCTATTCTGATATTCAGAATTATTTGGGAAACGATCAGGAGAAAATGTAGGGACTAATTCAGGGTAACATTGTCATAATAAATATGAATTATGTAATTTTTAAAAAGGTATGAATAATTTCAGAATGAAATATTTGGTGTTCCTGATGTCATACTCTGTGTCAGTAATGGTAAATGAGATTGGAATAAGGCAAATGGTAATGGCCACTAAGTGTCTTCACTGAATCTTACAGCGTTAGGGTCTGATTAAATGCTGCTACAAATCTTTTTTGAAAGTCTGTAATTGAAGTACAATGTAAAGAACTTTGGGATACAGAAACAATTAAAATATGGATCATCTTATGGCAAAGATGACTTAATATATCTCCGAAAATGAACTTAAGTTTTTTTTCAATGCAAAGACAAATGCTCTAGACTTACAAAATTGTCAGTTTTCTATCTGGGGTCCCACCTATGTAATTATTACCATATAATGTTTTTATTTTTCTAGAAAGATGTAACAGTTTGGAGAAAACCCTCAGAAGAATTTAATGGATATCTGTAAGTAAATTCTTGTAGTTTTATGTAGCTCTTAAGACATTGCTAAACTTCACATATGTACATACATACATATGTATATGTGTGTGTGTATATATATATGTGTGTATACATGATCACTAAATGATCATTACTTTTGCTTTTAAAATTGGCTTTTACTTTTAAAATTTTAAAGTTTCTGAAAAGCAAACTGGCCTTGTAAATTCAGAGCCTTAAGAATGTCCATGTCCTTTGTGGACTGAGTTAGTGGTGAGGTCGTTGTAAATAATAATATGATATCATATGGCTGATAAAATCTGAATTTCTTAGTATGGTATACCTGACCCTTCTAATATTCTACATTTACACAGTGCTGTAGTATATTTTCTAAGAATTTATTTTGAAGAAATCATCAGAAAGATAATAGTGATTGAAGTACTTGCTTCTTCCATCACATTTTATTTATAATATTAAAAATTATAAGCAACCTGAATAATCAATAGCAGGAGAATGATTCAGTTATGAAACATCTGTGATAGAATATTATGTAGCCTTTAAAAACCACATTTTTAAAGATTATTTAATAAAATAAGGAAATGTTCATAATATAATGTAAAATGAATGAAGCAGAATACTAAACTGTATGTAGCACAATTGTGGGGTTTCTTTAAATATATATTTTTATTATTGAAATGTTTTTACTTAAACCAAATATTCACCTCTAGATAGTAGTATTGTGGATGATTTTTTATTCCACTTTTGGTATTTGCTTATAGTTGAACATTAATCATGCCTGTAACCAGAAAAAATATATTGTTTTTTAAAGCCAGTGGAGACAAATGCCTTGTGTAATTAGAATAGCATATTCACATCCTTGGGACTCAGCCCTTTTTAAAAATGAAACTGCTGGACCCTCTGAATATTACAGAATGGTCTGAAGGGTAATGCCGAAGATAACATTTACAGAAAGATGAGTTGTACAGTATTTCTGACAAGGACAGGGAAACTGGACTTGGATTAAGCACTATAAGCAAGTGTGGAAGTTAGTCCTTTAGATCAGCAATTCCCAGTGGCTGAAAAGTACAAAAAGTGCCAAGGGAGCACTGTACTTGGGAATCTGAAAAGACTTCATAGAAGAGCTAATATTTGAGCTGAGACTTAAAGGAAGAGTAGGTGTTTCTTATGGAATGAAGGGCTTAATATTCTAGGCAGAGGGAATTGCATCTACGACATAAACACAGATAAGAAACGTTGGTGGCTTTTTTCTGATTATTAAAGAGTTATGTGATCAAAAGAGGTAGGAACTGATAAAGTGTTGAGTTGGACACTGAGCGACCAAACTAAGGCAGTAGCACGGGAGCTGAAAGGACAAATGAACGTAAAAGATTTAGTGGTGGTGGTGGCAATGATAACTAACATGTATTGAGAGCCAGATACTGTTCTAAGCACTTACATTTGGGAAATCATCTTGATAAAAACGCGATGTCTGATTATTTGAAATGAGGTTAAGAGAAAAAGAAGAGTCAGAGTTTAATCCCAGAATTTCTAATTTGTGTGACAGGATTAATTTGTGTTACCTTCACCTATCCCCCCGCCCCCACCTCAAGTTAGAGAACACAAGAGGGAAGAGCAAATTTAGGGTGGGGGAGGTAATATAAGTTTGGCTTGAGATATTTATTAGATGATTAAACAGCTTCAGATGCTTAAAAAAAATAAGATACTGATAAAAGCTGAAGCCAGTCTCCTATTTCATAGACTTTCTTTCTACTCAGAGGTAACTACTGTCCTGAGGATGTGTCTATTATTCCTGTTTCATACCTTGACCACAAATTTACATATTCATAAACAATAAAAGAATTATCTGGTGTGTTTTTTATATTCACGTGTGTACGTTTGTGTGTGTGTGTTTCAATTTGCAATTTGCCTTTAATTTTTTTCAGTAAATATTTAGCCATATTGTTACATGTAAATCTATTCTTTAACTTCCATATGAATATACCACAATGTTTATTTATGTGTACAGATCTGCCTATTGGTAGATTTTTAGGCTGTTGTCAATACTTCTCTATAGAGTACAATTCTGTAATAAATCTCTTGGTACATGTGTCCTTATACACACGTGTGATTTTTTTTGGGTCTCAGGGATACACATCATGCAACTAGAAAATGTCTAATACTAGACATTATCAACTTGCTCTCTAAAGTAGCATCCCGCTCCATTCAATACTTGCTATTGTTTTTAATCTCTGCCAGTCTGAGGGACATGAATGAGATTGTATCTTTGTTAGCATTTACTTGAGTACTAGTGAAGTTGAGCATCTTTTGTGTATTTATTGACATTTCAGGTCAATCTTACCATGTCCTTTGCCCATCTTTTCTTTGGATTGTCTTTTTCTCATTGGTTTGTAGGAATTATTTATATATTCTCTATAATAATTCTATATATGTTTATCTGTGTTGGACATATCTTTTCCCAGTCTGTGGCTAGTTAAAAAAACTAGTTTTTCATGTGTGGTATGCATGTTTTTAATTTTAATCAATCTTTTGTATTATTTGTGTTTTTTTGTATGTTTTATGTATTCAGGAAATCCCCCCTGTACTCTGAGGTCACAAGGATGGTATCGCGTATATTTTTCTCAAAGTTTTAAAGTTTTACATTTTACACAGAGATATTTAATCTATCTGGAATTAATTGTTTTGAATGGTATGAAGTCAGGATCTAGGTTTTATTTTCTTTGTAATGTTAACTTTGAATCTAAGCACCATTTATGGAATTGTACATGTTTTTCACACTGATATGTAATGCCACTTTTTGAAATATGTTGTTCCAATATATTCATGAGTCAGTTCCTTGGTGTTCTATTCCATTGGCCTATTTTTCTGTTCCTAGTAAATGAGTTTTTAAAAGTCAGGGTAAAAATACGCGTGTGCTAATATGTTAGAGGGTAACTGAGGGAACAATAGTATGAAAATAAATGGAAGCCTTATAGTGAAACTGTAGACTGTTTTTGGCCACAGTGTAACGTAAAGGGACTTTAGTATCTTCATTATGACACAAAGCCTTCAATTCTTTTATTAAATTTGAGGACAAGGGGTATATTCTGATAAAATAATTGGTAGAACTTAATTTATCGGAAAAGTTGTTGGGATTATTCCCTTTAAGAAAACCATAGTTAATTTTTGCTCCTGCTTTCAAAGTTACCTCTGAACCATGAGGGCATGCTGAAAGTTTTCATTCTAATAGCATTTGACTTTAATTATTTTTCTTCAGCTACAAAGCTCAAGGTGTTATAGATGACATTGTCAATAGTATAATAGACCATATACGCCCAGGGCCTTGTCGCTTGGATTGGGACAGCTTAATGACTTCATTGGATATTTTGGAGCATTTCGAAGAGGTATCTGTTTAGAAATATTACTTTAGACCATGTGTGTGTGTGTGTGAGAGAGAGAGAGAGCACAAGTAAGCCAGAGTATGTGAACATTTGTACACACTTATGTTCGTTGTATTGACTGCTTTGAGAATAGTATTCATGGCAAAGGTGTCACAGGGGAATCCTCTGCTGCCTCTTAAAAAGCTTGAGTTTCCTCATATTAACTAATGATTGTTAGAACTGAGTTTGTTTTCCACAGTAGCTCTACCCTTGATGCTTAAGAAAATCTTCAGCATCTTTAACTGTAAAACTTTAGTTGAGGTTCTGAAATCTAAAATTCTGAAAATACCACCATTATATTTAGATTTCTAGGAAAATGTGTGTAGCTTTCCATTAATACTAAGCCAGAATCAAAGACCAAAGATAAAAACGCCACCTTAAGCATTATAGAATTATGTAGCCAAAATGGCTCACTTTCTATTTTTATTAATTAATTTCTTAATGTGTGAATTTTTTCATTAAAACATTTGATATTGGAGTCAAAGTACTTGAGGATTTTATGTTAAACATTCTAAAATAATCTATGCCCCCTAATTCCTTGTGGAATATTATATAGAATAAAAGGTGACTGTATTTAATTAGTATTTTAGATACTAGGTAACTTGTACCTCTGTATTTTGATTATATATCCCCTTCATGTTCATATACTAGCAGTAAGATTTAGAATACAGATCTGGATCTGTCAGAATCACTGTAAGAATTATTATAATAATTATAAAACATTTTAAATGAGCATTTGTTTTTTCCAGTGATTAATTTGTGATATATGAATTTGTGTATGTTTCCTATTATAGCACTTGTCTTACCTCTTTTCTTTTTCAGAATTGCTGTGTGATGCGTTACACTACCGCTGGTCAGCTTTGGAATATAATTTCCCCAAGAGAGTTTGTTGATTTCTCCTATACTGTGGGCTATAAAGAAGGGCTTTTATCCTGTGGTAATAATCTCAAAATCTTATACTTTCTTTCAGTTTGGTTTAAATATTTCAGTTTTCTAGGCTGGATGTTTCTTTCTATATGAGTTATATTTTTAACCCTCATAGTTATTTTGTAATCACCAAGGGTTTTTTTTTTTGCAAATACTAAACCTTAAAATAATATCAACAAGGGTTTTGAAATCTTTCAGGTAAGTTTTTGTTCCCAGTTACACAGTGTCCTCTATGTCACAGGTAGCAAATGTGGATCATGTGACTGCCTCTAAGAAAGGTTTCCAGTAAGTGGATTTTCTTCTAAGCCATTCTCAGAAAACAGCTTGTTGGTCATATTGTAGAAAAAATTGACTTGGTATGTTTTAGAGTATTTTTCTTTCTTTTAGCTGTGTTGTATTTTTGTTTTCAAGTAAAATACTGCCATTGGAAGGATTTTGTTTTCTAAAATATGCCTATAGATAAATTAATATTTTTTAAGTATAGTGTATACTTGAGTTGGTAGTTGTACGTAAACATCTACTTGTCTATTCTTAACTAGCTAGTACCAAAGTTGGATATGGTAGTACCTGTGAACAGTAGTTGTGGCATCATAGATTTGATTATTGGTGTCTTGAGGCCTGGCTGCTACAACCAAGACTTGTAGTTTCCAAGGAGTTACCAAGATGACATGATATCATCTATTCTGAAGGGATTCGAACTTTCCCCATTACCTATCTACCAACCCCCTGTCAGAATGTTCCTTGGTAATTATCTTTTTCATTCTGCTGTAGTCACTCTTGGGGCTTAATTTTCATCTATATGGATAAGAAGAAAAATATTTAAACAAGAACTCTGGTAATATTTTTTAATGAGAGTTTTGGACAAATGTCAGTCATGACTGTTCATAGTGTTATTTTTAAATTGTCTTGTAGGGGTAAGTCTTGACTGGAGTGAAAAGAGACCAGAATTTGTTCGAGGATATAACCATCCCTGTGGTTGGTTTTGTGTTCCCCTCAAAGACAATCCAAACCAGAGTCTTTTGACTGGCTATATTCAGACAGATCTGCGTGGGATGATTCCTCAGTCTGCAGTAGATACAGCCATGGCAAGCACTTTAACCAACTTCTATGGTGATTTACGAAAAGCTTTACAAAAGGCATAATATGTTCAAACTTTTAGTACTATAACCCCCTGGATCAACTCTCTCTCTATTCTGCATAGCCTGTAAAAATTATTGATTCTACTTTTCTGCATAGCCTGTAGAAAAATTTGAGATGTTTTTGGTTTAGCAATACAATGTTTTATTTTATTCCTACAGTAAATAGCTATCTAAGAGAGGGCATTTCAGTTTTCTTAGACAGTAATTTGCACATTGTTTGGTATGGCCAAGACAGTGTGTCTAGGAATGGAGAATATGACAGAAATTCACAAAGAAGTAGTAGATCCAGTTCTTTGACCCAAACTCTTAAGAAATTAAGTTGTGCCTCAGTATGAATATTTTGGCTGCTTGGAAATGAGTGAAATCACAAGCTTCATGCTGTTAGATTAAAATCACCTATTTTAGAGCCTTGTGAACATTTTATAAAATTTTAATTTTTTTGAAGTTAAATATTAGTGTTTTACTTTTGTTATCCTCTACGAGTTTGCCAATATCTTGGACAAAAGAAAAAAGTGCTTCCTTCTCTATATTTTATAGAGATGAACTTCATTGTCAATTGATTTGCATTACTCTAAGTTTTGAAGAGACCAGAAATGAGAAAAGAATAGATATCTACAGTTTTATTAAGTTTATTGAAAAACTCAATCATAGTAACTATAGGTACAATTCAAATACAATTTAGTTTTGATATCTAGATAGCATTCTTTTGTATCTTTGAAAACACATTTGTACATTTATTTGAGAATCTGAAAAATATTTATGCATGAATATGATAGTACAAAAACTGCAAAATATGCACTGGGAACACCTATTTTTTGAGCAATAGTCTGGGTTTTGTGAAATGGCTGGTGGTATCCTGTAACCACCAATAGAGAGTCTTCTCTCTAGAAAGTTAAATTCATTGAATGTTCTGTACATATTTCAGTTTTAAAAGTATCACTCATAAAGCATTGTAAAGTTCATCATAAACATTTACATTTGTGATGTGACTTCAGTCTGGAACTAGAACAAATGCATTCTTAGATTTATCCAAATACCTAGATGTCATTTTATAATGACTAGAATGACTATACTAGGTCCCTCGATTCTGTGGCTGCCTTAAGTGAACATTTATAAATTATTTTAACATTCCAAATGACTCTGGCTTTTGAACTATCCATCTATTAATGGTTTACTTCTAAAATGAGAACTTGAGGCAACTCTGTATCTGGGCACACATCTTTGTATGTATTTATATGTTTGTGTACATGCACATATCTTGAAATCTGTATCAGTGTTCAGTGTCAGTTCTTTATTTGTTACTATTTCTGCTGCTTTGTTTCTTTTCTTTCTTTTTTTTTTTTTTTTGGTTAATATAGGGTAAAGTGAGCCCTGGAAATACTTATGTGCTAGACAGGCCACAAAATGCAGAAAAGTATATAGTGGTTCAGTGCATGACAGTTTGATCTGTGTTTTACTTTATTGTGTTTTCTTAAGTGTAAAGAAAGAATGAGTCATAGTTCTTCATACTCATTTTGACAGAGTTGGGACAGTGAAGTGGTTTTTTGTTTTTGTTTTTATGCTTTTCCTACTGGAGATGATAGGTTTCAAAAAACAAAAGGTGCAGCACCACAGTGTTCATGATGAATAAATAATCCATACTTTGTGTCAAAAAATTATTTGTCTCAAAATCTGACAGAAGCAATACACAAAAGATTCTGTATTATTAGTTGAAGTTTGTTAATTACCAATATCCTTTTCTAAATTGACTAACTTTTGAATTACTGGATTTCTCTGCTACTTTTTCCTTCTTGCAATAGGGAAAGAAAACTCAGCAGTTTAGTTTTCAATTTCCTATGGAAATTGTTAAGTGTTAGTTTTGCCTTCATCTATTTTCCTTCATTTGTTTTTATTAGTATAGAGTAGGAGGTCCCATACTCCATTATTCTGTCAAGGATGGTGAAATTCCAAGGGTGCCCAGCTTGAGTAAGGGACTCATGGCAAGACTGTATGCATTACTATAAGGGCTATTAATTCCTGAGCTGGGTGCCCCTAAGGCCAAATAAACTGTCAACTCTTGCTACTCTAGTGTTCTCTTTGTCCTTATTGACGTATACCTCCAATAAGTGATAATATAATTCACTGTTGAATGTGTGTACCCACTAAAGGTAAAATGACTGTCATGGAGAAATTTTCATTGCAAAATTGAGTAATATGATGAATTAAAAAATTATATTTGAAGGACCTGAAATTTATATGCAGTTTCTAGTTGGTGCTTTAGATCTACTGGGCTGTAGCTGTGTACTTTTAAAAAAAAAAAAACAGCTCTATTGAGGTTTAATTTACATAATATACAATTTACCCATTTTAAGTGTATAATTCAGTGATTTTTAAATACATTTATAGAGTTGTACAGCCATCACCACAATCCAGTTTTAGAACATTTCTATCACCTCAAAAGGTCCCTTTTGTCTTTTTGCAGTATCTTATCTAACCAAAGTTTTTGTAGTTGTCAGTATAAAGAAGATGAAAAAGATTACAGTAGGTTTTGTTTGGTTTTGTTTTTCAGAGTGGAGGTGTATGTAATTCTAAGCTCAGGGATATTGTGATAATGTATTAAATATATTATCTCAAATACCATAATGATACAAAAATTTAACAACGTGGGTTGGGATGGATATTAACATATAATTGAGTCTGCTGATTCTATAGCAGTGCTGTAGAATAGTAACATAATGTAAGCCATATATGTAATTTTAAATTTTCTATTAGCCACATTAAAAAAAAAACAGCTGAAGTTAATTTTAATAATATATTTTATTTAATTCAATATATCTAAAAAGTTATTTCAATATGTAATCAATGTAAAAACATTGAGATAGCTAATATTCTTCTTTTATACTAATTCTTTGAAATCCAGTGTGTATTTTACTAATTTTGACTAGTCACATTTTAAGTGTTCATTAGTCATATGAGGCCAGTGGCTACTCTATTGAATAGCACAGTTCTATAGTATATGTATTAATTTGTCTTGCTATAAGATGAAACAGACAATTTCATGGAATTACTGTCTTAACTAGAAATCTTTTCCAGTCTTGAGAGCTTTCAATGCTTGCTAAATAGTATGTCTGAACTTTAGAAATAAATCAGTTAGTAGTTGTCAATAAAATAAATATTGCCAGAAAATATTTTCCTTCAAATATAATCAACTTTTGATAGGGCCACTGTTGAAATGAAAGAATATAATCTTCCTGTTATGTGGTTGATTATTTTCTATATCTTATAGGTAGTATGTATTAGAAACTTGTGTATTTAGGAAATATTTGGCATAGTACTATTTTCAGTACTTGGTAGCTATTTTTTAAGCAAATTAGTTTAATACAATAAAAATATTGTAAGTGATACTTTTGCATGAGATATTAGTTTGTATTGATAACTCTTGATTAACTCTTAAGTTTAAAACAATACTCAGGAAAAATGAGTATCTAGTGTTCCGTAGTTACCTATAATATAAATTGCTAGATATTAGAGTGATTGTAAAGGTTAAAAATCTCTTCATTTTAGTGTTCATTGAGGTTGGACATATTTGAAATCATGGACTTCTATGTGTAAAATATCTCCCACTTAATAGAATTCTTTTTCTTTCCCTCCCACCTCCCTCTTTCTTTTCTAACTGAAGGGCATTTTATCAACAATCACTTTGAATTCAGTTAACATCTCAAGCTAAAAAACTGTGTAACTGAGGTTGCCTCTGAAGAATATAGGAAAACGTTGCACAATTTAAGCCCGTAATTATCTATTGAGCTTTTAGGTCTGGGTAATTGCCTTTGATGTAGATGAAAGCTTTACCTCTTTACTCAAAAGCATACCAACATCCTTAGAGTCAGGTGTTAAAATCCAGTTTCTTTTAAGTAAATGGATACTGTGGCTATCCCAACCCTATAGATAAATTAACAGAACCAGAGAAGCTAAGGGACTTGACCAGGTTTTCTAGTAGAACCTGTGTTGTGTAATTGCTTGTCCAGTGTATCTTCCATGTCTTTCTTATTCAACTTCTAGAAGTAGGGGTAGTGGGACGTGAGCATAGAATAAACATTAGATTAATTCCAGAGCACAAGAAGTTGGAATTACAATTTTTTTTCATTGTTGTATTGTTTCCAAGGATTTTACATGTATAAGGATTAAAATTCATCTCTTGCAGTTCAATAAATGCTATACTATATATTTTATTTTTTAAGAAGTTTATAATTCTTTTTTGAACCAATATGTAAAACTAGAATATTTATTAAACTAATAAGTATGTATTAGTATAAAAAATGTGTATTTATTTTCAAATTGCTGTGAAATATATCAGAATAAAAATCTCTAGACACTCTTATAATTGATCATTGATACTGTCTGTATAAATTACTTTAACCTTAAGTACTGACTAAATATTTGGTTTCATATGTTGGAATTTAAAGTATGTAATTTAACTTCCTGAACTCCTACCAAAAAAAAAAAAAATGGAAAATAAAGTTAACAATGCACATGCTAATCTCCTGCCAGTGTCTCATATAATATTAGCTACAAAACTACTAAATCTTTGCTATTATATGTCCAGAACAAATTAGGAATGTATTCTGCCTTTGTAGTAACATATGGACAGGGTTTATTGTATACATATTCAAATAACTGTGTTAACTTGATTAGAAATTATGATAGTTTCCTTTAGAATTGAAAAAACTGGAAGTAATTACAAGGACACTCATGATCTGTTACAGTAAAGCAGTTGGGGATGCTATGGGTAGTATGTAATAGAAAATATAACTATGAAGTGGCTTAAACAAATAGGGAGTTATTTTCCTCATTTTATAAAAAAAATCTCATGCTATGGTCTGAATGTTTGTGTTCCCCTAAAATGTATATGTTGAAATCTTAACCCCCAAGGTGATGGTGGGGACTTTAGGAGGTGATTAGTTCACCCTAATAAATGAGATTAGTGCCCTTATAAAAGAGGCCCAAGTGAGGACACAGCGCCAAGGCATCCTCTGTGAGGAAGCAGGCCCTCATCACATACCAAATCTGCAGGTGCCTTGATCTTGGACTTGTAGAAATTTCAGAAATAAATTGTTGTTGATAAGCCACCCAGTTTATGCTATTTTGTTATAGCAGCCTGAACGGTGGTGAGAGCACTGGATTAGGAGATGGGCAACCCTGTTCAAATCCTTTCTCAGCTACTGTCACCTTAGTTAAGCTACTACCTCTCTGGTGTAATAACTCTATTTAATAAAGTGAGCTTATTGGATTAAATGATTACTAATGTCCCCTTTTAACTTTAGTGTTTTTGTAATTTTACTCTAGAAAATAAATATTTGAGCACTCAGTGTTAATGCTATGAAACTCAAGGTATAATATTATCTGAGACAACAGGAAAACCAAGGAATGAGTCAAGGAATGATTTCAGATATAAAAAAGTCCATTGTGTCTCTCTTGAATTGTAACATTTCAAATCACAGAACGCAAAGTTTTGGTGGGTTCTTAGATGATTTATTATCATATTGTACATGCAAATTGCTTTACAGATTTCCCAGCAGCAAGGTATAGGCTTCTTTTGGCATGTTCTGACACGTCTGAGTGAATTTACACAAAGTAACATTGGCCCTCACTAAGATTGACTTCTACATTTAGTCTACCAACATCCATTTTTGCTAATGTCACATATTCTTCAAGTTCCTGGGAAACACCAAAAAAAAAAATGAACATGCTTAATCATTTAATTGTGTTGTCCAGCCTGAATCCAGGAAGAAGCCACAGTGAGCTCTCATGTTGTCTGCCTTAGGCATTGGGCAGCTAAGAGAGCCAGTGACTGTTGTGTCCCATCTGTAGGAAGTGGAAACTCACTGGTCGGTCACTGCCATTGACCTGTAATCCCAGGCTGTCATCTCAGAATTTTGGGAGGCGATGTGGGAGGATCACTTGAGGCCAGGAGTTCGAGACCAGCCTGGGCAACATAGCAAGACTCTGTCTGTACAAAAATGGGCATGATTTTCATGAATTCTCTACAAACATTTTCTGTATTTACATTTATGGCCTGGCCAGACTTAATATGTTTACCTAAAAAATATTGTAATATACCTTTATATTAAGGAGTCAATAGCACCATTTTGACAGATTTTAAAATGAAACGTTCACAGCTCCTTTTTCAGTGCTTTTCAATTAGAAGTTGGGAAGGTAGCCTATAATCTTGGCTGTGTAAACTAAAATATATATACTTTGTCCTCCAAATCCTACATGCTCTCATTTTTGGCTAATGACTTGCAGTCTAAACTACTGGAGATGCAGTTTTCCTATATGCAATGGTATCCCTTTAATGTAAATCTCCATGTTTCTATTGAGCCACTTACGTCTCGTAGTCCAGAAAGCTTTCCACACCCAGTGATACAAATTCCCCCTCTAGGAAAGACTAGAAAAGACATCCCAGATAATGTCACATAGTCTGAAAAGCCCTAGTAGGAAGTCTTCCTTTCTCAATGCCTGCTAACCTATGTTTTCTGTACCCTCACAGCATCTCTACTTCTTAGCGTCTCTTCCATCATTCAGGTGATAGTCTTTGTCCCTGTCTACCTTCATTTTATTTGTCCTCAGGAATAATGCAGCCATTTGCTGATCACAGACATTATCTAAAATAAGCAAAGTGTCAAGAGAACTAAAAGTATACATACTGTAGTCTGATTCAAATTGGTAAATGTTTCCAAAAAAATAAGTTTCTTGAAGATGGATGTAATAATTCTGCCTTCAATAAGTGATATAAAAAGGAATTTACAGAAGGGTATATAAAGAGACAAAAGGAAAAGATGAAAAAGAAGAGACTTGACCAGCTTGATGTTTGGGGAAATAAGTTCTGATAATTTTAAATTTTGTTGTCTGAGACTTAGCTTTGTACAGGTTGTCTTTTGAAATCTAAACTTCCAGGCAGAATTCTGTCACAAATCCTGTGGGAATTGCCCTTTCAGGTGAGATAAGTTAAAGGGTTGAAATAACTATGACAGCAGTAACCTTGATTTTGGACTCCATTGGCAAAGCTTTGGCAAGTAGGTGATTTTCTGGAGTCACAGGGAGTTTCTCAGAAATTGGAGCTTTGTAAAAAACTTACTCAGATAATCACTGTCATCATTTACTGTTTTGTCAGTGGAGACCTGGCCAATGCACTTTTTGCTTTCAGTGACTGAGGCTTTGCTTTAACCTGGTGAATTGCAAAAATGTCTTTGATGTGTTGGATGATGTTTTATTCTATTTAGAAACACACCAGGCTGGGCATGGTGGCTCATACCATAATCCCAACACTCTTGGAGGCTGAGGCGGGAGGATCACTTGAGGCCAGGAGTTCGAGACCAGCCTGAGCAATATAGAGAGACCTCGTCTCTACCAAAAATTTAAAAATTAGCTGGGCGTGGTGGCATGTGCCTGTGGTCCTAGCTACTCAGGAGACTGAGGTGGAGGATTGTTTGAGCCCAGGAGTTCGAGGTTGCAGTGAGCTATGATTGTGCCACTACCCACCAGCCTGGGCAACAGAACAAGACTGTGTCTCTAAAAAAAGAAAAGAAAAAAAGAAGCACACCAGATTAGTCAAGTATGTAGGGCATAGAGCTATTAGGGCTAGATGCTCTGATGAAAGGCTGCACATGCGTCTACCCAGAATAAGAAAGAAGCAAGGAGGTCTGTCTAATTCAACTTTGCACAAAATCTGAGATTCTGCTGCATGCTTAACGAACTTCCCTGTGTATCTCAGCCTTTCACACTCAGTACTGTTCCTTCACCTCTGCCTTGCATTTCTCCACTCTATGCTCAGGCCAGTTCTCAACCAGACATACCCGCTACCCCCTCCCTACCTTCGAAAATTCTGCCCATCCTTCACATACAGCCTGTGTTTCCATGAAGCTTCCTTGATCATTCCTGGCATAAGGAAGCTTTTCCCTCTTTCCATCCCTAGAGGTTATCATCTTCCTAGATTTAGCACAGGCTGTATATGTACACTTGGCTTTTCTCTCCAACTACAAAGATCACTCCTGGGGGATAGCACTGGGTTTAATTCAGCTCTGATGCCTCCATTGCAGATCATAGTTTCTCAGTGAAAGTTAATGGGTTCCTGGAATGGGCTACTCCTGAGAAGCTTCAAAATTAGTAGGTCATTTCTGTTAAGTGCGCTTGGGATATAGGCCTCATATCTCCTAAACTATGCTGTTTAGTTTCTGGGAGGAAAATTAGCTATTGACTTTGGTCTATTCATCTCTAACGTATTTAAGTCCATCAATGACTGTCTTCAAAATGAAACTGGCATGATATTGCCGCCATCAAGAAGATGTGCAGGTGGGAATGTGGAATCCTAATCTATGTTTTGTCATCTTTCCCTTCTCCTATTCCAATAGGGTCTTTCTCCTACACACAACCATGAGAAGCTGGCAGATGATTCATATCTTTTGCTCCTGAGTTCTATAGTGTATCCCGGTAGCTATATCATATTATTGATTGCTGCAACAGTTTAAAGAAAACAGCATATTGTTTAGAGTCCTGATGTAATTTTAAGTATTCCTAATGATAAGTTTATAATGGGTTCTTTACTCAGTATCTCATTTGCAACCTTTTGGCTACAGATGTTGAATGTCAAACCGAAACACAAAGGTCATGAATGCCTGTTTCTCTCAATATCTGGGTCACCTGCTTCCCTTAAAGGCAGATATTTTGGAATGACCAATTTCTCTGTGACAAAAATAGACTAAGAGAAAGGCCCTTCTTGGATTTCTAAATATGTAAGAAAAGTAAAAGAAAGCATTTACTCAAGGTCCTCTCTTTTCAAAGAAATGAATTACATAACACTCAGAAAAGCATGGGGATTGGAAAGTAGCTTTCTCACATAAGAGAGTTGGCTGTTTGCATGTTCCCTGAGCTATTGATGAGCAAGTCATTGTCATAAAATGCCACATAATAAAGCACATCATTTCTTAAAAATGATTAATGAAAATCCAATTGATACAAATTACTTCAGAACATTGTGAGAGATTCAGAACCAAAGGGTTCTCATTTCTTAGCTTAGTAACAGCTGCAGATTGATTTAAATGTGAGCAAATGCAGTAAAAGATGTCATTTACATGATTTTAAATACAAGGATTAGATTTCTAAAACATTCTCAAAGTGCTAGAAATCTTTTAAATTTCACTCTCAACCAACTCAATTCATACTCTAAATTTCTTTTTTCAAAAATGATGCAATTTTGAATTTTTAGTTCTGTAGGGAAATTTCACTAAGTTGTATCTCCAGCACAATTATTGTTGTGAGACCATCTGCAAAATAAAACAAAATTTTCCTGACTTCCTAAGAAGCAAATGGGAATAAGAACCTTAAACTAAGGAGAAGAAAGCTGGAGTATGGGAATCTGTATTCCTAGAGGTCATTAAAAAGGCATGGGTGCCATGAAAACTCAGGGTCTTTTTTTTTTCTATAAAGGGCTAGATAAACATTTTAGGTTTTGCAGGCCGTAATGTCTCTGTTGAAAGTACTCAACTCTCTCTTGGTAGCATGAAAGCAGCCACAAACAATACATAAATACGTGAGCATGGCTGTGTTCCAATAGCAATGGGGCTTTGGTAGACTTGCTCTGTGAATCATAGTTTGCCTGACTCCTAAAAACTGTTCTTTGCAGATTTAAATTTAGTCCCTTGGCGAATTACATGGAAATTACTTTTTAAAAAAATGCACACTTAAGTTTTATATGTATATCTCAAAGACCAGAAATAAAAGGATCATGGCATTCAAACAAGTAAGAGTATAAATATCAGCCTCTAACTTGTTTATCAATAATCCCTTTTGCCTATACCCTTATTTCATTGGTCATAAGGAATTACTTAACCCCACCAGTCAGCTGTTCCCACTCACTAAACTCACAAAACATTTTAAAATTTTGAAGGAAACAGTAACATCTGTCAGACAGGGAATGAAGGACTACTATTATGTTGCTTGGACCTAATTACTTAATAAATGGACATGTTAGAACATTCTTTTGGCTTATAGATGATTGTTAAAATACTACTAAGGGTGCCATGAACAGAAAAATAGAACTTAAATTATGAATATGCTATTTGTATTCTATGCTACTGTATATTAACCATATTGTAGGCATATAAAATAGGTCAGGTTAAAAGGAAATGATATGAAACAATAGTTTTCAATTTATCACCATACTTAATTGTATCCTTTACAAAACAGATTAACTACTATCCGTCTATCAAGGAAAGGAAAAAGAAAGGAGAAATCTAGTAAACTTTTATCATTCACAAACTGATTATCATTCACAGAGTTGGGAGAGAGCTTAGGGAAAACAATAGTTTTCAAAAATTCTAATGTAAAGTCTATTGTATTGGAGTAGCTCGAAATCTTTTAAATGGAAAATAAAGATTATTTAATCTGATTGAAAATTCAATCTCTCTCATTTTTGACACAATGAATCACAGCAAAAATTAAATGGGTATAAATATTCCATATCTATGGGTTTTCCAGGTCAATCTTCAAAGTGAGCTGAAAACAACTATTTAAAAGAACAGTGTGATTTTACAGTCTTAGCATTACTAATTACTGTTTCCAACTAAATTCTGGGCCACCATGGACCCCACATTTCTTCAGTCTGACATGCTCCTGCCAGGGCTTTAGAGGATCTCACAGTCCTAGAGGGTGAGCCTGATGGCCATAGGGATGAAACAAAACATTGATCTGGGACAGGCAAACCAAGACAGGGAAAGCAAACAAACAATTGATGAAATCTCGTTTTTTCATTACTGACCAATGACAATATACCAATATTCAAACTGCATCACTTTCAATCAGAGTATGGAAAGAGATTTTCTCCCACTTGGCTCATTGGAGCTCCACCAGGTCGGATGCTTGGAGTCTTCTCTAGAGCGGTGCCTGATTCCTGCGAAGGAGTCAGGTGGTTCACTTTTATGGCAAGGCTTCTGTCTTGTCCTAGGTGGAACTCTGAGCCAGATGACAGGGAACAGCCTGAGTCTTGAAGGAAATTAAAATTACACAATCAAGTCATCTCGAATGCATCACAGAGCATTTATGAAAACTAAAATTTTAAACAAACATAATTTAATCAAGTTTGTTATTGCTCTCCAAGATAAGTATAGAAATGGTTGGGCTTTATGAGCTTAAGTTACATTTTGTGACCTCAGGTAATATCCACAAGGAGTAGTAATGACAAAAACTTGCCCTTAGTAGGTCAAAATATAAAAAGAGGAAATGTTGAACTTCGTTACCATGGGTGGGTCGCTGATATCACTCCAGCAGTCTCTCTCACTGTTCTTTTTTTTTTTTTCCTATTTGTCAAGGAGCCAGAAACTCACCCTGAGTGTGTCAGGGGAATAAAAGGATTTTGAAAAAAATTTTTATAGAAAATCATTGGGTACATTTCCGCTCATGTGGTTATGAATATTATAATATTGAATATTATCAATAGTGAAATTACATGTGCATAAACATTTTAAAAAACACTGAAGACACACAGAGTCTAACAATTAAGCAGTTTTAAACATTAGCAATGATGTTGATCAGGGACATATCAGTGATGAACATTCAGGAAATTGGAATATGGCCTAATAGGCAGTAATTACAATATTACAAATCCTTTTACGTAGGTAAATGTCTGGAAACTTTGCACCATCTAAAGTAGACCTAGATAACCAGACTGAATATTCTGCAATGACAAATAAATTACATAATGGCATTGTAATTATGTAATTGACTCTGCTCTGTGTATTTGTCAATTATATATTGAGTCAACCTTCATCAAGAAAATTCTAGTGCTGATTCACTTTGCTGACCTTTTTTTTTTAATTTGCTTTGCAAGAACAATCCTAAAACAGAATAAACGGTTTACTAACTTTATCCTTTGCCTTTTCTGGCATTTGCTTTTCTTTTTCCAATTTGAAAAGCAACCAGCTGCTTCTGTGCAATAAAAACTGAATTATGAAACAAAATGGCTCTTTCCCTATCTTCAGCTTATAGGCACCCCACCCTTGCATGTGAAACTGGACATAGGGATCACTAAACATTCTAAATTACAAAAATGTTTAAAATACTATATAACTGAGGTCATAATAAGAGGCAAACTTTTCCTTTCTTTTTAAGTCTGCCACTAAAAATGACGATAGAACCTTGAGGATTATTCTAAAATTGGTATGTGAAAAATTTTTGAAAGTCTTTTTTTGAAACCATGTGTAATGGCAGTGTTGATTAAATCCTTCCACGGAAATCTAAAAAAATGCCAGGCCATGGTCATATTCCCATCTTGGGGGAAACTGGCATGATATTGCCGCCATCATCATACAATCTTCATCATGCAAATTTGGTATGGTCCAGTAGATTTCTAGAAAGACTATTGCCTGTGACAGAAGGATGTGGTCCAGCTTTGTCCAGGGCTACAAAACCAGATTCTATATGCGGTCTTTCCTAAATGGAGACACTGATTGGCTGACAATAAATTTTGGTAAGCAAGAATACTCACTGGCTTCATGGCAGTACTCAGGAGACCGTAGGCTGCAGTCAAGATTTCAGGGCCCAAAGAGGAGTCAGAGGGACTGAGGTCACTAGATAACTTAACAATGCCCAGGAAAGTGTTGTTCTTTAAAGTCACGCTGGGAAACACTTCTCCTCTGAAGCACATGAATGGTCAGGAGTGGCCAATAGCTTTTTATTTAGTCTGTAACATTTCTGAAACATTTTCTTTCTGGCCTCCCACCAACTCATCAATGTGAAAACTGAGGCAGCTCAAATCTAAGCATAGAAATTCAAATGTCACTTTGCTTAAAATCAGAAGTACTCTAGATCAGTGCTGTCTAATATGGTGGCCACTAGCTGCATGTGGCTACTGAGCAGTTGATGTACCCAAGGTGTAACATACGCTCCTGATTTTGAAAACTTAGTATAAAAATAAGGAATTAAAAATATTTCATTAATTTTTAATAATGGCTATATGTTGATATAATATTTTGGATGTATTGTATTAAAAATACTTTAATGAATTTCATCTTTTTTTACATTTTAAAATGTGGCTAATAGAAAATTTAAAATTACGTATGTGGCTTGCATTATATTTATATTAGACAGCACTTGTTCTGGACAAAAACTTCTACAACCATATTATTCAAATTTTTACCCTATTTGTGTGTCCCTGGGACAAATGAGCTCTTAAAGTTTGAGAAAAATGACCAGAATTCCAATTAGACTTTTTAATGGGGAAAATAATTCAAGATTGTCCTTCATAGTAAAAAAATCTAGTTTATGCTGTGTATCTGAACGTACTTCAAAATAAAAACCAATAACATAATGTGATAATTGTCAGCTCTAAAATGCAAAATGTAATTTACTGTTCTTTGCTGAAATTTCTTTTATTCTTTTGCTTTGTGACTGTATTGTCAATTAGGAGTAATGTTATAAAATATTTTCTCAAATTGTCTCTATTTGTCTACCATTATTTAGCTAACTATTCTTTCAGATAGATAATATATCCCATTTTAACAAGCAATATAAATGTTAGCTGTTCTTTTAAAAATGTTAACATAATTATCCTAACTTAGGATGTATTCATACGAAATTTTTGAATACTTTGAAATGACAAATTTTTGTGAAAGTCTGACTTGTTTCCCATTGAAACTACTAAATTAGTCACTATGTAGGCATTATCAGGACTTACTCTTTAACACAAGAGTCAAACTTTTAAAACCTCATTGGATTTTGAGAGAATACAGTTTACAAGTTAAAAAAAAGATAGAGGAAATTGCCAAGACACTCTTGAGTACTCACCAAAGAATAGTCATGTGCACTTATTTAAATGGGTAAATTCTAAAACATACTTGGTCCTGGCATTTGCAATGCTGTTTCTCTAGGCCACAGGACCAATGAATGCATTCAGCCCTGGTGTTGGAATGATATAACAACTGCCCTTGGAGCAGTGTGGGCGTAGGCTGGGAGGGATGTTGTGCTCTGATCTTCCAACTAATTGCCACTTTCTAACAAGACCCCTTTCCCCTCTCTTCTTCACTCTTCTGATATGATGGGACATTTATCACATATATCCGTTAAGTCTCATGGGGAAAAGTGCACCAGGAAATTGGTCTTCTTAAATGGAAATCTTAATACTTAATCAAGAAGACATTCTTAAAGGTTAAAAATAGTGAGCCCTTTAAAACAGCCAAAATGGGAATTTTGAGAGGGAATTATTAAAGGAGGAAGGAAGGAAAGAAGGAAAAGAGGATAAGTGCTCTTTACTAGATAGTAAAAATAAAATAAAACAAAAAATAATCTTCTGAGCCTAGATGATGTGCCCATGGAGGGCCTTCATGTCAGTGTGACCTGTCAGATCCCTAACTATGGAAGAAGAAATCCTATCTTGTTTTCTTCTCACGAGAATAGTGTAAAGGGGATTTGTGCTTGGAAAGCAGAATGTCTACTGAGGCCCAAGAGCCTCCAGAAACCAGAGATTTAATTTCATTTTCCAATTTAATAGTTTTGAGGAAGAACCAAAAGAATTTAAGATCTCTTTTTTTTTGTGATGAAGATTTTTATGTGATGGTCATTTTTATTGTCTTTATTTTGGTCTTTGAAAATAATTCTTTTTTAAAATTAAGAAAACCACTAAAAATAATAATTAATTTGATAAAATGTTCATTTCAACTCAACCTAGAAATAAATTTGAGATACTTAGACTTAGTGCAATTTCTGTAAGGGAAAAGTGTTCCTATGAAAGTCAAAGAAAAACTATATTTATTCTGGAGAAAAATCATAATAAATATTAAGTCTAATGTTCTAGCTTCTCAAAAGTCTGATTTGAAATCAGTGTTTTTTTCTTTATTTTTGTTTTTGCTTACTTTTTAAGGTAAATAAAAATTGCATTGTATTAAATTTCTTGACATGTACCTTTTCAAAACTACATTGTAAAATATGAGCACTTCCATTCCAAGTATGAGAAAAAGTTATACTAGCTTTTCATAAATATCTTTAGTTCATAAGCAGTATATCTAGATAGGCATCAATTGGAGAGAAAAGGGTTTTTTTGTGAACAATAATGTTTCCTTACTCTAGTAAAATGGATAATGAATGATCTTATAATGGAATATTATTCCTACTCCATTCAGACATTTTGGCACCAACCTGCAGAATAGATTTTTCTGAATATTTGAAACTTGGTAATTATAGAGATTATCCATTAAAATGTTCCTATATGTCAGGTTGTATAAATTTACAAATAAATATAGTTATATCTGGAAAATGAAAAGTAATCAATCTTATTTTCATCCTTCTAAATACCAGTCTTGCCTCCTTTTCTTCCCTAAGTTTCTTTATTCCCCCCTAAGTTTTGTCCATCAGAAGGACATGTTATTGGCGAGCAGGTGAAGGAAAGAATGAAACTCGGCCTGAGTTTCACTTAGCAGGTGAATCCTAGCATGAGTTTGTAAAATACTTCCTCTAGGATTGTAAAATGGCAGAATTTTTATGATAGAACATTTTGATTATTAATATAGCGTATATATGTAAGAATAAAATAAAAAGTCTTTTTCCACACAAGCTTTAGGGGCATATGGTTTCATGGCCCTTAAAAGTATGCTTCAATTTCTTACCATTGTAAGTGGAATTTTTTTTTTTGCACATACTGTACAACTGTCACCTACAACCATCTCCTCATAAACATTTGAACACATTAATGATAAAAAGTAAAATGTTGTGAAAGTCATGGGAACATGTCTTACAGCACTTAGTATTAACTGAGTGGTAGTTCAAAGGAATTACTGCCTTGTGAAGAAATCTAAAGGATGTAGGATGGCTAGGTTTTCAAAGCAAAAACAATTTGCTACTATTCACTTCAAATGTGTGTCACTGGTTGCTGAAAATGTATGTTTTTAAGTGTAATGTTGTGTTTACTTGCAATTTCAAATTTAACTCATTGGTATTAGGTATCCATTACATGCCATAGAAGACACTATTATTTTCATAAAGCAGTCACATGCATTGAAGTTAGGATTACCAACTGGTATATATGTATTTTTTTTGCACCTCAAAAACAGAATCACTATAGTGCATGTCATGCTTCCACACCTTCCTTGCTGAAGGACAAAGTACATAAAATGCTGGGGTTTGGCTTCCATATCTGAAGGAAGCCGACTTAGTACTCTGGCAGGATCACATCTTGCTGTGGAATTCCAAATCCCACAGCAGGGTTTTCTTGCCCTTCTTTGGGGGCTGCTGCTTCCTCCAAAGTCTTCTGCTTCTCCTCTGCAAAGCCCTCCTTTATCTCTGGGCCAGCCACCTTTATCCCATCCTCCCGTGACTTGGGCACCATCTTGGGGGCCTCCTCAGCATTTATATCTGCATCTTTAACTTCCTCAGATGTCTGCACCTTCATCAGCTCAGCCTCTGCCTCCTCAACTGCCGCTTGGGCCCCATCTCCTTGAATTTTCTCTCCTTCTGGAATAGCTTTGATGTCCTTGTTGCCATCTTGGATTGGAGATGGGTCTCGGCTAGCCTTGTGGCTCTCCTGGATGCCGCCGTGGCTACTGCTGGCACTTCCCAACCGGGAAGAGGCCACCACAGCCTTCACCGCCGCCTGATAAGAAACAGGAAAGTGTCAGTGTTACCTCCACTTAAAGTCCCAAATTAGAGCTCAACCCCAACTTCACTTTTAGGGAGTCTGATTTATAGGCTAGTGTTCAATCTTTCAAAGTATATTATTCCTAGATTGTTTGCTAAATGAAAACTTGTCTGGAGAACAAACAGCAAAACCTTTTTAATCTCAAATTAATGTATTTAATCATCTGGACAATTGAAAGCCTAAGTAGAAGTGTTTACCCATGGATAACCAGTTTTCAAAAATTTTAGACTGTGTTTCCAAAAGTATTTGTTTCACGGAACACTATTTCCATGGATGTTAGCAGTTATTATGGGGATTAAAGAGGTCCATGGTCAAATTAGCTTGAGAAATCCTAGGTTAAGTCAACATTATTTAATCCAGGGTATTTCAAATTAATTTGACCATGGAACCCTTCAGATTTATTCAATCCGTATCAGCCTTCAAGCAATTGTTGACTAGGAGTCGATTTTTAACCCCCAGCTGTTTTCTGAGATCGCCTGCTTATAACAGCTAGTCCTAAACACTATTATGCAATAGAAGAACACCTAATCTCTATTCCATATGTATTATAAAAAAGCAGATATATTTTGGTGAATAATTTTCTATATCATTTAAATCATCTTAATTTTGGTTAAGTATAGTAATTATCTATATTACCAAATATAGTTTCAAAAATTTTTCCCCAATTTTTACATACTCAAAAAGAAAACTTTCTGGATAAAGACCAGTTTCTTGAACAATGCTTTTTAAGCAGTTCACTTTAATTAGATGAGAAGCAGCAATAATATATTTGGTGAGTCAATCTCAACGTATAACACATTCCTCTTTATTAAGAATGAATTTCTTATGAGAGGATAACAAAACTGTAAGTGGCTTTGTGTCAGTATTTTTGGGATTTCAAAGCAGGATTTTTCCCTGGTGCCATAGGAAATGAATAATAGTATTAGATGAAGAATGGTAGAGCTATCATTGAGAGTTCAAAATAACTGTTTCTTAAAAAACAGAACAAAAATATGCTATCTTACCTTAAGCTTGCGCCGAGCATTGAACTCTTGGAGCTTCTTTTGAGCGGTATCCATGTGTACAAAATTGGCTGCTTTACCTGTGACCCACGGGTGCTGGAGAGCTTGAAAGGTAGTCAGCCTTTTCTTAGGATCCAAAACAATTAATTTTCTGACCTGAAATGATAAAGAACCATGGACTTAGGGAGATTTTTATGGTGACCTGGGCTTGCCCTCAGCTTGTGAACTTCTAGGTCTTGTTTTATTTCCCTAGCAGTAATTATACATTCAATAACAGTAAATATTCATTAAAAATATTGGTTAAGCCCTAAGGGGCCACTGTGGGTTGGAACAGCTTCAGGTAACAGGAGCCGAGGGAGTCCAAGAAGACAGTTGTTTGTACCTCCTGAGACTCCAAGCTGGCAGATTGCTTTCCAGCAGAAGTCAAAGAAACAGGGTCTTGCTTGCCTGTGCACTAGAAGTTCTTTGAAGGTAGAACTAGCATCTGATAATTCTAGGCTGCATTTCACAATCACCTAGAATTCAGAACTTAAAATACATCTCCATGGTAATGGAATTATTCATGTGTCGTCATTCTTTCTGCTGGGATTAAATGGCCAACAAAAGGAATAGTATCCCAGCCTCTATGGAATACTATCTTATTATTCTATCTTGAGGTTTCTAGATCTTTCTCTTTAATCCCTTGAGGGTTCTTGAAAGAATAAACTCAGCGTTTAAAAGCCATTTCAGAATCAAAGTAAAGAAGTCAGTGGCTTGAGGGCATGATTTGCTTAAAGGACTGAAACCAACAGATGGCAGCCTGTTCTGGGAGGTTTACTCCTGTTTGTGAGGATGAGCAGACAACAAATTGCCAGGAAAGTCAAAAAATGAAATAATCCATGGCCCTGGGCTCAGTAGGGGTGACCTGGTATAAGGTAGAGACTATGTGGAGCCAGCAGGTGTGTACAAGCTCTGGTTATGCCTCTAACTACTTTAATGACCCTAGACATAGATGCGCATGTGAAATGAGTGCCTATGGACCCTCCCCCAGACCCTTTTCTTGCAAGATCTCATTTCTACCTTAATTCCTTTGTGAATGCATTTTTAGGTGCATATAAAAGTTTCTAAAAACTTATGTAATCCTTTTAATAACCTTATCGCTTGGAACTATTAGCACCAATTCATAAATGAGGGATGAAAGGATGCTCAGAAAGACTTAGTGATTTGCCTAAGGTCAGACAGTTTGTAATTGGTGGATCCTGTATTCAAACTCAGCTCTGTGTTATATCAGAGCTCACCTTGTGGCCACTATACCGTGATGCCTCCAAGATAGTGAATCTCTCTGGACTTTGGCCTGCTCCTGTGTAAAATGAGCAGTTTTGGATGATTTTAGGTTTAAGGTCTTTTCTAACTGTAACAACCTAAGAAGAAGTGAACACAGGCTAACGAAATCAGGCAGCAAGTGAAAATGAGGAATTAATATTATCTGGTTCTCCTTCCATGTCCTTTCTGTGGCATTTGCAAAGGAATGTGTGTTTGGGCTAGAGACACTGGATTTGTAGAGGGCAGAGTTAGTTGGTGCTAGTTACTTAACATGCATTGTGTCCCTTAATTCTCACAACAACCTAGAGATAAGTACCATTACCATCCTAGATGAGAAAACCAAAGCATAGAGAAGTTAGCTAACAAGCCCAAGGTCACACTTCTAGGTCAGGACAAAGGGGGCACTTGAATCCAGGTGCGTCAGACTCTAAAATTCCAGGGTTCATTTCCTGATTCGTTGTTTCATTCAGTGAACATTTATTGAGCCTGTACTATATGCCTATCTAGTAATAGCACTAAGATCCTGGCACACATGCTTTGTCCTCTCCCAGAATTTATAATCTAATTAAAGAAGACCATTGAACATGTCACTATAAGTGATGACTATTATGAAAGGGGGAGTCCAGGGGGCAAAGGAAGAATGTGGCTGAAGAACCAACTGTAGGGGGAAGGGAGTGGAGAGGGAGGTGACCCCGGCTCCCAGGGGATGTCTAGTGTCAGCTGGGGCTGGAGGATAACAGTCCCCAGGCAAAGAGGTGTGTGTTGTGTGTGTGTGTGTGTGTGTGTGAGATGGAGAAGACGGAGAGGGGGAAGAAAGGGGAGAGAACATTACAAAGCAGAAGAAAGGGCAGTGGCCAATATCCCGAGCTACACTGCTGAGGAACTGGAAGTCTGATGCACTCCAGCAAAGAGTGATCAAAAAAGAGGGATATGAAGCTAGTGAAGGTGTGGGAGAGGGTGGCAGGCTCCAGTCAGGCACAGCCATGTAGATCTTGTTATGGGGTTTGGATTGTATCCTAAGAGCCTTAAAGCAGGGGAGTGACTTCATGCGATCTATTTATAAGACCAGCCCTCTGAAGCCTGTGTGGAGGCGTATTTGAGAAGGGCATGGAAGAGGCAGGGAGACCAGATAAGAGGTTGTAGCAGTGGTCCTGGTGGAAGAGGATGGTGGCTTGGACTGGGACAGAGGTGGTGGAGGTGGAGAAAACTGGATGGGTTCAAGAGATGTTTCGGAGCGTGGGGTCTGCCTTGAGGGAGGAGCTGGGATGACATATCTGTATATCACACACACCGCCCTTCTCTTCCCAGTCACGCTGGAAAAGCCACAGGCCCTCGGGGATCAGTTCCATGAAAGAATGCAGAGAACAAGCAAGAAATGCTTGAAGGGAAAAGAGCACTGGAAAGGGTGTCTGGAAACCTGAACCAGTTCTAGTAATGTCTCTCTGCCTGGAAGCTGCGTGACCTTTGGCAGTCATATCACCTCTCCAGTCTTTATCACACTCAGCTTTAAAATGAAGGGAGAACTGATGACTCCTAAGATCCCTTGGAGAGCTAACCTTCGTTATTCAAAAGTCAGTTTTGGATTATCTATGTGGATTTTCTCCAGAGGACTGATGGTAAATGTTTCAATCCCACATTAGCATCCTCTTTATTTTAGAAGAGGTGGACCACCTCCCCAGCTGGTGTGTATTTCTTGAATGCAAATAAACTCCAATATTAGCAATATTGCTAATATTGATGTGCAATGTCAAACAAATAAACAAAATGAACTATTAATACAGTGGAACTTTTTTATAATACCAATGATACATAAGGGTACTTGTGTTGCTATCAGGATATTTTAATAAGTTTGAATGAAATTTCGGGAAGCAACATTGCTTTATTTGAGGTATGTTTAAATCTAGGCAATAGAAAGCTATGTTAAAGCAGAATTCTTCTGTTTAAATTATGTTTGGATTCACCTAGTACAGCTTTCTTCATAAGCAAGGCTCTATGTTGGAGACGTAGTGAAAACTCATTAATACTGCAGTAATTGTAATTTGTGATAAGTCAGCTAGTGATGAGTCAAAACATATCTATTTTTACTATCTAAAAGGAAAATGCATTAATGTGCATTATTTTATTAAAAGTACTTTAAAATTGAAAAGAAAAATGATATTAATAGGGGCAAATTTTTAAAAATAGCATTGCTTATTAATTAATTAAAGTGAATTTATTTCATTTTGTTTCATTGTGTTTTGGTCACACTTACCAAGTCCTTGGCATTTAGAGATACTTCATCCCACCAGGGGGAGATAAAGTAATATTCACAATTCAGAATTCTCCTGAACATGAACTGATCGCCTCTTTCATCATAGAATGGTTCAAATCCACAAAGTCTAGAGGGACAAAATATAGGGAATAAAATGTCTTTAAAAGCCTACATATATTTCATCAAATTTCTGCAGAAATTCAAGACTGTCATTTTTCACAGCTTCCTGCTATGGGAGCAAGTCTACTCAGCACAAGTATGTAATTGCCTTGTTACAATTCACTATTGATAATGTAAACACACAATTATGTCTTCAGGAAGTAGGATGGATATAAAAACAACTTAGGAGTTCTACAAAAAGCTATCATAATAAAAATTATGACACATAAAGACAAGAATAACAATAGCTAACATTGTTTATTACAGGCATTATGCTAAGGACTTTCCACAGATTTTTTTCACAAGAATTGAGAAGACAGACAGACAGATTGATTTGAGTTCCAATTTAGTATAAAATGGGAGAGTTAGGATTTTGAGAGTAAAGAGATTAAAAAATGGAAAAAAAAGATTTTTCACTCATTTTTATTCTGCCTTATTTGGTGAATTCCTCCATAGAAATGAGTAAAGTATTATATATCCATCCCATTCCAGTTTGGATTTCAGAGTAAACAAAGGTAGGAGCTAAAACTATTGTCAGGAAACGGTCTTTAAAAATGTATTAATACAGAGACTGGATACAGCCAACAGAGACGAGCAGCCTAGATTTACCTCATTCTTGTATGTTACCCTCCCTCACTTTTGCACATCTTAAAGATGCTCCCCTCTGTTCAGTTTCATTTTCCACTATAGGGTCAGCTTAAGATGACTGGGAAAAATGGGGGACAAGGAACAGGGAACCATCTCAGTCATCCTAAAGAGAGAGGAAAAGAGAGTTGTTTGTCTGGGACCACCAAGCCTCTGCTGTTTGCAAATGGGCAGAGGTTCTGAAATCATTAGGGACCAAAAGGGAACAAAGCCCACGCCAGGGCATGGCACAGGTGTTGCATTTGAAAAGAAGGGGGGTGGTGGGGCAGGAATGAATAAGTTAAAAGACATCTTCCCAAATTCTTTCCTCAAGCCGGTCAGGTTGGTGCAGAGCATGAAAAATTCAAATGCATCCTAATATGATGAATTTTTAGGAAGAAGCAGTTTCTTATGGGCTTTTGCTCACAGAACGTCCCATTGGGAGAGTCTTTGTCACTTCCAAATATTCTGGAGCCAGCTGGGAAAAGGCAAGGCTTGCAAGTGCTGAGGCCTTAGCCAATGCGTTCTCCTTCTCCCTACTGTAGCGGCCTGCACAGAGAATCCTGCTCCAGACCTACCTGTGGAAGGGACGCATAAGGAGAGACGGGCGTGCATGTCCACGCCTCGACAAGGAGAGAGCTGGCCTTGCCTGGCCCTCCCCTCCCCTCCATAACGCTAGAAAATTATGGCCTGCTGCTGGTTAGCCAGGGCGAAATTAGCGAACTTTCCAGACTTAATTTAGGAAGCTCCTTATGTTTCCCCTTCTGAAATTCTGGAGACAAAAATGACAATTCAGAAGTTATAGTGCTCAAATGCCTTTTCTTTCATTTAAATCATGTCAATGACTTTGTGCTTTGGTGACAGAGGTAAAAAGTTTACGTTGTGTCAGCCTGAAATGCCAAAAATGGAAGAAATGTGAGAGAGTAGCAAACACACACACACACACCCCCCCACACACACTATGCAAAAACCCTTCAGAAATGGTAATATTTTAATTCCAACAACTACAGATTGGGAGCATATTGGGATTACACAGGCCTGAAGCGTGAATGTGTTATGCAGGCTAAGTCCAAGTTCAACTGTAATGTTGAAAGCTAAAGGAAAGAATTTGAATCTCTGATGTTATCTGATTCTGGTCAGATCAGGAGGCCCAGTCCTGCAGCTTTTGTCTGTGAGGCAGAGGGTTTAGGTGTAACAGGTAGATAGACCAGAATTCCTGGGAGAAACAATAGAATGGTCTTCATTTTCAGCCCAATGTCATCTTTAGAAATAGCAAAGCCATACCACGAAAGCCTGGTGGTGACAAGCTTTTAAGCTTTTAAGAAGGAAACTTAACTTTTAAGAGGGAAAGAGTGAAGTGTTAAAATGCAACAGTAGCCATAGGAACAGGGGCAAGAGTAAACAGAGGTGTCTACACCGATAGTGAGAATCAAACTTCTATTCATGGCTTTATTCAAAAATAAACCCCAGAGTTTATGTATATATAGGCAAGTGTATGTATTATAAAACAGGTGCCTCAATATTGGGGACATAGAAGAAAGGATTTGACTGAAGTTCATAATGTAGCTTCATTGCGACATTTACTTTGCCAGGCATCATCAACAAATGGATCTTTAATTCTAATTCTTCATTCAGGTACACCTGTACTTTGCTCCCTTCTGGCTCCAGGCCACTCTGGTGGAATAAGTCGGGTCAAAGTCTCAGGTCACCAGTAGGCCATTGGGTACACAGCAAAGCTAAACTGGTACAATAAAGGAGATACATAGATCCAATGGCACAATCCACTAGAGAAAACGTATCAATGAACCTTGCAGGTGGACTTAACCAATTATTAATGAACTGTAGGCTAAATAAAAAGTCCTCAGGCTTAGGGGCTGATAGAAGTTAGTCTAGAACTAAAGGATATTAGTTGTAACCAGTGTTGTTATTTCCATTTTGGGGGCTGCTACTCTTATTTTCAACTAACACCTGTTAATTAATTACCTTACTTGTATAAAGATAAAAGAAATATAAAAAAATAGTTTGTATAATTTGGTAATGGACTAGAGGTAAGGACTTTCATAGATTTTTAAATTTATCTTCAGGGTTATAATAAAATGTTTCTCAAATGATTACATTTGTCTTTCCCTTCATTGTCCCATGTCAGTGACCACATCATGGAGTTTTACTCATTCCATATTCCGGTTATTCTGGGTGAATGTAATTTAATCCAAATTAAGAATTCAGAGAGACTCCTATCTCTCCAGATTCTTTTATACCATTAATACTTCAACTCCTCCGAGTATATTTCAATGCAAAATTGTAATTGGGTGCATTTACATTTTAGGGGCAAACCTGAATCCTTATTTGTATAGTTCACTTTTTCACTTAATGTTGCTAAATATGTCACTTACATAATTCAGGAGACAACATTCTTTCCCTAGTATAAAAGTGATCTCAAACATAAGTAGAAGGAATTGTACAATGTGGCCAGGGATTTATTGTAATGAATTAAGCACTTAATGTGGCAAACATAAATTACCTAACAGTTTGCACTTTCCTAAGAAAAAACATGGTTCTGTACCTCTCCCAATTGTTCTCAAGCTTGAATACATTCTAGAGACACAGGGAACTGAACATTGAGAATATCTTTTCACATTAAAATTAGAAGATGGCTATTTTATAGGTTGCTTGCTAAACCTTTTTGTCTTGGTTATCAACTAATATACATACATAGGTGAACTCAGAGTTTGCTAACATGCTTGGGGGTCTTACACCAGTTACCCCATTCCTGGCCCATACAACCTGGACATTGCACTTTCTAAGATCATTATTAATTTAAAAACAAATTTTAAAAACTCCTAAACAACTCTTTCTGCTATGGACTGAATCATGTCTTCCCCAAACTCATATGTTGAAGCCCTAAGCCCTAATGTGATAGTATTTGGAAATGAAGCCTTTGGGGAGTAATCAGGTTTAGATGAGGTCATGAGGGTAGGGTCCTCATCATGGGATTTGTCCCCTCCTAGGAAGAGACACCAGAGAGCTTGCTCTCTCTCTCTCTCCCCACCATGCAAGGACACAGTGAGAAGGTGACCACCTGCAAACCAGGAAGAGGGCCCTCACCAGAATCCAACAATGCTGACACCTGATCTTGAACTTCCAGCCTCCAGAACTGTGAGAAAATAAATTTCCATTGCTTAAGCCACCCAGTCTATATATTTTGTTATGGCAGCCTGAGCAGACCAATACATTTTCTTTCTAACCCTCCAAAATCTTATAGATTTGAATATTACGGGTTCCAACAACTAACTCTGCAGTACTCTCTAAATGACAACCAAATCTGCTTGTTTTGAATTAAACTCTTGAACTCATCGATATCTTGTCTTTTACTTGTTCTACAGCAATCTTTCTTTTCAGACACTCTCCCATTTGTTTGGTGATTTTCCTCATCACCTGCAATTCTATCATCTCTTTGGATTTCCTGAAATTCCTTATTTCATATTAGACAGGAGCTCAGGGATGGAGCTGAGGATACCAGAGAGTGACATATTTAGCTCATTTTTTTTTCTCCCAGAGAAATCTGGGTAGGGTATTAAACCCAAGGCCCTTGAAAACCTAACAGAAATGGGAAACAAAATTGATTGCCAAATGCATTTAAAATATTCCTGATAAGAAATATACCAGTTTGGGGTTGCTTAAAAATTTAATAGCCACTTGCCCTTTTAAAAGGGCTAATAGTCTAATTATTTTAGATGAGATGCAAATAAGTAAAACAAGAACAAGTTTAATAGGTGGCCTTGGGTTTCACATTCATTACTATTGTGAAATAACAAATTGTTCCCAAAATCTATCATACATTGCATAGCAGATGAGACACAGAAAAACAATGGACAGAGTTCTTGCCCCAAGAAAGTTACAAAATAAAAATGAATGCTTGTTTTCAGCAAATTCTATCATTAACCACTTTAGTATGTAATAGAAAATCACAAAAAGGCAAAAAGTAATCTTGGTTTTTATGAGGACTAGGCTAGTACCCAGAAAATGTCATAAAAAGGCAGTTTGCATAGAGATTGCTTTTCTTCACTTACAAAATGTAGGTGATTATTCCTACAGACCACATGTCCACCTCAGGTCCATAGGCACAGCCTCTAAGAATTTCAGGTGCTGCAGAAAAAGTGAAAACTGTGTTAAATTGGAGCTTAAATTCAACATTCAAATTTTCAAAACAAGCAATGGGAAAGAAACGAATTCATCAACAAAACTTCAGAACAGTTTAATTTGGTCTTCTCTCCCCAAACCACAGTACAAGGCTAAAAATTCTTATGTCTATTTTAGTGGGAGAGATTATAGTCCCTCTGTGTTTGTGATGCATAAAAGTAAAGCTATTAACTTTAATATTCTACCTTGGAACATTATGATACTGCTCAAATCAGATAGATAGAGCTCTATCTCTACTACAAAAGACCCCTTACTTCAAAGGAAGCTTTGTACGTAGAAAAGGAAGAAATGAATGTTAAGTATAATAAGGGGGGGAAGGCACAATTTTGCTATCTTGAGATCTAGAATTGCTTGGATCAGGGGGCATTGGTGAGTGTGTGTTTGAACTGACGGTGTGCAGGGTGGTGTCAGGGCATATGGTGGGGAGGACTGGCAAGTCTCTAGTGCTGGAAGGTGAAGAAAGGAGCTAGGAGGGGCCCTGGTACACGTAGGTCCCCAAAGAACAGCTGTCCTCAGTAAGCTTGGGGTCATGAACTGAGAAAAGGGAACTTCTCAGTGCACAGTGAGCAGCTCATAATATCCCTGACCACCACTGTGAAAAGGGAACCTCTTCTCAGCCATGAAATGGCCCTGGAGTGGAGAATAGCAAGAGCTTCTATATTGTTATTACCATAGATCTGTAAAAATGGGGATAAACTGGATCCAGTTGTTTGCCCTGAGGAGTGGGGGTGTTGTTTGTTTGCCTAACCAACAACATAAGAAAAAGAGAAACGAGACCTCTAATGTTCATGGAGAAATAGCGTTCAGGCCTAGAGCCCACAGTGGCCTTCTTCTATGTTGAACACAAGTGCAGTAGGTGCCGGTGGGGTCCCTGAGGAAGGAGATGCTTGATAAATGCCTAGGGTTCATTGAGGAATGCTTGGGGACAAGGACACTACACTCCTCCTCTGGGCTAGGGGCTGCCCACACAGGCTGGAAATGTCATACTCAGTGTTGACAAAGGGAGCTCTAGAAAGAGGCTGTCTTCAGGGACTTTGGATTTACTTTATAGGGAGGAATACTGTGCATGTCCTGCTGACCTCTTCCCATACTATCCCTTACCCGTAACCATGTTCCAATTAGGATTTTCTCTTCCTTGTAGAAACTGAGTGACATAAAATATAGGAGATGAAGAACCCATATGGTAAAATGAGGGTGTGTGTTCTATCACTCCAAACAGCAATTCAGCAAGATGTACCCTTTAAGAAATTGTATCTCCGGCCAAGTTTTTCTTATCTACAGATAAATTATTCCTAGGAAATTTTCCTTTAAGATTCAATTAACAAAAATAAGAAAAAATCCATGCTCAGTGTCAACATTATTCACTCTGTCAGAGTAGCTTTCATTCCCTAGGGCAATCTGCACCACACAGAAGGTGCCTGTAAGCCCCGACAGTGAACTCCCACTTGCAAGCACTTTGCTTATCACACTGAATGGGGAACTCAGATTAGGCTACTGCTTGCAGGAGGGCTGCTACTGCTTGTTTTTGTCTCTGGGAGCTGTTCCCTTCAGGGAGCTGAATGCATGCATATTGTACGTGCATATTGAGCATGCATAAGTCTTTCCCCACTCAGGTCTTCACACCAGCGATTCTCACCTGGTCTGAAATGCCATCAAGCCCCACACTGACATTTAAACATAAATACAGAAATATGTTGGGGAGAGTCTTTTACATTTTCTGGGTCTTGGTTTTTAACTTCTGAAGTCTGAGTGAATCGAACTAGTTGATTTCTAAGTCTACTTTGAGTTTTAACCTGCTACCCACTGTGATGTTAGTAAAGGATTAGTTATTGATTATTCAAGCAAGAAGAGAAGACAAGCAGAAATATCCTAACCTGCAGAACATGCTGCATTTCCCATTTCTTCTGCTAGAGTGGGTAGTGTGCATGCTGTCCTGTGGGGACTCAGCCTGTTGGCTCTAGTGAAATCAACCCTCCCATCCTGTGCTGACCAAAGACACATCCTAGCAAGGGTCAGATGTTTTCTATGGCCATTTCTTACAGCTCTCAGCCCAACGGCCCCAAAGAAAAGTGCTTTTTGGATCCACTATAGGGCATCTGAGTTTCATAACTGACATGGCAATATCTGATCTCCCTTCACAGCGCCGGTTGCAACCTTACTTTCCTGAGGCAATTTATTAATATTTCCTTATGCAGCAACTTGAGGAAACTTGTCATGTGAAAAGCTAAACTTCCCATTGTGAGGATAACTGAGACAAAAGGAATATAGGATGTTTTTTCCCTCCATAATAAATTTCTCTTAAAAATAATTGTTTACAAAATAACTTATATGTATATATATTTTGAGACAGGGTCTTGCTCTGTCTCCCAGGCTGGGGTGCAATGCTCAATCATAGCTTATGGCAGCCTCAAAGTCCTGGGCTCAAGTGATCCTCCTGCCTCAGCCTCCCAAGGAGCTCGGACTATAGGCATGGACCACCACACCCAGCTAATTTTTAAAGAAAAAATTTTAGTAGAGACAGGGTCTCACTATGTTGCCTAGGCTAGTCTCAAACTCCTGGCCCAAAGAGATCCTCCAACCTTGGCTTCCCAAAGTGCTAGGATTACAGGCGTGAGCCACCATGCCCAGTCCCAAAAGAACTTATAATATATTTTTAAATTGTAATGTAAAATTGGGGTCAAACAAAGTCAAAACACCTTGATGCAATTAAATAATCTTCTTAATAACCTTTAAATGTTTTCAATTACTAGTTAATATGACCTTGATTTTGTTCAGAACCAGCGGAACACACTCTTGCACAGCTCTGCCTCCATGGGTCCCGGTTCCAGCTCTGAGGCTTTCACTGTGCCCGGGCCCAAAGCTCTGTCCCTGTGGCTCCAGAGCTCCCGCCGGGACCATGACACCACCCCCAAAATTCCAGTGTTGTGCCTGGACCCCAAGACCCCACCCCTGAGTCTCCACCACGGTTGCTGGGCAGGAGGAACTGCTCAAGGTCCAACACTCTGCCATGAACCCCCAAGCCTTGAGCCACCATTACACTTGGACCTGGTTCAAGCAAATGCCCACAGCCTGGTCACCCACAACCACTGCCTAGATAGCCTCATCCAGCTGCCACCGTCACCCACATAGGGTGACCCTAGGCAGAGTAATCCCCTACAATGCCAGCCTCTGTGGATAGGGTCTCACCCAGTCCCCAAACTGAACTTCCAACAACAATCTAGGTAACAACTCACCACCCCAAATGAACATCATCCAGCACTGACTTGAACTGTGGCAATCACAGGGGAATGGGACAAAACAGAACACCTATGCTACAGGTTTTCAGTGCACCCTCCCCTCCTCTGACAGGTCAACATTCTGGAGTATGACACAAAAGCCACCATCTAAGGACATCCCCTTCTTCTAACTAAGCAGGAGAGTTCCCGGCAACTGAGAACAGGTGCCCTGCAAACTTATTAGCCCGGAGCCAAGAGAAGAGGATTCAATCAGAAGAAACCAGCAAAAGAACCCTGACAATATGAAAAAACAAAACAATCAACACTCCCAAGGGATCACAATGGAGCTACAGTAGTGGACTCCAAACAAAGAAAATTCTCAAAATGACTGAAATGAAATTCAGAATATGGATAGCATATAAGATTAATGGAATTGAAGAGAAAGTTGAAAACCAACAAAAAGAAGTCAAGAAAATTTCAAGAAATCAATGAAAAAAATGAAAAAGTCACTAAAGAGCTAGACAACATAAGAAAGGCTAAAATAGAACTTAAAGAAATGAAGAAGTCAATTAGGGAATTTCAAAACACAGCAAAAAGGTTCAGCAACAGGCTACATCAGGGAGAAGAAAGACTCTCAGAGCTTGACGACAAGGCTCTCGGGCTGCCTCATTCAAAGAGGCAGAAAAGAGAATAAAAAAGACTGAGCAATCACATGGATAAATATGGGACTACATGAAGCAAACTAATATAGGAATTATAGGTATCCCTGAGGGAGAAGAAGAAAGAGCAAAAAGCATGGAAAATCTATTTGAGGGAATTATTGAGGAAAACTTCCATGGTATCACCAGAGATTCAGATATCCAGATACAAGGTAGTCATCAAACACCAGGAAGAATTATAGCAAATAGGACATCACCAAGACACATGGTAATCAAACTGGTCAAAGTCAAAATAAAGGAGAAAATTCTACAAGCAGCAAGATGAAAGCAAAAACTAACCTACAAAGGAAAACCCATCAGGCTAACTATAGACTTCTCAGTGGAGATCTTGCAAGACAGAAGAGATTGGGGCCCCACTATCAGTCTTCTTAAATAGGACAATGCTAGCCAAGAATTTTGTAGCCTGCAAAATTCAGTTTCATAATTGATGGAAAAATAAAGTCTTTTCCAGACAAGCAAACACTGAAGGAATTTGTTACGACCAGACCTGCCCTACAGGAAATAATCAGAACTGCATAATACATGGATCAGCACAACAGATACCAACCAGTATAAAATCATCCAAAAGCTAAAGCTCATAGCTCATATAAAATTATAGCACAAAAGGGAAAATAAAGCAATAAGGTACCACCCAACATGATGAACAAAATAGCATCCCACATATCAATTCTGTCACTCAAATTAATGGTCTGAATGCTCCACTCAAAAGACACAGGCTGGCTGAACGGATGAAAAAACACAACCCAAATGTCTGCTGTCTTCAGGAAACTCATCTAACCCACAAGGACTCACACAGACTCAAGGTGAAGGGATGGAAAAAAGTATTCCACACAAATGGAAACCAAAAGAAAGCAGGAGTAGCCACTCTCATATCAGATAAAATTGACTTTAAATCAACAATGGTAAAGAGAGACAAAGGTGGTTATTATATAACAGTAAAGGGAGAAATTCAACAAAAAGACATAACAATCCTAAATATATATGCTGCTAACACAGGAACTCCCAGATTCATAAAGCAAATTCTACTAGATCTAAGCAAAGAGATAAATAGTAGCATTGTAACTGCCAGGGACTTCAACACCCTACTATCAGAGCTGGACAGATCATCAAAGCAGAAAATTAATAAACACTGGACTTAAACAGGACTCTAGAATAAATGGAACTGACAGACATTTAAGAAAATTATACCCCAAAACCACTGAATATACATTCTTCTCATCAGCACATCAGATATTCTCCAAGATTGATCATGTCTTAGGCCACAAAACATGTCTTAACCAATTCAAAAAAAATCATACGTATCTTCTCAGACCACAGTGGAATAAAACTAGAAATCAATTCCAAGAGAAACACTCAAATCTACACAAAGGCATGGAAATTAAACAACCTGTTGCTGAATGATTATTTGCTCAGTGATGAAATCAAGATGGAAATCAAAGGATTCCTTGAACTCAATGACAAAGGGGACACAAGCAATCAAAATTGATAGGATTCAGCAAAAGTAGTTGTAAGGGGCAAATTCATAGCCTTAAATGCCTACATCAAAAAGACAGAAAGATCACAAATTAACAACCTAACGTTATGTCTCAAGGAACTAGAAAAGGAAGAGCAAACCAAACCCAAAGCCAGCAGAAGAAAAGAAATAAAAAAACTCAGAGCGGAACTAAATGGAATGGAAAACAAAAAAACAATACAAAGGATCAACAAAACACAAAGCTGTTTCTTTGAAAAGATAAAATCAATAGACTTCTTGCTAGATTAACCAGGAATAGAAGAAAAAGGACCCATATAAGCTCAATCAGAATTGAAAAAGGAGATATTACATACAACTGATACCACAGAAATACCAAATATCATCCATGAATACTATGAAAATCTCTATACACATAAACCAGAAAATATAGAGGAAATGGACAAATTCATGGAAACACACAACCTTCCAAGACTCAATCAGAAAGAAACAGAAGTCTTGAACCAACCAAAAATGAGCAGCAAGATCAAAGCAGTAATAAAAAATCTCCCAACAAAAAAAGTCCTGGACCACATGTATTCACTACCAAATTCTTCCAGACCTATAAAGAAAAGCTGTTATCCACACTATAGATAATGTTCTACAACATTAAGAAGGAGGGAATCCTCCCCAACTCATTCTATGAAGCCAGTATTGCCTTCATATCAAAACCAGGAAAGGACACAACAAAAAAAGAACACTACAGACAAATATCCCTTATGAATATAGGTGAAAAAATCCTCAACCTAATACTAACAAGCCAAATTTAACAGCACATCAAAAAAAAATTCACCATGACCAAGTGGGCTTCATCCCAGGGATGCAAGGATGGTCCAACATACATAAATCAATAAACGTGATTCACAACATAAGCAGAAGCAAAAGCAAAGATCATATGATCATCTCAATAGACGCATAAAAAGCATTCAACAAAATTCTGCATCCTTTCATGATAAAAATTGTCAACAAACTAAGTATAGGAGAAATATACCTCAAAATTATAAAAGCCATATTTGACAAAACCACAGCCAACATCATACTGAATGGGAAAAATTTGAAAGCATTCCCTCTAAGAACTGGAAAAGACAAGTGTGCCCACTGTCACCACTTCTATTCAACATAGTACTAGAAGTCCTAGCCAGAGCAATCAGGCAAGAGAAAGAAACAAAGGTTATCCAAATTGTGAAAGAGGAGGTCAAACTATTACCTTTTGCTGATGATATGATCTAGTATCTAGAAAATACCAAAGACTCTACCAAGAGACTCCTCGACTTGATAAATAAATTCAGCAACGTCTCAGATTACAAAGTCAATGTACATAAATCAGTAGCATTTCTATATACCAATAGCAGTTAAGCTGAGAGTCAAATAAAAGACCCAAAAACATTCACAATAGCCACAAAGAAAATAAAATACCCAGGAATATACTTAACCAAGACACCTGCAGTTGAATTTTTGTTAAAGCATAATTTACAATCACAAAGATGTAGAATTAACCTACGTGCCCATCAATTTATGAATGGATTAAAAAAATGTGGTGTATATATACCATGGAGTACTACTCAGACATAAAAAGGAATGAAATAATATCTTTTGCAGCAATTTGGATGGAACTGGAGACCATTATCCTAAGTGAAGTATCTCAGAAATGGAAAAACAAACACCACATGTACTCTCTAATATTTGGAACTAATCAATGGGCACACCTGGGCACAGAGAGAAGTAAAAGTCATTGGAAATCAAGAAGGGGGGAGGCACAGTGGCTCATGCCTGTAATCCTAGCACTCTGGGAGGCCAAGGCGGGAGGACCACTTGAGGTCAGGAGTTCGACACCAGCCTGAGCAAGAGCGAGACCCCATCTCTACTAAAAATAGAAAAAATTAGTCAGGCATGGTGGTATGTGCCTGTAGTCCCAGCTATTTGGGAGGTTGAGGCAGGAGGATCACTTGAGCCCAGGAGTTTGAGGTTGCTGTGAGCTAGCCTGACACCATTGCCCTCTAGCCTGGGTGACAGAGTGAGTCTCTGTCTCAAAAAAAAAAAAAAAAAAAAAAAAAAGAAGGGGTGGGGGGATCAGGGAGGGGTCAAAACCTACCTCCAGGTACAATGAACACTATTCAGGTGATGGGCACACTAATAGCCTTGACTTTAGCATTATAAATGGTATCCATGTAACAAAAACATTTGTTCTGTTCTTGAACTAGTGTCTTATATAGAAGTAGGCATCGAAAATGATTTAGGATGAATCGTTTTATAATATTTTGAAAAAAAAAAGGAAAGAAGAAGAAGCCAGCGTGTTTGGAGTAGGGCTCAGGTGTGCAGCAAGTCCCAGGTATCATCAGCACCTGTAAGGCAGACAGAGGCCAGACTGGAGGTCCAGCAGGTCAGGGGTTTTCTTTGTCTTTTTTGTTTTTAAGTTCTCTCCTCTGCTTCTTTTTCAGCAATTCAAAACATTTGGGAAAAAAATCTATTTGCACATTAAATCCTGAATCTGACTTTCCAGAACTACTATCCCTACTAGAGCTGAGAGAAAAACACTGTGGCATTTTTCACTGTAGAGGCTTGTCTTGAATTCAGAGTTTTCTGGGAGCCAAAAAAAATCTGAGGCATCTTTAGTCCGGAACCTAGAGTCTCTCTGAACGTTGCCTCTGCAAAGGGAGCAGTGTGGAAGGAGGAGGATGGAAGGAGGCGGGAGGAGGGAGGAGGAGATGTATCTAAGGGAGGCAGAAGAGCAGTGTTTGGAAATTCTCTGCATCTTTTCTGTTCCTAACTTGATCTAGGAACCCAGAGGAGAACAATGCACTTAGGGCAGCTGCCTATGGGCGGCAGCAGTGCTGTGCGATAGCTGGGCAGATTCCCAACTGGGTGCTTTTCTTAGCATCTATACCTTGAGCAGTCCTTTGTTTGGCTGTCACCTACATTTGCTAAGAAAGGAACACAACCTGTTTAAAACTTGGTGCAATTTTTGCCTTGACAACAGATAAGAAAGGTAAGTAGGCTAAGTGCTAGGACAAAGGTGCAGATGGGACTGGACTACACTTGAGACTTCCGGAGGGGGCTGCCTCTGGCTAGGCGCAGCCCTGACAGTTTACTACAATGAACCTGGGACTACTCTCAGCTCTGTGACAGCAGCCGTGCTGTGAAGGGTTGAGAAGGACTGAGAAAGGATTTGAGGGCTCTGTCACTTTAGTCATCTGTGACTTGAGAGTGGAGTGTGACAAGAAAAAGTTAGAAACATGCTTTGAAACACAACTGATATACTTTATGTTCTACCTCATTCTTTCCTTTCTCCACGGCTCTCGATTTTTCACACTGCGAGTATCAGTCACTCCAACTCCCACTTCATGTTTTTCATTAAAGCTGCTCAAAAAGTCTTCCTTGCCATAAGAATTGTGTGATTTTCTCTTTGTATAAATCTTATAAATGGGTAAAGAAAGATAGCCTGTTTATTTTCCTCATCTTTTTATTTTTTTAATAGTACCCTGAAGAGAAAATAAAATATTTGCAAACACCTAGTGCTTTCATAAGGGGGGAAAAATATAAACACCACTTATTTTTATTACCCTGTGAAATTTGCTTTCCTATGATTCCATCGAGCCCTCCCATCTTGAGGTAATCACTATTGTACCCAAATCTCAATCAGGTTGAGTCTCCTGGTCACTTCAAAGTTGTTATGGTTGTTGGCAACAGAGTATTAACTGTTGAAAATCTGCCTTTCAATTTTTGTTGGATGACGTGGAGTAAAATAAATAAACCCAACTCATCCTAATGTTAACATTACATACGACTTTCTTCTGCACATGGAGGTGTAAACATAAAGTAGTAGACATAGGATTAGACTGTCTCATGTACGACGTATGCCACATACTGGGTTTTTCTCTAAAGGAACTATCAACCTTCTCCCTGATGGTTATCAATAATAATCCTTTTGAAACTTTTTATTTTTATTTTATGCATATCTTTGCTGTTATAACATTCTAAAGTGGAACATTTTGTGGGTGTTCAGGGCCAAAATAAGACGTTTTAAGCAAGTCTTCTACCCACTTGCCATCAATCACTTCTTCCTTTTGACCTCTCTTCCTCCCATCATTCCACCCTCACATATGTAATAATAGAGTTGAGTCCTCACAGAACTGAATTCTCTGGCACAGCTGGTTCTGTTCCTGAACTAGCGTCTTATATAGAAGTAGGCATCGAAAATGATTTAGGATGTGGAGACCCAGAAGTTCAGGATTACCATTACATTAAAAGACTGTCTCTAAATTGCAAGAGGAGGTAACAAGTCAGAGGAGGATGCTGTGGAAAATCATTGAGACTCAATTTTATCAGCCATCTCAGGCCAAACATATTTGGTTAACTTTGATTTAAGCAAATGGTTGCCATAATCTTCAACTTAGTTTACAAATATAGGATATATAGACAGCTTTTGTGGTGATATTATTTAATACTATATACTATATATCTACTGGGTGATACAAACATTGAAGAGCCTCTTCTTCCCCTCCCCTTGCTGCTGGTCCTGGGTCCTCAGAGATAAGTCAATTAGCCTTTGGGAGCATGTCCCGGGCTAGGGAGTAGCCCCTTCTACTGCTAACAGCTTTAGTTGTTAGGATATTGCTTTGTACATTGAGCCAAAAAATCTGTGCCTTGCGGCATCCATTCACAAATCCTAAATTCTGTCCTCTGGAGCTTCCTCTACTACTTGAAGTTATACAAATAATAAATGTGGTTCCTCCTCTTTTCTCTGGTCTGCTAATGGTGGTATTGCTGAGGGATCAGTATGGCTGGTCTCCTTTTCTGCCTTGGGGATGTCTGAGAGTCTGACGACTTTAAATACCTTCTATAATACATGCTGATAATGCCTACGTTTATACCAACAGCCAAGTCTTTGCCCCTGAACTTCAGACATATATTCCCTTCTGCCCACATGGCACCTCCACTTGGGTATCTAACAGGCATCCCAAAATTAACAAGCCCCAAACGTGTTGCTCCAAAAGTCTGCCCCATCTCAGTTAATGTTAGCTCCATTCCGCCAGTTGTTAGCTCTCCCCTCTCCTACCTGTCACTGCACTCCAACCAACCGGCCTCCTTGCTTGACCTTAAATTCACCCAGGCACATTCCTGCCTCAGAGTTGGTATGCTCTGTCCCCTCCACCTGGAATGTTCTTTCCCTAGATAGCCACATGGCTTGCCCTCTCCCTTCTCTCTCTCATCTTTGCTCATGTATTCCATTGTCACATGAAGCCTTCCATGATCGCACTGTTTAAGTTGCAACCCACGCCTCCTTTCCCAACTTTATATTACTCCATAGAAATGATCACCTTTTTCTGTATATTTTACATATTTATTTTATTGTCTTCTCTCACTAAAATATATTACAGTATCCTTAAGGAAGAGTTGTTTTGTTTTAGTTTTTACTATTATATCTCTAGCACATCCAACAGTGCCTGATGCATAGTAGAAGCTCAATAAATATTTATTAAATTTAAAAAGGAGTGAACGTCTATACAACTAAAGTTCCACAGAAAACATTTTGTTTAGGGCAGTACCAGACCACTACAAAGACCCCAAGAGACTCATTTTGCTCCAAATTTCAAACTTCCAAGACAGCATAAGATAAGCTTGCACCTATCCTGCAGAATCCCTGTCCTCTCCAAGGTCAAGAACAAGAGGAGCTTTTGATGACCTCTCCTCACCACCCTGTATCTGTCCCCACTTTTCCTTCGCTTGGCACTGCTTGACTGGCTCAGAGGTTGTAAGCCTACCTGTGACAGTTAGATGATGGTTTGGGAATGCAGACTATCCCAGGGAGGAAGAAGGACTAATGGTCAGGAAGGGGAGATGGATCTGGTTCCCTTTCCCACCTGCTTACCTCCTCCTGCACGTCTCTTCCTCCCCCCTTCCCTGCTCCTTTTCCTACTGTCCACAAGCCACGTAGGAACCCTGGTGCACACACCCAGCCGGTCAAGTAGAAAGTTACAGTAAGCGCAGTTGACGTTTTACTATGCATTTAATTAATCTCGATTTTTTAAAAGTTCATTGTAAAAAGGTAGTCACCACTTTGGTTATCTAATTAATTCTTGAGTGAGATTATCCCTTATTTGATTAGATTACCAGTATAATTTGATACTCTTATTATTTCACTTTAGCCATTTATTCTTTCAGAAATGAACACAAACGCTGTCTTTCGTGAAACCTATACTGAAAGCTTCCATTTTACATTATTAGAATTACTTCTTTTATTCCATTTAAATTTTCTGACATTTTTCATAGGACTATGTGTTCATATTACAGAAAATGTAGCTTATTGGTTAACTTAACTTTCAGTTTTGTTGAGAGTTAAACAGAGATCTCTTCTGTTCAACTGTAAGCTGTTGAAAATTTGTCTTAAATTTTGGCTTGGCTAGCCTAATGAGTTATTTCCTTAAAAAGTAGCAATGTAGCAACTCCATGGGATTATCACTGTAATCATGAACCGGCACTAATGGAAGGTAAGACTTGAATTACAGTGCTGTGTAATCTTAGAAAAGTGTTCTGTTAACAGCATTTTAAGAAATACTTTAAAAGATAATATTCATATTCATAATTCAAATGTTAGGTACATCTGATATATTACTCCAATAAGCTCTTTAAGAAATTTTTCTTATTCAGAAACTTTTAGTTTCTGGATCCTTAAAAATGGTTCTGTAAGATGCATGTATGTGGGGAAGAGATTATTCTGCTTATTTTTAATAAAGTACTTTTCAATTTACCCTTTTAACCTGTTAAAGTATTAAACTAAACTGTCATCCTTTTTCTTTTTAACTCTGACTATAAAAATTTTAGAAACCCATAGTCCCAGTAGCTATTCAAACAAACTTGAATTCCCTTGATGAAGCCTGTCCAGAGCACAGTGTCCTCTCTGACAAGCTCATTGCCCTCCATAGATAAATACAGTGCAGGGAACCCCCAGTGCAAAAGTGGTACTGACAGATCAGATGCTGGAATTGACTCAGTGAACTTCAGTACATTTCCTGTTTCACTCAGAGTCTGATCACTGAGCAGACTTTGTCTTCTTGTAGTCATCAAAACTAAGAAACAAATCCTATCTTTTATCCAATCATTTCCAATTTTGTAGGAAAAATGTTTTTGTGTAACATCATATTTACCTAGTTAAAAATACCAACAAAACTATTATTTGGAAAACCAGTAGAGTCTTTAAAAAGGTTGTATTTATTTTCTCCACCATTTTTTCATGGTTTACCTTTTTAAAATCTACTGTCCATCTCAGGAATTATCATTCATATTCAGTAAGTTAAAAAATCTAGAAAATGGTTTAAAAACTGTCATAAAGCCATGAAGTTCAGAAACCATCAATTTGGGTTGAATATTAGGAGAATTAAAAAATGAATCTTTTATTTCAAAACTAAAGAACTTTGGCAGAGATGATATAATTTCAAAGACCTCAAACCCAATTCCCCAAATATTAGAACTTACTATTATGAAGACAAAATAAACAAAATCATACTTCTTGATCAAAGGAACTGATATATTTTAATAGTAATAATAAAAATGATGATGATGATACTGATAATTATTATAATTACTTTTATAAAGTCTAGCATTTATTGCACGTTCCAGGTACTGGGTACCGTGCTAAGAACTTTACATAAATTATCTTATTTATTCCTTATAATAGCCCTACGAAATAAACGTTGTTATTATTCCCATTGGATAGTTGAGAAGATGGAGATTTAGAAGGTTTCACTAACATACCCAAGCTGAAGCCTCAAATAGGATCCAGCCATTTGACTCCCAAGCCTAGTAGAGTGTGAAAACATGAACAGCAACAACCACCAGCGGTCTATGCCTGTGAGCAATAGGTAAGCCTGCAAATAGCAAAACATTGTTATGTTCAGGGGCTTAGCATGTGGGACATTTTTATGTATTACTATTTCATCTGAGTTATGCCAATAGGACTGTCTCAGAAAATAATGAGACCTTGGCAAATGCCAAGAGAACATAAATTCTTAACAGCTTCTAGACTCTGAAAATAGAATTTGAATAAACAGACAAGTACAAATATGAAGTATGAACATACATAAGCTTATGAATAAATTAGATAATTGGTATTAGACAGAGATATTCTTTTACCTAAGCTATTACCATATTGGCTTTTTTCCCCATAACAGCTTGTACTTTTGTATTGGCCTGAGTGGGTGTGAAACATCCACAGATTTCAAGCCCTAAATATGTAGACCAGTTAAGACATTTTGGCAGTGAATATTGTATAATTACATTGTAGCACATTTATTAGGAGCCATAGCCCAGTGGATCTTTTCTTTTCTTTTCTTTCCTTTTCTTTTCAGAACTACTTCTTTTCCCAACGACAAGATGTTGAGAATCTCTTCAATGTTGAACTCTTCATGGATTATTTTAGAACACTACTCATTGATTTCATTTATCTGGACCACAAATTTTAATTTTCTGGCCTAGAATTTGGTTTTGACTGGGCTCATTTCCCAGGAAATAATGAATATTTGCTGAAACAGGAAGCATCTGTGGGCTTTTTTTTTTTTTTTTTGCAGTTCACTTATAGGAGAACCCTCTGTTATTAATATCCTGGGGCAAAGGTTCTATGAAAGAGACAGAATGGGTGGATTTTCCTTTTATTATTTCCCGAGAAGTGACAGATGATATAACATAAACACCCACTCTCTCAAAAGATGTAATTTGAAAAGTTTTCCATTAACAGTAGAAACAAGACACAGTGCACGTAAGGATAACGGACCTTGGATGTAATAGCCCTTACAACCTGAAACAAGCTCATACCTCCTCTCTGTCAATTATATGGGTCTCAGACACCTTTTCAAGTTAAATGCAAAGTCTCTGTATTATCGATATTTAAAATTTTTCATTATATTGTGATGTTTTTGACATCTTAAACAACCCTTTCTGGCTGCAGATTTACTGCCCCTTCTGGGGTTAGTTAATTCTTGAAGATAACAAGAGTCCAGCCTAAAGTATGCCTTTGATATACAAACTAACCAATCCAGAGCCATTCTCCCTGAGGGAATATTCATCTGCCTTAATTATCCCCGGGCCAGGTGCCAGGCAACCCATCAAAATTATTCAAACTAGTGGATCCTAAACTGTTCGCCCTCTGCTGCTTTGCCTTTCCCAAGGAAACCCCAATAAAAACAGTGGCCTAAATCTTTCCTTGCTCCTGTCTCCTGCCACCTGACCCCCTGGTGTCTTCCCATGTGGCCCTGTGTGGCCTGCCATGCCTCTTGTCTCCAGGACCTGTGAGTGTAATAAACTTGTTTTTTCCTTAGCCTCTCATCTGTCGTCTCTTGTGGCCACACCTGACTGCACCATAAAAGAATACAAAACAGTCTTTGTGTAAAGTTATGCTTTCTATAGCATGATAATAATTCTCATCAGTCTCGCATTTGGATCTCATTTCCAACTCTTTCTATAAATGGACAGTTTCCTCTCCATGTACTTTTTCTCAGAAAGATGCAATCAAACTGATGACAGTCCATACATGAGGTGCAGGGAGAAAGGGCTAGAATCGAGGGTGATCCTCAAAGCAGATTTAAGTCTCACCTATAAATGGCCTAATTTTTTATGACGGTGAATACAAATATTCATTACTGCAGTAAAATTTTTGTTTAATTCAAAACCCTTGCCTCTGGTCTAGGCCATACACTTCCCGTGATGTTACCGTGACTTTTCCCCCCCAAACTTAGGTTTTCCAATGTTTCCTGTGTTACTAGACACAGGAGTATCCTTGAAATCCTGCCCCCTTCTCTACTCCCATTATGAGATAATATTTCAGTGTATTTCCTCTGGGTCAGAGTGTGTATGAATACATATATATTTATTTATATACAATTTGAACCTTGCTCCCGCATATAAATACATTGAACTTACTCATTTTTTACTTCTAAGCCTGCCCCAGTCTGTATAATAGTAATTCCATGTATATGTTTAGCACTTTAGAATCCACAAAGCACATTTATTTTCCCTCTCAATCCCCAAAGTGGTCCTCTCAGGTAAGCAGAGTCTACCCCCGACTCCCAGGCTTCCTTGCTACTTTTACCTCTTTTTCTTACAATGTGGCAAATTAGTCCTTCCTGTTAAGCTGCTACCTATAGAGTAGGAGTACTGGCTCCATCACTCTCAAGCTCTCAATTCCCTCTTTCCCCATTACAGAGCCTCTAGGGTGATACAGACACCTGCAGAAAAAAAAGATAATAATAAACAGAAAATAAGCCTCCATTATAAGATGGCATTATTTGTTAAAAAAAAGGGGGGGCTGTTTATGGCAAGGACAAGAGACTAAAATAGTATCTTACAATCCTATTACATTTTTTAAAAGTAAATGATTGGATTTACTATATTATAGGAGTAGATGGAATATGTTATCCATTGAGAAGCTGTTTAAGAAGTGTGTGTAGACTCCTGACATTAGAGGGGTAGGAAGGCGCATTTACAATAGCTTTCTAATTTGTCTGTTTTCTTTCTATCTCTTCCCCCCGCACCCAAATCCATCTGTCATAATGTGTCATAATATTATCAAGGTATTTATAAAATACAGACTTGATTTTAAAATATTGCCCTGATAAAAACCTTTGTTGGATCACCATCACCTACCAAATCAAGTCTGAATCTGCCTTTCTTTTATAGCCCATAAAATCCTTGACGAGTAAGAGCATATTGTGTTCACCCTTGTAATCTCAGTGCCTCATGTGGAGTCTATGAGACATTCAATGTTGATTCCATCAATGATTGAATCATCCATTCACAGTGCTGTAAGAAAGAACTGCTCTCCTCGCTGTTATCATAGTCCTTGATGTAAAGATGTTGCTGTCTGTTAGTCACAGAAGGGACTCTGAGAGATTACTACTGTACCCTCTTCCCGATCCTCCCATTCCAGGGCTGCTCAGTTCTCAGCAAATTGTACCCACCCACCCACCTCCCATAGTCTTGGAGACCTAGACGCATGAAAGAAATACAGAAGGACGACGATTAAGAACATGTGAATTAGAGAAATAAAAAGTACATATGGCACCATTAGGAGGGAAGGGCCATGGGCAGGTTGTCAGCGATCAGTTCTAAAGAAAATAAAAAATATAAAAATGAAACAAAACAAGAGTAGTGCAATGGTTTTCACACTTTTTTTCTAGACATGGAAATCTTACTTCATAAGTCTGTGGTAGAGATGGTGAATTGTTTAATCTAACCTCCATTCTTAATGCTATGGCCCGAATGTTTGTGTCCCCCTCAAATTCATATGTTGAAATCTTAACCCCCAAGGTGATGGTTTTAGAAGGTGGGACATTTGGGGTGATTAGGTCATGAGAATGGAGCCCTCATGAATGGGATTAGTGCCCTTATGAAAGAGGCCCCAGAGAAATCCTCACACCTTCCACTATGTGAGGACAGAGCCAGAAGGCGCCATCTATGAAGTAGAAAGCAGACTCTCACCAGACACTGAATCTGCTGGCACCTTGGTTGGACTTTCCAGCCTCCAGACTGTGAGCAATACATTTCTATTGTTTATTAAGTTACCCAGTCTAAGGTATTTTGTTATAGCAGCTCAAATGGACTAAGACACTTAGTAATAGAACCCTGAATTTATTTGGGACAGCAGTATGTCCAGCCAAATGAGACCTTGCCAGCTTCCCTGGCAAAGGCTGTGACTAAGTATGTCCAATAAGATATAGCTGGAAGTGACATATGGGGCTTCAGCAAGTCTATATAACTATGAGAAGGTACACCTTTTAAAAGTTGCTTCCTTCTTGCTGTGTAGAATGAGGATGTAATGACTGACTTCAGGCAGCCATTTTGGACTATGAGGAAGCACACTAAGGGACAACAGAGAAGCAAGGAGAAGGGAGCCTGGGTCCTTGACTCTGAGATCCACCATCCCTCCAGAGCCATGGCTGTGGCGCCCACCAGGACTACCTATCTCTAGACTTCTAATGTGAGAGAAATCAACTTCCATCTTGTCTAAGCCATAGTTATAATATTTTGTGTTTTCTGAATTTACTCCTGATAAACTACTCTTGGCCTCAAGGGGCTTAAGATCCAGAACAAGAATACTTGGCACAATGTAAAGATTTAATAGAAACATAGATACACTCATTTCTATGCAGTTATTGAATTTATGAAAAATTAAGCTGCAAGGAAATAATTTCTTAAATTTACCAGGGAAACTAACTCATTAAAAGCAGTATTATAAAATGCATATATGAACAGGGACACATAGAGAAAGGTATGGAAGGATACACGTTAGGCTGTTAATATTGATTAGACATATTTGGATTTTTACTTCTTACAATAACCAAGTAATACTTTTGAGGTTTAAAAAATTAAAACAGAAGATATTTTAAAATAAAAGGATTAATTAATAAATATTTCTATGAAGGATTTATCTATATTGAATTTTTAAGGGGAAATTCTATATATTTTTAGGTCCTTAGATACCTGGATTCTCCTTCCTGAGCCACTAACAACTAGATGTGAAATCTTGGGGAAGTAATTTAAACTCTCTGAACCTTAGTAAAATGAGAATGTTAGTGAATTAACTTTAAAGTTCCTTCCGGCACTAAAATTCTGTAAATTTAATGACACATTTGCTTCAATAAATATTTTATTGCACTTCTCCAATCTGATTTCTATCAGAATTCAAAAGTTGTTAAAATGAGTTATACAGTTCTTCCGTGTTGATTTCTGAGATGGGGTTATCCCAAATATAAATGCTATAGAAGAACAAGACAGGTAACTCCAAACACTACCCTTCTTCTATGTTTCCACTGTGGCTTTTCCATACACATAACCCAGTATTTCTTAAGGTGCTATAATTTTTTGATTTCCATGTCTTTTCTGTAGATTGTGAGTTCGTGGGGTGGGTTTAATGGCAGGAAACGCATCTCCCTGGTGCTATGCACTTGCCTGAATATACAGGAGGTGATTAATAAATGTTCACTGAAGAGGTAAGTGAGAGAAAGGAAATTTGTGTAAAAAGATTCTGATTCTAAAGGATGACTAATCTTGTGACCAATAACTTGAAATCTTATCTCTTTTCTTTGTAATCCAGTTTAGGATTTTAATTGATTTGTGACATATTCATTAATCACAAAAATTTTAGGAATTCTTGATAATCTTTGCAAACTTTATTGGCTTTTAGGTTGTTGCCAGATTAATTCAGCCATCAAGGAACAAAAGAGCGGGTTTCATGCTGGTGTGGCTCAAAAGCGTTTGTTCTGTCCCTCAGCTGTGACCTGGAGAGACAGGGCTACCTTCAGCCCATTTAGGGAGATGAGGCAAGAGAATGTGAGGATCTCAGCATAGTTAGTCCATCTGCAGGGACTGGGCAAGCTCTGGTAGGAAAATCTCATCTGAGGTCCTTGTCTTAGTGAGGCTAGGCCAGTGCCATGTACGAGAACTAGGGACTACCTCATTCTCACTGTTGCCCTATATGCCATCTGAATTAATGACACACATTCTCCTCCTGAGGAAAAGCAAGTAAGAAAAGTGACAAAGGGCGCATGGCTTTAATTCCAACTATAAACTCTGCCATTTTCCTTGCCCTCTTCCTTGGTGATTGTCTTTCTACTCCCGAGTCCATCCAAGGGTAGCTATTACCAAAGTACATTCTAACAATGTGACCTAAAGCCAACATTGTTGAACCCCTCAAACAAAACAAGAGGTAGTCTGAGTATCGTTTATATATGCTTTCCTCATAGAGATGCACACCAAATTTTAAGCATTCATAAACAGAGACATTAGGAATTTTATAAAATCAGATTGTTAAATAAAAATAGACTTCAAATAACAGTAATAGTAAAACATCAGTATTAAAGAGCCTACCGCAGTACCCTGGGGTTCCACATACTGTCTTCATGAGCACTTGATGTTCCACAATTTTAGAGAGTCCAAAATCAGCTAACAACACAAGAAAAAAATTTAATGAAGCAAGTCTTTTCTCAGCTTTTATAAGATGACAGAATGCTTGTTATTCCAAACTAAAACTAATTTATTTATTTGTTTGCTTTTGTATTTGATGGTGGGGTAGATGTGGGTGGGGATGAGTTACCTGAGGAAGCTGAAAAAAAAAATTCAAGTGTTTTTTTATTTTATTTTGTTTTTATTTTTTTGAGATAGAGTCTTACTCTGTCGCCTGGGCTACAGCGCAGTGGCATCATCATAACTCACTGCAACCTCAAACTTCTAGGCTCAGTTGATCCTCTTGGCTTAGTCTCCCTAGTAGCTAGGAATACAAGCATGCACCACCACGCCTGGCTTATTTTTAAAAAATTTTTTGTAGAGACAGGGCCTTGCTATGTTGTCCAAACTGGTCTTGAACTGCTGGCCTCAAGGAATCCTCCCGCTTCAGCCTCCCAAAGTGCTGGGATCACAGGCGTGAGCCACGACACTCGGCTTCAAGTGTTTCTTTAAATTGGAAAAAAATATGACTCCCAAATACATTTATGAATAAATCTATATTTAATCTTTGCTCTTCTCTGTAATTCCCAGCCTTTAGCAAATACACTATTTTTTACAGTAATAGTTGTAATATTTATATTTTGTCTAATGTTATTAATTTTGACATTTATGTAACAGTAACTTTAAGGGACAACACAGAATTAGTGATATAATTCAGAAGCTTTATTTCATTGAGATAAAAAATTATATTTTCATAAATGTCATGAGAACAAACAGAAATATCAAAAGGTTTATTCTGCTTGAAAATAAATAATATCAGTCCTTTGTGTATTTGACTTATAAGAATTTACTCTCATATGAAGACTAATCCTTTTATTTCTTTCTCAGAATATTGCCTAGGTAAAATATTATCAAAAATTGCTACCATCATGATCTATTTGCTGGCTACATCTCTCTTATTCAGGAAACATCAGGAAACCGTTCAAGGCCATTCTTCAAGAGAAGCAGGTGCAGAATGGGTTCCATTTTAGACTTCAAAGATAAACCCACATTTCCACACAGGTGCCTGATCCTTATCAGTGAAGGCAGCAGGAAGCCCTTCTGAAAGAAAGGCTCTCCTGCCCAAATTAGTATCTATCCATCCATTTAAAGACATTGCTTAAGGATCAAATCTTTGAAAGTGATGTCAAAGGACATGGAAACTGCGTGCTGTCCACTGCCTTCCAGGCGTGACTATGAGAGCGAGCTGGCTGCCCAGCAGGGCTTTCGGGGATTTTTTCTTTAGGTTCTTGCATTCATAAAGCACATTATGTTGTCTGAGCTCTCCCCTAATATGAACAACTTAATTTTCAATGGTGTTAACACTTGTAAATGCAGTGAACTTGTCAGATTAGCACGATAAAGGACAGCACCAGAAAAGCAATGCCCTTCAGAGGATTTAATACAGATTCCACTAAGAAAAATTCATCAAAAATAAATTTTACAATTTTTTTTTGTAAATGAAAATTTGCTTTGAAGACACATGGAAAGCAATATTTAATATATGTTTTCTAAGATGCCAATTTAAAGGTTTCTTTGAGTAAATCAGAATTTCCCAAAGTTCATCTGTGTAGTTCTTCAAAATGCTTACTGGGAGAAAAAAAATAGGTTTCCAGAGTCGAATAAGGTTTAGGAAAAAAAAAAACCTCATAGTACCCTATATAATATGTCAGTCTACACATTAGCATTTTTAAGGTTCTGGGAAGCCCTACAGAAACAAAAATCTTGTTTAACTTTGTTTAAATTGGCATTTCTTAACTTATTTGACCAACCATAGTACCTCTGCAAATCACTCTCACCTCCCTGAAGAGAGAGTTATTCACCCTGCTGAGGAACCAGTGTTCTGTGGAGTGCATTTTAGGAAATTCTGACCTTAATTTATCTCTGTTCATATAAACAAGTGACTCAGAGGCTAGGATTCACTAATAGGTACTAAGTATTTTATGTCAAAATTCTTGATTATCTAAAATTAAACTCCAAATAATTTGTGGAATAAAAGTTAATATTCCAAAAACAAGTGTTAGGTTTTCTGTCACTTTCTTTGCTATACATTTATCTACGAAATGTAAGGTCATCTCCTGAAGTCCTTGCCATTTCTAAGAGTTGTGATTCCTTTGTGTGCCCAGCAATGGAGCATAAAACTTCTAGGCACTAATTTCCAGATTAACATCCTAGAAAAGAGCACTAACTTCCAAAACATGCATATTCCTTTACAGATGTCAAACATTCAAAGATATTGAATGTAGGCAAAACTGGATAGAGCAATATTTTAAAATTCCACAGAATAAATTTCCTCTGCTCTGGGAAAAGGGGTCATGAAACATCAGGAAATGTTCTCACCAATTTTGAGTGGTGCATCTGGGGCTGGAGTTGCATAGAGAAGATTCTCTGGTTTGAGATCACGATGGACAATTCCATTTTCATGTAGGTACTAAATAAGGAAAATAATGAAGTAACATTTGTGTAATTCTATTTATGATTTCAACATCTATACTTAATCTTTAAGAACTACAAGTTATGTGATTCAAAAACACACACGTTATGATTTAAAAACAAATGCCATAAAGGAAAATATGTTTTAAACTATACTTTAAAGAATACCTTATAGTTACCTAAATGTGATGCAATTTAAATTGTATAGAATCAATTCACAGAGTGAAACATTTACTCCTCAGAGAATAGTAGTTATAGTTCTTTTTATGCATTATTACCATATCAACTGGAATTGGCTAATTATTATAATCAAGTCAAGGTGCTCTATATAGAAATTTGTCTGGTTTATTATCTGAAAAGCATAATTTATGTGTGGTCTTAGAAACTTACAGCCATAGCAAAGACTTCATAATTATTGTTTGAACAGACATTTAGATATGAGCAGTTATTATAGAGAACTATCCTTAATAAGATAAACATTCTTTGATGATGATGAATGCTCTCATAGGCTCTTCTGAGAATTAGCAAGATGAATCTCAAAGATTAGCTCTAGCAACTCCACTCATGTTTTTGTGTTTTAAATTATTTCATAAAATTATGCATAATCACACATACGACATATCCTTATTGTAAATGCTAAAGTACTACCTGACCTCCCTTCTCCCAGTTCCAGCCTCCACTTCAAAAATAATCTCTCATCAGTTTTAAACTTTTTTCCCAAAATGTTGGTTTGAATTTTTTTCTATGCATTTACAAACATGAATATATGTATACAAGGTGGTATCCCTGGTTTTCTTCATTTTCTTACTTAAATGCACCATTAATATGAATTTTTTACAGTTTTTTTCTTAGTATTTTTTTTTCACTTAATATGTCTTCAGAATCTTTCCTTCATATCATTTCAGCTTATTCTATTTAACTCTTGCACCAATTTTTTTGGTGTATCATAATTAATTTCATTATTCCTTTTTAATAGACATTCCAGTTGCTTTCAATTTTTAAAAAATTACAAGTAATACAGTAATAAATATTCTAGCACTTGCATATTTGTGTGTTTCTGCTGGTATTTCTCAAAGACAGATACCTAGAAGCAGGTCCAGTGGTGGGGTCAAAAGGTATACAGAGTTTTTATTTTAATGCGTACTGCAAAATCGTTCTCCTAAAAGGCTCCATCAATTTTCACACACACAACGAGTGCATGTGTATGTGTTGAAATCTCTGCTAAATCTATAGTTTTAACTTGTGCTGAGCTGGAGTGCAGAGACTGTGTCTTAAGTTTGGTTTAATTTGTTTTTCTCTCTTTACTAATATAGTAGAGGTTCTCTTCGTATGCTTCTTGGTCTATCAGTTTTCCTCTTCTACGAATTGCCTGTTCATATCCTTTGCTATGTTTCTGTTGGGTTAAGAGAAGAAGTTGCCAGTGTGCTGCAGTCTTTCTCTTTTCCTGCCTCATGGGGAAAGCAGGAAGTCCTTTCTTTATATGCAAGCCACATAAGGGGGCTGGGGAAGTGTGGCTTCAAGATCACTTAGTGATTTGGGGAAACAGGGACTGAAAACTGGCTCACTCAAGAAAAACTGAAAGAGGAAAGGATGGTCAGAGCAGGTGAGCAAAGAGGGGCCTAAGGGAGATTCAGCTACCCTCAAATAACAGCTGGACAAGGATGCACATTACTCATGGGCCCAGTGTGGACTCTGCAGGAGGGAATTAGACATGGGTCATCTTGAAGAGTCCCTTTGTGAGAGTGTTTCCTGCCGGGTGATGCCACATCAGCCTCACAGGAAGCAGAACGTGAGGGTAGTGGTGGCAGGCAGCTGAGGAGCCATGATTCCTTGGAACAACTGGGGTGAGAGAACTGCCCTGCAGTGGAAGGGTCTCTGTAGAAGCCATAAATGTGTCTTATAAGGGAAAGACCAACAGGCATTTGTAACCTGACAAACCCGGAGATCACCAGTGCCAGACCATAATTGTACCATTTAGGTAGGACCTTTCTTTACCTTCCACCTCCTCTTCCCTCCCCACCATCACCCTCACATCCTAGCCTTGGAAGGAGCACAAACAGCATCCAGCTGGTTAGAAAAGAGCAGGAAAAAGAGAAGAAACTAACAAGTGTCCCTATCCCCCCATATTTATAAGTCATAGATCTCTAAGGTCCAAGTTGGGGGAGGGTAGAAATTTAAAATGGGATGTGAGTCTAAAATTCTGGTCTTTTCCTTATCCAAGACTAATTGGAAAAGCTATGGAAATGGCCTGAAATTTTATTCATGAAGGGGAAGAATGGATTCACAGAGTGGATTTCCCAGAACAGTGAGAAAAAATACAGTTGCTTTTGCTCATGTCTCACCAGGTCTAGCTCACTCATTACAGTAGGTAGTAATCACCCGCAGACAGTATTGTTACAGGTTCTAAGCACTTACTATATTCCAAGCTCTATTATAAATACCGTATAACTGTTAGTTCATTTAATCTTCACAGCAGCTCTATGAAGTAAGTCATCTAATATTTGTTTTGCAAATGAGGAAACTGAGGCACAAAGAGGCTAAGAGATTTGTACAGTGTCACAATTAGACACTGTAGCTGGAATTCAGACCCAAGCATTTGGAAGTAGAGCCCATACCCTTGCCGATTACACGATTTTCAAGGAGATGCACTTATTACCTGATTGATTAAGGGGAAGAGATTAGAGGAAAATAAAAATGAAGGCGAGGAGGGGAGAATGATGGAAAGAGAAGGCAAGGAGAGTGGGAGGAGAAGTAAGAGGAGGACAGAGGAGCATGCTCGACCATGAATGACACCCAGGCAAAACCTGCCGCATCCCCAGCGAGGAAGATACTGCATCCTCTTGAGGTAAGCTGAGTTTGAGGGCAAAGATAAAATATCTCATATTGCAGCTCTGGAACATACCTAAAGTTTGCATAGTTTGGGACCAATAGAAAATATTGATTTTTCCTCCTAATCTAACCCAATTTAGAAATGCCATTCCTTTGGGAAGAAAATGGCACTAAAAATAGCAACACAGTAACTATAACAAATGAAATGACCTTGTAAATTTTAGTGTAGCAAAGTAGTGATTATATGAAGATTCTCCCTAAATGTTATTCTGGCTTTCTTGAACAGAAATGGTAGGTTGTTTTCTAAGTGCAAATTAAACAACAACAACAACAACAACAAAAGAAAACATCACTTGGCACTCCATAAAGGAGGGCTAGACTGGATAAAAGAAGGAAAGTTTTAGGGAAAAAATAGAATTGGAATGTGCTACTAGAGGAACAAACTTAAAAACAAAACAAAGCAATGAAATGCTAAACGTTTAATCTTGGCTTTTAAAAAGGCATGCAGGGATAATTTATTATCAATTACTTGGTGTAGAAAGATTTTCAAAAGTTGAGATCATACACATACATAGGAGGAGGCATTTAAATGTATTTGACTGACAAAATGGCAGGAGTCATCATTTTATTTTTGTTTAGATCCACTGAACACCTTCAACCAATACTATTTCTAAACTTTACATTATCTTAAGTCAGAAAGCCAGGAGGAAGGGAAATATAGAGTATGATCTGTCTTTCTTCAAGGAGATATAACCATTAGAAGCCGCAACACTATTTCAGAGCACGAGTACTCAAACTTTTTAGTCTCAAGAACCCTTTATACTCAAAAAAGTTACTGAAGACCTCAAAGAGTTTTTGTTTATGTGAGTTATATATAACATTATTTACTGTATTAGTAGTTAAAACTGAGAAATTAAAAAAAATTAATTAAAAAACAATAAGTTCATGACATATTAACATATATGACATTTTAAAATAAAAGTAACTATATTTTCTAAAACAAAAAATCAGAGATTAGAGTGCTATCCCTTCATACTCTTACAAATTTCATTAATTTGTAAAAAAAACCACTTAGATTCTCTTATCTGCTTCTGCATTCAGCCTATTGTAAAACCACATATCATGTAGCCTCTGGAAAATTACTTTCATGAGTAAAGAGAACTGCCTTTATATTATGATGAAATAGTTTTGATATTATAGACCCTCTGAAAGTGTCTCAGGGACCCTCTAGGGATCCCTAGACTAGACTATACTTTGAAAACTGCTGTCTTACAGCATTTGAAGACATAAAAAGAGCAGTTTAAGAGCTGAATAATATTAATAAATAGGCATGCTTCCTTTTATTTTCAAAATGGATTTTAAATGAAATATATACCTCTAATATCAAACACTAAACTCATCCCGTCAAGATCACTGCACTTAGAGAAGAAAAAGAAATTAAGAGAAAAAAATGCTCCATAAAATTGTGTGGTCATGGGAAAGTGTGCAAAGACATTTTATAATATTGTATTAATGACAGTAGAGGTAATAAAGAAACGTCTAATTATAGAGAAACCTATGAAGATATTGTTGATTTTAGGTATAGATTATTTAAATCATGGGGATTCAACATAAATAGATATATGCACTAGAAAAAACAAGAAATATGATAACTGGATATTCTAGAATAAACCAAGTACTAAAAGTAATCATCATTAAAGTAAAACAATGACAAGTAAGGAAACAGAACAAAAACCTAAACAACAATCTGGGAAAAGATTTATAAAATCTTTTATATTAGTATAACAATTTAATGGAGACAGAAATAATAAATCTGACAATTGTAGCACCTAATTACTAAAGATTATCTTGACAAATGGTAACCTTTAATAAAGAAATTGGAAGAGCAAATAACCAGGTATGCACAAATTAAGGAGAAGGAGGAGTAGGAAGAGTAGGAAGCAGGGAATCACAATTAATTTACTGGCTCAATTTTTAAAACTTTTTTAAAAAGTTTAGAATTTTTTTAAAAAATCATATTTTTAAAAAAGCACACGAGGACAAATATAATTTTTTTTTTGCAGAGTAGTCAAGATGGAAAACAAATACATTTTTAAGAATTTTATATTAATAAATTTAATGTTTGGTGCCAAGAGCATGTCTTTGCTGAGTTGCGTTTTTATATCTTGCCCTCAGTCTTGATCATGGGTTGATAGAGATAAACATAGCAAGATTTTTGGGGGGCTGGAGGATTGTTTTTGAAATAATTATTAAAGAAAAACTTCATGAGAGGCACTCTGGGGCAATATACCCAAAGTGTAACGTTCATTAGCTGCGTGACCTGAAACAATTTGTCTACCCTCCAAGTGTCAGTTCTCTCGCCTGCAGTGGCCACTTCGCAGGTTGCAATGGGAATTAGAGACGAGACGTGTGAGCAGTTAGTATGTTACGAGCATGTAGTAGATACTCTACTCCATAAATGATAGCTATCAGGACTCTATCATTCACATTCCTTGTAAAATAAATTACATTTAGAAATCCTTTGAGACTTGAAAAACTTGGTCTTTTCTGAAGTATCAAAGGATACTTTGATCAGAAAATACTTGCTTTATAATTCATCATAATTTCCCCTTCTGTTTACTGCCAAAAACTCAGGGACAAAGAGGTTTCAATTACAATAATTAACCTACTTTGGGTATATTTACCTCTCCCTTCCTCTACCTGCTTTTTCTACTTTCATCAAAATTTTGTGTGCATTCTTCATTTAATTTGCCACAAATCCTCTATCCAAGCGATGCCATATAACTTATAAATAGAATGTATCCTATATTATTCTTTCTTTTTTTATCCTTGAAATAGGTCTAAAGTGAAATATGTACTGAATTTGCTATATGTATGTTTATAGTTTACAGTAAGAATGTTCAGGAGTTAGGAAAGGTACCAAGTTTGTGGCAATTAGAATTGAAACATTCTTACTATAGGTCTGGCAATTGCAAAACAAAGAACTACCAAGACAAATAGTATTTGTCATTGAGAGTATCATTTGTAGAGATTCCAAGGATTACATTTCCAGGCCTGTTGTTTTGTTCATGCTGGTTCTCCCTGGGATTTCTGTAGTTGTTCAAGAGCCATCCCTCAATGCTGCCTGGGTCTCATCCCCCTTCTGCCTCCTCAGAGGCAACGCCCCGTCACTCCCTCCTTCTCTTCACCTCTTCCTCGCTATTTCCTCTTTCTTTCCTTTCATCATATAATATGCTCTAGACTAGCTGCCATGATCATCAAAAAGAAACAAGAAAAAGAAAACCACCACCACCTCCATCTTCTCTCAAACCCACGAGATTCCATCCTTCTCTAGTTATACTCAATTATTTCCTAATCTGGGCGGTCAATTTCCTAAAAATGTAGTCTGCACTCACTGATTGCATTTTCTCTCCTCTCATTGTTTCTTCAATACTCTGTAGTCTTATTTCTGTCCCCATCAAACCCAATGCCCACTTTCTGACTCATTTGGCCTGACCCATTTGGCATCTGACCACATTGATTAGTCTCTCTTTGGACTGTCATCTCCCAGTGTTCTTGACACTTGCCGCCTGGCTTTCCTCACTCTTCTGTTCTCTCCTCAGCCTCCTGCCTGGGCTCCACATCTTTCACTTGCTCAGGGCCCTCTGCTTCTCTTGTGCCTCCAGGATGAGCTCACCTGAAGCCACAAATTGAAGTACCACTCATCTCATTGTGTTCCAAATCTCTATTGCCTGCCTAAACTTCTCTGTACCTCTGGACTCCATGAAACTTTCCGCTTTACATTCCACTTGGATGTCTCACAGGTGTCCTAGGCTCAACATTTCCAAAGTTAAACTCACAGTTGACCCTCAGTCTGCTCCTTCTGAACCTGTATTCCCAATCCCTACAAATGATACCATCCAATTGACCAAGGCAGAAATCTGGATTCATCCTACTCCTTCGTCTCCTCTGTTTGACAATCCCAATCTGACGCTGTGTAGGCTCTCCCTCCTTGGTGACTCATGTATCCCCCTTCCCTCCCTTAGTGACTGCTCTTGCCTTCAACCAGGCCACAGGCACGTTCTCCCTCTTAATTACTCTGATAACCAGCTTAGCTGCCAGCTCCCCGGCTGCCAGCCTTGCTCCTCCCCATTCCACGCTGCACATTGCCATGAGAGTAATTTTTCAAAAGTACAGATCTAGTCACAGCACTCCTCTACCTAAAACCTTCAGCATCTTCCTGTAGCTTTTGGCATGCAGGGCAGCAGCAATGTCATATTTGACTTTGTATCCCTCGAGCAGGGGTCACAAACTCCTGAGGGAAGTTTACCCAGGAAGATACTCTAAAAGAACGAAGGAAGTTAGTGGGAAGTAAAATAAAAGGGAATGCTGGAAAGTTGTAGGGGCTGTGTCTGTTCCTAGAGAGAACACAACCCTTAAGAGGCACCGGCTACTCTGATTCAGCCAGTTCCTGTCAGGTGGGGATGCAGACCCCATGCTGTTAGCTCTTCTGCTTTTTCAAGGCAAGATGGAATTTCAGATTTTTTGACGTAAAATATTCCAAATTTTAAATGTTGGCAACTAAGTTGAAAAATGTTAAACATTACATAGGCCAAACAAAACACTCTGCAGTCTGTGATTTTTGCATTTTTGCTTTAGAACTTAAAAGCAGCCTTGGCACTCAGTAGATGCCCAATAGACATTTGTCAAGTGTGTGAATAAATAGATGAATTTTTTTCTGATTCTGCTTCTTAAATTGAATGTTTGCTGAGGTTGGTCTCCTAGCCTTCCCTTTTGCTGTAAACTCTCTTTGAGCACATTTGACTACTCTTTTCCCTTCTGCCACTTTTTACAGCATAAAAAGAGTGCATATGAGCTTAAAAAAAATTGTGTGATGGGATTATGATAATTTTAATTTTTTAAAATAAAATGTAACTATAACAATTACGCATTGCTAAAATTTAAAATTTATTTTTAAAAATAAATTTTCTATAAGTGGCATGCATTGCGTATGTTTGCTTATCCTGAATGCCATGCATCTGCTACAAATGACGTGATCCGAGTATGATGGATATAGGATACTTTCAGCTAGTAACTATGTCTGGTCTCATATTAACTAAACAAACTATGTAATTACATTACTAGAAGTTTAAGAATTAAAGATCATTCCATGACAGTATCCTAAAAGGACGTTCAGTTCAAAATTGTTTCATAAGCTCCAGCACCATTTATCCAACTGCCTTGTCTCATTCCCAGTTGGATGTCTCACAGGTACCTCAAGTTCAGTATGTCCAAAACTGAACTCTTCCCAGCCTTCATCTGGTTTTTCCCACCTCAAAATGGGGTATGTCCATCAACCCAAGTATTCAAGTCAGAAATTGATTCCCTCCTCTCCCTCACCACCTCCGTCCAATTCACAGCTACGTTCTGTCAACTTTTATTCCAAAATGTCTCCAGAATGGCCCTGCCTTTCTCCATGTCATTGCCGTGACCTCAGCTGGATCACCGTGGCAGTCCCTTAAATGCCTGCTTTGATTTCCAATATGCTCCCCTTCAAACTATTTTCCACATAAAGCACAGGGAATCAGGACATTTCTTCTCCTTGGGAAACTCTTCACGGTCTCCCACTACTGTATCCTGGCCTTCAAGGCCTTGCGGATCTGGTCCCTGTGTCCCTCTCTAGCCTAATATTCTGCCACCTTCCCCTCTCTCATTCTTTTCTCCCATACAGACTTTCTTTCGGTTTTTCGAAAGCCCTAATCTCTTTCGCACCTCTAGCTGCTCCCCTGCCTGGACGCTTTCATCCTTCTTCACCTGGCCACCTTGCCCTCACGACGCAACTATAATGTCACTTCCTCAGGGAGGCTGGACCTGTTCTTCCATGTTGACATATGTGCCCACGCTTGTATCCTCTCACTGAGACCTCCTGTATCTCTTAACAGCATGTATGTTCCTTTGCAGGCTTTCCTTTCAGGACGCCTCCTTCACCAGACTGAAAACTCCATGAAGATAAGGAAAATTTGTGTCTGGTTCCCCAGATACTTCATTTCCTTCACAGTGCCTGATGCTAACTATGCACTCAACAACTGCTTTTGAATGATTAATACATAAGCCAATTTTCCTATCGATGTACACGTCATTCTACTTTTTAGTCATTAACTTATAGATAGTCAAAGAATGATGGTAATCTGGACCTTTCATTCATTATTCTGTTATTCATTTGTAACAGAAGTTAAAGTTGTCAAATAGAAAACGTTATGCTTACATTGTGGCAATATATGTCCACAGCAGCATCACTTATCTTTAGCTGAAGTAAGGCTCTTAGCATCTGTGTGCTTATTAAACATATACTATTCTTGGTGGATAATTATACTTAGTCACCTCAGAGGTGCTCACTGAATATTAGTTAGACGCAAGAGATTTACATTGTCACTTCGAGAAAGGCCAAAAGCCAATGAGAACATTTTAACTGTGAGAGTAGGAGGAAGAGTTTCATCTTTCAAGTGACATTTTGAATAATTACATAATTAGTTTGTGTTCTGTAGTAGCGTTAAGTTGGTAGCTATGGCTGAATTAATTTTTTCACATCCTTTAAAGTTGATCTGAATATCTAATACACTATGTGCCTCAGGGGAGTTTAGGGAAAAACTGTTGAAAAATCACCTGTGAGTTTTCTCTTCAGTCCCTTTTGTGTCTGAAACATTCATAAATCATACTGGCCAATGTAATAAAATGGAACAGATGTAATGCCATAAAAGTCAAGTGGGTGAAGGAGCAGTGATGTGCTCAGCTACAATAACATACTAGTGAGCAGTGGGCAAGCCTAAAGGCCTCCGTTTATAAATAAAGGCTGCTGGTGGTGAGAATGAAGATGGCTGAGCCTGACGCTGGCCCTGCAGTTAAGGTTCATATGTGTGCTTTGTCGCTTTAGGATTTGGGTGTGGCCTAGAAGTGTCTGGACAAAGCAAACGTTTGCTGGGACATGCTTGTTGGGATAGCAACGTCATGGGGGAAGGGAACAGGATGCTGTCAGAGAGGATAATTATGAATGCCACCGGGTAGGGAAACCTGGGCAAGTTAGAGCAGTAGGTAGGAGAAGAGGTCACAAGGAACACTCAGACTCCCATTCTTATTTCTCATTGTGGTGTGGGTCTCCTTATGCACCAAGTCAGAGTGGAGGAACAGGGATACTTTATTGGGTTTTTATATGTGCATGCCATAAAACTCTATTAAGTACATATTTCTAAGAATGAGCTATTTGCCACTGGTAGAAAATACCATTTTATCTATACTATTTCCTTAGATTCAACTCAAAACCTAAAACATTAGCGCAATTAAGATTTTAATGAGACACTTATCTTTGCTTTCAGCAGCAATTATTAGTAAGTGAACGGTTATTATTTTAAATTAGGCATTATGCAAAAAATTAATGGAAAAGGCTATGTGTCCAGATTTAAACAGACAAATCTCATGCTAACAGAATAAAAGTATGTAAAGAAAACTGAAGTAAAGAACATGCAATCAATCAATAAATCAGTATATAAAATTTATTTGTATATAAGATTAGAGCAAGTGCATATTATGAGGCAACTATCTGAGGGAATGTTGAGAATGTTTAAAGAGGATAAACTTGTGATTATTTCATTCTCACATATGTGGCCAGGTTTCAGAAAAGGTGAGATTTTTAGGAATGGAGGCTTTGGAAAGGTTAGGCTAATTAAATGGAGACGGTATTCAGGAAATACTGCATAACTTGGAAAAAGGTTCAAAAATGATCTATAGTCACAGAGCAAGAAGCAGCAAGCAAATTTTTGTAATGGGAAAGAAGAGATCAGGTTGGTGCACATGAGAAACAAGGGGAGCTCCTGTGTCTGCATACTCTGGTCGGGCAGGGGCTGGGGGCCTTGAGTTTGGCCCTACAGAGAGGTTGAGCTCTTTGCACTGTCCGAGAAGCCGATTGGGCAGGACAGAGGATGAATGAAGAAATCACTCCATCCTCAGGCAAAGAGGTGAGCCCCTTCACAAGGATGAGGAAGCTGGAAATATCATTATGAAAGATGATTATGCTTTAGACTATAGTACATGCTTTATACATTAAAAATAAGAGTGGATATTTGGGATGTATTAGAGAAACAAACAGTTTTTGAATGCAAGTGACAGGTATATTAAACACGACAAGGAGTGAAAATTTGTACTTTTTCCTTGGAAAACATTTACATTCATAGATGTATAAATGATTCCTAAATCAAGTATGCATTAAAGTAGAATGTGGAATTAAAAAAGGAAAAAGAAAAAAAACCCCAAACTTATTTTTCCATTTAATCTTCAGGAAAATGCAATCACCAAAAGCTCAAAGTCTCTTTTAAAGAGACAAAGATAATACTGCCACTCTGAATTCAGGGGGTGTCTAGACATGTAATTAAACTCTCTCTATGGTCCTAACAAAAACTGTTTCATTGTGTAATGAAAGCTACTGCATAGTAATTTAGTTTAATTACAGCTGTGCTGTGTTCAATGGGCTGTGTGTGGTTAATTGATAATGTCTCAGGAGTTGGTAGGAGGAAGTTTGAATCTCTTTAAATATCTAACAGGACAAAGGAGAACCAGTCATTAGAAAAAGAAAACAGTATTCTGACTTCAGTTTTCCTATTAGGAAGAAAAATTAAACTACATGAATTTGCTCTACTCCTCAAGAAATTTGGAATCAATATACATAAATTTAAGTAACAACTTCAAAGTGAATACTCTATTTTTTTGTCATATCTGCTTTGGAGACCTGCTATTACTATTGTCTTTATCCTTAACCTCTACTCTATGATGCCTTCAGAATTGTCAACAGAATACATGAGAAAAGAAATAAGCTACTACTGTCTCCCATGACCAGATCATCAGGCCTAGTTAGAATTGCCTGGCTGTGGGATCTGTGCTGAGCCTTGACCCATGGAGCATCCCAAGACCAGAGGAATCCACTTCAGGCAAAGTAGCCAAGTTCTGGGGCCTCCTAGGCATTCTTACCTATTTTGGAGTCATCCTTCATGCTTCCTTTTTCCTAACTAGCCTTGGCCAGTCAGTCATAATTTTACCTGCAAAATATATCTCATATCTATTTATTTTTTTCATTTACATTGTCACTGTTTATATAGTTCTTTATATTCCCTACTAGCACTATTATATTTGTCCACACGCCTAGGTCATCTTTCTAAATCATAGATTAACTCATGCCAATCTTTGATTTAAAAACAAAAATGAGTCACTCTAAGGGCTCTTCATTGCGTACAAGTTAAAGTCTAATTTCCTCAGTATGAGAATTAAAGGCCCTTCAAAATTTGCCCCCAATTTGTAGCTGTGCACTATATTGGGACAATTCCTGCCATGCACTAGCCACACAGCCTTACTTACTATCACTAAGTCATGCTATACACATTCCCACTTGGTCTCAGAAAATAATAATCTTCCATGTATTTAATTTAATAATAATTTTTCAAAATGTATTTTATAAAGATTCTTGAAATAGTATTACTCACTCTACCTACTCTTCCAGGATCTTGCCACTCCCTCATCTAGAGGTGGAGTCTAATTCTCCTCACCTTGAATCTGGGTGGGATTGTAACTTGCTGGTAACGAACAGAATGCAGGGGAAATGACAGTGTGTGATTTCCGACATTGGACCTTAAAAGTCAATGCAGCTTCTATCTTGTAAGCCGGATACTCATTTTTGGGTCCCTGAGCTGTCAGGGAAAAAGTCTGACTATCCCCAAGTCCATCGTGCTGTAAGAAAACTGGGCAACAAGGACAAGCCAAGGGCAGTTGTTTCAGTTGATAGTCCTTGCTGAGGTCCCATGTGATAGACACCATCAACTTCCAGACACGTGAATGAATAAAACTCTAGCTGATTCCTTACTCCAGTCTTCAACCCCCCAGACACTATAGAGCAGAGATAACCGTCATTACCACCATGTCCTGTCCGAAGTCCTGACCCAGAGAATATATGAGCATAATAAAATGGTTGTTTTAAGCTGCTAAACAGGACAGTTTGTTAACACAGAAAACCCAGAGTAACACCATCTTCTCTGTGAAATCTTCCTCCAATTCCACAAGTAAAATGAATCATTTTCTCTGCCCCCCCCATAATATTTTCTTTATATCCCTAGTGTAATGCTTTAATGCTGTTATTATATTTGTGTGCTTGTTTGTAAAAGTAAAAAATAAATTTCTTGAAAGTAGGATTTGTCTTATTCACCTTCGTACTCTCAGAATCTAGGCACTGGGCCTGGTATGTAGTAGGTGTTCGATAAATGTTTGTAAAAATAATGAGAGTATGAAAGAAGTATGACAAAAGCAGTGAAAAAGTGATTAAAATTATGGGCTGAATGAGGCTTTATGGTAGACATCAACAAATGGATACAAAATACCAAAGAATAGCTAGAATTTACTCTGAGGTCTAGAACATATTTGTACTTAATAAATGTTTATTAAATAAATAAAATGATGGGAGTACTTGAGCTGGGATAGAACAACAGCTACATATATGTTTGGATAAGAACAGATGTCCTATGTCCATCCCAGTTCATTGACTTGTGTGGCTCTGTGTTCAAGAAACTTAGCAAATTCAACTCATCCTGCTCCTAGTTTAAAGCACCATCAATATCTTCCCTTGGTTAGCAGGGCGGAAAGTGAAATACAACACAAATTAATCGGTTCCATTTTGTAGTGCACAACCAAATTTACTCTAGCATTACAAGTCTGTGAGGAATTCTATCAGGTTACGTATGTCTGATGAAGTCTTCATTTTGGCTGCATTTTTGAAAGCTATTTTCATTGACTTTAGAATACCAGGTTCCTGGGGTTTTTTTCCTTACAGTACTTTGATGATGGCATTCTACTGTCTCTTATTTGCATCATTTCTTTCTTTTCTTTTCTTTTTTTTTTTGAGGCAGGGTCCTGCTCTGTCACCTAGGCTAGTGTGCAGTAGTGTCATCATAGCTCACTGCAACCTCAAATTTCTCAAATTAACACCTGGCTAATTTTTAAATTTTTTGTAGAGATGAGGTCTCACTATATTGCTCAGGCTGGTCTCGAACTCCTGGCCTCAAGTGATCCTCCCACCTTGTCCTCTCAAAGTGCTGGGACTGCAGGTGTGAGCCACCACATCTGGCCTATTTGCATCATTTCTGATGAGAAATCTGCCATCACCCTTATCTTTTTTCCTTTGCTATAATGTCTCTTTTTCCTTTGGATGTTTTTATGAGTTTTTTGTCTATCTTTGGTTTTAGGAAAGTTGAATATGATGTGCCTTGGTATCATTTTCTTCATGTTCCTTGTGTTTAAATTTGTTAAGATTCTTGGATGTGTGGCTTTATAAGTTTAATCAAATTTTGAAAATTGTGTATATTATTTTCTTAAATAATTCTAACTCCCATCATTTTTCAATGATTCCAATTTTACATATTGAGGTCATTAAATAGCTTAGTGATTCTCTGTTCACTCTGTTTTTAGTCTTTTTTCTCTGTGTTTTACCTTGGATAGTTTCTTAATGCCATGTCTTCAAGTTCACTATTCTCTTGTTTCTGAAGTATCTAGTCTGCTGTTAATTCCCAACCAGTATATTTTTCACCTTAAATACTGTAATTATATGGTAGTTTTCATCCTTAGGTGTCTGATTTTAGTCTTTTTAAAAGTATCTTTTATAAATCTATTTAACATGTTCAATCTTTCCTCTATCTTCTTGATTATGTGGAATACGGTTGTAATAATTGTCTTAATGTCCCTGTCTACTGTTTTTTTTTTTATTTGTGCCATTTCTATCAATCAATTTTTTCTCCTGCTTTTTTGAATGCTTTGTAATTTTTGACTGGATTATAAGCATTGTAAGTTTTATCTTGTTGGGTGCTGGATAAATACAAATGAATTTATTATATTCCTTAACTTTGTTCTAGATGCAGTTATGTTACTTGGAAGTAGTTTGATCTTTTTGAGGCTTGCTTTTTAAGCTTTATTACATTTGTCCACTTTGTCTACTGGGAACCCAAACCTTATGTGAGCCATAAGCATTGTTTCCTCGAATCTGTGGATCTTCCCCTAAGCTAGGGTAGTTTCCTCATGCTCATGTGCTGCTTGGTATACTCTGCTGGGGGTTTGAGGAGTGAGGGCATCTGCAGCTTCCCAGAGATCTCCCATATGGGAGAAAGATGGGCATTGGAAAAAGGAAAGGTACGAGAAAGCACTAGAGAAAGAATTTGGCAGTCACCCACTATTTCTGCTTCTTCCATTAAAGGAAAAATGCAGAGATTTTTCTCAATTCCTCTGAGCTACTGGTACCCTGCTTTCTGGGATGCAGAAGGAATAATTTTACCTGGATTGACTTGGGCTCATTTTAATAGAACTGTAGTTCCTACAATTTTCACCCCCAAGAATCCCTTTTTTTCGTTTGTTTCTATGCAGTAGATGCCATATTTAGAAAGGGTGCATCTATTACACATTTAGTAAGTAATAATTAACTGGCCTATCTCCTTCTTGTTAATCAGAAACATATAACTCAGTAGCCTATAGAATGTTGTACTCTCCCTAGCTGCCAACCAGAACTTCATCAAGAGCAAGAGACATCAGAATTACCACCCTAAGGTGACAAATATAAGCCACATCAAATAGGGTTACGATTTTCATAAACTATTGCACCATCCTCAAAGGTAAATATGTGGTTTACATAAAATATATTAAAATATTAAAAATTGTTTTATAGCCTTTAACTAATAATGCCCTTTTGTGGTCCTAAAATTGTGAAATCTCAATCTGGGAACTGGAATACCATAGGGGGGATATTTGGCTTCAGTCTGTTCTACACATCAATAGCTGGATATCAAATATGGTGAATCTTGTATTCTTTGCCAGGTGATGTAATGTAAAATTATTTTTACATTGAAATTTCTGGATAGCACATATGTGAAGAATAATTGTATTGTTATTTCCCATCTGTGAAGTCTATATTCTCTACTTAGGGTATATAAAAGTTCACTTTAACGTACCATCTTGTCTTACAAATATTTACACAATAGAATTTTAATTTTAATTTGACCACAAACATGTTGCAGAATTGTTTGTTATTAACATTGCTTATGTAAGATCTCAAGTCAGTCCTTTTCAGTATTGCATCATTCGATAAGGCCAATGATATGTAAAAGGAGAAAAAAAAAGGCTATTTAGATCATTTAAAAGAAAATTTGGTGTACTTTAAAAAGATAATTTGTTATGGATTTTCAAGTACTTTACACATGAGCATAAGATGTTTTAATGATTTCAGGGATTCAGGGATTAAAAATACAAAAAATTCTATTATTCCATTAAGCACCACACTATTCTTTAAATTGTCTGGTATTGCCAATTCAGGTTAAATGACATTGTAAAAAAAACCTATTCTGTTAGAACTCATGTGATAAAGTTCAGAGGTAAACTTCCTGAGGTGACACTAAGGTAGAAATGTAATATTAAAACCAAATTCAATGCATCTTAATCCATTGCCCGCCACATGGAAATTCCGTGTGAACGTAAATGTTATAAATGTGGTTTATGGTGTTTACAGGAAATAAGATTTTAATAATAGGCAAATCTAATAAATTATCTAATAAACTCTTCAATGCCAAAATGATTACATTTATACTGTATTGGTTATACTTGCCATAACAAACCATGCTAATTCCTTTTAGCCTCTCTTTCTCATTATACCTTGTACTTTAAAAAAGTTGAATGAATGAATGAAGAAAGTCCTGAGTTCTGCCAAACTATGTGCTGTTAGTCTCTCTATTTGTAACTAGACTTAACTTTGAGGAAAAAAGGGATTTGTTGCACAAAATGTTGAAGGAAGGGCTGGTAGGTGCTTGCATTTTGAAAGCACAGGGAGCTGCTGTATCTGGGACCCAGCCTGGTCATCAGCAGGCTCTGGAGCCACCTGCGCCAGGTAAGTCCAACCTGAATCATCAGTCTACAGGGGCTGCATTATATTGTATGACCCCACAAAGCTTGCATAAATGGGCAACTACCTGTAAGGAAATATAATAATTGAATGAAAGTTGCATTTGCCTACAAAGACTTGAATAAATCTTCTATCTGATCTCTTATATTGACTCATATTAGTGATGTTCAACTTTTGATTCTTCCATTATTCCAGATATTGACCAAGTTACAGAATTAATTGCACCTGAAAGAGTTACACCTATGGAGTTATTATTATTCCTACCTTCTCCAGCCCTAAAAAGAATAGAATATGCATTTGCACATATTCTTAAATTTTTTGAGACAGATTTAATTTTTTAATTACAACATATAAAGCGATTCTGTCTTATTTATCACATAAGTAGGTTTCAAGAACTAAATCCAAGAGCAAAGAAAAACAGAGAAAAATGTAAACAGGCACACCTGCTGCAAAGCACCTGTGTCTTTAAAAATGTGTGACTTTTTTCCCCCTATATGATTCTTGCACTTGACTTGTTTCATCTTATGCTCTGAACTCCTGCCATGCTTAGCCCTCTGCCTGCTGTGTCTCTGGCTTTTGGCCCAATATAGTTTATAGCAGGGTATGACAGTAGGAGGCAGACAGCAGAAGGATTAGGGGTATAAACTCCGAAGCCAGATTTTATTTTGGGTTTTAATCCTGGTTCTGCCATGAACCAGCTGTGTGATCTTGGAAAAGTGGCTTAACCTCTCTGAGTCTGGGTTTACTCATCTGTGAAATGAATCTCTATAATGAGCCTAATAGCCTTATAGGTGTGAGGATTAAATGAAAGGATGTCCTTAAAGATTTTAGCTAAAGCTTGGTCCACAGTAGGTGCTTAATAAGTCATGTTATTGATGGCTGAGATTACATTTTACGGAGATTGTTATTCTTAGGTCCTGGTCACATGTGTTCCAATTATATACTCCCCCAAAGAGTCTCTTCTTTCAGTTTTTTAGCAGAATAGAGCAGAAGCATTTAGCCCCTTTACTAAATGGCCCATTACATGAAGAAACAGAAAGTATGAGTGCTGTGAATCAGTGTGTAACAAGGCTCTCCCTCAGTGATATTCAACTTACAATAAGATGGTATTTCTGGGATTCTGCAGGATCCAAAGCCATTAACTCATGAGTGTGGCTAAGTTTCTGTAACAGCAATTTCATAGGCAAAAGTTAGGAAGATAATTTTCAAGTTAGATACTGTGGTTTTGGAATGGTTCCAACATTCAAGGGAAGATTTAAAAGGATAAATCACACAGATGGTCAGAACCTACAGCACGTTCAACATATTATTCATAGAAATGTATGTGTTTCAACATTAAATTTCAAGAAGTAGAAACCAATACTAGAATGCAAAGTGTATTTGTGAAAAATTATGTTTTTCAACTTGGATTTTCACCTGTATCTATCATGTCAAGTTTTATGAAATTAGATATCTTTTCCAAAAGGTAGGAGAATATGCCATATATCTTTTTTTATTTTTATTTTTTGTATTTTAATTTAATTTAATTTATTTTATTTTTTTATTTCAGAATATTATGGGGGTACAACACTTTGGTTATATATATTGCCTATGCACTGCCCAAGTCAGAGCTACAATTGTGGACATCCCCCAAACTGTGTGCCCCGTACCCATTAGGTGTGAGTTTTCCCATCCCCTCCACCACCCTCCCACCTGCCCTGTTAACTTAACATCCTGTTAACTTTAGAATATTTCAATGGGTCTTTTAAAAATTCTTCTTTATTCAAGCTTAAATAGGGGCTGATGCAAGCCTAATTTTTCCAATAGATAAAACCAGTGTATTCTCCCTTGTGATCATAACCATCTACCTCTTAATTCTATGCTGAAGGTCCATTGAAGCTGCTCTAGTCATATTTACAGCCTCTAGCAGTTTTCTATCAGTTGTGGTTTGGCTGCACAGAAAACTCATCTGCTCCTCCACCTAACTATGAAGAATTTATTCCTGAATAATTTGGAACAATCTGTTTTCTTCTCTTGCTTAGAACATTATATAAAATTCAAAAGATTTTAGAGAGCTAGCACTTCCATAGATCCTGCTGCCTTTATTCCAACTTACAACTGCTGTAACATTCCAGGGTCTCATAGCTCCTCTTTTGTATTTATGAAACTTGAAGTCCAAGCTTAATTATGGTGGAGAAAAAGAAGCTGAAACAGACTTGGCTCTCAGAGAAAACAGCTCACTTAAAATAAGTCACTGGATGCTAGCTCTCTGTCTGTGACCCGTGTCTCTGTGGTAAAAGATTTCAGTAGATATGGATGCGAACACCCTAGTCTCCTCCTGCTTGGTTCCTCTGTCTTGCCAATGTCCTGTCTTCACTTTGTTCATTGGTGATCCCTTTTAGAGTTTGGAAGCTTGTTGACAAATATCCCTTGTTCCTAGAAGCATTAAAACTTTGAAACTTTGTATGTTTTCCCTGGACACTTAATAAAAATCTGAGAAAAGAGAATGAAGCACCAGAAGGCAGTTTGTTTCTTAACCTGGAACTGTCAACACCTCCAGTTTGCGTGATACTATTTAAACCTAGGAAGTAGGAAGCTATTACTATTTAATAATCATAAAATCAAAATTCCATGGTCAAGGACTGACGTTAACAGAATATTATTACAATATTGCCTGAAAGATCTCCTTCTGACCCAGAAATAAAATATAGTCTACCTGATGATTACAGAGAACTGTTCATTTTTTCAATACCACTCCTGAATTAGCCATTCCCAAAATAAAAATTCATTTTTAGGGATCAAAGGCATCATAAATAGTAGATTCACATCACTCCAGTCCTATAAGACAAAATAGTACTTCATTCCCCCAAGAAAGGAAATACTTCAGCTTTTTGGCAAATGACCCTTGCCAGAAAGCAAAGAAATAAATTTCATGGTCCCACCCCCATCCTCTAATAAATAATCAATGAACGAAAAACATAGAAATACAGTAATTAGCTAGATTTTAACCTTAGTCACTCTTTATCATCCTTGGAGAAAAAAACACATACAAAGAAAGGATTGCTGTTCACCTTCAAACAACAGACTTTGATATTTCCTACACAGTCATTCGTAAAAGGTTTTTGAGGGGGGTGCCTTTCATCTCTTGCCTGGACATTTTAATATTCTCTTAACTGCTTTTGGACTTCATGTGGCCATCAGGGTGATAGGCTCACAGAAAAGTCCCTGAGAGCCTCTTCATCTGCAGAATCACATGAACCTCTTTAGTGAGTCACCTAAGCCCCTCAGGATGGGCTCCCCCCCTCTCTCTCTCTCAAGCCCTGGTTCTCACCATATGTACTTTACTTCCTAAAAATAACAAAAACCAGAGTTGATGCCTTTGCACATTTATTATGTTCCTTAAAAACTTGTGGGAGAAAAGGAGTGTTTCTGGTATTCCTTTTGTTTCATATTGGCTGCCTATTAAATGATAGTTTTTCTTTTAAGCTTCAATTCAGATATAACTTCCTCTGGCAGGATTTTTCTGACTCAGTTTCTCTCCAGATATTTGAAATAGCCTTCTCCCTCTCTGATGCCTTTGAATCACTTGGTGCACTTATATCATCATGTAGTCATGTGTTTATGTGTCTATTTGCCAAGTTTATTGGTGAGCTTCTTGATCTCTGTATCTCAGAGCCTAGAACAGAGTCTGGCAAATACCAGGGAATCAGTAATAATTGAATTGAATTCTTGACATTATCTAACATTTATAAAACCCTGAAACAACGAAAGTCACTTAGAATGTAATCATCAACATAATATTTTATGTACAGTAATTGGAAAATTCCTAGATACATGCTCTAGAATTTATTGCGGCTCTTCTGGGAATCAAAAGAGTCAGGGCCACATAGGAAGAATTTGATAAGCTTTTGATATCATCATCATCATTGGTGATAATGATATACAGAAATAATGAGAAAGATACTCCTCTCCTTTGTTCAGGAATTGTTTTTAGATCTCCAATTTCCCAATATTGAGCTATAATTTCAGAATGTAGATTATTTTTCTGCTCCCAAATTTTTTTCTGATAAAACATCTATGCTCTGATTGAGCCACTAGTCTAATTTATTCTATGTCTATAAATCAAAATATCAGAACATTAATAGAACTGCTTGTTATTTCTTCTCTGGTAACTATGATCTTGCAATTCTTAGTAAGAATATATAAACGCTTTTTCTTTTTACTGGTAAAATTATCATTCTAGTGTTTCAGTGCTTTGAACCTTGCATTAATTAAAATCTGTCCTCCAGAGATCAGTGTTCAAATCTGAGTAAGAAGAGACAAAATCTCCCCAGAGAAAAAAGGGCAAATACCATAGGGACTGACAAATTTTAAACAGAAAACAAAAAATCTACATTTTCTGTTTTAGCCTCTCATTGCTTAATTGAACTCTCAGAACCTGGTCATTGACGATAAGTGGACCCAAGCAGGAACGATATTCAAAACAAAGAACAAGTGTCAGAAGCAAGCTTATTTTTAATACCCTTAAACCTCATTGTCCCTTCAAATCATACTTAATCCTCATTTAGCAATGTGTGGGTGTGTATGTCTGATATTCAGTGAAACTCAGTTTTTAGAAATTTGTGGGAGCAGAATCTTTTTATCTAGGAGTATGCTCTTTGTGTTGTGTTTAAATGGATAGAAAATTATACAACTTGCTCTGACTATACAATCATTATTAACATATTAACATATGTACTTGAAAATTTATTAAGGAGCTCAGTATCTTATTGCTTCAAGTAATAGGGTATACAATTTAAAATGGTAGAAATATTGAGAAACTGTTATTATCCTCTCTGAATGAGATATCACACAGGTAAATTCTGATGATGTCATCTTCCTTCTCTGCCTTCTTCAAGATGAGTTATGTTTCCCTTCATAATTACAAGACAGCAAAAACAGTTCCCAACATCGTGTGCAGACAGCGAACTACGCCAGTGAGGGAGAAATAGCCTTTCCTCCCATGGGTCTCCTTTTATTAAGGGCATACTTTTCCCAGAACTCAGCAGCAGACTGCCCCTCAGCAGCAGACTCCCACTGTGCAGGATCGGGTCATATGACCTTGCCCTAGCTGCAAGGGAGGCTGGGAAAAGAAGTTCTGGCACTTTCCATCTTTCTAAAAGGGAAATTGGCTCTACCAACAAGGAATGAGATTAGAGTGGAAGATGGCTTTAATGTGTCAAATAATGTAACCTTAAATAATGTCTGTAATACCCATTAAATGTATAAACATTACCAAGCATAGTCCTTAGCACTAACACAGATAGTAATTTATTTTAGTGTTGCCTTGCTTGTTTTGATTTGATTGACCTTTAGAACTGTAATCAGCCTTGCAAAAATGACACCTTTCCTAAGTTATTTTTTCTTCCTTCAGACTTTACCAGTCAAGCCTGACAACCAGACTTGATAGCCTCTCCACAGGACTCACCACTGCCACCAACAGCTGATTCATGAATCAGACCCCCTGAAGACCCTCTGACTTCAGACCCTGTGCCAGCAGACTGGCATTCCACAACCCGCTATAAAAGCTCTTGCCCTTACTCGGTCGGAGAGATAGATTTGAGACTATTTCTCCTGTCCTCCTGACAGGCTTCTTTCACGTTACAATTCCTTTCTTTCTTGGCAATCCTCACTGTCTCTATAATTGGCTCTTTGTGTGCCAAGTGACAGGACCTAGGCTGGACCCCTTTTGGGTTTGGTGACAGAACCATTTAATGCACTTGAGTAGACTATGAACATTTTAGAAGACTCTATGAATAGAAATGGGAACTTCGAGAATTTATTTTTTGTTTTTGAATAACTTCCTGTACAATTTATTAAGCTATTATCTCTCAACTTTAAATCCACCTTTCTATAGTCCACTTTATGATGCTGAGATTTGAATTTCAAGGCACATTTTTCCTTCTCCTGCTGGCTCCTGTTTGGCTTTGCCATAAGAGGGCATGAGGGAGAGAGTGTGGAAGGCTGAAGGAGGATGAAGGAAATTGCTCCTTCCTGTTTGCTTTCTGAGTCTGTTTCGCTGCCTGTTATTCCTAAGTACGTCGCCCTAGAGACACGCTTTCACCTTGCAGTGCCAGGCCATTCTGGTAGCAGCACTTGATTCCAGCTGATAGCTTTTCCAGCGCTCACAGAACGAGTCTCAGAGCCTCTCGTCAGCAACACCAGCGCCAGCTGCTGGAGCACCATCCTCAGAGACCTGAGTTCCCGCTTCATGGGCAATTCCTCTGAGCTCAGAGACACCCACATCACCCAAACAGTGAGCCCTCATCACGGGTCTGCAGAGCACCTCCTTTCATCCTCTAAATTCGAATAATTTCAACCTCTTTGTTTTGTTTCCCCAGTGCTGGGGGTGCCTGTTTCCTGAAGTCGCTAACCTCTACAATACCCTTTTAGTGTGTCCCTCAGTTCCTCAATATCTAGTCATCATTCTCTAATAAGCTAAATCTGTTGATTTAATTTTTTTTTTTACCAAAAGGAGCTTTTACTATTTTATCTTTCCTGAATCCTTACAATCATGTCCACTTCCTGTTTTTCTTTGATGCTCACATACCGTATTGATTTTCATGATTCTAAACGGTTAGATGCCTCTATTTGCAACTCTTCACCACTATCATCACAGTCTTTAACATGATCCTAACCAGAAAGGTATGTGCTGTGATAGTAGATTTAATAGTTCCTCAAAAATTTCCTTATATTTTTAAAAATATTCAGTACCACATTCCATATGTACAAATTTCTCTAGGCTCTGAAGTCATTTGAAATTAAGACATATCAAAGAGAACTGTGGCTAGAAAAAGAAAAGGAAGGTTGCATCAGTTGTGGGCGATGATGTTTTGGAAATAGAGGAACAGCAGGGTATCAGTGGTGACAAGGAAAGAGCTGGAGGTGGTGGCAGCAGTAAGAGACATCAGAGGATATGGAATATTCCCCAGTCATCTCTACGAGTCAATGGAAAAGGGGGCCTTTATACTTTGTCATTGTGCTAGGACAAGATGACCCTTCCAGAATGTCCAGACTGACCTGGACTGTTTAACTTGGGACAACTGGAATTCATTTCAAGAAGAGAGAATGCTCAAGAAGGCTTAAGGATCTGCTTTTAAAGTCTTACTCTGAATGAATTCAAATCCAAAGGGGGAAACATCTTTCCAATGCACTTTAAAAGCCTTCACAAATACAATTTAAAGCCAAAAAAGCAGAAGGAGCAAGGTTACAGTTAGAGAAGTACTGTAAGATACGTGCAGCAAGAGTGAGGATGGAATGGGGATGGAGGGAAGGATTGCAAGATATGTTACATAAGGGGTATAATTATACCTGTAACATATTTTCCAAGGTCTTTTCAATCTTTAGTTTTCTGCTTCTGCGCTTTGAACAACCAGATATCGTCTTATAACTGTGTGATCCAGAGCAAATGTGAGACGTATCACTGATTACTTTGAGTTCCCAACTGTCCTATTTTTTACAGCTATCTATAGCTATGTAGTTAACAATAAATTATTTCATAAATGTCAGCCATTTCTCACAAGTTTTAAATTGCTTTGCTTTCTACCTGTGAAACACTTAGGGAAATTATTTTAATCTTTTGCTACTAAGTTAATCCTTAGTTGCAGTAATCAGAGAAAATTTGATTTTTATAAAGCTTCTTTCAAAGAGTGTTTGACTTGAATGTAGTAGCTTAGCTCCTAAATAGGAACTTTGCGAGTAGAAAAAATAACATTTTTTTTTTAAATGTAGGATTAGCAGTAGATTAATTAATTTATCTTTGCAGACCTGAAACAGAGTTCGAGGAACTCTAGGTCCTCTGTTCTATGTGGGGCACCCCTATCTGGAGCATCCCTGCTTGAGCTCTTTTTTTCCTTAATTAGTGTAACTCCGATGGGTGGAAAATTCTGATGCTGAGAATGTCCATTTCTCATTCATTGAATGAGAATAGTTTCCCCAGTCAGCAGCCTGAGGTATCCTTAAATTGAAGCATGCCCACTGTCATAAGCCAGAATAATCAAGAGCTGATATAAATGGATGGCGGCAACTGGAAAGAACATACTGGAGAACGTGAGTTTTAAATGACAGGAAAAAAATAAAATGATAATAAGGGAGCTGGAAAAGAACTTCATGCATGGAAGCAAGTTATGTAGCTTTGTTTCATATGAAATGTGTAGAAAAATGATAGCAAAGCTGTTCATTACAGGTGTCATCATCTAGAAAGACAAACTCTGGAATGGTGGCTATGTCTGAATGTTTTGATCGATTTTCATTTACTTATTCAGTAAATATTTATTGAGCACCTACTATTGCCAGGTACTATTTTAGGTACTGGGAATATAAAAATGAACAGCACAAAGTTCCTACTGTATGAAGAGACAATAAACACTACACACAGACAAAATAATGTATGATTACAAATAATTATAAATGCAAAAGAAGACAATAACACATGGTAATAGAGGATGGCTTGGAGAGGTAGTGGGGGGCACTATTTTAGGCAGAGGGGTCAGGGAAGATCTCTCTGGAGAGGTGATATGTCAGCAGAGACCCGAAAGAAATAAGGAAGGCAGCCACAGAGAGATATGATGAAAGAGGGTTCCAAGAAGAGAAACAACAAGTACCCTGAGATGAGAAACAGTTTAGAACTTCCTCAGGGTCACCAAACAAGGCCACTGTGGCTCAAGCACAGTGGAGGAGAATGACACAGTATGCAGTGAGACTGGGATGGTGGGAAGGAACCTGCATAAGTAGGACATCCTAGGACATGTTAAGGAACTTTGATTTTATTCTACTTTCAATGCGATGCCATTGGCCAGGAGAGGGGAACCTGTGGCCTGAAGGCCACATGTGGCCTTCTAGGTCTTTAAGAGTGGCCTTTTGACTGGATCCAAATTTTACAGAACAAATCTTTTTATTTTTATTAAAAATACAAAAGATGAACAAAAATGTATTATTTTATTTTTAAAATGAACATATTTAAAACACCAAAGAATAAAATGAGTTCCAGTGAAATAATCCTCCCATATTGACCGGCACAATTAGAACATTAGTAAGCCATAAGTAAATTGATGGCAGCTATGCTCATGATTTAGTTCTAACTTCCCTCGCCTGACTGGTACCACTACTACACGAGGCTGGTTGGTGGGAGTTTACAGGGGTCGAGTATGCCTGTCTGTAATCAGCTTTTGACAACGGTGCACTGTGTTTCTGTTTGAAGTGGAATTTGTGAATAGTTGCACAGCTCAACAGTATTTTTTTAATTCTGTATGCTTAACAGCCCATCATGTCAAAGACCAAGAGAACACCGAAGGAAGAAAACAGATTTTTTTAATGAGGACTGGGAATTCCAATATTATCTTGTTTCTGCTAAAGATAAGATGATTTTCTTGCTTTGTGATACTGCAATATCAACATTAAAGAAATTCAATGCTCATCAACATTATAACACTCATAAGGACCACAAATATTTTAAATTAGAGGGAGAGATGTCAAAGGTTGCATTGCAGAAATTAAAAGAAAAGCAAAAGCAAAGACAATTCTTTCAAGCAGCAATAAGACCTGCAAATAATGCCACTGAAGCAACTTATAAAGTAGCTTATATACTTAGGAAAAAAGGGAAACCATTCAGTGATGTAGAAATTGTGAAAGAATGCATTGTCGAAGTTGTAGGATGCTTAGACTCCGATAACGTTTCAAAGTACAAACTGCCTCTTTCAAGGAGAACCATAAACGATTGGCAGCATGAAGTAGCCTTCAACTTAACAGAACAACTTCATGCAATACTTCAAAAGGAAAATATACATAATTCAATCACTTTGGATGAACCAACTGATACTACTGACTCGGCGCAGGTTTTATACTTCATTCGGGTCATAACAGAAGATTTTCTTTGCTACAAAGAGTTACTTGCTTTGGGCACTCTTGCAAACAGAGCACAGGGAATAGATGTCTTCAATAACTTTCGAAGTAAATGTCGTGAAGTTGGACTGAATTTGGTAAATTTAGTGAGTGTATGTACAGACGGTGCATCTTCCATGACAGGAAAGTAGGAAGGGTTTATTGCACAGACATAAAAAGTATTAACAGATCCAGATGCTCTCATTTCTTTCCATTATTTCTTGCATCAGCAAAATCTTTTGTGCTAAAGCTACTATTTTAAGTGACACTTTGCAACAAGTTATAAATATTGTTAACTATATTCCTGCAAATGCAACATGGCATCATCAGTTTCCTAACATGCTAAAGTTTAAGGATGAGGTATTCAGTGTGGATTTGCCATATCATTCTAAAGTGTATTGGCTATCACAGGGACAGGTGCCAAAATTTTATCTCTGCAAGAACACATACTTAAATTTTATGAACAAAAGAATCATCAATGTGAATTAATAAAAGAAGATTTCTATAGGAATGCAGCATTTCTATGTGATATGTCAAATCAAAACAAGTTTAATATTTCTTTGCAAGGTAAAACTAAGTCTATATATGATATGTGGCAAAAAATCCAAGCATTTTGAAAAAAGCTATCTTTTTTCAAAACACACCTTCTTCAAAAGGAAATTTCAGGTGAATGTTTTTCCCAGTTAGCAAAGGTCATTGATGAGCAGGATGATATTAATATATGTGAATCATTTGAAGAATATGCAGCTGTTATAGACCTATTAATTGGAGAATACAATGAAAGGGTCACTGACTTTGAGAATCATGACATAACACTCAAATTAGCATTTCAGCCTCACCTAGTTGATATCACCAAGGCACCTAAAGAACTACAGATGGAATTGATTGAGCTCTCAATCATTGTTTGATGCTAAGAAAGATCCAACTGAAATACGGAAAAATGCAGTAGAATACCCACGTCTTCAGCAACATGCCCAAAAAGTTCTTTCTTGCTTTCCAACCACTTATTGCTGCGAATCTACATTCGCCTACCTAACCCAAATCAAGACACCCTTAAGGTCACAAATGACTGATACCCATCTACAGGACCAGTTGAAACTGTGGACCTCCTGCTGAAACCAAATATTCTAATGCTTTCCAACAAAAAGCAGACACAACAAAGTCATTAAAAGGTTAGTTAACTTTAAAATTAACAAATGGTTTTCATTTTTTGAAATTATTAAGTACATAGTAGTTAGATTTTTACAAACTAATGTACATTTTTAAGTATCTCTAATTGATGTTTCTTGAATGCGGCCTTATTTGATTACAGCTAAATTAATGCAGCCGTCCAACATGAAAATGTTCCCTGCCCCTGCCACTGGCCATGTAAGCATAGAAATGATATAATCGGTTTATAATTTAAATAATAACTGGATGATGTCAAGGGAAAGGACATTAGGTAGTGGAAGCAGGTTGCCCCACTAGAAGGTTCTGCAGCAGTCTGAGGGAGACGATGAAGACTGAAACTAGTGCTATGGCTTTGTGAAGATGAAAAATGGTCAAGTTCAGGTTACAATTTGGAGGTAGACTCGACAGGACTTGTCGAAGGGGTTATTAGGATGTGAGGTAAACAAGTCAAGGGTGAACGACAGGTTCTTAGCAAACAATTGCTGAATGGTAGTGCCATTTAACAAGATGAAAGAGACTGAAGGAGCCTTGTAAGAGTTCTTTTCTGGCTTCAGTGAACAAGAGAATCAGGGAATATATACCTACTGTAAAACAGACAGCTTGAATTACAAAGACGGAAATGTGGAAATGTGAGGGATGACTACAGTTGGTCACAGAAAAGGTAGCTCCTACGTGATAAACAAGTAGTACTTCCACTGAGATGAAATCATATTCAAAGTGAAATCATGCTTTTATGGCAAACGACAGACTGTCATTCAAAACTGCATCTAGGATGCAGTGAAAATTCAGGAATGCAGCAGAACATGAAGAAATGGTAGCAGGAAAAAAAAAAAAGAGCCAGAACAGACAGTAGTAAAAGGTACCTCTTTTGGTGCATCGGTCTAGCTCACAAGAAACAATTATCCTTTTCCCTTAGAAAGACACCCCTTTTCCCCAATCCTGGCCAGACACGTTTGTGCAGCACCACTCGCACCCTGCCCACAGCTGACTGGACTAGAAAAGGACACCTAACTCCAGTGGAACCAAATGTAGCTTCTGGCCTGAAATTCAGAATTAAGATCAAGCGATATTTGTGTTCATTTTGAGTCACATTTGAGTTTTTACTGTAATATGCCAATGAAGGAATGTTAAGTTGACCATCTGTCACTTTGTAAGTCTGAGAAGTAGAAAGAGTTGGTTGGAAGGGAGCAAAGGGAAGCCGATGATGAGGAAAAGCAGCAGTGGGGGAAGGCAGGAGTGCTGACCGCCGGCAGCACTGACCCATGCCTCTGCAGCCTCACAGTACATCCCTCTGATGGTGTGCACTCACTCTGCTACGTGCACCAAAGGCAAACGAGAAACACTCAGAACAATTATTTTGAAGATTACCCCATTTTGAAATAATGTCTTGTCAGTAGAACAGCATAGGAGGGGAGGGTGGTAACCTGAGGGTCACATGTCCCTCTCCCTTCACTGTCACATCCCCCACTAACTGTCTCACATGGCATCAGTGCATAATGTGCATAATGTGCTACTGTCCCAGAAAGGAATAAAAAATCTGTCTGATAGACAACACAATGTGATAGAACTAGAAACATGAAAGTACATGAATCCAGTTGGGTAAATTGCAAACATACATACACAGCATGCTGACTTGAGGATTTATTACCTGGTATAACTATATATACATACTAAATTTTTGACACAATTCTTTTAACAACATTTTATTGGTATCATATACATCCAGGAAAGTACACATATGTGTACTGAATTTTCACAAACTGAACTTACCTGTGCAATTAGCACCCAGGGAACACACCATTACACAATTGTTTTTGATTTTAGTACTTAGCTGGGGTGTAGGTATATTTGTATAAATTTACAACATGTGATAAATCTTTAAATGAATATATGAAGTTGCTTATCCTGTTTTCCCTCTTTTTAGAACATTGCTATGACTTCTATATGTTATCTCATTTAATCTGGTCCACAACCCTGTTAGGTTGATTGCTGTGCATATTTTACAAGAGGAAAATGAGGCTCAAAGGTGTTTAGCGACGTGGGCAAGTTCATACATCTAGAAACAGAACCCAGCCTGTTTGACTCCCAGAGTACTCTTAACTGCAATACCAGCTGCCTGACTGATTTAGGTAAAGTGATAGTGGGTCACTGCCAGCAAGTTTACTTGACTAGATAATCTACAGTGTATAATAATAAGATATTAGGTCTTAAAATGGGTATTTAAGGAAGGCATGAAATTGCCATTATTGAACTCAGAAGTGACAAAATAAAACCAGTGACTGCAAGAGATGATTCTAGACTTATATATTTAAAAATAGGAATTGGAAGCAACTAGAAGTGTTTTTTTTTTTTTTAAAGTATGATAGAAACAGCATGATGGGGAGTAGATTCATGGACATTTTAAGAAAGATTCAACTGAATTTGGAAAGGTAGATGTGAGGAGAGAAGAAAGTGGGAAAGTTGAAACTTATTCCCAAGTTTGCAAGCCTAGGAAACCAGACATGGTAAATATACCGTGCATGATGAAAAATCTGGAATGTGGTGGGTACGTCGGATATAGCAAGAAGATGAATTTGATATTCAATATTCATATAATCAGGAGCTGTGTTGTAGAGCAAAATTCTGTGGCAACCTCTCTAGGTTTTATTCATCCCCATTTCAAACTGTTTATCCCCTATTGTAACAAAAAGACCAAAACACTTTTATAGGAAGGAATGGGCTATAAAGCCTATTGAACTTGGTGTTGATAGCTCAATAATGGATTTGGTTAGATCACAGACCAGCTATTTCTAGCAGCCCTATCCAAAGACTGTGAAGGTTGTTTTTCCTTTTCATTATGGTATATAAGCTAGTTAAATATCAGGTTCAATCAATCCTGCCTTCCTTCCTTCTTTCCTTTCTGTTTTTGCTGTGGGTAAAATTATTAGGACCTGTGCTTAGGGCACTGTGGCTGATTTCTCAAGGTATTGAAAGTGATTATAGTTAGATAACTAACTCTGAATAATGGAATACATCTTAATTCTGGACATATTTTATAGATTTGTCTCTTTAACTAATCCTGATAAATATCCCCCCTTGGGCCCTGTCCTGATTGTTCAGAGAATAATTTGTTCAGACTTTATATTCAATAAATGAATTACCAAAGTGTCCCAGCATGTATTAGATATCATCAAATATATGGGAAGGTATTAACCAATGGAGTATGTTTTATTAAGGCAAATATTTCCCGATTAATGCAATCCAAACAAGCTTCTCAAAATTATATACATTCTTTGTAAATGTGTGTGCATTTGTTTCCACCATGAACAAAACTTGTGTTCCAGTTTAAAATATTAACATTAATTCTTCCCTAAAAAATAAAATTGCTACATTTCTCCTTCCAATCCATTCATTTCTTGTCTTGAAAGCAAAGTCAGTAATCTCTATGTTCCAAGCTCTATATGTATCACATTCAACCTTCCTCCACTTCCATACCAAATTAAAAAACAACAAAAACAATAAAGAAACAAACTCAAGAAATGAGAAAGAAAGAGATAAGGAACAACTAAAGGTACCAAAGTCTAATTTGATCTCACAATAATAAAATGGGAATTAATTTAACAAACTTATAGCATTACATAAGAGGATTGCATCTTTCAGAATTTGAGTAATCAGTAGAAAGTATCAACTTATGCAACGTACTTTCTAGTAAATATTTCATACATTTTTGTTGAAATTTTATGGTTTATCACATATACACATTTCTTAAATGATGACTCTGTAAAAGGAAAAGGTGACTAAGAGTTACACCATTGCTGTTGCTTCATACTTACAGCGACTGCCTCCAAGATTTGTTTAACAGCATCAGCAGCGTCTCGTTCACTATAATATCCCTTTTCCACAATCCTAAAAAAAAAAAAAAAAAAAAAAATGCTTCTGAGACACATGTATTCAGTAGAGTGGGTGTTAAAATAAGTTAATTAAATTAATTAAAGAAGGTGCATCTAAATAGTTGCAACAGGCTACCATAATACCAGGGCAAATATTTCTGTAAACTGGCACTCTAAAAATATTTGAGTTTACATAGGAAAATGATATACATTTATTTTGCCTTGCCTTGAAATGTCCATCACATTTTAGGAAAAAAAATTTTGCTCATTTTTAAACTTTGTATTGTGAGTCATTTTAAACATATACCCATTATACAATGAAGCACTCCCATGTAATTGTCACACAGTTTCAACAATTATTAATTCATGGCCAGTCTTGTTTAATCTATCTGCTTAACTACTTCCTCTCCTCCTTTATTATTTTGAAGTAAATATTAGACATTATATAATTTCATTTCTAGACATTTAAGGAAGTATCTCTAAAAGATAAGGGATCTTTTAATCATAACCATAATGTTAATATCATACCTATATATTACAATAATTCCTTAATATTATCAAAATGCAGTGTGTCAAATTTCCAATTGTCTTAGACATGTTAAATTTTTTTTTTGTTGTTTGAATCAGTATCCAAATAAGTTTCATGAAACTTGATAGGTTGATATGTCTCTTATTCTCTTTTAACCTGTAGGTTCTCTCTCTCTCTCTCTCTCTCTCTCCACACACACACCCCTTTCGCATTTTTGCAATTTTTATTTTGAAAGCTGGTCACTTTTTCTTTAGTGTCTCCCACAGCTTAGCAATGGGATTCTATAACCTTCGTGTCTTTGAAGCCATTTCTCTGCCCTCTCTATTTCTTATTAATGGGTAGTTAGAATTAGGGTCTTGATCAGATTCAGATTGATTTTTCAGCAAATACACTTTATAGGTGGTATCATGTATTTTCATGTTCAATCCTTCTCCATTTTATGTTGTTTACAGCAGTTGATAATCAAGGTCTAGATCCATGAGCTCACTAGAGGTTTCAAATGGGTAAAATCTAATTCTATCATTGCTTCTCTTTTATTAGCTGAAAATTTTCTAGTGCTACTATTCTCATAGGAAAGATAGGATAAATTCTTAATTTTTTTTAACTTACTAGTTTTCAAAATATGTGTTGGTTTACCAACATCTTCAAAAAGTGACCAATTAATGTTTTTGTTTGCTTTTTGGTATCATTTTGAAATTATAGATTTAATCATATTTGATATGTTTCAATCCACGCCAGCTTTTTTTCTTATTGGTGTAGAAATTGTCCCATTTTGGGTCAGTGGTAGGCCATTCAAGTTGGCTTTTGAAGTCTTTGGTGGCTCCTTTTTCATCTGGTATAAACGATACTCCAGGCTTATTTTGCACACTTGCTGCTCCCCTGGAATAGCCATTTCTGCAAGGAGCACTATTTTCTTCTAGCAGAAGATAGTATTTTTAAAATTTTTATGTTTTGTCCTTCAATTAAAAAAATAAAAACAGATACATACACATATATTCATATCCCCTCATTTCACAGATAAACAATCATATTGTCTTATGTTATATTAATATGTACACAAATATTTTATATAATAAATCTTCCACTCTGTGGTCCACTTTATGTGCTCTTTCTTTTTAATTTTAATTCTTTTGCACTTAGGAATGTTTGCATTTTTATTTTAATGTTTTTAATATAATACTATCACATAGTAATCTAAGTCTCTTCATCTCTTCTTTTTTTGGTTTGTCTGTGGGTTCTCTACTCTTAACAGCGATATTGACATTAACTAGCAATCCAGCTGGTATGAACCGGCAATATAGATACAATATATAGCTATCAAAATTGGGAGGAAATAAGGACACCTTATAGAAAGATAAACTGCATAATTATTAACAGCAAGTAAAGTAAAAGAATGTTATTTCAAATTAGTTGTTAGGGGTGAGGAAAGGAAGCTTGATTATCTTAAATATGTGACTTAATTTTGTCATGATACAAAATGTGACTGTCAGAAAATCTGATGACCATCTGGTTTCTTTCTCCAAGTGAGTGACTCGCTTTTTTTGTATAAATGTGGGCAAGGGATTTTTCTTTTAATTTATAGATTTTGGATTGAGTTATCCAGACTTATGACATGATCTTTCAATTTAGGGTATCTTTCTTTTTCTTTTGAATTTCAGGAATGTTTTCTTGAAGTAGAATGCTTTGTATTTGTTTTCTTCCATTGCTTTGGTTGTCTCTAGGGTGTGCAATTATACATTATAAGAGTTTTTCTACCTTTGATTTATATTGTTCTTTCTCCTATAATTTTCTTAATTTTAGCATATTTTGTAATATTAAGTTATATTTTCATCTTTTTTGTGGGCATTTCTTCCCGACGTGTTTTCACTGCCTGAGGGAACTTTATTCTGCCCCTTATTTTCTGTCCTCTTATAATCATTCTGTATTAGAATTAACTGATAAACTTTTCTGTTGCTGCTCATTTTTAAGCCAAATTGGTTTAGTTAACATTTTGACAGAGTGATAGGTCAGGATATCTTTTCTAGTTTCATGGCTCTCAACTTTCTGGTTATTTTCATGAAGCTTCCAAAATTATGAGCTTATACATTCTGAGATCCTGTCTCCTCTACTGTAGGAACATCATACCCTTGCGTTTACCATCTCTACACTGGTTAATTTAGATTCTCTTCCCAGTATTTTTTCCTAAATATAATACTTTTCCCCCAAAAGGCTTTAGAAATTAGTTTCAGGAGTTCACAGGGCCTTGATTATGCATCAGCCTTTCAGACCTCACTGCAAGTGCACCCCTCGGTCCTTCTCAGAAATTTGGATGGCAAAAACCTCTCCCAATTTCAGCTGCTCTTTTGTATTGACCCATCCTTCTTCCCAACAACTTGGAGATGTGGGAGATTTGAGTGTTTGCCTATTATTGGGGATCTCATCTGTCCTCTTGCTCCCTTTGCTTCCTCTTGCACAAGTGATAATGCCACGTGGCTCTTTCAGTTGTCATTAGTTGGTCCTCAGCCACTGTATTTTAGGTTTCATGGGGACTCCCTGTCACCTGGTTTTGTAATAGATACCATCTGTGAATTTTTGGTTTTTCTGACCTACTTGCTCTGTCTCTTCTTATGGGGAGATTTGGGAAGATCGAAAACTACTTTGTTACTGTGTCTAACTTCCTAGAATTTCAGGAGAAAACACAATTCTAATAGCACTATAGATTACCAACTTGTATGAGATGTTTTCAGTTGGCACAAAGTTTGAAAATGGTCGATTCAAACTATAAAAGAGAGTTTCAACAACTTCTGTAATTTTGTACAGAAATTTTTCTTAGACTGTGCCTCAAATTGCATATTTTTCAGAAAGTATCTTCCTATGGTTTTTGTTTTCTTTAAATGTTGTGACAGGAAGGTGTAAGTTCTCCAAGTAGCTGGTATTAAAAGTTGAATTTAAAATCTATAAAATGTTTCCAAAGTAGGGGGTGGAGGGGGAGGAAAAGAACAAAACAGATATGACAAAAGTAAAAAGAGAGAAGAAAAGACCTCAATGATTATAGTCATCAAGATTCAGAAAAACAATATTAATGCAAAAATTTCAATTATCTTATTTTACCCATTCAGTTATTTAGAACACTGGCAAAAAACACAGATTCATCATCTTTTCAAAGGACAAAAGATGGAGGCTGGGCGCATTAGCTCACGCCTGTAATCCTAGCACTCTGGGAGGCTGAGGCAGGAGGATCGCGTGAGCCCAGGAGTTGGAGGTTGCAGTGAGCTATGATGTTGCCACTGCACTCTACCCAGGGCAACAGAGTGAGACCCTGTCTCAAAAAAAAAGCAAAGGACGAAAGATGGCATATTCTTCCCTACATTTTTATTTTTTGGATACTTGTCCAGCACCAGGGTCAAACAAAATGAGAAAACAGATTACAATATTCAGGAGATGATTATTAATTAGTTCTTGAAAATCATTTTCATATAATATTTCCTTAAAAGACTCCCAATTTTCCAACTCATGATTAGGTTAGTCTACTTACTAAAAATTTAATTGAAATAATTTCTTGAGCTACAGTTTCTGAACATGTTAAAATTAAATACGAGGGAAGGAGAAAAGAAGGGCTATTGTGACAGAGTAAGTGGAGGACTTTGGCTACCATTACATCATTCTCTGCATTTTGCTCTAAATTTGCGTTTTATGTTACACCCATCACCCAGAACAAATGTTATTAGTGTCTTCTACACTAACAGAAGTGTGTGCCAGCCCTGCAGCCTCAGGAGCTTGGCTTTCTCCAGTCTTGTTAAAGGGAGTTGTTACAAAGGTGACAGAAAAGAATGGCTGATAGTTAACTCTCTTTGCAACCTTTTATTCTCCCAAGAAAAGAATAATTCTCCCAAGAAAAGAATAAAGTCAGTTCCCACTCAGCCAAAAAAAAGAGTGTGGATTTTTCCCATAGTCACTCAACCCAGTCTAGAGCTTTACCACAACTTCTTTGTAGTACCCCTCCACAGGGCATTACTCATGTCCTGCAAATGGCACTCCTGGGGTGGAACAGAGGCAACTTGCACAGCCATGAGCCATCTCTCCTAGTTGTCTATTAACAGACACAGTTCTTATGGGAATCAGTACCCCTTGGAGAGGCAGTGCTTTACATCCACTAGGACTTTCTCTATATATTTTGGTTTACTACGAAGTCTCCAGCTTTAGCCTAGATGTGGTGTTTGGGTATTTTCATTTGGGTATAATTTAGGGTTAAGTGCCTGTTGTGGGCTAATTGTTTGTGTCTCCCCAAAATTTATATATTGAAACCTAATCACCAATGTGATGGTATTAGGAGCCTTTGGGAGGTGATTCTGGGAGGGCTCTGCCCTCATGAATGCCCCTTATAAAAGAGGCCCTAGAGAGTTTCTTTGCCCCTTTCACCATGTCAGGACACAGAGAGAAAGCATTGTTTATGAACCAAAGAGCACCCCCTCACCAGACACTTAATCTACTGGCACCTTGATCCTAGACTTTCCAGACTCCAGAAGTGTGAGAAATAAATTTCTGTTGTTTATAAGCCATCCAGTCTAAGGAATTTTGTTACAGCAGCCTGAATGGACTAAGAACACAGCCTTGTGTGAATGTCTAGGACCTGGCTGGATGGAGGAGTGAATATTCTTGGGACCTGTTTTCAGGTAGGATGGAGGGAAGAGTAGTAGGTTTATGAAGAACAGTCAAGGGAAATTTCACTAAATTTCCCCAATATATGTTAAATTAGTAAAATAATTCATCTAATTAATCAGAGGATGCATTCCAACAGATATATCCATTTATTCATTTATTCAATAAACATTATGGAGCGACTATTATGTCCTGGCCACTCAGCAGTGAACAGGACATGGCCTCTGCACTCATGGCATTTCTCTTGGTATGAGTAGACAGACAACATTCAACACAGTGTGTTAAATGCTGGCATAGAACTCTTAGAGAATGGCCTGACAGCTCTGAGCAAAGGCAGGTAATCTATTCTAGAGGCTATGTAGGGTGGGGAAAGGATTCCAGAAACAGCTATATCTCAGCTCAGACATGAAAGGTGTATAGAAGTTTTCCAGATGCAGGGAGGGTGGGAGTTGGGGGTGGGGATAGGTGTGGGAGAAGAGCATGGGATCGGGCAGGAGGATGAGGATGGGGTAGCAATATTCATCCATGTTTCTGTCTAATGTGAGCCAAGTACTGGATATAAAAAAAGGATAAGATTTGGGCTCTGTCCCAGACGAGACCACAGATGGTGGAGAAAAGGAAGTTATAAACAAAAAACATTATCATAGATGTAATACATATCATACTAAGGTTTGTACAGCCAAGGGTTTTATTAATTCCGTAGTGGGAAACAGCACCTCCAGGATAGACATGTGGGGCAAAGGCAAAAAATGCATCATCTCCTTACCTTGTCTGAGGGTGAACTCTGCACACCAGACCTTGGCCTACCGTCACCCTTCAACCAATACTCTTCCAGGCTGCTCCTGCCAAAAGGAGTTCTATTCCCAGATGACTTGTTAATCAGATTGTCATAGGGTTAGGTTTCTGGAACTCAGACACTCGATTTTAAATATTTTATAAGTTGAGCTACCACCCAGGTCATCCATGGCTGACTAGAAAGATCAATAGCAATGAAATTCTTAAGTTGCAACTGCAGGTTTATAACTGAGAACTATAATATAAATGAAGATGTTAGCCACCAAGCAAAGGAAAATGAAATCTTGCCATTTTTTCCTCTCCACGTTGGTCACATGACTACAGTCGACGTGTTTGGGCAATGCCTTCTACAGGGCACTGTGGTAAAATTCTTCTCTCTAGATTGTTGCTTGGGTCACCCACAGAGCCTAGCTGCAAGCCTTGCTCATAGTAGGCAGTCAATAAATGTTTGTGGAATCAATACTAATTGACAAATGAATGAATGTCTGAAAAATTTCACACTGTGGACATTTGGACAATACCTTCACCTATGTTCATTATCATGGAGAACAAAAGCACTGGACTCAGACGTGATGCCTGTCGCAAGTACATTGGCTGTGGCCCCAGAGGGAGAACAGCCATATCATGCTTCCCAGAGGAGAAAGCAGTAAGTGGAAAGATTACTGCTGGCCTTAGGAATAAACTCAGAGTTACATAGTTTTAAATTTCACTGTAATGACACGAATCTTTTTAGAAACTTATTTTAAACAAATTCAACAGCATTTAAATTCAGCAAAAGGGAGTATTTATTTCATGAAGTGACACATAACAATTCCTTCATACGATTTAGCTGGCATTTCAAAAAATTTGCCAATAAAATTGAACCATGGATAGACAGTCAAGAGTTTATAGCTTTATACAAAATATACCAGTGACTTTGATTTTTAGAAGCAATGAAGTATTCGATCATTATAGGGGTTTTAAAACTGTAAAAATAGAGGGATAATTTTGGTTGGTATTTTTTTTTTATTTAAACACAGTTATTGCTATATTTCTCTTTAGATTTCGTTAACTAATTTCCTTTTTAGGCTTTGTAAAATAATAAGAAAGCACTTAAGATGCTACCAGCATTTTCAGATTATTTTCAAAGGCCCAGGGCCATGTAGTTTGTCTCTATGCGACATAATTTGTGGGCTGGGCTAGAAGTCTCAGCATTAAAAACAAAATGTCTCCTAGGATTTTAATCACAACACTGACCCAGAAGGCTGCCCTGGGGTTCCAGTTCATACTGTGCAGGCCCCTCAGCCGCTAAGAAGCCCAGCAGACACCTGGAGGTCTGGGAAGAAAGCATAGGGTGGTGTGTTTCCCTAAGCTCCTGGGCTGCAATCCTCTGGCCTCAATAGGCCTTCTTACTATGAGCCTGTGCGTTTTACTTCCACTGCTGGCTGTGCTGGGCCACACACTCCTCTTCTCCCCAGTTGGTCTGTTTTCCTTCTCATCTAAAAATTGTAGGATGAAAAAAATACAGGCAATGCTTATGTCTCTCCATGGATCTGCTTTAATAGATGACTCTTGTGCATTTGCTTCTGTCACACTAATTGCCTCAAATTGAATTGAGCGCATCTCCATCCAGGCAGTTAACACAGGCACAGCAGCTGAAGAGCTCTAATCTGATCATATCCTGAGGCCCTCAGACTTCCTGGCACATAGATTAGGAGCCCTACTGCTCTGTCACTGATCGCAGCTTTTTCTCAAATGGCTGTGTTATTACATGACTGTAGGTTTATGCGAGAAAGACACTGGTCTGATAAGACTGTGAATTGAAGCATTGAACAACAGAGGGTAAAAGCCCTAAATAATATGAAGGTTCAGGAACCAAGTCTTAAGGGCTGCCAGTACACCATTATGCTGTTACATACAAAATTATACGGAAATGAATCCTGCTGTACCTTGTGTAAATCCACCACTCCTTAATAAGCTTCATTCACGCTTTCTCTCTCTTTATTGATGGTATCTCTGTTGTTTTGCTGCTTTTGTAAGAACTCTCCCAAAGAATGCTAAATTTATATACTTAAAAAAACAGTTTCAAAGGTACTACTAGCACCTGTTACATGTGAACACTAGGGAGAGAGCAGGAGATTATAATCAATGTGGATGCTGGCCAGGGACCCGACAGTGCAAGAGAAAGAGGAGGCCACATCGAGTTACAAACCTGGGAATGAGTCTAAGGGATTCCCAGTCCAATTTTCTCATACTATAAATAAAAAGCCTGACCCAAAGATATTATATAAATTACCCAGGAGCACACTGTTTATTTCACCATTTACTTGACAAATATCTGGCAACTGCTTGCTTTCAGTTGAGCCCAGCTTTCAAAATGGAGACTAAGACACTCATATTTTACCCCAAGAGTGTGCTGCTGTGTTTTTGGACATCACTTTGTCCTGGAAGGCCCTTCCCTCCAGCCTCCACCTGCTCATTTCCGATTTCTTACACATGATTCAGCTCAAAAGATCCTACTCTTCCCTGAAGCTATTTCTTACTTAGAAGACTCCTTGTTTTGTGCCCCGTGCACTGTTTATACCCCAATTATAGCCCTTATCATCCCCATGTGAGTATGTAGAGTCAAATTTGGGGCCAATCTCTGGCAAATGCAAAATGTCTTATGATACACCTTTTGTGTACTGATTCTTATCTTTATTTTCTTTTTAGTTCCTAGCCCTCATTTATTTTATTTTATTTTTATCTTGGGTTGTGGTTGTCATTATAAGCCCCAACACACTATATTTGAGAGGTAATGGTAGCATTAAAAAATATGAGAGTCCACATCGTATTTTTACTTTCCCCCTTCTAGACTATGAGCTCCCTGAGGGTAGAGACAATGTACTGTGGTTAACACGGTGGAGAGAAGGGGATAAAGTGGGTGAATCTAGCACCATAAAGTAAGAACAGATTGTAAGTGGTTTTGTTTGTCATGTTTAAAAGTATTGACTTGAATTGAAAGTCGCGAGTAGCCTGCTGGGCTGACCCGATCAGATCTGTGCTTTAAACACAGACGGATGGAAGCAAGTGAAACTACCTGCTGGGAGCCTACTGCAATGGGGAAGAATGCAAAGGCTCCGAAAGTCAGAAGCAATGGAGAAGGAGAAAGGGAACACATGTGAAAGCTGCTCAGAGGAAGCATTATGGGAGGGGGCAGGGAAAAGTGAGTGGAAGAGGGAGAAATTAATGTTGATTAACTTAGTTGAATGAGCTGGTTCACAGAGCCAGGGAGAGGAAGCCAGATTGAGAACAGGATGCTGGGTTCATCTGAGGTCATACTGATTTAGAGGTGCCAGTGGGACTCGGGGAAAAGCCTAGGAGACTGCTGAAAATACAGTTTTCATCGCCGCTGGACTGAGGTTACCTGTGTGGCTCAAGCCACAGGTGAGAGTTGAATTCACCTACAGAGAATGTAGGAAGAAGTTTAAGGGAAACGTAAGAGGTGGAGAGGAGAAGAGGTCAATAAGGGGAAAACCAAAGAGCTGGATAAAAACCAAGGGAAAAAGAGATGCTGTCAAAAACTGCATGAATGGGGGGGAGCACGCGTAGCCAATAATATAAAGGGCCACAGACCAGAGTCTCCCACTATGCAGACCCTGCAGCATCAGCAGACTCTCAGGGTGCCTCAAAAGTCCTCATTCTTGCCCTTGTCTGTTCTCACAGTCTCGCTTACAAACTCCACCACTTCTTTCCTCAAGTGTCCTATTCCATCCTCTCCCAGCTATTATTAGGAGATAAGTTTCCCTTCTCCAAAAACATAGGAAAAATAGAGCCTGTCAAGTCTGAACTACCTAAATCTCTTACACCCTAATACACTCTTACTCCCAGCCCTAGAATACCATTGCTTTGCTTCCATCTCAGTAGATTTTCCCCTGATGGAAATTCTGTATAAATGGAGTTAGTGAATGTATAGTCTTCCATGTCTGGCTTTTTTCACTTAGCATAATGTTTTTGAGGTTCACCCATGTTGTAGTGTGTATCAAAGGAACATTCCTTTTTACTGCTGAATGGTATTCCATTGTATATACTGTTTGTTCATTCACCAATTGATGAAATTTAAATTATTTCCTCTCTCGTAACATACCCAACTCTATGTGCAGGCACCCATCTGGGCCCAGTGTATTGCCCCCATGGAACTGGAAGGGCAGAGGAACCGACATAGACTTGATGCCCATGATGTCTGCTGCGCTATGTATAATAAAGTCCTTTGTCTCTGATCCAGGAGTCTCGTATTTCTTGCTAGCATCCATAAAAGACAAAGAGGCTAACTTATTAGTGTATAAGTAGGGTAGAATTATATCTCAGCCTCCAAAATAAGTCTTTCATCTTATTCCAAAAGTCTTTCTTTTTCAAAATTGTTTTGACTAATCTAGGTCCTTTGACCTTTCGTCTCTTTCTTTCTGCTGCTGAGGAGAGAAACTTTTCTATCCTAAATCAATCCCTTTATCTGACTTTAGACCTCATTCCCTCTGTGTCTTTTCTGGATTGTGGTTCAGAATATGACTCCCTCTCATACAAATCTCTCCTGCTTCTCTTTCTTATGGGCTCCTTCCCACCAGCAAATCAACGTGTTCCCAGTGCTCCAGCTTAAAATAGTGCATATGCTTCCACTTACCCTGTGTGCCCTGCTCCTACCTCACCTCTATCCTTCCCTTTACAACCAAACTTTTAGAAAAAGTGACTATAAATCTAGTCCAAGTCAAAGTATATGTTTTTTATGTATAGCCAGATAAAACCATATAAAGAGAAGATGTATTTAAGATATCCATGTTGAAAAACAACTACATACATATTATCTTCAAGTTAAGCTAATACTAAAGTAGGACAAAGTGTTAGATTACTAATCTGAAGTTTTATTTTTAAATATAAGAGTATCAGCATTTGCTTACATAGCAGCAGCATGACATTGTAGAAAAACCACATGCTTTGGAATGTGGCATACTTGAGTCCAGTCTTATTTAATTATTGTTATTATTAGATCCTATATAAGCTGAGTGACCTAATGGAAGTTAATAGACCTCTCTGATCCTCAGTTATCCTGTCTGTAAAATATGTACATCAAGGCCTACCTTGTATATGTGTTGCTGTGGTGATTAAATGCTATCATGTTAATAAAATACCCTGTGCACTCTACCAGCACCCCAAAAGACACTCAAAAATGGCCCTCATAGTGACTATCCTTTTTGGACAATCACATTTTATAGAATTTCTCTTTAGACAATTACATTAATGACTAAATTTTGACACAATGATCTTCACAAATCCAGACTTTTTCTGAGTTTGGCTAACCATAAAAACAACCATGATATAATCCTGGGGAGACCGGGGCAAGAAATAGCCCAAGTTCTATTTCTGAAAACTTTCTCGAATGGCAATGCTCTGACAATTCAATTTGTCTCCACAAAGAGTAAGGGCCCCGGAAATGCTCAAGTACAGATGATGATTAGAACTGATATACTAGGACTTGAGGTCCGGTGATTAATAGGCTAAATGCAGAGTCCCTAAACATACCTGCTGCTTCTCTTGCATATTGACAATTATATAATAGTTTACCAAGAGAATATTTTCAGTTTTGGAAAATGAAAAAAAAATTGGAGTCAGACAGCATGAGTTTCAAGCCTGACTTTGTGACTTAATCAAACATCTTCTTTGGTTTATGCTCTTGAAAAAATGTGGATAGTAATACCTCAAAAAACTTCAAGGGATTTGAGCGGGTTAAACAGATATATAGCTTTGCAAAAGACCAATCAACACATCATGGAGTCTCCATAAATAAATAATAGTTTATTCTCTTGGAAATGATGTGACAGAGACTGACTGGATTTAATAAGGAAGAAAGTGAGACCATGCAAAGAGAAAAGGGTAGTGGGACTGGAAGACAGTTTAGCTGACTAAATTGGGAAGATTATTTACCTTTACTAATTCTCAGTTTTCACTCCTGCATAGGGTGGATACTGCTTCTCATTTTGCTTGTTCCAAAAGGTTGACATTTTAAAAGAGGGAAATATACTAGGGTCTGTGAAAGAATTTTACCTAACCTAACGGGTACAATGAACATTATCTGGGTGACAGGCACACTTTTAACCTTGACTCGCATATTACAAAAATGATCCATGTAACCAGCAACATTTGTACCCCCACAATACTTTGAAATAAAAAATAAATAAAATTTAAAAATTTTTAAAAAAGAATTTTAAAACCATATGTGAGTTTTTGCTCTCAGCAATGGTGGGTTAGACAAGCCTCCAGGCAAGAACAAGGAAAACAAGCTAAACAAAATATTATTAACCTGGATGGAACTGGAGACCATTCTTCTAAGTAAAGTATCACAAGAATGGAAAAACAAACACCACATGTACTCACCATTAAATTAGAACTAATCCATCAACATTTATGTGCACATATGGAAATAACCTTCACTGGAAATCAAGCGTGTGGTGGGGGAGGAGGGGATGCATAAATTCACACCTAACTGGTACAATGCACACTATCTGGGGCATGGGCACACTTTGACTCAAACAGTACAAAAGAAATTTATGTAACCAAAACGTTGTACACCCACAATATTCTGAAATAAAAAAAAACTAAAAAAAAATCTACTTGAAGATATCAGAGAGCAAAAGAAGGCTTTAGGAACCAAGATCCATGACAGAAGAAAAACCCAGCAAAGCAAAACTTGCCATCTGATACCTCTGCCTTCTCTCTGAAGGCATTTACTGATTCTAACACAGCAGCTGACCAGCTGAGAAACTGAACAAAGTTTCTGGCCAACACACATAGTTGAGGGGACAGAGCTGGCATTCAGGATCTGTCAAGGAAGAAGAGCCCTGGTAAAATCCCCTGGCTTAAAGTTGGGACCTTTAAAGAGTAAAACTCTGTGAGTAGACTAACTGATGAGCACACATATGCATGGAGGGAAGTAAATCTCAAAGGAAATCAAGGGGGAGGAGTGTCATAGCAAGGTGCAACGGAGGGGACAGGCAACTATCTGGGTGACAGGTACACTTTTAACCCTGACTTGAGCATTACAAAAGTGATCCATGTAACCAAAAACATTTGTACCCCCATAATACTTTGAAATAAAAAACAAAGAAAGAATGAAAAAAGGACTTGACAAGAAATAGACAAGCCATCAGGAAGCCCAGTTTTGAATTAGCCCAATATGTAATTGTATTAAAGTGATCTCTTTCTTACCCTCAATGACTGCCAGAACAAAAGAAAATCTGCTCTTTTGGAAGATGACAGCATTCAAAGCCTCAAATTCTAAAATCTTTTACATGTAATGTTTGGCATTGGAACAAGCAAAATCAGGCAAGCAAAACACAAGAGGAAAGCAGGAAAAAAAAACAATTTTAAAAATTCACAAGATATTTAGATACTGAAATTATCAGAGAAAAATCAGGGAAAAAATTCTTTTGCTTTAATTAGAAGACTTTACAGATAACTGCTAAATTAGTTGTCTTAAAATGTATTTCTGAAAAATAAAAATTGAAAATTTACTGTTAAAGCAAACCACCTCACACTTTGTCCACTTAAAAGGCTCAATTAAATGGTGTTGAGTTTTTAAGAGTTATGACCAGATTGGGAAGGATTAAACAGAAAACTTCTGGAGCTTTCTTCTTCCCATGATATCATAATTGTGCAGATTTATTTTTGTTTTGGACTTCTGTTGGGTACAAAAAAATCACTGATTTTATTTCAAATTTTCTAATTGGTTGTCCTACGTACTTTACTATTTAAATTCTACATAAAACAGCAGATTTTAATTGGATTTTGACTATGTTCAATTTTTTATAAGCCTCATAGAATAGATTTTTGCTAATTAAATATAAACATTTTGACTATAATGGACTAATATGATTATGTTTTCAACAACTGTTCTGTTAATTCATTCATTATGTACTATTAGAGTCACCATTGAACCAGGAATAAATTCTTATCATCACAATTAAATAAATTTGGTTTTGACCTAAGAATGAAAAAAAAGAGACCACATTATGATTTTTTAATTGTCAACAAAGAAAGCAATACATTGGATAATAATGCAGGATGTATTTTCAGCTTGATACAATTTAAAGATAACTGTAGAATTAAGTAACTTAATGGAGAGACCAAGTTCATCTCAGCTATGTTAATGATGTGAATGACAACATTCAGAGAAAAAAAAGTCTGTCTTGTAAAACCACTAAGAGTTTGTAGAGAGGTTGAGTGCTTTACTAGCTGTCTGCCATTCCTTAGATGTATTCTGTTAAATCTGAATATCTCATCCATTTATCTCTGCTAATGAAATTTATCAACAGGATTTAGTTTTTCATTTTTATCTAGAGCTGAATTACATTTCATCTCAAATTCTTTCATGGAAGAAAGGTTAGGAAGATTGGAAGAAGAGACCTTGGATTCCAAATTAATTCAAACAAATAGAAATAGGTAAGTAAATAGCAAGTGCTATTGGTAGATGATCACTTCAGTGTGGCATTCCTGACCTGAAGTTATTCACAATTAAGAAACAAGAGATTTCTCTCTGATAGATCATATCAGCAGAGAAATATGCAAGGTCTCCTTGGAGAGACCGCATAGCTCCAAAGTCAGCAGGATCTTGACTATATTAACTGTATTAATGCACCTAAACAAGGACTATGTACATGAAAAAGAGTCAACTAAAGAGGTGTTAAAAAAAGAGCCATTATAGGCAAATTTTGTCAACACCTGAATAAGCTAGTCCAGGTATGTCTTGTCTAAGCATAGGGGAACATGATGATTTTAGAACAAGACTATCTTTATAGTGGACCAGAGTTGTCTAAGCTTTCTTAGCAGCATAAAATAGCTTCAAATTTTTTCTGAGATTCAGAGAAGTTAAGTAAATTATTCTAGGTCAGTTATTCATCCTTGAGTGGTAAAGTCAGGATTCACAACTGTAAGTCTAACTATCAAACAAACAACTGACACCAGAACTATATGTCTTTAGGTTCCTTTGGTTAACTCATTATTCTTAAAATATGAAAACAGTCAAAATGTTAAAATTTGAAAAGTCTAATATTTTGTTTAACCTGTTCTAAGGAAATTTCAACATATACATGAACAAAACTAAGCATCTGGTAAAGATACATGTATAGTTCTAATAAAGCTGGGCCATTTTGCTCCTTCTCACCTGAAGATCCAAATCTTCATTGAGTAACATTAAAAATAGACAGTACCTTTGAAAAACAATATGAATACTTTTTAAAGCTCTTGAAAAGGCAGCAAAGTCAACTGGGTGAAGGGGGGTGGGAAGGAAGATATCTTAAAGCTTTCAGGCTGCTATAATAAAATGCCATAAACTGGGTGGCTTATAAACAACATACATTTATTTCTCATAGTTCTGGAGTCTGGAAAGTCCAAGATCAAGGCACCAGCAGATTCGGTGTCTGGAGAGGGCCCACTTCCTCATAGAGGGCACCTTCTCCCTGTGTCTTCACATGGCAGAAAGGGGAACGCAGCTCTCTGGGGCCTCTTTTACAAGTGCACTAATCCCATTCATGAGGGCTCCACCCTTATGACATAATCACCTCTCAAAGGTCTCATCTCCTAATACCATCACCTTGGGGGTAGGATTTCAATATGAATTTGGGAGGGGACACAAACTTTCAGACAATAGCAGAAGGGAGAAGTATTCGTCTTCCGACAAAATCAAAAACAATCCATCCCCTTTAGAAATCTTTCTCCTCAGGGTCCGTTCATTGTAGTAGTTGCTCACTCATTCATTCAATCACTCAGTAATTACATATGGAGCATTTACTGTGATGCAGGCATTCAGGCCATATCAGTGGTTCTCTCAGTCTTTCTTCTGTGTTCCTTCTAAACTGCAGCCCACTTTTACCCCATTCTTTAACCAAGACCTATTGATCAGTGCACAGCATCTTATTGTTCTAATAAATACCTACTTAGTCTCTTTGTCTTCCTCCAATTCCATTCTTTTTTGATTACCTGATGAGCGCAACAGAAGGCTCCCAAGAACCCATTAAGGCAAACATAGAATTCTCCTGAGAAGATGGAGAAGGTGGAATAACTATGGGAACCCAAAGCTTGTGTGTCTTGTACAAATAGTTTGCCTATATTACACTCTGCCAGATTTTCCATTCTCAAACCTCTGCCTCTAGTGATGAACATATGAACAGAAAACCAAAATTGGCAATAATTGGCTAAAACAGAAGATGTTTTACTCTGCAGTATGGGACTCTTTATACAGATTACTAAAGAAAGTAAGTTTTCAAATAATTATTTAAAGAGCACTGATTTTTATGAGCTTTTGGATCATAATACAGAACACTGTTACAGTACATGTTTAACTTCCTATAATTATCATCAAAAATTTTCTCATAAAATATTCTCATAATCTTACCGTTAAGTTTAAATTTAATATGATTTAAGAAATTCTATTTTTTATTGAGAAGGTAAATGTTTGCAAAGGTAAAGAGATACTATAGTGTTTTTCTTTTTACTCACTAAACATTCCAAGTTTTCATCTACCTATATCTTACTGCATACTACTGACCTTCCTTCAACATTCTTCTTTAGATTTATTTTAGTAGAATTTATCAACTAGTATAAACTGTCATTATAAAAAATTTCAGGAGAAATTTCCCTTAGATTATTTTTTGTGGGCAAAAGCAAACCTTTCTGTGGTTAGATTTTTCAGGACCAACTCACCTATCAAACAGTTCTCCTCCTGTGACGAGTTCTAGGACCAGACTGATTTCTGTAGGGGTTTCAAATATCTCTTTAAGTTTTATCTGGGGAAAAATATAAAAAAAGATATCACAAATTTCTTATTTCCATCTTTCTTGGAAATAGCTAAAGCTATGGCTAAAACAACACTCTGCAATAGTAATATGTTGGATCATTGTTAATAAAGGTTCCTCATTCTAGTATTAGGAAGCTATTTGGCACTCTTTCGGGGTTGTTGTTTTATCAGTTACCTCATTTTTTTCAAAGATCCTATAGAATTTTGACATTTTTTTCTTCTCACAGTTTAACAATACCTGCCTTAGAAACATTCCCTAACTTTTCCAAATTATCCCAATTTCTGAATTGCTCCAGAATCAAAAACAAAAACAACAAAATTTCCTAAACCATTTGAAGGCATTGTGATTATGAGAAATGCAAAATGTCTCTTTCTCCTGGAAATGAAGAATTTGGAATCAGGGGTCTGAGGCAGGGCAGGACCAGGTTAAAGTCTGTCTGTATGTAAAGTATACCCCTCAAGAGCTAAAAAGTTGTTGGTGGGTAAAGGTCCTCAGAAATGTAGTGGTGGCAGTGATTTGATTGACCATAACAGGGTTTTCTTCACATTCAGAGAATCCAACCAATTTGGGGTATTTTTCTCCATACATCTGAGAATCTAGTCACCAGGACTGATCTACATTTGAGGAAGATTCCACGTTGACTTCTCTTTGGAAAGAAAAGAGATGGATAATGTAAAAATGGTGACTGAATGTGGCAAATTTTGTTAATTGCTTACCCAAAGCCCTTCTCCCCCTACTTTATTACAAACAGAACCCTGATTTTGTTCAGGGAAGCAAGGTGCCTGGCCCCATATTGCAGATCACAAATGATCTAAGCCACTAATTTCCCAGCCTCCATGCCATTAAGGATGATCTTGAGACCAGCCCTGGCCAGTAAAATTTGAAGAAATTCTGCTGCAGCAGTTTCTGAGAAAGCTTTTTCTCTTCACATCAGACTCTGCTGGTGAGACTTTTCCATCTACTTCCTGTCTTGAAGATAGACCTGAAGTCCAAGTCTGTCTTGTGACTACTGTGGAGCAGCCATTTTAGGCCCAGGAGGGAAACATGTGAGGGTGAAAATCAACGCACTGAGGGACGGCAGAACCAAGGATGGTATCTGGGTCCCGGATGGCATCACAGAGGAGCTGAGCTAGTGCTAGAAACTGCCTGCCTTCTGTTGCTTGTAACATAAGAAAAATATTTGTTTAGACCACCATATTCAAGTTTTCTGCTATTTATAGCTGAATGCATCCTTAACTCATATATTGTCTTAAGCCCTTTGCCTTGAGCCCAAGCATCCCCCTAGACATCACTACTTCCTCAGAGAAATGAGCAAAATATTTTCTGTAAGTAGATGGCTTAATTCATAAAAATGACTTGTAGCTGAAAAATGATTTTGTTCTTTTTCACTTCACTGGTTCAAGAAAGCTTTTCACCAGACCTTGTCCTCAGAGGCTTTGTCTGGCCATGGCCTAAAGCAGAGCTTCTGAGAACATTTTATTTTCCCCATTCAAGTACATCATTGATTTGCATCATCACATTGTTCTCGAAGCAGATCTTCTCTCAAAGGAGACTGGAATGAGTCTGGAAAGCAATGCATTTTCTTCACAGGCTTTTTCAGCAATGGCATATTAATAAGATAGGCACACAAAAGGAGGAAAAAGCCAGTGTTTTATGAGAGTGAAACAAAACTCTTCAATTTTTATCCTTTTATGTATAAAAATGAAGATGGTGTATACTGCTGATCTGTCCATTTTGGAACTTTTTCAGGGCTAATATTTGTAAGATCTATTCAGCCGAAGAATTGAAAATGCGATGGGATGAGGCCCTGGTGGCTACCAGTGGTGGCAGGATCCCCTTCTCATTGTTAGCATGGACAGTGAAGGACAAAGATCTCATATATTTTTGGAAATTATTTGAAATAGTAGTTTAAAAACCACTTACAATGTTTGGATGTGAGAGGCGAAGAAGGACTCCTATTTCAGTTCTTACGATTTTTTTGTCCACCTAAAAAGCAAAATAAAAGAGATAAACTGAAAGAAACTCCCCCCTTAGAAATATCTTCATTGTAGCAGAAAATCAGAGCAGCAATAACTACCTGGGTGAATCATGTAATTGGCAGAGGCTAATTCCTAAGCTTTTTTCTTGTGTCTCCTTCCTCCCCTTCCTTTTCAGCTGTATGTCCTTCCTCTTTGCTTCAGACATGAGGTAGAGCCAGTAACTAACATGAATCACAACTTGTCAGACTCCTTGCACAGCGTCTTCCCTCCTTTCTAATCGGAAGGCATCATCATCCCTATCACCACGAAGGCACAAGTTCATCTCAACCTATCCCTCTTTCTTCTCTTCCTTTCTTATAAAGAAGTCTCTGTCTCCACCCCAGTGCAGCTGTTAATCACGTCACCTGCCTTCCTCACACAGAGGCGACGCATAAGCCAGCCTAACCAATCACAGCGCCCTGCTCCTCAGCCATAGTGATAGGGCCAGGGATGTCCACCAGACTCACATCATCCCAGTCAGGGTCCTCTCCAGAAATTTTGCTCAAATAATCAAGAGAGAAATACTCTCTTTTTCTCTGAAATTGTGAGAACAAAAGAGGATAGAGTCTGCTGCCATTTTTTATACCATGTGGTGGCCACGTCACTGAAAATAAAGCCAACACAGGCAAAAACACTGCTGAGACATGAAGAAAAAGTGCTGTTGATATAATATAATTCAATCTCCTGGATCCCGTTATGCATAAGCTGGTTTTGCCCTTTGAACTTTCCAATTATATGAGCCACTAAATTTCCTTCTTCTGCTTAAGTTATCTAGAGTTAGTTTCTGTTGCTTGCCATGAAAGAACCCTAGTTAGTTTACCACTTGGTCTCTCTGTTTGGGACAATGGCTGCTTAGTTTGGCACATTCCAAAATTAGGGATGTTCCCTCTCTCTCTAGGCCAATGATTGACTTTTAATTACAATGAATGAGCTGGCCTTCAGATCGCTAAAAGTCATATACTAGACAGAAAGTTTTTAGTGTCCTCTTCTACCAATAAAATCCATCAAAACAATATATAGATAATACCTACACTCTTTACTGTGGTTTCTGCCATCTAAGCTGTCCAGAACCCTTGGACTGGCAGAGTTCATATGATTTTAGAAATGAATATGAAGACATTTATGGCAATTCACAGCCAAACTCTGTGGGCAAGAGACTGCTTCAAATGGTGAATGGGTTCTACTCTTTCAGTTACTTCTGAGGAAGAAAGAGTTGGCATCCAATCCCATTTCAATGGCAATAACCAACGACAACTTTTAAGATGATGACGCACAACATCCATTTATTTATTTTTTATTCTCTAACGAAAACATTAACTTTCAAGGACACATTCTTTAAAAACAGAAAAGGGATTTTACAAACTTCGTATGTTCTTTTCCTTGGTTGCAACATGTAAGTATATTTTACATTTATTTTCTCTGGCAAATATAATTTTGCCAGACCCTAGAGTACCTTAATTAAAGATAGTAGTCACCATTTATAAATGCTTTTAGTTTTTATGAGAAGGAAAAATGTTTACAAGGAGATGGGAAAGAGTTCCTATCCCAGTAAGAGATTTCTCAAGAGTCTATTTCACCGTTGCACAAAATAAAGCATTAAATAACCATATAGTCATGGTAAGGCCTCTTAAACTATAATAAAAGTTTTGGCCATTCATGTAGGCAATTAGGAGGCTCAGGATGTTGTAATATATTTTTGCCAAAGAAAAATCAAACTATTAAAATCAACTTACAATACTACCAAACAAAAACATATTCTACTTATGTTGAATGGATGCCAGTCAGTACAACCCAGGACACTTCTTAAAATATTCATAAACATCCCATGTAAAAATATAGCATCAGCTATAAATTCTCACTAAGAAGGGGATGAAGATATGATCTGTGCATTTCAACACCTGACAACTAATACGAAGCAGTTACATAAGAGGGAAGATTCACTGTGAGCAGAGAAAAACAAGTTGGTAAGAAACAACCTCACTCAAGTGACTGTACATCAAATTGACAGGCTCCGGGCCTTTCGTAGTGAAGGAACGAAGGAAGGCACACATCTTGATACATCCAGTGCTCTATGACTCAAGAACTTTGGAAGCTGCTTTACCAGTCTTCCTCAGACACTAAACCACAGCTACTTTGCATGATTCAGACTATGTGTTGACCAAAACTCTTTTAGTTGCAAGTAACAAACACCCAACTCAACCTCACTTAAGACAAAAAGGTAATTTATTGGCACATGTAACAGGGAAGTCAGACTGGATCTATCTACAGACATAGCCAAAATCAGAGGTTCATACACAATGTATCTCTCTCTCTCTTTCTCTCTTTCCCCTCTTCCTATTTTCCTCCTCATCCTTCTTCCTTTCTCTCCCTCTCTCACACTGTGCATGTTTGTGTGTGTGTGTGTGTCTCTCTCTCTCCTTTCCAAATGGCAGGAAACATGGCCACAGAAGCTCCAAGCCTGTATTTCTCAGGCTCACATTTCAAAGGGAAGAGACTCTCTCTCTGTCCATCTAATCTAATCTCAGGTAGTGTTCTCATTGGCCTTGCTTGTTTTCTGTGCATACTCTTGTACACAGCAGACATGTAACTATGACAAGGCCAAGCATGGTTCATGGGCCCTCTCCTTTGGCCACCGTTGAGGGAAATGGGGAGGCTTGGTTCTCCTGAAGAACAGATGTAGGCAGACACTGAAGACTCCCTTGCTGTTTGCTTTTAATATTTGTCCCCTCCCTTTTACATTTGCATAAGACCATGAAGTATTACTTTCTCTGCTTTGTCTATGTCTCAGACTAATCAATAAATAATTAACAGTTATTCATTTATAATAACCCTTGCCACCAGTAGATTTAATATTCAAGGTTTCGACCACTTACCAGAGGTCCCTACCAAATAGTAATTTAAATTTTTTCCTAGAAACTCTTTTGAATCCAAACTGAAAAGCTGAAGTAGGGTAATTGCTTAGCTGGTGAATAAGCCTAGCAGACGACGTAGCATTTGTACCTCCATTCTGCTATGTTATTCTATACTTCTGGGTATTAACCTTGGCAATTGTTTTGATGTTACTATTAATAGTAATGTAAATTGAAGGAAACCAAAGAAGTCTAAGAAAATGATGGCTGTAGCTAATATGAAAGGTTGGAGTAGAAATTGGTATAAAGTAGTTCATGAAATCTATGTGTTCTGTGGGATAGAAGTGAATCATAACTTTCATATTGTCAAAATTCTTGAGGCAGAAAAAACATAAAAATTTGATTTATTTAAAAACAAGAAAATGTGTCCCATGGAACTGGAGATTCAAGGCTCTCTGAAGGAATAATGAAATTTATATGCAATGAATGTATAGTATATAGTAAGGGTCTGACATAGGTTTTATGTGCTCAGTCCTATATTAAACAATTGGGACATATGAAAAAAATATGGTCTTTCCCAGAGGAAGATTACAATCTAATTTGGGGGATCAGACTCATCTACATAATATCATCAGAATATAGTGAAGGACAGTAAAGGAAAAATGCCAGTTTGCAAACAGTTTTGTTTTAAAAGTTCTCTTGTTCAGTGGAAGATCATGCTGCTAATATTCAAACAGTGGGCTTACTCTAAAGACTTTTGACATTGCCAGGCATCTTAAAAATCACACTATTATTAATACAAAATGAAATGATTTGCTGGATTTTGTGCAGGGTACATAAAGACGGTGTGGATTGCCAGTGTCCGGTCAGTTATATGAAGCAACCCAATCATGGGATATAGACAGCATGGTCCAGGAGGTAGTGGAATAATAGAACAAAACTCTAAAAGTTCTTTCATTTAGTGAAAAAATTATAAATTTTATGAAAATTTGCTATTGAGCAAGACACTCCACTTGTACCAAATGTGAGATCTTTGAAAAAGAGAGGCATTGCTAGAACAGTCAGATGACACGAACAGATCTCGTCTAAAGAGCTCTTCCTCACTTTCTGTTTCAGTTGCTGCAGATGCTGTTGAAGAAAATTCTGATACAGAATATTTTTATCACCATCTTCTCCTTACATCAACACGGATTTCCTTGCTAATACAAAATAAATGTATTTAATGTATTTGTCATTATTGCACAAGGCTTCAAAAAAATTTTTGTGGACATGGGTGTCCCTAAAATAAGATTCTTGGTATTAGGATTTATTTTTCTCACTGCATATTTATGGTTTATGTAATATAGGTCTTTCCCCTGTTTTCATATATTTCTGATCAATATAAAATGATAACAGGTAGTGGGATCCTTTAATTTTTTCACATGATATATTTATATTAAACAAATATTTTCTAATACAAATAAACATTTTGCAGAAATTTATTTTTTGCCATGATAGTAGTACATATTACATATTGGGATGCCTTTCTTTTTAGTTCTTTGAGAGTTAAATTATCTAAACTCTAAAAATATTCAGAAGAGTCCAGACTGCAAAAAGTCTGGGCTTGCAATCCTCTGGTGTAATCATTTGCTTTGAATTCAGAATTAACTTTTCTTTAAAAACAATTTTTAAAAGGGTAATTATTTTTCCAATATACACTATTTTATTGTCTCAACACAGGATGTGGTCTCAGGGCCCTTCCAGGTCCCTTAGACACTTCCACAGCATATGTGAGGTTCCCCCTTTTCCAATTGCACATTTGAGTGAAGCCAGACTTTTTCATATACAGTCAGCCCTCTGTATCCATGGGCTCTGCATCTCAGATTCAATCAACCATGGATCCAAAATATTTTTTTAAAAATAACAATACAACAATAAAAATGATACAAATAAAAAATACTGTAAGCAATTATTTACATACCATTCACATTGTTTTAGGTATTATATTTAAAGTACAGGAGGATGTGTGTAGGTTACGTGCACATACTACACCATTTTATAGTATAAGGGACTTGAGCATCCTCAGATTTTGGTATCCACAGGGGTCCTGGAACAAATCCCTCACAGACACTGAGGAAGGGAGGACTGTACCTCAAACAAAACAACAAATCCCAGTAAACTGAATGCAGGAATAGATGAGAATTGAGCTGTGCGCTATTAAGACAGATAGTAAAGAGACCTGCAAACCAATGCTACTCTTCTCACTAAATATTTTTTATTTTGAAAAATGTAAGTATTTTCATTAAAACGTTATTTATGTTGAAATATAATGGGTTTATTATTGTAATTTTAAAAATTGATTAATAAATATTTTTAAATATTTCAATTTTAATCTCTAATATAATAAATATGCATAGTCATTTGGGGTTCTCGATAATTTTGCCAGTATAAAGGGCTCCTAAAACCAAAAACTTTGAGAACCGCTACTCTAGAAAATTTAACATTGTACATTTGAAAACAGAATGAAAAGAAGGAAAAAAAGAAAGAAAAAAATGCTAGTAACAACACTTTAAATCAAAAACATGTGAGTACAGTCTCATTCTTGCTCCCTTGAATGCTGGAGCCCAGGTTGAATAATGTGCAGGTCATGGCTTAGTGGAGGCTGAGAAGGATGAAGCAAGCAAGAATCTTAGAAGAAGGAACTTAGGGAAAAGTGGAGCTGAAGCTCTCCATTAATCCAAAAAGGGTAAATAGTGACAAAACCTGAGCTAGGAGTCAAAGTGACGATGACCAAGGAAACCAGCAGAGGAAGAAGGTGAAAGGGAGAAATGGACAGACAAGTGGCTGAGAAGCCAAGGACAAGACCATGCCGAGGCCGGGAAATACTTCCCAGAGGGATAAGCTGAGGGCCATTTGTTGTGTTTTTGAAAGGAAAGGAAATCTGAGAGCTTCCTAAGCAGCCCTACTCTCAAGGGCAGCCCCCTTCAAAAGTGTCTCAAAGGTCACACAGGTGTGGGTCTTAACAGCTATCTCAACTCAACCATCCCAATATTCCTCTTGTTCCAGAAGTTAGTGTTTTTCTTTCACTTCTGAATTCCCCTTCAGTCTCCTGGGGAGCCCAGGAGAGAGTCTGAGCTCTCACATTGCCACTCAGAATGAGTAATATTTTCCTGGAAAATGACTGTCAAGCAAGCCACAAAAGTCAATGGGCAGCTATCTGAACAGTCATTACTGCCACTTGAAATTAGCTTCCAAGTGCTACCATAATTAGCATCTTGAGAGGCATCAACAGATGGCTTTAACAAACCAAGATGACAACAATATTGAAACCTCTAAGACATACCTTTAGTATCTATAAAATACTTTGAATAATGGTAGTTTTTCATTATTATCAATTTACAATTATAAAAATATATTTTATTAAAATCCTAACTTAGGGGATATATTTTAGCCCAGGTTCCCTAGAAAACAGATGTGAGGCAAGGATCAGTGTTCTGGTGTCTTATTTGGCAAACCCAATGCAGTGACAGTGTGCAGAAAGGGAAGTGTGGAAAAGTAGGAGGTGACACGATGCAGTCAGCACACTGGCTACTGCATCGCAATGAGCAGTAAAGACATATAGCAAGTCATATGGGCATTGAACCCAATGGGCACATGCTACTTCTCCAGAGAGACTGTACCAGGCCACCATGCCTTGAAGAAGTCCATGGCAAGGAGAAAGGAGGGGAAATTTACCTGCACAGGAACCTCCTTCTCCTGTTCCCCACTGGTGAAATTTGGCCCCATGAGTTAACTTTTTCACACTTCTGCGAGGCATATGCAGTCTCTTTGGCAGTCATTTGTGATGGCATATTCCTCCTCAGAAGATGTCATATTACATTCAAATCCAAAAGTGGCTGGAAGGGCCAAAATTTTCAGGTGTGTGGCTGATTGGCCCAGCTGCATGAAGTGGCCAAAGGGCATTCAGTGCCCTTTACCTTGGTAGCAGGTAGGCATGATCTGAGGAGGCCCATCAGTTTTGTCCAATCACAGTGTATTCTGGAGTTTTCATCTGTTAGTAGGTACTATGGTTTGAATGCATTTCCCCAAAATTCATATGTTGGAAACTTAATTGCCATTGTAACAGTAATAAGAGGTGGGGCCTTTAAGAGGTGATTGGGTCATAAGGGCTCTGCCTCCATGAACGGACTCATGCTATTATCCTGGGAGCAAGTTAGTTATCACGGCAGTGGGCTCCTGACAAAAGGACAAGTTCAGTCTCACTTTTCTCTCTGTCTCAAGTGCTTGCTTCTGCCTCCCACCTGTCCACCATGAGATGACCCTCACCAGATGCCGGCATCATGTGCTTGGACTTCCCAGCTTCCAGACCCATAAGCCAAATACATTTATGTTTATTATCCAGTCTGTGGTATTCTGTTATAACAACAGAAGACAGACTAAGACACAAGGGAAACTAAATCGACAGCAGCAGAATCGCAGTCCTGCTTCTCTAATTTATGGTGTTTTGTTGCTCATCAGAAAGAGCTTTATCTTCCACTTATATTACTTGTGTCATCACTCTAGTTGCCAATATGAAATGGATAATCATGAAATGACTTGGGCACATGGGGTTTTTCTGTAAAGCCTTGTTTTAGCTCCTCTATTTAAACTACTGTAAGCATTCTAATGGCTTTTGATATACTTTCAATATAAAACACACTTTTTGAAGATTATACACAGAAAAAAATTATTTAAAAATTTAATAAAAGCAATTATGCAGATTTTTACAGTTTTAAAAGTCCATGGAACTCAAGATTTCTTAATAGTGAAAGAAATCCCAATTCTGCTGTCTGCTTCCATGAAGGGAGAGGAAGAAGTAGATAAGAGGCATAATTCTAGAGAAACACCAGAGAAAAAGGCTCCACCATTGAAACAGGGTTGATTAAATAAGGACCCTTCATTGAGATACACAAAAAATATACTTCTGTACTGAGGCCAATACAGTTGATGAGGAGGGTTTGAAAAATATATGAAAAGAAAGCAATGAGAACTTAAAGATTTTTTTAAAAAGGCAGTTTCTGCATTGTGGGAATGATGGATGGAGAGAGAGGTGGTGAATAAACTGAAGAAAAGGAGAGAGATATAACACCAGATTTGTTGGACTGGAGCCACTTAGCTATCTTATACGAGGCCAAGATCCAGTCTGGAACTTCAAATACTCTTTGAAATTTGAGGTGACCTAAACAACTAGAAACTGCTGCTCTTCTTGTCCTAGTGATTCAGACAAGTATAGCAGCATTTTCACATAAAATGCTCAGCTTCATCTCATTTTCCTTGCAGGGATTAAGACCATAAATCTTGTTTTGTTTTTTTATTATTTCTCTGGTTTCTTTGGCTCATTTTTTGATTGAATGATGTCCAGGGAACATGATGCAAAGTACACAATTGAGCTCCTCAAATCCTTTATGGAAACTGGCAGAACATAAACCATAAATGGATAAATAAATAAACAACCAAATGTCTTTAAGCCTTCACAATGACTCCCTTCTGCATAGCTTCTGCTTAATTTAGCATCCTGTTTTCTGACATTCAACAAGTATGTGCTGGCACTAACATGCTTGGTGAAAAGACTTGACAACTGCAGTTTTGTTAAATTCAAGAATGACAGTTTTAGTCTACAGGGATTTGAAAACTAAGAAGTGCTGTTTTAACACCCCAAAATCAAAAGTGGGACACAAATAAATAACAAGGTGTTCCTGTATGAGGCTGGTACCTCCAACACCTACAGAATTTTAACTGAGTCTGATTATTTATCTTTATCTTCTTGTTCTAACAAAAACCCGGGTATCTCATAACTGTCTCACATTTTTCATAGTCTTCTCAAGAGGTAACTTGTTTTTGTGCCAACAGGAAATGTACCACAGGGCCTGAAAGTAAGATAGATGTCCCTTCTTGCTCCTCATTGCTACATCCAAATCATTTCTCCTCCCTTCTCCCTCCAAAACCCCAGCTTCTTTGAAGTGTCTGTTGTCAGAAAATGCAACCTGCAACCTCTCCTTGTTGTAGCCAACTTTCTATCTCCCTGTCCCTAACCCACTCTATACTGAAGATTTTAGCTCATATGTCTCCCTCTCAACCATTACTCCTTTCATCATTCTTATTAACTTCAACGTTCATGTGCACGATTCATTCAACATCCTTGCTTCCCAGTTTCTTCACCACTCCCTTAATTCCTCCTATCTCTTCCTCCACTCCTCCTTAGCAACCAAGTTCCATGACCACATCACAGGCCTTATCGTTACCATCAATTGAACCACCTCAAAAATCTTGACTTCAAACATTACACTTTCTGATTTCTACCTCCTACCTTATAGCTCTTCCTTAGCTTAGATTCCACGGTCGATTAGCATATGCACTGCTCTGCATACCCCCAAATCCTTGCCCTTCTCTCCCTCTGTTGTACTTGCCCGGCAAAACCCTTAATTTGGTTAAACTCCACTTTTCTCTTACTGATTCTGTGTCTGTGCCTGAACTGAAGTGACTGAAAGAAAATGCATAACCATAGTGACTGGTCTCATTTTTAATTTACGACCCCAGCTCTTGCAGGGCCCTCACCATTCTCACTTGGCAACAGAACATTTTATGCCTTCTCTCCTCCAACCTCTAATACTTCTGTCTCCCTTTATTCTCCTCACAGGGCCTTGCTTTTAATTCACTGACAAGGCATAAAAAAAAATCCAAAGAAAGCACTATCTTCTCATCAACCAATCTATCAATCTATAGTTCCTGCATTCAATTAATTTTATCCATTTATTCTGCAAATATTTTTGAGCACCCACCATGTACAGATGCTATTCTGGAAACGAAGATATAGCACTAAACAAAATATATAGACTTCCTGCCCTAAGAAGTTTATGTTCTAGTGGAGACAGAAAATGAACAAGTAAATAAACAAAAGGTCCAGAGTTGGTAAGTATTATGCAGAAAGAAAAACAAAACAAAACCCAGGTAAGGAAGATAGAGTGACAAATGGCTTTATTTGAGATGGATTGTCAGGGGAGGTCTCTCTGATAGAGGAACACGGGACACAGCCACTTGGATCTGTGGGAGAAGTGTTCCAGACAGAGAAACAGCACATGCAAAAGCCCTCAGCTATGAGTGGGCCTTGCAGCAATTGAGTGACAGTGAGGAGGCCAGTCTAGCCAGAGCAAAGTGACAGAGAAGAAAAGCAGTACGTGATGATAGAGGCTGTCCATGACCGGAAGCCACGTCATGAAGAGCCAAGTTGCCTATGGTAAGACCTTTGCATTTTGGTATAAGAGAGATCAGACACACTTGAAAGGTTTTGAGAGAGGAATGACATGATCTTAGCTAAGTTTTAAAAGGATACTTCGGCTCTTGTAGGTGTGAGGATGATGGGATTAATAAAAGCAGGGAGACCCAGTAAGAGGCTATGGCAGTTATCCAGGTGAGAGATGATGCAAGTTTAGGCCCAGGTGGTAGTGACGAAGGAGGTGAGAAGTGGATGGATATTTTTTAAGGAAGAACCATCAATATTTGAATATGGACTGGCTATGGGATGTGAGAGAGAGAGAAGTGTAAAGGACAACTGCAAATTTTTCAGTCTGAGAAATGGGAAGAGTAAAACTGACATTTACTGAGATGAGGGAGACAGGAGAGAAGCAGCTTCAGAAAGATGCTAACAAGGCCTTGACCCTGTCCATTGTGCTGAACTCATCTGCCATTTCCCCCCTTCTTTTATTCCAGCTCACTGATCATCTTTGAGGAAGCCAAGGTAGTTTCCATTTCTGGGGCCTTCCACCTTGCACCTGATAGTCCTTTGTCTCGCATGTTCTTCTCCAAGACCACTCAGTGTGATTTTGGGCTCACCGGAGAGGGGAATGGAAGAGCAGCTCCACAGAGCTGGTGATGGTTTAGAGGTGGAGTTGGTGATGAACACTGGACATGGGGTGGGCAGGAAGGAGAATGAAATTGTAAGAAAACCAATGCTGTATTTTGCCTTTAACACTGACTAGCATAAAGCCAACCTTGTTCTGATCAGTATGGGAAGAGAGACTCTAAAAAAGCATTTTCATCAAATAAGCTTGGTTTTGAAAAATGTGAGACTCAATATTTTTGATAGTTCTGTTACTAGCCACCTCCTACTCCCTGCAGACTCTAAGACATGGAGAGGGCCAAAAGAAGAAAAGCAGGACTTTCTAATGGAGGGGGAGACCAAGAATTGGAATAGAGTTTAGGCAAGGCAAGAATGCCTCTGAGAAGCTAATCCAGAAAGAAAAACACCTGTATATCAGAACCTAAAGGCTCTGTATCACACGTAGCTTCAGAACAGGGCAGCATCTCCAAAGGGGGTTACCTCTGCTCCTTCATTCTTAGATTCTAAATACAAGCCTTCCTGCTTACAGATGCCAGAAATTCTTTTCACAGAGAACATCCTTTTATTTTGCAACGAATGAAATAGGCTTAAAATATTCCTGGGAGAGAAAACAGGCTGAACAAAGTTTATAGGAAGGATTTGGCTGGTGCCAGATTCTCACTAGAAACAGGTTTGGTTTGGCAAAGAGAGGGAGAAGAGGGAAGGAACCTGGTATGTAACGCAGAAAAGCCTTCATGTCTTTACCCAGTACCTGCGTCTGGGTTTTACTCCTGTGTCTTTCATCTCTGTATCTCTCCCTCAGATTAAGAATACATGGGTGTGACCTTCATTTAATATTTCCTATCTTTAAAAAGATCTCCTGTCTCAGTCTCTCACCACCCCCTCCTGCTTCCAAAGCAATCTCTGCTCCCCGTCACAGAAAACCTCTCCTGCACTGCCTCTGCATTCTTTCTTCACTTCCTCACCTGGGAGTAGAGGAGATAAAATCGATTATTTCATGTCACCTTCTGGTCTGACTTCTCTTCTACTTGAAAGACTACAGCAGTATTGTAATACTTCCTAACTTGTCTCGCTGCGTTGATTCTTACCCTTTAAAATCATTCCCTCTGCACACAGCAGAATGATATCTTTAAAACGTAAATCAGATCATGTCACTCTCAGCTTAAATGCCTTTGTTGGAGTCCCATTATGCTTGGAATAAATGTAAACTCTTTGCCATGGACCATGAAACTCAGGATAGCTTGGCCTCACCCTACTGGACTGATGTCATTTTCCTCCCTATCCAGGCCATTCAACCCCTAGAGACCAAGCTTCAAGGACTTAGCCCTTGTTACTCCCTCTTCCACCAGAACTTCTTCTTCACTCAGTTCACTAAGAGCCACTGAGAGGCCTTTCTTGGCCACTTCATGAAAAGCAGCTACACATTCACACACACACAAACACACACACACACACACCATGAATCATACCATTCCATTTTATTTATAACAGTTACAAAAATCGATGTTATCATGTAATTATTAATTCGTTTCTTCCATCAGAGCATAAGTTCTATGACAGAAAAGATCTTGCCTATTTTCTACACATCGATATCACCTGCATTGTTTACCAAAACCTGGTATATAATCATTTGTTAAATGAAGAATGAGGGATGGGAACTGGAATTGGTGGTGAAATACAAAAGTTGGTGGCTCAAAGGAAAAAAAGATCCTGATTTAACATTAAACTTTGGTTCAATGACATTAGAATGGGTTAGTCTGTTCCCATCCTGCCATTTAACTCTACATGACATTTTTGCATGTTATTGAAAGAGTGGAGAATGCCTATCTCATAGCCAGAAGTAAGTATCCAGACACTCTAGAGCCTGTCTGGATAGTAGCTTGTGATTTCCAAACTATGAGCCACAAAGGGTGGCTATTTATTTAAGGTTGAGTTCTCCCAAGGTAAATTAAGGAAACTCCAAGAAATATAACTTATAGGAGCTCAGGTGAAGTTACTGACTTTCTAAAACAACTGCAGCAGGTACTGATACTCCTGCCTGCACCATAGGCTATACAGCTTTTATAGCTGCCAGAAAGGAGTCCTATTATTTTCCCTCAAACAGCATACCTACCTTGCCTTTAATTTGGCTGATCTATGGTTTGTATCAACCACAACCACAGAAATGATTAAAAGAGAATAAAATTATAAAGATTAGAAATGATAACAGTGAGAACTGGAGTGTACTATCCATTCCCAAAGAAGAAGATGTGATATCCCCAGTAAACTGAAAAGAATTCTAGGGATGCAGCTGTCAGTATTTCTTAGCCTCTTACACATAGCTGGTAAACTCATAATCTGTCCCCAGCCATATGTAGCTGCAGGTGCCCTCACCTAGTCAGGTCTCTAGTGCAGATAGCATCTGGCAATGGCTCATCCTCACTATGGAGACCACACTCCCCTGGGTTACCTAAGCCTCTCTTGAACCCAGAAGTCAGGGAGAAAAACAGAGTTAGGGAGACACAGCTCTCTGAGAGAGAGCTGAACTTAGACTGTCTTTACCCTAAAGAAACACTTTTAAACTAAAAGAGACTCAAACTGGAAGAAATGAAGATATCTTTGACTAGAAATTTTAACTATTTTTCCCCAGATACCCAGTGGTATCAGGAGGAATTCAGGTTCAGGAGAAATTTTAATTGCCATAGAAAATAGAGGATATTTTTACTTTTTTTTTTTTGCAGACATTAGTGTGGTAGGTAAATTTTGACTTGACACTCATACATATTCCCCTTTGTAAAAATACATTAAAATTTAAAAGACAAGGATGGTTATCTTGGATCTGCTCTGACTTATCAATAAAAGGTGTCATATAAAGCTTCTAGAACTTTATTATGTATATCATCCTTAAACTGATTAGGACACCCATATGTCCTGATACCATGATAGAAAAAAAACCAGTTCTAGATGATTCTGATCCCAAAATCTCAAAGAAAAATTCTGCCAGCTTGATAGGTTGTGGCAGAAAAAGTATTTTAGAGAAAACTATCCATTTGATACATTCTTTACATTTCTAGGGTAGAGATAAACAGGAGTAACTTTAACTGAATTTATCCTGTGATAGATGCTTGCAACAGAGAGGAAACTGGAAGCTGATACACACAGCCATACCTGTGGACATCACTGCATCCCATCTACCATTAAGACAAAGAAGAGACTCACACCAAGTGATGTGTGTTGTTTGTATATCTCACACTCCCCAGTTAATCTTCTTTCATGGATCTTGTATGCCAAGACTCACTAAAGTTTTAATAGAATTTGCAAAAGAAGTATCTTGCTTGCACTCTGTGCACATAGGGAATATTATTTGCCCATGTTCCACAGTGTGACTTAGAAGCTGCACTCAGCTTCTCTGTGTCTGTGTCAATAAAGGCTCAATCATCCTTTATCAGCTTCTCAAGGAGCAACATCTAGTTTCAGTGCCAAATCTGGACCAAGATCATTCCTGACTTCTTTTTTGCCTTTTCCCCTGTCAGAGCCTAGATGGTATATATGGAAAAGGCCCAGATTTGGAACTCAGAAGCCCTGGGTTCTATTCTACATGATACTGGGCACTTTGAACACGTCACTTCTCTAAAACTTCAGTAAGTAAATCACTCCCTTGGGGAGCTTTACACTGACGTGTGAAAGGGGCTACTACATAGCATTTAATAATTAAATGTGGGCTGCATTCTTATTAGCATTACGCTCCTCTACTGTTAAAACTAGTGCAGTGACATAAGGTAATTTGAGAGTGCTTAATTTTTTAAAAAAAAGTTGAAAACTAATTCAATACTGACTACTATGTGAATCTCCTCTAATTAGTATCCTCTGCACATAGTTTATTTCTTCTCTTTTAGAAAATTAATAGTTTTGGAGTTCCATGACTTGATAAATTTTTAGGCTTCTTTCTCTCCTCTCTTCTTAAATTGTCTGGATGAATGCGCCTTTGACCACCATTCAAACTTTTGTACCATAAATAAATATAAAAATACAAATGTATTAACATATTTTTCCCTGTTAACACTAGGGTTATAGCTTTTCCCCTTCTCACTAAGATATGAATGCTAAGTCTGCCTTCAGGCTGACAGCCTGTGTTCCTTCTGGCTCTCTCAGCCCTCCTGGTTATGGGACACCACTTTTTCTGACCCTGAGCTCCTCTCAACTTTCCCACTGCCCCAGCCCTTCTCCTTTGGTTACAAGGCATTTCCCACTCAGCTCTCTGAGAAGTTCCTAGTCTCCTGCTTCTACTAGGGTAAGATAACATAAGCTCTCCCTCTGAGATTTCCTCTGTCTTTAGCTGGTAATACATCTCCTTTTTCTGCTCCGTAGATCTCATTTAAAGGGTAAAAATCACTTTAGTTCCAACAACCCAATGCTTATAAAAGTACTAGGGGGTTAAATGTGACAATTTGAGTGGATGGCACAATGATGAAGTGTGTTCACCTTTTGGGCAACAGCACACAGGCCTGTTGGTTCTCTCTCTGGCATTAGCCTGCCACCGAATTATAGTGTTTACTTAAAAAAGGCAAGAAAATACCTATAAGAGATCAATATAATGAGAAGATGGATAAGTATACAGAACTGTGACAAACTCTAGCAATGTTTATGTCAAAAAAGAAAAGAAATCAAACTAACAATGAACTCTCTAAAAGAATATTCAGACTTCCAAGTGGATTGTTGAATGGTAAAGCATACAAATCAGGCCAAGATTTTAACATTCCACCCTGCCATCTTTTCTCTCTTGTAGACATGTAGTTGTCACAAACTGAATAGAAATATCCCTGTTCCTATTCAGGAAACCTGCTTTAATAGTCCCTATGAAAATCAATAGGTTCCAACTGACAGAATGCTTGAAGAAGTTTCACTTCACTTGACACGGCTTGTTATCTGCAAGCTGACTTTCCTTAATGTGTTCTGAGACCTCAATTGGGCTCAAAAAGTCTATTTGAGCTGGTGATGTACTATTCTCCTCTCCATCATTGACCAAGGTGACCTTGCCCGCACTTCCAGAGCGCACTAGCAAGTGATTAAAAGTGTTTAATAAATGCATATCTTTAACCCAGATTGAAACATTTATCCCTCTTACATACATCATAGCAATTAGAAACGCATGGCTCATGGTCAGTTTTCTATGTTCCCAAGGGTTAAGTAGAAAGAGACAGAGCAGGGAGTCTCCATCATCCATCCTCTGAGTCTGCCTGGTTGAGGATTTAGTGACAAAGTGTAGAAGCTCTTCCTAGAGAGCTTGGTGGTTTTTACTCACTAAGAGGAAAGGGTAGGTAGGCTGCTTCTTCTTGGCTCAAAGGGTCTCATTTATTTTGTAAATTTCAAATTTATTTTTTATCTTTTCCGACTTCATTGAGGTATAATTGACAAATAAAAATTATCTATATTTAAGGTGCACAATGTGAAGTTTTGATGTACATATACACTTCAAAATGATTACCACAATCAAGCTAATTAACATATCCATCACCTCACTAGTTACCTTTTTTTGTGGTGAGAATACTTAAGATTTACCGTTTTAATAAATTTCAAGTATACAATACAATGTTGTTATTAACTATAGTCCCCATGCTGTACATTAGATCTATAGAAATTATTCATCCAACATAACTGAAAGTTTGTACCCTTTGAACTATATCCTTCTATTTCCTCCTCCCCTCAACCCCTGGTAATCACCCTTCTACTCTCTATTTCTATGACTTCAACTTTTTAGATTCCACTTATAAGTGATATCATGCAGTATTTGACTTTCTGTGTCTGGCATTTTTCACTTAGCATAGTGTCTTCAGGTTCATCCATATTGTTGCAAACAGTAGGACTTCCTTTCTTCTTGAGGCTGAATAATATTCAATTATATGTACATTTTCTATATCCATTCACCTGTCAACAGACAAAGGTTGTTTCCATATCTTGGCTATTGTGAGTAATGCTGTAATAACATGGGAGTGCAGATATCTCTTCAACATACTGACTTTATTGCCTTTCGATTTAAACCCAGAAGTGGGATTGCTGGATAAAATGATAGTTCTGGTTTTAATATTTAAGGAACCTCCATACTGTTTTTCATAATGGCTGTACCAATTTACATCCCCAACAACAATTTATATAGGTTCCCATTTCTTCACAGCCTTGACAACATTTGTTATCTTTTAACTCTTTGACAATAGCCATCTTAAAAGGTATGAGGCTTTGATTTGCATTTCCCTGATGATTAGTGATGCTGAGCTTTCATATACTTCTTGGCCATCTGTGTGTCATCTTTGGAAAAATGTTTATTCAGGTCTTTTGCCCATTTTTATTTTTGTTTAATGAAACACTTTTAATTTGAAAGAACAATCAATATATAAAACATGCCTTCTCAACCTTTCAAAAATAAATGAAATAAGCCTGTAATAAGAAAAAAAAACTATAGATATTTGTTGCCAAAGACAAAATTTAAGTTTTCAAGAGAAAATTAGAATTTTGGAGAGTTGATATTAGCCACTATGAGGATGAAAGCTTCTCAATACTTAAAGCTTTTTTAAAAATTCAAATATTAAGGGGGTACAAATGCTATTGTTACATGGATAGCTTTTATGATGCTTAAGTCAGGGCTATTAGTGTACCCATCACCAGAATAGTGGTCATTGTAACTGATAGGTAGGTTTTTATCTCTTCCCTCCCTTCCCCTCCCCTCTCTTGACTTTCCATGACTTTTACATCTCTCTGTGCTCATGTGTACCCATCAATTATTTCCAAATTATTAGAGAGTACATGTGGTGTTTGCTTTTCCATCCCTGAGGTACTTCGCTTAGAATAATGGTCTCCAGTTCCATCCAAATTGCTGAAAAAGACAATAATTCATTCCATTTTATGGCTGAGTAGTAGTTCATGGTATATATATACATTTTTTTAATCCACTCATGAATTGATGGGCACAAAGGTTGATTCCACATTTTTCTGATCGTGAATTGTGCTGCAATAAACACTTGAGTCCAGGTGTCTTTTTGACAAAATGACTTCTCTTCCTTTGGGTAAATACCTAGTAGTGGGATTGATGGGTCAAACGGTAAGTCTACATTTATTTCTTTAAGGAATCTACATACCGTGTTCCATGGAGGTTGTACTAATTTGCAGTCCACCAACAGTGTATAAGCATACCTTTCTCTCTGCATCCACGGCAGCATCTATTGTTTTTTGACTTGTTAATAATAGCCATTCTGACAGGGGTAAGGTGATATCTCATTGCAGTTTTAATTTGCATTTCCCTGATGATTAGTGATGTTGAGCATTTTTTCATGTTTATTGGCCATTTGTCTACCTTCTTTTGAAAAACTTCTGTTCATGTCTTTTGTTCACTTTTTAATGTGGTTGTTTGTTTTTTCGTTGCTGATTTGTTTGAGTTCTTTGTAGATTCTGGACATTAGTCATTTATTGGATGTATAGTTTGTGAATATTTTCTCCCATTCTGTAGGTTGTCTGTTTACTCCGTTAATTATTTCCTTAGCCATGCAGAAGATGTGTAATTTAATCAAGTCCCATTTATTTACTTTTGTTGCTGCTGTTTGCCTTTGGGGTCTTAGTCATAAATTCTTTGCCTAGACCAATGTCTAGAAGCATTTTTCCTATATTTTCTTCTAGAATTTTTATGGTTTCATGCCTTACACTTAAATCTTTTATTCATCTTGAATTAATTTTTGTATATGGTGAGAGTTAGGGGTCCTGTTTCATTCTTCTGCATGTGGCTATCCAGTTTTCCCAGCGCCATTTATTGAATCAGTCTTCCATTCCCCAGTGTATGTTGTAGTCTTCTTTATGGAAGATCAGTTGGTTGAAGGTAGATGGTTTTATATCTGGGTTCTCTATTCTGTTCCATTGGTCTATGATGCTACTTTTAGATCAATACCATGCTGTTTTGGTTATTATAGCCTTGTAGTATAATTTGAAGTCTGGTAATGCAATGCCTCCAGATGTGTTCTTTTTGCTTAGGATTGCACTGGATATTCAGGCCCTTTTTTGCTTCCAAATGAAGCGTAGAATTATTTTTTCTAAATCTGTGAAATATGCCATTGGTATTTTGATGGGGATTGTGTTGAATCTGTAAATCACTTTGGGGAGTATGGACATTTTAACAATGTTGATTCTACCAATCCATGAGCAAGATATGTTTTTCCATTTGTTTGTGTCATTTGCAATTTTTTTCCTCAGTGTTTCATAGTTTTCATTATAGAGATCTTTCACCTCCTTGGTTATGTATATTCCTAAGTGTTTAATTTTCTTTGTAGCTATTGTGAACAGTATTGAGTTTTTGATTTGACTCTCAGCATGACTGTTATAAGTATATATTAATGCTACTGATTTGTATACACTGATTTTGTAACCTGAGACTTTGCTGAATTTATCTATCAATTCTAGGAGTCTTTTGGTGGAGTCTTTGGGATTTTCTAAACACAAGATCATATCGTCAGTGAAAAACAATAGTTTGACCTCCTCTTTCCAAATAAAGGGATTTAGATACCCTTTATTTTCTTTTGCCTGATTTTTTCTGGCTAGGACTTACAGTACTATGTTCAATAGAAGTGGTGATAGTGGGCACACTTGTCTATCTCTGGTTCTTAGGGGGAATGCTTTCAACTTTTCCCCATTCAGTATGATGTTGTCTGTGGATTTGGCATATGTGGCCAAATTTTATAATTTTTAGATGTGTTCCTTCTATGCCTAGTTTGTTGAAGGTTTTTTATCAAGAAAGGGTGCTGGATTTTGTCAAATGATTTTTCTGCACCTATTTAGATGATCATATGCTCTTTGTTATTCCTTCTGCTTATGTGGTGAATCACATTTATTGATTTACATATGTTGAACCATCCTTGCATCCCTGGGATGAAGCCCACTTGGTCATGGTGACTTATTTTTTTGATATGCTGTTGAATTTGGTTTGCTAGTATTTTCTTGAGGATTTATGCATTTATATTCACAAGAGATATTGTTCTATAGTTTTCTTTCTTTGTTGTGTCCTTTCCTGGCTTGGGTATCAAGGTGATACTAGCTTCAAAGAATGAGTTAGGGAGGATTCTCTCCTTCTAGGTGTTATAAAATAATTTCTGTAGGATGGGTTCCAGTGCTCCTTTGTAGGACTGGTAGAATTCAGCTGTGAATCCATCTGGTCCAGGGCTTTTTTTTGTTGGGAGATTTTTTTAATAACTGCTTCAATCTTACTGCTCATTATTGGTCTGTTCAGGATTTCTATTTTTTCCTGATTGTTGTGTGTTTTCAGGAATTTGTCCACACCCTCCACCTTTTCTAGTTTATATGCATAGAGATTTTCTCAGTATTCACAAATGATATTTTATATTTCTGTGGTATCAGTTGTAATATATTATTTTTCATTTCTGATTGAACTTATGTGGGTCCTTTCTCTTCTATTTCTGGTTAATCTAGCAAGTGGTCTATTGATTTTATTTATCTTCTCAAAGAAACAATTTTTTGTTTCATTGATCCCTTGTATTGTTTTTTTGGTTTCCATTTCATTTAGCTCTGCTCTGAGTTTTGTTACTTATTTTCTTCTGCTGGCTTTGGGTTTGGTTTGCTCCCCTTTTCCAGTTCCTTGAGATGTGTTTATTAATTTGTGATCTTTCTGTCTTTCTGATGTACGCATGTAAGGCTATGAATTTTTCCCTTAGGACTGCTTTTGTGGAATCCCATAGATTTTGATAGCTTGTGTCTCCTTTGTCATTTAGTTTGAGGAATCTTTTCATTCCCATTGTAATTTCATCATTGACCCAAGGATCATTGGGCAGCAGGTTGTTTAATTTCCATGACTTTGTGTAGATGTGAGTGCTTCTCTTGTTATTGATTTCTAGTTTTATTCCATTGTGGTCTGAGAAGATACATGGTATGATTTCCATTTTTTTAAATTTTTGAGACACATTTTGCGGCCTAAGATATAATTAATCTGGGAGAATGTCCCATGTGCTGATGGGAAGAGTGTAAATTCAGTAGTTTTGGGGTAGAATGTTCTGTAAACGTCTTTTAGGTCCATTTATCCTAGTGTCCCATTTAAGTCCAATGTTCTTTTATTGATTTTCTGCTTTGATGATCTACCCACCTCTGTCAGTAGGGTGTTGAAGTCCCTGGCAATTATGATGTCTCTGTTTATCTCTTTTGTTAAATCTGATAGGATTTGCTTTATAAATCTGGGAGCCCCTGTGTTAGGTGCATATATATTTAGGATTGTTATGTCTTCTTGTTGAATTACTCCTTTTACCATTACATAATGACCATCTTTGTCTTTCTTTACCTTTGTTGATTTAATGTCAATTTTATCTGATATGAGAATGGCTACACCTGTTCTCTTTTGGTTTCTGTTTGCATGGAGTATTTTTTCCCATCCCTTCACCTTGAGTCTGTATGAATCCTTGTGGGTTAGATGGGTTTTATGGAAACAGCATATAGTTGGGTTGTGTTTTTTCATCTATTTGGACAGTCTATGTCTTTTGAATGGAGCATTCAGACTGTTTACATTGAGTGATAGTACTGATAGGTAGGATGTTGTTCTGTTCATCATGTTGGATAGTATCTTATTGCTTTGTTTTCTCTCTTGTGCTGTTGTTTTAGATGAGCTGTGAGATTTAGCTTTTGCGTGATTTTGGAGTATCTATTGTGCTTATCCATGTATAATGCAATTCTGAATATTTCCTGTAGGGAAGGTCTAGTCATGATGAATTCTCTCAGTGTTTACTTGTACGGAAAAGTCTTTATTTCTCTATTGGTTACGAAACTTAGTTTTTCAGGATACAAGATTCTTGGCTGGCAGTGTTTTGTTTAAGAATACTGAGGATGGGGCCTCAATACCTTCTCTCTTGTAAGGTCTCCACTGAGAAGTTTGCCATTAGCCTTTGCAGGTTTTCCTTTGTAGATTAGTTGTTGCATTCATCTTACTGCTTGTAGAATTTCCTGTTTCATTTAGACTTTGGTCAAGTTGATGACTATCTGTCTTGCAGATGCCCTATTTGCTATGAATCTTCCTAGGGTTCAATGAACATCTTGTATCTGGATGTCTGAACCTCTGTTGATACCAGAGATATTTGCCTCAAGAATACCCTTGAATATATTTTTCATGCTTTTTGCTCTTCCTTCTCCCTCAGAGATCCCTACAATTTGTATATTAGTTCACTTTGTATAGTCCCATAATTCTCTGAGTGATTATTCAGTCTTCTTTATTTTCTTTTCTGCATCTTTGACTAACTGGGTTAGCTCGAGAGCTTTGTCTTCATGCTCTGAGATTCTTTCTTCTTCTTGGTTCAGCCTGTTGTTGAAGCTTTCTGCTGCATTTTGAAATTCCCTAAATGACTCTTTCATTTTTTTTTTAGGTTCCATTATATCCTTTCTTATGCTGTCTAGCTCTTTAGTGACTTTTTCATTTCATTGATTTCCTGAAATATTTTTTTGCTTCTTTTTGTTGGCTTTCAACTTTCTCTTCAATTCCATTCATCTTATTTGCCATCCATATTCTGAATTCCATTTCTGACATTTCAGCAATTTCCTTTTGGTTGTGGTCCACTACTGTAGATCCATTGTGATCCCTTGATGGTATTGAACTGTTTTGTTTTTTCATGTTGCCAGGGTTCTTTTGCTGATTTCTTCTCATCTGAATCTTATTCTCTCAGCTCAGGGCTGATAGTTTTGCAGGGAACCTGTTCTCCTTTGCTGGGAATCCTCCTACTTAATGAGAAGAAGGGGTATTCGCTAGATGGCACTTTTTGTGTCCTACTTTGGAATGCTGTCCTGGCACAAGAGGGGCAGATGCACTGAGAGCCTATAGTGCAGCTATTCTGTTTTGTCCTATTCACCTGTGATTGTCACAGTTCAAGTCAGTGCTGGATGATCTTCGTGTGGGGTGGTGGGTTGTTCCTTGGGTCATTGTTAGAAGCTCAAGTTGGGAGCTAGGTGAGACCCTTTCCATGGAGGGTGGCATTGTTGGGGATTTTTCTGCCCAGGGTCTCCCCACTAAGGTGAAAGTGGCAGCTGGGTGAGGCCACCTAGGCAATGGTCATGGGTGTCTGGGCTGTGGGCATTTGCTTGAACCAGGTCCTGCTGTAATGGCAGCTTGAGGCAAGGGGGAGGGTCCCTCATGGAGCATTGGACCTCAGGGCAGTTCAACGGGTCCAGTGGTAGTGGTGGAGCCTTGGAGGTCGGGTCTTAGATTCCAGGCACAGTGCTGGAATCTCAGGGGTTAGATGTAGGCCTGGCAGTAGGCAGAGCCTTGGGTCCTGGGGGCAGTGCTGCAGTCTCAGGGGGATGGAGCTGCGGTCACAGCAGCTGCTATGATGCCTTGGGGTCACAGCCTCGAACCCAGATGCAGCAGGAGCCTCAGAGCCAGAGCTGCAGCCTGGAGGCAGGGCAGGAGATGTGTGGGTGGGGCCACAGAATCACTCCACAGCACGGGAACCACAGAGGTGGAGTCATGCACTTTGCCCATATTTAAATCAGGTCTTTTTTTTTTCCCTACTGAATCATATGAGCTCCTTAAACATTCTGGATATTAGCCCCTTACCAGATATATGGTTTTCAAATATTTTCTTCCCATTCTGCAGGTTGTCTTTTTATTTTGTTGATTGTTCCCTTTGCTATGAAGAAACTTTTTAGTTTGGTATAATTCTACTTGTTTATTTTTGCCTTTGTTGCCCGTGTTTTTGGTGTCATAACCAAAAAATCATTGTAAAGACCAATGTCATGAAGTTTTTCCCCTGTTTTTTTCTAGAAATTTTATGGTTTGAGGCCTTATGTTTCAGTCTCTAATTCATTTTGAGTTGACCTTTGTATACAGTGTGAGATAAAGGTCTAATTTCATTCTCCGCATGTGGATTTCCAGTTTTCCCAACACCATTTATTGAAGAGAGTGTCCTTTCCTCATTGCATGTTCTTGGCATCTTTATCAAAAATCAATTAACCATAAATGTGGGGATTTATTTCAGAGCTCTCTATTCTGTTTTATTAGTTTATGTGTCTGTTTTTATGTCAGTATCATGCTGTTTTGATTACTATAGCTTTGTGGATTTTGAAATCAGGTAATGTGATGCTTCCAGCTTTGTTCTTTTTACTCAAGATTGCTTTGGCTATTTGGAGTCTTTTGTTATTCCACAGGAATTTTATTCTAATAGGATTGTTTTTTTCTATTTCTATGAAAATTGTCATTGGAATTTTTATAGAGATTGCATTGAATCTGCAGATCACTTCTGGTAGTATGGACATTTTGACAATATTGATTCTTTTAATCCATGAACACAGGATATCCTTCCAGTTATTTGTTTCCACTTTAATTTCTTTCATCAGTATTTTATAGTTTTCAGTGTATGGATCTTTCACCTTCTTGGTTAAATTTATTGCTAAGCATTTTAATTTTTGACAATATTGTAAATGAAATCGTTGCCTTAATTTCTTTTTCAGGTAATTTGTTGTTAGTGTATAAAAATGTAACTGATTTTTGTATGTTGATTTTTTATCCTGCAACTTTACTGAAATAGTTTATTAGTTCTTTCAGTTTTTTGATGGAGTATTTAGAGTTTTCTATATTTACAATCATGTCATCTGAAAACAGAGATAATTTTAAATTAGCCTAAGAATTCTCATTTAAATGCTACTCAAAATATCTCCAGGTATTTTTCCTGAGGTTATTTTTCCTCCCTTAGTCTTTGACTCATTCAGCTACCTTCCTTGGAGGACGTTAACACCCATATACTACAGACCTCAAGCAGTCACACATTCACTTATGTAGTTTTTACTCAGTGAAACAAAAAGTATGTGAAATCAGATAAATCTATTTTCAGAACTTGGCTCTATACTTACTATCTGGGTGGCTGTGCACAGTTAGCTTCTCTGAGCCTCAGAAGATTGGCCTTATAGAGATGATGTGAAGAATAGCGAGATTATTCATTTATGCATGCAACAAATTTTTACTTCAATAATATATGCAAAGTTCCTGGCACACAGCAAATGCTTAATATATTGTAGTGATTATCATTCCAGATTCTCTGTTTAGGTACCCAGTTTTCTATAAACTATATCCTCTGAGCATTACCTCCAACCAAACCTACTCTTATCACTAAGAAACTGTTTCCTGTAGTAGGGGATGCAAATGAGGACTGGGGAACCAATTGAGAAAGTTTATGTCAATTTTGTACTCCCATCCATAGCATGTGAGGGATCCATTTTTCAAATCCTGAAAAAAATTGAATATTATTTTTTATTCTTTTTTTATTTGCTAATTGGTATGATTTGAATGTGTCCCCCAAAGTTGATGTGTTGGAAACTTGATCTCCACTGCTGTGGTGTTGAAAGGTGAGGCCTAACAGGATGTGTTTGAGTCGTGGGGGCATCACCCTCATGAATGGATTAATGCCATTATGGTGAGAGTGGGTTCCTTATAAAGGATAAGTTTGGTCACTTCTTGTGTTCTCTCTCTCTCTCTTTCTGTCTCTACCCCGCACCCCCCGCTTTTTCTGCCCTTCTGCCACAGGATGACACAGCAAGAAGGCCCTCACCAGATGCTGGCCCCTTGATTTTGGACTTTCCAGCCTCCAGAACCATGAACCAAGAAATTTCTATTCATTATAAATTACCCAGTCTGTGATATTCTGTCATGGCAGCATAAAGTGAATGAAGACAATAGTAAAAATGGATATCTTCTTAATTTTTGGCTATTTCTATTGTTGGTGTCTATAAAATATTAATATTTATTAATCATTTTTATTTTTTCTAAAAAGTATCTGCCCAAATATTTTGCCACTTATGAGCTACATAAGCTTGAACAAGGTACTTATCCTTAGTTTTCTCACTTTGAAATTGAGAGCCTGCCACAATCTGTGATGCACTATAAGCATTCAATAAATGATAATTATTGTGATTTTTTATTAGATCTTTGATAGTTTCCTTCATTGAATTGTACATGCTTTTATATCATTAAAGCTATCAACGCTTGGCAGGTTGCTGATTGATATGGACTAAATGTTTGTGTCCCCCCAGATTCATATGTTGAAGCCTAAATTCCCAATGTAGTGGTATTAAGAGATGGGGCTTTTAGGAGGTAATTAGGTCATGAGGGTGGAGCCCTCATGATGGGATTACTGCCCTTATAAGAAGAGTCAAAAGAGAGCTTACTTTCTCTCCTTCTGTTCTCTGGCATGTGAGCACACAATGAGACAGACTTCAGCAAACTGGAAGGAGTGTCCTCATCAGACATTGGATCTGCTAGTGCCTTGATCTTGGACTTCCCAGCCTCCAGAACAGTGAAAAATAAATTTCTGTTATATAAGCCACACAGTCTATGGTATTCTGTTATAGCAGTCTATGGTATTCTGTTATGGTATTCTGTTATAGCAGTCTATGGTATTCAGTCTATGGTATTCTGTTATAGCAGCCCAAACTGGCCAACACAACGATTATAATCTGTGAGTGCCTTGCCTAAGGTGGCAGCTCTAAAGTCTTATGCGATTCCTTCTACTGGGAGCTGACATTTGTTAAACATGTTTCTTAATCAAACTAAAAGAAAAATAGACATTAAAAAATCAAATAAGAACAAAAGACTAGATAAAAATAATTGTCCTTATTTTTGTGCAATTATAAAGATTTGCAAAGGTTCTTAAACATTGCATTTCATTATGAGAAATATCTAAATTTTATCAGACTTAAAATCATTTTATTAGTCATAAGCTCAGTTTGGATTTTAAGTATGTACCCTCAAAATAAGTGGAAGGTAAACAATTCAGGAATTTCTCTAAGACCTTCCTGTACTGTTCTATTACATTACTTACAGCTCCCATTCAATGAAATGTAGCTGACAAGATAGGAGAGCCTTGAGGGGTGATATCTATCATGACATTTATGGAATAAGCTGACATTCTGAAATTTTAGTAATAATCAGTACAAGTCCTTAGTTACATTTAAATTGGGATGAAATTCTCTTATCAAGATTATTTTACGGGAGTCAAGAAAGTTTAAATAGCTGCTCTAACCACGAAGAATTCATAAAATGAGGCATTTTAACTCTCTTTTCACTAAAATGTTAATTTATAAAAGAATACCCTTTGGCCCTGAAAAATCTGCAGAGCAATGCATACAAGACTAGAAAAACATTTATTCAGAGAACTATAAGATTTTAAGTGAATTTTTATAATTGTCCTTGGATCCAAATAATGCTGTCTTAAAGGACTCCTCTTGTGCCTTGGGCTACGAGGATGACAGAAATGTCTGGGTATGGTGAACAGTTTACACCAATCTTTCCAAAGTGCACTCAGCCAACTAGTAGGCCAGGAGATCCTCTGAGAAAAGGTTGCTGTATATCTAAATAAATTTGAGAAACAGCGCATAGGCCATTTTTCTTCTAAAGAGACACAATTAAAGACTACAAGAAATTCATGGAAAAAGATCAATCTTTACTTTGTTTCATCCTAATGTTTCCAAAACTTATTTGATCAGGAAATCTTTTCTGTACTAGATTTTAGTCTAGAATCCTGTAAAATACACTCTGGGAAACCCAGATCTGGAAAATGACTCTGACTCTTTGAGATATTTGAAGTAAAAAAATAGGTAATTATGTTTGATGAAGATGTTAGTACCAGAAAAAACAACAACAACAACTAAGAGTATGGCATTGGCTTTCGGACTGGGCAGTGGGAAAAAGCTGGAAGGGTAGCGAGAACAAAGTCAGTGAATACTGGAACAATACTGAAAAAATGAGATAAAGGAAAGCCCACAAAAAGGCAGAAAAATTGGTAAAAGTGTCATCTGTGGTAGCTTGGAATGTTGAAAAGGTATTGAGTGAATTTGTGGATCTGTCTAAGAAGATTTCTAATCAGAATGTTGAGTGTATTAATTGGCTTTTGTAGATTTCGTTTGTTTTAGTCATACGATAAGATATGGGAAGAGAGGAACTAAAGAAGAAATTGTTCAGTTTTTAAGCAGAATCAAAAGGAAACTTAGAAGAACCACGACTTACTAGGCTGGAAAATAGGCTAGTTGGCATTTCTAATCTTTCCAAAAGATTCTCAATGTAAGAAATTGCCTCAGGGTAAAGATCAAATCAAAGGTGTAACCATAAGGTCCTTTGATAAGACTTCAGAAATATTTTAAGTTGTGCTAGGTAGACACTCTCAGCCAGAAAAAAGGGCTTCAGGGGTTTTTTAAGGACATTGTGCCATAGCAGCCTGACATGTCTAAAGTGAAGAGTCTGAAAAAGAATTATGTACTTTGGGGGCATGGAGTGAATCCCAATATGATTCAGAAGAAACTCACAAAGTTTTTAGAAGAGTTATATTAATGAAAACTTGGACTAGAAGGGACTGAGGTAGGTTCAAAAGGAGAGGCCCCTTTCTATGGGCAGAAAGTAGACTAAGAAAGCTACTGGGCTGAAAAACAAGGGCTTTTTCTTGTGGAGAAGGAAGGTTGTCCCATAGGGAAGAGTCAAAAGCACAGAAAATGGAGCTAAGAACCACAGAGATAATGGTTTAGGAAGCCACTGCTAGGGATTAGAGCTGGGTTTTAATAAAATAACATTCCCTAATCCCAGAGGAGGGGGGCCTGGCAACATGTGCTTGGCTTTTTATGTTGATGGCATGAAAGACCACATGGAGAAGGGGGCCTAGCCATCCAGCTATCCATCCACAGCTGAGTCAACCTGCCATATGTATTTTCATGAACTAAGTTGTGACCAGTAGAAAAATCACCCAAACAACCTGTTGGATTGTGAGCAATAATTCTTTGTTCTATTAATCCATTAAATGTGAATGATCTGTTACACAACATTAGATAATGCATGCATTACTCATCAGTCCAGAAAACCTGAAAAAGAGAAAATAGGCTTAACATCCTGAAAACAAAAAGAAATTCCACTGGGATGGGGGCTTGAACTCTGTAATGAATAGATATTGATAAAAGTTACTGAGGGAAACAAATAAAAACTTTATTCTAAAAGAACCTAAATACACATATAACAATCTCAGATAATTTTGCATTTATCTTCCTTAAGGTAGAATTATTTATCTTCCTTAAGGCATAATTAGAAAGTATGATTTGCTATGTTGCTCTCAGTTGTATAACTCATGGGCAACAATAAAATGTTAAAATAATCTAAATCAATGGTTCTGAACATTTATTTGTAGATCACTGTTGGTCTGGCTACACAGGAATCATTCAAAAGTAGATTTTGTTATTTAATATTGTGGAGACTTATTTATAAAATGGTGATAACACCTACCTCATGGAGTATGAAATATTATCTGTATGAGTATCATTTTAAAATCATAAAATGATTCAAAATTCCAGGTTGCTAGTTCCTTCATAGATATTAATGTATCTATGCATGCACATGCACCTGTATGTGAAAAGACAGGTGGACAGGGCAGCTAATGTCTGTCAATTGACTAACGTCCATCACTTAGCAAATTAATACAGCACACCTGCATTTCAAAAATAGTTCTCTACATAAATGTAGTGTATTCTTCCTAAAAGAATCTTCTGGGAAAGTTGATAAGAGATATAAAAGTTACAAAGAAAAAGAAGGCTAGAATAGAGAAGACAGTGCACATTTGGTGAATGCCTAATATATGAAGACAGTACAATGGTATGTGTACGTATTTATTCATGTATCTTTGCAGGTAATCCTCAGTTTACCCAGTGGTATAAAGGGGTATTACCCCTATTTTAAAACTGGGGAATCTGAAAATCTCCTCTAATGGAGATGTCCTAGAGATTCATCTAGCAAGAATTTGGAAGGAAGCCTGTGTATAGTCTGTAATTTAATCTAGAACAACCCTTCAAATTCCTCTGAAACATCATAATTATTATTTTATGCTAATGCATAAGAATGTAAGAAAAAAATGAATGGAAGTTAAAAACTAACTCACAGAATGAGGATAAAAGGCCAAACTAATACTTATGGAAAATTTTATAAAATTTTGAGTCATTTACTAGGTGAATGTTCATTAAATTCCTCAAGAAAAACCTTTCCAGAAATCTACAGATAACTTTATATTATAATAACTAAAATATGACAAAAAATAGATCTGGAACTGCTTCTGTATTGTGGATCTAGGAACACTGCTCCAAAAGTAAGAATCAGAAAAGAGCCATAGGTGGAGAGTGTGCAAAATCTAGGTATGACAGAGATCCAAGATTTGCCTAAGTAGGAGGTCATATGATCAGAAATCATCATTGTGTGCCACATTAAATTTTATTGATACAATAGTAAAGTATGTACCTATTTTTAGAAGTAGCTTCTAAAGCATCCCAAAAACAATATAATTAATTTTATTCATACAGAAGTACACGATAATAGTCTGGTGTTAATCACTGCTCAATTTTAAATCAAGCTAATGAGAACATCAGAATTGCATAGAATGAACTGGTACTATTAAAAAATATCTGTGCAGACTTATTCCAATTAATAATAAGAAATGTTCCCCCTTTATTACCTGTACCTTATTACCTTTATTCTTGTATGCTGGAAAATATCTTACATAAATTATTGTATTTTAATCCTCACTAAAACACTGTGACCTAGATGTTCTTAAACCCATTTTACAGATGAAGAAACTGAGATTGAGAGACATTCTGTAACTTGGAAAGTCACACAGTTAATAAGTGGAAGAAGTGATCCTAAACTCAATCTTTCTGGCTCTGGGTCCTATGATATAGCCCCCCTACTGCACAGCCATTCTTAGGAGAGACAGAATACTTATGAGTTTCTTAAATCTCAATCAGTTCATCTTGAAAATAAGTCAGATTTATAGGCTGAAGTGTGATCATTTAGATACACCCTGAGGTATGTGTTCCTAAGGAAGAAAGATAAATTATAATTCATGTGAATCACTCCTGAAATAGTGACTCCATTAGGACCATGTCATTCTTCAAAAGTTGGGATTTCATTTAACTCAGGAAAATTCAGTCCGGGCTGACGGTTCCACCTGCTTAATCTGCTCAAATTTTGACACTTTCTTGAATCAGTTTTTTTCCTTTTGTACAGTTTTAAGTTCAGCATATAACATCAATAAAAAGGTTATATCTTGTAAATCCTTGGTTGTCCCACTAGCCATGTTTGCCAGAATCCTTTAATGCCTCAAAGTAGCTTAGTAAAATCTTTCTATTCTACTTCAATGTCCTCTAAACATCACATAAAATGGAGACGATGAAGGGCTCATTCATGAAGGAAAAAAGGTTAGCTTTGTTTCCTTCACCTTTGATTCATGATTTACAAAGTTCATAGTAAAAGTTCCACTGATAACTGCAAGCCAATTAGTTAATACGTACAAGATAATGAGGTATTTATTGGCAACAAAAATTGCACTTAGGCCCCACCCAAGAAAAGATGATAAATGCCACACCTAGTGATTTGATGGCTTCCTCAGGACAAGGATCACTAATGTTAAGTGGAAAAAAAAATCTAAGAGACAAACAACCAAAAAAGCACTTCAATACATTTTCCTCTCCTGTTTACTAACTTGTTACTGTCAAAGCCTATCCCCATTAGTGACACATTGAGAAAAATGATATTGTTACAGGAAATGTCCAGGGTTTTTTCGGTACAATAAAAAGTTGGTTCAATTATCATTTTCTGGCACTTCAACACATCTATAATAGAGAGTCACTGATGTTTACTATAACACCAAGAGACTGCAAGATCTTGAAATGCTTTCTGAATAGCCAGAGGAAATGTTTACTTATGTTGAACAGGACCTCAATGTTGAATTATGTTTTTCCCCAAACTTTTCATGATGAGAATGTTCATATATCTGAAATGTTGAAACACCGGCATGGACATTAATATACTGCCCTACATTCTATAATGGTTGATTTTTGCTATATTTGCTTTCCCTTTCTCTCCCCATATGTGCACACACATACACACAAATTTTTTGTTGTTGTTTAGCCATTTGAAAGTAAATTGCAGACATTATGACCCTGGTTGATATGTATTTTAATGTATTCTAATTCTCTGAAATGTAGTTGTCTATATATAAAGTACATGGTGCTATATCCATATGTAAAATATATATTAACTTAAAAATATTTTTCTTATTATAATTACATGTTAATTTCCCACAAGGACAATTTACTAGTCAAAACATCCAGTTGTCTAAACATGACAATTTACTTTATGTTCATTATCAGTATTGACTGTGTCCTGTACTGGCCATCAGTGCAACATGAATTGCTCCATGAGAGCCTGTGCTTTAGTCTTCGTTCCTGCGGATAAGTCAGAGCATTAGTCTATCAGCCAGACATTTGAGTGCCTAATGGATTCTCGATGATAATCATGGTTTCTTACGGGGAAATAAGTCCCTTATTGCTAATGTAAACTAAATCCTACCGAAAATATTAAGCTACAAAAAAAAGGAACTTAACATTGCTACATAATGAAATCTGGGTAAACTCCCACAGAAAAGTGTTTAAACAGACTCAGAGAAAGAGGATTAATGTTGTCAAAGAATTAACTGTGAAAGACATAGGAAACCTTTCTTGGACTTAAAAATGTTTATATTTTAATTTAATCACCTATAAATTTAAATTGAATGAATTTCCTTAGTTTATTAAATTTCTTAAATATGATATGTTTTACGCATATTCAGATAAAATATTGCATGAAATATTTTGAAATTTACCTTAGAGTTCTCCCTTATAAATAATGTTATGGGTAGAATTATGTCCCCTCCCAAAAGAGATATTGTCCTACCTCCTAGTACCTCAGAAGTGACTTTATTTGGAAATTGTGTTGTTGCAGATGCAATTAGTTAAGGAGAAGTCATATTGGAGTAGGGCAGGCCTCTAATCCAACAGGACTGGTATCCTTATAAGAAGAGAGATACATGGACACAGGCACGCACACACATAAGATGATGTGAAGACCCACAAGGAGAAAATGGCCATGTGACATTGCAGGCAGAGGTTAGAGTGATGACCTCTAAGTCAAGGAACTCCAAGGACTCCTGGCTGTCAGCAGAAGCTAGGAAAGAGGCATGGAACAGATTCTCCCTCAGAGCCCTCAGAAGGAACTAACCCTGCCAGCACTTTGATTTTGGATTTCTAGCCTCCAGAACTGTGAGAGAATAAATTTATGTCGTTTTAAGCCACGCAGTTTGTGGCAGTTTGTTAGGCCAGCCCTAGGAAACTAAGATAGATAGATAGGTAGATGGATAGATAAATAAACTTTCAGACCTCTTAGACTTAGGTCTAGTCATAAAATGAAGACCCGAGCAACTGTTCAGTGAAGTAGTATAGTGACCCCAAACTTGTTAGTTGAACCACATAAAATTGCCATTTTTTTGTAGGTCAAAATGTTCAACAGAGGCAATTTTATGTGGTTCAATCTAATAGATGATTACATAAATAACCCAAGCTTTCTGAAACCCCCTTTTGCTCTCAGGACCCTTGGCTGAATTATCTAAGAAAACATCTTTTCTGCATCTCTCTCCTTCTACAAATAGATCTTAGGCTTCATTCATTTCACGTGGATAAGGAAGTTTCAGTCTCCATGACTTACATAGAATAAGCACCGGAGGCAACTGCTCTTTGCGGTTTTCCCTGCTACTTCTCTCGTTTACACAACTCTGCCTGTGGTTTATCCTTGGAGACAATACTGAGGATTTCATTCAAAGCTGAGGCTTCTCCAGGGCATTTTCTCTCATTCCATTTGGTACAGCAGTAACTGTGTTTGACAGCATCTGCCTTACAGCACCACTCTGCAGCTCCATCTGACACGTGGTTCCCATCTACATTCTCTTCCTGCCTGTCTTCTGAGGAAGGTGTTTCCACAACAGAGATGGAGAAGACAAGACAGTGAGGGCAAACCAGAGCTGTGCTTGCCCAGTGAATATGAGTCATGAACCCACCAGATGTCTTCCCCTACCTTACTCCAATTCATCCAAAAATTTTTGACATAAACCAGTATTCTCTAAACCAATATTCTCTCTTTTGTCCTTTGGGATTTTTGAGCATTCACAAATAATTTCTAAATGTTTATTTTCTAGACTTTCACCTATCTAGTCCCTCTCAAAGTTTCCTCAACTATGAACAAAAAATAACCACTCACATAGTTTACTTTTTTTTACCAACAAGAAAAGATACAACCAAATCCTAAAACATTTGCATGTGACTACTGCGAAAGTGTGCCAATTTATTTTCATAAAAAGTAGATATTTAGTAGGAAATTCTATTTCATAAAATTTTTCATAATCTCTAGTTCAGATAAACCTTATGACTAAAAGAAACTGATTTAAGGGAAAATTCCAAAGCTTATCAATCAAAAAGTTCCTCTACATTCTCAAATAACTTAAGTCATTGCCTACACCAAACAGGAAATTCAGAATATAGAGTTCATTAATAGCAATTGCCATTTACATTATTACCTATTTCCATTAAACTGTCTGTTATTTTACTATGACAGATTGCTTCAAAATGTCATTCTATTTCTACTCGACTGAAAACCTAGTGCCATTATGCTCCTCTTCATTATATGAGACTCTGAAATTTCCCTGTGCCAGATAATACATAAACAGGTAGTGATATCAAGCTGCATTTAGGGGGGAAAAATCCCTTGGCCTCAAAATTGTATCATTTGACTTCAAAATTTATGATTCTTCTCAGCATATTTTATAACTTGGTTTTAAAATACGTATATGTATTTTACATATTTGTTCACATAAAATTTGAAAAAGGAAGAATGTGCTATAAAAGAATATCTTGTCTTTTTGTGGTTTTATGAGCAGAAACTACCTAAGGACAGAAGGTGCAAGTAGGGCACTTAAATGACACAATATTCTCTGGGACACAGAGAGTATTACACAGGTGCTGGCACTTACACTTTAAACTCCCACCTGCTGCATTTCTTACTTATTAGGAATGAGCCTAAGCCACTTTTGCATCCTCAACTTTCCTACGGAATATGGGACAAAAGAAGCAACCCCAAAACAAACCCTTCCTTTTTGTCCAAATACAAACTTCTAGATGAGCAGGAAACATTCACATCTGTCCAGCTGTACTTTACTAAAGCAAACCTAACATTTGAAAATCTAGGCAAATTAGAAGCTGATGACTCCTTTCACATATTTGTGTTTTATTTCAAACTCTTTTAAATATCAAGCTTTTCTAGCATATCAAAAGATGATTTTAATACTTAAATATTGAAATTACATATATATATTATATATCTCTCCAAGAACATTACTGATATACAAAGCAAGGTTTGCTTGCCAACTCTGTTATTCCTTTCCACACTTCTCCTCCCCACAACCACATCCAGTCTGAGATCCAGTTGCTTCCAAAGAGTCACACAGTTTGCATCAGACAACAACCTATTTGTGTTACACTCTCACAATCAAGAGTTAAACGAGGCAGCTGCACATAGCGGCTCTCTGGCCCTTGTGTCCTTCGAGTCAGGTTCCTGACTTCTCCAAGTCACAGGCCCCTTAAAGATGCTATTATATAATGAAATAAACTTACTGTTTTCTTTAACACTTTGAGAGCATAAGGCTTCTGGGTCCCCTTCTGTTTGCATCTGTACACAATGGATGTAGCACCCCTTGAGGGGGAAAAAGACAAAAAGAAAATGTTATGCTTTGGACACGAATCAAAGGGGAAAGCTCAAAAATAAGTGTCTCTTGCAGTAACCCTCATAACGGACAAGTGTTTATAAGTTCTACTATAGAACTGACCCTAGCTGTCAAGAGTACTTTTTTCTCACGACTGAATATAGTTTTCTCAGGAAATTCCAGGTTTTCTAGTCTGCTCTTTTCATCCTGCCCCATCTCTATACAAGTAACAACCTAGGGCTGTTACATTCAGCGGGCTCTGGAATAAATCTGGTTCTCAGGTGAACTTAGTTTTTGGAGGAAATCCATCCAATTTCAGAACCCCAGAGCTTTCCTAAAGGTACATATCTGGAGTAAAATAAGTCATATGGCTTCAGGGAGAGTGCTTAAGTTCAGCACTCTGTCACAAGTGTCAGAACAGTCTGTACTTCCATTACTTAGCATGGGAGCTGCTAGCCCCTCTTCTGTTTTTTTTAAACCTGTAAAGGAAAATGGTAAGAATGGACTCAGTAATTATCTTCATATATGTGCAAGGTTACTAAAAAGAGAGCATTAAAAAGCAGGAGGCCAGGTGAGGTGGCTCACACCTGTAATCCTAGCACTCTGGGAGGCCAAGGCGGGAGGATTGCTTGAGGCCAGGAGTTCGAGACCAGCCTGAGCAAGAGTGAGACCCCCGACTCTATAAAAAATAGAAAAATTAGCTGGGCATGGTGGCACATGTCTGTGGTCCCAGCTACTTGGGAGGCTGAGGTAGGAGGATCCCTTGAGCCCAGAAGTTTGAGGTTGCAGTGAGCTATGATAATACCACACCACTGCACTCTAGCCAGGGTGATACAGTGAGACCCTGTCTCAAAAAAAAAAAAAAAAAAGCAAGAAAGTGTGGTCCAAATGCTTCCACTCCACACATGAAGCAAGAAAGTAGGAGAAAGAGACAGAGACAAAAAGAGGCTTACAGAACAAACAGGCTTAAGTTTCAACTTCAGAAGAGAACTTCTAGAAAGATTTTAAAATAAGATCAGTTTGAAGTAATCCTGTCAGACTTTGAAGATTAGGCCAAAGGATCTCTTGTGATATATTCAGTCCTATACTTCTAAAATTCTAAGTGAGCACACAGAATTATAAAAATCACATTCCCAGCTATCTAAGCACAATAAATTTTTAACAGAATCAACAGAAGTCAGAGACTGGTGTGCTGTAAATGCTAATAGTTAAGAAAAATTTTACCACATTTTTTAAAACCTTGGTAAAAGGCTTTAAAACCTTGGTAATATACACAAAGAAATGGAATAAATAAAGGTAAATATTAAATTCATTTTCCTTATTTTTAATTGCCCTAAAAGATTACTAAAGCAAAAATATTAACAATGCATTGTATTTATAGCATGTGTAGAAGTAAAATGTGTGACAACAACAGCATGAAGGATGGAAGGACGAAATTGGGAAAATACTGCTAAGTCCTTATATGACATGTTAGGTAGTATAAGATCATGGACCAGACACAGATTCCCTCTCTCACCATTTCTATTTAACATAGTACTAGAAGCCCTAGCCAGAGCAATTAGGCAAGAGAAAGAAATAAAAGGCATCCAAAACAACAAAGAAAAAATTAAATTTCCCTGTTTGCAGGAATGATACGATCATGCATATAGAGAACCTTAAAGACTTCACCAGATAACTGTTAGAGCTAATAAAGGAATTCAGTAAAGTTGCAAGATACAAAATCAACATGCAAAAATCAATTGGGTTTCTATATACTGCCCAAAAAAAAAATCAAGAAAATAATCTCATTTACAATATCATTTAAAAAAATACTTAGGAATAAATTTAAACAAAGAAGTAAAAAATCTATACACTAAAAACCATAAAACACTTATGAAAGAAATTACAGAAGACACAAATAACTGGAAGGATATCCTGTGTTCATGGATTGAAAGAATTAATATTGTTAAAATGTCCATACTACCCAAAGCAATCTGCAGATTCAAAGCAATCCCTATCAAAATTCCAATGACAGTTTTCTCAGAAATAGAGAAAACAACCCTAAAATTCCTGTGGAATAACAAAAGACCCCAAACAGCCAAAGCAATCTTGAGCAAAAAGAATAAAGCTGGAGGCATCACACTATCTGATTTTGAAATCTACTACCAAGCTGTAGTACTCAAAACAGCATGTTACTGGCATAAAAACAGATACAAAGAGCAATGGAACAGAATAAAGAGCCCTGAAATAAGGCTATACATTTATGTCAGTTGATTTTTGACAAAGATGCCAAGAACACGCAATGGGGAAAAGACAGTCACTTTAATAAATGGTGTTGGGAAAACTGGGCATCCACCTGCAGAAGAATGAAATTAGATACTTATCTCACACCATATACAAAGATCAACTCAAAATTGATTGGAGACTTAAATATAAGATCTGAAATTGTATAATTACTAGAAGAAAACATAGGAGAAAAGCTTTATGACATTGGTCTGAGCAATAATTTTTTGAATATGACCTCAAAAACACAGACAACAAATGCAAAAATAGACAATTGAGATTACATCAAACTAAAAAGCTTCTGCACAGCCAAGGAAAAAATCATCAGAGTGAAGAGACAACCTACAGAACAGGATAAAATATTTCCAAACTATATATCTGACAAGGGGTTAATATCCAAAATATATAACGAACTCAAATCAATAACAAGAAAACAGATAACCCAATTAAAAAATGGGCAAAGGGCCTGAATAGACATTTCTCAAAAGATGATATACAAATGGTCAATAGGTATATGAAAAAGTGTTCAACATCTCTACTCATCAGAAAAATGCATATTAAAATAATGATGAGATATCACTTCATACCTGTTAAAATGGCTATTATTAAAAAGATGAAAGGTAAGTCAGTCCCGGTGAGGACGTGGAAAAAGGAACCCTTGTACACTGTTGGTGGGAATGTAAGTTAGGACACGCATTATGGAAAACAGTACAGAGTTTTCCCAAAAAATTAAAAATAGAACTACCGTATGATCCAGCAATCCAACTACTGGATATATAGCCAAGGAGAATGAAATCAGCATGTCAAAGACATAGCTGCACTCCCATGTGCATTGCAGCACTATTCACAATACCCAAGCTATGGAATCAACCTATGTGTTCATCAATGGATAAATGGATAATGAAAATGTGATCAAAAAAATAAATAAAAGAAAAAATAAATAAAAATAAGAAAGGAAATGTGATTTATATACACAATGAAATATTAAGCCTTTAAAAATGAGGAAATATTGTCAGTTATGACAACATGGATGAACCTGGGGGACTTTATGTCACGTGAAATAAACCAGGCACAGAAAGACAAATACTGTATGATCTCACTAACATATGGAGTCTTAAAAAGGCAAACTCATAGAAGCCAGAGAGTAGAATGGTGGTTACCAGAGGCTCAGGAGTGGACAGAATGGGGAGATGAGACATTGGTCAAAGAAAACAAAATTTCAGTTAGCCAGGAAGAATAAGTTCAAGAGATCTATTATACAACATGTTGACTATAGTTAATAATAATTCACTGTATACATCAACATCACTAAGAGAGTAGATTTTAAGTATTCGCACCACAAAAAAATATATGTGAGCTAATGCATATGTTAATTAGCTCAATTTAGTCATTCCACAATGTATACATATTTCAAAACATCACGTATACCATAAAAATATGCAATTTTTATTTTCAATCAAAAAAATTTGAACATATACTTCACCAAAGAAAATATATGGATGGCAAATAAGAATGCGGAAAGATGCTCAACATTATTAATCATTAGAGAAATGCAAATTAAAATCACAAGGGGATAGAACTACACTCTGTGAAAGGTGATCATACGAATTAGGACATAATTGCCATACTCAACCAACATAGAGTCGAGAGGCCAAGGGGAAAAAGCATTCAAGACACATACATTGCTCCAAAAATGTAATTTGCTGCAAGTCTGGCTGCTGAAACTGCCTGTGGTAACCTGAGACCAGTTTTATTTGTAGCTGATGAAATAACTTGCTACAACTCTAGAACTAATTTTGCCCACTGCAGTCACTCACCAGTCAGAGCTTGCCAGCTCTCCAGAACCTTATAGTGCAAACGAACTTCCTCAAAAAGCAATATATTACAGTCCTCCTTCTTCATAAAACCTCCAACCTTCTCTTTGTTCTTCAGATCTACCAAAGACCACCCGGTCTGTGTATATGCCCCAAACTGCAATTCTCTCTTTCCAAATAAAATGTTTAATTTAGAGATTCATTTCTACATTTTTATTTTGACTTCAACAACATTTATTTGAATGCCTTAAAAAAAAAAGTCTGGTGAGGATGCAGAGCAACTCAAACTCTCATACATTTGTGGCGGGAATGCAAAATGTGCAGCTACTTTAGAAAAGAGCTTGGCAGTTTCTTGTAAAGTTAGGCATATCATACAGCCCATCTATCTCACTTCTAGGAATTTACTCAAATGAGACAAAAAGTATGTTCCCTAAAAACTGAACATGAATCTTCATAGCAGCTTTATTAGTAATGGCCATAAAACTAGAAACAGTTTCAATATCCCTCCACTGTGAAATAGATTAACAATTTGTAATACATGGATACAGTGAAATTCTACCTAGAAATGAAAAGGAATGAACGAGGGTGCACACAAATTAGATGAATCTCTAGTACAGTATCTCAGGTAAAAGAAGCCAGGCTCAAAAGGCTTTATACCATATGACTCCATTTATATTATATTCTTGCAAAGACAAAACTATAGGGACAGAGAGTATTTATATCAGTGGTAGTCAGGGGCCCACAGGTTAAGGAAGGATTGACTACAAACGTGTATGGGGGAATTTTTTCACATGATGGAACTGTTGTGTATCTTGATTGTGGTAGTGTTTACACAACTGTATACGTTTGCCAAAACAGGCAAAACTGTGCAATAAAAAAGGTGAAATTTACTATATGTAAATTACACCTTAATAAAAATACAGTAAAAAAAAACTTTCCAGGAAAGCTATATTGTTTAAAGACAAGATTAAAAACCATATTACCAAAATGTAGCCTATAGCGTTCAACCTATTCTATTTTCATGTCATAGGAACTGATAAAATTTTAAAAAAGAAAAAAGAGAAGAAATGAAAAAGAAAGTGATATGCAAACAGAAGACAACCAAATCCAATCTTCATTTTTATACCAACTGAAAAATTGACATTACTCAAGAATTCATGTAAAAGGAAATATACTAAATAGCATCCATTCCTTAATTTCCTCATCACATTAAATTAACCTATTAAGTTTGAGGTTGCAGTGAGCTATGATCACACCACTGCACTCCAGCCTGGGTGACAGAGTGTGGCTCTTTAAAAAAAAAAATTAACCTATCAATAATTTCAATATATAAATCTTTGTCTTAGCAAAGCTTTTGAAAAAAATTAACAAAATACATTTTTGATTGCTCAACCTCAGGACACAAGTATACTAGAAATAACTTTTTAAAAGCTGGAAAGAGTAAATTAAAAGAACAGAACAGCCTAAATAAATTGATGTGAAAATAACAATTCAGTAATTTCTCAAAAATATAACCTATATTCTTTGCTGAAATTATATGGTTGACTTAAGTGTGTAAATATAATTTTATAAAGGAATAATATTTTCAGTGTGTTTATATAAAAATAAAAACTACTTTGGCATAAAGCACATTAACAGTTAATTTTTAATGCAGAAAAAACATTTTATACAGTATTGCATCTTGATTTCAAAATAGGATATATAAAGAGAGAATCCCCATAAAATAGCCTGAGGTCCAAAGGAAGCAAGGAGATTATAGGTTAGAGGATATTACATTTATGGAGTTATTCAACTGAAAAAAAAAAAAGCTTCACTGCTCATGTCTGTTCATTCATAACATATTCTTCAACAAAAAGACCAAGATGTTTCAAGTATAAAGTCCTTTGCTAACACATTCAGGACTACCTAGTATAGGAAGCAGTTCTTCATCCTATAGTTCACCTTTACACGTTCCTTATGCCCACCACATGGGGAACAATGATCAATTTTTTTTTCATCACTCTCTTAACAGACTTTTTCTTTTCTTTTTCATAATATTACCCCTTGGCTCTTCCCATCTCCTCTCCTTTCTTGTTTGAAAGAAAGAGAAATTGGTTTAAGTTTACTTTTTCCTCCAAAAGAAATCCAGGTTAACTGTAAACCTAACTGTTTACTCACTAGCTGAGAGATTGACACCCAGATGCATTCAAAGGGCCAAGTAGAGATAAAATCTGATTCAAAATGGAAGCAGGAAGTCTGAAGTCTAAAGTCTGGATTTAGATTAATATTTCAGGGAATTAAGATAAGATTACACAATGTTCAGACAATTTAGCATCAAGGATATTCTCCTATTAAGGGAGGTTATAAATCAGAGACTGGCTTTCTGGGAGAGGACCTACTGGGACATTTGTGATCATTTGGAGGAAAGCAATAGAGCTTGGCTTTCCTTGCCATCATACCTATGATTTGCTCTTTGGAAATGCAAGAGAACTTCAAATACAGAGTCTCTTAAAACATAGAAGCCTGGAGGTACTATTGACTACTCTGTTTTTTGGTTTCAGTGGTGTCTCTGCAATGATATGCTTCATAGCCACGTAAAATCATCTTTGCTAAGATTGTATAATAAGCCTTTAAAGAATTTTACTTTTTTTAAATGGCAGGTATCTTGAAATGGAACCAAAGAATCTTATCTTCTTCTAATTTTGAAGGTGCTTGGTTAACGAATACAGTTATGTCAAAATATTAATTATTTTTAAACATTTCAATGCATTTAATTTTGTTCTTTTGTTTTATTTTGCGTTTGATTTTTGAAAGTTTTTATTTTCAGTGTATGTACATACAGGAAAAATCCTCATAATGCTCATTATGAAAAGGTCTAAAAGCAAAGCTGTGATTTAAAAGAACTGTCAATCATAGGTTGCAGATAAGTATGCAACTCCATATATCATCACATTTCTCCTACATGATTGACTTGCTATTATTTAAGAAGCCTATTCTTTTCATTGATTCTTAGATTAGATGAATTATTAAAGACGCCTGGTTATAACCTCAAAATTGATTCTTCTTAGGGGTGAAAGTAGAGTCACATTCAGGAACAGATGTCTGAAAAAAGTCAAAGTCTGTAAGTGTTTAACGTCAGCATACATCTTGCCCCATTCTAGGATAGTTTTTCATTGTTTCCTTCTCCATTTCTGTCAGCTTGCAACTCCTCAATGCTCTTCAACACTAGAGTGCTTCAAGATGTTCTTTGGTTACCAAAGCCAAAAAAATTTAAAAAAAAAAAAGAACTTTAAATCAACAAAGAACAGGAGGACAACTGCTCAGACGATTTAATTACTGATTTGGCATTTGCAGTCTACAACTTGAAGAATGGCTAACCTTCAGAATTTAGAAGTTGCCATTAGACCTGGCAGTTTCCCAAGTTAGTTACATATTATAGTCCTACAGTAAATCTCAAAAATACCATGTCAAGGAATGATATTGAACCCGAGATCTTAAGACGTGCCCAAGCCCAAGGTTTTAATAAGTTTGGGGTCAAAGTTTGCCCATAACTGCACTCTCCCTTCTAAGGTTCATTCACTTGCTGAATCCTGCAGGGAGCAAGGATAAGCACCTCACTTCGTGTTATCTCATGTCCTCCTTACTCGGTGCCTTAGATTGACTCCTCTGGCTGTCTCCCAGATACATTCTTTATTTGTTGTTTCACCTTAATGTTAGCTTACTCCACATTCACTGTCTTACAGGTATAATTCTTGACCAGTATTTCCTTCTTCAAGACCTTACATTAGAAACTACTTACATTTCAACTCTGCTCATCAAGTCTAACTATGAACCATTATATTCTCCACTGTGTGGCTCCAGTTGCTTTATTGCCTACTAAACAATTTCCTTAAGTTGTTGCCTAACAGCAGCTAGTTGTAACTTTGGTCCCAGCACCTGGATCTCTGCAAGGACTGGCTTAAATATGACTCCTCTTGTTTCAGGAATTTAATAAAACCCCTGTTCTATGATAAACTAAAAGCTTAAGAAGCTTTGGAATCCAAATGCTGAATTACAGCTACTGTAGAGTAAAGCAAAACACACAAATTATCAGGTTGACTTAAATTTATTTGTTCTGAATCACAAAGTGATATAACAGTAAAAACTGTGGAATAAATGGTTTTAATATTGTCCTTCTCTGTGTTTGCTTCAAAATATTTGATGCCTCATATTGTAAGCCATTAGTATCAGTTAATCAAACTTCTTGTGATAGTTTGATTATTTTTCTTTTCACTGTGAGTGTGTGTGTGCACATGCATGCAGCACACACAGAACCGAATTTTTGATCAACTGTTTAATGTCACAATACATTATGAGGACAGCTATGGCTCTTCTTTTTTTTTTATCTTTATCCTCCATTCTGAGGCCCATTCCCTTCTATTCTGTACCATCTACTATAATATATTTAATGTGTATCCATCTATTCCAACTTTCATACCTTCACTTAAGCTTATCACTATTAATAAGCAACATATACCGCTGTTTTTGTACACTATTTATCATAATTGACAGGAGAGCTAGTATCATACCATATATCTCAGTCCTCAATTTGTATTTTTTACTCAACATCATTTTCAGAGATCTGTCAATGTTGATTAACATGGATCTGAATAAGCCCTCTTAACTGCTGCCATTGAATGACTACATCACATTTTATTTGTTCAGTATGACTTTGATGGACAATTGAGAAAAATTATGTGATTTTTCTCCTTTTATTATCTAAATGTGGCTACTTCCACTGATCAATTATCTAACGTTAAATTAGCCTTGTATTCTTGGGATAACCTCCATTTGGTCATGGTGTATTATCTTTTTATATATTTCTGGGTTCCATTTGCTAATATTTTTAAAAGGATTTTTACATCTACGCAAAAACAAAACTATGAGGGACAGTGATCTGTAATTTTCTTTTCTTTTAATGTGTTTGAAATGATGTGGTATTAGTGTTATGCTGCCATCACAAAACAAGTGGGGGAAATGCTTTTTCTCTATTTTCTGCAGAAGTTTGCATGATATTGATATTATTTATTTCTTGAGCCTTTTGTAGAATTCACCAGTGAAAAGATCTGGGCTCTTGAGTTTTCTTTTTGGGAAGAATTTTAATAATAAATTTATTTATTTAATAGATAATAAGGTTATTTATATTTTTATTTCTTATTCTGTCATTTTTGGAAAGTTGTATTATTTAAGGACTTTTTCCATTTAATGTAATTGTTTCAATGTACTGGCCAAAAGTTGTTCTTAATATTACTTTAATATATTTTTAATATCTATATGGTTTAATATCTGTATGGTGATATCCTCTCTTTTTTTCCTAATATTGAACTTTTTTTTGCTTTGCTTTTTTGTTTTCTTGATCAGTCGTGGTAGGACTTTGTAAAATTCATTTATCATGTCAAAGGGCCAAACTTTGGCTTTTTAAAATGCTTCAATTTTTTGCTTTCAATTTTATTGATTTCTATCTTATCTTATATTTCCTCCTTTCTACTTCCTTTGAAATTAAGTCACTTCTCTCTTTGTTTTTATTTAGCTTCTTAAGGTGGAAACCTAGATCATTAATTTTAAGACTATTTAAAAAAAATCAATGCTAAAAACTTCCCTCTAAACACTATATTGGCTGTATCCCATAAATTTTGATATGTTGTATTTTCATTACCATTAAGTTGAAAATATTTACCAATTTTCCTTCAATTGTTTCCTTTGTCCAACAGCTTACTTAAAAGTGTACTGATTAATTTCCAAATATTTGGGTGATTTTTTGGATATTTTATTATTGATTTTTAATTTAATTACACTGTGATAAAAATATATGCTGTAAAGTTTGAAATTTATAGAGAGACTTATTTTACATTTAAATATAGTCTATTTTGAAGAATGGCTTATGTGGTTTTAAAAAGAATTGCGTTCTGTAGTTATTTAATGTGATGCTCCACAAGTGTTAATTAGATCAAGGTGATTGGTAGTATTATTCAAATCATGCATATTCTTTATTTTTTGTCTACTTGTTCTAACAATTACTGAGAGAGGGATGTTAAAATCTCCAGCTGTGATTATGAATCTGTTTCCCTCTTTTCTGTTGATTTTTGTTGTATCTGTTATTAGCTGCACATATATTTAGAGTTACATTTTCTTTCTGATGTATTGACCATTTTATCATTATGAAATGCCCCTTTAACTCTGGCAATGCTTTTTAAACAGAAGCTTATTTTATATAATGCTAAAACTAGCATCAGCTATTTCATTGTCAGCTAAATATAAGAAACAACTTTCTTATTCTTACAATTTGAATGGTATATCTTTTATATTCTTTTATTTTCAATTTACTTGTCTTTAAAGTTCATCTCTTGTAGGTAACATATAGTTGGATCTTGATTTTTTTTGTTCAGTTTATCAATCTCTGCCTTTGAATTGGAGTATTTAGTTCATTTACATTTAATATATTTGTGATTTGGTTACGTTTAAGTGTCCATATTACTATTTATTTTTTTAAATTTGTTTAATTTGTTCTTTATTTCTTTTTCTCTACTTTCCTGCTATCCGTTGGATTAATTATTTTAGTATTTATTACTATTCTATTTTACCAATTCTCTTGGCCTTTAAACTATATATCATTTTATTTTGTTAGTGGTTTTGTTAGTGTACTATAATCTCAGGATTACAGTATATATCTTAAATTATTATAGTCTATTCATAATTAATGCTATAAAATATAAGAATCTCAGAACAGAAATTCCAATTACCACCTCCCTTTCCTTCTTTATCCTTTGGACTATTATTGTCATATATTTTACTGCTATTACTTGGTTTTACTTTAAATAATCAGTTGTTTCAAAAGGTAGTAAGAGAAGAATAAACAAGAGTCTTATATTATCTACATTCTTTTATTTCCAATAGCCTTCACTCATTCCTATAAATCTGAATTTCTATTTAGTGATATTTTACTTCAAACTAAAAAACTTCTTTAGCATTACTTGTAGTCCATGTGTGCTGACAATAGAGTCTCTCAGTGTTCATTTGTTTAAAATGTCTTTATTTTACCCTCATTTTTGAGACATATTTTAACTAGATATATAATTCTGGGCTGACAGATTTTTATTTTTTCCCCCCCAACTTTAAAAATGTTGTTCCACTGTTTTCTGGCCTCCATTGTTTTCTGATGGGACATTAGCTATCATTTGTATCATTGTTCTCCTATATACAGATGCTCCTTGACTTATGAAGGGGTCCCAATAAATACATCATAAATCAAAAATATCATGAAGTAGAAAATGCATTTAATGCTGGCAACCCAGAAGCTGATCCCCAATTTATGATGGTTCAACTTGTGATTTTTCAATTTTACCACACTGCAAAAATGATATGCATTCAGCAGAAACCATAATCCCATTGTATACTCTGTGATTTGTGATGGGATCACATCCTGATAAGGCCATCATAGAGTTAAAATATCATAAGTAGAGGACTGTCTGTATATCATATCTTCTTTCTTTGGCTCCTTTTAAGATTTTCTCTTTATCTTTGGTTTCTGGATTTTGATGATATGCTAGGCTTGGTTTTCTTTGCATTTATCATGTTTGTTGCTCAATGAACTTCTTGAATAAGTAATGTTCTTTACCAAATTTGGAAAATGCTTTCCTACTATTTCTTTAAACATTTCTTTCCTGCCCAATTCTTTCTCTTCTCCACCTGAGACATTTATTCCATGTATGGTAGCCTCTTGATATTTTCCCCCAAGTTATTGAGGCTCTGTTCCTTTTTACCAATTGTTTTCCTTCCTATTCTTCAGATTGGATAATTTCTATTGATTTGTCTTCAAGTTCACTGACCACCTCACTTCAAGTTCACCTGAAGTTCACTTTTGCAGCCTTCAATCCAATCTTAAGCCTATGAATTTTTAATTTCATATAAGGTACTTTTCAATTTGAAAATTTCCATTAGGCTGTTTTTTATATTTTCCATTTCTGTGCCAAAATAGTCTATATGTTTACTCATTATGGCCATATTTTGCTTCATGTTCTTGAATGTATTTACAACAGTTGTTTTATAGTCCTTATCTGCTAATTCTAACATCTGGATCATATCCAAATCTATTTTATTAACTGCTTTTTTTCTCCCCTGATTATAGATCACAATTTTCTGCTTCTTTGAATGTCTAGCATTTTTTAAACTGTGTGATAAACATTTTAAAATGATACACACTAGGGAGTCTGGATTATGTTATCTTCTTTTAAACAGAGTTGACTTTTTTTAGTAGTAGGCAGTTAAACTGCTGACAAATTCTTTTGTTCCTATCAAGCTTGGTTTTATTTGTTATTAGGGAAGATCTATTTGAATTTTGATCTTGGTCCTATGTCATGGCCCTTGCCCTAGGATGTGGTCCTTCCTCCTGAGGTATGATCTTTCTGAGGTCTCACTCTGAGGTGGTCAGTGATGTCTTTCCACCCTGGCTTGGCCAGAGGTTTAATGTCTCCAATTGTACATGCCTACCTACCCTCTTATATCTCTGTTAGCTCTCAACCCCTCCACAGTTGCTCTGCTTAGCCTCGTAAGTCTCACTGTACACTGTCGCCAGTTAGAGAGCCAAGGTAAATGTGGTACTCACTTGTGTTTCCCTTCTCTCAATGATCACAGCCCTGTATTGCCCATTGTTCAGTGACTGAAAACAACTGTCTCATGCATTATGTCAAGATTGCTTACAAAAGAAGGGCAAGTGTAGTACCTGTTACTCCATCATTGCCAGCAGCAAAACTCTTCCCTTACAGTCTTAATTTGTATCACCTTAAAAATGTTGTTTCTTTTTTACATTATTGTTGCAAAACAGAAAAGTAGGCCAGGCACAGTGGCTCATGACTGTAATAATCCTCGCACTTTGGGAGGCTGAGGCGGGGGGATCACTTGAGATCAGGAGTTTGAGACCAGCCTAAGTAACATGGTGAGACCCCTGTCTCTACTAAAAATGGAAAAATTTAGCTGGGTGCAATGGTGTGCACCTGTAGTCCCAGTTACTCTGAAGGCTGGAGCAGGAGATCACTTGAGCCCAGGAATTGGAGGTTGCAGTGAGCTATGATGACACCACTGCACTCTAGCCTAGGCAACAGAACAAGACCTTGTCAAAAAAATTAAAAAAAAAGAAGCAGGCATGGTGGCATGTGCCTATAGTTCCAGCTACTTGGGAGGCTGAGGCAGGAGGATCAGTTGAGCCCAGGAGTTCCAGGCCACAGTGAGCTATGACCATGTCACTGCACTGCAGCCTGGATGACAGAGTGAGAACCTGTCTCAAAAAAATAAATAAATAAATAATTTAAAAAAGAGAGAGAGAGGAAAGTAATATGTTTATTCTTTATGCATTTAGGAGTAAATTACAAATGTTGACAAAACTTATGATTGAAGGAGATTAGCAAATGATAAATCTATAAGGTCAGAATTAAGAAATTCCCCTTTAGCATTCCAGGCAGCTTTTTAAACATCAGCAGCATCTGTTATTGTTTCTGGAGAAGAAAAGCATTTTGAGGCATGAGATATAATTATATTATGTCAAAACACTGTGCTCAAGAATTTTTCCTGTTGAATAGATGATCAAACAGACATTTTGGGACAAAATAACTAACCCATTTTAGATTACAAGCCTTGAGATAACCCCCACTGCTGCTTCTAAAGGATTATGTGTCTGAGAGCTATACCAGATGGCTGATACAGACAAGGAAGAGATTTCATATCCCCCAGCTATGACTTAGGCTTGTCACTGGCATTCAATGACATCTAACATTTAATATTAAGAAACTGTAAGGATTGGATGTCAGTAGGATCACTCCTTCATCAAGAGGCTTGGCAGAGACAAGGCTGGTGGCTTATTTAGCACACAGATGTGTTTCATTTGGCCTGAACGGGGTTGTTTTGTTTCTTTTTTTTAATGTTGAATGTCTTGCTAACATTTAAAAATTGAAAGAATTCACCAAAAATTCACATTTCCATTTTCTCTCGAGTCTGGCAAAACTAACTCCTTACTTGTGTCCAGCAGCATTGGTGAGACCTGAATAGCAACTGCCTGTTTAGAGAAGGCCTGTGGTCCCCTCAGCAGCGTCACACATTTACACCCCCTCCCAGCTCCTGCTGGCATACACATTTGCCTCCTCCGATCTCATGAACACCCAGGAAGTGGGAGTAGCTGGTAACCAAAGCAGAGAAATGTCTAAAGTCTCCCTTCCAGAGGTGCAGGTGGGATTATCAATTACTAGAACTTTTTCCATGTCTCTTCTTTACAATTCAGTTTAGTGTTCAGGAGTCCATGATTATTATTTCATTTCACTGAATCAAAGATACTGTTGATATTCAGAGGTGTCATTATGCTATGACCATTTAAAAAAAAGAAAAACTGCTACCAATTTAACTATGACATTTCATGGACTGCAGAATGCACCCTGATTGCAGAGATGTTAAAATGTGAAAGACTGCACATTTTAATATCAATTAAAAATGGTAATAAAATAGTACCACATATTAATGCTTTCTAAGTTACAAATCAATTTCAATTTCTATCATTTCCATTCTTATTCCATAGCCTCTTAAATGGGCTCCCGGCCTCTAGCCTTATTCCTCATCAGTCATCCTCCATTCTATTATTGGAATGATCTTTCTAGAACAGAAATCTGACCATGACTACCCCTTGTGCTTACTATTCCCATGACAGTGAGAAGGATCCAGTGTTCTCAGAATGTCACGTGAGCCCATGCACCATCTTGCTCTTCTTTTTTCTGGTCTTATTTCCTCTTGTCCTCCCTTTTGTATCTAGCAACATCAAATGAGTATTTTTTTTTTATTTCAAAATATTAAGGGGGTACAAATGCTTTTATTACATGGATACACTGTATAATGTTGAAGTCAGGGCTTTCAATGTGCCCATCACCAGGAAAATTCAGTGGGTTTTTGAGCATGCTGCCCTTTTTGTTCAAATTAATTTTCTGATGAACAAAATTTTAGTCATTCTTTAATTCAGCACAATCGCCACCTCTGAAGAAATACCTTTTATGGTATACATATCAAATTCTTTTTATCCCATCCTAGACTCATTGGAAGCTAGCTTAGGCCACTTCTACACCTAATATCTGCTTTGTGATTTATTCACATGCATGCCTATCTAAACCAGAATTTGCAAATAGCCATCTCATAAGTTGATTCCATTCTTCAGTTACATTTTGCATACAAAATGTTTAGAAAATTTTTTGAATTGGATGTCAACATTAAAAATAGGCATATTTTGCATTTTATATTTTAAGAAAACTTAGCTTTCAATCTAGCTAGCATTCCTAGATAACCACAATCAGCTGAAGGTGGCAGAGGCTGCCCCATTAATATTGGGCATGCTTTCTACAGTGTGTCAAGGAACCCAACAGTCTCTGTGATTTTTAATACATTTTTTAAACTCATTTACAACACAAGGCTGGCCTCTGTAAGCATTAAAATTAGCCATTTTTATTACGAACTGGGAACTTCTTGAATTCAGGGAGCACCTTAACTGATCTATGTCTCCTGGTGCCTAGCACAGGGTCTGACATTAGAGCTGGAGTTCAAGAAATATTTTACAGATTGACTTGAATAATCTGATATGATAATCACAACAGTCCAGCAAAAAGGCAAGATAGGTATTATGATACACAGTTGATAAAGAAACCACAGTTTGGGAAGTTAATGTCTTGTTCAAAAAGACATAATTGATAAGGGGCAGAGCTAAGACTGAATACAAATCTCTATTCTATGTCTCAGGATTTCTCACTAAGACATACAGTGTCTTGTGACTATCTATCCAGATGGGTCATGAAACCTCAATAGTTTTTCAATTGATAAGTCAATCACTACACCTTCTATATCCCCATCATTACAGAGCATATTGCACATTGCCTTGTATTGTAGTCAATTGTGTGCAAGTCTCCCCAAGATGACTTGAGGGTGAAGGCTTGTGATAAGCCAGTACCTTTCATATAGTAGACGTGCAGTATTGGCTTGAAGAATTAAAATAAATGAATAACTCCCTAATTCTTACCACGTCTATCAGAACAATGCCTTAAACCCTATATGAAAGGAAAAGAATAGGAGGAAAGGAGGAGGGAAGGAAGAAGAATATTGTTATAAAAGAAGAAAAATAAAAATACAGTAAAGATTCCACTTGCACCTAGTTATTGTATCCCATCTTTATCAACAATATTTGTCATCATAAAACCAATAAAATCATGCTGTTTCTAATCTATTTATGATTTAAGGTGTTACCTACATTATCCTCATACTTATTCTTTAAGATATTTGTATTTGTTTCCACCAAGTCGTAGCCAGCTCCCTCTTTGTTAATGCACTCATCTGTTTCCTTCATTAAGGCCAGATGATTTGTTCCATTAGTGATATTTCATCACAATTTAAGAGTCCATCATGCAATTTTAAGTGACACTGCTTTTCTGGACAGTGTTGTCTAAGTTGAATTGCCTTGAACTGATAGCAGAGCTTGGTATTTCCAGTTTGTTGCTGCCCCCCAACTCCAATAATATCTTCTTTCTACCACCCCTTAGGTAGTAAAGTTCATAAGGAAATAAAATAATTGTTCTGCATGTTTATGTTAAGGTGATCAGTCCTAAAAGAGTCTTATGCTTTATAAACAGTATTAAATGAGCCTTACTTCACTTATCTCAGAAAACTATTTTATTATCTGACAATTTCTGGGACTGGCACAGGGTACTGCTGGGTCCTGTGGATCATAAAGAATTGTGATTCAGCTAGCTATATGTTTTACCAGCTTTAAATCCAAATATGGAAAGTCTGATCACCATTCTGGGACTATTACTTAGCCATTTGTGTCACAGATAAATAAGGTACTTTCTTCTAATGCATTTATTAAATTATGCAATATACTTCCATAAACCAACCATTACTATTTATAACTACCTTCTTGTCATAAAATGAAAAGCTAAGGTATAAAGAGATTAAATAACTTGTGTAAATTGAATCAAATGCTTCAGTTTTCTCTGCATTTAGTACAAATCTACCTTTCTTAGCAATCTATCTTCATACACTCTACTATAAGATAACCTTTCAATATTTTTATACTTTTTTAAAACATTATTCCACTGGTTTTAAGATTCTGTATTCTAGATTTATTTGAAAAGAAAATATAATATTTACATTTAGGCAATAGAGAACCCCTTGTTCAAAAATTATTAAAATTTCAACATGACCATGGCAGAGCATTAAACCAAGTGTGGAGCCCTTTCAAGCACAGGAACCTGTGGGACTGCATAAGTCACATGCCCATGAAGCCAGCCCTGACCAGACACAAATCATTTGGCCTCCTTGACCATCAGATTGCTCATCTACAAAAATTGCATAATCATATCTGCCTTATCCACCTCATGGAGTCATTGCAAGGATCACATAAGTTCAAACTCTTTGTAGGCTCTAAAACACTTTAAAAATAGAAATTTGTGTTACAATTATTGGCTGACACACATGATTTTTTTTTTCATTTATTTAACATATACTGTATTATAAAGCACTTCCTACAGGCCAAGCTCAAAATGAATGAGTACTGCTTATTCCCCTATGAAAAACCAAATTCTTCTTTAAACAACAAGCTTTATCATGATTTTATACCATTCGTATACTTACGGAAGTTAACAGTAACATACTCCACGAAACAAGGTATGTTACTATACCTGCCTAAGCACAAATGGGTGCCTTACTAATCTAAGCTGCTTCAAATAATTATATAACACGACTCTGAAATTTTACATTCTTTTTTGGCACATCCAGAGTCTCTGCATCGGCCTACCCCATTTCACAACTCTCCCTCCCTAGTTTCTGGGTAGAAATTCTCTCAGCACTTTTTCTTATCAAATGCATTAATATTTATTTCTTCTTGCTGATACTGAGTTTATGAAGAGGGAAGCAGTGTCTCTTCAATTCTGAGCTCATGTCTTTTTGGCAGGATTTCCTATCTTGTGGGATGAGGGCTTTTGTTTGCTTGTTTGTTTTTTAGATGCCTCTTCGGTAATTTTCCTGCATTTTGCTTTTGGGGCAAAAGCAAAGGAGAGGGGCTTGAACCAGCTAGAAATTTCAAAATGAATTCCTATATGTTCTTTTTTTCTATTTCAGAATATTACAGGGGTACAAATGTTTTGGTTATATAAATTGCCTTTGCTCCTATATGTTCTTGATCCTCAAAATACATCAGAATTCATTCACAAAAACAACTCAGTTTTTAGCAAGGAGTTAAAATGTCCTCACTCTTTGTTCTGGTTTTGTCCTCAACCAGTCTTCCAGGGCATATTTAAATTGCTATGAAACAGATCAGAATATTGCTATTCCTATTCTTGAAAATGTAATATTAATTGAAATTATAGATTCCTTGCTCCCAGTGTTTTATCAATGTTAGTAAAGCGTTGAGACTCCACGAGCTCCTATCCCTTTTTCATTGTAATAATATAATCATAACGGTAACATAAGAAAACCATTTTTTAAAAAAAGTAATTTAAACAAATAATGGAGTCCTCTACACCTACGGAGAACACTTGTCTGTGCATCTTTGCGCTCTTACTTCAACATCCATTTAAAGCTAAGTGTCTAGTCCTCAGAGCTGGAAAAAGATCAGTCACTCAACATCTATCAGAAGCTCAGAGTTAAAAGAAAAAGTAACCTCAGGTGTCCTAATCTTCAAAGAAAAAGAGAAGGAAAAGGAGGTTACACCTCAAAGTGTGTTTCCAAATGTTAGATTGAGGCTCCTGGGCAAATGTCTGTGGGGTGGGACTAAATGGTTGAGAACAGTTAAGTAGGACAGTGGTGATCACACAAGTACCCCGAACTGAAACCACAAAGGCTGGTCACAAAAAAGGAACTGAGCTGATCCTTCATCTTTCCTAGGGGACTGGCGACACCTCCTGCCCTGTTACTGTGGAACAGGAATGGCCAAGGGAGGTTGGGGAAAAAGGATTGGAGTATTAGATCACATGTCAGGGCTTTGATGTGATTAGAAATTATTGAAAATACCTTGGGAGAACGTCAATTTCCTCTTTATTATTGGTAATGTTTGCTTCAGGTCATGAAATAATTTGAGTTGTCCTAAAATGCAATCTTTAATGGCTAAAACGTCTGTTCTGCTTCTCACATTAATTAGAAATGGCATCAAATTATTGCCTAATGGACCAAATAAAATAATAAACTCTTTTGTGTCCTCTTTAACTTTAATCTTAAATTTCCAACCTACCTCCTGAAGAAAACAGGCATGTGTAATGTATACAAAAAGGATTCTGGCCACGGCATTGCAGCCCTTTATAATCATCCAGGTGGCAATTAAAATTATCTAGCAGAAGAAGCTGCCACTGGCTGCAGACTGGGAAAAACTGAGAATGAGCCTTTTCAACAAAATGTGGTAGAATTTGTCTAAACATTGCCAAACAGAAAATCATTTTTTTCCAAGCTTGTATTTATTTAGCTCCTCCTACACACCATGGGGGAAAAGAATTAGAGAATTTAAGTCTTAGAAGAAAAGAGACTGAGAATGAGGTTTAGAGTTTCTTCATATGCAAAAATTGGAGATCTTAATCTTCAACAACTAAGATTGCCATTACGGGCTGGCAAGGTGGCTCCTGCCTGTAATCCTAGCGCTCTTGGAGGCTGAGGTGGGAGGATCACTTGAGCTCAGGAGTTCAAGACCAGCCTGAGCAACAGTGAGACCCCATCTTCACTAAAATAGAAAAATTAGCTGAGGCATGGTGTTGTGCACCTGTAGTCCCAGCTACTCAGGAGGCTGAGGCAGGAGAATCGCTTGCGCCCAGGAGTTTGAGGTTGCAGTGAGCTATGATGACGCCACTGCACGCTAGCCAGGGTGTGACAGAGCGAGACTCCATCTCAAAAAAAAAAAAAAAAAAAGATTGTCATTGTGATTAGATTAAATATTTTATGTGAAAGGTCCTAGCACAGCGCCAGGCATATAAATGGAGCTAAATGACTTTTAATTTCCTTCTTTCTTCATGACTTTATCTGATTTCAGAATTCCAAGTGAAGACTAACCTAATCAGATAGACAACAAAATCATTAATAAATGAGCTTGCCCCTGTTCTGTTCACCACCTACAATGTTAGTATTTCAAATTAATCTGAATGAATCAATATTCATTAAACCGCACCAGCCAAATAGTACATAAAATTATAATAGCTGTTTTCTCCCTAATCAATTGAAAAGCTAATGCTAGCAAGACTCTCTAATTATCTGTGCAAACAATGGCCTTTGCTGATCAATTTTGAGAAGGAAAGAAAACTTTTCAATTAACAGTTTTCATCTTGAGGAACTCTGGCCAAAAGTTCACCCAAATGCATATACATTTCAAATAAAGTAGGGAAGAATTTGCCAGTTGATCCAGCAATAAAGAAGATAAATTATTTATCAAGAAAACAAGTATCTTAAACAGAAACAGCCATGTGGAGCCATAATATGTTATCTATTTGTCATATCATTTTGCTATTGCATTATCTTTTCCTTGATAAAATACTTCTTTGATATCAAATCCATCTATCTCCAAAATTACATTTTATCATCTAAATTGATATTAAATCCTTTTCAAAATGTCAACATTGAGAAAGCATTTTTAGTTGTTTCTGGATCATTTTTAACAACAATAAAATCTCCCATAATGGTAAATGTCAACTTTCTCCATTTGCATTTTGTTCATTATGAAGATGGAAATACTATTTTTGACATATTAACAAGACACTTATTGGATGGTATTAATGGTTTTCAATAGTATTCAAGAACAGAAATAAAACACAAAATCGCATCAAGGTGTATCATTGTATTGATAAGAACTAATTAATTAGTTCATTAGCTTCTGTAGATTTTTAACTACCAGATTTTCAAAGTTCTCAAAATACCAGGAAAATATTATAAAAAGATTATGGAATATGTTTGTTCCTTTTCTGAATTAAAGGCACTATTAAATTTGTCGGTCAATTATAAAGCAAACTTTTGGAATGTAAAATGAAGATTACGGAGCAAATAAAGAGCAATGCTTTACATTTTTGTTATAAAATTGGGTTGTGATATGCTTCTTACTAATAAATGGATTTGCAGATCTATGATTGATTGCAAAAATGTTAGAACTGAATTAAAACATGACTTTCCATCATACGGATTTCGATGTGCTGTTGGTCATATCTTATCTGGATTTGCATAAAGATGGAAAAGGTGAGTCTTCATGAGTAGTTTCAAGAGCACCAAAAGGTATCACTAACTCTTCCTTAAATTTACATAGCCTAAGACTAACCAAATCCCACATTTAAAACAAATTCTACTCTAAACACCAACCATATCTTATATATTAAATAGATGCATTCCCCAAAATGTCATAGCTGTTTGTTTAATAATAAATTACTTTTTCCACTAATTTCTAATACACTTTTGAGGAGTGGATTCTATAGAAAAAAAATTATCCTAATGGGGAAAAAAGGCACACACTTAAGAATTCTAATATTCACTACAGTGAAGATTCTACTTTTATAATTTTATATGCCCATACAATTACTGTAAGAAATTACTTAAAAGAACAATTGATTCACATGACCTCACACATCATTTAAAAGAGTATATATTGAAGTTAGGTCCAATTTCATTGTCTTCCTTTTTGACTCCACAACAGTAAAATATGTAGTATTTTACTAACAGTAAAATTTTATTAACAGTAAAATGGTTAATATGGTATTAACCACTTTGCACACATCATTTCATAACAATAACCTACGTGAGGAGACGGGAAGATTGAGGTTTCAAGAGCTAAAGTAACACGACCAAGGTCGCAGAGCTTACATGTAGTGGGGAGGGAGCACTTGAATTAAGGTCCAGTCTGGCTCCATCTCTTATGTTTTCAGCCACTCTGCTTTACTTATTATCATCTAGACTCTGATTTGCATTATTGATACTTTTGAGAAAAGTTGTGTGGATATTCATATTTTTAAGTATAATGACATATTAGTTGATGGAGTTTCTAACAGACCTTTCAATAGAAGGGAAAAATATTTCAAGCCTTAATTCTATTAGTGAAGAGACTCCCACACAAAGAACAGTGTGAACTCCTAGCTTGGCTGCTTCTTGATATAGAGACATCTTTGTTGTCATAAGTGGGGGTGGGGAGGAGGTGCGACTGGAATCTCATATGTAGAGGATAGGGATGTTGTTAAACATCCTACAATACGCAGGATGACCCCCCCCCACCTCACAAAAAAAAAATTACTGGTCCAGAATGTGAGCACTGCTGAGTTTGAGAAACCCTGGCTTAAGTTGAAACCTACCCAATTTAGAATCATAAATTGTTTAGAAACACAGGATACACAGATTAGAAGAGATACCCATTTGGTTTAGTGAAAGATCTCAAATCCTTCATAATTAGCTTAAGTTAAAGTTAACTTTTAAGTTTGCAAAGAAGTTAGTTTTAATCATATTTGCTCAATGAAGGAAAAAGGGAAGACCTCATTACAAAGTGAAGTCTCCAAAATGTCTATTGTAGCCAATGTTCCAAAGATTGCCCCATTGAAGGCACCAATATGAGCTTAGGGGCCCTCCACTGACAAATCACATTAACCAATGGAGTTGTTGACCCTCATCTCATTCCTGCACTATTTTAAACTTAGAGACATCTCTGCATTTCTTAGACTGGTTCAGAAGATTTAGAAGGCATGGCCTGAAGAATGCTATTTAATCTGTGGTTGAATTATCATCCATTTGTGTCCTGAAATTTCTGGCTGCCACTAGAAATTCCAGAATATCTCATAAGGAGAAGTCAAGGAAGCCTCTGGATATTCTGACTCAGTATACTAGAATAATAAGAAACATAAACAAATCCAGGTCTCTTGGAAGACAGCGACAACTAACACTCAATAAGCAGTTACTCCTGACCAGGCACTGTGTTATGCTCTTTACATATGTTATCTCATTTAATTCTCAGAACAACTTTATAAGCTAGCTATTTTAATGATCATTTAAATAGGTAAAGCCCAGTGAGGTTACTTACTTGCTCAAGGTTGTATAATTAGTAAGAGGTAAATCTGGAACTTGAACCCATTTCTCTTTAGTATTGGAGTCTATACCTACAATTGCCATGATGTCTGGCTTATTTGGTGATCCCTCAAATGCAAATCCTCTGGGCATCTACGAAGAGTCCTCCACTATGGTCTTAAGGTCCAGCACCCAGTTGCACAAGAAGCATTTGTGTCAGGTTACAGGGTGCATAACCCTGCAATGAAATAGAGGTATTTCCTGGAACAAACAAGTTCTTTCTATGAAACTCATAACTAGAAAATGAAGAAATGTGCTTTCCTTTAAAGAGAAAAGGACTAACATTTCTAGAACAGAAATTCAGCTCATATTTTAAGTTCTTTGACTTTTCTAAAAAATAGTATATAACTTTTAATCTGGCTTTCTATATACACCAGGAGAATCGGCAGCCAACAAACACCAAAGAAACAAAACCCAAAACCAAACAGCAACAACACAACCCCGTCTCACTACTACTGAAGACTGAGAAGACTGACAAATTATCCATGTTGATTCCCTACTGGAATGAAACCAAAGATGACAGTGACACAGCTAGTTTTATATAATATTTATGACTGTCCTTGAAAAAATAAAGAAAATTGAGAAATTTGTGAAAAATTGGGGTCTTTGAGGAAAAAAATGTCTTTGAGAAATTTATGAAGGCTTGAGAAACTTCCCATGGAAAGCAGAGAATCCATCAAAGTTCCTTTTTTGTTTAAATTATTATGGGTACATAATAGTTATATACCTTTATAGGGTACATGTGATGTTTTGATACAGGCATACAATGTGAATTAATCAAATCAGGGTAATCGGGGTATCCCTCACCTCAGGCACTTACCATTTCTTTGTGTTGGGAACATTCTACTCTTTTAGTTATTTTAAAGTATACCCTAATTTATTGTTGACTATAGTAACTTTGTTGTGCTAGCAAATATTGTTCATTCTATCTAATTATCTAACTATATTTTTGCACCCATGAACCATCCCCACTTTATCCCCCCCCCCACTTTCCTTTGGATGACAGCTCTGCCAGATGAACAGAGGGTGTGATGCGAGCTCTATACAGCCTGGATATTCCCCTATGCACCCGTGAAGGTCACAAACCGTCCAGAACAAATTGGCCTCAAATCCATTATGTAGCCTTTTCACCCTCTCCTAAACCCCTTTTCCTTCCCAAGAGAGAATGGAGCCCATGAACATATCACCTATTTAGAGTTTTTTCATACAAAGATCAATTATTCTTCAAACAGAAATCCCAGAGGTCCAAGGCAAGTATAGTATGCTCATACCAGCACTCTCTCTCAGCAAGCCTTCCCCAAAACCAGCAGCTATGCAGTGGTGACTGCCACACAGGAGCAGGTAGCCCCCTCCATCAGCCAATTTTACAAAATCTAAGGAAGAGGAACTAGAATATTTTCTTCTTTTTGCCTTGGACATAATTATAACCTGATGCCAGCTAAACTGATGCCACATCCTCTTGCAATAAAAAAGAAGGTGAGAGGAAAGTATGCGAAGGTGGACTTGGAGTTTTTCCCTTTATCCAGGCAATGCCCTGACTATAGAAAGATCATTATAATCAGATTCGTTAATAACATTCTTTTTGCACATAACCTCCACTATTTAAATTCGACTGCATTATAATGGCATTCTTAGAATGTATCAGATCCGTCATGTGCCTCCAAGAACGATGCTCCCACTGCTGTCAGATGAACATGGCTAAGGGAACTCACCATACTCACAGCCCAGAAAACTAGACAAAGCATCTCAAATGAACACAAACAAATGTGTTATGTGCTCAAAAAAGAAACATATTTACAATGCTTATTATAGTTCAACTAGTATGAAAGAAGGCCAATATACTTTCTATAATTCACTAGAATTTTCCTTAAGGGAATAGGTCAGAATATATTCTTAATCTTAAAGCTATATTGTGTTCAATAAGACAGATTGCTGAAGCATGAAAAGTAATATCAGCTATCATTGTTGAGGAGTTCCTATGTATTAAATGCCCGGCTTACCTTTTATATATAGACCCCTCCAAGCCATCTTCCACACTGCTGTCAAAGGAAGCTTGAATCTTAAAGCTGATTTTGTCATCCTCTTTTTAAAACCTTTCAATAACTCCCTATTCCCAATGGATAAAATCCAAATTCCTTAGCATGACTTACAAGGTCATCTATCTATTGGCTCATGCCGACTTTGCTATTAGTGCCTGTAACAACCTCGAGCCCTACTGAACTTCTGGTAGCCCCCGGCATCTTAATCACTATGTAACACAGTATTTATGTATCATAAAAGCATATTTATACAGGAAACACTTTATTTTATAATGAATGATACACTTATTTCCATAGAAATTACCAAACACATTAGAATGGATTTTTTTTTTGGTGGGGGGGGAGGTGGGGAGGTGGAATGGGTTGTGAAGCGGAAACAAAGCAATAAAACCAGAAAAACCTCGCACAGCCTGGGATATGGGATGGCCATGACTGACGGGCATAATTATCTCAACTTTACACCAAAAACGATGGTGTTGGAAATGCCCTGTTAGGCTATGTAAAATGTATACATCAGGGAGTGATAGTCAAGAAAGGGTGTCAGTAAATCTTGGGTTGTAGAAAACAGGACACACAAGACTGAACCCTGTGCTCTACTTACTTATTTCCTTAATCTAAGAAACCATTTTTCTATTTATTCCTAAGCATGCGTGAGATTGCACATTTATTTTCCTGCAAGTCAAGGTAACAGCCCAGCATATGTCCCTTAATCAATGTCTGCCCCCACATCCAAAGGACACTGAGACCACCACTGGTCCTAGAAATGAAATAAATTCCGAGTTTTAAGTCCTATATCCAACTCACATTTATTTCAACTCCCTTTTTAAAAATAAGCAAAGTTTTATAGAACAGACATTTTAATGAGATGATGGAAGTCAAAGGGTGTTTATGGAGGAAGGCCTTTACCATGATCCAGACCTAAAAAACTCAGTGCACAGGTGAGCAAGTTGGAATAGAAGAAATAGCCTATGTCACAGGCCACTCAGAGGAAAAGTAAAGACCACGACTAAGCAGGCAGATAATGGCTGGTAAACGGCTCAGACCAGGATCAATGCAGGAGGGGCCAAACATCAAAACTCACTCCAGGATTAAGGAGCTTCAGCTTCAATGAGACTTTATGGGGATGGTTAAATGCAGTGAAAAATGGGCACACATTCTGCCCAAGAGTGGCCAGGCCTCCCAAAGAGGGAGTGGGGTGTTGACCCCAGACCTTGAAGAGACCCACCACAAACGCACAACTTTGAATGCCTTCTCTGACATTCACCCTGGCCCCACACTCCAAAGACCTAGATCAAAGGCTTTCCTTACCTTACAACCTTCAGCCTGTTAGGTAGTTAGTGAGGGAGTCTGGGTCTCCTAAGGATGATAGTGGGCCCCCATCTTGGTACTGCCCCACCTTGATCCTTTCCCAAGCAACTGCCCTACCTGGGGTAGGAAGGGACACCCTACCAATCTGCCAATCATAACTTAGCACACCAGCTGCAAAAGGATGCAGAGGACTCTCTAGCCCACGGGTCAAGCAGCATAGGTACCATAAAGTCTGGAAAGTGACCTAGAACTCACATGCTCAGTAAGACTCACACCATATAACTCCCAACTGTCCAATCAAAGTGGTTCCATGATGACCTCTGAGTCATAAGGGAGGTCCCAATCCGGGCACTATAAAACAAGACTCAGATCATAACCAGGCCCTATTTCTTGCCCCTTCCCCTTGCTCTCCGTTTTCTACAACAATGGGTCTGGTCATCATTAGTGGCGTATGTATCACGTACTATAAACCTGTATCTTGCTCTTGCTCTATGATCTTATCTTGCTCTCCTCAATAAACTTCATTTTCATGCTTGCTTTACTTTGGTCTGTCTGGTCATTCTTAGGCATGAACGCGCCAAGAACCGACATTTCAGACTGAAACCTGACAAGCCCAGACAGAATCAATAAGACCATTCAGTTGGCATTGGATTTGGTGTGGATGCTTACTGACAATAGAATATTCTCCAGTTGCAAAGCCTTGGAATCATTAACCTACATGTCCTCAGAATGCTCTGAACCAACAGCTGTCAGAGCCTTGTGAAACTGCGTTGTTCTTTTGCGTATGCTTTGTTTATCTGAACCGACAAGACTCTAAGATCCTCAAGTCCAAGGACCATGCCTCATTCATTGATGTCTCCAGCATGGATCACAGTCCCTGGCACCTAGAAAGACCTTACTATGTTTATGACATAAAGGAAACAGTCAATGAAGTTAAACAAATACAACCATAACAGATAAACCTCAAGTGGCAAATGGAAGGTAAATTATATCTTAATCATTATATATTTCATCTACAATTAAATGTTACTTTAAAATTACTGGATGTTTAATTTTCCTTTTCCCTTCAAATAAATAAGGGGGTTTCATTTTTAGATTATATAAGGCATTTTTAATGAATTCAATATTTAGGGCTAAAGCTCAGATAATAAACTATCGTTTCTTATTGCATAAATGACTCCAGGAGCATTTTACATGACTGACTTTTTCTAAAGCCTGAGTCAACCAAGTGGACACCTCTAAACAACATCCTGTTTTCCTGTTGCACTAAATTTCAATTCCAAAGATGCTTAGCTGTCATTGTGGATTGATCTTCAAAGAAGACTGTTACCAATATTAAGTTTTAAATTTTATCTGCAAACTTTGTGGCCTATAGACAAATATCTATAAATAATAATAAGTACAGTAAATGAAATTAATATTTTTAAAGAGAACATTGATCTTTTTTTAATAAAGCAAAATATTCTTTAGTAGTCTTTATTATCACCTCCTGTTTTATATATTCTATATATCGGATTTTTAAACACTAGGTTTTTTAAAATTAAGGTACACATATATTTTGTTAGTAAATAAGGTACATTTTGAGATAATAACTGGTTTTGATAAATTTACAAGGTAACTTTGGGACTTTGAGAATTTTAGGCAGTTTCCAAAAATATTTAATTCATAGCTAAGTAGTAGCTTTGGACACTGAGGGAATATGGCCCATAAATATAAAATTCTTTAAAATATCTTTTCAGTTCAAAGTCAATGGTAGATTAAAAAGTGAAAGATTCCAGCGCTTTATAATTTAAGAATATTTAGCCTGCAGTAAGCATCTTCACCTAATTCAAATGCCAGTTAAATCATCATATCAAAAGCTGTTCAGAATAAATGCTCCTTAACTAAATGAAGAGATTTCTCTCTTTCTCAGGAATTTCACCCCAAAATATGACTTCCCAGTATAAAGAGTATTTTGAATTAAAGGCCCTTAGAGATCAACTGGCCTTGGAAGGGGCTTTCCTTCTATCTGCATAAAACCAGAGGGACCCATCAAAAAGAACAATTGCCTTTCCTCTCCCTCCCTGTTATCTCAATATATTGCAGGAAAGGTCAAGAATGCAACCAGACCTGGCCCAACCCATTTTAAAGATAATACCTGTCTCTCAGGTTAATTTAATTTTCAAAAAGAATCATTTACAAATCAATCTTTTTCCCCCAATCCATCCATTCTCTCAAGTATCTATTCATCCTCTCCAGTAATCATTTATTGCCCCTAAACAGAATTTTCTAAATTCCTCATCTCCCCCTCCCCTATAAAATGAGGGTATATAAACTTCTGGATCTCACTGGGATATTGGGTAATCACTCTGTGATTCTCCCCATGCACAGAGTAAATAAATTTATAATCTCTTTTATTAATCTGCCTTATTGTGAGTTGATCTTTCAGCAAAACTTCTGGGGGTGAAGGGGAAGTTTTCCTTCTCCCCCACAAAACCAACTAAATTTGATCTTATTGCAAGTGAATTATCTAGAAAGAATAAATGATAGAAGAATGAGTATGCAAAAAACTACAATGCCTTATACTTCAGTCCAATCCTAAAAGTGAATTTAAATCTGTAAATGAACCGAGTCTTCATATAAGTAAGTTGCAGAGTCCAGTTAAAACAGAATTCTCAAGATGGTAGTGGTGGGAGAGCATAAGGCAGTTGTTTGTCCTGAATGGAACAATTCTGTCTGAATTGAGTAAATTCAATTTATTTGATTATTTTATGCTCTCTAGACCTAGGTACTCCTATCAGAGCTATATTTATTAAGAAAAATTCATCTTCCTGTCTTGGTCTTCTACTATTCCCCCTTAAAAGGAAAATAATGACTTTCACTGCACTTAGGGATCCCTTATAGACATTCCACACCCTAGACATAGTTTCAAGTAAGATCAGGACTCAGTTCCTTAGTCATTCCAGTCTAAGTGTTTCACCACCATCCATGTGGGAGCAGGTCAGCAGTTATCACCAGAATCATTCTTTATTTGTTGATTCCTATTATTTTAAAATATCATTTTAAATCATTCCTATCTTTAAGTCAATTAAATGTACATATTTCATACGCTGTGACTGTTTAGTTTGCTGTATGTAAGTCATTCCATACTGTGTGTTGAGGCATTCTCAAAAAAGCTTTTTGTTGCCAGTCCCTAGTAAATAATCTATTCAATTATAGCTAGCAAGAGATGTTACCTGAGATATATGGAAGCAAATCACATTTGTAGTCAAAAAGCCCAGACCTAGTAGGCTAAGGAGATGAGTCATAACTTTTACAAATGGCACCTGAATAGGGCTGATTAAAAAAATAGTAAGCCATAAAGCCATTAAATCTGTTTCCAGTGTGTGGACTTCAATTATGAGTCAGTTCAAATTGCAAATTTGCAAATTGCAAATTTTCCTAATGGTAAATAAAATCCCATATCTAAAATTATGGCCACTGAATTTTTTAACACACTGATAGAGATGTTTTTAATCCACTTTGTTTCTTAAGGTTTTTTCCCCAAAAAAATTAACTGTTAATTTTTATGCATATGCATTCAACTAAATCTAATTTAAATGTACTATTAATGTTCTTATTCTTAGGAGAATTCATAGGACATGTTAAAAATGATATTAAAATAACTTCATTTGCTTCTGATTCCAACATTTGCAATTCCATATTTTTCATAATGTGTCTTTCCAGCCAATTTAAAATAGGTTGCAAAAGTTTAAATGGGTCAACTCCTTAAAGTGATGTGTTGAAGTTTGGCAGTTTCTATGAAATACTCAAAAGAAAAAACTCATTTATTCATTAAAAAAGTCAATTATATTATTTCTTTCAGCTATTTATCAATGATATCTGCCACTATATAGTATCAATAGCCAAGAAGCAGACACTGAATTAAATATTTTAACAAAAAAGGAGAAAATAAGACATTTATTTAAATTTTCTTTTCTTGAGAAGAAAGCTTGAACAAAAAAGGCTATCAATGCAAGGATTACCTATACTTTTCATCAGTGACTTCATTTTTACTAAAACAGTATATATTGTTGAAACCCCAAGGGGGTTTCAGTCTAGGTCCAGTTGCTTGTCACACAAAGATCCAATTATTGAGACAACAAGGATTGCCAAGGAAGAAAGGAATTGCCAGGAGAATGGGAGAAGCTGCCTCAAATCCGTCTTCCAAACTGTGAACTAAAATAAAATAAAAGGCTTCCCCACAACTGGCTGACTGAGTGGACCCCCTCCTGGCCAAGGGGATCTCCTAAAACTAAATTGTCTGCCAGGAGGAGGGAGGTCAGACATGCCTCACCATGTCCCCCTCCCTTCTTGGAGATGTCCTTTGTAACTCACCAACAGGCCTAAGGCTATGCAAGACAAACCTGCTGGTCCTCAATTTACACAACAAATATATGTCTCTTCCTTATCTAAAAACTTTCCAAGGCTTTAGACAAAACTTCATTTTCTAACCAATTACAAGTCAAGGGGTGTTTAAACCCACCTATAACCTGTAAGTTCCACCCCCACCCCCCATCCCTGCTCCGAGATGGCCCACCTTTTCAGGCCAAACCAATGTATGCCTTTCTTGTATTGATTTATGACTTTACCTGTAATCTCTGTCTCCCTAAAATGTATAAAACCAAGCTGTACCCCAACCACAGACAGTCCACTTGCTCAAAGTTTCTTGGGTGTGGCTCCAGGTCATGGTCCTCAAATTTGGCTCAGAATAAACCTCTTTAAAATTATTTTACAGAGTTCAGCTTCTCTTCCAAGGACAACATTAAGAGAAATCATGGGCTTTTAAAGGAGGGTCCATGTGCCTTGGGGCAGGTCGTGGTGTATTTCACAAGGAACTACATGCATTGGGGGCAGGTTGTGGGGCATGGTGAATCTTGCCAACAAGAAGTCTGCCCTGGGGCCTTCAGAATCTCAACTCCTTTGTCTTGTAGAAAATCCATCACTTCAGGCCAGGTGTGGTAGCTCACACCTATAATCCCAGCACTTTGGGAGACCAAAGCAGGAGGATTGCTTGAAGCCAGGAGTTCGAGTCCCTCATTTCTGGGAAACAACTCAAAGGGTCACGTAGTCAGTTAAGGGAAAAAACGTATAGGGGTTCATGGAACTGGTTACAAAACTTGCAGGTGCCTTTGTATTATGTTCCAATATTGCTAGTAGAGAGAAACACAAGGGCTGCAGAAAATGAATTACAGTAGCAAAACACAGAACTGTGTCTTCCCCAGGCCTGAACTGACTATTGGTTGTGGTGATGAAAGCTGGCTTGGTTCTGATTCTCCTCACAGTCCACAATACTACTTTTCTCTCCTCATCAAACAACAATAGGATCATACACACATTTGATCTTCAATCTAGTCACATATAAGAAGGGAAGGGTCAATAATGCCAAATGTCATGCTCTAAAATTTGCTCATTGGACTGGCCATTTAGAAAGTCACTGCTGATTTTCGTAGTGAGAGTGCTTTCCCCGGAGAGAGGGAAAAAAAGATTGCAGAAGAATGGGGAGTAAATGGAAGTTGAAAAAGTGGAGCCAACGTGTCAACTACAGTGTTTAAGAAAGTTAACTGTCAGGGCCACCACCCTCCAAAGAGCACAGTGGGGTGGGCACAGTGTTGAAAGGGGCTGTAGCACAAGCTCGCTTTCTGTTTCACTCTGGACTTCATTCCGCAGCCCATTTGTCCCAGGGATTCCGCGTGGCTTCAGGCTCTTCTACCTATCCACCTCGGGCTTCATTATCCCGTTTTTATTTTTGCCTCATCCTTGGATTGCTCTCTTGGCAGCATTTTCCTAGCGAAAGCCTTGGCTTTACTGTGACAGTAACGTGGAATTTTTAACCTGCTTATGCTAACTCAGGTGCCTCCGGTGAACCCTACTTCCATCCAGGACAGTCTTGGAACTCCTGTCTCCACTCCACTTCCACGGGCAATGCTCTACCTGCTTAACCAGGACCTGGGAGTGGTAACAAGACAGGACGGAAGAAGAAAGAGAGGTAGTTTAATTCTCTCACTGAATAGAGTACGATCATAGCTGAGTTCCTTAGCTAGTCTTAGAATTCTGCAAAAGAGATCATTCAGAGTAATATATATTAAGTGTACTGTGCATTAACTATATTTCAATGAAAAGTACACTGGTTTTATCGCAACCTATTTTCTTTTACTATTCTTAATTTTATATGGGCTCCAATTTTATAATGCATATTTATAATCCATATTTATTTAGAACTTATATATATAATTTTTAAATGGCCAATAAAGAATTTTAAAAATAAAAGCCTACTGAAATATATATCATTGTGCAATCATAAAATGATCTTAGTGTAGAGACGTTTAGAATAAAATTAAGCAATATTCCCACACTAGATGCTATGGTGAGCACTAACCTTCATCAATTTAGAGGTACCACTAATTGTAAAGCACACCGGAAAGAAAAAAAAAGTTGCCAAGTATAATTATAAGATGCCATTTATTATAAAATATAGCCCAATTTCAGAGAAATGTTAAAATATGCAAAGCCTGTGTGTATAATTATTAATGAAATACAGTATTTCTTAAATGAGCTAGCACAACTACAGATAAAAGGCCCCAGATTCATTCAGCAATGTATTCATGGCACTGGGAACAACTGCTCCAAACCTAGAGGAGCTAGTACTAGTAGGTTGATATGTGACAACTACAACGTTCAGATGTTTATTTTGGCACAAGTGGAAAAATGAGATCTTCCTCTTAAATCTGTTTATCAGAACCACTAGGACCGAGGTCCAGGCGACAGGAATGAGGCACACACCTCCGGCGCAAAATTTAAAGGGGCCACAAACAACTTAATAATTAAGATTCATAATATTAATGCAATATTTAAATAAATCACAGTCAATGCAAAGCATCCATGCTGAGCAAAATATCAGAATTTTAAATAAAAACAGAATCAGTATAGTTGAATTTCCCTTTTGCCTCAAGCTCTAATATGGCTTGGCAGGGCACTGAGAACCACTCATGTATCAATTGGAAGTGAATTAAAATCTATTTCAAATGGGTTTCACAGAGCTACACTGAGCTATTTTTCTACAGTTTAGTCTAACTTTGGAACACCACACTGCCCCAGGAAGATTTTAGAAGCTGTGAATGAGTTATTAAGTCGTCTACACAATGAAGTACTGACAATTAAATTGCATGGTGTCCATAAAGGTGTTGACTATTTCTGGAAAAAGATAGAGGAGATTGTTCCATTGTTTCAGTTGGATTTTAAAGTGAGTTTTTTGATTATTTAATTTTTAAGTGTTGCCAGAAATAACTCATTTTTACAATAGGATTCTAACTGAGAAAATTGTCAAGACATCAAAATTCTAGTTTGTATTTCAGTCATAAAAGTATCTGAAGCTTTTGTATAGTAAAGAAAATTAAGAGCAAGCTAAATGGTCCACTAGTGAAAGCAACCAAATGTAGGGTTTTGGCCAAGCCTAGAATGATTATGAACAGAAGGGCTCATTAGGGTTTTCCCTTTTAGAACCTCATAAAGGTTCGAATCAACATCAATTTTACTGCATAAAGCCATTTTCTTGATTCATGCCATATTTGTGTCTCAAATGTATTGATTAAAACTGAATGACCCATAATCTATTCAGTATTATGCAGGGACCCAGAACTGCTGCTACTAATCAGAAATGTCTGGCTCTGCAGGCATTGGGCTCATCACCCAACAGAATTTCCCAAGAGTTTGTAATAGTGTAACGGAGCCAATATCCAGAGGGTTTTGTTCTGTTTTTGTTTAAACTACCACTCAGTCAGTTATTAATACCTTTTTACTGTAGCTTAATTTCTTTAAAGCCATGGGTTATTAGTCTATTTATACTAATTTATAGAGTTGTCTTACTTACATGTATATTTTACAAATTATTTTTGGTAGAAGATACTTATTTCATCAAACAATCACAAAATGCAAACGCAAATTTAAACAAATTTTTTAAAAAGCAACTGAGAGAAAAGATTAGAGTTTGTTATCTGCCCCTTTTAAAAAGATTTGCTGAACCAGGAATTCTTGATTAGGACTTCTATATATAATGGCCAACCATGGAAACTTTCCTGACTGTTTTCCTGAGGGATAGACTGTAGGAGTGATATTAACAGAATTGTCTTCCTTAGGCTTAAATATTCCCACACATTTCCTGACAGGAAGCTTCACTCCTTTTAGAGGAAGTCTCTATTGAGCTACCAGATGCTTCTTTCTCCAACACAGCCAATGAACACGTACTGATATTTGCCGTACCTGCAGGGCTGGAGGTGGGATGCTGACAGGGTAACAAAAAAGCTGCTAATTTTCTAGAGGAAGGTGTGTGGGCTGTTACTTGTTTTTTTTTTTAGCAGGTGAATTTCCTGAAAGAATACTTAAGTTTTATCTTTCCAAATAAAAACAGCTATGACTTATTTCGCTTAATAAAAAGACAAATCTCATATGTTCTCACTCATATGTGCAAGCTAAATATTAAAACAATTGATCTCATGGAGACAGAGAGTAGAATGATGGTTACCAGAGGACAGGAAGGGTAGTGGGGAGGGGGGGATAAAGTGGGGATGGTTAATGGGTGCGAAAATAAAGTTAGATAATTAGATACAATGAACAATATTTGATAGCACAACGAAGTGACTATAGTCAACAATAAGTTAGGGTATACTCTAAAATAACTAAAAGAGTGAAATTGGAATGTTCCTAACACGAAGAAATGATAAATGCCTGAGGTGATGGATCCCCCAGTTATCCTGATTTGACTCATATTGTATGCCTGTATCAAAACATTACATGTACCCTATAAATATATACAACTATTCTGGACCCATAATAATTAAAAATAAAAAATCTAAAAAGAACAACTATGAGGACATACCATCATGTAGCATTACTGTATCATTAAAACAGTAAAAAAAAAAAATCCTCTTTGAAGGAAGTCACTATGTTCAACTACATAGTAAATGAAGACTGATAATAGAATCAAAATTCATAGATAATCCCCAAACCCTAATTTTAGTCATATGCTTCAACCTCATTTTTTAAAACCATATCACCAAAAACAAAAGACAAAAAACCTGTTGGTTTGAGTTGTATTTGCTCCTCTCTCATTTCCTGCTCCTTCTATTCCCCTAAGCACCAGACAATAGTGGGGAGAGGAAGGAGGAGCCTAGCATCTGACTATTTTAGAATATTTCAGATTTCCTCCAGCAAGTAAATTCCAAAATATATTTTGGAATTAAAGAGCAAATAAAGACAGCATCCTTTCTTATGTGTTCCATGGACCATAATTCCATGATAGCTTTTATAAAGGCATTTGCCTTATTACAGAGAGCTTTTACAGATACAGAATTGGGTTGACCTCATCTTGCAGACTACCACTAACTATGGTTTTCACTGACACCAAGCTGGCGGCTAAATTCCTAATTCTTAGGAATCATTTTAGGTCTAGAGTTCTTGAACCTAACTTGAACCAAAAATTCCCATATGCTTCCCTTTCGATTTTACAATAATTAGACTATTGGCAATTATTAGGTTATTAAGTATGGAATGTCTGATTTCCTTAAGTACTAAGTTTGACAGTTGATACCTCTGACATTTCACTTTGGCACTTCTTGGGTTTTTTTTTTAATTGTGACAGTACATCCACATTCTTTCAAATGCATGTTTTGGCTTGTGATTATCTTTCATATTTTTTTAAAGCAATTTTTGTGAAACCATGGATAAGTCAAAAATTCGAGTTATTTTTTAATATGAGTTCCATTGTGGAACCAATGCAGCACAGACAGCTCAAAATATCAATGAAGTGTTTGGGAAGGATGTGGCTAATGAAAGCACAGTACAATGATGGTTTGAGAAGTTCCATTCTGGTGATTTTAATCTTGAAAATGAGCCATATGGGTGACCTGAGACCAAGGTGGTATGAGCTGAAAGCTGTAGTGGAAGCGAATCCGTCTCAACCTATGTGTGAATTAGTAGCAAGGTTTGATGTTACTATTCCAACAATATTGAACCATTTGAAACAAATGGGCAAGGTAAAGAAGCTGGATAGATGGGTACCGCATGAATTAAATGAGCGTCAGAAGAGAAATTGTCTCAAAGTTTGCCTTTCTTTGCTGTCACGACATAAAGGTGAACCATTTCTATACCATATTGTTACATGCGATGAGAAAAGGATTCTTTTTGACAATCACAAGCATTCGACAAAAGGTTGGATAAAGATGAAGTGCCAAAACACAGTCCAAAACCAAATATTTATCAAAAAAAGCTAATGGTGTCTGTTTGGTGGTCCAGCACTGGTATTATCCACTAAGGCTTCATGAAACCTGGTCAATGGATCACAGTGTATGTCTACTGCAACCAATTGGATGCAATGATGAGGATGCTTGCGATTAAGCAGCCAAGATTCGTCAATAGAGACAGGCCAGTCCCCTTGCAAGACAACGCTTAACCACATGTCACACAAACAACGCTGTTCAAACTACAGCAGCAAGACTTGGAAACTCTCTGTCATCCAGTAAATTCACCAGACGTTGCACCAACTGCCTACTACTTCTTCCAGGCTTTGGACCATTTCTTGCAAGGAAAAATATTCAATTTTCAACAAGCTGTGGAAAACGTCTTTCACGATTTCATCGCCACTCGCTGCTCTTGCAGGCCTCATCGCGCCTGCAGAACTAAGCCAAGCTACCATTAAGGATGGCAAAATATGGCAGATTGGAACTTCTGCACATAATACTTGATTACAATGTACTCTTGTCAGTTTGGACATATAATAAACAAATTTATTTGAATCAAAAACTTTGCAATATTTATGAACTAAATTTTTAGATTGGACAGTCCACGGCTACTGCATCAAATGAAAGCATGTACTAGAGGCAAAGATGTCGAAATTAGAATTGATCTACTTTTAAAGCACTTATTGTTGAACTACCTACTGTAAACATTCCATTTTCACAAGTTGACTAAATATTTTAGATTGGATGGCTTCGTTTCTTTAACGTTATAGACATGAGAAAGAAAATCCTATTGGGAACTTTAAGACTTATTGAGGTTACTATGAACCATACCTTTCACATTATACTAAATCGCTCAGTACTTGTAATATGGAGTTTAATTGAAATTTAATTTGGAGAATTTAAAGTCAAATTTCTAAAATAAAATTGCAACCTCCAAACCAAGTATGGAATAGTTTTACTGTATGTATATCTAAGCTTTAAGGCAATCAACTTTTTATCACTTTGGATTTAAAGTGGAAAATATAACTGTTTCATGCACTGTACATAGCTTAGTAGCATCTGTAGCAATTTAACAATTACTTAAGATAATAGCTTGACATTTTATAATTTAAGAAAAATGCACCTGCTTTTTAAACAAGGAGGGAAAAGCCCCTAATTTGAGGACATGAACTCAAGCACCAAGGGACTTTGCTACAGGGCTTATTCAGTAACACTCAGATATATGCTCTTCTGAGTACCCACCGGATTTTCTCCAAAAAAATTAGGACTCAGAAATGTTTGCAACAGAATACATAACATGTGCATGGGTTTTTGTGTTTCTGTAGCTTACCTAGTGCTAGTATTTATAAGATATCACCATCTTGGTTTTGACCTGAATAATATATATCTCAATCACGACTCTGGAAACTCTAGGGTAAAAATAAAAGAAATAAAATATTTGTAGCATAATCAAGCTTTTAAGCTGTTTCTTCTAATTTAATGTCTCACACTAATGTTTAGTAAAACAAAAAAAAAGCAAAATACAAAAAATGCATATCCTAATGCACCTATTCTAAAATTATACATGTATATATGTGTAAAGTAATTAGGACGTACTGTTTAAATATGATGGATTAGGGGTGACTTTTTTCTCCAAATTTACCCATACAAATAACATTTTTAACATCATGAGGATTTGTAGTTTTGTAGGCCCATGAATCAACCACTGTGCAGTTCTTAATTTTCCTACTAATGTAAGGGGCTATCATTTTTATTTCATTCATGATATCAAGACAACAGTGAGCTCTCTATATGTATTGGTTTGAATACCTGAGTGAACAAGAGTGAGTGAATAAATGAATAAATACAAACAAATAAACAAACTTTCCACCATTTTCAAGAAAGGAAGTCATTAAAATAATTCAGAACATCACCACAAGGGCATCAAATATAATCTAAGCTTCTATAAGTATAGTGTTTTCCTTCAAAAATTAAATTTATATAAAAGCTTAAATTAAAAGGTCTAAAAACCTTGAAACTAATATTTTCCCAGGGAAACACACTCAACAATTAACTGAAGGTATTCTGCCAGTCAACAGGGATTAGTATCTTCATCCTCTGGGTATCCCACAATCCAGAACAATGTGCAACACAGGCCAGTTCTCCATACACATTTTTGGCAGGAAAGAGTAAATGTGGTTGTCAATTATGTCTCTTTTACTGCCTTTTGAGTGAAGAGAAATCACTGGTTATGTTACTCTGAATATTAATTATATTGACTTTAACAAAAACTAAGCCCTTGCTCCGTCAGCTCTTTCAATATAAAGTTATTTCAAATATAGGGAGCCTTTAGGTCATTAATGCCTAATTTTAAAGGTGGGCACATTTCTGCATTCATGCATTAAATTCTGCAAAAAGTGGCCAGGTGCAGTGGCTCATGCCTGTAATCCTAGCACTTTGGGAGGCCGAGATGGGAGGATTGCTTTAGATAAAGAGTACCAGACCAACCTGAGCAAGAGCAAGACCCCATCTCTACAAAAAATAGAAAAATTAGCCAGGTGTGGTGGGGTGCACCTGTAGTCCCAGCTACTCGGGAGGCTGGGGCAGGAGGATCACTTGAGCCCAGGAGTTGGGGGTTACAGTGAGCTATGATCATGCCACTGCACTCCAGCCAGGGTGACAGAGTAAGACCTTGTCTCAAAAAAAACAAAACAAAAACCTGCAAAAATTAATTTAAAAAGATACTTCAAATACATTTTAATTATCCAAATTCATAATTATCAAAAAGCTAAGGAAGGACTTTGAATTTTCACACTATTCCATTAAGGAGAGAAAAATACATGTTTTTCTGGGGTTACAGTCTTTTTTGCATCATTAAAATAATAAGGTGGGCTTTTGCCATACATATCTGCATTTATATATGCATATATACATATATATGCACACATACACACATACCTTATATAGCAGCATTTTATTTCTTCAATAATCTATGGTTAATGTTGTATAGTTTGAAATCCAAATTGTAAAGGAACTTAGATAAATTCAAACATGGTAACAATAAAGAAGCTTACTGAAAGCCAACCTGTTTGATACACTATAACCTTTGAGGGTAACACCATGGAGACAAGTATGAGGAGACATTGTCCTTGGTGCTATTGTCAGACTCACTGACTGTGCCAACCCAGTGTTTGCATGACCTAGGGAATGCATTTATGGTTTGACAGAAACAAAATTTTCTGCAAATGTGCATGTTTCTTTATTTTCCTGCAGACCACAAATTTTGGTGCAGGATGTTAGAAATATAAATATATACCCACTGTGGCTTTTATATTTTCTTTTCTTAAGCACCTGCAAGTTATTGAAACATATATTTTGTGTAATGTTTAAAAGTTATGCTTATAAAGTAGCATGTTTTCAAGAGAAACCTAAGATCTCAAACAATTGAAAAGTATAACTTCAAAGATAAGAAAAAGAAACTATAAGAAAGCAAAAGCTCTACATGCAGGTTTAAAACATAGATTAATTAAAGTCTTGATAGAGACTTCAATAATACAAGGTACCAAGGATATAGGTACTGTGAAGACATAAGAATGAGTAAAAGTTTCCACGTGCTTTGGTTAATTTTAAAGAAAAGCGATACAGTCTGTATGCAGATATCAAGAAAGGAACCATGATTTTTCAGGAAAGAAAAATCAACAGCCATTTCTCATCCTTTTTGCCATTTTTTTATTTCTAAAATATTTACTGTACTTTTTTTCTCATCACAAATGTAAAACATGGTTCTAATCGAATACTCGGAAAATATATGAAAGTATAAAGGAGAAAATAATGTAAACACTGGGGATAACCACTGTTAACACAGATTTTTCAAACTGCCATTATTTTTTGAACACATAATAAACATATCTCCTATATTCAATAATTAAGTCCAATGCATATTTATATTAGATAATCTGACATAAAATTAATGATTCTTTAAAAGTTTTGAGCTTACCTCTCTTCTAATTTTCAATCTTATGTAAACACAAGCCACAAGAGCATTGATTCTGAGAGTCTTTCCTTACAATTTCCCATGGTAACATAAGGGAACATTATTCTTAATTTAAATAACATTTGGACTAAATAAGCCCAAGTTTCATGATAGAATCCGAATCTGCATATGTAGTCCCATACATTTTATGTATTCACTTTTATATAAATCTCCAAAAGAAGCGTGATTTTAGCAGGGGACCCTTGGCATCTTACATCATGCCTGCACATGTCTCCCACTACTTACCCTAGGGTTTCCCTGCTGATACCATCATTTGACCCCTCCTGGAACCCCCACAAGTGTGGGAGAGTTAACATTTCTTAATGCATGTCCGTGACCAATTCAAGAGTCACTGGACAAAATGTTCCCCTTTGCTCTGCCCTCCATCCCTGCTTCTGATGGATAGTCCTGAGCAGCAGTTTATAAGTCTCCTCAGGAGATATTGCCGTGGAATCCAACAATCAGTTATACTTAGTGCTCACACATCTCTACGTTGGCTCTCCTTCCTTTTCTAGCCTATTTCTCTTGTCCCTCACTCCTAGTGTGTGGGATTTAATTCCCTAATTAAGTGATAGCTCATAAAAATTTTAGGGTCTGATTTCTGTCTAGGACCAATTTATGGCAAGAAGGTGCAAATATGTTTGCATAATCATAGGAATCTCATTTCTAAGATTAGAAGCAGGTAGCCTAATAGCACAATAAAATGACCAGTTATAGGAACATCTTAGGTACCAGCTCAGGGAAAATTCTTTGGGGTTGGAGTATGTGTTTCTATTCTTCAAAACAAAGTTTATATATTGAACCAATGGCATATATATGATACTGTACAGGTCTAGAATGCACAGATCTGGGAATCTAGGGATAGAGGCAGGATTGGTGCTTCTTACCAATCAGTATTTGCAATGATCCCCTGTGGAATTTTTTTTTTTAAAAGATGGGGTCTTGCTCTATCACCCTCACTGGAGTGCAGTGGTGTGATCATAGCTCACTGCAACCCTGCAACCTCCAACTCCTGGGCTCAAGTGATACTCCTGCCTCAGCCTCCTGAGTAGCTGGGAATACAGGCATGCATCACCACACCCAGTTAACTTTTTTCATTTTTTGTAGAGATGGAGTCTCACTGTGTTGCCCAGGCTGGTCTCAAATGCCTGGCCTCAAGCAATCCTCCCACCTCAGACACCTAAAGTGTGGGATTACAGATGTGAGCCACCACTCCTGGCTGATGTATTGTATCATGAGGGTATAAACCCTGACCATCAAGAAGAGCTAGAGTTTCAGCTAAACCTTGAAGGTGGGGAGGAGTATGAATGTAGGGTGATTCATTGGGCATCTCTTGGTGCATCTGTGATAATGGCGAATGGGCAATTTTAGCAGCTATAATAGGCTGACAAAAATAAGGCATATAAAGGTTTAGATCTCTCAGGGATAAAGATACGGAACTATCCAGCAGTCAAGCCACCAAGATTGGTATCCAATTGCTGTTGAAGAGTAAGAAAAATCTAGAATTGATGGTGAGGGAACTTTATAGTGAACATCACTGACAACCTTGAGATTACCTGAAACAATGAAGACTATTACTTGTTTCACTAACCTTCTTGCCTTAAGTCTTTTAGAGACAGTGACAGGCCAATACATTGAAGGGGTTACTGTGATAATTACAAGAAGTGAGCAGGACATCTTGTATTCACAAAAAATGCTGAATACTTGGCCCCATGCCTGTGTTTCAACCCCTCTTCTCCCACCATGAGTTTTACTGTTGACACTGGACCACCAGACCCCACTCAGTACCCACACATGTGCAAGCCAGAAGTGTGGGGCAGTTAATACTCTGTGGATGGGCCTTTGACCAATCGAAGGCAGAAGCTGGCCCCTTTCTCTTCTGTAGTGGAAAGTCTTGAGAGGCAGGTAATTGCCCTTGTGGGACAATCCTTTGAGACTGGGAAATCTGTTGAACCTAGTGGCCGCCTGCTCAGGAATGCATCCTTTTATCAGCTTTCCCTCCTCTCTGCTTTACTCCCCTTGTTATTCATCCCTGCTTCTTGGGATTTTACTCCCTAGTATGGTAGTAGCATATAAACTGTCTGCCCCATGCACTGCTATAAGGGGAAAGAAGGCTAAGAGAGCATGTGACTAGAATATGTAAAGTATTTTCACAAATCAACACAAAAAAAGATAGAAAACATAAAAGAAATATGGGCAAAAGGTCTGAATAGAGACTTCATAAAAGAGGATATCTAAACAGGAATTTATATATGAAATAGTACTCAACTGTTAATAATCAGAAGAATATAAATTAAAATAAGTCAGGCAAAGTCTCAAAATAGTGTGATCTGGCAAAGATGTGAAGCAATGAAGGCTGTCTCATAAACTGTCAGTGGGATTGTAAATAGGTATAACCTCTTTGAGAAAAAATACATTATCTAATAAAGTTAAAATATGCATTCCCTACGAGCACCAATTCCACTTCTGATTACCCACCTTGGAGAGAAACTCTTATACGTGTGTGCCAGGTTATAAAGATGTTTAGAGCACGATTACTTGTAACAGCCAAAACCTGGACACAACCCAACTGGCCAATAAGCAGAACAGAAAAATAAGTGGTGATATATTTTTACAATAGAATACTATATAGCAATGAAAGCAAATAGCTACAACCATGCTTAAAACATGAATAAATCTTAAAAACTTAACTTGAGCAAAAAAACCAGACCAAAATATTACACACTACATAATTTCATTTATAAAGAATTCAAAACAGGCAAAACTAAACTATATTATTTAGAACTGCACACTTAGTGGTAAAAGTATAGAGCAAAGCCAGGAAGCTGATTACCATAAAAAGGACAGGGACATGATTAGAAAAGGGCCTGCCAGAGGCTTCTGGAGTACTGGCAATTTCCCATTTCTCTTCCCGAATGACGGTTTTGCTTTACAATATTTTGTTAGGGAGTATATCTCTATTTTATATACTTTTCTATATCTATGGGAATTTTGCAATAAAAAGGTTAAAGTACAATTTTTAATTTGCCTTTTATGAGAGGTGGCCACCTTTTAAATATTATATCATCTCTAACAGTCACATTAATAAATGCTATAGATGTTTGAACAACTATAATATAAGCATCTAATCATTCCTTCCACTGCTTTTAATAGTACTAAAATACAAAACTGAATGCAAAAACGTTTTGACATTTTGACAAAAAAAGTCAAAACAACATGGTTGTCGCATTAGTAAACATCATACGTGTTTGAAAAGTAAACTTGTCTTAGTATCTAATAATTCTTTCCATCAGCACTGAGAGTATTAAAATTCAAAACAGAATAATTAAATCTAAACATCAGAAAGGGATGAACTTGTCTAAAAATACTGTAAAGTCTACTTCAAAGAGGTTCACCCACTAAGGAATCAAAAAGCTAGTTTCAGTGGCATTAGTAACAGTTCTCTGTTTTTTCTTTCTAATATGCATCAATTCACAAGCTCCTAATAGTATTAGATTAAATTTTAGTGTTCTATATTTGGATACTTGGTTCAGAAATACTACTAAAAAAAGAAATTTATAATATTAGTGGCTTAATAAAATCTTCATAGCAGCAAAATTTACATAAAATGAACTTTTTGATCACTGTTAGATACATAGCATATAGCACGTAATCTGGAACAAGAGGAACTGGATTTGAGTCCTAGCTTTGAAATTTAACAGACATGTGATCTCGGACAAACTTTTGGAACTTTCTGAGTATCATCTGTAATAGGGGCTGCAAAGGGCTGTTAAAGAGAATAAAGTATGTAAAATTTTCTATATAACTTACAATAGCACTACATCAATATTCACCATTATTATTCTAAGTCAATTTTATGTTAAGTGTTCATATAATAAGCAAATATTAGTCAACTATACATTATAAAGTACAAATTATACAGTCTTCTGAAATCCCAAATGGCACAGTTATACAACACTAGGCAAAGATTTTACTCTCCCCAGAGCTCCTTTTCTTCATCTTTAAGAGAGAAGATGTTAAGAATTACCTCAAAAGGGTGGTTATAATGATTAAATGAGATATGCAAGTTGCTCTGTACAAAACCTAGAACTCTCTAACTCTTAGATGCTTCTGTCATTATTGGACTATGGGTTTCATTGCATGTTACATACCTCCATTATTTCTTACAGAAGTGTATCCCCAGCTGGATGACATGTACTTTGTATTTAGGTCACATAGCAACACAGGCTGTGACAGATCCTGGTTAATGTTCCATTTATCCCAAGCTTGGGCAATGGCAGCATCATAGCAACACTACAAAGAGCAAGTCTGTAAGCGATGAAGGGTTGTCCTGAACAGACTGGCGAAACTCATTATATGGGTTAACTTTATCAGAAAAATAGATGCCCACATGTAAATGTCAATGGCAATTCCCCCAAAGACTGCCCTGCCATCCCAGGGGGACCTATACAACAATAAAGCAGAGATTTACCTGCTGATGAGAAACACTAATTCTATCATTTGACCATAATAGCATTGAAAGGGAACATAAGCAACCCACCATTAAGAGGATGGCCATAAAAACAGATAAACATGCCCCTTTATTCTAAGAGCGTAGCAGAGTTACAACTGTAATCATGAGCAAGAGAGAAAAGATATGAAGAATTATCTACATGAAAAAGTATGGATTTTGAATGAATTAAGAAATTGCATCCATTGTAGCTATGCTAACAGCACAGGGGGCGACATCAATATGCAGAGGAACCTCAATTTTGGCAGCACTTTTAAGTGTGTTTATAGAAAAAGATTTAGAAAAGCTAATAGGTATCATCTTGCTAATAGCACACGACACATTACGTTAGTGAACAATTAAGTTAGTAAAGTACCAGGGCATTCTGATTTTCATTAAAATCACACTAGCAACTTGTGCTTATACAAATAGGCACATCAGAATCTGTGAAAAGTGTAAATTTAGTAGGATTCAAAATAATGCACATAGAGATACATGGATACCTCAGAGGGGTATGTGTGTATGTGTGTGTGTGTGTGTGTATGCAGTTCATTTACCAAATCATATATAAACTGTTCATTATTATATTTCTTTCTGCCTATTCTGCATAGTATAGTATTTTTTTCCTAATGGTATACCATGATCGTTTTAAGACAATTTTCATTTGTTTCAATTCCTTAGAATAGGGCTTTATTTTTATGCTCCAGCCAAAAGAACAGTATGTGATATAGTTCTTATTTTAGTGGCAGACATTCCATATGTACCATGCATGAAATGTTAAAAAATTATAAATCATCCAATATTTCCAGGCTGTGTAGCATATGACATAGTAATAGCTTCTACTAATATATAGTTAGGTTATGCAATTTTGTGAGAAAAAGACTCTGTTGTAATTTTTTAGGGGGAGATCTCTTTTTCATGGCTGAAAAAATAAGAAGAAATCAGGAACAAAAGAAAAATGTAAGTTAGGTGGGCAACAAAAATCTGACTATGCTCTTGGTTACTTCCCACGGGGATCAGAAATACTGGAAAGGCACTAGCACGTTTAACTTCCGAATTAGCAAAAACATCAGGAAAAATAAGCGACAATGCCCTTGGATGTCTCTCCCTTCCTTGGGACCCTTTTGCCTAATAAACCTCAACAGTTCTCCCGCAGTGCTCCAGAGCAGCTCTTGCAGCTCTAAACTAAGCATCCTCACAGGGTGGAGGTGGGGAGGTAGAGCAAGAGAGACTACCTGAGGGTGGTGCTTTGCCCAGATCTAGAGAGGGCTTGTGTCTGTAACTGGTACAGAGTTTGCACGAACTGGCCCTCAAGGTTAGCAGCATTCAAATCTGAAGTGACAACTGAGAAACAGGAAAAGATTCTAAGAAAAGCCATGATGGGGGAACCAGATAACTTTTCAGTTTCTCATTAATTCATCTTTATATTTCTCATATTATCCAATACAGTGCTTTGCAATATCAGACTACCAATAAAGGCCTTTTGATTGAATATATTGATTAATGTTTACTTGATAAAGCCACATTGATATATAAGTTAAAAATATGTCAAAGCTAAATATGAAGTGTCTGTTACCCACAATCACCTTCTATCAATGTAAATATTGAAACTCTTCTGGCAAATACAGTTATAAGAGAGATTAAAAAGTGCATCATTTAAATAATTTATCGTGATAATAACAGGTTTAAAGAAGAGAGACTATAATTTTCACTTAAAAGTTACCTTGTTTTAATTTAGTGATTTAATTACATATTAAAGTTTAACCATATTTAAAATGTTATGTATATTTTATGAAAGCCTCACAAATTATCCACTTTAAACTTTACGACACAATTCACATAAATAAAATGATTCTTCAAGTGAAATGGAATAGCAAAAAAAGGAAACAACCTTAATGCTCATAAGGATAGAAATAATTCATTAAAATATTTATAAATTTAAACAGAATATTATTTATCAGTTAAAATGAATGAACTACTTTATTTCACCAATTCCAAGATAAATTTTTTCACATTTTATTGTATGAAATAGAGTTGCTTCTTACAATTAATAGCATCATAGAATTGCTGTTGAATAGACAGTAGGTATGCTTCTGTTGCCATTGATTAAGGATGCAAAAAATTGTTATTCCTGATGGCACACTTGAACAACTACAACCCTGTAACACTGCATTCAACAAACCATTTAAGAACTATTTGAAGAATGAATATGAATTCTGATTGCTATCTGAAAACCTTCCAATCACACCTCTGGACAGATCAAGAAAGTGTTAGCATCAAAACTGATGCAGTGAGTATCAGCAGATGGAAAGAGATTACTGGAGATAACTGCAGAGCATTCTTTAAAGAAGTGCTCGTTCATCAATACTTTAATGGCACAGAGGATGGTACTGTTTGGAAAAAACATGGGCATCAGTAACTGAATCAGGCAGTGATTCAAGCATTTATCTCTGAATGTGAAGAGGTTTTAGAAATGTCTTAACTGATTAATTTTTGTTGTTTTACTTTCTATGTGCACTAATTGGCAATGGTTTTGCTTTCTATCTTAATGATACAAAAATAATGATAAATCAAATATGGTAGACCTATATGCTAACACAGACAGTCCCTAACTTACAATGGTTTCTTGACTTATGATATTTTGATTTTATGATGTTGCTAAAGCAATATGCGTTCAATAGGAACTGTACTTTGAATTTTGAATTTTGAAGTTTGATCTTTTCCCGGGCTAGCAATACTCTGTCGCAATGCTAGGCAGCAACAGGCAGCTGCCGCTCCCAGTCAGCCATGCAATAAGCAACTGACAACTCCACAGTACAGTACTGTGTTGCCGGAAGATTGTGCCCAACTGTAGGCTAATGTAAGTGTTCTGAGCATGTTTAAGGTAGGCTAGGCTAATCTATGATGTATGGTGGAGGTTAGATGTATTAAATGCACTTTTGACTTAGGATATTTTCAACTTATGATGGGTTTATCAGGATGTAACACTGTGGTAAGTTGAGGAGCATTTGTACAAGCATAGATCTCAAAAGCATATTGTTGAAAAAAAATAGGTTGCAAAAATATACATACAGTATAATCCTATTCATATAGAAAGAACCCACATAAAATATTAACCTGTATTTTTGTGGCTATATATACATAGAAGTCAAAATATAAAAAATGAACTGAAAGGAAACACACAAATTTAATTATAGTAGTTAATTTGAGCCAAGAGGAGGTAAGGGAATCAGAACTAAGGGTCACAGAAAAATGTAATTTAACTGAATCATTCATAGATTTCTACTTTTCAAATGGGAAATATATTCTTACATTACCAAAATTTTTTTAAGCACTGTATACCTAGAAAAAATGGTCAAAAACAAGTATTATACAAATATTACCCAGTGATTAATGGCTAGTAGTTAATGGGGCTATCAGTTTTTTTTATTTTCTAGTTGAAACATTTTCAATTCCACATCAGCCCCCAAATTCAGAAGTAAAATAACATTGGGGAATTGCCTACACACTTGTATTTTAAATGTCAGGTAAAATAATCAAGCGTAAACTTGATTATGCATCTTTCTATCGGAGTGATCTAGCAGTATTAGCCAAACAGCCCTGTGTTTACCTTGTCCTTTGACTCTTTCTTTGAAGAAAGAATGCAATGAAGAAAAAAATGCAATAAATTGGGACTTCATTGACCCAATTCCAGGAAATTTCTTGTCAATTTTAGATAATAGCTTTTTGTGAGAAGCAGCCATTCTTTGATCTTCTATCTTGATATATGTGAATTACAAACATAGCTTTAAATTCATGAATTTGACTTCTCAGATCTAATGTTTTATCCTTATCTCTCTTGATAATCTTCTCATTTTCCAAAATGGTCTCTCTGGGTTATGTAATGAATAGGCTTAACCCCTTTCTCCTGAAATGTTATTCTCCTTTTCCTTCTAGAGAAAGATAATGAGATGTGTGCCTTACCGTTCAGCATGGAAACAGGAATTATGTAAAATATACCAGATAAAGGGAGAGGGGATGCAGCAGGAAATAGGTATATTTTATTCTGTGTACTGTAGCAGTTAGGGTTGGGTTGCAGGAAAGAAAAATTATCCTAGCTATTTTAAACTAAAAAGTTAATACAGGAAAGTAAGAGTTTGCAAAATCACTGGCAGGACAGGAGTAGCTGGCTTTAGGCTAAGACCCTAGGAATGGGCCCCAGAACAAGACCACAGAACTGACCAGCCTATCACCAACAGGGATGTTGGGATTTCCAGATCCGTGGATCTGGAAGGCACTAAGGCCTCTGCCTTCATAGTCTCTTGACACCTACCAAACTAGTGTCTTGGCTATAGAATATTGTTACAGAAAACAAACAAAGAACAAAACTTCTCCACAGCTTGCCTTTCCAATATCAATAACAGCAGAAACACTCCCCTGTCCTTACTTTCTCTTTCCAGATCTTGTTTGAGTATATATAATAGGCAGGGCCAAATCACATCCAAAAATGTAGCAAAATCTAAAGAAGATTCCCCAAGTTCCCCAGCCCTCCCCGCTGTTGGTACCATAGCAACAATTCAACCAACACTAATATTCAATTAATATTCTGAAGAAGTATATCCAAGAACTCTGAATTTTGTTCTGTGTTTTAATTAAAATTCTCAGAGGTCCACAATGAGATTATGTTTCCTCTCCAGCCTCCTTCCTTTCTGGTCCTGGTCTCTGCCAATTTGCATGTCAGAGCTAACTGTGCCACAGTTACCATCTGTTTAAATAACCCACATCTCAGAGATGTGCACTGCACGTGTCTCAGCAAACCTTTCAGTTTGGAGATCTAGGTCAGTCAGCCTAGATTTTTAACGAATAGTTGGCTTTCCTATAGAAATAACCGTGTTTAGACTTTTGGAGTGCTCATTTTTGTGCCAGGTTCTTGATCAATTGCATGTATTTTAATTATAATAAAGCAGGCTGATAGAGGGGACAAACATACGTATTAAAGATAAGACCTTTGGTAGGTCACTTAAAACCTGATTACTAACTAGGTTATACAACTGGCAGACTTATTTTGAGTCTCAAAAAAAGAAAAAGAATTTGAGCTATTGCATTTTTTTCCTGCCTTCTAAGGTACAATAATGCTTGCCTGGTGCCTTCATAATACTTCTTTTATCAATCCTGTAAAATTGCTAAAGCTGATTTTTAAAACTAAGATGTTATCACTATTATGTGATATTCTTCTATCAGAAGAATCATTTAAAAGATTGTTCTGTTTCAAAATTGTCCCTCTTACTGTGATGACTGGGGAATGTTCTTATTCCATTAGTAAATCACAATCACATATATTAAAACACATTTTGGGAGACTCTTGAGCTCTTTTCGAAAACAGCCTTCTAATGTTTTTGCTTACAAACTTCACACATCAAATTGACAAGTGTTTCAATACCTTCTGTCCTCAGTACTACTGTGAATACTTGCTCTATAACAAGGACACAAGGATAACTACCATACAATTCCTGCCCTCAGAGCACTCAAAATCTATTGGAGAATATGCACACAATTCACACGTATATATACCACACACATGCACACAGGTACACACACTTGTGTAGGTGCACTGCAAACAAAAATACAATATAAGTGCTATACATTGGGTATAAAAAATAAAGTTCTTGAAAAGCTCTTAAAGATAAGCAATTAATTAGTAAGGGGAGTCAGGATTTGCTGAATTAACTATACTTTGGCACACAGCAGAATAGTTGTATTCTATAATTGTTAATTATATCTGTCATATGAAGGAAAAAGATCAATTTATGAGAAAATTTTACTCCCCCTCTCCCTCTGGCACATCTGTGCTTGGTTTGTGCATCCTTGAGTGTGTAGCATCTGGCTTTATCGTAAATGGATTTGATGGCTCAGGGCCGGAGCTAATTGGCAGAGACAGCTAAGATCTGCAGAAGGGGGTCCCAGGGTTGCTATAGTGACAGAGCTCATTCTTCCAAGTGGCTCAGTCAGGGTCTCTCAAGTTAAACTACAGTCACTGGGCCAGGAACCCAGGCCCCTCTGAACCCTTGCCTGGCCTCACTCCTTTCCCTCCGTAGTATCTATTTAATACTATTCTACCCTGACTTCTTAGGTCAATATACACAATAGGTTCAAGCCTACAACTAAATTTGCTTCAAACAAAGAGAATTTAAAGTGCAACCTAGACTCATTTCAAGTAAATGGCACGAGTTCACCTCTCTGAACAGGCCTCTGTGTTGCAAAACTCCAAGGGATGCCATTCACACTAAGGCCATGCTCCAGAGGGCGCCATTCACTAGCACACTCCCCAAGGGTTGTCCCCAGAGGTTGTACTGAGGTAACCCTACTGCCACTGAGTTAGTGTCAACCAATCTTAAGGCACTGTACAATCCTTTCTAGAACTCTGTAGGGTCCCTTTTCCTATAAAAAGAAAGCCATTATGTTACATATATTTTAAAAGTTCCTGTAATCACTGAAACCATCCCTTTTTTCTCCCTGTCTCATTTCTTTGGAAAGGAAACCACTCAGAAAGAACTGAGTGAGTTTTTTTGCAGGAGGCAAAGACCCAGTTTAAGACGCCTGGTAAGCCTTGCCAAGAAAATAAACAATTACAAAATCCCTTCAGAATCACTGTAACAAACTAAATTGATAAATAAAAATTACCAGAGTAGACTGTGAACTTGAAATTAGGGATTTCTCCTCATCTGGTACTTTTGAACTGCACACAATACCTAGTGCCTTGCATTTACTCCATAAATGCTTACATAGAAAGTTCTCTTAACTATTCATTTACTTACATAGACCTAACAGGACCTCTGTTTATAATATAATATAATGCAATACATAAATTTTGTGTGTGTGTATATAAATATTTTTTTCAATGTTACAAAAGCACATCTTTTAATTTTTTCAGTAAGTTAAAGGTTTTTGTGATTGTAAATGGACTTTCTTAAATTAATTTAAACTATTTAAGCTGAACTGTAAACAAACAAATAAGCCCGATTGTCCTAATTTCATATTGAAAGTAATTATTGCACCAATCTGTGAAATACAACAATTACATGAATTTGAGTCAATGTCTACTTCCAACATGAAGAGAGGCATTTCCATGTGTCCAAAGCTATGCATTGACTCTAGAGCTACCAAGCATTCTCTTCACTGAACACTGTTCAAAGCACTAGAATTATTCCTATAGGAGGAAAGCAAAAGGAAAACCCTTGCCCTTATGGACATTATAATCTCAAGAGAAATAAAGCATACACAGGAATGCCCTAAAAACCTTATTACTGCTACTGAAATGTAAAGTAACAGGATAAGTTGATTCTTTAAGTTCTACCATGGCAGAGTTTTACAACATATTAACTTTTCCTCTTTCTCCAAGTTACACTGCATCCTAAAATTATTAAATAAGTATTATTCATGCCTGTGAAATGATCAAACATTCCCTTTGACAGAACTGAATTTAAAATTTTTCCAGGATCACAGTTTTTATATTTATATGCTAATTTATCCTTATAACACATTCTAAATTCTCACCACTAAGAAGCAGTTTACAATCATTTGGTCCTCTAAGCATCAATAAAAGCAGTAACATTATCCAAGGGACACCGAAGACAAGAAAAAAAAAAGTAGTGTCATTATAAAATGTATAAAATGGTACACATAGTATAGAAGCACAAAAAAATTGTGTAACAAACATAAAGAAGAAAAATGCGACTTCATTTCATGATCAGCATTTTAAAATTCATAGTTTAGTTAATTTTAACATCTAAAAACTAAATTGATGGCAAAGTAACATTAACTATCCTCACCCTTTCAGAGCTGCTGATATTTATGATCCCTTACCAAAATTAAAGACACTGTAACTTTTATTATGGGAAACTTTGAGAGGGAGGTGAAAAGGGAAATAAAAATAAAATAGCTTCAAGTTTATTGAAATTGCAACAAGCAACTGGCTGAGTGAAACATTACTTTTAATCCCAGAAAATCAGTTGCAGGGAGTCTCTGTGATGTATTATGCTTCTAATGCTTTATGACATAGTGTACCCACATGCCTGTGTTTAATTCAATGGATATTTTTCAGCCAACTGCTACAAGATCAAGCCAAGGACTTATTCTAGCTTCTACTAGACTCCAGCATACATAGTTGAAAACCCACAGCCTCCAAAACCACAGTTGACATCGCTAGGATTCAAATACCTCCATTACTCACGGAGCTTCATGTGCACTGTCTGTAAAATCTAGTTTCTCAAAACTTATCATCAATGTTTTAAAATCTTAATGAATATTAGGTAAGAGATAACTTTTCCAATAGCACAGTTTGGTCTATGTGAACCACACCTCCTGAGAAATGAAAATTCAGTCAAGTGGAGAGGTTTTCATTTAAAATGGCTAATTTAAACTAGCAAAATACTCTCTATGGCAAAGGAATAGCACCATATAAGTTTAATTTTAAGATCAAATTGCTTATAGCCTTTGAAGATTAAAAGGAGTTAAACTTTTGTGATCAGGAAAGATCTCAAGTAAATAATAACAGAAAAATGGCCAAGAATCATACTTTTAAAAAATGTTGGTAAAGATTCTTCAGTCTCTAATGGTTAACAATATTTACGATAGAGAAATTTACTATTACTAACCCATTAAGCAAGGAACAGGATCAAGATGACAGAATAAGAACTCATCGAAGCCTCTCAACCCACCCCAAACTCATACAAATGACAGAAACATATATGAAAAATAAAGAAATTCACAAAGCTGGTGGAAAACAAGGAGTGACTAAGTGGAAGAAATTACAAAATATTTTACATTTTTTTATATATATATGTATAAATATGGGCCATATGCATCTGAGTGTGTGTGTGTATGTGCCTATACATATGTATTTATGCATTTATATAAAAATACAGAAATATATAAATGTATGTATTTATATATAAACGCATAAATATTGCATCAAAGGTATTTGTGGTTGGGCCATCAGCAAGAGATGGTAATGAATACGAAAGTGATAAAGGAGAGATCGTAACCAAAATCATAAGTGACTATTGGTGCAGGGATAAAAGTTGTATAATTTATTTATACAATGATGTGTCCAACATCACAAAAGTTTCTAGACTTATAGAAAAGTGAGTCACAGTGAAGCAGCACTTTCCAAGGATTCCTGACTCAGGGAAGCACAGAAATTGATATGTTATTTGTATACCTTCCTGGAAAGGCAATTCTTTGGATGGATACTGATAATTAAGTTGAAATCATAGTCCCCTAAGTTATATCTGAGTGTATCAGAGTGGGGAAAGGCAATGTACACAATCTAATCACCGTGTACAGATAGCCCTAGCAAATTAATTGTCTTATTGCCGAGTAGTTCATAAACACTGTGTGTAGAGACAAGGATCAGACATAGAAGTGATGTAAAACCTTTTCAAAACCACAGTTTCTTTAAAAGTTTTCTACAGATTCTGTAGAAATACTGGTGACTCCCCCTTTCTAACAAAGCTATAATACCACTTCCATTAGAGGAATTATTTTAGTTCCTCCAAACTGGCACTCAGACATTTGCAACTTTGTGGAAATTATTTGAATAATTTTATTTACAATACTCCCAAGTAATTAATTATCTTAATTACAAACCAAATATGTAACATTACCTAATTTCAAATTTGTAATCACTGCCATAGTATATGACATGAATATGTTAAATCAAGTTTAAGCTATAGTCTTTTAATATTATGGATCCAAAATACAAATCTAGGTTCAAATCTAGGTTCTTGCCACTTAATAGTATACATCCTTGGGAAATCTTCACTTAACATATATATGAAATGCTTAACATCATTATTGGTATTTATATGTTGGTTCTTTTCCCCTTAGCACAACACAAATGCAAAGGAGGAAGAATTGAAAGAAGAAAACAACACTGGTCCATAAAATGCTTTTTAAAAACTCAATAAAAAATTTGGTTAGTGAACTCTTTGGCAGAATTAAAGCAGAGAAATCCAGAAATTATAAGTTAGAACAAAATTTTCCATCATACCATTCTAAATATCTGGCTTTCATGGCAAATTACCCATCTTTTAAGTTCATTCAATAACAACACAAACACACACACACACACACACACACACCCCAAGGAAGGGCTGTTTATGGGCCAGATACCATGATTGAGACCAATACCAAAGGGAAAAAAAAGATATATCCCATGGTCTCTAAGAGTTGGTGGGTTGGGAGACACTCAGAGACTACTTCTCAGAATATCAGAAAAGACTACAGAAGAATGTGGGCAGAGAGATGACATCCCATTAAATGAGCAGGAGCAACGTCAATCAGAAGTGAAAAAGGAATCATTACAACTCATATCACAGAAATACAAAAAGATCAACTGAGACATCTCTGTGCCCACAGACTAGAAAATCTAAAGGAAATGGATCAATTCCTGGAAAGATACAACCTCCCAAGCTTGAATCAGAAAGAAATAGAAATGTGGAACAGACCAATATTGAGTAATGAGATTGAATCAGTAATAAAAAAAAATCCCAACAAAAAAATCCCAGGACCAAACAGATTAACAGCCAAATTCTACCAGATATACAAAGAAGAACTGGTACCAATCCTACTGAAACTGTTCCAAAAGAGCAAGAAGGAGGGAATCCTCCCTAACTCATTCTATCAAGCCAGTATCACCCAGATAACAAAGCCAGAAAAGGATGCAACAGAAAAAGAAAACTAAAGACTAATATCCCTGATGAACATAGATGCAAAAATCCTTGAAAAAATACTATCAAACTGAATCCAACAGCATATCAAAAAGATAATTTACCACAATCAAATGGGTCTCATCCCAGGGATGCCAGGATGGTTCAACATGTGCAAGTCAATAAATGTGATTCATGACATAAACAGAATTAAAAACAAATACAATATGATCATCTCAATAGATGCAGAAAAAGCATTTGATAAAGTTCAGCATTCTTTCGTGAAAAAAAAACCCCAACAAACTTGGCATAGAAGGAACATACCTCAAAATAATAGAAGCCATATATGACAAACCCACAAGCAACATCACACTGAATGGGGAAAAGTTGAAAGCTTTCCTCCTAAGAATGAGAACTGGAACAAGACAAGAATGCCCACTTTCACCACTTCTATTTAACATAGTACTGAAAGTCCCAGCCATAGCAATCAAGAGAAAGAAATAAAGGGCATCCAAATTGGAAAAAAAAATCAAATTATCCCTATTTGCTGATGATATGGTCTTATACCTAGAAAACCTAAAAGATCTCTCCAAAAGACTCCTAGATTTGATAAATGAATTCAGTAATAAAATCAATGTACAAAAATCAGTAGCATATCTAGACACCAATAACAACCAAGCTGAGAACCAAATCAAGAACTCAATCGTATTTACAATAGCTGCAAAAAAAAAAAAAAAACCCTAAGGATATATCTAACTCAGAAGGTAAAATATCTTTACAAGGAAAACTACAAACAATGATGAAAGAAACAGTAGATGACACAAACAAATGGTAAAACATCCCATGCTCATGGATTGGAAGAATCAATATTATTAAAATGACCATACTACCCAAAGCAATCTACAGATCCAATACAAGTTCGATCAAAATACCAATGTCATTTTATACAGCACTAAAAATAAATCCTAAAATTCATATCAAACAAAAAAAGAGCCCACATAGCCAGAGCAATCCTACATAGAAAGAACAAAACTGGAAGCATCACATTACCTGACTTAAAATTATACTACAAGGCTATATTAAACAAAACAGCATGATACTGGCAAAAAAAAGTACACATATAGATCAATGGAACAGAATAGAGAACCCAGAAATAAAACCATATATTTACAGCCAACTGATCTTCAACAAAGCAGAGAAAAACATACACTGGGGAAAGGGAACCCTATTCAATAAATGGTGCTAAGACAATTGGATAGCCATATGCAGAAGAAGGAACTGGACTCTTTTCTCTCACCACATACAAAAATTAACTCAAGATGGATTAAAGACTTAAATGTAAGACCTAAAACCATAAAATTCTAGAAGAAAACCTACAAAAAATTCTTCTGGACATTGACCTAGGCAAAGAATTTATGACTAAGACCCCAAAAGCAAATGCAACAAAGACAAAAATAGGCTGGGCACGGTGGCTCATTCCTGTAATCCTAGCAGTTCGGGAGGCCAAAGCAGAAGGATCACTTGAGGCCAGGAGTTCGAGACCAGCCTGAGCAAGAGTGAGACCCCCTTTCTCCAAAAAATAAAAAAATTAGCTGGGTGTGGTAGTGTGTGTAGTCCCAGCTACTTGGGAGGTTGAGGCAGGAGGACTGCTTGAGCCCAGGAGTTTGACGTTGCAGTTTGCTATGACAATGTCACTGCACTCTAGCCTGGGAGACAGAGCAAGACCCTGTCTTATAAATAAATAAATAAACACACATATGGGACTTAATTTAACTAAAAACCTTCTGCACAGCAAAAGAAATAATCAAAAGAGTAAATAGACAACCTAAAGAATGGAAGAAAATATTCACAAACTATGCAACCAACAAAGGACTAATATCCAGAATCTACAGGGAACTAAAACAATTCAATAGGAAAAAAACAAACAACCCTATTAAAAAGTGGGCAAACAGGCTCGGCACAGTGGCTCACACCTATAATCCCAGTACTTTGGGAAGCAGAGGCAGGAAGATTGCTTGAGGCCAGGAGTTCAAGACCAGCCTGGGCAACATAGTGAGACCCTCTCTCTACAAAAAAAATTTAAAAAATAGCCAGGCATGGTGGCATGTGCTTGTAGCCCCAGCTACTCAGGAGGCTGAGGCAGGATTGCTTGAGCTCAGTAGTTTAAGGTTACAGTGAGCTATAATGATGCACTGCACTCTAGCATGGGCTACAGTGTGAGACCTGGTCTCAAAAAATTAAAAAAGTGGACAAACAACATGAACAGGCATTTTTCAAAAGATATTCAAATGGCCAACAAATATATGAAGAGATGCTCAACATCACTAATCATCATAGCAATGCAAATTAAAACCATAATGAGATATCATCTTACTCCCACTTTCGGCCATTATTTACAGCCAGTGATTACGGCCATTATTAAAACATCAAAAAACAATAAATGGTAGTAGCATGGATGTGGTGAAAAGGGAACACCTATATACTGTTGGTGGGAATGTAAATTAGTGCAACCTCTACGGAAATCCATATGGAGATTTCTCAAAGAACTAAAAGTACATCTACCACCCAATCCTTCAATCTCACTACTGGGTATCTACCCAAAGGAAAAGAAATTATTATATCAAATGATACCTGTCCTCATCTGTTTATCGCAGCACAATTGGCAATCGCAAAGTTATGGAATCAACACAATGGGCCCATCAACAGATGAGTGGATAAAGAAAACATGGTATATATCTATACCATGGAGTACTACTCAGCCATAAAAGAGAATGAAATAACATCTTTTGCAGCAACTCAGATGGAACTAGAGACCATTAACCCACGTGAAGTAACTCAGGAATGGACAAATAAATACCACATATTCTCACTTACAAGTGGGAGTTGAGCTAGGGCTATGCAAGGTCATACAAAGTGGAATAATGGACACTGGAGGCTCAAAAGGGGGGAGGATGGGAGGAGGTGAGGGATGGAAAATTACCTATTAGGTACAATGTACACTATTCAGGTAATGGGTACACTAAAAGCCCAGACTTCACCATTATAAAATATATCCATGTAACAAAAGTCCACTTGTACCCCCTAAATTCACTGAAATTTTTTAAAAAAATGAGCAGGAGGGAGACACCAATGTCATGTGGATGATAGTGTCCATTCTTTTCTCTATCTTTGCTGAAGCCTTGAATACAGAACATATATGAGGCTTACGGCACACTTAGAAGACCAGTGTCCTGGAAAGAAAACTTAGGGAGTAAACAAGAGAGGAAAGAATGGTGATTAAGAGAAGGGAAAAAAATGAAGCAAAGATAAAGTATAAGCCCATACAAAATCTAAGATGCAATTTTGTCAATATTAGAATAATTCTATACTTTTCTATGAATTTACTTGTGTAATGAATAAGAATTCATACACAAAAAAATTGGCACTTAACGAGAAACACTGTCATTGAATTACTAAGATAATTTTGTTAACCTCTGAGAGATGCTCCCATCTACTGCTTGCTGCAACCTCACATCCGTCTGACATCCAGCTCCTTGCTCCCATATCCTCACAGGAGCCAATCCAATTGCAGATATCTGGACTAGTGAGACAACGTGGTAGAGGAACTCATATAAACCATGGTGAAGATGTAGGTGTTTGGTCCATTCTGCTTCAACAACTACACATTGCCTAACATACCTTGAAGGGCATCATGTTTCAGCCCCTCACCAAGTGATTTATACTCGCATGCTTTTGAATCCTTATGTAAGGGTATACACTATTATCTTTTATCTTAACAGTGAAGAAAAAAAACCCAGAGAAAGTTTATTAACATGCCTAAGGTCCCCAAGTTTAAAATGTGGTGTATATGTCTTATCCAAATTCCATGATCTTAAACATTACCAAATATGTATTCCACTGACTTTTATTCATTCTGCAAATATTAGGTTAATTACTACATACTGGGCTCTGTGCCTGGCACTCAGAAATCTAGGTTGCAGGGTAAAGAAGTTGAACTAGACTGATCCAAAATTGAGGTTTTTGTCAGGCTGGTGAAATGGAGAATAATGGTGCATTGGGGATACTTTCAAGAGAATATGGAAGGTGTGGTGCATGGAATTTAAGAGGAGTGAGAACGGAAGGGGACAGGTGGAAGCTGATAGGCAAGAAAATAATAGAAGAACCAAAGGCTGAAGAAGAAAGGGTGTTTTGACAGTAATGTGAGAAAGGTGAAAGGAGAGGATGTGGCCCAAGGTTGGGACGCAGGAGTTAATAGTTTCAGGAGTGGAGCTATTCTGCAATTAGGTGAAAGTCACTGGGGCAAGGTGGTTGAAGATTCCAGAGGCCAGGGTGATGGCAGCAACTAGGAGGAGAAACAAAATGTGACCTAAGTGCTTCGTTATTCAATGTATGAGGGGGAGTTATGGCGAAGTAAGATACGGAAAGGGGAAGAGTAGCAGATGGGATAGGATAGTGAGAGCCTTAATAAGAAGGGGTTTTATACAACCTTTTATAACAGAACCTACATCGAGTAATTTTTATTGTTGTAACAGGGTTAACATTTTTTTAAATAGTGCCTAGATGTGTTTTCACTTCTCCTCCTAGAAAAGCATATTTTCCAGCAGATATTCGACAGTATAACATCATGGAAAAGGAGAGGAAAACTTGGGATGGAGAAGGACACGACACAGGGAAGCCCTTGCAGAACTGGAGGAGATATGAAAGGCTGCCGTGTCCGGTCCTGGTGACTATAGGAGTAAAGGAGAGATCCAGGCAAGACTGAAAGGCCGGGTGCATATATGCTTTACTTTCCCATTCTGAGGAGGAGCAGGGCATTACGCCAATATCCAGGTAGATACAGGGAGCTCTAAAACACTGGAGAGTCTGGGTAATGGCACACTTCCCTGCGTATTGTCTGAACTGCTTCCCACGCCCACGGCCAGCACTGTACGCCACACAGCAGAGGCACAAGTACAAGAAGGTGGCTAGATGGGTGAACTGAGTGGCAGCTCCTGGCTCCTCATTCTCTCTATTAGGGTGTGCAGGGAATCCAGAGGTTTCCATATGCCCTAGGGAGAAGGTGAGGAGGTGCTAACAGGACTGGAGATGAGAAAAAATAAGCACAATGTGCAAACAGCTGGAACCAGGGGCATCAGCCGGTAAGTGTTTGCACGGCCAGAAAGACTTCAGCAGTCACCAGTCCCGAAAGCAAACCAAACCAGCCACTGCACAGCAAGGACCCAGGAAGGTACAGAAGATGTGGACTGGTTACGTGGCCCCCATTTGTTCCACCAAGAGTTCATGGAAGTCTCCTTCCCGCGTACACCCAGACGCCACTTGGAGTAGAAAAGGGGGAAAGGAAGAAATATAAAAGATTGGATGGATATTCATTTGAAAAAGACCTAGATATCAAAAATAGGATATTCATTTGTAAAAGATCTAGCTATCCAAGGGAAATCAGAAGATAATATGATACTATAAATTGTTAAATTTAATGTTTACCTTCTCAATTCTCCCCTTCACAAACCTCCCCTTCAATCAAACCCTTCACAAACCCCACTACTCATTGCAGAAGATTGGCTCACATATAGAACATTAAGCACCCTCCATCTTCTTGTCAAATATGCACGTGAAGTACAAATTTACAGTCTTAATGCACACAACTATAAAAGCATTCTTTCTAAGTTATCATTATTGGTAAGTATTAAAATACTTTTAAACCAAATTTCCCATGTCTTGATTTCATTTTATTCCTTCTAGTCATATACCCTACATCATCACATAAATCTTCCCTGTTTTCAGATTTGTTTTTTGCTGCTTTTCATTATCTGTGGGTTACATCCTTCCTTACACTGATGTAATTCAAGTTGTACGTATTTAGCTTCTATAATCTTTCCTTTTCAATAAACCCCCATGTTCTCTTAATCCTACTTTTTTCCTGCTTTTCTTATCATTTTAAAATTTTTAATACCTTTCAGGTATAGAAGTAGCTAGGAAAAAATGCTGGGTTAGTGCTGTCTCTTTAAAATAGAGCAGAAAGAAATTATCCTTGAGCTTTTCAGCCTTTTCACACATCAGCCTTTTCAGCTATTAAATCACACCATCAATGTGTGTAACATGATCTCCACTATCATCTCTCTCTCCTTCCACCTTAAGGTTTTCAGAGTTAGATTTCAGTTTAGCTGCCCCAAAACCCGCTGCACAAAAGTTCAAAAGACCTTCCATTTAATTTTTCCCATTAACTTTCTACAAATGTTAGATCTCTTTGTGCAAAGTAATAGTTTACACAATAAAACTGAATAAGGATCATTCTCAGGCTGGAAATTCAAGGTGCTTGCCAAAGTAAAAACTCCAGTGTTTGCGTTATTCTCATTGAAATCTGTTTCAGCTGCACTTCTTCTCCAAAAAAGATGAATACCTATATGTGTTATTCCAAAATGAATTCATTAAACCCCTTTTCTATCCTGGTTTTCTCACAAACACACTTCTATTCTTATTTGAATAATAATTAAGATCTACTCAAAGTGGCTTTCAAGGGATTAGCCATTAACATATATTTTACCAGGAAACAGCAAATCAGTACTACATTCATTGGAAGTAAACATAAAAAGAAGAATTGCTGATCCCCAATGGATTTAATGTTTCCATGAGTCTCAAAGCTCCTTTTACTGCAAGAGGAGTAAAAATAATGAGTGGTAAAGAGGGTCTACCTCAAGATTCCACCTGGCACCTCTTCACATGAATTTCACTGGGCCTCATTATACCAACCTGCCTACTGAGTGGAATTGACCCCAGGCTTCTCTTGGAAAACACTGACGACCTCGCATATAGAGAAGGGTATACTGAGAAAAAAATCATTTCAACTAATCAGTACCATTTGCTACACAGACAAATAAATAATACAGAGGTCTGTAACTTTCCAAATCAATTAGAATATGTATACTACGTGTTCATCAGCATTCTCACTAATATTTCCGGCATCAAAAGCAGGAAATTGTATGTAAATTATACAAATGGTGACAGTATTATATTCTGAGGCTATTGGGTTTGTAATGTGGAATGTTCTAATTGTCATCCCCTGTATCCTTCAGAACCAAAGTTTTCAGTATAGAAGAAGGAAAACACATATGTAATATACAAGAGATGAAATAAAAATCACATAGCCCTGAATTTGATTATAAGTATTAGTATTAATTTATACATACATAAAAGAAAAGCCTGGAAACAGTGACAAGTTTTGTCACAATAAGCACCTCTGGGCCCAAATTATGATCTTTAAATACCGTTTCCCACTGAAAGAAATCAAGACTTCTTGGAGAAATGGCTGATTCTATGTCTATGGCAGGAAATGTACAGACAAACCCAGAACATCTTAACAAACTAGATAAAAAGGAAACTATCAGAGACTACCAGGGTCATAGTAAAAGGATTCAGGAGGCAAACTTGAAGAGGTTCCTACTGACCAAAGATATGGAATGAAGGCAACAGCTGGGAGAGCATGCAGAATTAGAAGAGAAAGGGACCTGGACTTTGGAAAATGTAGATCTTTAGTGGCCAAGTAGAGAAAAAGCAGGCAGAGAGGCAAGGGGAAAAGAAAACAGAGAGGCTGTTTTGTCATAGAAACCAATGGAAAACAGTGTTTCCAGGAGAGAGTGGCCATTCACATCAAATATTGCTAACAATTAAAATAAGGTCAGGACTGAAACACAGTCAACAGATTTAGCACTTTGGCACCCTTAGCTGGAGCTATGGCATATGGCTCAACCAAAATATTTGAATGAGATATATAAGCCAAATGCCACAGGCCTAGACATATGATTTACAAGGCAAAACATCTCTAACACAGGTATGATTCAATCTGGGGAGTGTGTGTGCGTGTGTGTGTATGTGTGTGTGCATGTGTTGGTGAGAACAGGTAGGAGTGAAAAAGTTTATAAAGAAAATTAGGCCAACTATGTCAATCTATTGAGAAAGTCAAATAAATAGCAAGATAGTAATCCATAAGAATAAAGAGACCACTGGTGTCCAAACTCAAGTCTGTATGTTTCAACTGTGACAGAAATGTGGACATTTTGAGAATTCACAGTGATCTCAAAAATGCTTTTAAATACCTGAGAATAGTAAAATACATAAACACTAAAAAATCTATTCCCCAAAATGTAGCCCACATAAGGAGAGAGTTTATGAGTGTGAAGGGGAAAAGGACTGGGTTTGAATAACGAAGTAATTGTAGTTCAGGATAAACGAGGCAAGGGAAAAGTTCACTGTGGGTAAACAGTTGTGTCTCCCTGTGTGTATGAGTATGTGTCGTGAATATATTTCTTTATGAAAATATATCCTACTTTTCAAACCTTTATTCTGTCATATCTGGACTGTCATATCAGAAAAGATTGCTAATTGATTGGTCTCCTTGCTTCCAATTTGTCCTCACTCAAATTCATTCTGCCAAAAGATGTCTCAATTATTCTCTCTAAAGCACTGCTGTGCTAATGTCAGTCCTGCTAACAAAACTCCAATGGCTCCCACCACAGATCAAAGAAATTTCAAAGCCCTCCATAACAGAGGTCTTTTCCAAACTTTATGCTGATGCTGCAGCTCAACTGGAAAACTCATTTTCTTCCCTTGCCCTTTCCTCTACATCTGACATTTCCTCCGTCTGTCAAAATCTTACTCATTATTAAAGCCCAAGATAAAGCTAATCTCTTAATGAAGCGTTTCCTATTCATCTCACCTCTGTGTGATAACTCCCTTCTCTGCATCCCTCTGTTATCCATTCTGCCTCTTTTATGGAATATACAAGACATAACCTTATTTCATGTTTACCAGAATACAGAGTTTATCTCTGTCGACTAAATTTTACATTCCCTGAAGACAGGGTAAATATCTTATTACCCTCATGTGTATATCTCATAATGAGCAGTAAAAAGCCTTGAATCTGAATCTGGTACCTGCTGGATAAGGCACTAATAAAGTGAAAAAATAATATGTGTAAAATGAGAGAAGCTAAATTTGTAGGGTTTCTAGGAAGTATACACAGAGTACACTTAGAGAATCAAAGTATCTGACTATCCATGAATATGTTAAAATATCAACTCATCTTGATACCCCAAAGAAAATTTAAATTTAAATCCTAAAAGATGGTTTGGTAACCAGATGACCAGATAAAGATAACGGCCAGCCAGTAAGCTACAAGAGGTATGAAACCACGCCGCATTTATCTTTGGTACCCAAGGCAATGTTGCATTGGACCTGGCAAATAATAGGACATCACCAAATGACATTTATTTAGTCAATTCAGTAATTACTTCATTGAAGTATTTACTAAGCATATCAGTGTTGCAGGGTGTGATTTCAGTGCTTGGGTTACAGCAGAGTATATGATAGGCAAGATCCTTGCCCTCCCGGGGCTTGTGTTCTGATGACAATGGGCAAGTAAAACAAATGAACAAGATAATCTCAGACAATTATAATTATAGATATTACCCCCAAAAAAACTGGAAGATGGTGATAGAGGGTGTCTGGGGTAAGGGGACTAATATATTTTGGATAGTCTGAGGGATCCTCTTTGATAAGGGGACATTTGTGCTAAGATATGAATGCCAAGAAAGCCAGTCACACAAGAATCTGAAAGTTGTCCAGAAAGAGGGAATAGTAAGGGAAAACACCCCCAGGCAGAAGCAAGTTTGGCAGTTTCAAGAAACAGAACGGATAGTGTGCCTGGGAGATAGTGATCCAGGGGGAAGAATGGTAAGAGGTGAGGTGGCTGAAGGGTATGCAGAGCCTAGAGCCTATTTATTGGGTTTTGAGAGCCACAGTAGGAGTTTAGAATTTATTCTGAGTACACTGGAAAGCTATGGGAGGGTTTTATGGCTATTAAGCAGAACAATGTAGACTGGTTTACACTTTTTAAAGGTTACTCTGTATAAAGAAGGGATTGTAGCAGGATGACCAATAAAGAGATTATTTCAGTAGGCCATTGGAGATGTGGCAGCTGGCTTGGATTAAGGTGGAGTTGGAAATGGATATGGCAATGATGATGGAGTTTGAAAGAAGGAGAGTACTGTGGGAGTAATAACCACAGAAAAGAAATGTGGGAATAAAAGTGAAAATAAAATTGGAGAAGTAAATAACAGTATTTCCCAAAAAGCTCAAATTATTGTCACCAAACAGCCTTCACCGGCCACTCATTCCATGCCCTGACCCAACTCTTATCTTTCCTTCATTTTCCCCATTCTATGCCACTTTATATAAAAGGCCAAGTAACAATAATAATTATGACGTAGGCAATACAATAAAATTGCAGTACTGCCTTGCAGTCACTATCTGTATTTATGAAATCTCTCTCACATAATAGGTGTAGAAGACTAAAGAAAACACCTTTTCCACAAAGTGAAAAAAGAAAAATCACCTGATGTAGTCAAGATCTACCATGGAAGGTGTTCTGTTCGGAGAGATGGTGGCACAGACTATCATCTCTTTTTGCTGTCTCATTGACTACCTCCTTTTCTTTTTAACTTATCTGCCCTCTGGCTTAGTATGATTCACTTTTATTAGAAACAGCTCAGCTAGGGGGTTAAATTATTTTTTTCTATGCTGCCAAAAGACTCACCCTAAGGAATACTTCTACAGTAAAGACAAAGCAACAATATAAATCAATCAAACCAAAGTATCTGCCTGCATGATAAATACATTCTCCTTTAATAAATAGTGAGTCAGAAGGAAGAAAGCAGTAATAATTGCAAAGCATTTATTTTGAAATGTTCCTTCATTTTTCCTCAAAAGGACATAACATGAGAGGGAAATTGTTCAAAATTGTAGCATATTATTACAATCTACATATAAATTTTATTAATAATGGCAACTGCCCTATTGCATGACCCATTTCATTCTTATTGACGGAATATAACAAGCCACATGAAAGCAAGTGAAGTGGGTCATTATTTACTTTTTAGTTTATGCTTACACATCTAAACAAGATGTCCATAAAATCCTCCCCAGCTTGACTAAATATTAGACAGGCTTCCTCCAGAAGCCTCTGACCTCGCCTTTTTTTTTAAACACATTTACTTTAGAAAATTTGCCATTATAGATTCTTTCTTTGCTCTTTGAGACGTAAATCTTCTATAACGTAGGAAGCTCTTTCTCAAGGACCTGGGAGCCATCCCTTTTGAAATATAATCATCAAGAAAGATAGTGCCCCTGTCTCCCAGGCTCTGTGGGAGGGTAGGGGCCTAACTTCCACACGCACCAATTAGCAAACACAGATGGCCCAATCACACTGATCAACCCTTCGCTAACATCCTCCAGTACTTTTCTACCAGCTCACCCAGTGCTTAAAAACTCTCCTGCCTTTTGTTTCAATTGAGTTCAATTCAATCTCTCTCCCCTAGTGCCGTTTTCTTGAATAAAATCTTTCTTGCCTGTTTAACTGGTGTGGTACAACTTTTCTTTTACACATCAAAGTTGCAAAAGGAGGACCTAAACTATGTCTCTACTGCCTATGATGATATGTAGGTAGAGTGAGGGGCCAGGAACCCACGTAAGGTGCTAATTAATGAACACAAGGATGACTCCACAGATCAAAGCTCTCTAAACTGTTAAACTCTAAGGGATAAGGACTTCTCCTTAATGACTCAGGCTGTATACCTTGAAAAAAGGAGGAGGCTCATTGTATAAGTTTTGCCTCTAGGCAATGGTTAAGCGTGTGAAGGGGAAAAAATGCTTTTAAGAAGAGCACAGTCCCAGTCACTCAGATTGGCATACATTCCAGTCCCAAAGAACCTGAGCTGGTTCACAAGGGAGAGGGGCTATAAGGAACAATGAATCATGGGCAAGGCCTTATTCCTGAAGAGATAAGAGGCAAATTCTGCTTGTGATTGATCAATGCACAAATTGGAAGACAATACAACAGAAGTGGGAGCAGAGAGAGGGCATTCTCTCCAACTTTTCCAAGATAAATGTGGTATTAAATAGAAAGAGTGCCTCTCTTTCAATGTTGGAACCACAAAAGAAACATCACTGTGATGACCTGAAAAGAAATTGTTAGGGTCAGAAGAGGAAATTACAATGATATTGAGGTGAAGAAAATGAAGACAATTGTTGCTATGACTGTTTGTGACTACATGAGGCTACCCTTGAAACCCCAAAGATCCAGAAGGGAAACACCCAGAGGAAGGAGATGAGCCCAGGTGCTATAGCATGATAGCTACACTCCCAGAATGATGTGGCTGGGTAATGTGAGCTACGCTTACCAAACAATATTTGGTGCCTATGATGTACCAGACATTGTGCTAAGTGTTAGAGCTACTAAAATGGAAGAAGACAGAGTCTCAGCACCCTAGTGGGGTCCACCTTTATGCAAATAAACAATGTAATATTATCAATGGTAACAGGAGTATAAAAAGAACTCTATAACAAAGCAGTTATCAGGTTTGGGAATAATCAGGGAAAACTTCACCATGTATGACATCCAAACTGTATATTAAAGGATGAGGTGGCTGATCGGATGGACAAGATCTGAGAAGGGGCATTCCAGGAAGAGTGACAATCCATTTTAAGATGGAGCCCTCAAAAATTAAGGTGAGTGTTGGAATGGAAGCCTTTTATATATTCAGAAAGAAGGTGAGATCAGATTGTAAAATGTCTTAAGAACCATGAGTGAGATGCTCAGATTTTAATTAGGAAGATAATTCTGAGAATAGAAGATAATCAGTGAGAAGGATGGATGTTAAGGGGAAGTATTTAGGAACCAGGATACATATTTGGTTACAACTGAAATAATCTAAATGAGAAAGGTTGAGGGCTTCCACAAAGATTGTGGCAATAGGGATATAGACAGGGTTCTAGATTTGAGGAACCTTTAGAGTTGGGAGATGAGGGAGTAAACTGAGAAATAAGAAGTAAACAAAGCCAAGGAAGAGACTGAGACTATCTGTTTGGGAGATTGCTGGTGTAAGAGAAGGTAGAAAGAGAGAGAAGCAGGGTTTTCTTGAAGAGGATAAAATATTCAGACTGGAAAATCAGGCCTATAGTTCAGAAGACAGTTGGTGGCTGTAGATGCATATTTGAGACAAGAATATTGAGTTATAACTAAAAATATAGGAAGACAAGGGACAAGGGGGCTCAGGGTAGAGCCCTGGAGAAAGCCCACACTTAGAGTGTAGACAAAGAGACAGAAGCCAGTGAAGAAGGCAGAGAAGGGTCAGTGAAGTATGAAGGTTTCACCAGTGGACATCATGTGGGTGGAGCCAAAGGAAAAATTTTCAAATGTTTTGTATGATTAAGACTATGAAATGCCAGAAAGAAATCAACTAATATATGGACAGAAAAACATTTTTGTTAAGTTTGGCCAATAAAAGAACACCTGACTGTTAGCAGCTTTAGTGACCTGGTGAGACAGAATCAAGATTGACCTGGACAGAGAAGACAATGAGAGATGAAGATGGGGATGAAGCAAGTGGACTGAGTTGTTTTTCAGGAGAGCTAGTCATAAATGAAAGAAGAAAGATGTTTATTTTGTCTTTCAAAATTCTTTTCTGCTTTTATTTATGATGGTATTTAATATAATTTATAGAATTTACAAAAGAATTTGTACAAGTGTATATAGTTGACATGTTCTTGCAAAATGTCTTATAAATTGAGTTATTTTCTGCTTAATTCATCTGAAGCATTCAGGAATACTCTGTCACTTTTGACTGATCTACAATTGGCATTTTCCCTAATACATAGGTTTTATATTTCTCTACTCCCAGAACCTGTCAGGTTCCTAATGATCTATAAAAATCCATTTTCAAACCCAACAGGAGTTCACTCTTTAATGAGTCACAGGAAATCATTTGTTAATGTGAAGAGTCCTTTTGTAATAGTTTTAATTAGTTTTGTACAGTGGAATCTTTTATAAGTCACATTTTCTTAATTCAAACCAGAACAATTAGGAGATCATATATAGAGATACGGTATTTTTCAAAAGGACACCATCTTCGAATCACTTGGAGTAACACATGAGGAGTCACAGTTACATCCCGGGGAAGAGAATTCAGGGTGCTGCACATTTACCTACATCCCATCCTCTGAAGACAGCAGATCCCTGTCATTTCCAATGGACTGTGGAAACTTGCCCAAATCCCCTTCCTTGATATTTTTTCCAAGAATATCATGAGTTCAGTAAGAAAATCTTTCGGGGAACTTCTGTTAAAATCATTTTTTCCTCTCTTTTCTATATTTCATATCAAATTACACTAAGATAATCTACTCTTTTTTTTTAATCACTGCTACAACTTTTCCCTGGACTGCACTCAGTTTTTAAAAAATATTCAGTCCCCATTTATTTAGGGACTCTTAACTTGTTAGTAGTCAAATAGGAAACTCTACGGCAAAAGCCAGGGTATGGAAGTGAGGGAGACAGAGACTAATATTAAATGTATTACCCTCCAAGAAGCTACACTCTGTATGTCTAAGGAAGATGAAGAAAACAAGCTCTTTCTGCCTCTTTCCTTGGGTTCTAGCTCTATGACTGTGTGTCCTTTTATTTCACTGGGGGAAAGGGGAGAGAAGAATTGGAAAAAGTACAAATAACATAATCCACAAATGAGTTGTCGCTTGACAAATTATGATGAACAATAAAGTATAATAAATCTCTTCTCTCTCTTCCCTGGACTTGGGGCTGAAAGTTTTACATAAATTTCATACCATATGTTGTGGTTTACTTCCTTAGGGGTTTTTCCTAGGTTCTCCTGGACATAGAGATGCTTGTTTTTCTTAGCCAGCTGAAAGGCCTGTACCCATTTTGGGATTTTTTTTTAAGTGTTAAGCAGAAAGTAAACAAGTTTCACTATGATAACAACATTTCACAACAAAATGGCTAACACTCCACGCATACACACACACACACACACACACACACACAATGGTAACTGTAGAGGTTATAGATATGTTAAGTAGCTTGGCTGTGGTGATCATTTTACAATGTACACATATGTCAAAAAATCAAGTTGTATATCTTAAATATATAAATTTTTTAATTTCAATGATATTTCAATAAAACTGTTTTAAAAATCCCCATTCAAGAATAGGCACTATTAGAATGTCCACTGAAGCCATGTCTATTTTTTTTTATAAGTGCATTTGGCTTAAGGACTACTGGAATGTTGCCAGCACAACTCTTGCTGTCCACGTGGGCTGTAGACTTTCAAAATGTGGAAGACCAAACATACTGTTGTGAGCAATGAACATCACTTTACAAGTGTGCCCATGCTAGTTAATAAATTTTCAAAAATAATAAGACTGCTGCCAAGAATAGAAGCTATAAACAGCTTTTAAAAAAAGGTTAAGACTGCCACATTATTCTGGCATTTATGTGCGAATATCATAAGTCTTTTCCAGCTCTGAGAGTCAATTACTGTATTTATTACCAACATTGGACAGAAAAGGCTTGTTTTCCTTAGGGCTCTTCATAACACTGGCTCATTTGAAAAAAATTTATTTTGAAATAATTATAGATTCACAGAAAGTTGCAAAAATGGTATAAAGAGATACTGCATACCCTTCACCCAGTTTCCCCTAATGGTTATATTTTACATAATTGTAGTAATATTAAAATTAGGAAATTAACATTGGAAGAATGTGTGTGTATAATTCTATGCCCTTTTATCATGTATGTTGATTCATCTAACCACCACCACAACCAAAATACAAAACTATTACATCCCCATAAGGGTATCACTTATGTTCCCCTTTATGGTCACACCCAACTCCACCCCACCCTACTATCACCATCCCTAACCCCTGACAACCACTAATCTATTCTTTACTTCTATAATTTTGTCACTTTGAGACTGTTATACAAATGGAATCATACCTTTTGAGATTGGCTTTTTTCACATTTTTCACTAGCATATGGTCCATCCAAGTCATTTCATGTATCAATAGTTTGTTGCTTTTTATTGCTGAGTGGTAGCTATGGTATGGATGTAAGACAGGATCATTTTTGTAAGACATCTAGTCGGATTCTGTGATCAATTAGTCAATATTGAAATGCATACAATTATATACATTTGCATGTGTGTGCATGTGTGTGTGTTCTACATATAGTATGAAGAAACCTACCTTGGGGAAATGTTTTGAATCCTGATATCATTTGCCTTCAAATAGTTTATTTCCTATAACACTACTAATTCCAACCCAATACCCACATATCCAAAAATACACTGGGGGAGGTAGGCATTTTAAGCAGTATAAAACAGTGTTGTGGTAACTAAGAAATGGGCATTTAATTAGAACACCATCAGAGACCCCAAATGATCATAAAATGATGATACAATGAATTCATAAATGGAAAGCTTTGAGACTACAAAGATAAATAACAGGACTTTACAAGAACGGTATGGGGCTTTGGGAATGCAAACACACAATTCAGCTGTTGTTTCCACTCTCAAGACAGGCTCAGCTAAGGTGGTGCAGAAATCATTACTCTAAAAGTCAGCAATAAAGATCTTAGGGAATCCTAGATAATGTTTTTTTTAAGGCTCTACTGCATTTACACAAACTCTGAACTACCTGAAGTTGTCAGCAAAGATAAACACTTTGGTAAACTCTACTAAGAAATATAGAGAAAATTAGAAAATCAGCCTACTCCACACAAAAATAAACTTGCTGGGCATGAATCCAAGAAAATCCACTCAGATTATAATAAACAGTGCTGCAAACATTTTCTGTTTTTAAGGAGAAATATAATTGCTTGATACTTGGGAAGAGTTTTTCCATTCATAGCTCACCAAAGTGAGCAGACCCAATGGGGGTGATGATGACATAGGATGGGCAGACCATAGTTATTTGTAAGACTTAGAAACCCAGCTCCATGGACATCAACAGTAGTACAGACAACAGTCACTAGGATATTAGATAGCAGTGCAGACAAGATTAAACTATGATATTAGACCTTCAAGTAATGGCCATCAGAAATGTATTTCAATCAAACCAGGGAACTTCAATAACAAGCCCCAGTTTAAATGCCACATTAAAATCTCTCTATTTATTAAAAAAATAATAATTCTAACTAAAAGTTGGACAAAGTACAGCTTCACGAGCACTGGGATTTGCAGGATTATTCTTTTGCAGTGAACGAGCTCACTTGCAATACTGTTGCCATGAGGTGCTTTGTGTTTCTATCCAGCATCTGATGTGGGCCTCATTAAGGTCAACACAAGTATTTGCACAGAGTATGGAAACAGCCCCTGAAAACCACAGAAATCCCCAGAGAAAACCCAGGGACTCAAGAGCAATGCCTTTATTACCCAGTGATCCACATACTTAGTTAATTTCATTTTTTATCACCATGATCCAAAAATATGTAGGTGCCTAGTGATGTAAGGCTCTATGCAAGAAATAGTGACAAGGGATTAGCAGAGACAACTCCTTGGCCTGTGGGTGCTGGCAATCGTAGGTGAAATATTTACACACTGAAAAGTAGATGGGATGAGCAGATGGATTATGTGAATGGGTTTCTGTGAATCCTGAGAGAAACTGACCTCTTGATTCTTCACTTTCTTTCTCAATATGTTAATTTCTTCACATCTTCCATGAATATCATCTCTGACACACTTTAAAATTTGTATTGTGATATTAATGTCAGTCCATGTCATTACAGAGTAAGAAAGCATTAAATGAGGTTAACAGGTCTGTTCCCTGTCTTTTATCAAGGGTGTCAACCCTGCTTACGCCTAAGAAAGGATTCTGTGTAGAGACTTGAGATCATCTCACAGCCCACACTGCCATGGCTACGTGGCAGCAATCTCTGCCGGCTTCCTGGAGGGTTTGTCCACAATGACTCCCCTTTGGGCCTCACTGCCTCCCACCCTAACACCATTTCCTAATAGCTTCTCTCTTTGTATTAAACTCATAGACATTAATGAAACAGCAGCACAGCTAGTTATATCCTAGCAGGCAGAACTAAGGCCCTTGCCCTCAGGTTCCAAAACAGACCTTGACCAGGTTTTAGAACAAAATTTGAGTCCAATTGCTACCTCCATTTGCAGCAATAATCTAGATGAAGATCATTTATTCTGGGCTTCTATTTTTCATAAGCCAAATTAAGTGTTTACATCTTAAACTATGGTAGTTTTACGAGAGTCCTATATCTGAGCACAATAAGATTTCTGAAATGCTTTCCAGGTGAAAAGAAAATGCTTATTATATAACATAATAAGCAAATTTATAATTTAAATAACTGGAATTTACTTGGAAATTATTTAAATAATAAGTTGACTTCTAACTAAGTAACAAAATGGAGCTGATAATGACAAAAGTCTTGTCATACATGAAGAAATATCAATGTGCATATATGAATATCAAATTAGAAAATTAAAATGGAAATTTCTGTCACACTTTGAAAAATGAAAAAAATGCCTGTATATAATCTACTTAATAACCTCTCAGTAGCTAAATCTTTTCAATCTTCCATAAAACAGAATAAAATCAAGATCATAGAATTATAGTTAAGCATTTTAGCAAATGTTCCACGTTCATTTCTGTTTTTTTAGTATTGTCTTTCATTATTGTCAACATTGAAGCTATTGGCTATTTTGATATGGCATTGTGTTCCCCTTTCTGCTTCTTTTTAAATGAAAAGTAAGAAAGATAACATAAAACAGTATTGGAGTCCCCCAGGTGACACGACTGAGAAAACCAAATGCTGACCATCTGTTGCGACGGAACAGCCTGACCCTGTGCGGAACTGAAAATGTCTCTCCTCCCAGGCTCTGAGGTCAAGCAGGGCGGCTAGCACCTGCTGTTGGTTTGAGAGGTCTGCCCAGAGGAGGAGCAACAACAGCACAGGGCTCCGAGGCTTCTCCACGTGCAGCCGCCAGAGCCCAAAGGTACTTGTGGACGAAGACGAAAGGAAGGAACGGTGAGACAGGAGAGATGTGCTGAAGTACCACCCTCGCAGAAATTAGTGAAAATGAATCCACCTCTCACATAATGAGAACATGAACGTGTGTGTGTGCATGTTCTGCGTTGCTCTAAATTAGTTAATTAATCAGCAGAAGCCAAATGACCTACAAGAAACAAGTCTCTCTAGACAAGAAATCAGCCTTGATGAAAATACGAAAGCTAAGACAAATGCAAATACAACTGACAGCCTGAGCCCTATATCTCTTTCTGCATTGTCCATGCAGAACTGTCATCAACAGAAGTAGCATCACTTGGTATTGTTAAGTAATTGTCAGACTGGTGAAAATGTGTGGACTGTTGGAATTATTTTTCTAGTCTGTACAATGTTTATCTAGCCATTATCAGTAACTATCATTACATTAGAGATAATTCTTTAGCCCTTATTTTGAAAATTAGTAAGATCAGAGAAAAAAGAATTTCTCAAGAAAAAGTATGTAGTGAGTCACAAATAATTTAGGCAAATTTTTCTTACAAGTGCTTTTGGTTAACATTATATTATGATTCAGTTACTATTGCAGCATTATTATTACTCTATTAGTTACCAGCCTATTGCTAAGAATGTCATTATAGATTTTTAAAATTGAATATTATGTTTAGGTTTTTGGGGGACCTATAAGTAAGACTCATAGGATTTTATTATATTAACTCTACTAGTAACCACAAGTTCCTAAAAAGTATATTTCAATTTAAAGTTGGTTAAATAGAAGGATCCAGAGAAAATATATAAGAAAATATATTCATGATCATATCAGGAAGGCCCAAATAAGGAGGCAGTCTTATGTGTGTTCTTACCCACTTTTTCCACATTAAACAAAAATACATAAGAAGGCACTCACTCCTTCCTGGTTTGTGGTATGCCATACTATTTACAGCAAGAGCCCTATATCTCCATGCACAGATTATACTACAGCAGCCAACAGTCAGAGTCCCCACATAAATCAGCTGAAGAAGCCAAGACAAATGACTTCGACAAGTTTTAAAATACCTCTCCAAATAGATCCATTCTTGGAAAGTATATGACTACAGACTTGGGGGTAATTCCCAGAGTTGCCACGAATATGACAGTGCCTTGGCATCCTGTAACTATGACTATGCCTTGGCATTCTATAACTCTGCCCTAGCCCAGATGCCTGCTGCTATGCTAACATGACTCAAGAAATAACATAAGCATAAAGAAAGAGAAAATGTATATAGACACGTGAGTACATGCATAGTTGAACTCATAGTTATTCCCTGCCCTCTTCCATTGAATCTATCTGAGTTCATTAGTAGTAACGAGACATCAACATGGAGGAGCTGGTAAGGAACAAGTCACTGAACCCTAAACTCAATACCAGAAAGTCACATACACATAACAGTGTGACCCAGAAAAGCATGGGCTTCCTCAATGCACCTTATGTACCAGGAAACTTCATTAGTGAATACACATTGAAATTTCCCTTCAATCACAGCTCTATATCACAGTCCTACATATTTGGATTCAATACTTAGAAGCATTTAAAGGAAAGGAAAGACTAAGCAGAAAGAGAAAAATAAAAAGCAAAGGGAGAGGATTAAAGACAAGCATAGACATCAGAAAACTCACAGAAAGAAATAAATAACCTCTCAAACTGAATCTCACTGCTGTATTTGTTCTTATTAAAAAGATAAAAACTTAACGAGGAGAAGGCTGTAAATGGCCCAGGCCTGTCTTCCAGCCAGTCTTGTGATGCAGTGAGCATGGTAAACACACTGAACGCGTCTTGTCAGGTAGTTCCCTTCTGTTGCGGTCTTGGAATTTTTCCAGGCTGTTACTACCAGTGCACTTGTATATCTCTACAATCGACCTGGACACCCACATAGACAAGGGCTTTTCTAGACTAAATGACAGAGAAAGAATTTTTTAAAAAGACACTTCTTCCTCTGGAATGAAGTGGCTTGGTCAGTGAAGAATGAACTTGATGTCGCTCTTTTGCTTAAAAGCTTTTGTTTGGAGCACAACAGATTGTGGAAGAGTAGAATGCAATTAGATTATTCATAACCCAAGAGCCTTTCCACTAGTCACAGAACAATCACTTCACGAAAGTGCAACAGCTAACAGAAGTGGATTACATACAATACAGCTACCCAACGCTACCTTCCTTAAAGATACAGCAATGCCCTCCACTCTTGAAGCTAAAGTTTTATCTAAGGATACATAGCAGGCCATAGCAAAGAACATCCAAGAATTTGCAAAGCCAAGGCAGCTGTTGGGCTGGAAGAAAGTCACGTTCATGGACAGATTGAGAAGTACTAGATACAGAATATGAAAAACCTGAGTAAACTTAAGGGTAGGGGCTCAGAATTAGGTGTTGCCTGGCAGGAAAGGTAGAAGATAAAATGCAAGCTGGACAGAACATAACGGTTATAGGGAATAGAAAACTGAAAGAGAAAGGAAGAAGAGATAAGAGCAGAAAGGATGAAGAATGAAGCAGGCACGAGAAGGAAAAATAAATATTGCAGGGATGAAGGCACTATATGAAGGAGAAGCGGTACAATGGGAAATGGAGTGTACCTTCAGTACACGAGCATTCTTCTAGAAATACAAAGTCTGCACATAATGAGCCCCTAGGCGTTGATAGAGGATAACAAAATATGTGTTATCACCTAACCTCAAAGTCCCCAATTTGAGTCCTCTGATATATTTTGAGCCCATTATCAGAAACAAACCTGATTTTTAAGAAAAGCCTGCAAAGAAAATCTTCCTTCTTTGAAGAAGTGTATAATGCCTTCAATCAGGTAGGACCAGGCAATATGACTCTCTCCCGTGGCTCTTTGCAGCTGCCTGATGGTGTATCCATATATTTTCTGAAATGCAAAAGCACTCTGAATCGCCTCTGTCAAGTCCTGAACATCAAATTTGTCTGCATAGCCAATTTGTTCATAATTTAATTTCATTATATCTTAGATATTTTGGCCAGGACATAGTAAATTTGACATGAAATTCACTTCAGAAGAGGCAATATGACAGTTTTAAGAGTGTAAGCTTTGGAGTCAGATAATCAGACCGTCCTTGGCTAGGGCACTTCCTGCCTGTATGACACAGCCAGGTTATTGTTCTCCCCAGGCTTCTGCTGTCTCAGGTCAATAATACCTATCTAGCAGGTTATTGTGAGAATTGAGAACAATGAAAATAATATGCCCGGCTTGTGGTACACACCTGCTAAATGTCAGCTGCTATTACTATATGCAATTTTATATACTCAATGAAAGAATATGTTAAATATGTTTTTATTTTTTATATGAAGTATATAAAAGCATATTTAAAAAGCAATCAGCAATGAATATATTCTTAAATTTGTAAAACATTAACCTTAAGGCCCTACAATAAAATATTTGGGGCGATAAATAATTAGGTGAAAACAAATACACATACACATATACAAATACAAAAAGAACGAAGAATAATGTGAATAGTAAGCATTTCTGGGTAACAGGATTAAAAGTAATTTTTATTGTTTGTCTTTTGTTTGTTTATCATTTCCAAAATTTCTAAAAAGAATTTATTATTTTAAAATTACTTAGATTATTTAGGTATTTAATGTATTTATAGCTATTATATTTATTTAAAATATAGTTATATTTATATATAATATACATAAAATATAATAATATTTAAAATATTTAGATTATTAATTTTATAATCTCTCAGGAAAAATGTTTTTAAGGCTAGCTTTTTTCAGTTTTCAGGCCATTGTTTCAAGTATAGCAGATAATTTCAAGATCATCTATGTGCTTGGGAGGAAGGAACCTTTCAAGCTTTACAAGGTTGGGTTTTATCCCAACTCCTTGATCAAGGGCAGCTTTAAGGCCTCTTTTTGTTATACAGCGAGGAAAGGAATAGAAAACTAATATGCCCATTTTTTCATGCCTACACACATAAACTGGCTTATAAATAATATGGTTGAATTAAATCAAAATGGTTATTTTAAAGCAATAATCTTTTCAGATTGAACCAGTACCTTTCTAATTAAATCAAACTTTAAATTTTGATTTGTTTTTCAAAAACATGTTTACAACATCCATGCAGACAGATGAGGGTGGCCCCCGAATAAGGAACAGCTCAGAGGATTTGGCAGAGATCCAAGGTACGGCTCAGGGACCTGCAGATGACAACCACATCTGTCTTTCATGCTCCACTCCCTGCCAGTCAAATGGATCTACCCACAACATGATTTGATGACTGGTTATAGTCTTCAGCCAGGACTCTAAGCCACATCTAGATTCTAGACCATATAGCATTACTGATAGGTTACAAGAGAGTAAACCTCAGCCCTGTTTGATCTAATAATACATCATCACAAGAAGAAGGGATTTCAGCAGAGTGCAGAGGAAATATTTATCTCTTCTAAGAATCAAGCACAACATATACCAAGAACCATTGAGAGTCAAGCAATGTGCTAGGTGTTGTGAGAAGGTAGTAAAACAAAACAAAACAAACAAAACCAGACTCACTCTCAGGAACTTCCCCTGTCCTGTTCTTTTCATTACTTGTTTTCTCTGGATTTAAATAATTTCTTAAGTGGAACAAAGTAATAGCTGTAGCATTAAAAAGTAAAAGTAATAAGATGAGGCTTACGCCCAGGACACAGAACCTGCTTGATTTTACTGGCTGGCTCCCCACAGTGAGAAAATCTCCAAAGAGCAGCAAACATTTTACAGCTACTACAATTTAATTTCTGCCATGGGAAAGTGATGGCTGTGAGAGATGGCTTATGAAGATCATCAACCTAAGACTTAATAACCATTTATTTATCTAAAAATATTTCTCAGTCAATATTTATTAAATTTCCACTTTGTGAAGACACACAACTATGATCCCAAAGGGGCTTATAATTTAACAGAGGTAAAGAAACAGACATAAATATATTAAGAACACAAACAACAGGCTGGGCATGGTGGCTTATGCCTGTAATTCTAGCACTTTGGAAGGCCAAGACAGTAGGATCATTTGAGGCCAGGAGCTCAAGACCAGCCTGAGTAACATAGTGAGACCCCGTCTCTACAAAAAAAAAACAAAAAATTAGCTGGGCATGGTGCTGTGTGCCTGTAGTCCCAGCTAGTCAGGAGGCTGAGACGGGAGCATCACTTGAACCCAGGAGTTTGAGGTTGCAGTGAGCTATTATGACACCACTGTACTCTATCCTGGGCAACAGATACTTATAGTAAAGCCCCTCTCTTCTTTGTCATAGTTCAATCCAGTGTTTTCCAGAATGTATTCTGTAAAACACTAGTCCAGGGAGATATTCTTCTGGGGAATAAAAAAAGCCCTTGATCAATAAGTTTGAGAAATAGTTTAAACCACAATGTACTTGAGCACATTAAAGACTGAAAAATGCTAGTCTAACATTTCTAAAATTTATTTAACCTCACAACCCTTCTTTGGCCTTATTAATATCTGTAATAGTTAGTTTTGTGTGTCAACTTGGCTAAGCTATAGTAGCACATTATTTAATTAAACACTAGTCTCAATATAGCTGTGAAGGTATTTTGTAAATACAGTTAACGTCTACAATTAGGTGGTATTAAAGTTAAGGAGATTATCCTCCATAATCTGGGGGATTCTATCCTATCAGTTGAAAGGCATTAAGAGCCAAACTGAGGTTTACCTGAGGAAGGGGAAATTCCACCTCAAAATGATAGCATTAGTTCCTACTCCAGACCTTCCAGTCTGCTGTCCTGTTCTACAGATTTCAATCTTGCCAGCCTCCCCAATCACATAAGCCAATTCCTTAAGTAAATAGATATATAATTTATAAATTTACATATTATTTATTTTTTATATTTAATATATTTATATTTTAATATATAAATACTATTTATATATTATGTATAAATATAAAATAATATTTGTTTATAATAATAAATTTATATATTTACAATTGTATTCATAAATTTTGAAATAATAAAGATTATTTATATACTTATATATTTATAAATATAAAATAAACAAATACTTTATATTTAATATAAATAAAATAAATAAATGAAAGTATTAATGTGTGTGCATGTGTGTGTGTATATTTATTACATAAAATCTCCTAGGATATATCCTAATTTTTTATATATATAGTATATACAAATACACATAGATAGATAGATAAATAGAATTGATTGTTTTTCTCTGGTAGAACTCTGATAAAACATCCCAAGGAACTAATGTTTCACATATCCTTCTTTAGGAAACACAATAAAGTCCCATCTTCTACAGTAATAAAATCCTGTCTTCTACAGCATAACCATGACAAGGTACCAGGAGCTATATGCTGGAACCCCACTTAACTTAAGGGATATAATAAACAGTATTAGTTGCTTGTTAGCTTGATTCTACCAGCACCCCCCACCCCCCCCCACACACACACACAAGTTAGGATTGCCAAAATCCTAAAAGTAGACTCCTACTAGCATAAACCAAACACTATAATCTCATCCCCTCTGTCTCTGATTTGTTCAGGTATGGTGGTAATCCAGGCCTAAGTCAATTAATTCACAGACATCCCCCAGACCAGGATGATTGGTTCTGGTTTATTAAATAACAGAAGAAAGTAAAGATCTCTATTGTCCTGGATGATGACAGCTGTTTGCCAGTATTAGGACTCAAATTACTACATCTTGCGACCATGACGGAAGCTGGTATGAAGGCAAAGCCAACACACTTAGGACAGCAAAGCTGAAAGAAATGTAGAGATATATATCTGAAGTCCAAATCAAACCACATGTAAAACCTGAATAATCTCTGGACTTTAGTAACTTGAGCCAATAAATCTTAAACTGCACTGTTTAAGACGACCTAAGTTGGGTTTCTTTTGGTGCTTTGGTATATATCTGTTAAATTTCCCACTTGCACATAAAAGAATCCTAACTAATAAAAGAGAACAAAGAAGAGGTAAAAACTGGGATGTAAGAACATAGAAAGCCCTTGTTGGTGATAAGGACTGGCCAGGGCAGCAGAAGAGGGAAAAAATAAGTTTGTCAATGCAAGTCTGGTGCTCCCCAGCTATTCTGAGTACATGTAAGAATATGTTTGTATGGATGAACCTCAAACATCAGTGCTCCTTAAACATCTTTGAAAATGTGAATAAAGTTATGGTCACTCTCCTCAGAAAAATTCTTCCACACATAAAATTTCGCTTTCAATTTCAGGAGCTTCATGCAGTCCTAAAACCTAGGCACAGAAGTCTATGGATCAAAGTTAGAAATCCCTGCTCTACATGGCAGCAGGAAAAACTGTTAACACTGATGCTTTTTAAAAATAGATATAAAAGAATAAAAATAGAAACAAGCTTTGGCTGAACACAGTTTATATAAATTATAGTCATTCATGAGCAACCATACTCCTGAGGCTGATAACTGTTCACATGATTATGATATACTCACCCAACAGAGTTTTCTGTAAGTTTACATCAGTAAACTTTGACTATAAATGTTCAATATTTCACAGCACACAGAGCACTGTCATCTTATTACTTTTTAAAAAGTTAAGGAAATATTTGTTATCAACAGATTTACAGGCAGTTGAGAGGTTTAAAAATTAGATTAGAGAATCAGTTTGGGAGGTGGAAATCAAGTAGACTTTAATCGTCACTATTTAATAAAATTATGACAATAAAAACCAGATTAAAGGGGTCAAAGAGTAGAAGCTGTTTGAGAGAAATAAGAACATGGCAGTGCTGGCTCATGTCAGAGAAAGTAGACCAAGAAATGAAGAAAAGATCTGCCATTAACTGTCCTAGTATATGCATTCTTCAGCACAAGCTTAGATATACGCATGAGAAGAAAAGAAATATGATGTTGTTGCAATTTTCCCTGTTATGGATAAGAAACTTCTGCCATTGTTATCAACAATAAATTAAAACAATTTTTCTTATCAGTTTAAAACAATTTAAAATTTCAAGTGATAGCCTATCACTGTAGTCAGTGAAATTACCAGGGTAAGGAAGAAAAAACAAGAATATGTATTTAATGCAAATCAGGTGCTGACAGCATTAATTGAAATTAAGGATATATATCCAATGTATTTCTCTTATAAATAACTTATGAAATCAATAGTGTCCCCATTTGTAAGAAAACAAGCTTGGCTCCATGACATGCGCCAGCCCTATAAAAGTACCATCTCCATGTGAGTTTTCCATCTCCTAAGTTCTGCTGAATATTCTATTAATATATTAATCAATCCATCTGTTCAAACATTCAATTTTCCTGGAGTCATGAAGAACAAATAAAAAGGGATTTATTTTATGTTATATTTTCATATAGGCTGGCTTTTAAAAGTGGATGGGACGCTTGCACATTTGGCTACTTTCTTTAGTGAGATGTGTTAGAATGGGTATCTCAGCCCCCAGATCACTCATAGACAAGAACATAACGCACACTGACATGCAGGCTGGAATTCTTAACTGTGATTCCAATACACGTGGGGGCAAAGGTTTTTTACAAGGTGAACACTGTCCAAAACGGAAAAGAAGTCAAGTGTAAAATATTATCCAATGTTTAATACTTTTTGCTGCATTTTAATTTTTAAGACATATCCACTGCAAAAAAAAAAAAAGTAAACATAACATATAAGGTAGGAAATAGTACAAATTTTAAAAACTGAGTCTGTAATAGCATCTTGGACATAAGAAATTTTGTATTCTGAAATAATTCAGGAAAGCTATAGGAGGAAGAGCCAGGAATTGGTTTAAGCCCAAGTTTCTGCGAATGGCACTTGTGAGGAAAAGAATTGTGTCACAGAGTCAAGGTAAAGAAGACCAAGGTCCCAGTTCTGTGTCTACTACTAACTAGCTTTGGGGTGCTGCGAAAGATACACAAGCTCTCTGTGCTTCAGTTTCTTCACCTGTATGAGAAAACTCTGGACTGGTTGATTTCTAAGGTGCTATCCAGCTCTAAGTTCCTGAAAAAATCTAAGTCAGAATCTTAAGAATAATAAAGATATATGCATGTTTCAGTCGTGCAGATACAGGCCCAAAATACGATCATGATAACTTCAGTGTGTTCACACTCTGAGGCTTGACATACCCCCAGCAATGCCTCTTTTTAAATGCAAGAGAGAAATATTGTCTATGCATCGCTTTCAGATATTTGCCTGAATCCTGCCTCATTCTCTGAAAAGTCTTCAAAAGGTGCAAAAAAATAAAACAAATAAACAAACAAAACTCCCAAAAAAACCCAAATACAGAAACAATATTGGCAGAGAGGGGAATAGGAGCCATCACCATCACAGGGCTATTAAAATTCCCAGTTAGGTTAACTCAGTCATGATATAACCTATAACCTAGCCTAGGCAGTCAACAGTTAAAAAAAAATCTACCCCTTGTGACAAAGATTCTTTGCTGGAACAAACTTTAGTCAGGCTCCTGAACCTTCTGCTAGGCCCATCTGTGCACTTCCTTATAAAATATTTTTACAAGAACCTTGGTAAATCAGTTTAGCAAGAACCCCCCACCCTCAATATCTGATCACATTCGAAATCTGATGAGGTTCCTTATCCTCCACCATTCCCCACGTGATGTCTGATCACCCTGGCTGCCTTCAGCAAGAATCCTGTGAGGTTGGTTTAGCCAGAATCCCCCTTAACTCTGATGCTTCCTCTTAGTAATTTTCCATCCACTGTCCCTGCTACTGGGCTATAAATTCCCACTTGATCATGCTGTCTTTGGAATTGGGCCCAATCTCTCCCTTCTCCACTGCAAGACCCCATTGCAGTGGTCCCTATACCTGTCTCGATGGTCCTGCATAATAGTCTGCTTTACCATGTTTAACAAATGTCATTGAATAATTTTTTAACATCTGCTAGGGACTGTGGAGCACATGGAAACTAAAAAATCCTAGAGGAGCTCCCAATCTATATGTAGAGGCAGACAGGTGCTGGCAGCAGTGTACCAAACAGTAAAGGCAGAGCGTAAGGTTGCCTGCCTTTGAGCCAGGAGGGGCTTCCCTGAGATGACACCTGCACTATCCTGTTTATGAAGTAGGGACAAGTGGGGTATGGAGTGCGGGGATGCAGTTTGGGGAGGAGGACTGTGGAGGTGCTGCACACAGATATGGGATATCATGACACATCCTAAGTGAGGAAAAACAGCTGAAGGGCTGGAGCACAGGTGAGAACGCAGGTGCGGTGGGAGTTAAGATGGGAAGAGCAACAGGAGCTGTTCTGAAAAGACCTACTGTCCCTGCAAAGGAGTTCCACATCCTGGATGGGATGGAAGATATTAAAGGATTTTAGTCAGGGGAGTGACATAATCAAATTTGGCCTTAGGAAGGTCATCTGAATAGATGGGAAGTGGATGGGATTAGAGACAAGATTTAAGATACCAGTGCAATAATCCAGGAAAGAGTTCCAAATTACTTAAACTAAAAGGACTAGTGGCCACACAAAGGAGAGGACTGATTTAAAATATATTTAAGAGATAGGAATCATACCTGTTAGCCTTTATTGAATGTATGTAATATATTAGGCACTATGCCAAGAACTTTATAATGCACTCTCTCACTGAATCCTCATAGTAACATTATGAGATTATTATACCTCTTCCAAAGCTCAGAAAGGATAAGTGACTTGCCCAGGGTCATACACCTATCAAGTGGGAGAATATGTCTTATTAGTGCAGGTGAAAGACAAGTCCAGAATGCCTCCAGTGATTCTAGGTAGGGAGCCAAAGTGGATGGGGTAACATTTATTAAGATGGGCTACACAAGTAGAAGGGCAGGTTTTGTAGCGGCTGCTGTTTGGGGGTGAATAGAAGGTGGAGTTAGTTTTCAATAGCCTGCATCAAAGTTGCCAGTGTGATCTTCCAATGGAGAGTTCCAGCAGGCCATCTTAAATAAGGGCCATTCCTGCTATGAATTAGGCACCAACAAGACACAGACAGGGACAGTTATTGCCTAGAGTTGATCTACCTCTGTCAAAATGAAACAGACTTTCTGACTTCATGCCCTCCCTTTAAGTCCTCATCTCTAATATATTCCATTGCCTGAGTGCAAGGTTCCAGGAACAGCTTCTCCTACCAGATTCAAAGCTTCTCACCAGTTAGTACATTTCCAATTTCATGATTTATTGGAAGTAGTATATTTTACAAGATTTGTGGAAAATGACTTAGGACATTCCATCATTTTCTATACATACAGGAATTTATTAGTAATGAAATAACACCTCAGCAATCTTCCTTAACAGAAAACTATAAATAATACATGGAGATATCCCCCCGCTCCAGGCAGTGGAGTTTAACCCCTCTGCCTCCCAAGGGTGGGTTAGACCTAGTCACCCAGTTCAAAAGACTAGATGGAGTAAGGAAAAGGATAGATAGTAATTGTACAGTGGAGAAATCTGGCAAGTGATGGAGGTTAACATGACCAGAAATCTCATATGGCATCATGCACTCTCTGATATAATGTCACAAGGAGGGCACTTCTGTGGTATTCTTTTCAAAAAGTCAGAACCCCAGTTAATCATTAAAAACAACAGAAAAACTCAGATTGGGGGGTATTCTACAGGATAGTTGACCAGTATTGCTCAAAACTTTTAAGGTCATGAAAAGCAAGGAAAGACTGAGAAACTGTCACAGACCACGGAAGACATGACAACTAGATGCAATGTGGTTGCCCAGATCAGAGCCTGGAAGAGAAAGAGGATGTTAATGAAAAGCTGGTGAAATACAAATAAAGTCCAGAATTTAGTTAATAGTAAAAAAAATCATAATTATTATTCAAAAATTTGTAGTATGTACACAGATTTTTTTGCTTAACAAGGGTAGCATATAATTTATCTGTTTTCAATCTTTGCAATAATCCTGTGCAAAGGCACTAGTATTTTCATTTTACAGATGAGAAAAGTAAGGCTTGTGACAGTTTAAAAGATTCATCAGCAATAAACGGCTAATAGGTACCAGAGTTGGAATGTACTTTTACGACACCATAGTTGCCACTGGGGGCTCTATTAATATCTATTAGATCCGTAGGTTTGTTTTATGTGGGATGCAGCCCTGCTTTTTATTCTCAGTATTTTCATTTCCCGAATCTTAGAATCAGAAGACATCTTGAGAGGTTGGATATCCAATCACTTGTAATCCCTCCTTTTTCCTGAGAGCCATTCCAGAATGAACACCCCTTACCTGAATGACACTCAGGTGAGGCATCTCCTAAATCATCTGGTCTCTATTTTTCCCCCTTTTCTCCCTAGTCATGGGTATCTCAACAGATTTCTCAAAGTTTATTAATTTGTTTTCTTAGGTGCTGCAAAGAAATTCCCTTTACCAGGAAAGGGACTATGACAATTAAAAGCAGCTACTAAAGAAATGTGTGATGAAAAATCAAACCTTATTTCACCATTTAGGTACCAAGTTAGAGAAATACATCTTTTAGGATAGCTAATAGATAATGACATCATTTAAATATAAGAAGTCTCTTCCATGTGATATATTTTTCTTTCTTAGTATACACAGACTAACAGATCCTTAAATGATTTCCAGGACACTATTCTTTATTTCTGAATCATAGGCAAGTTGCAAAATTCCAGGTCTGGTTATTTAACTTCCCAGTGAAGATTGCATTATTCTGAATAAAAAATTAATGAATCTATGACAAAAAGTTAAAGTTAGTGCAAATAAGAACTCAAAGCAACAAAAAGATAAATATTTTCTAATTTTAACACCCTTCTTGGAAGCAAAGAAAACTGTAAAAATTTTACAGAAAGAGCCACCTACAGCAGTTATTTTAAACCACCCCAACTGTCCTTTTGTCAGGAGATGTGGAAAATCTTAAGGTTATACTACACATTCTTTTCAATATGTGAAATACAAAGAACAGTAGTCAAATATTTACAAATATTGCACAATGTTACTACCCTTTGGTAAAGGGGAAGCTTAGAACCTCAGAAAACTTGCTCAGAAGTAGTAGCAGAAAATTACTAAGGCCTACTGTCAACACATTTCCAGACTCTTGGAATCTGAAGACATCTTTGAGAGACAGTGATATCCAATCACCTATAATCTCTTCATCTATACAGACAGCCATTCCAGAATTAATATCAGTAATATCTAATGCTCATAAGACACTTACTATGTGTAATGAATGCACTGAACTCACTGAATTACTATCTCCTCTTACAGATGAAGAAGCTGCGGTTTATTGAAAACTTGTCTAAAATGACAGTTCATAAGTGGATGCACTGGGACTCCATTGCAGGTCTTTCTAACCCCAAAGCATGTCCTTTTACTTTAATATTTTAAAATCCTCATAATTAAAATTCTCCTTTCTTTAATCACCTCAAGCTTATGCAAAGTCATGCAGTAAACATTCCTGTTTCAGTGCTGTGTGTTAGCTATTATTAACCTAAAAAACAGGAACCTTATTCTTGGGAATTTACAATTTAAGATATAAAACTGACACCAACAGCCAGAGAAGGAAACCTAGTGCTAAAGAAACACCAAACAGGTTAAAAAAAAAAATCAGTAAAACCAAGCGAAACAATGGTAAATTAGCCCTCAACTAATTGTAGGCATCACAGGGTTTTTCAAGGTTGGAGACTGCATTTGGAATAAGCAGGTGAAAATGTGGTCAGAGACCCAGAGGAATACTGGGTTCTTGGTCCTGAGAGAGGTGCCCAAAGTGATCATGTGAGCTCTGCCAGAATGTAGATCCAAGTCCTGATGGCAACATATGACACTCAAGATGGGCCAAGTTTTGTTTTTTAATAGCTGAGCTTCAAGTTGGTAACAAAAAAAATCCCATGCCAGCTGCCGAGGAAATAATGCACTGGGAGCTGGCAGGCACTGGCACTTGGAAAGCCAACAGGTATGGATGCACAGTGAGACACCAAGGTGCTAGTGCCTGAGAGGCAGGGGAGAGGAAGTGGGGGTGTGTGACCACAGAAGAACTGACCCCGTCCAGGGTCCAGCAAGGTGGCAGTATGCTCAGGAGCCAACTCTTGTTTTTTTCTTAAAAAAAAAAAAAAAAAAAAGAGCAACTCAGAGTCAGCTCCAGCCATCCTAGATAGAGCAAATGGGACGGCGACACTACTTGTGAAGGGGTCCCCGGCCTCCGTTCCCCAGCATGTGGGAGAAAAACAATGGTAGGCATGTGGGAAAGAAGAGCACATCACTTTCCTTAATCTCTGAAGTCAGATAGGTACCAAAGGGGGATGAGAGCCATAACAAAGTACCACAGACTGGGTGGCTTACGCAGCAAACATTTATTTCTCACAGTTCTGGAGGCTGGAAGTCTGAGATCTGGTGCCAGCATGGTCAGGTTCTGGTGAGAACTTGCTTCCTGGCTTGCAGATGGCTGCCTTCTTGTTGTGTCCTCACATGGCAGGGAAGAGAAAGAGAGAGAGAGCACTCCGGTGTCTCTTCTTATAAGGGCACTAATCCCATCATGAGGGCCCCTCATCTAAACCTAATCATTTCCCAAAATGCCCATCTGCAAATATCATCACATTGGGGGTTAGGGCTTCAACATATGAATTTTAGGGAGACACAAACATGCAGTCCATAAGAAGGGGGCAAAACAAGGGAAATGGAAGGTACATAGGCTCTGGTGGGACAAAGGAAACGGAGAAATCAGGAAGGGACAGAGACGTGCTTGTGGGTTTAGGATAACTGGACTAAGAAAACAGGAAGTAGAGCTGGTGAGGAGTGGCCTACCTTCTGGCCCTCAGCCCTGTCTCTGCCCCTCTTCTTCCCACCCACTCCCCTGGCCTCTGGTTGTCAAAATAAAGATGGAAATGTACACATTTTTCAGAATAATTATTTTGACAGTGCACAAAAGTCATGAACATAAAGTGAATAACCCTACTTGGAAGTGAAGTCAAGCAGTGATTTATTTTTTTGATCAAAGAATTAAACAGCTCAGTAGACGGCTTTTAAATAATATCCCCCAATAAAGTCAGACATAGAACAGACTTTTTCTGCTCCTATCTCACTGATGACCCTCTGCCTAGCTCTTCTTTCCCCGCCTGTGCTCAAGGCGGGGAATATGTTACACAACCATGTGACAGGATATTGCTAATTGGTTATGTAGCCACAAAGGGGTCGTAAATCAAGTATTTTAAAAAGAACGATTTCTTTTAAAAACAAAACTAGATGGGTGGGGAAAGGCTGAAAACACACCTTCTTGCTAAGGTCAGTCCTAGATGTCCACAATTATTGCCAGCCTTTGTATGGTCCACTAAAGGAAGTAAAAATGAGCAAATATAACAATGAGTACATGTTTCTAAAAAAAGGTAAACCATTTTAAAAGCACAAAATAAGAATAAAATTTATTCAAGGATCCTCCAACACATTTAAAAAAGCCTTTGGAGCTTAGAGCCCTACTTCCTCCAAAAGTTGTTCTGTCTCCTGAACACAAGTAAAGAACAGAATCACCCAGAGAATTTAACAGGAAGAAAACGCAGGTGTGCAGGTGCTTGAGGCTAGAAGGGACCTTAGAAGGAGATGATCTGATCACAGGTGACAGTATTCCTGATCATTCAGAGATGGGGGCCCTTTAAGACAGAGTAGACTGATAAAAGACCAGAGCTCCCTGAGTTCAAAAGGACTTTCAATTTGGAAGCCCCACTGGTACAAGTGACTCACGCAACAAATATTTAATGAGTGCTGACTATGTACTAGGCATTGCTTTCAGTGCTGGGGACACAGCAGTAAACAAAGGGACAAAGGCCAGACCCTCAACAGCTTCCATTCTAGTGAGAGGAAGGCAGGCATTGAGCAGGTAATTTCACAGTATGCTGGTTTAGCAGGGGGTTGTTATAGGGAAAAACGTCCTGAAAAAAGAGATTTAAGTCCTGTTTGTTATCCTGCAACTAATGCCTCTGATGTTTGTTTACTCACATGATGTTCCACAAACATTTATTAAGCACTTATTGGGGGCAGGCATTATTTTGAAGGATGGGCTTAGTAGTGGAGATAAAAGATGGGTTTGCCCCAGTAGCAAACGCTCTGGTGGTGAAGACCACAAGGAATTTACTTGTAATATCATAAACATTAGAGATGGGCATGTGTGAAATGATATGATTACAGGGAGGTGGGAGAAACTTTCTACCTGGGAGATAGGAAGACTGGAGGGACTTATACTTAGTCCCTTGGAAGGACTGCAGGAGAGGAGCATTTCAGGCCAAGGGAGCCCCATGCACACCACCATAGAGATATGAGGGGCCCTGAGGGGCCCGTGTGGCCAAGGTGGGGGATAGTGGAAAGGGCATGGATGCAGGAGCCTGGGCGTGAATCTCAGCTCTGCTCCCCTCCACCTGGCGTGTGAACTTGGAAAAGCCGCTTCACCATCGTGAGCCTCAGGTTTCTCATCTGTAAAATGGTGCTGGTGATAAACACCCAGTAGTATTCTTGAAATAATTAGCAATATACATAAAGACAGTAGAACCACATCAAGCTCCTAGTAAACATCCCGTGATGGTAATCAGGGAGAGAAGTGGTGGGGAATGAGGCCAGTTGGGGTCAGATTGCTAACAAGGCTATATGAGCTGGACTAAGTCAGGTATTTATCCTATCCACGCCCAATTCACAATCATCCCCTACCTCCCACCTTGTGGCCTGTCTGGGGAATGATATTAAATTTGCGTGCCATATATGGAGCTAAGTGTTTTACAAATGTGATCTCCTTTAATTGTCATAGCTACCCTGTGGGGAGCACACTACCACAATCTTCAATTTACCGACGAGGCAGAGTGAGGTTCAGCTGTATGCCCAAAGATGACTAGCCGTCAATTGGCAATTTTATCCTGCCTGTTCCTATCTCAGCCCCTGCTCTGCTCAGCAGTCCTTCTTCACCCCCACTGACTCAACTCGCCTGAACAGCCTGCTTGGTTCCCCCCACCCCCCAGGGCCATCCAGAGTAGCTGCCTTGCCCACCTCTGCCCTTGGAGGGCAGCTCCCGGAGGGTCGCGCTCCTCCACCACCTGCCCGCTGGAGCTCCAGCCGGGAACTGCACTCTGCTGCCCTCGCCTGGCCCAGGCTCCCCCACATCCTCAGCTCAGTCCTGACCTTCCATTGCCTGGAATCTCAACATTTTAAAGAACTGTAGTGGTTTGCTGGAGATTATCCTGATAATTTGCTCAGGTTTCCACTTCACTAATGTGGCATACATACCTATGACAAGCTCTGTTTATTATGTTCTTAGTTACAGGCTGCACTCAGGAGAGCTCACAAGTTTACCTCATTGAACATTTTTATTGGCTTACATGTTCACATTGAGGGGAAAAGGAGAGGAAGGACCCAGCGTCCCAAAGGAGCCACTAAAAATGTTTCCACTCACAGAAGAAATCTTTAGAGGCCTATTATAACTGAACACTCTAGGCCAGGTTGATTTATTGAATTATGTATTTTGAATTTGGTCACATTTAATAGCATAGTCTTATTTTCTCAGTGGTTGTCCTGATAGAGAGCTTTGAAAAAATATAAGGTTCACTTGAATGAAGAGGTAGCAGTATTTTTAAATCCTGGTAAAGACTAAATGTGGAATGGTTGTCACAATTAAAGAACAACTTTGTGTGTCTGTTAATGTCCCAAATGGAAGGTAGTCACTTACTAAGTTAGAGCAGCCACTAATTGTCCCTTCAAGATAGCGCAATAAGGTGGACCAAGCTGACAAGTGTAAGATTCTGCGCAGTCAAAACGCAAGCAAAGGTCTCTATCAGACAATCCATAAGGACATAAAATAGGAAGAAATCATTCAAATACTGCATTATAGGTAACAATAAATGTGTGAACACATTTACATTTATAGATTTGCTATCCCCTCCTCTTCTATGTTCTGGTTGGTAATACTAGTCAAATTCTGTCTAGAGTCATGACATAAAACAAAGAAAGTACACTCTGAATAAAGAATGCTACTACAAACTAGTAGAGAAAACAGGTAAGAACATGTCATATCCATTACCTTTTTTAGAGACTATTCTAATCAGAGAGTGTTCTCAAGTCTAATCCTCTTTTTTTTCCTAAGAAATACTTTTGCACCTGGTGAATTTTTCAACCAAATCAGCCTGACGTGTGACTTTACAAGTAAGTGGTGACAATGTATTTATTAACAGGGTTAAACTCAACATCCTGGCACTAATGCCCGTAACTCTTCAAGCACTGCCCACAAAACACTTTAGGTCCATGTCTTTAGCTGCCTAAGCAAGCAGTTGGCAAAATTTGTCATGAGGTACATTAGTTATATTAAAATTGAGATTCTTGTAAACAAATTTTTAAAAACTCCACCTGTCTCCATTTTTCCCCTCTAAACTCCATGACTACTGATCTTTCTTGTTCAACCCAAAACTCATTTAACTCTCTGCTTGATGTGTGCAAGCTGTATTCCTTTATTCTTTTTCTATTTTCTTCTGTGTGACTTTTTTGGTTACAACGGCAGTAAGTTCTTATCAAAACCTTTCATCAAGTAGTCTTGAAATGCATAACAAGTGCACACATGTAACCACTTCCCCTTTGTGCACAAAGACACACCTTGCAATATTTCTTTTTCGTTTGCATTTTGATCTATGTATCTGTTTTAAATTCATTTTCATAAAGTAGAATGTTAATTAAATATAAGTAGGTTATTCAGTATCCACTAATAACTACCATTCTTTGACCCAGTAATCATCCAATAAAATGTTTTTGAGCACATGCTCCTAAATTGTGTATACTAATGTACCTATTGATGCTATACATGTGCTACTGAACCAATATATAATGTACTTTCTAAAACATCCAAAAATAAAAATAAAAAGCAAAAATTTAAAAAAGAAACAAAAATAGATTATGTAATACTTTCTTCTAGCACCCCGTTGTGCTAGAAGATAATAAAGGTCCCAATTTAAAGGACTTTTATTAGTCCATCTGAGATATATGCACAGCATGTAGAAGGCTTATTCAACCCAAAGATAATACATTAAACAGAAAAATTAAACTTTACTACTTAGAGGTAAATCTTTTATTGTTTATAAACTATATTATAGTTTCTTTAGCATATTATTAGTTGTCATCCCAAATATAATAAAGGTCAACTTGAAACCTATTTAATTATTATATACAAAACAAATTACCCACCAATAAATAGTCTTTGGATGTGAACACTGATACGGTATGGAAATTTAACTTAAACACACTTCAAGTAAACCCTCTTCATTTTCAAAAACATTGTAGGAGGTAAACATCAATCATGCAGTCAGTATCAGGTAAAAGAAATAGGAAGAATGAAAACAGATGAATAGAACAGAATTAGTCAACATGCTACATCGGTTAGAACTGTTAACTGTAGCAGTTTCAGCAGATCTAGAAAAAGGATGAGTATGCATTTAAAGCTTGTGCCCACCTGGAAAACTATCAGGTTGACATTTTCAAAGTGAAAGAGAGATTCAAGGTAGTTCCTTGAATAAATGAAGTTTTCATGTCATTTTAACTTGATATTCTCATGCAACTGAAGAGGAACAGAATTTTAGCTCCACCCGGTCTAGGTTAGCAAACCATGGGACCAAATCTAGCAGCCGCTTGATTTTGTGCAGTCTGCAATCTAAAAACCATTTTTACATTTTAAAATAGTTTTTCAAAATCAAAATAATATTTTTTGATGGAAAAATGATACAAAATTCAAATTTCACTGTCATAAATAATGTTCCACTGGAAGACAGCAACGTGCATTTGTCCATATGTTGTATATGCCTGGTTTCACTCAACCATGGCAGAGTTGAGGGTTTCAACAGAGACCAAATAGCCCCCCAAGCCTAAAATATTTACTGTTTCTCCTTTTATTGGCTCTTTACCTGGTGTAAGCAACTGATCTCAATCCCACAGTCCCCGTTTCTTATCTAGGCACAGGATATGGGAGGGTTTTTTTTTTCTTTTGTTTTTAAACCAACACAGTAAGTTTTCTCTTACGCAGCCCCATGTTTTATTTACATTAGAGGTTATGGGAAGTTCTGAGTCCCACAGCCTCAGCCCAAGACACAGATGCTTCTATAGCCACCTATTGCTCTCATAATAATTACTTTATCTACAATTTAGGTTTTCAAGTGACACAGACTCAGTCATATTTTTTTTACATAGACACAGTCTTTCATTTTTTGGTGTGGTGTCACTTTACCCTGCTAACCTTATCTGCCATTGCAATGTCCATGCTTTGTAAATTTTGCAAAATAAAATGTACATCCTGCATTTTTCTGCCATTTTTTGCCCCTCCTTAGAATGTACTCTCTGCCTGGCACGCCCTTTGCCAGAGCTCTACCTGTTAAAATCCTGCCAAACTTCAAGGTCTATCCCTGCCCCATGAAGACACTCCAATCCTCTCAGTAAGAATTACCATTCTGTCTTAAAGACTGCTGTGGTTCTTATATCTCTGTCTCATATTAGTTTTATTTATTTGTTTATTTATTTATTCATTTATCTTGTATTAGATTTATTGTTGATGCCTTATGATCACTACCCCATATAGTTGGAGGCCAAAGAGCATTTTATTCATCATATTCAGCCATACTCTAGCCACTCACCCTGCCACACACACTCTGCCAACACACATTGTCTAGGTCATAATTATTCAAAAGGTCAGACCCATAACCTAGAGGACTTTATGTGGCACAAAGGCATGGAATTAAATAACAAAAAATAAAAAAAATGGGAGCATCCATCTCCTTTCAATTATCTTTCAATCACTCTGATTACATCACGAAGAAAACCTCACTTTGTGCTATTATGGTTTTAACCCTGCTAATCTTTGATAATCTTTCTTTTTAACACAGAGAACAATTCTCAGGCATACAGCCTTGTGCAGGCAAACATTTCTAGCTACAATTTAATAAAAATGTTACGTTTTCATTGCAATTTATTTCTACAATTTGCTTCTATTTATGGCATATACAATTTGCTTTTATTTGTGGTTTTCAGTTTAGTGAAAATAAGTATTCTTTGTAAGTAAATTTAGGTTAAAAAATAAAGGGATTTAAACAAAAATACTAAGCAAACTATAGCACAGGTGGTATGCATATATGACAGAAATTTTAATGGTATTCTATAGAAATGGGAGAAACATTTGGTTGTAGCAGATATTCAGTAAAGCCAAATGAACTTCAGCAATCAACCTCCCTGTTGTTCACTGTCTACATAACTGAAAGAATATCATGCAAAAGACTAGTTCAAGAGAGTGGTTCACAACAGGGGAGGAAGGCCACATTTGACAATGTTTAGAGACAGTTTTGGTTGTCACAACTTGTGTGTGGTGGGGGGGGTTGCTACTGGTATCTAGTGGGTAGAGATCAGGGACACTGCTAACCATCCTGTAGTGCACAGACAGCCCCCACAACAAGGAATTATCTAGCCCAGAATGTCTACAGTGCCTAGACTGAGAAACCCTTCTCTAAGAGAAAAGAGAAAGGTCTACACACATTACCCTTTACCCATCATTATAAGTCACCCTCTCTCCAGACACTGTTCCTTTACTTATTTGATCTTTGCCACTGATAAGGTAACGACTGAGGGAAACCTCTGACCTAAACCTTTCATTATTTTAAATCACCCAAACAACCACTGCCCTCTATTTGCAATTAGAATAAAGAAAATGAACTGTATTGAATGACCTACATCTTTATGTGCTAGTAGTATGCCAGCAATATTTAGATCTAACTTCCTAATTAAACCACTGGAGTTATGAAATCTTCAGATGATACTGCACTACAAATAGATGACAAAAGAAATAAGGTAAAGATTAATACAGTTTAAGTAAAACCTTGACTCTAGCTGCTAATGATTTCATGAAAAGTTATTCTTTGGCCTGAATTATATGGTTCTTAGACTCAATTAAACACCATATTTTGCAGAATAAACTTGACCTTGAAATTTTAAAAAATCAATATTCTTTTTATTAGCTATGTAGCTTTCCCAAAAAGGAGTTAAAAAAAAAAAACTACTTTTTCAGCCAGAAAAAAAAAAAAAAAGAAAAGAGAAAGAACTGCCAGTAGTTGAAACAGTTTACTTGGCTAACACTCAGTACTTTGTTCTTGAATATATTACTGCAAACACATAACCCACACATATATGTCTGAGGGTAAAGTGTTTACAGGAAAATTCTTTGAAGCTATTTTGTGGTTAGTGTTTTCCTTCTCTTTCTCTCTCTCTTTCTCCCCTCCCTTCTCTTATTTCAAGTCAAGTTCCCAGAACAGTTGAGAAGCAGATGGCACCTGTGTGGTTTTCTTTTTTTCCAAAATCTGGATTTATTTTTAACCTTGTAACAGTATTTAAACATGGAAAAATAGTGTGTTCTTAAAACAATGATGTTATCATAGTCTTCACTTGACTTTAAGGTCCCTTACAATGAGTTGATTTCCAAATTTAGCATTTACTATGCATTAACTTTAGTGGTTGGTATAGTTTGGGGGCATTTCATGTCTTTAAGTTCAACTTGATTTAACTCCTAATTCTGATATGCCTGTGGTAAAGTGATAGTGAAGGTGAAACTAAATCCCTTTCATTTCAGAACCACAAAACACCCTGCTAACAGAAAAGTGGCTTTATTTTCTGCTACAGAGGGGGCCATTATCAATACTCCCACTGTGAAGAAAGGAAACCAATACTGAGTGAGATCACGGTTATGGTCACACAAGTTCTAGGGAGAAGAAAAACATTATAATATTTCTCTTACCCTGAGGTCACTAGAATCAAGATCACCAAACATCAAGACCAACAGGGACCAAGATGTCAAAGAAGAGGAAGGGGGTGTACCTGCTGCTGTGCCTAGCCCCTTAACTGTCACTGACCCATTCTCTTTCAAATCATTTGTTGAGCACCTGCTAAGTACTCTGCACTGTGCTAAGTATGAGCACATGATAGTGAACCAGCCAAACGCACACACTCTGCCTTCTGGAAGGTTACAATCAGTGCTCCTGTGGAGAGCCTGCACAGCCCCGGTTTGTATTCTCCTGCTTGCAATCCCACCTTGTGCCTGAGTCAACTGCCTGAGAAATGAATCAGATGCACAGAGAAAAGACAGGGACTGAACAGGTGTATTTTTAATTCCTAGTCAGATAAAAAAACACTATCCCCAAAGAGTGCAAGCTGCTAAGTGCAGTGTGTGTAGCAGGAGAGTAGCCAGCAGTACACCTGGATAGGCTGCGGGGCCTTAAAGGCCAGGGTAAGGGAAAAACCAAGGTTATTTTAGTACTGGCCATGAGAATGACTTAAGAAGGGGGTTGGCCAAAGAGAAGGAAGGGGGAAGGAAAAAGGGAGGATCTGTTTCTTCATCAGCTGTGCTGTGGACGGAATTGTGTCCCTTCAAAATTCATATTCTGAAGCCCTAACCCCCAATGTAATGATATTTGTAGGTGGGGCCTTTGGGAGGTAATTATTAATATGTTTAGGATGAGGTCATGAGGGTGGAACCCCCATGACGGGATTAGTGTCCTTATAAGAAGAGACACCTGAGAACTTGGTTTCTCTCTCTCTTCTTCTCCCTCTCTGCCTTGTGAGGACACAGCAAGGCAGCCATCTGCAAGACAGGAAGAGAGCCCTCACTGAGGAAACGAGTTGGCCGGTACCTTGATCTTGGACTTCCCAGCCTCCAGAGCTGTGAGACATAAAAGTTTATTGTTTAAGCCACCCAGTCTATACTTTGTTATATCAACCAGAGCCAAGAGCACTAAGACAAGCCAAGAGCACTGGTTGAAGCCCTTCTCTTAGAAAATGCACACTTTTCATGTTTCCTTATAGGAAGCATTTACTGACAATTATCTAGTGCCAGAGTTATGCCTTACCATGTAGAATATACCACTTCTCAGGCCTCTGAGTTCCCCCTCTACACAGTGAAAGTGCTCCCAGTATGAGCCCCTGCCCCCTCAGTCAGTTTAGATTACTGTGTGCAAGCAAACCCTGGGGAGACACCAGGGTTTTTCCAGATTGTTTAGGAGAGGAAACCCAATAATGACTTGGAGGCAAAAATAGGAGGATTTTTCTCTACAGAGCTGTGCCAAATGGACACCACCCAATGTTGCCAATTGGTCTGCAGGGCATTTTTAAAAAGGACTCTGCCTCATAGTTTAATAAGTCACACACAGACTTATGGCCTAAAACAGCACTTTTTAAACTGAGTCACAACCCATTAATGGGATGTGAAATCAAATGGGTTCAGCCCATATTTTTTAACGAAATAGAATAAAATCAAACAACATAATATAAAATATTAGAGTATATTGTTGATAATAAGAATAGACATTGTTTTAAGAAATTGTTCCTGCTTCATACACACATACACACACATACGTACATATACACATCTCACTATCTAAATCTATTTGGTTCCTAAGCAATAATATATGTAGCAAGGGATACTATGTAATTATGGTTCAACTGAGTTGCCACATAAATATATTTTTAAAATTATGAATCAGATTAGGGGATGGTACCCAAAGTCACTAGTCTAAAGAAACTACAGTAAGTGGAATGGAAATTTTTTAAAAAGTGATTCCAAAATAGTTTAACACACTCTTCTTTTGTCCTAATTATCTTTCATTTGGTTTCCCTGGATTTGTGTGTCTGGGAATACATCTGCTTTTGTTATAAACTCTCCTTGTATATGATGTAACAGGCAGAAACAAAAGGTGGGGCACAACTAAAAACAGGGCATAGCTTTGCAGGCACAGAGTCAAATCTGCACCACAAAGCAGGCGAGGCCAATTCCTGTTATTCCATGTGCCAAACCTCTGGACAGCATCAGGACGGGAGGCAAACTCCCCTTTACCTTAGAAAAGCCTTTAAAATGCCAATTTCTCAAATCACTGGGCAAAAGACCAACTAACTGCTCTCTAGGGTATGGAGCCCTGAATAGGATCATGGCCAATCCATATTTTTAAGTATAGAGCTGAATTTGTTGGTGTATCATGATTTTTGTAAGCTTTCTGACAAACACCACAAATAATACAGTATTTTCAAATGTGACTTTAGAAAAATCAGTTTGCCTGATACTCTTAAATAACCCCTCCACCCTAACCCCCACCCCACCCCACAAAAAAACGAAGTTATCACATCTGCCCTGGTCTGAAGGGCTGCATGTGGACCAGCGCTGCCAGCATCTGCCTTTGCAGGCATCATCCAGGGGCTTCAGGTAGGTATAGCCTTGGAAATTTAGCTCCCCTTGAGTTTCCAAACACATGCTTAAGATGTGTTGCTCCAATGGTCACTGTCCAATCTTCTTGCAATCAGTAGTCACTAGCTTACAACAGATAATTGTAATGCAGGAACCAACAAATCACTAAATCTGGTGGGGACTGTCTACACCCTAAAGCTAACCACGATAGCAGAGGCACAACATCGGAGGCACTGTCCACTTAGCATGTTTATGACAACTATGTTACTAATGAATTAAACGTTTTGGACTTAGAGTAACCCTGGCAGGCAGATTTCACCCAAGACTGAGAGTAAAGACTTGAAACCAATTAACTGTACTCAACTTGATCACTAGTGTAGGAAGGAAAAGGACTTTTGTCACTCAGTCAACACCTACAATAATCCTGTTGTATTCTCTGGCTTTATAAATTCTTAATAATTATATCTGGAATACTAGTTGCTTTAAGTCATAGGTTTATTTTGTTGAAAAAATTTTGATAATGAAGTAATGATATTCTCAAAGTCTCAATCAAATAGAGTAAGCATGCACCTCCGCAATGCTGCCATCTACAAAGAACTTACCTAACAATACACATTACTGCTGAAAAACAGAGCGGAAGTAAGAATTTTTAGCTTTTTTTCTCAAAGTATGTTAATTCTGTGGTTTCTAAAAGTAATCAAAAGACTAGATAGTACAGCAAGAGTCTTAGTAATGTACAAATGGTCCCTGATTTAAGGATGGGTCGACTCATGATTTTTCAACTTGACAATGGTGCAAAAGTGATACCCATTCAGTAGAAACCACACTTCAAATTTTGAATTTTGATCTTTCCCTGGGCTGGAAATATGTGGTAGGATACTCTCTCCAGTGCTGGGAAGCAGCAGTCAACCGCAGCTCCCAGTCAGTCACACAATCACAAGGGTAAACAACGAGTACTCTACAGCGTATTGTGTTGCCAGTGTTTTTTGAATATTGTTTTGTGTTTTTGCATCTCTTCATGTCTACAAAATGCTTATCTGTGCACAGTATTCAAAACTTTATTATAAAATAAGCTTTTTGTTAGATAATGTCCATCTGTAAGCTAATGTAAGTGTTCTGAGTGTGTTTAAGGCAGGCTAGGCTAAGCTATGATGTTTGTTAGGTTAGGTCTATTGAATGCATTTTTGGCTCATGGTATTTTCAGTTTGCGATGGGTTTATTGGGAGGTAACCCCATCATCAGTTGAGAAGCATCTATATAACTGATTCATATTTATCCTCCAAAATTTATTGCAACATGTAATACCAAACTTAAAAAGAACAAAACTTCAAATTTCTTAGGTTTTGTCCTATGCAGTCTACCATCCCATATGTGTGTACAACTGGCAGTTTATTTTTTTTCTATCCACTTTCCCATTCCTCAAATTAAAGAAAGTTTCTTGAGTTTCCTGATGGTGAAGCTTATTCATAAAGACAATATGTGTTGATGATAAGTCAGCCTATTAGCAGCATCTGGGGTAAATGTCACTCAGAAAGCAAATTTGCTGCTGGGACAGTCCTGCAGCAACATCAGGTACTTCCTCGACTATGTGGCAGTTTCTAAAACACCAAATAAACAATTTTGAGTATATTATCTCTTTAAGCAGAAATTTACACTGCTCCACTGCAGCACATCATACAATTATAATAGGTTTTGAATCTCACAAAAAGAGACATCATTGTCATTTCATTTCAACCTACATACAACAGATCTTCAAATGAATATTGAAAAACTTGATGAAAAATGGATGTTTATGTATACATTATTCAATGGTCAAATATTTTGAAACATTTTTAAACAGTGACAAATTACTAAATTTTCATTCAGAAGTTTTGCCTTTTTTACACTCCTTCTATACTCAACAAACCTTTAATTGTAGCAAATCAGAGGGAGGGTGAGCAGTGATCCTTACACCTTTCCACTAAGTACCAACATCCAGAATCATTCTCTGTGGTCTCCAGTGGTATTAAAAAAAGGAATGGCTGTTAGTTAAACTATTTCCAGCAAAAAGAGAATGTAATGAAATTGCAAAGAAGTAGTAAGTACAGCAGCTGCAACTTGTCAACAGTTGAAATTAACATCTTCAGATTCTCTATAAGAAACAGCCTAGATCTAAAATGAGTGTTGAAAACAAGTCTCTTTACCTAGGGATAACAGAAATAAAAGAAGGGAAAAAAAGAAAGAAACGGAAAGAAAAGACTAATTTTCAATGGATAAAAATATGAGAACATATGGAATCATTCACAAGGCCAGACTGCTACCTGTTTGGGTCTTCAGAGGAGGGATGAGAGGCATTTCTGCAACCCTAGGGAGATGGTTTTTTGCATACCTAATTTAAATAAATCACTCTAGCACATGAAAGAAGAGCAGCAGAACTCTTCTCACTAATTACCTCGGCCTGGACTCCATATCCATATGCTGCTTTCCTCTTAAGCCACACTAGTTCATTATTCTGCCTTCAACTCTCTTAAATGATTCATTTCCCCCTTCACTCCTGAGCAGACTCTGCAGGGAAGCTAGTATTTAACTTTAATTTCTAGTGCCACTTGCTTTGGAGAGCTTGATGAGGGGAAGGAGGAGGAATCTAATTTAATAATTCTGTCATGATTCCGAGGGTAACCCTCCGCCCCCCTCCCCAAAAAATAACTAGACAAACAGGACCCTTTGGCAAGCTATAATCGTGAGCAAAGACACCAATTGGGAAAGCAGGGCCCACGTGCGGTGGGAGCTGTCACCCAAGGGAAGTGGCAGCCTGCGACGAGGAGGGAGGGCGGGAGAGAGTCGGACTGGTGCTACCAGCTGCACTGGCCTAAGCGCCCTGGAGGGACCCAAGTCGCTCCTGAATGAAGGTTAGCTCTCTCCCAGGCACTAACTAGGCGGGGAGAAATAGAAAGGCAGGGTGGCCGCCTTCCGCAAACTGGGGAGCGGTCACTGCGAGAGGGACAACCCCCAGTGCATGCCGCGGGCTTCCCCAGCCCGAGCCCGCGCGCAGGGCGCCCGGCTCCTCCCGCTCCAGGGCGCCCGCCGCCCGCCGCCTTACCGTCCCAGCTCCGACTCCACCTCGAAGAAATCGCTCAGAGCATCCCTGTTGGAGCCGTCGATCCAGTAATCCGGGACGAGGCTCCCGGCCCCTGGGGCCGCACTGGCGGTGACCGAAGAGCAGGACGAGGCGGAGCAGGAGGGCACGGTGACTTTGAGCATCTTCGCAGCGGGACTCCGGAAGCCGCCGCCGCCGCTGCCGCCTCGTGCGCTGCCGCCGCCGCGGGAGCAAGAAGCCCGGCCGCCCGCCGCCGCCTGCGAACGCAGGAGCCAGAGAGAGAGGTGGCGTCCTTCACACACGCACACGCCCACCGCCGCCGCCTCCCCCGGCGCCGCCGCCGCTGGGGCTGCAGCTCCCCTCCCGCGCTCGGCTCTGGAGGGAGGGTGGGCGGAGAAGGGGGCGAGCAACTGCGAGAGGGCGTGAGCGGGAGCCCCGAGTCACCGCCAGCCCGAGAGAGGCGAGGCGGAGGCGAGGCGGAGGCGCCGCAGAGGAGAGAGCTTCCCTCCCCCTTCGCTCCTTCCCTCCCCACCTCCTTTCCTGCTCTCGCCGAGCCTTTCCAGCCCCCTCCCTTTCTCCCTTCTCCTTCCCAGGCTGTGGCTGCGGCAGGGCCGGCTGGGGCGGCTCCGGATGCCAGTGCTCCGGGAAGACACAGGGACCAGAGCATCATCCCACGCGCCCTTCCGCGGGAGCCTGGAAGGAGACCGCGCGCAGCGGGACGCTGGCTCCGGGAGTGGCGGGCGCCCGGCGCACTCTGGGAGCACATGGGTCCGGGCGGCCCGGCGGCTAGCGAGAAAGGGACCTGGGTGGTGGTGGCGCACGCAGCTCATCCCTCTTGGAGCGCGTCTCGGTGGCGAGTTCCTTCCACTTAGCACCCCCTTCCCAGCCATCTCTTGTTCGCCCCTCTGTCGAAGCTTGTATTGGTGGCTGGGAGGGTGTCCTGTGGTCGCCAATCCCCCAGGGCTCCTGTGCCCGACCCAGTGAAAGCTGAAGAGAAAGGAAGCGCCTAGGTCCACGCTGACCTGACTCACCTTTGAGGGAAGTCTTCAGTTGGAATAGATGCTGTTGCTGCTGCTGGTGGCAGTGCCTCCTCTGGCACTGCTGGAGCTCCTAAAAAGACAAATACTTGGCTGTATGGAGTTCAGTCTCAGCATCTGAAGGCCAGCAACAGAAGTTGCTCTGAGAATTACAGGTCTGGAAGGGCTCTCTGGAAGCCAACTAGTGGAACCCTCTGCCTTAAAGCAGGACCTGTCATCATTCATGACGGAGAAGATTGCTGCATTTAAAGCTCTTCTCTCTTCCCAAGAGATGTATCCCATCATAAGCATTCTAACGTCCGTCCATCAACTGTCATCGCTATTTCTCTAAGTATTGGTTAAATATACATCACTTATACTTCTACCCTTGAACTTTTTCTTTTCAGATTTCAGTGAAGGTGAACAACAATTAGTCATTATATTCTGATATATATGTACATATATATGACAGTTATTACATCACAACTCATTTCTACCTAAATAAGAGTGGGGAAACTGTGGCCTCAAGGCCTTCTGGATCCCCAAGTGTGGCCTCTCTACCAAATCCAAACTTCACGGTACAAATCCCTTTATTAAAAAGATTTGTTCTGTAAAATTTGGATTCATTCAAAAGGCCACACTCAAGGATCCAGAGGGCCACATGTGGCCCCAAGGCCACAAGTAAATATTACTTTTGGTCTATTTTTTTCCCTGACTTTCCTCCAACATGCACTAGACTCTTCCTAGTAAGTCTCCATTCCTAATAACACCAGCCATAAATATGGTCCAATATTTTCATCAAATTTATTGATTTATTTTTAAGAAATTTCCTCCTTCATTGGTGAGTTAAACCAAAAAAATACAATCAAATATTTATAAGAATATGATTCCTAGTTGATTGGAAATTAAAAATAAATACAGTCATGTATCACTTAACGACGGGGATACTTTCTGAGCAATGCTTCCTTAGGCAATTTAGTCATTGTGTCAACATTACAGAGTGGACTTACACAAACCTAAGTGGTATACAGCCTACTACAAAGGTAGGCTAGATGGTATAGCCTATTGCTCCTAGGTTACAAACCTGTACAGCATGATGCTGTGTGGAATACTGTAGGCAATTATAACACAATGGTATTTGTGTACCTAAACATATCTAAACATAGATATGGTACAGTAAAAACAGGGTATAAAAGATTAAAAAATAGTACACCTGTATAAGACACTTACCATGAATGGAGGTTGCAGGGCTGGAAGTTGCTCTGGGGAAGCCAGTGAGTGAGTGGTGAGTGAATGTGAAGGCCTAGGACATTGCTATACCCTATTGTAGACTTTACAAATACCGTACACTTAGGCTACACTAAATTTATTAAAAAATAGCTTGCTTTCTTCAATAATAAATTTAGCTTAGTGTAATTTTTTACTTTACAAACTTTTAAATTTTTTTCGACTCTGACTATTTTGTAATAACATTTAGCTTAAAACACACATTATACAGCTGTACAAAAATATTTTCTTTCTTTATATCCTTATTTTGTAAGCTTTTTTCTATTTTCAAAATTTTTAATTTTTTTTTTTTACTTTTCAAACTTTTTTGCTAAAAACTAAGACACAAACACACACATTAGCCTAGGCCAACACAGGGTCAGAATTATCAACATCACTGTCTTCCAACTCCACATATTGTCCCACTGGAAGGTCTTCAGGGGCAGTGACATGCATGAACTTGTCATCTCCTGTAATAACAATGCCTTCTTCTGGAATACCTCCTGAAGGACCTGCCTGAGACTGCTTTACAGTTAAGTTTTTTTAAAAAGTAGAAGGAGTACACTTTAAAAAAGTAGAAGGATAAAAAGTATAGTAAATACCTAAGCCAGTAACATAGTGGTTTGTTATCATTATCAAGTATTATGTACTGTACATAATTATATGTGTTATACTTTTATATGACTGGCAGCATAGTAGGTTTGTTTACACTAGTATCACCACAAACATGTGAGTAATGTATTGTGCTATGATGTTAGAACAGCTACGATGTCACTAGGTGATAGAAATATTTTAGCTCCATTATAATTTTATGGGACCACCATCATACATGTTGTTCATTGTTGACCAAAATGTCATTATATGACACATGACAGTACAAAAAGTATTCCTCACAGGTAATTTTATGATGATGAGCACATGCTCAATTTACTAATGCTCTAAAAAATAGCAAGTACATTCAGATCCATACAAGTTCAGTTATATACTGGATTATTTGGTGAAAGACTGAAAATGTTCACATGACTCATTACATTTTAGAGAACGAATTCAGTAATCTTCGTGTTGAAAAATCAAGCTCACAAGCAAAGCAAAGTAATAAAGCTCTCTAAAGCAAATTCCAATTCTTACTAAATAACTTTCCCTTGGTTTACACTGACTGCTAGAGAGATGGTCATGAGGTAGTTGCTAGGTCATTTTCACTCATACCTCTTTGAAGCAAGTCCAGCAGTGGCAGCACTGCATGTAAATGCTTGTCTGTTGTGAGCAATTATTTTACAACATAAGCCCAAAGCAAGCATATTACATTGAAGAAAATGGTAAGCCTTTTTCCCCCTGCTATTTTAGGGAACGATGGCAGGAGAAAGAGCTGTTTCATGATACAGAGGTGATTATAGAATTGATATTTGTATTCAATATAGTTTAGTCATGTGACACCTATGCTTTTTGTAATTGACTTTTATAAAATTGCTATTAACTGAAGTTTAAAAAGAGGGTATTTTGTATAGTCCATGGAGCTTATTTTCATTTAAAAATAGATAAAAATTAATTAATAAATATTATTTTAAAACAGAAGGAATAGGAATTAAATACATAAAATTTATCATCTCTCCTTACCAAACCTCAACTAAAATGATCAGAAAATGAACAGAGGCATAAACCCACAAAAAGAGGGAGAGAAGTAATGTCAACTGAACCTTGACTACATGAACAAACAGTAGTTGACTTAGAAGAGTGAATAGACCTGAAACCTAGATTTGCAATGGGAAAAGCCAATAAGAAGAAATCTAATTCTTACTACAAATCAAGAAATGTTCAGGAGTTTTAGAGTACTAGAGAGTTCTCAAGGTGGGGCACAGAACAGAGAACAAGACATTGGTTGGAAGTTTTTATAAACAGTTCTTAGGCCCCTAGATTACCTCTTCTAACAATTCACAGATAAAAAACACTCCTACCAAACCACATAAGAAGATAATAGATTTAATTTTGTAAATGTTTTAAAGGGAATGAAATACATTTTAGGTTAGATTAGAAAATACAGCTGAGGTCATATTGAAAACAGTGATTACGTGAAACTGCACAATAAGCAGTGAGACTCACAGGCCCATAGGTTTCCGGAATACTGAGAAATAAGCTACTATCTATCCTACCCCCAGCTGTGCAGCAATTGAAGGATTCTTCACTGGAAAAACTAAACAACCCAAAAAGGGGTAAAGGCTATGGATACTGACAATTGGGATACCCTCAACAAAAATCCTGATTTCTATAAATCACCTTAGAGTGAAACCCACCCTTAAACAGCTTCAGTGACACAGTTTCTAATGAGCTATTTAGTGTCTCACTCACACATGAGTGGACAAGGTTCTGTTCTGGTAATGGCAGAGTAGCTGGTATGACTAAGCCTCCTGCACATAAAAATTATAATCTCTGGACTAAATATAAAAACAGTTATTTAAATGTGCAGAATAACAACCCAAATCAGAAAACTGGAAATGATGTAACCCATGAAATAAAGGAATTCTTCTGAATGAGATGTACATTTATTTGGCTTTTCCTCTGAGGGCACTCTGCGGGTAGCCCAGGACAGCTATAACTCAAGCAGAAAACTTTAGTCTTGTTAGCTTGAAGTGTAAGAAAACAGAATTCGGGGCTGGCATAGAGGTTAGAAATTGAGAAGGAAATTCCAGAAAGAAGGAACAGCAGTGGAGAAATCTAAAAATCTCTATATAAACTGTTATCAAATACTAGGCTAACCTCTGAACTATGAATGTGTATAAGAGACTCTAAGGAATCTAACAGAAATTATTGTAAAATGTGTAAAGAAATACAAAACATCTGGAATACCAAAATAATCTTGAAAAAGGACAAAGTTGGAGGTCTCTATCTGATTTCAAAATTTACTATAGAGCTACAGAAATAAAAACAATGTGGTATTGGTGTAAGGACATAAAAAAATAGGTTGATGGAACAGAATAGAGTCCAGAAATAGAACTAGATACATGTGGTGAATTAATTTTTGAAAAAGGCATCAAAGCAATCAATAGACAAAGTTTTTTGAATAAATGGTACTTCAATAATTGAATAAACATATAGGATAAAATGAACCTCAAACTTTCCCTTATACCACAAACAAAAATTAATTTAAGATGGATTATAAGCCTGTATATAGAAGCTAAAACTATAGTAGCACTTCATAAAGAAAACATTAAAGAATATTGTGAGAAACTTAACAGTAGATAAAAATATCTTAGATAAAACACAGTCATCTCTAAATACAAAAGAAAAACTAAAAGTTGGAGTTTATCAAATTTAAAAACTTCTATACAGCAAGAAACACAATTAAGAAAGTAAAAACACAAGCCACAAACTGGGAGTACATATACAAATATTTGACAAAAATTATGCATCCAGAATATATAAAGAATTCTTAGAAATCAATAAGAAAAAAAACAAAAAACCTGATAAAAAGACTTCTGGTTTCTGCTCAGGATATAGAGAACTGGAAAGAACATTGTTCCCACTCTTATAATAACAACAACAAAAATGCAAGGTCAAGATTTTCTTGAACACTTTGGAGAAGTGAGGTCACAGGAAAACAAACTAGCCTCAAATCTAAGGAGACACAGATGCCCAAGAGCAAAGATGGTGCTTGTTGGGACAAACATAGCCAGACGCCAGTAGGAGATTGGTCACAAGAGTTAACAAGTTGGGGGATCGTGAGTGTGGGCACAAGAGAATTAGGACCCCCTGGGAGCCACGTATGGTACATAGGGGGAGTTCGCACCTTCTTGCAGGCTTTTCTCCACAGACTCTACTGGGTATACAAAAAAGATGGAAGAGAGTCTTGACAAAACTTGCCTTGTGGTCCAGACCTGCAGCAGGAGAACAGCCCCTACAGGGAAGGGGTACAGAACCAGCCAAGACCTTCTCTCTTACTTCCCCTATTAAACATAAGCCTTCATCTACAGGTCAGGGAGGGGGGAGACAACAAGGATTGTCATCTTTAGGCACTGGTACAAACCCACTGCAGCTGGGGGAAGGAAATAGGGAAAAATCCCCCTATACTGGAGGGAGAGGCAGGAATATGTGCTGAGTGCAGAACAGCAGATGGTGGAAAGACAAGAGTTGAGAAGGTCACATTCCCAAGACCCAGGCATATAGGGCCTACCTGAGACTGAAGTTTGATCAGAACAACAGAGAGTGTCCCCTCTGCTCCCTACCACCAAGCTAATACGCATCAAGTAACAAGTAACAGAGGGATGCCTATAGGAGAGTTGTAAGAACAGAGAGACAGACCCTCTCAGGGGCATAGTGCAAATGGAAGACCTAAAGCTGAGTGTGGAGCAGATAAGCACTCAAGAAAACCAGCCCCCACCCAAAACTAAATATATTGGTAGAGAAATTTGAAGAATGTGGTGCACTGAGTATAAGCATAGCATGAATAAACAGCAAATCAAACCAAACTCCTCAGTAGATCTACTTAAACCCCCAAACTACATGCCTCAAAGAAAGGAAGTCATGGCTACTTACAGGCATGAAATCTATTTAGCTGTTTCCACTGTCCAATACAAGTTGAATGGCATTCAACACAAAATTATGAGGCAAGTGAAATGGCAAGAAATAAACAACATACTAAGAGACAAAGCTATAAACTGAACCAGACTCAGATATGACAGAGAGATTAGAATTATCTGACAGCAATTTAAAAATAACTATGACAAGATGTTAAAAGCTCTAATGGAAAGGTGAAAACATATGAGACCAATGGAAAATTTCAGCAGTGATGACAACTAAGAGAATCAGATTGAATTTCAAGAAACAACAACAAAAAAAACCCATAGTAACATAAATGAAGAATATCTTCAACATACTCATAAAAGTAAAATTGACAAAAAATAAAATGCAAATATTTAAAGTGTACAATTTGATAAGTTTTGATATACTATATATATATATATGTATATACACCCATGAAACCACCACCATAATCAAGAGTGTGAACACACCCATCACCTCCAATCCTTGTGCACCTTTGTAATCTCTCCCTCCTGCTCCTCCTCACCATCCCCCAACCTAAGCAGCCACTGATCTGCCTTCTGATGCTATAGATAAGTTTGCATTTTCTAGGGTTTAATATAAATGGAATTACAGTAGGCATCCTTTTTTTAAAATCTGGCTTAATTTTTTAAACAAACATATAGACATGACTTTTAAAATTATATAGTATCGCAAGGCTTAGTATTCTGCCTTGTTTTTTTCTACTTTCAATTTCCACTTCTCAGAGGACACCCTGGGTCCTGACTTTTCTAAATTTCTTTCTAATTTCCCAGATTTCCAAATAATTGCAGAGCACTTTTCTTTAGCTGGATGTTCTAGCTTCTCTTGCACTGTTCATCTTTCCTAACATTTTCTGGCTTTGAAATACAATGGTCTTAGCATCCATCTCAAGAATTTAGAAAAAAAAGAGAAAATTATATTGAAAAAGTAGAAATAAACTAAAAAGATAGGAGGGGAAATTAATGTAATAGAAAACAAATACACCATAGACATACTAAGAAAGCCCAAAGTTTGTTCTTTAGAAGGACCAACAAATTGAAAAACTTCCAGAGAGACAGATCAATAGAAAGAGAAGAGAAACAAGTAACCAATATCAGGATTAAAGCAGGGGAAGTTACCACAAATTTGATAAATTTTAGAAGTCATAAGAGGACGTTATAAAAATTTGAACAAAATGATGAATTCTTGGAAAAACACCACTTACCAAAACTGATAAAAAATAAAAATAAAAAAACCCAGAAAACCTGGATAGCTCTGTTTGAATCTCTAACTGAAAACCTTCACACACACACACACACACACACACACACATACACAACTCCAGGCCCAGACAGCTTTACCTGTAAATTCTACTTTTTAAAATAGAAAGAATAACTAACGGGTGCAGTGCACGATGTCTGTGGGTTGGGCATGCTTGTAGCTCTGACTCAGGTGGTGCAAAGGCAATGTATGTAACCAAAGTGTTTGCACCCCTGTAATATTCTGAAATAAAAAAAAATTTAAAAAAAATTTTAAAAAGTAACATAAAATAGAAAGAACACCAATTGTATACAAAATTTTCTAGGAAATTAAAAATCAAGTTGTCTCTACCAGAAAATTAAAGTTAACTTGTCTTTAAAATCCAGGATAAGCTGGTTTACAATAAGTATGCTACAAGGAAGAAAATTTTCAGGCCAATATTACTCATGAACTAAATTTTTTAAAATTCAGCAAAATATAAAAATTATGCTATATCATGACCCAGCTGGGTTTATCCCAAGAATTCAAGGTTAATTTAACATTTCAAAATTAATCATATATTTCACCTACATTAGCAGAGGAAGAAAAATCATATGGCCATCTCAATAGAGGTAGAAAAAAATTGATAAAAGTCAAGTCCGTTATGATTGAAAACACAAAAGACTTAAAAAACTAGAAATGCAGTCTGCAAAAATAATTCACACTTAATTGGTAAGATGCTGAAAAATTTCCCTCTGAAATCAGAAATGATACAAATATGCTCACTATCCCTTATTCCACTTTTACTCAATATTGTACAGGAGGTCTTATCCAATGCCATAGGCAAAATAAAAAACAAAGACAAAAATAAAAATAAAAACCAAAAAGGAATAGTATTGAAAAGAAATAAAGAATTTGTCATTATTCAGATGATATGAATGCTTATGTTAAAAATCCAAAAGAATCTATAAATGAATGTGTTTACAGTCACTAAATACAAAGTCAAAATGCAAAATTCAATATAAAAATTATATTTCTATATATTAGTAAGAAACAACTAGAAAAAAAATTTTTTTAACTATACTACTCAGGAATAACCAAAAATGAACTGCTAATACAAACAGAAACATGGATGAGTCTCAAAAACATTAAGCTGAATAAAAAAAGCCAGATCCAGAGAGTACATATTGTATGATTCCATTTATATGGTGTTCAAGAAGAACAAAGTGAAGGCAAAAAGATCTACATAGAGATATATTTTGGTGCTAGTTAAGAACACTGAAGTTTCTCTGGAGAATAGCCAGGTTACCTACAAAGAAACAATAGTCAGAATTTTATCACACTTCTCATCAGTAACACTCGATACTTGACGACAACTAAGCAATCACTTTTTAAAGCACAAAGGAAAAACTTGATTTTGAACCATGCCCAAGTTAACTGATGTTTCAAATGAAGCCAAATAAAAGACATTTTCAAGTATTCAGAGACTCAGAAAATTTATCATCCATTCACTCTCTCAGAAATAATCACTTTAGGATTATTTCTTAGGAAATAATCACTGTAGGATGAACTACAACAAAACTGTTAATATATGCAAGAAAGTGAGTGACCTAGAGTACAAGAGAGAGTGCTAAATGAAGACAAAATAAAGTTTAAAATTATTACTGCATTAATAATAAAATGCATGTATATAGCATAGCAGTCTAGAAGTATGAGAGGTGGCAGAGGAGAAAGATCAGGAACAGAAAACACATAAAGGTAGGCTACAAATGCTGTCCCTTCCACGTAGAGAAGAGATATTTTGATTAAACATGGACATTGACAGAAAGTTACAAAGCTAAGTATACATTTCAAAAATGTAAGGATAAAAATGAGAAGAATAGGAAGAGTTTATAGCTTTCAAACAACAAGGTGAAGGGAGAGGAAATAGGACAAAGAAAGTTTGATCAACAAAAGATAGAGGGGTAAACAAGAAACAGAAAAAAATCATACAATATTTTAAACGGCAGTACGTGGGATGCTATGATATACTGTCCAGGACCTTTCATCCAAAGTTAGCCCTGTCCCTGGGGGTAGCCTGCACCCAGTAACTGATCTCAGACTCCTTGCCTCAATTCAGGGCAAATCCTCAGGTCTACCCCATCTCCAGAGCTTCCCGTGAGACTGGCTGAGACCTCTGGGACAAGTGCTTTTCAGTTCTACCTCTCTTTCTGCCCAGTCCTTCCCTTACTCCCTCACAGGTATTGTTCCTGATTGCTCCTAAAAAACTGCGTATCTCTGCCTTCTCTATCTCAACAAATATTTCTCAGGGGACCTGATTTCAGACAGTTGGTGCCACGTGGTTCAAGAAAGCAGAACTTTAAGAATGGAATTTTGGAGCTGGATCACCCACCAGCTGGCTAACTATGAAGATCCCGTCAATGGTGAATGGAGTGTGGTCACTCCTGGAGTACTGTGGCAACATATTCTCACTACATTTTGTTGCATAACAAATAACTACAAAGCTTAGTGGCTTAAAATAACTATTTTATTATCTCTAATGATTCTGTGGGTTGATTAGGCTCAGCGGGGCAGGTTTCCAGTTTCAGTGATGTTGGCTGAGGTTGCAGTCATCTGGGAGCTTAATTGGGCTCACTTACATGGTTGGAAACTGATGCTGGCTTCAGTTTTTGCTAGGACTGGTGACCAGTGTGTCTGTAAGTGGGCTTTTCACAGCATGGCAGCTGGGTTCCAAGAGGGAACATCCCAAGAACAAGTTTTCCAAAAGAGAGGAAGTGGAAACTGCTAGATCATTTAAGGGTCAGGCCGATACCATGCATAGTACAGCGTCACTTACACCACATTCTATTAATCAAAGCAATCACAAACATAGGCCATGTTCATAGGGAGAGGAAATAGGACGTGTGACATGTAAATGGAGGGTGGGATGAAACTGGGGCCACCTCAGGAGACTAGCTACTGCACGGTATAATTGTTAAAATTCCACTAGTGGTGAACTCAGAGGGGATAATAGTGGAAGGAAAAGCACTGGTGCGTGCAACATCTCAAATGTTTGGAAGGTGCGGGGAAAGTAACAATTATAAAGACAATGGAATCACATGGATTTTGCTGAGTACAACCAAGGCACTAAAGAAAGAAAACAAAAGGCTAAGGATGATTAATCACCAATTTAAGGCAAAGTAAGAAAGCCAGAGGGCCTCCTTGGCAGCTTTTGAAGAGCAAAGACTTTCACCTTCTACGGCTGGGTGGCAGACAGAGTTGTGGAGCAGATTCAGGACTTAATTGTAAAGATAGCCAATTGCCCAAAACACTGAATATTCGATCTGGGAAGGTCTGCTATACCAAGGTCAGGGCCTTTACCGGAAGGAGTGGAACCCTGAGTCTTGGATGGAACCATCTCGGTTGATGCTCTGGGGAAACTTGAAATCCCAGAATTCTCTAAACCGTCTGCAAGAAGTGGCCCACCCTTCCCTATTAAAGTCTGTGGCACCTCCTTTGATTGAAGATGCTAGAGAGACCTCTGTTTTGCAAGACAGCGTGCATCCCTCTCAGGATCTATCCCCCCAATCAATAAAATCAAAAGTTTGTTCTTAGAAAATGCCATTAAATTCAACTTTTGGCAATTATAATGAAAATACAATTAGAAAAGACATGGATAAACAACATTATAAGTGGGAAGGAAATTTTAAGTTATATTAAACAGGAAGAATTATAAGAAAATATTTGGTTATATTTATGCCACAAATTTAGAAAACTAGATGAAGCATATCACTTCATAGAAAAGTTAGTATAAAAATGAGAATAAAAGTATTATTAATAAAGAAATGAGTAGGCAATTAAAATATACTCTTTAAAAAGACCTTAAGTCCAGGTAGTTTCATAGAAGAATTCCATCAAACTTCAAGCAGTAGATATTTTCAATATCATATATAAACTATTCCAGAGCAGAAAAAAAAATATGAAAAGCTTTGTAAGTCATTCTATGAGAATAGCAAAACTCTGCTGTCAACAAAGGACAAAAAGTGTGCAAAAAAGAGAAAGACAATTAAATCTCTCCCCATGGGTATGAATATTAAAATCCTAAAGTAAATATTAACATACTAAAATCAGCAGAAAATTAAAGAATACTGTACATCACAATCAAGTTGAAGTCACCTCTGTCTTAGACATTTGCAAAAATCAGAGAAAACTTCCTTCTCTGGGTAGATATATGATAAGCAAAAAGTCAGAAATTTCAGGACATAGAGTGTTATTGTACTGACCACTAATTCTATACCCGATACTATATGACACAAAATTTAGAAATTGTTACATTGGTTTCAGCCTTTTGCTTATGAGATTCTATTTTTTTTCATATATCTGAACTAATATTGGCCCCTTTCCTCGTTGCTTTATGAGAGGGGAACAGATCTTTTTCTAACCTCTCCTCGTGTAGCTGTGTTGGCAGTGATCGCTCCATTGTCTTATTTACACTGGTTAAACAGTCAAGTTCCTCTCTGTTCTTTGGTAGGAATGGGAGAGGAAATATCTTGAAATGTACACTTACAAGGAAGAGTCTAACAAACGAAAGGTTTTCCAGAACATTGGAAATTAAATGTATATATCCTTATTAGTGGCCTAAAGGAGAAAGTCTATTTGGTTATATTCAATGCCCTTTCATTATTCAAAAAAATCAGCAAGCAGAGACCAAAAGGAAACATCTTCATTCTAATAAAGGATGCTTACATGAAATCTATAGAAAATACTATAGATAATGGAAAATATGAGAAGCATTCTCACTAACGACAAGAACAAGAAAGGGACACCTGTTATGGCTATGGCAGTGCTCAGTGTAATGAAGGCATAGGAGAAAGAAAAAAGAGACGTCCATATGGGAAACAAAGAGACAAAACTAACACTTTTCTTTTTATAAACAATATCCAGTAAGAAAATAGATCTCATTAAGAAATATGAAATACCTAGAAAATAAAACTCAAAAGACTACATACCTATATTTATCTACACACACACACACACACACACACACCACACATATATAAAATCTCCTCTTTCATTGAAAGAGAAGACACCACAAAAGACCCCCAAAAATATCGAGAAGACTATTAACGAGAGAGGACTTCTATTTAGATATGAACACATGTTATGAGGCCTATATTAATTAAATGTAGAGAGTTTAGGTATAGGGAAATGTCAATAAAATTGAATACAGTACATAAGCAGACTCGTGTGTAAGTAAGACTTGAATTTATGCTTAATTTGGCCTTCTAATCAGTGGGAAAGGATTGTGTAGTCATTAAATTGTAGGAAAAGTAGTTATCAATATAAAAAAATAAAGTAAGATAATATCTATGCCTCACATCATTTACTAAAATAAATTCTGGATGGTCCAAAGCACTAAACATTAAGGAAAATATATAAATATGTTAGAGGAAAATACAGAATACTTTTTAAAGCCATAGGGTATTAATTGTATTCTTAAGTGAGACCTCAACCCAGAAACAATAAGGTATAAATGACAGGCTTCCCCTAAGAAACTTAAAAACTTCTGTATAATTGGGTGGAAAAACATAGAAAAGATAAAATACAAGTAGCAGAGATAAATTACTGCAACACATTTAGCAGACAAGGTATTAATAACCAGAATGTATAAAGATTGCTATAAATAATTTAGGAAAAGGCAAACAACTCAACACTAAAATGAGTAAGGGATGCCAGATGGCAATTCTCAAAAAGAGAAACAAAAAGGCCAATAAACATGTAAAAGATATTCATTCTCACTGGCAATCATGTGTGCGTGTGTGTGTGTGTACGTGTGTGTCATTTTTCACTTATTAGATAGCATAAATTGTCAAATTTTGGATAGATATGGGGAAATCAGCACATTCATACACAGCAGATAGGAGTCTTTTTTGGTTAAGTATTTTGGGAAGGCAATTAGAAAGTACATATTTTAAATCTTAAATTTTTTTGGCCTAAGGATTCTGCCTCTAGCAATATATTTTCAAGAAATACATTCACAAATGCCAAATAATGTATATTCAAAGCACTTCATAACTTTATCATTTGTATTAGTATAAAATTAGAAACACTGAAATTTCCAGGAATAGGGAAGTTGCAAGTGGAATATGATATATGGCATATTAAAAAGAATGAGTTATACCTACATACATTACATGAAAAAACTTCCAATAATAGTACTTTTTGTATGTTTAAGTAGCAGAATATGATCCCCTTTGTGTTAAAAATTAAGAACATATATATAAACATATGTAAATGCATGAGAAGGGACGGAAGGATGTACACCAGACTCTCAACAATGGTACCATCTGGGAAAGAAAGTAAGAGAGGCAAACTACAGGGTTTGCTTTTAATACTTCTGCATTTAAAAATCTTTTACAAAGAGAACATATCCATGTATTAGTAGGGTAAATCGAAAGACAAAGCAATTACAGCAGTGAAGCAGCAAAGAATTTTTGGTCCTTAGCCATACCTGTCAGTTATGGACAAACTGGCCCCCAGTTTGACCACTCCATTGATTTTGATTAGTTATTAGTCATGCTCTGAGACAGGGCCAAATTTTCAATGGATGCAGAGGAAAAGAAGCAGCATATTTCTTAAAGCAAATTATTCACCACAACAATCATCTCAAAGGCCTTCACTTTAGATACATATTTACCTGCCTTCCATGCTTTTAACCCCCTGGAACTGAGAATTTTCCTTCCTGAAACTTCTAGTTGCTAAGCAACATTTTCTTCTTCTCTGTGGAGTATGGTTGCCATACTATACTAACTTTTCATCAGTTTTATCTTTCTCTTCTTTTTCTCCTAATCACTCACACACACACACACACACACACACATGAACACAATTTCCAGAGCTCTTCTATGTACTTAGTGTTTATTCATTTATTTTTTCTGTAGGATATTAAATTCTTGTCCTTTTTACTGTTGTAAACTCTTAAGACAAGAATGAAGAGAAGCTTGCTTTTCCCTCTTCTAAGAGGATAGTGACCTCAGAGATGGCTTTCCAAAAACTCAGAAGAGAATTGGCCTGGGGTTTAGAGTTTGGGGATAAAGTCCTAGGCCTTACACATTATTAATACTTTAGAGTGATGGCTCTCAGATGGCAAAGGCCTATTATAATTCATTCAGTTAATATTTATTGAGCTACTACTATGTTCCCTACAATGTGTTGGATATTGAGAATGCAAAGGTCAATGAAAATAGCCGCCGCCCTCAAGAAGATTACATCCAGAGGATTGTACAATATGAATGCATGTTCCTGCCTCCAGCTTGTTCAAACTCTGCTCCAGCTTCTGACTATACTTTCCCCTGAGTTGAAAAATGGCCGGCCAGGGAGGGAGGGTCTGTAGGGGGTGTGTGCAAAGCCTTTGCCCTCCCTGGGTGCTGAAGTAGTGATGGGGTACAGGACGTTCTCCTTTTCTGGCCAAAAAAGCCTAAAGACTGTCAGTGGACAGGTCTCAGACAGGTTGACCTATCAGTTTCTAGTGTCGAGGGCTTTGCCATGCACTTGATTTGTGGGAAATGCATATGTAAACCATTAGAACAAGATGTGGAATTTAAGTGGCTTACTTTTAATGAAGTGGAAGTTCTTAATCTTTTGTAAAATAGTATAATTCTAGATAAAGGTATAATGAAAATTTGATCTAAAATACTTGAAGCCTGCATATGCCAACCTGTTGTGTGTCAAGGACTTTCACTGGGAGAGAGCCACACTTGTCTATCACTGACTCACAGAGCACATAGTGCCATGTCTCCTACCATTTTTTGGTTATGTCGTGTTCTAGACCATAGCACCTAAGCCTAAGGCAATAAAGCCAGTGCCAAAAGGGCCAACCTATAACCAAAGGAGGCAAACAACAAAGCTGGGCTCAGTAAAAAGATGGCTCTAGTAAAAAGAACTGCTGATGGGGATAGGTCGATGTAACACATCATCACAACAAAATAGTAAGAGCATAAAGCAGCATTAAGTGCTAAATACACTTCTGGAAATAAAAGGCATGGTTTTTAATTATTTTTTAACTGCAGTGCAGTAGATGAAATGAAGAACATAATGAGCACTATGAGATGTGAATTTGTCATTGAAAATCAAAGTGTAGAAATGTTTCAAAATATGGAGCAAAAACCAAAAAGAGATAGAAATCCTGGGGGAAGAAAAAAATAAATTGGAAAATGTACCTGGGAGTCCAAATAAGCAAATGATAGTAGATCCAGAAAAGAAAGCAAACGATAGGGACGAAAGGAAATAAGTAACTACTAGAGGAAAAATTCTCTGGCTTCAAGAAGGATTTGATTCTGCAAATTAAAGTTACTGAATTTGAGAAGTATTGCAAAGACACCAGAGATTGAAAGAACAAACCAAAAAAGAAAAATAGTACAGAAAAAAATGAAAAGAAGCATCAAGGTTTTTTAATCTGTGATCCTGGAAGCTGGATGACATTCAAATAACATCCACAGGCTAGTCAGAGAAAAGAACCATGACCCAACAAACAAAAAATCACAGACAGTATCAACACACATCTCATTTGAGGAGAATTTTTAAAAAAGAACGTCAGCCAAAGAAATGAATCAGAACAGAAATCTTAACATAAGGAAAGGCGAAGAAGAATGAAAACGGTGGTAAAAAATGAACTTTGCAATATATATCTATACCCATAAGGAGAGAGTGACTTGAAACAATAAAGGGCTTTGAAATAAAATGACATTCTCTGAAATAATACCAAATAATAGTTTAGAATTAAAGCACAAAATAATTCCACCAAAGCTTTTGTGTTAAGAAGGAGGAGGAAGAGGGAGAAATAAAAGATTTCCGATCATAGGTTGGAGAGAGTAGGGAATTAGGGCATTCAGCTAATTCATCTGATGGCAGGGAGCAGTGGGGGATTAGAGGTGCCTTGGTCGGCGGGGAATGTATCCATCAGGACTGCCTTCAGCTACACAAAACAAGAAATCGGACTCAATAGGGGGCTTGTGTTTCTCACATGGCAGGAGTCTGAGAGCAGGCCGTCCAGCACAGTTCCACAGTGCCAACAAGGGCCTAACCTCCTGCATTTTCGCTCCGTCCCCTTTCTTGTGGCCTTTGTGATCATGATCACAAGATGGCTGCTCCAACTTTGGGCACGATATCTGCATTTTAGGCAGGAAGGAGAGGAAGGGCAAAGGGCAAAAATACATGCCAGCTAAGTATTAATCGTTTGTTACTTCCCAAACGGAGGGGTTCATTGGCTTGGCAGGTATCAAGTCAACAGACACAGCCAAGTTCGTTACAGCAATGGGGTTTTATTACTTGCCACAAGTAAGGAGCACACCAGGGATAGTTCCCAAAGCAATGTGTACCCGAGCAAGGGGGTTGGGCTGGTTTTATAGTCAGAGGATAATGAGGTGTGATCGGATAGGACCTTACAATGTGGTGATGCCAGGAAGTGTAGTCTGATTGGATTTTGTCATGGGGTGACGCCCAGGCTCAATCTGATTGGATCCTGGATCCTGCCATGCAGTGTCCACCTCTTAATTTAGTCCCTGCTCCTCAGTCTAAGCACTTAGGGTCCACCCATGGTTGCATGCCTGGTCCATCTGGGCATGGTCAGTTTATGCGACCTTTAACCTGGGGGTCCATGGAAACTGAAAAACAACTCACAACTTTGTTACATAAAAGTTAAGCCAGATTGGTCTGGTACATTTACAATTTTCCCTAGAGCCCCACCTAATAAATTTCTGCTTGTATATCATTAGCCAGGGAGTGGTCCCTTGACCACTCCTAATCAAAAGAAGCATGGGGAATCAAGTTTGCAACACTTCCTGACTCCAAAAATATCTGTATTCTGATTAGTAGAGAAGAAAGGGAGAATCAGGTGTCCACAATGAGAACAGTTACTATTTTGCTTTAATATCACAAGTGAGAATTTGTGTTTGAAATGAGAAGGTAACCCCCAGTGCAATGGATAAAGCTCAATAAAGTCAAACTTTTAACAAGAGGAAAAAAGAGAACAAAGAGTAGTTTGATTATACCAAGAGAAACAAGAAAATAAAATAAATAACCTTTAGTAATATGGCAGGAAGTATGTAACTTTTTACTTTAAATATGAATGGGCCAAATTTTTCCCATTTTTTTAAAAAACAAAACCCAACTATGTTATTTATAAGAAATATACCTAAAGTGAAAAACTAAAAATGACATTTAAAAGATAGAGATGTAATTACCAGGCAAATGTGAAAAGAAAGAATCAGAGAGAAATAAATATATTGAACAAGATGCAATCTAAAAATATTAGGTTAATAAGTATAAAATGCCCGATTTCCTTAAGTACTAAGTTAGACAGTTGAATCTCTGACATTTCACTTTGACAATTCTTGTTTCATTTTTATTGTGAAGGTACATCCTCATTCTTTCAAATGCATGGTTTGGTTTGTGATTATCTTTCAAATTTTTTTCACCAATATTTGTGAAACCATGGATAAGTCAAAAATTCGTGTTATTTTCGAATATGAGTTCTGTCGTGGAAGCAATGCTGCACAGAGAGCTCAAAATATCAATGAAGTGTTTGGGAAGGATGTGGCTAATGAACGCACAGTATGTTGAGAAGTTCCATTCTAGTGAGTTTAATCTTGAAAATGAGCCACATGGGCAACCTGAGACCAAGGTGGATAATGATGAGCTGAAAGCTGTAGTGGAAGCGAATCCATCTCAACCCAGGCGTGAATTAGCAGCAAGGTTTGGCATTACTATTCCAACAATATTGGACCATTTAAAACAAATCGGCAAGGTAAAGAAGCTGGATAGATGGGTACAGCATGAATTAAATGAGCAGCAGAAGAGAAATCGTCTTGAAGCTTGCCTCTCTTTGTTGTCACAACATAAAGGTGAAAACTTTCTACACCGTATTGTTATGTGTGATGAAAAATGGATTCTTTCTGACAATCGTAAATGTTCAGCACAGTGGTTGGATAAAGACGAAGTGCTGAAACACAGTCCCAAACCGAAGATTCATCAAAAAAAGTTAATGGTGTCTGTTTGGTGGTCCAACGCTGGTATTATCCACTGCAGCTTCATGAAACCGGGTAATTGATTACAGCGGATGTCTCCTGCAACCAATTGGATGAAATGATGAGGATGTTTGCAATTAAGCAGCCACCAAGATTCGTCAATAGAGACAGGCCAATCTTGCAAGACAAGGCTCAACCACATGTCGCACAAACAAAGCTGCTCAAACTACACAGGCTGGACTTGGAAACTCTCTGTCATCCACCTTATTCACCAGACCTTGCACCAACTGACTGCCACTTCTTCCAGGCTTTGGACCACTTCTTGCAAGGAAAAAATATTCAGTTTTCAGCAAGCTGTGGAAAACGCCTTTGGCAATTTCATCACCACTCGCTCTTCAGGTTTCTTCGCTGCTGGCATAAACAAGCTACCGTTAAGATGGCAAAACTCTGTCGATAGTTTAGACACATACTTTGATTAATTGTACTGCTTGTTGTTTGAGATATAATAAATTAAACTTTTGACTCGAAATTGGACATTTCATATTTAATGACCTAATAAAATCACTACTCAGACAAAAAAGCCATTATATCATAATAAAAGGCACAATTTTCAAAGAAGATGTAATAAGATCAAACAACACAATAACTAAAAACACTATGTAATAACTGTTGTAACTATAAAAAGTAACTCAAAAAAAATTTACAGGGAGATTTTAATATGCCACTTTAATAATTAGTCCAATCTAGTAGAAAAGAAGTTTATTTTCTAGTAGAGTTGTTGGGAATGAAGGAATGGAACAAGCAAGTAGACAGGCAATTGTAACACAGAGAAATAATTGCTATGATAGAAATGAATACAGGATGTTCCCAATCCAATTTCTTTTCTAGTAGCTTTCACAGTCAAAAAGTAGGTTGAACAACAATGGTTTCTGCCTTACAGGAGTTCATGATTAGGGCAGATAGTTCCATTCTGGGACATACTTTAAGGTCAAGCCTTTCTGTTTCTAAAGTTTTTCCTCATTTAAGGAAGTACCTTAACCGATACCAAATACCAAAATAATGTGCAGTACCACATATGACTTTACTAAATAGGAAAAAAACTTCAAAAAAGAAAATGTGATTTCTTTTTTAGATCATTGATACCATTCATTAAATATTTTTAATGAAGTAAATGTCTGGGGAAAACATTCAGCTAATTAATCATTTTTTCCTCATTATTTGAGTGTGTAAAACAGGTGTTCACAGGTCATTTAAAACAATCACTGTTCCAGGATGAGAGTGTTGATAAGTTACCTTTGCTGCTGTAACAATCTACTTGGCTGACATGTTCCCAGGGGCTCCCAAGACTGACTTCATTACTTGCTTGGGTCATTCACTGCTCCTTTAATTTCTCAAGAAATTTGACAGCTTCCCTACCATACCTATTCCTCTTCCAAATTTATCCATTTTCATGTTTTTTCCTGAGCTTATTCAGATGTATTTATTGTTGTAGTTCTCAACTGTGATTCAAACATGTAGTAGTTATTGGAGTAGTTGTTCATATTAAGAGACCTTGAATTTTACAGAAAACAGAACTGTGAATTACATAATCCAGTTTTGTTTTTGAAAGATTGCCTTTGTAAAATGCCAACATAGAATGATGCTTATGAAATAGATACAGAAAATTACCTACAAAAACCTAAGCGTACAGCAAGTAGATGCAAACTCTTTTTAAAATATGATGTGTTCAATTACATGAGAATATAATTGCATCTCTGAATTTCAGATTTTGTGTTTATTCTGTCCTGATTGCATTACTTCTTGAAGCTCAGTGAATTCTGAGCACCAAAAATCATTTAGACATCTTTCAGATCATTGCTAAAAGTTCTCATTCTTTGAGTCTGACCCTATCAAGCTAATAAATAAGATCAACAACAATTTTCAGTGAAGTTTTTACCACAACCTAGGGAGAATTTTATAGATCTGCAGGCCCATTTTGGGTAATCACAGTGATTGGGGAGTGCTAATTACATTTATTTATTTATTTATTTTTAACAGCTTTATTAAGGTATAATTCATATACAAAGAACTGTTCATATCTAATGTGTAAAATTTGATGAGTTTGGACATATGCAAATACCATCAACATGATCAAGGTAATAGACATATCCAAAACCTCTCAAAGTTCCCTTGTGTTCCTTTGTTTTTGTTTTTGGTTTGTTTTTTGTGGTAAATACACTTAAAACAAGATCTACCCTCTTAACAAATTTTGAAGTGCACAATACCTCACTAACTACAGGCGCACTGTGTTGTACAGTAGGTCTCTAGAACTTATTCATCTAGCCTATCCTGAACTTTATACCCATTAAACAACTTCCCATTTCCCCCATCCCTCAGACCCTGGCAACCACTTTTGTATTCTTTGCTTCTATGTGTTTGACGATTATAGATACCTCATGTAAGTGGAATCATGCAGTAGGTGAGCTATCTCTAATTGCCAAACCCATAGAAGTAGAGAATACAATAATGCTTGCTATTTGCATTTAGTGGATGGAGTGAGAAATGTTAGGGGTCTTGCAATGCAATGAACAGTTGTGCACATTAAAGAATTGCCTCCCGTGAGCACACCTTTACAACATCCTGCCGGATGTTTATGCAATTGAAAGAACAATTTATAATTAGCTGAGCTTAAAATATTTGACATATAAACATATAAAAAATCTTTAAAATATAGTCACCAAGTATTTTCTCAAGGTTTTAATATTTTTCAAGAATGCATCTGAAATGTTGACAGTCATTTCAGGAAATCACTTTACGGAGGGCAATGCTGCTTGTGGATTTTGGAGTTGACAATGCAATACATCTCTATAAGCCTGAATTCTTGTGCTTAGTTTCCATGCAAATATGTAACAGAGGAGATTGAGACTCCTTCTAACAGACTTAGAACCAAATATTTTTAAATTAGCAGAGACATATGACACTTGGAAATCCTACTGAAACTATTAATAAAAGTTTTATTTTAATTTTCATATTATTAACCTATGCAATATTAAATTGTAGTATGGGATAAATCTAGGTTATAAAATTATATATTATCAATAGAATTATTTCTTTTGGGGTTACCTGTTGCTCTTATCCTTTTCCTGTTCCCAGAGTCAACGGTGCAATCTCTCTGTGGCCCCCCGCTGTTTCTGTTTGTTTCAGTCTATCCTCTCTCCCCTGCCTCCTAGTGTTGGAGACAGAGGTAATTGCCTATAACTGTCTGATGTCATCCCCACATCAACTGCAGCTAGTTGACTTTTATTGTACACAAATAAGTCCTGGCTGTTATTATTTATCCCAATGTTAGGTTTTATTTTCATGTCCCCTGTACCTCTGTTCGGTGATTTTTCTGTGTTCTTGTACTAAAAGTGTCAGATCAACTTCCCTTAAATCCTTAAATCTCTCAAAAAAGTGCAAATATCTAGCTTCCTCATTATGTTTTCTGTTGTAGTCTTATTTAATATTAACATATCTCTATATATATAATTTTATGAACCATTTTCCGTTTTTATTAGAGTGAGGGCATTATGCTGATTTTAAAAGATGTTCTTTTCAGGTTTTAATATCTCTAAATTTAATTAAAGAACAGTTAATGGGGCATCTGGTTTGTTAGAGTTGAGAGCCATAGAGCTATGTGATTTCCTAAAGATTTAGTGGATATGGCTTTGGGTGTGATTGTGATTATGGTTACGATTGTGGTAAATAGCTATGGTAATGGTTATGATTACGTTAGGGTTATATACCTAAGTTAAAACAGGATGTCAGCTAAGTACTAACCCACAACCCTTGGGCAAAAAAATTTTGTGAATTTACTCTTCATTTCTTCTTCTTTGTTCTCTTTTTTCAACCATCCCTGCCAATATATTTTCTCCCTTGTCCCTTCTAAAAGGTTCATACTTCCTAATTTCATCCCATGCCTTGACTCAAGTGCTGTTCACCCTGCCTGGAATGTGCTTTCCATATAGTCAGGGTTCCAGGATCAAGTCAAACACCATGCTAGTAGAAAGCCTTCCCTTGTCGCCTTTATTGGCAGTAATTTTCTTTAGACTCTGAATTTCCATACCACTATTTTAAAGCAAATATATTTCTCTTTGTCATAACCTTTCTATTAATATAATACTTTGCATTATGGCTATTTATATACATGACTTAATTTGTCATAGGAACTCATAAGTACCTTGAGGGCAGGATTATCCCCCCACTATGGGCTTTGCTTAACCAAATGAATGAATAATCTATAATCCACCAGAAGCCTATATTCCTAGGAATTTTGGAAATTAAATAATTTTTATTTTCAATATTACTATTAATATTAGCTACCTAGTCTTAAAATCAATTGGACTTGAACTTGACATATATATTATATATGTATATTATATAAAATCTCCAATGTAAAAAGATGTCAATGAAATTGAGAAAGAAAAGTATTAGCTTTTTGTGTATAAACATTGAGGTCTTCTGATAACATTCCTGCTGAAACTTAACTATGGTTCAAGTATCTGAAGGATGTTTCCAGTGATAAAAAGAGGAATGGTCCTATTATTATAATAACACTGTGGAAAGATCACATGGCTTTACAGAGAGAATAGATATTTCACAAAGGAAGATGTTATTTGGATTAATGGGTAGGTGGAAACATCTAGTCTAGTTCTTTCTTTAGCAGTATGCTGTAACAAATTGTACTTGAATGCAGAGGCATCTATTAGAGCAAATTCTCTTTGCAGAATATTAATGATTTTGCGTACTTCTAATTCCTCTCTGTCTTGAACTTCTGAGCTTCATAAAATAAAAATTACTTATTAGGGAAAAAAAGCAATTGAAGATAGACCGTTAGGTTATACCCCACAAGTTTATGGTAGGCCAGGCTTGGGAAAGTATAACCAGAGAGAAAGCAAAAGGGGAGCATCCAGGGGCAGCTCTGCAGTGACAGCTGAGGACCTTGCAAACCACTCTGAAGTAGACAAACACAGGTTCTGTAAGGTAAAGCATAATCGGTACAAGTAAGAGGATTTTCCAAAAAATTTAAATGGAAAACATTGATAACTTGCCAAAAAGGATGAAAAACAAACAAAGTTTCAGTAATTAGGCTTTTATGCTTTAATGGAAACTCACACTAAAAAAAAGTTTTAGTCATTTCATGTTTTAATTTTTTATTATGTGTATTTTATTTCAAATGTAAATTTCCCTCCCAATTTCCAAAACTTAGGATTACAATTCTTTTTTTTTTTTCTATTTTGGATATTCTACTGCTGTCACATGGATACATTTATAAAATTTGTACACCTTTTCCTTGCCTTATAAAAATAATGAATCTATTGCTCAAAGTCCATTCGTGAAAACAGAAACCACACGGTTATTTTGACAGAGTAAATTTAATTTAAGGAATTGGTTAAAGAGTTTTTGGACAACCGATAAGGCAAAGGGAAACACTGAAGTAACGGATACAGGAATCACAGGAAGCGGTTCCTACTGCTAGGGTTGGAAGAACAAAGGGAAAGATTGAGGTTATTAACATTGCCCAGCTGGTGCTGGTATCTCAGGAGCTTGGCAGAGGGGGACTCTGTATAGCTGAGAGTCAGTAGTCTAAGGAAGGCCACTGAAGGGACAACTGCAAGCTGATGCTGTTATCTCTAGAGAGGCAAATGAGGCTGCCTCTGGAAGTGTAGGAAATAAACTGCTGCTGCAAGGATGAAGTACTATTGCTGTGGTGACACTACAGGAGCAGGAAACTAAACTGGTAGGAGTAAGTCTTCTTTTCTGCCTCTGATTTTGCATTCTGCCTCTTGAGCCCCATTTTGGCAGGGAGCTGGGTGGCAAAGGAGAACACAGTATGCAAATTTCCAGCCCCAGGATCATAGAGAAGAGTAGAGAAGGGTGGGTTTGAAGCTAAGAGATAAAAGCTAATAAACAGAATGTGTCAGCAACTATGCTTTTATATCTTAATGGATATTTGTACTATAAAATTTTAATTATTTAATGTTTTAATTCTTTATTATTTCTACATTATACCAAATGGGATCTCCCGAGAAGGTTACAATTGCAGTTAAACTTTTTCATTAATTATCATATTAATCAATTTATAAAATGTGATTCTTTCTCCTTGCCTTTGAACAAATAATGGATTATTTATGTCATAATTTTATTCAAGTTGCCAATGGTACCTTAAACTATGTTATATCTTTGTTTATAACACTGTGTTAGAATTCCTTGATTAAATTACAGCCTTACAATCAGTCTCTGTTTATCAATCTGTAATATTTTTCTTAAAATATGATTTTTTTCAAATATTAGTACTCATCATAAAAAGAATATTATAAAATTATAGCATGAAATAACGTAATTGTGGACTAATTAGAAAATAGTTTTTATAAATGAAAATATGTTTTATTTCCAACTTTGGCTCTAAAATACATACTTTTTTTTCTGTCAAGCTTTATACTTTTGAATAAATAATAATGAAAATAGTTTTGGAATACCTACTTTGTGCTAAATCCTGTCATGTTCATTACAGAGTTAATCTTCATCACAAATATTTGAGCTAGGTATTATATCATTATTTTATAATGAAAGGAAATAAGGATCTAAAAGAATGAGTAATTTCACTGAAATCATATGGTTAATTAATAGTATACCAATAATTAAGCTTTGTTATAGTGCTAGTAACATCAATTACGTTATAATTAATATTATTTGACTACATAGTCCATTGGTGAGATTCAAACTTGATTTCTTTCTCTAAAATATCATAATTCTTTTGAGGAAGAGTATGATCTACTATCCTCACAATTCTCTCTTCACATATAACCATGTCCTTAGAAGTAGTTGATGATGTATACTGCCAGAAAAGTATAAATTATGAGTGTTGCCTAACCCAATGATGGAATAACAAAGTCTTAGAGTTCGAAAGGACCTTAGTAACCAACACTCAATCTAGTTAACAAATATCTTCTTATAATACACTAAAATGTATTGAGCCCTTGCTCTTCCTAGGCATAATACTATGTGGTTTTCAGGCACCATCTCATTTAATCCTCACTACAATAGAATCAATAAATGAATATAGGAAGGTTGTGAATACAAGATCAATGTACAAAATTTAACTATTTTTCTATACATCAGCAACAAAAATAGAAAATAAAATAGCACCATTTACAACATTATCAAACTTTACTAAACATCTAGGAATATATTTAGTAGATAGCAGGTAGGATTTCTAAATTCAAAACTACAAAACATTATTGAAAAAAATTAAAGAAGAAATATGTAACAGAAGTAATAAACCATGTATATGGAGTGGAAAGCTACATGGTGAAAAGATGTTGATGTCAGTGCTCCTCAAATTAATCCACACATTTAGTTTAGTCCACTCAAAACATAGCAGGTTTTTTTTTTTAATTTTAGGGGTGTTTTTTGCAAAAAAATGGACAAGCCGTTCAGAATTCATATAGACATACAAAGAGCTAAATATAATTAAAGAATGAAATTAGAGAAACTACAAAAACAGATATTAATATCTATTAAAAAGTATATTCCTTAAGACAAGGTAGTATTGGCACACAGATTAGCAAATTGACCAATGGAATATAATAGAGAGTAAAAAAATATTAATTTTTATCAAAGATGATATTGAAATCTTTTCAATAAACAATAGTCAATTAAATATTCATATAAAAATGATAAGGATTGCACATGTAAAAGTAAAAAGTATCAAAACAAAGCCTTTAGAGAAAAACACAGGAGATTATCTTCAGCTCTTTGAGGTAAGCAAATATTTCTTAAACTAGGACAAAATTCCAAAGGAAAAAATAGATACATTGTACTTTATTAAAAAATATGACTTTCATGAATCAAGTTACTATGAAGAGACTAAAAATGCAGGTCATAAATTGGAGATGACCTATATCCAGTAATATAAACAACTCCTGCAAATCAATAAGAAAAATGCAATCAACCAAATAGAAACATGGATAAAAGACAGACACTTCCTGAAAGAGGACAGCCAAATAATCAACAAACATATAAAAGCGGGCTCAACTTCATTAACAATCAGGGCAATGCGAATTTAAATTGAAACCATATACGGCACCACAGTAAATCTACCAAATTGGCTAAAAGGAAAAAGACAGAAAATAGCAAATGTGAGGATGTGAAAAATCAGATCAGTTAAACATTTCTGGTGGGAGTGAAAAATGACACAAACACTTCGTAAAACTGTTTAGCAGTATCTCTTAAAATAAACAAATACATATGCTGCATGACCCACAATTTCACTCTTATACAAGTCAGAAATGCATGCCTATCTTCACGTAGAGAAGACACGTAGAGGAATGTTTATGTAATAGAAGCTCTTTTTATCAGAACCCAAAACTACCCAAATGCCAGAAGGAGTTAAAAGGGTAAATAAATAAATAAATAAAAGGTAGTACTTTTACACAATTGAATAGCATATGTAATGAGAATAAATTATTTACAACTATACCCAACAATATGAATGGGTATATTCAATGACTCACAATGTCGAGTAGCAAAGTCAGACACAAAAGAATATACACTACATGATTCCATTTATACAAAGTACAAAAGGAGCAGTAAAGCATCTATGCAGTTAGAAATGAAGCAAGTAGTTTTCCCGGTGGGGGTTGTGACTGGAAGAGATCATGAAGGGGAACTTCTGGGGTGCTGCTAACTTCTACTCTTTGAACTAGATGCCCTTCCACAGGCCTGTACAATTCGTGAAAAGTCAGTGGCCTGTACACTTATGATGTTGTCACATATTCACTATATATGTTATACTTCAATTAAATTTTAAAAATATACTTACCCTTAGACCCAGCAATACCTTTAATTTTATAGAAATCAAATAACTAGTAGGTAAGGATTATGTAAAAAATGTTTATTGTAATATCACTCCATGCTTCAAGAAAATTGGAAGCAACCTAAATTTTCACTAGTAGGTAAATAGTTAAATGTGGTGTGCTTCACTCACAACATAGGGTAACATGGCAATTTAAAAGAAAATTATTGTCTCTCTACCAGTTGACTTAGAGGAATTTGCAGGGTGGGTTATTAAGTGAGAAAATCCATAGAGAAGTGTATAAAGTATGATTTCAGATTTGTAAAATGAACTATCTGTGTGCATGGGAGTGTGTCTTGATAGCAGCAAGTTGATGACACTGGTTCCTTCAGGAGAGAGGATGGTATAGGGTAGAGAGAAGAGGAGAGGAGAGTCACACACACACATGCACGCACATATGCACAACACTACATTTTGAAAAACAGATCCAGAATTTCGAAAGAAATTCATATATTCTCTGTTCTCTTCTATGTGCAGTTATACATTTATGTACATGGGCATAAAGAGATAAATAAAATATTGGTCTTTTAAATGTTAATAGGTTTTTCTCAGGATTGTGAGATTTCATGTGAATTTTTAAACATTATTTCTCATACACGTGTGTATTGTTTGAAGTTTGAAAGTATGTATATGCAAATTATATGACCCAAATCTACAATAAAACTTTTCATTATAAAAATAAATCAATAATAGATGAAGAAATTGGCACTGATAAGTAATTTTAAATAACTTTGATTAACAGGTTACTGACTAAAAACAGATGCTAATATTAATAAAATACAGGAGCACATAGCATGGAAGATTGTAGAGAATCATTAGACTTAAAACGTTAATTTCTACATTGATAGGAAGTGGGTAAAATGATCACTAATTTTAGACTTTTAATGTCAGATTTATATTACAAATACATTAGTAAACATTAAAATAATAAAAATAGAATATATAACTTTCAAATCTATGGGGAGGGGAAAGTAACATAATAAAAACTCAGTTATTCCCATATAAGGCAATAAAGGAAAAAAAAGAAAAGAAAAATCATGGTCAATAGGAAACAAAAGATGAAATGATTCTGAACTTCAATACAATACCATAAATCAGCCTGTTTTCCTTTTCCTAGAAAGAATGAGGTCATAGTTGGCATCTGCCATTCGAAAATAGGAAATGATGTTAGGAAAATAATCTTGCAAGCCAGGCTACTGCCTAAGCAAAAATCTTCTTACTTCCTTTATCTCTGTTAGTATCATCAATGGATGAGTCACAAGGTGAGGAAACCCCATGCCTTTCTACTTCTGGAGAAGAGAAAGAGAAGGAAAGGTAAAGAAGGAAAGAGAGGGGTCTTACAGGGTCTCTACTCTATCTGGTATTGGCCCAGGGAGAGGGAAGGAACACGAGAGAAGTGGGGGCAGAGGAAGGATCCTGCCTCCACCTACTTAGTAGGTTGATGGCTTCAGTAGGAAGCCACCTGGCGGGCTCTCACGGCATCCCTTTTGAGGCACAGGGGTAAGGCAGCAGTAGCTGTGTACAAACTAAAGATATCACATGTTGTTTGCACTGCTAAGTCAGAATATAAATTGACTTTCATAATCCTATTTTATTTTATTTTATTTTATTTTTTAGAGATGGGGTCTCGCTCTGTTACCCAGCCTGGAGTGCAGTGGCATGATCATAGCTCACTGCAGCCTGGAACTCCTGGACTCAAGTGATCCTCCTGCCTCAGCCTCCCAAGTAGCTAGGACTACAGGTGCATGCTACTGCGCCCAACTAATTTTTTCAAAAAAAAATTTTTGTAGAGGCAGGGTCTTGCTATGTTGCCCAGGCTATTCTCCCACCTCAGCCTCTTAGAGTGCTGGGATTACAGGCATGAACCAAGGCATCCAGCCCATAATCCTATTTTATGATTCATTAAGTAAAAGCTTTAAGTGAGATTTAAAGTATGCATTTCCCAGATATATATTTTAATGTTGAGAATATTGCTTATAGACTTAAACGATGATATTGAATTTCCTTTTTTCTTTTACAGCCAGATTCCTTTGCTCAGTTCTATAGAAATCAAAATTTAGGTTACTTTTTTTTTAAAAAAATCTACTCTCCAGTTTTTAAAATATTTTAAAATTTCCTTTTGAGTAGAAGCAACAAAAATTTTTTATAGAGGATTGCTACATGGCCTAAGTTCTAGCTTGCGCTCTTTTACATACTCTGCTCCTGATCATACTACAAATATAGGTTCATGAAATGAAATTAAATCCTAGAAAAAAACAGTAAACAGAATGTTTTCAAACATTTTATTAATTATGGCCCTTAATTTTGGTATTTTTTTATACAGACAGAAGCTTTAGAATGTTCTTTCTCTCTGTCAAATGAAAGAATACGGTATTTAGATATAATGAATTAATAATTCAACATCATTCCTTTTCTTTATTATCCATTATTTGCTACTATTAGAAAGGCTAACTTTTACTATACTTAATAAATGACAGTAAGAGTTTTATTTTATGTAGTTATTTTTTATCTTTTCAACGAGGAGCCCATTTTGTTTTGGTTTGATCAATGTAAGCCTTTTACTAGTGACTTAGCTCTCTCATGAAGTAGATTTGACAAATATTTTTTATTTTATATTATTATGTTTTACTCATGATAAAATGTCATTTAATAAAAACATAAGAAAAATAAAACTACCTATAATCCAACCACCTAAACATAATCGTGCTTAGCAGTTTAATAGTCTTTCACATATTTTTACATGTATACATAAAATTTTTCAATGAAAGTGAGACTATCTTACATATCTGAAAGCTCATTTTTCTAACCTCATACCTTTTAAATATCTCCTCATCAATAAATAAATATTCATCTATAATTAGCTATTCTATAATTTTTCTTTTAGGATAAATTGTTAACACTGTGAATACACAGCCATGTTATTTTGGTATATTTTGATTTGTATATATTTGATAGTTTTTTTTCATTTATATAGGTTTTTGATATATTTGATATGTAAATTATGAGAATGATATGACAGGTTCTCATGAGATGGTTCCAGTTATCATTATAAAAATACATAAAGATGCAGAAACCCACATTTTAGGGTTCATTCTTAAACACATTCTCTGAACACATTCTTGAACATATTCTCTAAATATATCAATTAATCAACACATTTTTTGTTTGTCTATACAGATAACTAGGCAAATTCTAATGATATTAGACTCATTCATTTGAGTTTTTTATGGCTTTCACTTTTTAAAAGGTTATGTGTGGCTGACACTGCTTTGTCTACCCAATATCTATTTTCTCTTTCTTAATTAAAGAATCCTATTTTTGTTCAAAGCATTGATGTGTCCAGCAAAAAATATTCAATCTCCCAGCCTCCCTTGTAGCTAGGATATGTTAACCCTCCTAGTCACTTAGTTATAAAAGCAGAAGCTCTTTTGTACTGATATTTAAGAAGCAGAGGCAGAGCACCCCCAACCCCCAACCCCCAACCTAATTTCCTGAGAGACAGAAATCAGCTGCAGTTTATGCTCATCTGGCTATCACTCCATCTTACCTCTTGTGCAGCAATCAGCCAGCCAATCCATGCTGAAAGCCTATAGTATCACTAACGAACTTGTCTACTGAGCCAGGCAAGTAATATAAATGTATAAATCCAGCCTAAGTAGGATAGAGGTAAGAGACACTATGATGAACAGAAGAAAACATGCATAGCCTAAGGCATTCATGTTCAATTTTTAAAGAGCTATTTTCAGCCAAACAAATCAAATTTATGGACTTTATTCATTTATAGCCACCAGTTTGCAACCTCCACTCTCCTCCATGCTAAGTATTGTGCAAGACGCTGGGGTGGGGGGACATTGGACAGCCTAAGACCACTGCCCTTAAGAAGATTATAATTTACCTTGGGTGATAAGATGAACAGTCATGAATCATGGGGAGCAACACAAAACGTTATATAATTATCTACTAATATATCCAGTATTGACCATTAGCTAGAAAGGAAACCCAGAATGAAGACACTAGGATGGGAATGAGCCTATTGTGTTTGTATGGGACAGTAGAAGTCGGGCTAATCGAGAAAAATAAGCATTTGGAAGAATGGTAGAAATTAGGTTTGGATAGGTAGGATAGGAGCAGGCTAGAGAGGACCTTAGAAAGTAGGCTGTTAGGATACTAGACAGCAGGAAAAACATAAAAACTATGAAAAAAAGAACACTGAAGGTCAAAAGTCTGACACAAAAGAGAGAAGATAATGATAAAAGTACTCAGGAATATTAAGAAGAAAACAACAGTGAATACTTTCCTCAGCTAACTATGCCATGCATTTATCCATTCGTTGATTTCTGTATTCAATCAAAATTTGATAAGCACTTACACCTCAGGGGCTAAAGTAGGTCCTGGAGTTACAATCCTAAAACAAGCAAACAAACAAAAAGCATGCAATTGGGTTACACAGACTGCAGTGAGAGGACCTTCAACTATCTAAGAGTCTTCTTAACTAAGACTTTGAGAACTTTGTTCTTAAAACAAGCTAAAATCATGCAGTGAGAATATCCACTCAAAGAACATTTAATATAGTTTTGCAAGTGCTAGCTGATATAATTAGACACCAGAAGGACAAGGTATAAGCAATGGAAAGAAGAAAGCAAATATATTATTGGTAGATAATAAAGCTGTACTTCTGGAAACCAAAATAAGAGAATCTAATCCTCTAAGTGTATACAAAACTAACACTGAAAACCACTAGCCTTTTGGGTTTTGGTTTGGATATATAAGCAACAGTTCATTATAAAATATAATGAATAAAAAAATTCTAGTCACAACTAAAGAATGAACTATAAAAATGTATAAAATCTGTAGGAAGAAAACTATAAAGCCCACTATAAAATATAAGAGAAAATCTTAATAAGTGGAAAGACATATCTGTTCTTGGTTAAGAAGACTAAAAATTATAAAGGCATCTTCTTATATTAGCTTGTAAATTTAGCATGTTCACAATTAAAATACTTAGCTCTCTGTGACTCAGTATCTTCATCTATAAAATGTGGATAATAATAGAACCTACCTTATGGGGTTGTTATAAAAATGAGTTAACATTTGTGAAGATTTAGTGTCTGGTAAGCACTATGTAAGTGCCAGATAGATAAAATACCAATGGATTTTTTTTATGGTGGGGGTAGGAGGAGACAAGATCCTTAGTTGATACGAAAAAATAAACTTGTAAGAAATAACTCAGAAAATTCTGAAAAATAAACTACAGTAATTAAAAATGCAATGCTAGCATAGATTGAGTAAACAGAATGAAGAGTCCAGAAATAGACCCAAATGTCTATGGGAATTTAGCATATGATAAATATGGCATTTAAAATCAGTGGGGAAATATAGATTACTTAGCAGATGAGATTATAACATGAGAATGACCATCAATAATGAATTAAGTTGTTGCAAGCTGACCTAAGCTTATTGGGGTATGTATAGCTCAGTTTGAGTATAGAAAAGCAGCCACTGAAAACCCTTGAGGAGAAGAACAAAGTCAGGCATTTCTTTGGTTAGAAAGAAAGCAAGTTTCCAAACAAATTCACACACACACACACACACACACACACACGCATTTGTTAAATAAATAATCAACCGCCAACAGCACAAAACAACCCATAACCTGCTCTGTAAACTTGATGAAGTCCCAGTTGACTAAAGTTTGAGATGCCCTAACCACTAACTTGCACAAGATTCACATGAGGCAGACCTGACAACACTCCTGAGAAAGGATTCTGTTACCCATATGATCAGCAGCATCATATAACCAGCATCAATCAAACTTGTAAATCAATGGCTAGATCCAGAACTATTTAAGGATTCAAGACTTGTTCCATTCCTAAGGGTGCAAAGTACGGTCTCAATGGATTTTTAAACCCTGTTCATGCATGGGTAGAGAGTGTCTCTATATCTTAAATACTTTTAATTTCACCAATGGGATTCTATTTCTAATCTTCATCAAGCTAGTGAATGGGTAACTATTTTTGATAGAAATTGAAAAAACCAATTGCTGATATCCGATATACTAATTAGAGAAGCATGGCTTGATGGAGATTAGGATAACAGAAGAGCTGTGGTTACCGGAGTACCGGCGTTCTGATATAACGCTAGCTGACCTGCATTATATGGTAACACACATATACCGTACTATAAATGCTAAAGAATTTTCAAAGCAAATTATAGACATTGTGACAGTTGGATTCATATGTCACTTTTCAGCCCAAAATACATCCCAGGTAGAGCATTTTTTAAAATGTAAAACAAGGCGGATGAGGGTACTATAAGAAAATGTGAGAAACATTTTGAACTCTCTCTTATTCCCTCTCTTTCTCTTATTCAGCAAACAAAACCAGAAGCAATTAAAATGAGATGTATGTTGACCCCCTAAAAATAAAAATTATCACGTAAACTAGGTCAAATGATAAACAAAAGGAAAAAATATTTGCAACACAAAAGATGACAAGAACTAATGTCATGAATATAATAAGCTTGTGCAAATCAATCTCTCAATAGAAAAATGCTAAAGAATATGAAGAGACAAACCATAGAAAGTCAAATCCAAATGGCACTTAAACACAAGATGCTGAACCTTATTTATAATAATGAAATACAAAATAAAACTAAATGAGATTCCATTTTTCAATCAGGACAGAAAACATTTAAAAATTTGATAATACACTTGGTATGGGGAAACTAGAACATCTACACGTTGTCTGTGGAACTGTAAACTGGCAAATTGGAAATGTTGGTCAAAATATTATGCATACATACTTTATTTCCCAGAAAATACACATTTGGGGATTTATTCTACAGATATTTACAACCTATATACAAAGAACTATGTACTAGGATATGTATTACCAAATTGTAGTAACATAAAGGTAAAACTTTCATTAGTAGGATATATGTTAAATGCTCCTACAGCCATACAAGGGCAGTCACAGCTGTTAAGCAGCATGAGTAATCCTAAATATGGAATTGCCCATGTATATTATTAAGTAAAAATGAGGGTTCAAATGATATGTGTTATGTAAACATTTGAGAAAAATTAAAATATTTAATATCTGTATATATATACATGTATAGATAGAATATATCTGGACTAAATCACAATAAATTGTCCATGCCCCAGCAGATGCCTATGAGGAGAAGAACAAGAGGCAGTGATGGGCTATTAACTTACCTTTACTGTACACCTTTGTACTTAAAAATTTTTTTCTATCTATTAAGTATTACCCCTTCAAAGGAGTGTGGGAAGGGGAACAAAGAAGGAAGGAAGGACAGAGAGATAGAAGGAGTGTTCATTTTAGGGTTTTATCAGAAGCTAATATTAAGATTTTTATCTTTGCGACAGCTGGAATATTCACTTTACTTGCATTGCTAGCAGTATCATTTTTGGATTGAATGGTAAAATGAAAATATGGTCAGCTCTTTTATTCTTAAAGTCAAATGGGACTCTCCTATGAGTCAATAAGCATAAATATACATAAGAATGCTCCATTTATGATCAATTTGGTTCTCTTTTTTTCTATATTGAGTGGAGTCCAAGGCACAGGACATTGCAATGAATGGATATAGGACATCCATATGGAAAGTGCATTAATCCAATAATTTTAAGGAAAGAAAAAGCTAATTATTTCATGAACAACTTTTTGTGAGTAGAAAACAGTTCTTACAATGGAATATTTACATTTTTTCTGGAAAAACATGCAGTAATAGTGCTGGGAATTTATTATAGTTACCACATATCATCGTGAAATGAGACTTATTTTCCTTGACATAAAATGATAGCAGTTTGCTCTGTTGCCATGTTCTGTTTTTTTCTGGGTAAGATTTAATCTTATTTCAAATCTAAGCAAGTGGCTTATATTGAGAATAAATGGATTAAAATAGATAATGAGAACTGAATAGAAAAACTTGCACCCCTTGTCAGATTGAAACAATTTAATTACAGCACAACACATTCTGATGGGAGATTTCCTATCAATGTAGCCTTAAAAAAATTCCTTCTCTCAGTTGTGCCTATATTTTGCAGTGTATGAGTTAACTAACATAATCTAGTTATCTAGTATCTAGTGAGAACCTATGGTGGTTTACCATGGGCTAAAGCATTGCAAAAATAAATAAGTCAGAGGTAGTCTCTCAGAGGACATTCAAATTAGTCAAAGAGACAGACGAGTAAAGTAATAACTACAATACTATGGGAAGGTTTCTTGTTGAAAAATGTGTGAACACATGCACTTACATTTGCTCAGAATTGAAATCCCACTAAAATGAGGGTAACGTATAAAATAAAATTAAGTAATTTTAAACATGTAAACCCATGTGGGAAAATAGAACAGAAGTAGAAATTCTGGGAATAAAATTTATAAAGATGAAAGCCAGATGAATGAGTAGTAAATAATTTAGCAAACCTGAAATATCATAAATTTAAGATTACTTCAAAGATTTCCACGTCTATCAATGGCGGTAGAGCTCCCTGTTCAATCTGTCAAGACTGCAGTGTTGGAAAAGCTGACGAGACATGAGATAACTCATTCTCCCCATCAGATACACTTTTTTTCATATTTAGCTTGATTTTTTTTTCAAGTGAGAAGTATTGATTCCATTAAAATATTTTAATGATTTTGTGTAGTAACTTTTCAGGATGTTTAGGTGCCTATTTATGTGTAAAGATGGGTAAAATAATTGGTAGCAAAAGACATCTAAATGACATCATTTCCAGGTTAGGAATAGCCTTGCCTATTAATAGAATCAGGGTACACATTTTATAAAATATATTTTAAACGAATTTTGCAAAGCCCTAAAGATTTAGCAATGCCTCATTCTGCGCTTAACACTCAGAATCAGTGGGGAAATAGAAGGTCAAAATAGAACTGTGAAAAATAAACTCATGAAGGTTTGCACAGAAACTAGACATACTGTCCATGGCTCGTGCGATTATGAAATCATCTCATTCACGAAATGTTCATGAATAGACCTATGAGACTCCTGGTTATATAAAATGACAGGCCTGGTTGGAATTAGGACATGACATGAATAGATGAACAGAAAATGGAACAGAGAAGAAAAATTCCTGCATTCCAAATTCGACTGTTTCTAGTCTAAAGCTGTAAATAAGTAACCATAACACTCATTTAAACCAGCTTCAATCAATCAGTCACACCTCTGGTTCAGTACACGCACTCTGAAAGTCAGCTGTTCCCTAAACTCCATGCTAAATATCAGCCAATCCTTAAAAATCTCTCCGTTCTGAAAATCAGCCTATTCCTAACCTTCATGTTTCCCCAAACTCTGTAAGGTTAGCTTTTGGTTTTATTCAGAAAGACTGTGTCCTAAAAACATATTTCTATCTTCCTTAACAAATAATAAATTTAGCATAGTTTCAGATATATTAGTGGTATCTCTTCCTGCTTCTCACTTGCTATTCCTTTCTACTCTGTGGATAAAACAGAATAGAAAGACCAGAAATAGAGCTTAATTCACACTTAGATTAAATATGTCATAAAGATTGTATATCAAAAAGCCAAAAATGTTGGACTTTTTAAAACATAGTGCTTGGGCAATTGGGAGCCATATGGAAAAGATAAAATTAGATCCATACCTCAAACTAAACACCAGAGTAAATTCCAAATGAATCAAATATATAAATGTAAAACATAAAAATAAAAGTACATGAAAGAATTCCTTTATAACCTTGAATTTGGCAAGAACTTTCTAGGACTCAACATTCAGAAGCCATAAAGGAACAATTAAATGAAAAAGAAACAACTTCCTGCCTGGCAAATATATACCATAAGTAAAACTCCAAACAAATGACGTTCTGGGAATAAATACTTGCAACTTATGTTACAAGAACCAATCTCTCTAATTATAAATATTTCTTAAAAGTAAATAAGAAAAAAGTCAATGAATTTATAGAAAAGTAAGCAAAAGACAATAATAGAGAGTTCACAGAAAAAATAAACACAAATCATTATTATACATATAAAATTATTTAAACTGACTCATAAATGGAGAAATATAAATTGAAACTACACTAAAATATGATTTCTCATTTATTATATTGTCAAAAAACCAAATTTGACAACACATTCTGGTGACAAAGCTATGGGAAAAGTCACTCTATTCTTAGAAGTAAGAAATCTTATCATCTATTTACAAAGAAATCTGACAGTATTTGTCAAAATTACAAATGCATTTACCCTTTGACCTGGTAGTCACATTTGTGGGAATTTATCCTGCAGTTAAACTACTACATACACCAAATAAAAATGTGTAAGATTCTTTATTACTGCATTGTTTATGATAACAAAAGACAGGAAACAACCCAAGTATACATGAGGAGTGGACTAATTAACTAAATTACAATATATTTACATAAAAAGATACTACTCCAAGTCAGGTGCAGTGGTACACACTACAACCTGTAGTCCCAGCTACTCTGGAGGCTGAGGTTGGATGATTACTTGAGTCCAGGAGTTGGAGACCAGCCTGGGCAACATAGTAGAGACCGCTGTCTCTAAAAAATAAAAATAATTAAAAAAATACTGCTCAATACTATATCAATATTCAGATGAAAAGATCTCAAGACTATTATGAGGTTAAAAACAAAGCAAAATTCGGAGCACTCTACATATGCTAACATTTGTATTAAAAAGACCAAAAATACATATTTATAATTGCTTGTGTTTGCATTAAAAAAACTGGAAAGATAACACAAGAAACCAGTAAGATGGAGAAGGGAAGGAAGGGTGAAAGTGAATGAGGGTTGAAAAAGGAGCAATAATTTTCAATATATACCTTTTTGCATGGTTTTGATTTGAATTATGTGAATGTATTACACATTCAAAAATTATTCAATGTTTAAAAAAATATGGAAAACTATGAGCTCATTTATCCCTAGTGCTTTACTATATTCCATTCTCTTGGGGCTCCAGACTCTAATAAAAATGTAACAATACACTCTTTGGGCTATCAAAAAAGTATGCAGGATGCTTACATTTCCAAAGTTGGATCTAATGACATTCAAGGACTGTCTGGAAAGTATCCAGCCATTGTTAATATAACGAGAAGAGTTTGTGCAACATCTATGTAAGCTGGCAGCCAAGGAGAGTGGACTGTAATGCATACGCGTGAACCATGACAATTTCACCGTACTAGTCAGTGGGGCGCTAGAGCTGTTGAGTGAGCATGTGTACTGTGTGGCCTTGGCATTCAAAATGCCTGAGCGAGTAACGCAACGAATCTGCATAATCTGCATTAAATTTAGCGTTAAGCTTGAACATTCCTCCGCGGAAACTATTCAGATGATTCAGAAGGCTTTTGGGGACAATGCAATGAGTGCATCACTAATAAAAGTGTGGCACAAGTGCTTCAAAGATGGTCGAGGATCTGTTGAAAGTGATCCACGCTCCAGAAGGCCTGCAACAAGCAGAACACTTGAGAATGTTGAACTTGTGCGGGTTAGGTTAAGAGATGCTGGGAGAACGGTGTGAGGTCCCAAGGTGCCTACTTTGAAGGGGACTGAGGCGTCATTGTCCTATGTGCAATGTTTCTTGTATCCTGTATGTTCTTCAGTAAATGTCTCTATTTTTCATATTACTTGGCTGGATACTTTCTGGACAGACCTCATACATCTCAGAACAGTGATGAAAAAGCCCCTATGATACTAACGCCTCTCACCTGAGAAAATATAATACTTGGAATAGTTGGATGGCTCTTGGTGTATATACCTTGCATGATTGATACTTTTCCTTTTTACATCAGTGAGACAATATAGATGTATCCATCTTCTTATAGCAACTGACATAACTTGGATTAACACTCTGTGTCACAAGGGCACTGTGCAAGCATTTGTAGCTCTATCTTAGCCCATGCTGAAATTGTGAACTTTGTAAATTCTAATGCCCCTTTGATTTTGGGAAAACTTGAAGTTTTAGAAAAGAAAAAGATGACACTCCTGAAGGCACCTATTTTATTTGCAGAACCCATCCATGCTTACCCATGATCGCCATGAGACTGGTTGGGCTTATGTTATATAAATTACCTTGCTCCTGCCAAGTATCATTCTCCCTAAATGAAACTTCTAAAATTATAATTTTGTAAATTCTTGTAGTGAGATTTTTTTTTTGAAGCACATTAACATGGGGGAATATAATGATTTCTACACATGGTGTTGGGAACTCTTTTAAAGAACCTTAATCTTTTAGAACGTAACTGCTTTCCAAAACCTACTCACAACTGAGGTGGTGGCCTTCAGAACTAGGTTCCTGAGAAGCTGCATGAGGATTTCCAGGAAGAGTTTACATTCTCGGCATCAAAGAGTGCTGTGCCTAATACCTGAAATATCAGAACTTACCCCTGATTTATTGAGCCATGTACAAAAAAAAATTTAAATACTGTCAAATTATACCAATCTGAGAGCTGGGACCTATTACATGGGCTGGAAGCCTATCAGGGAATTAAGGAATAAAAACTATGTATTTCACTAGTTTTGACAATAGTGATATATTTATTTTGAGTGATAATGCATATAAAATGTTGCATAAATTATAACTTTAAGGAAGGACACCAGGAGCCTTTTCACTTGAATTACAAGCAAGCAGAGCATACTTTGTATGATATTTAGGAGAAGTCTGAGAAGTTAAATCTAAAGAATAAAAAGTAATCCACCTCATGCTAGAGACTATTTCCAATGTGTCATTCAGGGCAGGGGAATCCGAAGAGTCCTCAGCAATCTTGTTGACTTGAGGAGCTAGGGTTGGAATTAAAAAACCAAAGTGGCTAGAATTTGGGGGTGGGGAGGCAGAAAGAAAGGAACATCACAGAAAGAGATCTCTAAGATCTACAAAGGGGTCCACTTGAAGCTTCACTGAGTATTGTTCTATGCATGCATGTGAGGAAGCTACTCAAGCCTGGGCAAAGGCTCACTGGAAAAGAGTAGGCAAAATAATTTCCATAGCTTAAAAAAAGGGGGGGATTGAATTAGTGCTTATTCCCATCAACCAGAATGGAAAGATTTCCTACTACATGGGTCACTGGGTAGTGTCATCAGAAGAAGGTTATTGCTTTAGTAGTGAGGCTAAATCAGCCCTAGACTAATCCTGCTCTGGGCCCAGTCTAACAAAGCTTTAAAGAAGCCACCTCCTTTCAAGTAACCTAACTTATAATAATAAAGATCAGGGTGGAAACCAATGAAATAGAAAAAAGAATAGATAAAATTAACAAGCACAAGAGTTGGACTTTTGAGACGATAAAAAAATTGGTAAATGTTTAGTCTGAGTCATCAAGAAAAATGAGAGAATAGATAACCAATTTCAGTAAAGAGACAGCATCATTAGAGTTTCTACAGAAAATAAAAGGACAATAATGAAATATAATGAACAATTTTGTTCCAGTAAATTCAACAACTTAGATGAAATAAATAAATTCTGTGAAAGGCAGAGATTACCAAAGCTCACTAAAGACAAAATAACACAAATAGTCATATAGATATTAATATTAAATACATTGAGTTTGCCATTAAAAACTTTCCCCCTAAAGAAAATAGTTGGGTTTGAGATTTGGTTTGACCCTACTTACAAACTACTAAGGTAACTGGTTACTGTTTCATGGATACTTGTAGAAGACACAAGGTTTGTGTGTCAGAAAGAACTTTATTACCCACAGTACAACAAGAAGCATGAGCATTAGCATATTTGCATCATTTTCCCTTGCCCTACTTCTCATAGTTGCAACTCAGAGGGATCCAGGTGGATTGTAGTTGTAGTGTAGTTGTAACACACAGTAAGATTGTGTTACAACTGAGGGACACTAAACTTGGGGATTCCACCACTTTTATAGTGAGCAGTAATAAAGCCTTCTCTCTGTCTCAGAGGGAAAATTTTAAAATAATAAATAAATATACAGTTTGTGAGAAGTTTCATGAAAAAAAATAAAAGGATTCTTTAGGGGTACAGAAGCTTAGCAAGGAGTTCAGGTAGAGATCAGGGAAGTCTTCTCAGAGCTAATTATTCTTTATCTCATCATAAGATAAGTTGGAATTAATCACAAGGTTGTGCAACAGAAAGGCTAAGTGGCATTCGGCTAAGTGATGTTCAAGAATGTGCTTCACTGGGGGAACCCCAAGTATTTCAGTGGGGTGGAAGCATGGAATGTGGGAGGGGAGGCAACTGTTGAGGGAAGGCATTGGTTGGGTCAGTGTTCAAATCGTGAAAGAGGATCTTGTATGCTCAAGAGGGGAGGGACAGAACAGATTTGCCCTCTGAGGCAAGAACGATCTTTCAAATGGGAGATGTGTTGGAAAATGAAGGTACTAGGGACACGCAGGTCATTTAGGAGGCTGGTGAAGTAATCTAAGCAAGAGATGGAAGCAGTAGAAACAGACAATAAACATACTTGACACATTCTACATAAGTAGAATTGACAGGACTTGGGGTAGGTGAGAAAGAAGGAAAAGTCACAGATGAATTTCACATTTCTATTTTGGCTGCTGAGAGAAGTTCTTGGGAAAAGAAATAAAACAGAGAAGCGCATATTCATAGGAAATGACGAGTGCTATTCTATTCCATATTTGTGTTTGTAGGATGTTAGGTGTCCAGGTTCAGCTGCCCAGTGGACAAAGGATTCAGGAAAAAGTGTGAACTGGAGACATTGGAGCCCAAGTGAAATCTTCTAAGGAGAACATATGGAGCAATAAGAGTTCCTAGGAAAGAACCCTTAAGCACATCAACATTTAGGGAGACTATTTATAGAAGGGAGACTAAAACTGATAGAGAAGGAATGACCAGAAGGTTGGAAGAAAACCTGACAACAAGGGTGTTTCAGAAATCAAGAGAATATTTTCAAGAAAGAAGAAGAAGCAGACTGTGGCAAATGCTACAAAAAAATAACCCAAAAACAAAGAAGTGTTTCTTGGACTTCACAATAACAAATTAAAGCATGGTCTTGGTGAGGGAAGCAGTTACCCAGCTACCACGCAGAAGTTGGGGTGGAATCCCCGTGTCACAGTGAATAGGAAGGAGGAAGGAGAGCAAGGGCAATCTTCGTTTGACTGTACACTGCTCAGGAGAGAGTCAGGTTATTCTGACCCTTTTGACAATTGATTTTGAACTAGGATTAGTTATATTTTATCATTTTTTTCTTAATACTCAAGGATTAATGTTGAAATGGAATAACTTGCCTAAGATTTCCTGACAATGTTAGGATTTAAATCAAGCCTTCTAGAGCCTGTGCTCTTAACCACCACACTTTCTAGGAACACCATAGAGTTACTTTGTTCATCTCCATATGGCCCGTGTCTTCTCAAACCAGGCATGTAAAGAATCTTAAAAAATATTTTAAATCATTCCATTGTATAGTGTTCAAGCTGAAGGGAACTGATTCAACCAGGTCATTTTATGGATGTTCAGTTGAACTAGGGATGTTAAGTGAATTTCTCAAACCTACTCAGCTACTAAGCCTGAGGCTGAGAGTAGAACCCCTATTACCTGCCTCCTCATCAGTTCAACATATTTCAAAAAAAAAATTATACTCAGAGCAACAATCTAATGTGTAGGAGACACAAGCTTTTCATGTGTGAATGAGCCAGATCATTTCAATTATCAGATATATAACCCGACCCTGCTTCGGCACAATACACATGCAAAAGTTCAGAAATAAAATTGCTTTGATCTGAAATAACTGTTTGGATCCTACAAGTTTCTAAACCAGACTCTCCTGTGAGTAATGACAAAGACCACAACATAATGTGCCAATTTTCTCCTTACTTGCTTAGAGCCAGAAAGGCAGGCTGAGGACAGAGGTGGGGATTATATCATAAAAGAAGCAAATTCTTTCAGTTCTGGAGGTTACGCAAGGCAGCCCAGGCTTGTGAGAAGATAAGTCTGCATCTGGAACTGTATAAGAAAACAATTCTCACCTTTTTGACGTTTTTCCTTTTTTTCTTCCCCATCTCCTTCCTTCTACTCCTCCTCTTTTCTTCTTTCTGTTCATCTTTACTCCTAATTCTACTTTCCTTCTCTGTATCTTTCTTCTCACCCTCTCTCATTTTTCTTCATCTTTTTTCCTTATATTTCCCTATCTCTTTTGATTAGAAAATTATGCTGCATGGTGTTCCAGCAACTGAATTATTATGACTCTTGAATGTCTCCAGGAATGACCCACTCAAGAGCAAAACACAGACCATCAGTCTTGTCCCATGATTCTAGTACCAAGGGAGGAGGAAGGCTCAAAGTCCCTGTTGGTATCAACCTATTTCTCTACATTATCTACTTGTATATTGGTTCACGTCATTATAAGATATTTTTTGCCTATTGTGTTGATAAGTTTTACAGAGTTTATGCTCTGATTTTGCCAGCAAATTTACTAGATAAACTTAATAAGGTCTTAAATAGGATGGAAACCTACTTCTGTTTTCAAAAAATCTTTTCGAATGTCTTCAGATAATAAAAATAAACATTAGAAATAACTGGGAAGCCAATGGCGTTTGGGGGATAGTTAAGAATACACACTAAATTTTTATTCAGTAAATTTTCAAGATACAAAAATGTTTAGGCAAAGAAAAGGAACTGAGGTGTGGACTGGAGAGAATCAAAACAATACAGTTCTGTGTACCATCCGTGAAGGTTGCCACATGATCTGACCTCACTCCAAGGCTTAGAGATCAAAACTAATGGGGTGGTATGGGGTGGGGGGAGGATCACAAGCTGTGTGACAGGTGCATGGCATGAGCTCTCTCCAGGGCTGTGGTGGTTCTGTGGACTGAAGCCCCACCCCACCTCATTGATAGAACAAGGGGCAGCCTAAATTACATTGGTACATACTGATTCAGCTCACTGGGGCTCAGGTCCACTCTTCAATATTATAGCCTAAAACTAATATTCTCATTTCCATGTAAGATAAGCAGTGATTGGCTAAACTTTAGCCCTGAAATTTATAGACACAGCATAGCCCTGTCTGAAATTAAAGATTTTTTTTCTTTTGCTCAATAAGTACTGCTCTCCTTAGCTGTACTTTATCTGTGTCCTAGAGTTTATTAGTTCATTCAGTCATTCATACATTCAAAAGTAAAACTTACTAAAGATTCCGTGACTTCAAAGCTAAGACTGCCCTGATGCATAAATAAGCTTACACATAAACCCCCAAGATGATTTTATTTAAAGAAAATATGAAGAGGATGGCTGGCTAACTTAGAAAGGACAAATGAGAAGAATGTGAAATACAGAAGTCAATGTTCGCTTAGGAAGTTCTTGGTAAAAGGAGGTATAAAAGGGTTAGAAAAAGGTAAGAAATGGGGAGCATACAGAATAAATAAATAACCAGGATGCACAATAGCGCTGTAAGACTTCTGGTTTTGATGAAATTATCAGCTATCTTCTCTCTGTCTTTAAATGTGTCCTTCAATCAGAGAGTTTATCTTAGCTAAGCCCAGAGATAGATAAAGAAATACTAAGTCTGAAATTATAAAATACGTAACTTATTCCCATGAGAATGGGTTAATTTATAGCACCATTAACTGACCTGGAAAATAAAATTTAAATCATGTTTGAAATTTGCATTATTACAAAAGAACTAGCAGTTTAACATTTCTTCTGCACTTCCCATTACTTAATCACTGCTAAAAGTACATGTATAGCTTCTCTCAGGATCTAAACCTATGGTCGTGCAATTTTACAAAACCACCAGCCTTGGGTTACTGAAAACAAAACCCAGAATATTTTCTAAATCATAATGATTTCTGGGTTTGCCTGCCTGAATATGGTAAGGGCTTTTGTAACCAACCATAGATTATAACCACAACCTACATCTTATGACCTACATTATGCACATGCATATTTTTCAAGAGAAATTTAGATCCCCTACATTTCCTGGGAAAAAAGTGCTTTACTTCTTAGATAATATTTTGAGGCATATTCACAACCTTTAAAATGGAAAGGAAAAACCGAAAATTTGCATTTGAAGAAAGAGGCATTGCCATCGCTCTTAATTGTAAGAGAAAGAGATTCTGGTTGTTTAAGAAAGAAAGGATTTATTGTAATGATGTTGTATTGATCTAAGAATCCCAGAAAAAGATAGAGAAGGTGCTCACAGGCTGTGCAGACAGGAGCAATACTTAAAATATTCCCACAGAAGTGGCCTGCTTGGGACAACAATGCCATCATTGCTGACATATGTGCTAATCAATTTGTACTGCCAATATCACCAGCACTGGATTCTGGACACTGCTGTGACTACCCAGGATGCTCCATCTCACTGCAACCGCCACTGCTGCAAGAGGATTTCCCATGCTCTATGTTGTTTAGCTTGCAGTTTACAGATGCATCTGATTGGCAGAGCTAGGTCACAGGCTCACGCTGTTGATACAAGGAAGGCTGGGAAAGAAGCACCTGGATCTTCAACCTCTACATGAGGAGGTAGGTTCTCCTTCTACCAAAATTTATGAGATGAGGAGTTGCTCAAACATAGGTAGAAGGCTTAGATGCTGGACAGGCTAAAAGAATGATAAATGTCTACCCAAAAAGATATGGACATATTCCTATATCTGTGTCCAGTCCTCCTTGATCTCCTTCGTGGGCTCCTCTTCTAAATGTTGGTGCTTCCTTCTTTGTAATCTTTTCTGACCTGCAAACAGTCTCGTGTGATCTCATCCACATTCATAGATTCAAGATGTAGGTGTAGGTTCAATGGCTTCTAAATAAGCGTCTTTAGCCACCTTCACATACTTAACTGTTGCAAAGACTGTTTACTGTCTGCCAAAACCCATTATGTTCTTCTTTCATAGCAATAGAATTTCAGCTTGACATGGAGCTTCCCAGACATACAAAATTTCCCAGTCTTTTTTGAAGTTAGTTGTGACCAGTTTAGTTTCTACTCAAAGGAATGTGAACAAATGTGATATGTGTCACTTCCAGCTCTGAGACTTAAGATGTCCAGGTATCTTTCCTCCATATTTTATTTTCTTTTCCCTTTGCAACATCTGGAACCTGTGGAACTCAGCCTCAAACACACAGGTGATGACAAGGCTTTAAGGAGTGGAAGAGCAACCTAGGAACCTGGGTCACTGAATAAGAAGCAGAGTTACCCACCAGTATGTCATGCTGACCTTGGACTAATGTATGAGAGACCTTTATTTAAAGGTCCATCTTTTGTTAACCACTGAATTATTGTTGGTTGTCTTTTTTACAGCCACATAGTCTTATGTTAACTAATACACACACACACACACACACACACACACAAATTTACCAACTCTCTTAATGAAATCAACCTCTATCCATGCACCAATGTCAGAAACCCTGGGGTTGACCTAGACTCTGCTTTCTCTCTTACTCTCCAAATCTAACAGATCACTAAATTATGTTATTTATACTTCATTAATCTATCTCTTTCTCTAAAACCCAAAGCTGCCACCTCACTTCAGGTTCTCAGTTTATCTCTCCCAACATGGGTACATTGCCTTTGTTTTAATTGCCCCCTCTGCATTGAATGTTTTTGCTTTCACTTTTTACTCATCTTTCAGGACTCAATTTAATTAACCTCTTCTTCAATGAGAGGCCCCAGCAATGTACAGATGCCCTACCTCTGTGATCCACTAGCACCCAGTGGAGTGGTTATCTCTAGCTTAACACTTGCCCTAAAACAATGAAATTATCTGTAAACATGAATGACTAAGTAGACTGTAAACACCTTGAGGCAGAGATTGCCATCTGTTGATAGAATGACTACACTCCACCTTTCAGATGTATAAAAAAATGTTGCATCCTACTCCCTTTCAATAACAGCCTTGTTGGTGGCCTGACACTGAGCTCCCTATGGGAGTATGCAGGAAATCCAGCATACATGAGAGCACACAGAGAGTGCTACTTCTGTGTCTTACCTAAATCTCTCCTAAATCTCTCCTTAGCCACTGCTAACCAATTATCTGTCTTGCAATCTTTCCAATATTCCAAAAAAGCAAAGAACAAGACCTTCCTGTCTCGGACTGCCCAAATTTTATCTAGGGATTTTGACCATAGCTTTAGGGTTTTGGTCCAGGGGAGAGTCACACTCTCTTCTGACTTTCTTTTCTGTCTGGATGGAACTCTCCTTGCATTCTCTCTACATTATGGCTTTAAATTAACTCTAAGATCTAGAATCACACCCAGCTTCCCTCTTCATATGTAAAGATAAAATGTGCAAAGAAAATTGGACATTTACACTTTCCTGTCTCTCACAACAAATACTGAATTTCAATAGTATTTCCTGCTATGGATTCAAAAACCCTAATTTGGATGTTGAAAGCTGACTCCTTTGCATTACTACCATAGTACTAATTTTCCTAGAGGAGAATAGATGTCTCTGACAGAAGAGTAGGTCTCTTAATAGAGAAAGTACACAAAAACATCTTTCTTAGATCAATTCCTGAGAGACAGATTCTGAGGTGGAGATTTGTAAAAGTTTACTGGGAAGTGGTCTCAGCCACAACCCTTGAGAGGGGACCAGGGAAGCAGAAAGGGAAGTTGAACTTCTGTACAGTTGCAATTAAGCCTTCAGTCATTTCCATGGGATGCTCGGGAGCTAGGAATCAAAGAAGTGATGAGAATGGCTTTAGGTCTTCATAAGCCAAGTGTGGTAGATTATCTTTTCCAACATGGTCCTAACAATATTTCTCATTCTATGCACTTTTTGCAGTGTGCCTTTCCCACTGTGCCATTAAGAAGTGAGATCTGTTTGTCCTACCCTTGAATCTGGCTGGGTGACTTGGAGCAGAAGGGATGCTGTATGACATCTGAGGCTGGACTTTAAGAGATCTATATCTTCTGACTTTTCTGCTGAGAACAGTTCCTGTTGGAAGCCAGCCACCATATAAGAAATCATGCTACCATAAGACCACAATCTTGTGAAGAAGCCCAAGCTAGACATATGAGGAGAAATAGGACACAAAGAGGAGCACAAAAATACAATGTGTAAGTATGTAAATAAGGCCTTCTTGGACCTTCCACCCGACCCAGGAACCAACTGAGTTCAGCTGAGTAAGTGACCTGGCGAGTGCCACCACCAAGCCCTGCTTGAATTCTTGAACCATAGAATCATGAGAAAATAAAATGGTTATTGTTTTAAGTCACTAAGTAAGTTTTGGCATAGGTTGTTACACTGTAATAGAAAGGGATGAAGAACTAAGTGCCATTTTTTTTTTTTGGTAGATCATGTCCCAGCTGACGTTTAGATTACATTACCTTAACCAGCCACCCATGCTAAAGACTTTCCAATAATTTAAATGTTCTGCACATAGGAAACAGTCAGGTTGGATTCCCTTTGTGACAGTTAAAAGATGGCATCTCCCACTTCATTCACCCTCAGCCCTTACTCCCATCACTATTGGCCTAAAGCTCTGAAGCTAAAGACCACATAAGTTTCAGTAGAAACCATGACTTTTAAATCAGAACAAACAATTTCATTTTCTTGAGGAGAATTGTCTGAGTACTGTAGCCAGTCCCCTGAGAAAACACTGATGGAAAAGATAATTACAGAATCCTAAAGCATTAGGCTTCCTGTCCTGATTACAACAGAGAGACTCATGGGCTTTCCATGAGACAGCCACTCCTGGAAATGGCCTCTAAGTGGGATAAACAGCAAGAGGAATATGAAATTCAGATCAATTCCCCTGGGTTCTCCCTATTTACGCTTATTCTAAATTTGTCACATGACCACACGAAGTAAGACTTTGGTGTGCTATTCTAGGATTCACTGCTTCTTTGCCAAAGTATGCAAGTTTTAAAGCCCTGACCTAGTATGCAGAGACAATAGAAAATTCTCTTATGGTACTTCTGGTCAGGTAGAATCATCCTATGCCAGCACTAAGTAACGCAGCTCCCAGCGGGTCAACTGACTTGTCTGATCTTGCAAGGTCATCACCACTGATCATGGTGAAACATTTTTACAGAAACCACAGTGTTTATCAAATTATCTTAGTCTGTTTGTGCTGCTATAACAAAATACTTGAGACTGGGTAATTTACAAGAACAGAAATTTGTTTTTTATAGTCCTGGAGGTTTGGAGGTCCAAGATCAAGGTGCCTGCAGAGGTAGGGCCTTCTTGCTCATCCCCACATGGCACAAGGGGTGAAAGGGCAAATAGGATGAATGCTGTGTCCTCACATGGTGGAGGGCAGAAGGGCAAAAAAAGGGCCCTAGCTAGTTCCCTCCAACCCTTTCATAAGGTCACCAATCCCATTCACGTGGCCTCTGCTCTCATGACTTAATCACCTCCTAAAAAAAGGCACTCTCTTTATACTATCACATTGGCAATTAAGTTTCAACATATGAATTTTGAGGGACACATTCAGACCATAGCACAAATTATAATTATGGAAAATAATAGACAACAATATGTCATGTGGTCATATTGATTTAACAGCTTCATTTTACTAAAATTGTTGAACTCTGATCCTTTTTAATCTACAAAAACAGCAACTTCAAAGGCTTCAACCTAATATAAATAATAAAACTAAAGTCTATAACAAATTGAGTGACTTCCCCAAGGTTACCCGACTAGTTGGACAGTGGTAGGGATGTACTAGAATCCAGTTTTCACTTGCCAATCCCTACATTGATTCCTTTTTGGACTCTGCTTCTTCTTGCCATTAATCAACATTTCAATGAAGTTAGGTGGAAAGAGCACCGGATTTGGAAATTTTGGTAAGTTCAGGATACAGTGCTCCAAGTCATCTAAGCTCTATGAGCCATTGGTTCCTTACCTATATAATGGGAATGATAAACCTGGAGTCATAAGGAGGCTGTGTGTAATGCATCTAGTTCACCGTAGGTGCTAAATTAATATGGATTATTATTACAAAAATCAAAAAGCTCTTTCCTATTTTGCAAAAATGTAATAGCCAATTTTTAATCAAATGTTTTTGGAGTAATGGATAAGAAACTCCAAAAACTTTGACCTTTCCTTTCTACTCCCTCCCTTCTAATCTGAACACATACCCACATGCACCAAAACATATCCCTTCCCCTGGAAAAACTTATGAAGCAACTCTACGGTCAGTCTCTGACACAGATATGATTATTCATGTGTGTGAAGGGGGGATGGGCTATCACATATGTAGTGTTCTCTGGCCTCCCAAAAGGAAACCCACAAAAGACTCCATTAAGCACCTTCTATCTCACATGCTCGGCCTCCCTTTTTTCATTACTTTTGGGGGTGCAAAGCATTATATATTAGGAAGACCTGTTACTTATTTAAACATCCTTACCTGGTAAGAGTTTTGCATTTGTCTCTCTATTTAGTTTAGTTTATTGGATCAGCCAGCTATCGTCCCATTCAGAAAGTTGATTCAACTCTACCAGAGTCTTGAAGGGGAAATGGGAGATCTATATTCAAATAATGACTAGCTGTTAAGTGCCATCAGTCATAGAGTTCAAATAATGGAGAAATTAATTACAACTACAGATATCAAGGAAGATTTCATGGAAGAAAAAAATATGTGAACAAAATCTTAAAAGCTAGCATCTGGCCATGCTGTCTTTATAAAACAAGGTAAAATCTAATAAGACTCCAGAGGTTCATGGGGATATTCTTCTCAGGTAAGATTCTTGGTTTGCAACTAACAGGAAAGAGCTCTGGTTACTCAAGCAAAAAGGGAATATATTAAAGGGATAACAAGTAACTTAAAGAATGGACAAGAGGCTGGAGAACTAATTTTAGATGCAATGGAGAAATTAGGAAAGAGGTAGAGCAGCTCTAGCTGTGTAGACTGCATTTTATTTTCTATCTGTGTATCTTTTTGTATGCTCACGGATACTACTGAACTAGTTTGGGTTAAGAAAATAAAGCTTCTGATTTACAGCCCCACCAGAACTGTAGAGGATAGATAATCCTCTCAAAAAGAAATCAGGTTGCTCTCAGGAAGAAGAATGGACATTGAACAGTCATATGAACCAATAAGTGTCCACTCTAGAGTAGAACACAGGACAGGTTGGTTTGAGTAGGAAGGGAAAGAAACAGAAATCTATGGAAGACTTTCTTTGTGCTCGGCACTGTGCTATTTTATACTTTGTGTCATTTGATTCTCACAACAACCCTGTAAATCAATTATTTTCTGCATTTCTAAATGAGAAAACTAAGGCCAGGTTAAGGAAATTGCTCAAGATCATATGGCCAATAAGCATCTGGACTGGGACTTCAATTCGGGTCCTCAGGCTCTGAATTTCTGCTCTTTCAGAATGAAAGACAAGGCATGGCCAGGAGTGCTAGTAGGCCCTAGGAAGAGCAGGCTAGTTTAGATGTCATAGTAGGACCTGGCAGCATGATGGGTCCTGCAAAAGGAGAATAAGAGAGCAATAACAGTGAAAAGAGCAGTGGAACAGGTACCGAGACAGAGCTGGCTGCATCACAGTTGTGTCCTTTCCAGGGGAATCACAGAGCTATAGAAACCTCTCAATGGGCCAGTGATCAGTCTTTGATTTGCTTTTAAAAATGAGTAAAAAATAAAAGCAAACAAAAGTACACCTGACCTCTAGCTTGGCAGAATAAAAGAAGGGGCAAGAGGCAGAAATAAAGGTGGAAAGGGGGCATGGAGCACTAACAAAGCTGAGTGTCTGGGTTGGCCCAGTGTCTGGGTGTTGATAATTTTATAGATGGACAGATACTTCTTTTTTCCAGTAAGTTAGCACTGAAAAATGCTTATTGAACACCTCCTATAGAGACTACAGTGACAGAAAAAGAGACTGGTGTAAATTGAGGTTTGTGAAACAGGCAGGGAATCAAGTAGGCCTGGTAAACTATGGGAAGGAGACTTGCTGTAATTAATTCTAAGGACAATTGGGAGCTATTGAAGGATTTCAAACAGGGGAGTGACATAGTCCCACTTATACGTCATCAAAAATTATTCTGGCTGCTGGGTAGCAGATAGACTAAATTAGGAAGAATGGTAGCAAGATTTCTACTTATTTATATTTAGTTACTTCCTGAGTGAAAGAGAAAGGCTTCCTTAATTGAACTTACTCCCTATGACATTAACTTTTGCTGGTGTTCAGGGCAGAATTGTACAATAGGCCTTCTGGCCCTAGTGCCTGCTATGGTTTGGATGTCTGTCCCCTCCAAATGTTATGTTGAAATTTGGCCCTCAATGTTGGAGGTGGGGCCCAATGGGAGGTATTTGGGTCATGACAGTGGATTCCTCATGAATAGATTAATGCCCTTCCTGGGAGGGGGGTGAGTGAGTTCTCACTCATTAGTTCCCAAGAGAGCTGGTTGTTAAAAAGAGCCTGGCACCTGCCCCTCTCTCTCTTGTTTCCTCTCTCACCATGTGATTTCTGCACACATCAGCTCCCCTTTGCCTTCCACCAAGAGCGGAGTCTCAGCCTGAGACCCAGATGCCCAGTCTAGAACTTTCCAGCCATCAGAATTGTGAGCCAAATAAACCTTTTTTCTTTATAAATTACCCAGTCTCAGGCATTCCTTTATAGAAACACAAAATAGACTAAGACAGTGCCCTTCCCCCCATTTAATTCCCTCCTTACCGCCTCGGTCCCCACTTACATCTGCAAATCAGGGGCCTTCACCTCCTTTTTTTGTTTGTGGCTCCCACTTAGTCACCTGACTGGGAAGGGACTGCTAAACTAGTTCAGTAACTGACAACATTCCAAAAAGCGACCTTTCCCCTATAGGAGGGATGTTCACATTTTACAAGGTGTAATTCATTGAACCGATAAGAACATTAATGGTGAGTTTTCAGCCTTCAGTAACTGAATGGGGCTATTGGGATATCTGGGGTTGGGGAATCTGAACACCACTCAAATTCATCCCCAAGTATGAAACCTCTATACCTATATATAGGCTGCAATGAAAGGTTACTTTTGATGTTAGCAAGCACGTCTTCATGTAACAGCCAAAACCAGTGGTCCAAAAAGTCAGCACATGGACCAGTTCATTATGCACAGACTGTACAACAGACAGCAAGTCACCAGTCCCACCACCAGCCCCCCCTTGTAGGCACTCAATTCAGTGCTTAAAACTGAATTTGGCATTGACCTTAAACTCTCCATTGAGGTACCAAATGTCTATGTTTGTTATAAGCATCCCATTCACAACCTTAACCTTTATGATTCAGGGTGCAGTGGGGGTTCCCATACCACTGCACTCCTGTTTGTCATATCTTAAATGTGGTTGTGGAGAGATCAATGCAAGTAAAATAAAGATATCAAATACTTGCGTGACATGATTTCAATACATACTTGCTGGAGGGTTCTAAAAATGAGAATGTGCATATATTCAAAGCTCATGCCCTCCAGAAAACTCACACAGATCCTCCCAGTCTTTCTTAGAAGCTTTTCTTCAGCTTCTGGAGTCAGATTGTCTAGATCCAGACCTTGGGTCTCCCTTTATTAGCTGTATTGCCTTAAGCAAGTTATTCCACCTTTCTGTGCTTTAGTTATCTCATCTCTATGTGGACATATTACTAACACCTACCTCATAAGGAATTTCTGAAGATTAATTTAAAATGATAAAGCACTGAGCACAGTGCCTGGCACATAGTAAGTACTCAATAAACCTTAGTTATTATGAGCTACTATGAGTAGAGAATTTATTATTTTATACCACTATTCTGCCATTACAATGCACTTGTCTGTCTGAGCTACGACTCTAAGCACCTTGTAGGTGTGATCCATGATTCATTTAACTTTGTATCCTTACTGGAATAGCTGGCACATGGCAGGTTTTTGTCAAATGTTTGCTTAATGAATGAGTGAATGAATTTTTTGGTCTTCATGCCAGTACTTGTCTCTGTTTAAAGAGTTGTAGTATTTAAATGATTTAAAATTTCTGAAAGTTTTATGGGTGTCTTAGTCTGTTCAGGCTGCTGTAACAAAATAACAAACTGGGTGGCTTATAAACATTGGAAATTTATTTCTCACAGTTCTACAGGCTAGAAAATTTAAGCTCAAGGTGCTGGCAGATTCAGTGTCTGGTGAGGGCTTTCTGGTTCTTAGCACCTTCTAGCAAGGTGAGAGAGGGGCAAGGCAGCTCTCTGGGGCCTCTTTTATCTTTTAAATTTTATTATTTTTTGAATGGAACTATTTCTTTTTTACAAAATAGATTTTATTGTATATACTTCGGGTATAAAACATGATTTTGTAAGACGTACATATAGTAAAATGGTTACTACAGTGGAACAAATCAACATCTCCACATCTCACTCAGTTACCCATTTTTTTTTCTGGGGCCTCTTTTATGAGGACACTAATTCCGTTCCGGAGGGCTCTGCCCTTATGACCTAATCACCTCCCAAAGGCCCCATTTCCTAATACCATCACCTTGGGGTTAGGATTTCAACATACGAATTTTGGGAAGCCACAAACATTCAGACCACAGCAATGAGTCTAGAGAGGCAGCAATGACTAAGTGTCAGAAAGATAAGTAGAGGACACATTGCACTGGGATCTAGCCAGTACAAGCCCTCATGCTGTGCTCTCAGGCTTCTAAGTGCTGTCAAATATGTTGTATCTCGTATTTCTCAGCACAACTCTAAGAGACAGAGGCACTAACACTTTCAAATAATAAAGAAGGAAAGAGAGGTAGAACCAGCTAATTTGCTGGAAGGCATTTAGCTCCTAAGGGGAGCAGACATGAATGAGCAAAATGCATTCCCTGGTACTGCAAGTGGTCTGGCCCTCCCACTTACCAGCTAGGTGACCTTGGCTGAGTTATTGAAACACTCTTGTTGCCTCCTATGTAATGTAGAAATGACAGCATTCTCTCATAGGGCTGTTGTGAGGATTAACTGAGGAAACAACTGTATTCAGAGTCTTCCTGTCTTCTGTAATTTGTCCTTCTACTACTGGCTGCTGAGCTCCCACAAGGCCCTACACCTGACCTTTGGACCCCACTGAACTTATCCTCTTTGAGCCATGCCCAAAACTTCAGCCTTTGCTCACTCCTTCCTCAACAGGGTAAAACTCCAAAACTTTCTTCCCTTGTGTCCCTTTCACACAAAAAATATAATACATTGAAAAATAATTAAAACAAATCAACAGCAATGTTGAATAAAGCTCAGAGTGTGATACTCATGAGTTTTTTTGTTTGTGGTTTGTTTGTTTGTTTGTTTGTTTGTTTTACTCTCTCTCTCTTTGCAATGAGGAAATGTACCCATGGCTTTTTTCTAAGGAAGAGGAAGAGCCCTCCTAGTTTCACAGACTACATCCAGTAAGTGACCACCTGCTCTGTATTTGGGTGAGGTTGGCCCTTTTAAGCAATTGATTGCAACATGGTATAATGGAAGCCTCAAGCCAAGGGCAAGTGTTCTCAATCTCTTCTATTCTGACAATAAAATCATCTGGAAGCTTTTAAAAGGTTGGATTTTTCAGACCACACCCCAGACCAATTAAATCAGAATCTGTTGGGATAGGAACCAGACATAGGTACTTTTGTTAACTGTCCAGATTATTCCAACACACAGCCAAGACTGAAAACCGCTGCCCTAAGATTTTGTTGCCACAACAGTTAAACTCTAATGAGTTTTCCTCTAGCTCCTTCACAGGACAGGTTGTTCACCTGGAAAGTCTGGCTCACCTACAATAAACCATTTGTATTGCCTTGAATATGGTTTTCTTATGGCAGTAATTACTGATAATTAAAAGATGAATACACAATCAGATTCTAATGTTTAATGTTACTATTGAAACATGTATTTCTCATTTCTAAAATCAACTGCTACACAGTCCAACTAACATAACTGATGACAGAAAATAAGGGGTCCTTATTCAATGCCTCAAAGTTAAGGGATTGCTGGTGAGGAGTTTTCACATGTGAGATGGTGTCGTCATCTACTGGCCAAATGCGATATTGCAGCTCAGTCCTTGCATCCCGAGGAGAAGCCCAGGAAAGTAAGAACACCCCTGCACAGGAATCAACCTAGTAAAAATGGCTTTGCTACCTAAAGTGATTTACAGAATCAATGCAGTCCCTATCAAAATACCAACTTTATTTTTTGCTGATCTAGAAAAAATAATTCTACACTTCATGTGGAACCAGAGAAGACCCCGTCTAGCCAAAGCAATCTTAAGCAAAAAAAACAAATTGGGAGGCATCTATCTACCAGACTTCAAACTATACTACAAGGCTATAGTAACCAAAACTGCATGGTATTGGCACAAGAACAGAGACGTAGACCAATGGAACAGGACTGAGAACCCAATATAAAACCAACCTCATACAGTCACCTGATCTTTGACAAATTCCAAAAAAACGTACACTGGGGAAAAGATTCCCTATTCAACAAATGGTGCTGGGAAAACTGGATGGCCATATGTAGAAGACTGAAAGTGGACCCACACCTCTCACCTCTCACAAAAATCAACTCACAATGGATAACAGATCTAAACCTAAGACATGAAACCATAAGAATTCTCGAAGAAAACGTTGGACAAACTCTTATGGACATTGGCCTAGGCAAAGAATTTATGAAGAAGACCCCAAAAGCAATCACAGCAGCAACAAAAATAAATACATGGGACCTGATCAAATTGAAAAGCTTCTGCACAGCCAAGGAAACTATCACTAGAGTGAACAGACAACCTACAGAAGGGGAGAAAATATTTGCATGCTACACATCTGATAAAGGGCGGATAACCAGAATCTATACAGAACTTAGCAAAGTCAACAAGAAAAAATCAAACAACCCTATTAAAAAATGGGCAAAGGACGTGAACAGAAACTTTTCAAAAGAAGACAGAATAATGGCCAGCAAACGTATAAAAAATTGCTCAACTTCTCTAATCATCAGGGAAATGCAAATCAAAACCACAATGAGATATCACTTAACTCCAGTGAGATTGGCTCATATCAAAAAATCCCCAAACAACAAATGTTGGCAGGGATGTGGACAATTAGGAACACCCATACACTGCTGGTGGAACTGCAAATTAGTACAACCCCTATGGAAAGTAATATGGAGATACCTCAAAGAATTAAAAGTAGAATTACCATTTGACCTAGCAATCCCACTACTGGGTGTTTACCCAAAGGAAAAAAAGACATTCTATAATAAAGACATCTGCTCACGAATGTTTATAGCAGCACAATTCACAATTGCAAAGATGTGGAAACAACCCGGGTGCCCATCAATACACGAGTGGATTAATAAAATGTGGTATATGTATACCATGGAGTATTACTCAGCAATAAAAAACAATAGTGAATTAACACATCTGGTATTATCCTGGTTGGAGCTAGAACCCATTCTTCGAAGCAAAGTGTTACAGGAATGGAAAAACAAGCACCACTGGTACTCACCATCAAATTGGTACTAACTGATCAACACTTACATCACACAGGGCAATAATATTCATCAGGGGTCGGGCAGGCGGGAGGGGGGTGGAGGGGATGGGAAAAACTCTCACTGAATGAATGCGGGGAGCACAGTTTAGGGGATGATCACAATTGTAGCTCTGACACGGGCAGTGCATGGGCAATATATATAGCCAAAATGTTGTACCCCCTTAATATTCTGAAATTAAAAAAAAAAAAAGGACGCCCCTGCACAGAAGTGGCAAGCACTTTACTTGAGGGGAGGCTTGATTTTTCCGGGCCCCATATATGGATTCAGCTACCCTCCAAGGAGTCTTGGTTGTTTTAAGTAGAGACTAGTACTGGTGACCAAAATCTGATTGCTGGGCCTGAATATGAAAGTTAGTGATAAATCAAATTGTGCTTTGAAACAGAAAAAAATATTTATGGAGAAAACTTTAAAAGCATTCTGTGGATTAAACTAAAATGTCAAAGAGTTACAGATCCAGAATATCAGGAGCCCCTCCTGATTTATTTATTTTTACTGAATTATTCTTGTGGGTATTATTAATCAGCCTGTCTGGAGGGACACTGTAACATTCAGATTTGCCTTCTCAATATCTGTTAGCCCCTTCTTCCTTACTAACAGAATCCCAATTTTTTTCTAAGCAAAATTATCCCAAGCTTCCAAATGCAATGTCCAGTACCCTATCTCTTCAATTAGGGGCCTCCATGTAATACAGTTCCTACCAATGGGATGTAAGTAACAGTCTGCTAGGAATTGCTGGGGAAAAATTTTTCTTCCTAATGAACATGTAATACCTTCTTCATCCTTTCTGCCAGCAAGGTTAGCAGATGTGAAACAGGCATCCTGCGGCCATTAGAACAGAAGCCACATGCTTAAAGACGGCAGGGTAGGGAGGCAGATAGAGCCTGGGACAGTGGTGACTTCATGGAGCTACTACACTAGCCTTGGACTCCCTCCCTTCCTCCAGAGTTTTACGTTAAAAAAGAACAAAAAAGAATGCTGCTTTGGACGAAATTCCCCACCCCCACCCCACACAAATTCATATGTTGAAGTCCTAACCCCCAATGTGACTGTATTTGGAGATAGGGCCTTTAGGAAGTAATTAAGGTTAAATGAGGTCATAAGGGTGGGGCTCTACTCTGGTAGGATTGGTGGCCTTATAAGACAAAAAGAACCTTGATCTTAGTCTTCCTAGCCTGTGAGGAATAACTGTGAGATATAAATGTCTGTTGTTTAAATCACCCACTCTATAGTATTTAGTTATAGCAGCCTAAGCAGACTAATACAAACCCCATCTGGTTAAGCCAGTTTAAGAGGTTTTCTGTTACTTGCTTTTGCACTATTCACTGATGCAAGATGGGGTACCTGGAAATGGAATGTTGCACATTAAAGAAAAACAAAAGTGTGAATTTGCCAGGAGAAGAAGGTAGAAGAAGTGGGCAATTAGGTCTCAGCTATTTCAAGCTGGAAATTTAGTGACCTTTTTAACGTGGTGATTACATATTTGATTTCACACATAGACTTTGTGCTTACTGCAGCTGTAGTATTAGGGGAAGTAATAGGAAAATTCAAAATGTGTGGGTTACTTATTGCTGAATCTTGTAAAATCCTCCCTGAGAGAGATGAACTCATACTACAGCTAGTCATTCTGACAGCTAAGAGAGCAGGTCTCTGCCTGTGGCCTGCAACCTAACACATCTGATAAGCCTATGATGGAGAATCTTCCAGCTTTGAGAGGAAAGCATACTAGTTTCCTACCCCAAAATACCTTTCAAAGTAGAGCTGCAGTAGCAGCCTTAGCAGGGGCTGGTACTGGGTTTCCAATTCTCTCTTTAGGTTTTCTGCTGGACAAGGAGGAGCATCTGTTGGTAAAGAGGAATAAAGGGTGTTGCTTTCCCTCCAAATTTATGATTTCACATGGCCAGTGACAAGTTAAAAGGAGAAAGGACGTGTGAAAAATGAAGACCTGTGACTGGGAAACAATATTCCTCAGACCTTAATATTGTGATCCATAAGATCTTTGGCTGTGGTTGCTCATGTGTGAATTTGACTGGATGAGACTGAAAGCCTTCTAAATTTTAGAGGGAACTGTACTTCTAAAGAAATATCAAACATCACATGATTAATCAATTCATAAAGAAATCACAGAGCCCCCAAAATTTCACCCACAGGAAATGAGTTGTGGAAGCTGTGCAGCCCCCAAAAGGATGGCCTCTCCAAGCCTTTGTGGAGTGGCCATGGAGAATAATAAACAAGAGGACCCCCAGATTTGGCTAGCTGAGGAACTTATTTCCCTGCTGGAGTAGGGAGTCCTTGCCGTTCCTGCCCAGCGTGAATTGATATGTGCTGTGTGGACCAGCGGCTGCTGGGTTTCTCATTCTTCCTTTTTCCAAATGGAGGCCGTAACTTCTGCTTAATTTGACCACTAGATGAAGAGGGGGCCACCTGGAGATCTGATGAAAAGCAGAAAGCACGTCACACAAAGAGCCTGTCTTTGAATTGAATGAAATAACTGGATGAAACAGTGGTGTGAAATCCTTGAGGAGGGTCTGGGGAAAGTATTCTATTTGTAGGAGGAAGAGTATCTATGAATATTACAAAGCCAAGGGGGTAGAATATGGTAGAAATTGCTAGTTTTCCACCCAGTAAACTTTCTCTTTTTATTTCTTACTAACAGAATCCCAATTTTGTTCAAACCAGCCATGTGCTTAGGAGCTAGGGATACAGTGACTGATTAGTTTTCCTTTTTTGCATTAACTGTGAGCAGGCCTAGAACCAAGTCTGTGGCTCCTCTTTAACAAGGAAGGCCCTGTGGTGTGCAAGACCACAACAGCCTCATTCCTAGTCACACCTTGTCTTTCCACTCGAGATTTCTATTTTTCCTTTTTACCTATTTTCATAAATACTATTTTGCTGCACTTACTTATCCCATCAAACCACCTTACAACATTTAAAAAATAAACTATATAGAAGGAGCGTAAGGAGGGCCAAAAGAAATAAAGAGAGAAAGGGAGAGGGAGGAGAGAGGAAAATGAAAAAAAAAAAGGAAGGGGGGGTTGGGGGCAGGAAGGAAGGAGGAAGGGAGGGAGGGAGGAGGAAGGGAGGAGGGAAGGAGGGGAGGGTAGAGGGAAAGAAAGGGACACAAAATATACAATTAGGTGAAGGGGACCCTTGCACGTCCAAACTTATGAAGGGGAGATAAACGCCATCACCACTGATAACTCGCTAGAAGAATTAAGCAACGCGATTTTTAGAGAAACACTGATAAAAGATGGCAGAAACTGCAAAGAAATAGATACAGAGACGAAATGAATTGCCTGAGGTATATGCTTATAGTTCCAAGCTTTTGAAATATTCTTTCTCTCCATTTCTGGTGTCGTATGGGAAATGCCTCGATGCACGATAGCCTGTAAATACACCGTCAGGCAAGCTATTCAGCCGCAGGGGAGCTCCCCAGCTAGCCCGCCCAGCAGCTGTGGTTTTTAATTTGGCAGAGAACGGGTGGGGCCAGAATGGGCGTCAAATGGGCGGCTGATTTAAGATCTCACAAGTGTTGAGTATCTCAGGTACGTTTAGCGTATTATAAATATTTAGTGTCTATGTGGTCCTTCCATCACTTTCTGTGTTCTCACATACACATTCTCTACTCCTTCTGTTTGTCTAACATATCTCATGGGTCACCAACTTGCTCATCTATGTTTAACAAAGATAAATGTTTTCCCATCTGTTTGTTTTTGATCTTGCCCTCTGTGACAAAATTGAATATCCTCAAATAAAGGGGGAAACTCAGTGACACCTGGCATGTTTCACTTTAACAATGCTCCTTTCTGCATCCTTCCATAAGAAGGGGAAATGTCTAGTTTTGAGTTTAGCTTAATACACCTCACCAGAATAAGCATATAAAACAATTTAAGCAAAAGCCTATGACATAGAGAATATATTGGTGTTAATATCTATCCATTGCTTAACTGGGCTTCTCAGGCATATTTCACTACGCAAAAGGGAAACACTGAACTTCTTTAGGTATTTTCTCATAATTCTATACCAATCTTATATTCAATAGGCTATAGTCCTACTTTTTCAACTAAATATTCTATGAAACATATAAGAAGGCCTTGTACAGAATATTATATGGAACTTTCACAATTTAGTAAATTTGTAAGAATTATTTAAAACTTTCTTCACTGTTTTGAATCACAATACAATTTCTGATTGTATTTCTGCTATCAATTCCTAATGCCATAAAAAGAAGCAATGGAGGAGCCAGGCTATTTCATCTTTAAATAGATACCAGACTAGCACTGCTCCCTCATAATCTTTTTCCTAAAGATAATTGTAATTCTCACAGTTACTAGGAATAGGCAATTGACAGAACAAATTCCATCACAAAATGGCATAAAACAGTTTTGTGTCCTAGTTCCATTTATCTTTAGTCAAAATAACTAAATACATTTTTAGATGAACTAGCTGCATGGCTTCAAGCCGTGGCTAAGAAGTAAACAAATGAGCTATGTTTATAGCATTGAATTTCTCTCACAATACAGGTGTGGTTTCAGAAAGAAATGGAAACTTTTCCATCAGTTATTGTGGGAAGAGCTAAATATTAATGATTCCTAATAAAACCAGGGTTTGTATTAGATAGTATTTAGTATTAATATGGGCAATAAAAGTAGAAGGCTAACACCTACATAAACACGAGCTATTATTCAGGCAGTAAATAACTTCATCAAATAGGTCAACTAACTTAGTTATCTGAAGGCACATTTTGCAACTTATTTATCTGAAAGGTAAAGATTTCTGTCCAAAAGCAATCACTATAAAGATATTAAAGTGTATGGATTAGTTTGGCGAATGTCATTTGTGGTGATTAAGGTGTCCAGTTAGTGACAACTGCCTTTCGTTGGCCATATTTTGGGCCAGTGCGGGTTTTTTCCCCCTATTCTTTGTGCAATGAGTGCCTACCATTTAGGATTTTTGGTGTCCTGATAAAAAACATTTGTTAAGAAAAGTATCCAAGCTTGGAAATAAGACAAAAACAATACTGCAGGCCTTTCAAAAATCACGCTAGAGCATTATCTAAGAAGCCACATTGTCCAACAGGGATCATCTTATGATGTAAGAGAAGGTGACTTTGACTTATTTACTTTTGACTAAGGCCCTGATTCTGTAAAGTTATTTGTTAACATGTAGAAAATTGGTAAATTATAAAAAATTTTATGTCCAGTAGAGGTGCAAGTAATTTCTTTTCAGAAGAAAAGATATCCCAGAGTTTGATATTTATTGATTGTTCTGTGGAACATCTACTATTTTTTGTTCTTTATACATACTCTTTGGTTTCACTTGAATATAAATTATAATATTCTTAGTGGAAAAATATTAACTAGTTGTGTATCTAACTCAGTGATTCATTTTAGCAGTCTTTCTTTTACTTTCCTTCAGTCTCTTTTTTTTAATTAATTATCAATTTATGCATAATGAATTACTCCAAACTTAAGCAGCTTAAAACAATACACTTTTATCATCCCACATACTCCATGAGTCAGGAGTCCGTGCGTAGCTTAGTGGAGTCCTTGGCTCAGGGTCTTGCAAGGCTGAGTTTTCTGCTCAGGGACTCACAATGCTGAAATCAAGGTTTCAACCAGGGTTGTAATCTCATCCGGGGCTCAAGGGCCTCTTCCAAAATTGGAAAAATTTTTTTCTTGTAGCTCTAGGACCGAGGCTCCCAGCTCCTAGAAGCCACCTGACATTCCTAGGCATGTTGATCTGTCCACAGCGTGGCAGTTTGCTTCCTCACAGCTGCTCTCTCTTGTCTCTGGCCTCTGTGTCCTCTCTTATAAAGCTTTTCTTTCAGTCTCTTGTATCCTCTTAGAACCAGAGTTACTTTCCTGATAGTTCCATCATTAATGAGTTAAAAATATCTTTCACATGTGCTCATCATATATTTGTATGAGAGTTATATTTTCAATTTTTTGAAAATTATATTGTGTTACACTCTCCTTCCCTACCCTAGTGCAAATTCAATCAGGAAATAGACAACAGACAAAAGATGATATACTTAAAGATGACATACTCAAAAAACAATCACGCATCACTTAGCAATGGAAATGCATTCTAAGAAATTCGTCATTAGGTGATTTTGTCATTGTGCCAACACCATAGAGTGGACTTACACAAACCTAGGTGGTACAGCCTACTACACACCTAGGCTATATGGTATAGCCTATAGATCTTAGGCTACAAACCTATATAGCATGCTACTGCACTGAATACTGTAGGCAATTGTAACACAATGGTAAGTATTTGTCTGTCTAAACATATCTAAACATAGAAAAGGTACAGTAAAAGTATGATATAAAAGATAAAAAATAGTACACCTGTATAGGGCACTTATCATGAATGGAGCTTGCAAGACTGAAGTTGCTCTGGGTCAGTCAGTGAGTGAGTAGTGAGTGAATGTGAAGGCCTAGGACATTACTGTACACTACTGTAGAATTTATAAACACTGTATATTTAGGCTACACTACATTTGTAAAAATATTTTTCTTTCTACAATAATAAGTTAACCTTAGCTTAGTGTAACTTTATAAGCTTTTTAATTTTTTTAACTTTTTGGCTCTCGTAATAACACAGCTTAAAATGCAAACACATTGTACAACTGTACACAAATATTTTCTTTATATCCTTATTCTATAAATTTTTGTATTTTTAAAATTTTTAATTTTTTACTTGACTTTTTAAAATTTTTTGTTAAAAACTAAGACACACACACACATATTAGCCTAGGCTTACACAGGGTTAGGATCATCAATATCACTGTCTTCCTCCTCCACATCTTGTCCCACTAGAAGGTCTTCAGGGGCAATAGCACACATGGAGCTGTCATCTCCTATGATAACATTGTCTTCTTCTGGAATACCTCTTGAAGGACCTGCCTGAGGCGGTTTACAGTTACCTTTTTTTTTCTTATATGAGTATACTCTAAAATAATGATAAAAAGTATAGTATAGTAAATACATAAACCAGTAACATAGTGGTTTATTTTCATTATCAAGTGTTATGTACTATACATAATTGTATGTGCTATAGTTTTATAGGACTGGCAGCGCAGTGGGTTTGTTTACGCCAGCATCACCCTAAAAACGTGAGTAATGCATTGTGCTACGACCTTACAATGGCTACCATGTCACTAAGTGATAGGAATTTTTCAGCTCCAATATAATTTTATGGACCCACCATTGTACATGCAGTTCATTGTTAACTGAAACGTCGTTACGTGGCACATGACTGTAGCTACTTTCTTTACTGGAAAATTTGACTGAAGAACAAGGCATTCGAGCTGGAGCCTAGTGTTCGTGCCAATATTTCAGTATTTTGCTTTTGAATTAAACTCACTCGCTCACCCAGTTTCTGGCATAATTGGACAGCCTCAGTGTTCCCATTGTCTTCACACTTCAGGGGCAGGCCCCTTCTTTACTATCTGGCAGAGTGTAGGCAGTAATGCCCTCTAAAGGCAGGAAAACTCCAGAAGAGGAACATGGAAAGGGTTTGAGCTGAGCCTGCACAATTCCTTCTCCCAATTCGTCAATCAGTTAAATCACATTTCCTTCCATGGGGAAGAATTAATGAGTAGAAGGAGAAAGGCCAGAAATGAAGATTTAAAGGTCAGGACATTGCTGTCACAGTTGAGCAGACCTGATTATTCTACCCCCATGCAGAAATGGAATGACCCTCCAGGCTGGAGAAAAGCACAGGCCAGGTTTTTGCCATAATAAATGTTATCATCGTCACCTATATGCTTAGCATCTCAAGTGTATACTAAGCAATAATATAGAATACTTTCATGTTGGGCTTTTATGAGCGGGCTTAATCTATTCATATAATGTCAAAATAAGTATGTTTTATTCAACTTTAACCTTTAGCAAAGCTCAGAGTAGGTTCTCAAACATATGTTGAATGAAGGAATGAGTCCATGGAGACACAAGTGAGGCATAGGATAAGATTTCAGCACATTAGAGGAAGTTGAAGTTTTTCCTGCAAGCAAAGAATCTAGTCAGACAGCATGGCACATCTCCGCACCATGGCAGCAAATGAAGTGGTTTCTTGAAAAAAATGGTAGCTACTCATCCCAAAATCAACCAGAATGAATATCATCATCAAGTTCTTCAATAAAGGAGATGTCACATGTTCCCTAGGAAAAGAATTCCATGTCCCTCAAATGTTATCACTGAGAATTTCTGAAAGTCCATTTGAAATCTCCTGTGCTCTAGAACAAACTCAATCCTATTTTCTCTTCAAAAAGGAACTAACCTTTGTTAGAAAAACCTTCTCTATTTAAACACATGTTCTCCTTCCACAATTTACATGAATTCCATTCCAATTCTATTCTGAATCCCTTCAGTAAGAAAATGTAAACAACCCCAGACCAGAAACAACCAACCAAAATATCTATCCACGGAAAAATAAATAAATTTATAAATTGTAGTAGATTTGTACAAAAGGAATACAACTTAGCAATAAAAAAGAAAAACTACGGATGCACACCACAACATAGACGAATCGCAAAACATTATGTTGAATGAAAGAAAGCTAGACACGCAAAACTACCCACGCACGCGTCATTCTGGGTCTATGAAACCCAAGAGCAGCCAACACTAATCTACAGTTACAGAAATCGAAGCAGTAGCTTCTGAGGCGAGTGTGTGGAAGGGAGGAGAATTAACTGGAAAGGGGGCAAGAGAGAATGTTCTGGGGTGATGGAAATGTTCTATATCTTGTTTTGTTTGATAGTTTCATGAATGTTTACAGTTGCCAAAATTTATTGGCCTGAACGCTTAATCTCTCTGTGTTTCAATATATATAAATTAAACTTGAGGAAGAAGACTTAAAAAGGAAAACAAAGGGCTGTCATAGACATTGCCACCAGCCTTACCAGCACTTTCCATAAGTCAAGAATCCTGAAGTTTCAATTGTCTTCTTGAAAGCTGAGTTGATTTTAGCCAAACAATCAGTTTCTGTCTGGCTACAATTTATTTCCACTAGAAGTACTGAGAAGAATAGGTGAGTCAGTAAGTCAGTTTCCAAATAATTCTGTACTCCTGACTGTAGTATGCAGTGTTGGGCAGTGAAGGGAATCAAAGCCAGTGATTAAGGAGTCCTGCCTTCTGATGCACTTCCCAAACAAACAGGCCTGGAGGGCAATTGGATGTGAACTTTTTATAACCCCTTCCATCATGGCACCATATCAGCAAAAGGGTTCACCATTTGGTGAAAAAATTAATAGGTCTTTTTGTTTCTGCACAAGTACAGACCTTTCCCCAATGTGAAGAAGAGGAGCTTGCCAGCACTAAGTTATTCCAGCCAGGACACTCCAACATTTACAGGATGTTCAAAAATAGTTTTGTTTATTGTTAATGATACTGCACCAGTTTCCTTGAGTGAAATGGGCTTTGGATACAGAAAGACTGTCTGTCTATTACTAACTAGAGAGAGATCTTGGCCAAACTACTTCAAGCTACTTCACTTCTTTGAAGTAATGGGAGGATTAAATAAGATGATTTATTTGGAGTGGCCAAATGAAGTCAATAAATGTAAATCCTGAGATGAAACTCTTTCTCAACTTGTTCATAGAGATTTGCGTGTCCAATATATATGTGGAAGGACGACTTTAATTTCCTTTTCAGGAAAACACTTCTTCAGAAACATAATTGAGTCTTCAGTAAGTTATTCCATTATTCTATCAGGCTACTTGCATCTGTGGTTATCATAACTATGATAGAAAATATCCAAATCTTTGTAAGCATTGGGGAAGAATAAGAAATCCAGTCATTTGAATGCTTTTTAATTACTACTTAATTATTGTTCCCCTTTAGAAGTTTATGACTCTTGATTGATGGTAGTATTGGGATATGGTCCTTTTGATAGGATGGGAGGATGTTAGGGTCGGGATGGGGAGTGGTTGCTTACTTTGTGGGTAGCTCCTCAGTGCCACAGCAAAGATGGAGAAATATATCATCACACTAGGTAGCTGTCAGAGGAGAAAGTTGGACACGTTAGGAGATTTGAAATACCTTTACAATTATAATAGATTCCTCGAATGCATTATCTACGAGCACCTGTCAGGGTTTTTATACATGTGTGAGCTTGAGGTCTCTGATAGAATATGATTATCTTAGCTTCCTCCACTCTGATATCCATCAATAAAGCCCATAAACATTACTTATGCATCATGCTGGATGAATTAAGTAGCTAAAGTAATGCTCAGGAGCTACTGCATCTATACTCAGACAAGAACTCCCCTGGGCTTAATCCATTTGGCTAATTTGTAAGCTGGGCTTTTTAAGCAGACAACATATGTGAATTCTGGTCAGCTGTACAACTTGAGAGCGATGACTCTCAGAATGGATAAGAGGTGAAGGTATTTGTGTCCCATTTGATTATCACCAAAGGGAATCCACTGCAGAGGAAACTTTCAATAATCAAGTGGACAAGATGACACATTTTGTAGATGTCAGTTGGCCTCTTTCCCCAGCCATCCTGGTGCTTGCATAAAGTGCCCATGTACAAAATGGGTATGGTGACGAGGATGGAGGTAATGCATAGGCTTTAAAAAAATGCATAGGCTGATCTGACTACTGCTACTGCTGAGTGCTTTTCCTGTGTCAGAAGAGACTAATACTGAACGCCTGACATGCTGGTACTTCTTGGGAGAACCAGCCAGCCACCCGGTGGTGGCAGGTTGATTACACTGCACCTCTTCCATTATGAAGGGGACAGCAGTTTGTCCTCACTAGAATAGACTCATATTCTGGATATGCATTTGTGCTCCTTTCCTTGAATACTTCCACCAGCACCATCATGTACAAACTTATGGAGTGCCTCATCCATCACCATAGTATTCCCACAATATTGTTTCAGATCAAGAAACTCATGTCATGGCAAAAGAAGTGTGTCAATGGGCTCATGCCCATGGAATTCACTGGTCTTACCAGGAACTTGATACCACAGAGACAAGTGGCCTGATAGAATGATGGAATAGCTTGCTGAAGCCTCAATTGTGATGTTAGTTGAGACACAATACTTTGAAAGGACGGGTATTATCTTAAAAAAGGTAGTATATGCTTTGAATCAACCACCAATATATGGTGCTGTTTCTCACATAGCCAGAATGTGTGAATCTGAGAATCAGGTAGTGGAAGGTGGGAGTGACTCCTCTTACAAATTACATTTAATAAACTTCTTTCAAAATTCTTGCTTCCCTTCCCCTCAACTTTGAGCTCTTCTAGTTTGGAAGTCTTGGTCACTAAGGGAGGAATGCTTTCACCAGGGAACAAATCAAAGATTCCATTGACTTGGAAGTTGAGACTCTACTTAGCTTTTGGACTCTTTGTGCCACTAATTCAGCAGGCAAAAGGAGACAAAGGAGTTATTCTATTGGATGGATGATTTCTTCTGATTACCAAGGGGAAACTGTGTGGCTGCTATTTCCCTGGAGGGAGGGAGGGCTGGAAATCAGGGGATTCTCTGGAATGTCCTGTCAGGCTCTACTGCGAAGAGGTTGCTGGAGGCAGACTGCGAGGCTGGAGCAAAGAGACATTCTCTCTTTCTTGCTGCTTCCTCTTCCTTTCAGCAGGCCCCCAGCAACACTTCTTTGAGCCAGAAGCAGCAAATTATTCCAGAAACAACAGTTGATTAGTTTGCAGTTTTTCTAGACTGCTGGAGCCTCACAGCTTCATACTATCCACTCAGAGGCATCAGCACCAGTTGGCCAATGCCACCTCCACAGAGATCTGGGTCCTGTCTCCATGGGACACCTCCTTCAAGTTACTCAGGCGTAAGTACCAAGCCAGGCAGCACCACTGTCCTCAGAGTTCTGAATTCCAGATCCATGGGCACCAATAGCATTTGGACAGGACACTTTTCTCGGAGATCTACTGTTTCTCAGGTAGACGCCTGCTCCTCACCGCCCTTGCTCCAAGCTTCTAAATTTTGGTAATGTCAACCTCTCCTTCTTGTTTCGCTGATCCAACAAGAGGACAGTTTCTGAATGAACCTTGACTGAATCTCTTGTTAGTAGTTGTGCCATTAGTGTACACTGCACATACCTAAGGAACTATGTAATAGTGAACAATGTTTACTAAAGTCTGTTCTCATCAAAACCTTTCAGGTTTGAAGTGTTTACCTTTGCATCGGGCCCCATGCTATGTGCTTTTCACACTTTTCATATCTAATTTTCATTGTCCGGAAGAAAAACAATAAATTAAAATAGCTAAAATTAAGTGTTACTGGGTTTAAATTAAATAGTATTTTTAGAAATAAGTAGTCAATCTGAGGATAAAGTCTTGCACAAAACAAGTAACAGGGGGCAAAACCCCAAAAGGTCAAGGACTGATAAAATACAGACAGATCAACTCATGTTGACAACAATTGATGTCTACAAGACATAACGGAAAGATAATCTCTGGTTCTTTTTGTGTCACAGAAGTAAATATGGTTGGGAACATACAATGGGAAGAATACAAAGAATAAGTAGGGATATCACCAAGGAAAGACAGTACAGGTATCAACAAAGAAGAGCAAGACGCCAGACCATCTTGCACAGTATAACGAATGTCATACCAAGAAGTGGATTGCAGAGCTAACTGGGACATCTGGTGGTACTGATCACTGCAGGGAAGGCATTGGATAGGACCCTGGGTGAAATCAGGAGAAGGAACAAAAGAAGAGGAATGTAAAGTTGTGAGAAAATGTGTACACCCAGTCCTGAATGTTTGAGGACTCTAGGGCCATTGCTGACCTGATGTTGCTCTCTCTGGAAAAAGCGGAGGCTCACGCAGAGGTTCCAGTGTGACTTGGCCAGGGATCAGTTTCATGTATTAACCAATTTCTTAGATTGCTCCCCTGTCCAGGAAGGTTGGACCTCTCAGAGATGAGAATAGAAGAAGGAGTCAATTCCTAACAACCCTATGGGGCAGGATTATTTTTGTCTCCTTTTTACAGATGAGGAAATTGAGGCTCAAGGAAGCTAATGCCTCCTACCTGGCAGGTGGCAGAGCTATGCTTAGAAGTCAGGTGTCTCTGGCTTCAAAGTCTTCTTCTGATGTCATACTTTGTGCCCAACTGTAAGTTCAAAGTGTAGAAAATTTAGACAATATAAATTCCATATTACTATATCCCTTTCTCTTTTTTTTCCCTTTTTTTTACTATGATGGAGGGAGGACCTCTAATGGTAAGCTTCTTTGGAAGAAAAAAAGTTTTGATATTGTTTCAGTAAAACAATTTTTTTAACCTAAACAGCTCTACTCTACAACTCTCATGTTTTGTACTTACTCAGAAGCAGAAAATTTAAGAATTTTGAATGTCCTGAATATGTCAGGAAATACTTCAATTTGTCTTGCACAGTTTAGTACTATTCAACAAACTAATGAGCACCTGCTCTGTGCCAGGAAATGTGCTTCTACCTTCTAAGGACAGATAGACTAGTGGGTAAAAGAGATGCATAAGCAGAGTTTAATTGAAACATGGTTTAATAAAGAATATAAAATTGTCCCTAGATGCATGTGTAGGGTGTTTTGGGTACACAGAGTAGAAACACCTACCCAACCTTGGGTGAGGGTAGTGATTAGGAAAGACTCCCTGTAAGAGAGAAAATAAAAGTCTTAATAATAAGTAGATTTTACTCCAGCGTAGAAGTAGAGAAAGTGCAATCTGGGGAGTGGGAACGTCAGGCATTTCAAACTCAGCTACCCTCTACTTCATACTCAACTATCTCCATGCATGTGCATGTGAACACTTCTCTGTCTCTCTGTCTCTCTTTGTCTCTCTTTCTCTTTCAATTACTTATTAGGATGAATGACAATATCACCATCCAGTACTACAAATAGAAAGCCAGGAACTGACTTCAACAATCACCTTTTAACTGTCACTAAGTGTGCTATTTCTACCTTCTAAATATCTTCTTAGCTGCATCCTGCACATTGTGATATGCCATGTTTGTTACTATTTAGTTCAAAATATTTTCTGATTTTATATATTGTGTCTGCTGTTAAACATATTCAATTAATTCTTTGTAATTTAATTTTAAATTTATAATTGACAGATAATAATTGTACATATTTATAGAGTACAGTGTGCTGTTTCAATGCATGTCTACATAATATAATGAGCAAATGGGGAAATTACCATATCAGTCACTTTATTTATCATTTCTTTGTGTTGACAACATTCAAAAATCTTCTCTTCTAGCTGTCTTGTAATATACACTACATTGTTATTTGCTATCATCACAAATGCTGGTGAGGATGCAGAGAAAAGGGAACTCATACATTGTTGGTGAGAATGTAAATTAGTACAACCATTATGGAAAACAGTATAGAGATTTCTCAAAAAAAATAATTAAAAATAGAACTACTGTATGATCCAGCAATCCCATTGCTAGGTATATATCCAAAGGAAATGAAATCAGTATGTTGAAGAGACATCTGCACACCCGTGTTTACTGTAGCACTATTCACAATAGCCAAGATATTAAATTAACTCAAATGCCTATCTACATATGAATGGAAAAAGAAAATGTGGGGTGTATATATATATATATACGTGTGTGTGTGTGTATACACACACAATGGAATACTATTCAGCCATAAAACAGAATGAAATCTTGTCATTTGCAGCAACATGGGTGAACCTGGAGGGCATTATGTTAAGTGAAATAAACCTGGTACGGAAAGTCAAATGCCACGTGATCTCACTCGTATGTGGAATCTAAAGTTGATTTCATAGAAGTAGAGAATAGTAGGGTGGTTACCAGAGGCAGGTGAGGGTAGGGAGAGGTGGGAACCGGGAGAGGTTGGTCAATGAATTCTCTGTGATCCCATTTACTCTTCAACACAAACATGTGGGGTGGGGTTGGGGAGAAGGATATTACTGGCTCCATTTGACAATAGAAGAAACTGAGTAAATGAACTTGTCCAGGGTCCTGCCACTGGTAGGTGGTAATGCCAGGATTCCTAGAATATCATTTTGGTCACTGTCAGGAATTTCAATTTTTGTATTAAAATTTTACATCTTTTCATCCAGTTTGTTCATATTTTCTTCAACATTTTCCTAATAGTTTCAATTTATATTTTGTTTCTAATGTCTTCAGGGCAAGATCAGTCCTGTGTGTATTGCAGGTCCCTCCCTTTAGCAGGACTTTGGGATCTCAGCACAATGAGTTTCTAAGAACTCCCTCTCTGATTTACCACCTACCCTCCAGATTCCTGAGGGAGAATTAGTGGGCAGGGAGAGTGAACTTTGCCTTGAAACTCCTCCAGATTCCAACTGGTCTCGCCAGCCCACACACAAACATTGAAATCTCTACTGACAGCGCCTTGCCCCAGAAGAGTCTCTCTGCTTGAGTCAGGCCAATCGTCACCTGCCCACACCTGACTCAGAAGCTGCCCCCAAGGAAGGCAATGGCTACTGATCTTCAGTCATCTGGGAAGCATTTGTTTCTCTCCAGAATAGAGTTCCTTTAGGCTGCTTTCTAGCCACAACATTTTGATGGCTTAAAAAAAATATATATGACATATATATATATATACTTAGTTGTTATAAATAAAACTGCAAAATGCTCTTGTTACAACAGGATCAATGGCCTGTTGGTTGTGAACTTCTATAGTCTAACCTGTAAATATCCCTTGAATGCATCCAGTTTTCTCCATCTCTATTCTATCACCTGATCCAAGCCACCATTATCTCACCCAAGTTTCTCCTGGGCCTCCCAGCTCCTGCTCTCACTCCACTCTGCTCTAATCTGTTCTCCATTCTGCAGTCATTCAACTCTTTAATATGCACATCAGAAGATAACACCCTCTTGCTGAACAGTCTTCAGAATCCTTACTCTGAGGATAAACATCAAAAGCAACATACGGTCTTTGGGTGATAATGATGTGTCAATGTAGGTTCATCAATCGTGTTAATAACAAATGTAAAGATCTGGTGGGGGATGCTGATGGGGGCGCTGTGCATGTGTGGGGATGGGGTTATAGGGGAAATCTCTGTACCATCCTCTCAATTTTGCTATGAACTTAAAACTGCTCTAAAATATAGCCTATTCAAAAAATATATATATTCATATACATGGTTTATTCATATATGATAATTTTCACAGGCTGTTGCTACTGATAGATGAGGTGCTGAACAAATTGGCTCATAAGTGATTTTCTCAGACATGCTGGACTAAGACTGAGATTGACTTTAATTCTTCTTCCTGAGTGAGCATGGGGTTGATAGAGGGCACTCTGAACCCAAGATCGCCATACCTTCAAAGTGGTCCAGAAGGGTGGAAGAGGGTGGGGGACGAAGAATTACCTGTGGGGTACAATGTACACTACTCGGGTGATGGGTGTGTAACGTCAAAAACTGGAGTCACGTTGCCGAAGGAAACACCGAGAGGTACACGAGGATGCAGAGACATCAGGTTTATTAATGCGGTGGGCTCAGAGGGGATCTTCCACCAAACTCTGAGCACCCCCGGTCAGGGGGACTTGTCTTTTATACTTCAAGATCAAGGAGGTGGTACAGAGCGGCTTATACCAGGAAGTGTACACATAAGGAAGTTACTGTAACTTACAAGGTAGCTGCTGCAAGGGGAGCTGTTTACAGGAGCATGAGCTGCAGGCGTTAGTCAATTTCAGTTTCTTTCTTTATAACATCAGTCTCAGAAGCATTCCCGTGGGTGTGGCGATAAGCAGTCTTACAGAAGCAGATTAAGCAATTAACATACATAGGGTTACAGCTTGTCCGTTTCAGGGTAGAAGGTTTTTAGTGAATTTCTATTGTTCCCTCACATTCCCCCCCTTTCAATACTCAGACTGAATTTTCACCTGAGTAGTTATTGTTTTCATATTGTGATACCTGTTGGTACGGATGGCGTAGTACCATCTGTAACTTTACTCTGTCTATTTGTCTAGATATTAGGGAGGTCAGATATTTGAGTATGCATGGGGCTATGGTTAGCAAAAGTATGAGTCCCAGTAGGGGCCTGAGTAGGGGCGTAATCCAGCGGGTCCAATCCTGGAACGGATTCCACCATGGGGATTGGCTTTCTCTCTCTTTTATCTGGTTCTGGATCCTAGCCCGTAGTTGGCTTAAATTTTCTTGCACTATCCCAGAACGGCTGGCATAAAAACAACATTGTTCTTTCATGTATAGGCAGGTTCCTCCCTGACTTGCTGTTAACATGTCTAGGGCCCTCCGGTTCTGGAGTACCACCTCCACTAGGGAGTCTACTTGTTGTTGGAGGGTTGATAATGCTTTTTCTACCGAGCTGAGGTCAATATCTACTTGTGAGGCTAGTTGTTTAACCTGATGGGACGTTACCCCTAGGACCGCTCCCCCAGTGGCCAGCCCCCCCAGGAGACCTATAGTAGCCAATATTGGAACCAGGACAAGGACTTGCTTGGTCCAGTGTGGCTCAGGAGGGGAGAGGTAAGCAACATCCAATCCTGGTGTGACAGTTATGTCTGGAATAAGGATTACAATTGCACATAGGCTATAACTTAACCCATTCAGCCTCTTGTATACCCCGTCTGCATATGAGAAATATGTACTGGTTGAAGGCCGATATGCTTGATCTTCCAATTGTGTTATGTCCAGGCAATCAGTGGTTATATTTGGCCTGTTGCCTTTTCCCAAGACACATGAGGCCTTTCCAAGGGTTTGGATAGGCCTCAGGACTGACAAGGCTGGTTCCCGGATAGTATTGGCAAGTTTGATGGGGGTGGAATCATTGACCCCAATGGCAGCATATGTCCATGAGTCACCGGGGCACACAGCCAGCAGTCAGCAGCTAGCTGCTGGTCAGTAAGATTGAGGATCTGGTGTGTGGCATTCACCAAATCTTTCAGCTAGATCCAGGGAATTTCCCACCGATATCTATATCCTTGTGGGCGGCCGGTGTCCTTACCTAATACTTGGACAGAAGTTGGGGGTGTTGATGGCTTGTAATATTTTACTTGGGGCTTGTAGACCTTTATCACCTTTACGATTGTTCCAGGATCTCTGCCTCTACCATTTATCCTGATGCCAGCTATCCTGTCTGTCCACTTGTTGGGGTTATTGATCCTGTATGTAACAGGGTTGCAGGTTCCCAATCCACAGTTATTAGGGGCCCTCAGTTTTTCTAAAGGACTACCTGGGTTACCCGTACACCCATGGGTGCATACCCAGTTGCCACAGTAAAATTCAGCCACGGCATGACACCGCCAATAGGTTGGGTTAAAATCAGGTTTGAGGCAAAGATATTTGTGGTTAGTAGTATACTCTCTCTCCCAAATCAATCCTCCACAGTTAGCTTTGGAATTAGGATCCATGGCCCCACATACATTAAACTGGATGATAACTGAAGGGGACTATCCATCCCACCGGGTGGAGTTAATGACCCCTTCATCTCCCCAAGTGCACCTCACTTGAAACTCCCAGGGCCCTGTGGTAATGTCCACTGCCCCACAGGTGGCCCAAATTGACATTATTAATACATGGGTAACCAACAGTACAGTATGGTTACCATGCCCCAGTGGAGCAGGACCATTCCTGCTGTCTGGATCCATGTCCACTCTTTTGGTGTCACAGCCCCAAGTCCTATGCCCAAGGTCAGAGTCAATAACCCAACAAGTTTGAGTTCAAACTGTTTGATGTTGATGTCTGGCTCGGGCTGACTCATTTGTTCTCAGCAGTCTGGAGACTCCCTGTGTCCCGTGTCACTGCAGTTCTTCAACGCAGGCGCAGCTTAAGCGGGTTGTCCCGGTATGGCCGTGCTACCCACGAGTCCTGCTGGCTCTCTGGACTTGCCCTCTTTGCTTGGGTATGATGAATCCACGGGGCAATTCCTACAACTTTGACAGCAGTGGGTGTGACTAATACTACAGTAAGCGGGCCTGTCCAGGAGGGTTCTAAGGAGGTTTTCTTCCAATCTTTTACTCACACTAAGTCCCCTGGTTTGTGGGGGTGTACTGGGGCCCCCAGGGCCAAGGGGGCCCATTCTAGTACTATCTGGCTAATCTGCTGTAGCATCTTTTCTAGCTGTATAAGCTGACCTTGTAAGTTCATTTCTCCTACCTGCCTAACATCCCCTTTGAGGCCTCTGGTGATGGGGGGGGGTCTCCCGTATAAGATCTCGAAGGGAGAGTACCCTGTTGGCCCTGGTGTGCATCTGGCCTTAAGAAGTGCTAAGCCAAGCATGTCTATCCATGGTAGGTTTGTCTCCTGACAGCTTGGCTAGGGTGTTCTTAAGGTTCTGGTTCATACATTCTACTTTCCCTGAACTTTGTGGCCTGTATGCAGCATGGAATTTCCATTTTATTCCAAGTGTCTTGGCTATAGTTTGAATTATTTCCGCTATGAAACTAGGTCCATTGTCACTTCCAAATGAGAGGGGTAGGCCATACCAAGGAATTATTTCTCTCAGGAGAGCTTTTACTACCTCCCGAGGCTTCTCTGTTCTGGTGGGGACAGCCTCTACCCACCCTGAGTAAGTGCAGATCATTACTAACAAATACTTGTATCCCTGACAGGGCTTCACTTCTGTGAAATCTATTTCAACATCTTCAAAGGGTGTGGCCCCTGAGTACTGAACACCAGGTATGGGCTTCGACCGTGTTGTGGTGTTATTTCGGGCACAAGTGTCACATCGGGCGTGCACCGTTGCAGCCAGAGTTGGGAGTTTGGCTATGTAATAGACCTTGGCAAGTAGGTGGGCGAGTGCAGTTTTCCCCATGTGGCCTAAGTTATGGTGTTGGGTAATGACCGAATAGGCTATGTTTCCTGGGATGAAGGTCCTGTTATCTTATAAATGCCACCACCCATCATCACTTTTTCTGGCCTGCTCTTGTCTCGCCCACTGGTCCTCTTCAGCTGTATAACACGGCCTGTCCGGCCACTCTGGGGCTAGGAGGATTTTACTAGGGACTAACAGCTCACCCTTAGTCTTTTGTTCCTGGGTTGCTGCTTGTTTAGCTGCTTGGTCTGCCAGACGATTTCCTGTAGCTATTGTAGTTGTTCCTTTCTGGTGCCCTTGGCAATGAATGACTGCTACTTTTCCAGGTTCCCACACAGCTTCTAACAACTGAAGAATTTCTTCCTGGTTCTTTATTCCTTTACCCCCTGCAGTCAGCAGTCCTCTTTCCTTGTAAATGGCCCCGTGGACATGTATGGTGGCAAAAGCATATTTGGAATCAGTGTAGATATTTACTTTCTTGTCCTTAGCTATTCTGAGGGCTTGGATTAAGGCCCAAAGTTCAGCTCTCTGTGCGGACCACCTGTGAGGCAAAGGCCCTGCTAGGATGACTTCACTGGCCGTGGTAACTGCATAACCTGCAAACCGTTTCCCATTCTGAACATAACTGCTGCCATCCGTGAACAGTTCCAGGTCCGGGGCCGTCAGAGGTGTGTCTGTCAGGTCTGGTCTACTTGCGTAGACCTCTTCCATCACCTCTATACATTCATGATCCGGTGGCCCCGGCTCAACAGGTAGGAGGGTAGCAGGATTCAGGGTCCGCACAGTCTCTAGAGTTACCCGGGGGTTCTCACACAAGAACCCCTGATACTGAGCCAGCCTACTGTTAGAGAGCCACCGAACTCCCACGCTATTAAGGAGGTGCAGAACAGCATATGGTACGTGTTCAGAGAGCTTTTGGCTGTATGTGAGTTTATCTGCCTCTTTGACCAGCAGGACTGTGGCTGCCAGCGCTCATAGGAAGGGGGACCATCCAGAGGCTACCGGGTCCAGTTGCTTAGACAGGTAGGCCACAGGTCTCTGCCAAGGTCCCACAGTCTGGGTTAGGACCCCCACTGCAACATGTTGCCTTTCATGCACAAAAAGATTAAAGTCTTTAGTCAGGTCTGGCAGTCCCAGTGCAGGGGCCTTTTGTAGCAGGTCCTTTATGGCTTTGAATGCCTCTTCTCATTGGTCTGTCCACTCAATTGACTGACCCTCAGGTCCCCGCAAGGCTTCATACAAAGGTTTGGCTATCAACGAGAATCCTGGGATCCAGATCGGCAGAACCCTGCTGCTCCCAGGAATTCTCTGAGTTGTCTCTTACCCTCAGGTCATGGTATTGTGCAGATAGCATGTTTCCGTTCATGGCCCAGTGCTCGGTGCCCTCGGGATATGTGGAAGCCCAAGTATCTGACTTGTTGTTTGCAAATTTGGGCCTTCTTCCAGGACACTTTGTACCCAGAATCTGTAAGCAGTTGGAGTAGGGCTCGAGTGCCTGAGAGACAGTCTCCTTGAGTGGGTGCTGCCACGAGTAAGTCATCTATATACTGGAGGAGAGTGCAGTGGTCTTGTGAGTAAGTTGCGAGATCGGAGGCCAGCGCTTTCCCGAACAGCGTTGGTGAGTTCTTGAATCCTTGGGGCAATCACGTCCAGGTGAGTTGCATTTTCCTCCCAGTTTGGGGTTCTTCCCACTCAAAGGCGAAGAGGGGCTGACTTTGCGGGGCCAGTTTCAAACAGAAGAAGGCATCCTTTAAATCCAGACAGGTGAACCAGGCGGCATGTGGGGGGAAGGAGGCTTAGAAGAGTGTACGGGTTAGGCACTACTGGGGGGAGAGTTACTGCAGCCTCATTGACAAGCCGCAAGTCCAGGACCGGGCGGTAACTCCCGTCAGGTTTCTTAACTGGCAGCAGTGGGGTGTTCCAGGGGGGCTGGCATTCTACCAATATGCCCTCCTTCCGGAACCTATCCAGGTGTTTCTGAATTCCTTCCTGGGCCTCCTTCAGGATCGGATACTGTCACTTTCTGACAGGCTAGGTCCCCGGCTTTAAGTCTATTATTAGGGGCATGTGTTGGTGTGCCAGACCTGGGGGGTTGTCTTCCGTCCATACTGTTGGAAAGTCCTGCTGGAGGTCAGGCGGATCTTGATTTTCTTCTGTCTCCGCAACCAGCTGCCACTCAGCCTCCCACTAGTGACCGCTAGTATGAGCAGCCTCACGGGTTTCAGTGTGAGATTTGCTGATCCTTCCTTGCGGAAGGTGATCTGGGCCCCCAGTTTATGCAGGAGGTCTCGCCCGAGCAGGGGAATGGGGCAGTCTGGGATGTACAGGAACTCATGTTGCACCTTGTGGCCTCCCATCTGGCAGGTCCGTGCTTGGCGAAAGCAGGGGGCTTGCTGGTCCCCAGTCACCCCTATGATGGTGGTCTCCCGGTGAGTCAAGGGAGCTACTGGTGTTGTGACCACTGAATGCTCGGCTCCTGTGTCTACCATAAAAGTCACTGGTTGGCCTCCTACTTCCACGACGACCGTAGGTTCCCGGGGGCCAAGGTCGAAGGAACCGGTCAGGCCTAGTCAGTACCGGCCCCAGCTAGGCCTATAAGGTCCTGAGTTTCAGGCTCTAGCTGGTATCTCTGGGGTGGATTCCTTTTCCCATTGTCCGGCTTTTGATTTGGGCATTCATTCTTCCAATGCCCGGTTGCCTTACAGTATGCGCATTGGTCTGGTTGCAAGAGCCGTCGCCCCCGTCGGCCTCCGTTGGGGTGATTTTTGGGTTGCAGGGGTGGAGCAGGGTTCCCTAGTGCTGCTGCCAGGAGTGCTGCCTTCTGCTTCATCTTCCATTCTCCTTCCCGCTGAGCGACCCCGTCCCGGTTTCTATATACCTTCTGTGCCACTTCCATCAATTGGGAAATGTTCATGCCCGCAAAGCCTTCAAGCTTCTCCAGTTTCTGCTGTATATTGGGATAGGCTTGTCCTACAAAGGCTGCATTCACCATGCATTGGTTCTCTGGAGCTTCAGAGTCCAAGGGTGTGTAGATCCAATATGCTTCACAGAGGTGCTTGTAGAAGTTGCTCAGCGCCTCGTCAGCCCTCTGAACAGTCTGGACAACCTTGTTCATGTTGGTAGGCTTTTTGGCGCCCTCTCGGATGCCACTCAGGAGGGCTTCTCGGTACCGGATCAGTAAGTCAAGACCTCCAGGAATGTTGAAGTCCCAGGCTGGTGTGCTGTTAGGAAAGGCTTGCTGGGCCCATTGCTCAGCATCCAGGATTCCTCCTGGAGTGTGTTCTTGGGCTTGGCGGCGGGCTCCCAGGAAGATCCTGCGCGGCTCCTCTGTATTGAAGAGTGTCAGGAGGAGGTGGCGGCAGTCCTTCCAAGTTGGCTGGTGGGTCTGAAAAATACTCTCGAGGAGGTCGATCATGGCTTGAGGTTTCTCAGAGTAAGGAGGGGTGTGTTGCTTCCAATTCAAGAGGTCTGTAGTTGAGAAAGGTTGATAATACAGGACTGGCTGCCCAGGATGAGTGGTGCCATCTTCTGTAGCACAGGGCTGGCCTCGGTCCTCACGGATGGGCATCAGTAGGGCTGGTTCCTGGGTCTGTGCTGAGCAGAGATGGTGAGCCACGGGGGTCGCTGGGCCAGGTTCCAGGGATTGCTGGGGTGGCAAGGCAGATGAGGGTGGCGTGTCGGGAACCAGTGGATCAGAACTCAGAATGGCTGGATTATAGGGTGGCGGCAGTGGCAGTTCTTCCTCCTGTGGCTCTTGGTGGATAGGGGCTGGTGACTCCTTGGGTCCTGGTTTCGTGGGTTTGTGGGCCAGAAGAATGCTACTCTTTCCCTTTCCTGAACAGAATTGGACCCATGGGGGCAAGGTCTGGGCTACCTCAAGCCAAGAATTAATGTAGGGGAACTGGTCTGGATGGCCTGGGATCCCTGTAATAACATTCCAGACTGCTCTGACAAGTTGGACATCTAAGGTGCCTGTGTCTGGCCAACCTACTTCAAAAGACAGCCACTCTACCTCACATAAGGTGCGCAGGTGACTCGGAGTCATCCGCACCCCATAGTCACCTGAGAAACCCTTTTTAAAATTCTTTAGCATACATCCTAACACTGTTGGCTTGGACTCAGACCCTCCCATTGTGTGAGATTGTACAGTGCCACACAAGGGATGGGGTAAACTTTCAGGTGTCTCTTTGGCCGCTTCCCTCGTGGGGACTTAGGACAAAACTTGGCTAAGGTGCACCCATATAAATCCCAGACCATGTCGCCCCCCTTTCAGGAAAGTGAGTCACTGTTATGCCGTATGTCGTTGTCACGGAACCGCAGATTAGGACTCAGTCAGATCCCGTAGCCAGAGCTGTGGAACCATTAACAGTCACTCACCACATACACACACACAAACACACACACACACACACACACACACACACACACACACTGCCAGAGAGGTTAAACATTCCCACCTGGGGAGACCTCTGCCTGTAGGAGGTGATCAGTCTCCTCTTCTGTCCGTTGGGACAGGCCTGACTGGGATGGGTCCTGGGACCTTACCGTGTCTGAGGTCTTCAGAGGATTCCTGACCGTCCATCTGCATCCTCCCTGTGTCCGGCCGGGTTCCGGGTCAGTGGCTGGCAGAGCCCCGCCAAGCACCGAAGATGATTGATCCTAACTTGGACCTGGCACGCCTGACTTCTGCGGTCGGGAGGGTCGGTCGGCCAGTGCCCTGTCCCACACCGGTGGCAACAAAGGGCCAACGCAGTTGGGTTTCCCGGTCAGGGAACCAAAAATGTAACGGCAAAAACTGGAGTCACGTTGCCGAAGGAAACACCGAGAGGTACACGAGGACCCAGAGAGATCAGGTTTATTAACGCCGGAGGGCTCAGAGGGGATCTTCCGCCAAAGTCCGAGCAGCTCCGGTCAGGGGGACTTGTCTTTTATACTTCAAGAGCAAGGAGGTGGTACAGAGCGGCTTATACCAGGAAGTGTACACATAAGGAAGTTACTGTAACTTACAAGGTAGCTGCTGCAAGGGGAGCTGTTTACAGGAGCATGAGCTGCAGGCGTTAGCCAATTTCAGTTTCTTTCTTTATAACATCAGTCTCAGAAGCATTCCTGTGGGTGTGGCTATAAGCAGTCTTACAGAAGCAGATTAAGCAATTAACATACACAGGGTTACAGCTTGTCCGTTTCAGGGTAGAAGGTTTTTAGTGAATTTCTATTGTTCCCTCACAGGTGCACCAAAAGCCAAGACTCCACCACTACACAATATATACATGTAACAGAATTCAACTTGTCCCCCTAAATCTATTGAAATAAAAAATAAATTTTAAAAAGCACAATTATTTCAGTAGCTACTATGTTCATAAACTGACTTTATCAAGAGTCTGGACCTGAGCGTCGGGGGCAGATGAAAGCAGTGAGACCACATGGGGCCAGCCCTTAAATTGGAGGCAGCCTGGAATTAGGGCTGCTGTTAAAAAGCATACTTATAGAGGAGAGTGTGATCAGGCCTTGTCACAAATGTCATCTTTTAGATTCTTTTCTAAAAGCCATATTGCTGTCGATTCTAGAAGTATTGCTCATCATTCGTAGGTACTCAGAGATGGTGAACCAGGTTCACAAGCCAGAAAAAATTTGACCAGACCATTTTTCACCCCTTAATATTCATGCAGTTTCATTTTACGTTAAAATGTTTTACCATTGACAAAGTATACACCAGATTTCTTTATTTTAAATCATATTCAATACATAACTCACACAAAAACAATCTCTATGAGACCAGTGAATGGTGCAGGAGTATGGGCATTATGAACTGAAAGATAGTGTCCATTGCCTTCTTTCTAACAGAATCCTGATTTTATGTCTAGATAGTGGCCAGAAATCTCTTTCCCAGTCCCCTTGGATTTCCTGCTTGGAAAGGTTTTATAAGGTCTAACGTCTAGAGCTGTGGCAGCCAACTTGAGACCACAAAATGACAGACATGTAGAACAAAAGGCTTTGTCATAAAAATGAAGCAGAGAAAGTAGAAAGAAAAAAAAAAGCCTATGTCTTTCTCAGCATCCATTGAATAATTGAGCCAATGTGAGCAACTATCTACCTCCAGACTTCTTGATGTATGAGAAAAATAAATTCCTACTTGTGAAAATCCAGGTTAGTTAGTCTTGAAAACATTCTTAACTAATACAGAATTGTTTCTGCTTTTAGGAAAAGGGCTAGTGTGATTTGCTTTGTGTGAAGGATAGCATTTTATCATTGCTGCTGCTGTTACTGTAGCCGGGAAGTGTACGTGTGAAAGAAGGGGTCAGGAAAGGGGAGGACTGTCCTACTTTTGACCCCCGATACCTGTGAGCATCCTTTCTGTGCTTGGGGAATTTCCTACTTGGAGTCTGTGCTCCCTCAACATAAAACCCAGAATCTCCCTCTCTCAGCCTTGGTTACAGGCATGAGCCCTGGGCTGTTCCAACTGGATGCCCCAACATGACAACAGGAGTTGTAAGTGCTGTGGAGAAGCAGGTGCTGTGTGGAATCTATTCCAGTGAGGGTGTGTGTCGAGACCCCAGCCTTCACAGGCATCAGGGACAGAGGTTTCAGTACCTAGGGCCAGTGCCAGCCACGAGCATGCCTTGGGATGGTCTGGAGATTGCTCTTAGCTGTGTAGACTGTGAGGGATGTGGAAAGATCTTTAATGTCCTTTAATAAATGTATTTTCTGCTGAAAACAGCTGAAGCTGATTCTAAACATTCAGATTGATACATTTCATTTCATTAACAATTTAAACATTCTTGATTTATCACTTAATTGCTTTATTATAAAGTTTGCCATCTAGTCCTAACCGAACTCAGTAGATAGCTGATTTTAGCTAAATCTGAGGCTTAGTGGGATCTTAAAACCCGAGAGTAGTACTGATTCATATTCCGTGTCTTGGAACATTAGATTTAAGGCATTTTCAGAGATGAGCATTGGGTACTGCATAGTATATGCTAGCATCTCTTGGTGAAGCCATGTGTTTTTTTAACCAACCAGTTTGTTAGGGCATTGATTCTCAACATTTTTGGTCTCAGGACCCCTTCACACTCTTAACAACTATTGAGGACCACACCATTGCATGGATTATATCTATTGATATTTCCTGTACTTGAAATACTGACAGTAAAAAGACTCAAATGACTTAGTCTTAATATGAAAATAGTTTTTCATAATATTTTACTGACCATCTGGAAAGGTTCCAGGGACCCCCAGAGAATACTGGACCACTCTTTGAAAACCACTTAGCTGATTCTAAACATTCAAATACTTAATTCAGAAATTAGGTATTTATGGGATACTTGTGTGCACAGCATTGAAATGGACTCTATATCAAATTTGGAAGTCCAGCTGATGGCAACACAGCACAGGCAGAGACAGACACTGGGAACAAAACTCCATGCTAGCATAGGAGTAGGAGACCAGCCAGGCAGGGGCACATTGGAGACGCAGGAAAACAATAGGAGACACTTTGTTTAGGAGTTTTGCTACATAAAATGCTATAAGAAAAAAAGGCCTTTTGTTTCCTAAAAGAATAATTTTTTTAAGGATTAGTATTTTTTATAGATAAAACTGGTTTCAAGTGATACAAGGTGTGGTATATTTGTTGAATGATTGTCATTTCCCAGCAGGGAGAGGCATAGTAATTTCTATCTTTGGGCTCTGGTAAAGGACAAAGAGATAAGCTAATGTGAGATTATGTCTTTCTTCGATGTTTAGTTCATGTGGAACTAAGAGGATTATTTCTGTTTATTGTTGAAAGAGAGTGAAACTCTCCGCCCCAATGTTCCTCATGCTTTCTGGGAAATTTCAGGCAAGTCCACACCATGGAGGTGAGGACTCTTCTGCCAAGAGCCACCCTTCCCACTACTCCAGGAAGTAGTGGGAAGCCTGGCTCAGCCAAGCACTGAGTGACTCACGGCAACTCCCATGAGTCTCCCACCTCTCAGCTCATGCAAGGCAGGCACAGAGAGAAGGAGACAGACTCACTGCTGACCTGGAGACCATCTGCTCCTCTCAAAGAGAAGCACATGTTCCCACGTGCATCTATTTCCTCACCTGCTGCAGCCCTCATTTTTTGAAGTGCCTTTACCTCACCTCCTTGTCACCACAGCAACAGAGATGATTAACTCACCTCTGGCCCCGCTTCCACCTTCTAATCCAGTGTGCCAAGAGCTAGAATCGCACCGAGCCCCACGGGGAGTGGCCCTCAGCTCCACGAGCCATGTCTGACAAGCAAGGCTGATTCCTAGCCTCTGTGTCCCCAGACCTGGCCATCTGTTACCAACCACAGAGTGGAGAGGTGATGTCTTCCGAAGAAAAGAAGATACTTGTTGTTTTTTCCTTAATTATTTTATCTCTTCAAATGCATTGCTTTTCTAAGTTTCTAAGCATTCTTTGTTAAAACAAGAATGGCAGTGAAGCAGCATGTAGGTATTTTGCCCTATTGTACTTTCTTCCATGCAGGAATACATGTGTATTTTGAGGCTCCTTGAGAATGCCTGTTCACACACACACAAACACACACATCCCAACGTCTGCCACACTTTGAAACAAAGGGAGAAACTCCTGGCAGTCACTCTTTGCAGAGTGTGAAGGCTTAGAAACAGCTTCTCTTTCATCTTTGTTCTAAAAGAGAGCCAGGCTAAAGGCTCAGGAAAAGAATATGAAAGAATGATGAGCTAAAATGAAAGCTTCACAAGGGCAGGAGTCTTTGTAGGTTCTGTTTTCTGAAGTGTTACAAGATAGAACAGCGTCTGAGACAGAGTAGGTGCTGCTTTGATGAGCGATAGAATGAAAAAACCAACGACTGAACAGAGGCAGGAGGGAGGAGCATGACACCTCCTTGCACCGGGAGGCTGTCGGAGTGTGTGAATTCCCTGTTGGCGTATTATACTTCTTGGAAACTCAGTCCGTATGGTTATGTGAGTGCAGGCTTCGACAAGTCATTCACCCATTGGGCTTGCATAATATTTACTCTAGTGGTCACGAGTGAGGAAACAGGGTCGGAGTTATGGGACAGAAGCCAGACTTGGAAAGTCCAAATGGGGAAAAGGAATCAAAATAAATGAATTGCAAAGATTTGAATTTAGTTAGAGATAGTGGAAAAAAGTAAAATGGTAGATTAAAAAAAAAGGTGCTGTTTTTGAAATATATATTCCTGGCTGTGGCAGCAAATAGATGATATTGTTAAAAGTTGCTTGCTAGGATTTATGCCATTCTTATTTTATTTATTTGTTTAAAAAATTTATTTATTTCAGACTATTATGGGGGTACAGACGTTTAGGTTACATGTATTGCCTTTACTCTGCCCAAGTCAGAGCCACAAGCGTGCCCACCTCCCAGAGAGTGCGCTCAGCACCCCTTAGGTGTGAATTTCCCCATCACCTCCTCCCCCGCCACCTGCCCAGCACCCGATGAATGTTACTTCCATATGTGCGCAAAATGTATCTCAAGAATGGAAAAACAAGCACCATTCTTGTTTTTTCAGTGAGCATTAAACCATTGTCTATAGTGTCAATATATCACTTTTTAGCAAAATACAGACAAAACTAAGTATTGAATATTTTATGTACCTTTTCAGAGACATTCAGTTGATTCAACTGGAATTGGAATTAGCATAATTGGAATTGGAAATCTAGCATACAGTACACAGACACTAAAAAAAATCCCTACAGAATTCTTTACTTTATATAACTGATTAAATTGCATCATAAACCCTCATATCACCAGATTGGTGGGGCTGGGCAAAATTACTAATTAAAAAGTATCTCAGTCTCTTTCACATTGGCTTGGACGCTTTTGGACAAATATTTTGTGAAATTTTATGTTCAAATTCCCTATGTCTGTTTCTTTCCTCGCTGTGGTTCAATCCTGCTCCTTTCCAAGACGTGCAGGCCTTCTGTGTGGCCAGGTCCTCTTCTCGCCCTCCCTCCCTGCATGGCCATGATCCCACGTAGCCTGTCCCCCTTCCAGCTGGGCCCAGGCCAGGGTGCTGCTGCCTGCCCTGCCAGCATGGCTCTATAGCAGGTCTGTTGGCATTCTACTCCTGGCTGCCTCCCTCATTCCCCTCAGGGAGCAGGCGGAAACTTCCAGAGCTCTCCAAATGTCACTCAGTCATGGGAAACTATGTGAGCTGTCACAGGCCTCTCTCTCTGAATAAGTCACACCCTTCAACTGCAGCTACCTCATGTCAGTGAAACCGTCTCTGTTAAAATAATGTAGAGCCATATGGTATAAATAGTAATCAAAGTCTGATATTTATAAAAGTATAGATATAGCCAGAAGTTAACCAGCCATTGTTCCCTAACTTCCTTACTGCTGTAACTGGTTACCGCTTAATGGCACTATCCTCTCCACAGGTGGAAGATTTGTGACTTCCCCCGCTACTTCTATAGATAACATTGCCATAGTAAAGGCCAAGGACTTGTGCTTCTATAGACAACATTGCTATCATGAAGCCTAAGACTGGTCTTTGAATTATTTTTCAGACTCTGCATTCTGGGGGGGACCCACTGATGCCTACCAGATCCCTGGATAGGCATGGGGATGGATCCAACAGCCTCAAGACTCTCCTACCCAGGAAATCTCCCAACTGAGAAGATAATCTCTGCTTCCCAACCTTATGAGTTCATCCCCCACCAATCAGCAGACCCACTTCCCAAGGCCTTTTGCCTGCCAAACTGTCTTTAAAAACCCTTTCTCTCAAATTCTCAGGGAGATGGATTTGAGAACTTCCTTCCATCTCCTCGCCTGGTGCCTATGATATTAAACTCTTTCTCTGCTATAACACCTGCTGTCTCAGTGTATTGGCTTCCTCTTGAGCAGCGGGCAATGAACCCGGTTGGGCTGTAACATCAGGACAGAGCCCCTGTGACAGTCTCCTCCAGAGGAAACAGGACCAAGCCCCACAACCCTAGGGTTCCACTTAATGTATCCAGAGATTTCCCAAACTAATCTCCATCCTCTTTCCCCCATTTACTACTAGAGGGGGAACAGGGCCTACAAGTCCTAACTTTAACCCTTTTCCTTGTTCTCCCTCCTCTCAAAAGCCCTTGAGAATTCAGCTCTGCCCCCTTGAGAGTCCCCTTAAAACCCCCCAGGCTGTCAGAGCCGGGGTCTTTTTTCTGTTTCAGACAAAGACCCTCCTCAGGTTTCATCGTTAAAACCTGTCTTGCTCCCCAAGCCGCCTTTCCGTCTCTTTTTTTTTCTTCCTCTACCTGACAGTGAGAACCTTATGCCTCATAGCCTTCTTTTTTCTCTTCTCCAGTTCTTCTCAAAGTTTAGGTATATTCAAATCATCAACGAGGAGGGCTTGTTAAAACACATATTGCTGGGCCCCACCCCCAGGGTTTCTGATTCAGTAGGTCTGGAGTGGGGCCTGAGAATCTGCATTTATAACAAGTTCCCAGGGGATGCCAGTGCTGCTGATTGGGGGACCATGCTTTGAGAACCACTTACCTGTGACCTTCTCTGATATCTGAAGGAGCTCAGGAAATTTCACCCCCAAATATGACTCCTTGGTATGAGGAGTATTTTGAATTAAAGGCCCTTAGAAATCAACAGGTGTTAGAAGGGGCTTTCCCTCTTTCTTCATAAGAAACCAGACCCATCAAAGCATAATCGACTTCCCTTCCTCTCCCTGTTATCTCAATATATTACAGGAAGGAAGATCAAGAACGCAACCAGACCTGGCCCAAATCATTTTAAATACAATACCCTTCTCTCAGGTTAATTTAATTTGCAAAGAGAATTATTTACAAGTCAATCTGTTTTTCCCCCATCCATTCATTCTCCCAAGTATCTCTTCATCCTCCCCAGTAACAACTTATTGCCCCTAAAGAGAATTACCTATGTTCTGCATCTCCCTCTCCATGCTAAAATGAGGGTATATAAGCCTCTGGGCCGCATTGGGATATGGGGCAATCACTTTGCTATTCTCCCCGTGCACAGTAAACAAACCTCTTTCTCTTATTAATCTGCCTTATTTTGAGTTGATCTTTCAGTGAACCTTTCAGGCAAAGAGGAAGTGTCCCCTCCCCTCACCTGCACAGAATCACTGCTCTCTTTCCTTTGCAATAAGCATCATGGTTTAGCCTTAATGGGAAAAGGGTTGCAAGTTTTATGGCTTATGTTGTATCAAATCTATATCTTAATCTATGAGATTATTCTTTTGAAAACAATGCTTGCAATTTCCAAGATCTCAAACTATTAATAGTAGAAAACAAAAATCTGTAGAGCATAAAGTTAATAATGACCAAAAATGTGTAAGAATGATACTTTAAAGACTGGTATGTTCTTCCTTTGTCTTTCCAAGCACATCACCTTTTCTTGGATTACTTGAGCCTGTCTCCTTGGAAGGAAAGTAGCATTTTTTACAGGGCTGTTAAGGTGAAGTATTATGCTAATACTCACATTCTGCCATTCAAAAATGGGATGTTTCAGTGAGATGAGAGCTTGCTATCCTTTAAATGTGCAATCATTCCTTTAGCATAACAGTTACAAGACAGGTGAAGACAGGAAGAGGGAGAGGAAAAGTCTTCCCTCTTTTGTCCCTGGAGGATGGTGGGAAGATTACAAAAAGAAAGACGACAAAGGAATTCACCTTCCTCTGGAAGGAGAAAGGGAAGTGAGGTAAGTGAGGGGCAGACAGAGGACCTGGAAGGGAGGCCTTTTAGCCCTCAGTGCCCAATCTGGGACTCCAGGAAGAGGCCGCACACCAAGTGGGTTGCTGACTGCCTTTGGCAGGTATCGATTGCAAAGGAAACCTACCCACAATGAAAGGAATGAAGCAGTATGCAAAGAAAAGCAGAATTCAAAGAGCACTTCTTGCATTTCCCAGTGTCAGTCCCTGGTTACAAAAAATTCCTGAAAACAAAGTGACCTAACCCTTATGAGGCAATCTGGTATCCCTGAATTCCTCAAATAAATCCCCCGTCTTTCCTGAACACCAAAAGTTTCTGTAATTTGCAATCAAGAGTCCCAAATAACATGACAGAACGTGTAATTTTAAAAGATATTAATATTGGCCTTGCGGGCAGTCACATCAGTAAAACCTTGTTGCAATGCCCCGACTCTCCCTGTGTACTTTGATTTGACAATGCCTAATTAGCTTGTCATAAGACAAAATTACAAATTTAGTTATAGATCTAATTGGCTTTTATTTGCCATTCATCAGGGCAGCCTCCATTTCACAAAATAGGATGTTGAACTCCCACTGGGCAATAGCAGAACAATGAGTTTTGTAAGGTGAGAGCAAGGAAAAAAAAAACTGATTAATATCAGGTTACTTTTTTGTAAGGGTTAAAGGAGAGGGGACTTCCTCATTACACTGACTCAGGTAGACTGGATTGTCTTGCTTCCAGGAAAAACTGGTCTGTTTTGGGATCTGTCTGCTTTCTCGAAGTTTTGCAAAGGGATTATGTGGCATTTAGCATGAGTGACTCCATTTTGGTCTGGTCTCTTGGGGCCTAGCACAGCTCGGTCCAAGACAATGGCTTCGCCAAATTTTTAACAAGCTCCTTAATACAAAAAAGTATGTATTTCAATCACTCTACATTTTTTCTACTCTTAGTGTTTATTTTTAAAAGGAACATATATTTAAAATACAAAATTTATTCTCCAGGAAGAAGTATCATATTTTTAGACATAGATATAGGAGATATTTGGTACTTTTGCCTGCCTCCCCCCCATCATCTAATCACCCTGTTTCCTTGGGTAACTACTGTCCTTTATCAATCCATGTGGTTCTCTGTAGGGTTGTCTCCATTCCCTTTTCAGGGTTCAACACCTTGCTGATCAAATTACTGAATCCCTCTGGCCATAGTGATTGGCTCAGAGTTTAAGTGGGCTCTCTGAGTTTCTATTTCAGAACTTGTTAGAAGAGGACCACTTTCAAATTTGCTTGAGAGGAATATGTAAACTATTGGCAGCTGTACTGCTTCAGGTTTTGACCCCCAATATATTCCCAGAACTATTAAGAGATTCTCGCACATAGTAGGTCCTCAATAAATATCTGCTGGATCAGTAAAGGAGAGCTCTTGATTGAGCACTTAGCCAATAATGATCAGAGCATAAAAGGGAAAATGGAGAAACTGACCAAGGAACCTGTGGATCTAGCAGTAGGCAAAGCCAATTTTATTCCTGAACTTTGCATACACTCCTGTGTTTGAGTTGGGCTTCTGTCTCTTGAAACCAAGCAATTAATAAAAAGGCATACACCTTCATATAACTTACATTAAAACATATGAAAATCCAGATTAAACTCATGATTAGTAAGGAAAATATAATTTACCAATATTGGTTTGAGAAGAGACAGAAAATCCAATTAGTTAAGTAACCATAGCAGAAATTAAATAGAAAAAAAAAATCACACAACAACAGACTCTGGGCAAGACATTTTTTCCCTTTGATTAGGCAAGTTTAAAAAAAAATCAAGGATCATTTCATGAAACAGACAAATGGACCAGCTTCATCTTACTTACAAACAGTCCTATCCCAAGAATGAAATGTGATTTAATATTAGAAATTTTTGATTAAAATTAAATTACACCAAGTAAAGATCTTGATCCTTCAATAAAAGCTAAAAAATCACTTGATAAAATTCTATACTTACCTCTAACTTAAATTTTCAAAAAGTAGCAAGTTAGTAATAAAATAGAATTTAACAAATGGCATCTATCAGAAACTCAGAGCATACATGCTTAATGGTAGACTATTAAGAGCATTTCCATTGAAGTAACAAGACAAAAATTTCTGCTAAGCACTGCTCATGCCCAACATTTGTGTCAGATCATAGCTAAAGCAATCCCAACTAAAATTAAATGAAATATGAATATTGGATAGAAAATAAAGTCTCATTAATTGCAGAAGATGGAATTCTCTTGGATGTTCTAGGAAGAGTATGCTGACAACTTAAAAATAAGAGTTTCACAGTGTCATGATAGATCAGAATATAAAAAGCAAATTGTTTTTACCACAAGCATCAATTACCAATTTAAAATGTATTAGAGATTTCACTATAGCAACAAAAATAAATTCCCCAGAAATAAATCTGTCCAAAAGTGTATGATTATATTAAAAAATCTATGAAACCAACAGAAGCCTACCCACAAAAGATCTGATTTAATGAAGACATACACTGTTCTTGAAGAGAAATACAGTTGACCCTTGAACAACACAGGTTTAAACTGTGTAGGTCCACTTACACGCAGATTTTTCCAACCAGACGCAAATAAAAAAATACAGTATTCCAAAGATGTGAAACCCTCAAATACCAAAGGTGGGGGTGGGGGGGCGACTTTTCATATAGGCAGTTCCACCCTGCAAGACTTGAGAATCTAGCATTTTGGCATCTGTGGAGGCTACTGAGGGACAACTGTACTCAGTATTATAGTTCTCTCCAAGTCAATCCTATAAGTTTAGCGCAACCCAAATCAACACTTCAAGAAGATATGCTCATCAGTAGCCAGAAATTTCTGTAACACATTAGGAAGGCTTTATCCCAAATCTGAAAACATACCAAACTATAATCAAAGCAGCTTATTATTTATTAGGAATATCAAAAAGCTCCACGAAATCTTAGCAACATAATGAAGCATTTCAAATCAGAGACATAAAGAATGGACTTCTCAACGACTTCTGGACATTTGAATAAAGGCAACTCTATACCTTTCACTCTTCACAGAAATCAATTCCAGATAGAGATCTAGACATTAACCACTCACAGACATGTCTAATACACATGATAAGTATGAAATGAGTACATGTAAACACATGAAAACATACATGATGTCTTAGAAAATAGAGAATTTGCTTTATTCCTTGAAATGTAAGTCATGAAAAATTATCAATTTGACTGTATACAAATATAAAACAACTGTAAAAAACAGACACCATAAGTAAAATTAAAGTGGCCAACTGGGAGAAAACATTGGTAATAGACATAAAAGATTAATATCTATTAATAAGAAAACTCCTAACAAATCCATGAGATAAAAAGACAAATCATTCAACAGAAAAATGAGCAGTGCAGAGGGAAAAGACAATTCACAAAGAAATATGGTCAAAAAGATGTATAAAAAGATGTCTATCCTCACCAGTGAGAACTTTCTGAATATAATCATTTTTTTCACCCATTAATAAAATTGTAAAATCTAACATCAAGTGTCCTTAATGATACGGGAAGCAGGTACTCATTTGTTGCTGAGGGGAACTATAAGTTGATACAGCCATTCTGGAAGCCAACTGGAAGTATCTCTTTAAATTAAAAATGCTCATACTCTGGCCCAAAATTCAAATCCTAAGCATATGCTATAGAGAAATCCTTATATGCACGTTAATGACTCATACAGAATGATGTTCCTTTCAGCATTGTTTGTAATGAGAAAGAAAAAAAGGAGGAAAACTTCCTTAAGTGTCCATTATAGGCAAAATAGATTGTTGGATACTATGCAAGAGTAAAGAGATTTGGTAAGTGTAAATGTACCAAAATAAAACAAGCAAGTTGCAGAACGATACATATGTAAAAACAAAACTATACATTTTATTTCCTGTGGCTATATATAATATGTATAAATACTCATAAAAAAAACCTAGAAAGAGAGTTAACAACTATCACTTTTAGGGAGGGTATTGGGATGGAAGATGGTTGTTAAAAAACACTGATGTTTTTACAGGCAAAATGTAGTCATATATTACATGTGTAATTTAGAATTTAAAGATAAAGCAATATGCATAGATTGATATATTTTAAGGAAAACATATACAAACAAAATTTAATTTGTATTTCTTTCTCTCTCCCTGCTTTGATGGCAAAAGCACAGGAAAGGTTCTGGAAGATTACCTGCCAAAATGATGCTGTAATACTATCTAAAGATATCACCAATAAAAACAATACACTCAACTCCTATATGCTCATTTAAAAAAGAGAAGAAAATTTAGTTCATGATTTGTATAAGCAATACAATTTCAGTTCACAAGTGTTATCATTTTGCTTTAGTTATTTTATAGTCTTTACTACCTACTGGATTGTCTATTATAATTTTGCCATATCTTTAGAATATAGTATTTGGGACAGAGGGAAATACAGTTTTTAAAATTAGAACTTAAGTCAATATTAACATTTCAGTCAGTGGCTTTAATAAGTCAATACATATCTGTAAAAGAAAAACAAAATTAAGTACAAAACCAGATTGGTTTATTTCCTTAGTAGTATATTAATTCTACCTTACACCACTAAATGAAAACACTTTAATATTAAAGGTATCATTGGCCAACTCCTTTTAAGGACTGCTCCTTCTGGAGATTATCCTGTAAAGCCCTCTTATCCTAACGTTGAATAATAATGTTATTGGTGTTCAAATCCAACAAGCTGCATCTCATGAATGACACTACTTTTTAGTGTATAAACTAAGAATAGTTTTTAGAGCACTTTGCTTTTAAGAACTGCTTATTTTTAATTCATGTATTGCTAAAGCCTTGAACCATAAAAAAGAAAACACTGATGATGAGAAAAGAGAAAACTGCCAGGGCTACTTTGTTTTGCAATGGTTGTGAAAGAAAAGTATAGTCAATAGTTTCTTCCTAAATAAAAAGGTCATCAGTGAGGAAGGAAAAAACCTTTGAAGGACAACTTCCAACGGAAGTTGGAATTTCCCTTACCCTATCAGTTTAACTTTCTCCTATAGCAATTTGTCTTGGGCAAGTGACTACCACATTTCTGATCTGATAACAACTTCCTTTAGAAGACTACAATGGAGAAAGTACCAGGCTAACATTTAAAAATCTGGCTCGTCACTGAGCTCCCAGCAGACTTTAACCTGATTCCTCTCTTGCAACACAAGAGGGCTGTGCTAGAAGATGTCTAGTATGCCTTCCAAATCTAAGAGTCAATGATTCATAGTTTCATCAAAGGCCACCAAGGAAGGAAACATTCCCTTTTTTTTGTACCATAACAGCATTTTTATAACTACATCATATACCAGTTTTATCTGACATCTTCAATTTAAATCAGCAATACTTCACAAGGAACATGTAGCACCTCTCATATGTAACAGATAACTCAAAAAACATGAGCAGGTAATAATTCAAAAAGAGTCATATGAAAGTAGCTAATGTGAAGAGACTCAGAAAATAAATCATTTGAACAGATTCTTCAGGTCTTCAAAACAAAAGACAGGTGTAATTTTATTTCAAGAAAATATCTAGCATTTAAAGTGGAGAATTACTGACTAGTCAGCGTTAGCATTTATTTTCTTTGCACATTAAAATTTGGAAAATAAGAAATGAGGTAAATTGAACCCATTTAATATATGTCTTTGATTTAGTCAGAAATTTATTTTTATAACAAAGCACTTTTGATATAATTTAAAACACACATGCTTTGATTGAAGAGTGATTGTAAATGGATCCAGTTTTCTTCCACTTGTGATGACAACTTTGTCATTTCTTCTAGGAGTATTGGCTCTGAAGGAAGCATTTTAAGATGTAACTGAAAAGAAAAACATGATGGTTGCATATTTAAGAAAATTAAAATTTTATCTACTCTGGATTCAATTTTTCTACTTAGTATACTAAGAACATACTGATTTTTTTCTCTTAAATGGTTTATTACTACCTCCCATTTCCCTCTCCTGAATCAAACTTTTTTTTTTTTAATGGTACTATCATTCTCTTACTAGAACTGAAGTAGTTATCAATCTCCTCTACCTAAGGACAGTCCTGATACAGATCCAGAAACAAAGTCCTCGGTCGAAGAGTAAATCCACATTTCTGTGCTTCTGTAAGTTTCTCCTTTCAACACAACCCATTGCTAATGAAGGGTAGATGGGTCCTTTGCTTTATTTTCTAAAATTTAAGTAAATTCATATTCAGGAACTAAAACTTGGTAAATTTGAGAAAAGATATAGAGATAATTTGTGATATTTCTATTTCTTAATCCTACATACTACTATCTAAATATCTAACTTTTAAATAATTTTTTAATAATTAGATCAAGTGAAAACTCATTTTATATATGAATGGGATAAAGAATCATATCTGTTATCACTGAAAATCTGCATCATCTACCCCCACAACACATTATACCACTAAAGCAAACCCTCAAAACATGAGTTCTCTATTATACTCATCATAAAAACAACTCTGTTATTACCAAATCACTTAAATCTCCTTCACCCATGATAAAGGTAAATATTTTGATTTCAATAATAGAAAAAAACAAACACAAAACCTGACTTTTTCTTCATGATCACAGAAAAACTTCCAAAATGTAACTACTTAAAGAAAAGTTAATGATTCAGCATACTGGATCAAGCAGATGACACAAAAAAGTCAGGGGGTAGAGTCAAAATTGTTGTGCAGTTGAGTGGGGGGAAAAAGAAACCCAAAGAAACCTACCAACAAGCCGCCAGTCCAGTTGTTCAATGTGGTGGTCACTAGCCACATGTGGCTATTTAAATTTAAATTAACTAAAATTCTATAAAATTAAAAATTCAGTTTCTCAATCACATAAGCCACATTTCAAGTATTCAATAGCCACATGTGGCACGTGGCTACCATATTGAACAGTGTGGATACAGAACATTCCCATCTTTGCAGAAAGTTCTATTAGACAACATTGCTAGGGAGGAAGGCAAGCTGGAAAGTATTATCTTACATTAGACTTACCTTTAGAAACAATGCAAGGTATGCCTGGGCTAACTCAAAATCACGCTTTCTGTCCAACATCATCCCGATCATTTTCAGGAAGCTCTGCATGACTTCTACAGACCCACCACAATCAGGAGACAAGCTTCGCAGTTCTGTTTCAATTCCTGACGGGCCTAATTCTTTCAGGAGGTTGAGAGCAGGTTCATCTGCATTAAGTTTTTTAAAAAAAACCAGTTATGAAGTCACTACAATAACTTCACTGAGGAAACTATAGTTTTCCTTTCATACCCTAAACAAGATATATTTAACACATTAACTGCCATGTGAGTTGTATTTAACTCATGCTAGTTTTGACCCCGAGGCCTTGTGAAGCATATGTAACTCACACGTCTTTTCATCTTGGTAGCCACAGAACTGTTTTTCAAGTTGTATATAACACACACACACAGGAAACAATAAAAAAAATAACAAATTTCTAATTAATTAGAAAGGATCGTTTTGTTTTCAAAGTTTTTATTCTATTTTCATAATAAAATACCATGGCTTCAAGGAAAAATTTTTTTTTTTCTAGTGTGGCAGTCATGTGTTAAATGGTACAGGAAATTCTTTCTGTGGTTTTTTTTATGTTACATTGTACAATGAAACCCAAAATAATTGAAAATCAGTATAAATGAAGAGAGTAATACAATAAAAAGTACTATTAATAAAAGCACTATTTTTTTTTGCATTTTTCAGTAATTCAAGCTTTTTTCCTTCTGCTAAAGAAAATCTAATGCCTAACAGATACTTTAAGATGTTCATAAATCACTCAGAACAAATCCTAATATAAGCAGGCTATAAAGAAGCATATCAAACTATTAATAGTGGTTAGCACTGGGAATAGGATGAGGTAGGGGAATTTATTTTTCTTTCTTGCTTTTTTATTGTTATAAAATTACAGAAGTACATAATCATTAAGAAATACTAATACAGAAATATATGAAATAAGAGGAGAAAGAATCCACCCCTTATTCTTACCCAGCCCAAATATACTTCTCCTTAAAAGTGAGCACTATTATTTCACATGCATCCTATGAAAATGTACTGAATACACTTATAACCATTTTTATAATTTGCAATTACAATTATAATGACTATGCTTTTAGCTTTCTGAAAAAGACCACCACCAAAGTCTAATCAATTTTATGTCCTTCAGTGTATATTAAACGAGAGTGTTTTTTCTTCTTTGTCCCCCTATAAGCATAACAAGTCATTTAAAAGGGCCCATCAGTACCATTCTTTGACTTTTGCCAATGTGGACACAAGTGATACTGGCATGAAAACAAAAGCATGTGGATCATGAAACAAGACAGTAAGTCAGATTTCTCAGGAGAGTGTGATTTTTTAAATGCTTACAGTTCTTATGGTTCATCATTATCAGCTACAGACTATAGCCTTCAAAATTAAAATATATTAACATACTCAACAAATAAATTTTAAAATTTCTTTTTTATGGTTGGGAATACATGAAATTATCTAAGACAAATCTTTGCTGTATTGCAAATTGTATTTGTAAATTAAAAAAATGGCTTGCAAATTATCTGCTATAAAAATGACAAAACTATCAACATTATGAGTTTAGTGCACAAATTCATTTAATATAAAAATAGATTATTTTGGATTAGAACCAAAATTTCAATCCTTTCAATTTTTACTATCTTCTTTTAGCTACTGAAAAATCTGATATTTCCTTCAATTTTTCCTCATATAAGTAAACCAAGCTGAAGACATCTGTTAAAATATTTTATAATTCAACTTACATTTATTATTTACCAGTCCTTCTTCAAGTTTCAAGCAGAAATCTGATTTTTGAGCCAAAATTCCAAGATTTACCACTTTAGACTTAAACAAAAACAAATCTATGTTATTCAAAGAAACACTAATATCATCCAAAAATGTATAGTTTATAATTAAAAGCTATCATTAATTTAGTCCATATCTGTAAAAGTAGGTCTTGGTAAAGAGTTACACAAAACATACAAACACACACCCATATACTTAGAATGCTCCCATTTGGATTTTACCTGCTGGGGATCATTATTTTGTTCAGGTACAGCGTATCTGGGTACAAGGCCAGGAATTGTTGGAATAAAAAATGGTGCTGATTTGGGTACTTTGGGTGGTTCCTTCGGTTTATTCTTTTTCTGATTAAGAGAAAATGAGAAAGAAAAAAAAGACTGAAGTAATCATGCTGCCAACAGTTTCTAATATTTAATTCCAAATCAATTTTAAAAATACTAAAAAATAAAAAAAGGAAAGAAACTTTTTCACATTAGAATATTAAAATAAAATCCCATCTGACCAATACCACAGCTATCCTTTAACCTGAGCTTCCCAATGCAGAACTCCAGTACCCTTGCTGATAAATCAGAAAGAAAATGACAGAGTGCAGAAGCTCTAAGACAAACATAGCTAATCTTCCTGAAATACGAATATTTACATGAATATTTAGGTGAAGACATAATTAACTTTGAACTTCTTTTGTGCTGACTACAGACTCTTTCACAAAATGGGACAGAAAGCAAAATTTACATAAATGCTTAACATAATATAGTTTTTAAAAGAACTTTGGCGCCAGAAGCAGTCTTTGCCATTGTAAGTAATTTGATAAATTTTTTTGCAAAGCATGACTCTAATTCTTCTATTTTGTTGGAATCTTTGTTTATTTTTCCTTTTACTCTGTGCCTTTAAAAAGCAAGAAAATGTGATTGCTGGTTTATATAATATTATAAGAATTAGTAAAATTTCATTAGCAAAAATTCCATTGGAATTCCCACTGATAGAATTATGTTTTGGTGAATACACTGCTGCATATCACTAACTCAGTAGCATCTGATGAGAGCCTTTCTATGGTAAAGTACCTAATAATGGAGTCTCACAATTTTATCTCACACTGTTCTTCCATTTTTTAGGAGCTCTGTAACCCTGGGGAGATTTTGTATTTGAAAGAAAGCCTGGGACACATGTGGCTTCGTAGAGCCATGGTATAAAAAAATTATTATGTAAAAGCAAGACAAAGCATTGCCAAATGTAGCTTAAGTACAGCCCTTCTTTGGGATGGTGTAGACCGTAATGAGAATCACAGTTACCATTCTAACTCACCATTTTTGAATTAGAAAAGAGACAATCACTGATTTGTAAAAAACATAAGGCTTTGGAGGAGCTCCACAGAGCTCTGGAAATTATCTAATCTCACAAAGAAAAGCAAAAGTAGAAAAGTTACCTACAGGACAAATGTAAACCATAGTCACAATACATTATCTCCTTTTATTCAGTAGGAAATAAAAATACTAGAGTTTTTAGTATATTTTTCTCATAAAGATTAATTCTCTCAAGTTTCCATATAAGTTTTTACGTATTACCTTAGTGAGGAGCACAGTAGCCCAAAAACTTTGCTCAATTAGTTGGTCATTATTCTGATTGCTCTTCCCACACTAATCTACTTGTACTGTTTCAATGCCTTGCTTTTAAAGCTATTTCATAAAGTACTCCCTTTAGAGCTGACAGCCTGGACAACATGATGGAGAGATTCCACAACTATGCCCTGAGACAGCACACCTTTATGCTGATGCCCAATCTTTCAAAAAGTTAGCAAGTGAAAAGAAGCACTTCTAACTTCTACGAGGAATCTTAGTGTGAAAACTTATCCTTCCTTACTCAAGTCACACATTTCTTTTCTGGTGCTAAGTTATTAACTACAAGAATAATTACTACATTAGTTATTTATGTCAGTGTTTAAACTTTTTACCACAGCCCACATTCTGACTTAGTACACACATTAGAGATAATGAATATGTGTATGTGTATATTTAACAAACTCAAGTTTCACAAAATAATACTTACTCTTATTATCAGAAGATAACCTGAAATTTTCCACTCCATTTTATTCCTTTCAATTGTTTTTGCTACTCACAAATGGGGGTCATGAGCCACACTTTGAAAAACACTAATCTATACCATAGTTGTCCATTTTTCACATAAAATTGTAAATTCTTCAAGCATAAAGAGGCTAGGGTTTTTTTTCACCACTATATTCTCTAGGCACATTATCTAGTACCTAGTTCACACTAACTTATGTGCCTGCCCTGACACAGCAAGTTCTAAAAATCTTTTTGTATGGAGTATGGTGTGGGATGATAAAGGATTATCTGCAGTTTAATGAAAGTCTAGTGAAATTTTCCTGGTCCTCAAACATTTAGCAGTAGGAATACACACATTATGGTAGTATTTTTTTTTTCCCCCTGAGACAGGGTCTTGATCTGTCACCCAGGCTGATGCAGTGGTGTGATCATAGTTCACTACAGCTTCAAACTCCTGAGCCCAAGTGATCCTCCTGCTTCAGCCTCCTAAGTAGCTGGGACTACAGGCATGCACCACCCAGCCCAGCTAAATTTTTCTTATTTTTTTATAGAGATTGACGGTGGGTCATGGGGGGGGGGTCTCACTATTTTGCTCAGGCTGGTCTCTAACTCCTGGCCTCAAGTGGTCCTCCTGCCTCAGCCTCCCAAGGTGGTTGCAATTTTTTTCCTCATTTTAGAAGCTAAAAAATTAATTTGATAGGCTGGATTTTAAACATCAATTTCTAACAGCTCTGTAGCTGTAGGTTGAACTTCTGCCACATCCAAACATCTGCTGTGTTCTCTGAAAGTGTGTGTATGTGCATGTGTACATACAAACATCAGGTGATAATCATACCAGATTGAACAGCAGTCCATTAAATGGCATTGCCATTGTTATCTTAGACATTAACTGCTCCTCCTTCTGCCCTCAAAGAAGGGAAAGTTATCTCTGCTTAAAAAAAGCTTCTGGAATGGAATATATACTTAGGGCCCAATATTAAGTGTACTTACTACAGTATTACCTTAATAACATCAAGATTAAGAAGACTTTTCCACCGTGATTCAGGGAGAAGTGAAAGAGTCACCAATTGCTCATTCAGCTGTTCTGGTGAACTATACTCTATCATTTCATCACTTGGTTCTATTGTTTCTTCTGATACTTCTACATCTTAAAAAAAAATTGGAGGATAAAACAAATTAATGCAAAATGAGACTTTTATCATATAAAAGCAACTTAATTCATTCCAAATCTAATTGTATTTCATAACATATTCACTCAATATAGCCTTGTAAACTCTTTTCATTTATTTCATTTCCTTATCACCCTTTTCCTTATTTTCTCACATTAACTACAATTCCTATCACCAGACCCAAAACATCTCTTCTTCACTGGTATAGCATATTTGATATCTTACCAATACCACATCAATTATACTTTTGCATAAATTAATGAAGTCATTCAAAATATTTTATATCAGTTAAAAAACACTTTGATTGAATGCACTAACCTTTGTCTTCAGCAGTAATATCCCCTACATAAGGTTTGTAATACTACACCTCAAAAATTATTTTGCAATTCTGTGATTACCTTGGGTTTGACAAGTACCAGGAAGCATCACTATTGAAGGGACATAATCTGCAGGAAGTGGCCGTAATGAAACAACTGAATACAGGGAAATATTGGACCTGAGAAATCAAAACATAATATTTTAAAAGTTATAAAAAGTTTCTTCAAAGAAGCTTTAATTACTGGCAGTAATATCTACAATTTTGGATTTGACTACAGACTTTTATTAGTTAAGAAAAGACCTCAAAGACAGACTGTATTAATTTGAAAATGCCTTGATTTGTATCAGATGCCATCACAAGAAAGCTGTGTAAAAACAATATTAACAGAGTCTCTATTTTTGATGTAGTACAAAAACATGTTTATTTAAGACAGACCAGTAGTGGATAATGCTTTTTAGTTGCACTGTTTTTTTTTGTGGAGACAGAACCCATTTTTTTTTCTTCTTTTTTTTTTTTTTTGTGGCGACAAGGGTTCCAGCTCTGTCGCCCTGGGTAGAGTGCAGTGGCATCATTGCAGCTCACTGCAACCTACAACTCCTGGGCTCAAGCGATCCTCTTGCCTCAGCCTCCCGAGTAGCTGGGACTACAGGTGGCGGCTGTTTTGTTTTTTGTTTTTTCCTTGAGATGAGTTTGAGTTCTCACTTGAACCCCTGAGCTCAAGCAATCCACCAGCCTCGGTCTCCCAGAGAAGGCAGGATTACAGGCATGAGCCACTGTGCCCAGCCTGGATAATGCTTTTATAAGGTAAAATAACCCCCATATATTGTTTTGACAAATATCAACCTTCATTTAAGGAAATTATAACAAAAGGAAAGATGGACTCAGAGAGTAAGTCAGAGTGAATATGCTAATCATATCCTTGGGGCTGCTGAAAGGTCATGGATTTCCCTTTTCCAGAATGGCCCTCTAGGTGGCCATGTTTCTGCAACTTGAACCTGCGCCCTAGTCATGAATGACTAATCAAGATATAGATAACTGTCCCAAAGTAGAGGACAAATTCCTTTTCCCACACATCATGAATCTAGAATGGAAAATAAAAATTGGGAATCTCAGGTTCTGAGTTATATTAGTAGCAGTACAATATAGAGGTCTCTCTCTATACTTCTGCTGCTGAGGTCCCATAGCTACTCATCTTTCCTTGTCTTAATTGTTAAAGCCTCAGGGATTCTAGGAGATACTCCCTTTTGCATATTAAGGTGGCCTGGGTCTATTTCTATTATATATCAAATTTATTTTTGTATCTTAAAATGTAATTAAAATATTTTAGAATTAGGTTTAGAAAAGGAATCAATTTTTTCTCTTACCCAATAATAGTTAAAAGAATTAGATGTATGAACTCAAGAAAGAGACAAAATTTTTCTAGACCAGGTGATGTAACATTTATTTTGAGCAATCACAGTCCCTCTGCAGGTTCGTCACGGTGCAATTTGAAGATCACAAAAATATCTTTACATGGTTATGAAGTCATGCAACTAGTATAAATCTTAGAAAGCATTATGCTCACACTTATGTCTTATTTTATAAGCAAAGTAGGTTGAATTTCAGAAGTGACTGGTCAGGGTCATAAAGCAGTAGTGGCAGGAAGGCCAGGTTCTGGCTGGAGACTCCCTTTTGCTAACCTTTTTAAATTCACTTACCCTTTCTGCAAATAAAAACCAAATGTGATAGATAAAAATCAATCACGTAACAGATAAAAACCAATCATCCAACAGACAAAAATCAATTATGTAGTTTAGAATACACACTTGAGCAAAGCTGCCTAAATATCAAACAGATGATGAATCAGTCACAGACTTCTGGTGCAGTCACTATCTGTGTTAACTGTGTGACATTTCCATTTTATAAATTAAAAAAACCCAAATGACAATTTTAGCAACTATGATTCTCTGACAGTATCATCTTCCTCCTCCTCATCCCAAAATAGAAGAACTGTATGAAAGAACTTACCACAGATAAATTCCAAGGTGGTCCACATGGGAAGTTGCCAGAAAGTCTCCAGTAGGAGACATAGTAACATTGAGAGGAGCTGAGTCCAACAAAAAGCAGTCTATAAGGCTATAAAAAGAATTAAGATGTTAAATATTTGAAGTCTACCAAAAAGGATATAATTCACAAAAAATATTTTTGCTAAAAGAGCAAGGGATAAGAGATGTAGAATATTTTTGTGTTTTTTTAAAAAAAATCACAAAGATTGTGATTTGTGTACACTATCATAACAAACAGTGTGATGGCACACACATACCCAGGGTATGCCTACACCAGTGATTTATGGAACACACTTCGAGTAGCTCAAGTGTAAATGAAGACTCTCCAGTGGTGACATTAAGTGACTTGCCCATGATAATCTCTTTCTTAATTTGCTGAAAGAGCCATTAAAAATGTAAACTTTAGATAATGAAAGCAAAGATGGGAAAAAAGACTACAATTAGAAGCACTGGAAACAAACACACACCAAAGTGTGTTGAGGAAAACAGCTGTTCAATTCTTAGCTACAGAGAAAAAAGGAGAGCAATAATAACCTGATTGCTGCTAAAGTCTGCTTTGGAAGCTCACAAGAATGGCTCTTCTTAGGAATCAAGGGAATTGAGGAACAGTAAACATTTGCTAAACACTTATTATTTGCCATAGACTATTAAATTATTTACGTTACTTCATTTAATCCAAACAACCCAGAACAGAAGATATTATCCCAATGTATAAAGAGGAAGATTAAACCTAAAACAGCAATTTCAGATCTTTGTCCTTTCTCCTTTGTCTTGATCAATATTGTTCATTAAAAACTTACATATGTGAGGGGTGAAACTTCCTAACATGTTTAGAATATGTCTGTTAAGAGAACTTACTGTTTGGGCAAACTTATTTTACTTAATACTGCAATTATGTTGTCAATTTCATTATGCAACTTCATATCCACAGCTGTGGTATGTGGGTAGATTGGCCTTACATTACATAAAACCACCAAACTGAGGAAGGTGGTTTCCACACACACAGCCTATTTTCAAATGCCACATAAATTCATAAAGCATAGTGTGCAGGCTAAACCCCAGACTTAAAACTACCATATACCTGCTAATCCTACAAAATGAAAAGTCCCAAGTGTTTGTAATTTTTTCTGAAAGAATATTAATAGAATTCCCATTCTAAGGGATGAGATTTACAAGGTAAGGTTACCTGTATACCTTGCATATACAGGTAACATTTAGTAAGTTGTTTCTGGTTATTGTTCTGAACAAATGGAGAAGTTTTTAGATGTTCTATCTCCAGGGTGATGAAATCACCTTCCACAGAAATCAAAAGTAAAGGGATAGTTTTGCCTCAGTAAGAAATGAAAAACAATGTTCTATTCCAATTCTTCTCATGTAATGCGCCTCAAAAAGTGGGAGTGGGGTGAGACAGAACAAAATGCAGAATTTTATTAATACTATTTCACATATTTCTCAGCCCCCAAAGAGTTCAACCTCAACTTCCATTAGATCAAAAACAATCAGAAATAAACGGTGGTGGTAATGGTAGAGGAATGACATCATTTCAGGGATAAAAATAATTTCAACTCTGCCTCTGAGAATTCTACAAACAAAAAATTTTTCAGCACTTTTAAAAAACTTTACAGGGAACAATTCAGTACCCATGCAATTTGTTTTAGATACGCATAATTCCAGATGGATACACCCGTATGTTACTACACTCAAAGGTTTATTAACAGAAAGCTTCTCTTTTTAGGCTGTGTAATGAGTATATTCATTCTTTAATTATTTAATTGAAGGAAGAACTAGGAATCCACAAAGGTTGCCATGCTAATTATATTTTTAAAAAAAGGAGAGTCAAAAAAACCCAACATAGTTAACCTATGGTTGTATGATGAATTTCCAATCCTCAATTCCTTATTGTTTAACTTCTACATCAAAAAAATCAGTCCATACTTAAAACATGACACAACCTGCGCAAGGTTATCACAACTGTTGGGAAACCTGTTTCTTTTTCCTATGCTTATTTTGTGCTCTGACATTTACAAAGTAACCCGCCTTGGGTAAATCACTAACTTCTCTAAGAAACTCCATTTCCCCATGTGTGAAATGGGACTTATAACAGTAACAGTACCTACAACTATAAGGATGTGAAAAATAAAAGCATATAAAGTGCCTAGCAGTAGACAGTAAATGTTAGCTTGGTTGTAATTAAGCAGCAGCAGTTGTGTGAAATTGCTTTTCAAGCTCTCATTTGCTGCACTTTAAATTTTAACCAAAGAACTAATTTTTTTCTTTAGTAAAAATATGCTTTTGACCAATCAGTATAGATTTTATTACATCTTCTTTTTTTAAATTACATTTTAACAATCCTATGTGTCTCATTTCTTGCTCTTGTTTTGCACCCAGCTTCATGCTTCACTATTCAATTAAAATTTCCTGTGTTCACCTAAAAATAAGATACTAGAGTTGAAAACATATCAGATTTAAATCTGTTCAACTTTTTACTGAAATAAGAAATTCAGCAAAAAGGGTAATGCTGAGTTAAAGGTTGGTGGCTTTGAATGCTACTTTCAGATCCTCATTTTTCCCATTCCAAAAATAAACTTGCCACTTTAAAAAAATATTTTGCCAGTTAAGTCTTACTGAACATTAACCTCTCTCCCACCGACTGTGAACTATAGTAAAGCTATTAAACAGGAAAATGAAAAGGGCATTATGTCAACTCTTTTAATTGTATAACTTTCTTGCTTTAAAGCAATTCAAGTTATATGTTTATTTTTAGAAAGTAGCAAAAGCCCAAGAAGCAACAGACTCCCAATATTTCTAAGTGTCTTTAACAAAATATTCAATTAAGAAATACCAACTTTAGGTGAACTTTTTAAAGCCAAAGCAGGATACAGCCAACTGACTAGATTTTGCTTTACTCTATTTTAAGTGAAAAAGAGACACACCTGGACATAAAAACGTCCCTAGTTGTTAGAGCTAAATCCACTAGTGACATCCTTCAGCTTTGCTTATTCGAATTCAGTGTATGTGCTGGATAGGTAGATGTGCCTCCAGCCTATATCAAACCATAAGGGAAATAAGGACATCAGGGTTTTTCCCTCCTAAAGGTCAAACTGTTTTCACATATGAATTTATCCAATTCCTGAGTAGGAAGAGGAAGAAGAATCAGAGTTTAATTTAGGAAGACTTCAGGATTAAAAAGTACCCTCTTCCTTCTCATTTTTCTCAACTATCTCTTTCCTTATGGTAAGAGTTGGACATAATGGTATGTTCCTATTAAATTAGATGCTTTGCTATCCCCATCACTCTTCTTTTTTACATATTCAATCCAAGCAATTGTATGTCAAATAATATGAGTTTAAATGGTATCTACACTTACATAATCTCTAATAAGAAAGCATGGTTCACGCACACACACATACTGCGTAGGTCTCCAATGCTCATGTTATTTAACAGAATTGGATATTTTCTCTTTTAAGTGCTGGATTAGTAGCAAATTTCAACCCATGAAACAGATTTCTGAACACTGCTGGGTTTTACCCAAATCCTAAGACATGTATTTTCACTACTTTAAGTTATCTGCTACGGTTTGAATGTCCCCTCCAAAACTCACATGGAAACTTAATCCCCAATGTGGCAGAATTGAGAGATAGGGCCTTTAAGAAGTAATTGGATCATAAGGGCTCTGCCCTCATGAATGGATTAATCCATTCGTGGAATAATGGGTTAATTGCAGTGGTCCCCAACCTTTTTGGCACCAGGGACCAGTTTCACGGAAAACAATTTTTCCATGGACCGAGGGTGGCAGGGTGGGGTGTTGTGGGTTGCAGGGAGGTGGTGCAGAACTCAGGCGGTGATAGGCAGCCCATTTTCTAACAGGCCACGGACTGGTACTGGGCCACGGCCCAGGGGTTGGGGACTGCAGGGTTTATGGATTAATGGATTATCATGGTGGCTTTATAAGACAAGGAAGAGAAACCTGAACTAGCACCTTCAGCCCCTAACCAAGTGATATCCTGCACAGGACTCTTCAGAGAGTCCTCACCAACAAGGCGGCTCTCACCAGATGCAGCCCCGTGACCTGGGACCTCTTAGCCTCCACAACTGTAAGAAATAAACTTATTTTCTTTATAAATTACCCATTTTTGGTGTCCTATCATAAGCAACAGAAAACAGACTAAAACAGTATCTAAAATGCCTTCTTTCGAGAATTATGTCAGAGACAGAAAAGATATAATATGTAAAAAGGAGAGTTAGGGTTTTTGATCTTTTAACCAAATTCAATATGAACTAAAAAAAACCCTTAAAATAAAAGTTTGTAGTCCTTAAGTCTGAGCTTTATTTTGGAGTATTAAAAAGGCCAAATGAGCTTTCTTAAAGTTTATGCAACTCACTTCTATATCTCAATTTTGCAGGAACAGAAAACCTAAGACAGATACAGTGTTTTTCTGACTATTATCTTTCATGATATGATTCTTTGCTGTTCACAGATCAAAAACACTCTAGGAATAAAATATAGTCATGTTAGAAAAATCTCCAATACATTCATATTCTAAATGCACATAATCCATTAACTACTGGTAAAAAGTTACATGTTAAGACAATGACTATGAAGTCTTCTGACAGAGGTTAGGGATTTAAAAATAAACTCACCACCCAGATGGAAGGTCCCAAGTTCTAATAGAGCAATCCATTGCAGCACTTATTAACCAACGACCATCAGGACTAAAAGCCTTTAAATTAAAAAAAAAAAAAAAAAAAAAAAAATATATATATATATATAAAAAAAAAAAACCTGTGTGTGACAAAGTCCTACTTTTCTTACAGCTTAAGTTAAAAAATCTCCCTTTCTCCTTTAATGATACTTTACTTCCAAAATATAATTTAAAGGTATGATAATCAGAAAGATTTTCAAAATAAATTTAAACTACTTATGCCACCTTAAAGAAGTTATCTTTTCTAGATATAAAAATGTATAAATAATAGTTCCCCTTGTCTGCAGCACATAAGTGTTGTGAGAATTAAATAAGATCAGATGTGAAAGAAGACCCAAAAGGGGAAAAATTTAAGGTTTATAGTGGTAGTAGATTGTTCATCCAGGAGTCTAAAACATAATATGGATTATGACCATCCATATTAGCAAATGACACTGGAATAAACTGAATGCTAACTTGTTCATTAGGCTGCGGTGATATACTAGAAACTCAAACCCAAAGGCATAGATGGCTCAATTTACAGAAGAGTGGTACATAGTAAAGGATGGGAAAGAATGAGAGGTAAGGTCATGTTATATATGCTCACAGATTTAATTAACAAGAGTAACTTATTACTGAGCCAGAGAAGTTCCAGACACACAAGTTGAAAGTAAAGTTTAAAAAGGAAAGAAATAGGAAGAGCAAGTTGACATTGACAGATGTTTTCAAAAATGCCATTTCACCAAAATTACCCCACTCCCACCATCATTTCTACAGATGCTGTCAAAACAAATTGTTGATGCGTAATTTTGCTAATCTTCTATCTGCAAAACACAATTTACTCACAAATTTTCTTTCTTCTATTTTTTAGGAAAAGGGCAAGCATTGCAAATTTTGGTTTCTGATATGAAAATTGATAAGTAAATGTAGCTGCTGGGTTTGTCACTAAGGATTTAGGTTTTTTTGTTATTGTTCTCAAGTAAATCAAGGTATCTGCAACTGATGCAAAATGACAACATACATTTAATATGGTCCTCAATTGACAAAATTTATTTTATAAGTTCTCTTTTATGAAATATGCTTTTTAAACTAGTTTACTTCTTACCATAACATATATTCCACTATAAGAACATAAGTAAACTCAAACAAATTTTTATTAATTAAACTCTTTCAAAGTTAAGATATATAAAACTCTAGAAATAACACTAAGCTAGAAAAAACCAGATACCAGATATTTCAGGCAAATGATCTCCGACTAATTTGTTAAATATATAGAAAAAGAAATGAGTTCTTTCAGCCAACTTTAAGTCAAAAATGACATACTTATATACCAATGGATCATTCATTTTCCAAAGTACATTTTGGCCTTGTTTAGAGTTAAAGAGAAAACGATGAACTCTAGCATTTACACTTTAATCTGATGACATCAACTTCCAGAGAAATATTAAACTTTTAATTCAAAATTTTCTTTAAAAATCTCTTGAAATTAAGCTTCCAAATTGTTATTTATTTTGAAAATCTCCTTATATAATAAGTTTAAGGATATTAAAGGATAACAGATTCAATTATTTGAACATTTTAAACCCAAATAGAAGTAGAAATGAGTCAAGTTTTGTTTAAACAGCTAGAATTTGTTTTACCATGTCATTTATTTGGCCTTGGTGTCCAGAAAACTCTCTGACAATCTTCCTAGTTTCTATGTCCAGAACACTAATGGAGAAGTCATCCAAGGCAAGTCCCAGAATGCCACTAGCAAGATAAATGCACCAGTTTTAATAAACCAAAAAAGCTTGAACTAATGTCTCACATTCACTTTAATTTTGTTAATAATATACACCTTTGGGGAAATTAAGCCAAATGCAGTTCTTCCAACAGTCTGATTTTTCTGACTTGGTAAATTACGTACTTTACTTAAGAACTTTTACCAAAAACACCAAAAAGAAAATCCATTATCATTAAAAGAAAAAGTTTACCTGTCCCTATGTAGCAGCATCATATTTGGAGACGAACTGAGGTTCATAGAATGGATTAAAATTTTGTTTTTAAAGTTCCAAAATTTGAGTAATCCTTCACTACCAGTTGTAATTGTCAATTGGTTTAATCCATCCACTGCAACACCTCTAACAGATCCTTTATGAGCTTAAAAGTACACATCAAAAGAAAAGAAATCAGGATGGGCACTGCCTCTCCAAACAACACACAAAGAGTGATTCCTTCATTCAAATATCTAGATTCCCACTATTTAATCCCCTAAAACCTTGAAATCAATCTGATTTTGGGGGGTTGGGAGAAGATCCTTAACTATTATATTGTGAAAGCAAAAAACAGAACTCAGATTGATGTCATGAAGTTGAAATTAGTTAAGATTTCCTGCTTAAAGTAGAGAAGAAAACAATTCTAATTTATATAATATCCACATAACCCTTAGGAATCCACGATTTGATTCTCTTTGAGTATTTCAACATCATGCCTATAATAGATGTAATGGTAGTATCTACCACATAGAGTTGATGATAATCCATCTAAAACTTAAGCAAAATGCCCAGCACTTAAAGATTTAATAAATGCTAGCTATCATTATTAGCCTTGTATCATATTATTTAAAAAAAAAAAAGAAAAAGAAAAAAAAATTCAATACCTTGATCTTTGCCAAAACTTCCTCGATGTATACCAGACTGCATGTTATATACATCTACAGTTCCTGATGAGAGGCCAATTACAGCAAAGTTTCCACAAGAAGTTATATCCACTGCCTTTAGGAAAGAAAAAAAAAATTAAACACAAATGACAGAAAATAACTAATATTTTTATTGTATTTTATGGTTTCCAAAGTATATTTTTACCTACTAATTATTCTTCTTAATTAAAACAAGCATGACAAATGAATTGCTTCATTAGTTTTCTCATATGTAATTATATTTGAGTGTATAAGAAGTATGTACTTGATTCTTTATTCTTTTAAGATTTATTATCTAAGACAAGGAAACATAACTAAGATTAACTCACTTGAAATTTACAAAGTCAGGAGAATTGTATATGGGGCTGGCCTATAAAATTTAATTTATTAACAACAGTGCTGAAAGTCCAAGCACTCTTTTGCCTAATTTCTCTTTACCTTCCCTTTTTAAAATTGCATCCACAGCTGACATCAAACTGAAAACATACTATTAGTTAGAATGTCTAAGCAAAAGCCCAAAATATTTTAATTATGATGTATTAAGGAGGAGATACATAAGAAAACATTTGGTTTATAAGCAGTTTCTGCAAAATAAACTCATTTTAATACTTAAGTATGAACAACATATCTTTTTTCTATGTTGAAAACATGAGAATGGCTCCATATTGGATCATGGCCAGAGAAATCACTAATGGTCAATGTGTGTCAAAAGCAGGTGTCATCCGTCCAAGAGATAATTCACAAGACTGTTGAATTTATGCTTAAATAGATAACTTCTAAGAGCTAAATAGAAAATACTTAATTGAGGTTTATTTAACTGTGCAAAGCAACATAAATCTGATACACCACGATCACATTCAAGACATATTTACATAGCATTACAAAAGTATGTTCCTCATACATATATTTTTTCTAGATAATTAAAGCTTATTTTTTTAAAAAATAAGGTATTTTAGATAGCAAATTATGCATTATGCTTAAAAAGCATTCTATCTCTCTAAATGGAACACAAACATCTTGTTTATTTTGAATAACTCATAAATGCTTATGCTAAGTTGCATAGTTATGCCCTCAGGAACTAATGGAGATACTAGGCTATAACCTACAAGGAATACAGGACACTCATGGTCTTGCTACATGTTTCTTAATAGGATTTATTGTTGTTAGTGGGCCTGCCTCTGTCAATCTCTTTTTCTAATTTATTCATTCTAATGCATTATCTGAGACAACACAAGCAAAGCAAAAATAAACTGTGAGGGTTATCTTTTGAGTAACAAATTGTACTTTAGTGCATGGGCTTTCTAATAATTATTTTTGTTTATTATTTATTGGTAACTGGCTTTATTCCAGGTAGCTGAGGTTGTCAGACAAATGACTCAGCACTCATTAAGTATCACTGTATATACATATACTAAGTGTTCTATGAGTGACCCCTATAGGATATGAGTTAAGAAGGCAGGAGAAGGGGGGATGGATAAAATCACACCTAAGGAGTGCAGTGCGCACTATCTGGGGGATGGGCATGCTTGTAGCTCTGACTCCAGCAGAGCAAAGGCAACACATGTAACCTAAACGTCTGTACCCCCGTAATACTCTGAAAACAACAACAACAAAACAAAAAACAAAAAACCAAGAATGTAGGTTCTAGAATGAATTGTCTTAGGTTCAAATCCCAGCTCTACCACTTACTAGCTTTACTGATCTTAGGCACGTTACTCATTACAGTAAGCCTCGTTTTACCATCCATAGGATTGTTGTGAAGATAATATGACATAATACATGCTAGGCAAAGAGCCTGAACAAAGTAAGCACAAACAAAATGTTAGCTGTAAATTACCACTGTTACTACAACCATTACTCAAAACTGTGCAGGTAAACTTCCCTAAAAAAGCTTAAGATAGAATCTTTATGGTCTAGAAAACTATATAAATGCTTAAGACTAGACTCTCACACTATGGAGAATGGAGCATACATACTTACAAAATAATTTGTGCAAAATAGGGTCAAACATTGACTTATACTTTTAATAAGCACTTTCAAAAGCAGAGGCATCCACTAAAAAAACTATTAGAACTAGTAAGTTCAGCAAGGTTACAAGCTATAAGATCAATATGCAAAAATCAATTATATTTCTATATACTAGCAATGAACAATCCAAAATAAAATTAAGAAAAAAATTCCACTTAGAATAGCATTGAAAAGAATACTAGGAAAAATTTAATCAAAGAAGTATGAGACATACACTGACAACTACAAAACACTGTTGATAGAAATTAAAGAAGATCTAAATAAACACAAAGACATCTTATGTTCATAGATCAGACATGGCAACACTCAAACTGATTTACAGAATCAAAACAGTCCCTATCAAAATCCTAGCTGCTTTTTTTTGCAGATATTGACAAGCTGATCCTAAAATTCATATGGAAATTCAAGGGACCAGAATAGCTAAAACAATCTTGAAAAAAGAACAAACTTGGAGGAGTCATACTTCCTGATTTCAAAAGTTAATACAAAGCTACTATAATCAAGACAGTGTGGAACTGGTATAAGGACAGACACATAGAACAATGGAAGAGAACCGAGAGTCCAGAAACAAACCCTTACATACACAAATGATTTTCGGCAAAGGTGCCAAGACCATTCAATGGAGAAAGAGAACAAATGGTGCTAAGACAACTGGATATCCACACGCAAAAGAATGAAGTTGGAACCCCCATGTCATACTACACACAAAAATTAAGTCAGAAAGGATAATAGAACTAAATGTAAGAGCTAAGACTATAAAACTCTTAGAAGAAATCACAGGAGTAAAACTTTGTGGCCTTGGGTTAAGCAATGGTTTTTCAAAGAGCACAAGCAATATAAGACAAAAATAAACAAACTGGACGTCATCAAAATTAAAAACTCTTATGTTGAAAATAATACCAACAAGAAAATGAAATGACGTCCCACAAAATGGGAGAAAATATTTGCAAATCATATGTTCAATAAGGGACTTGCATTCAGAATATATAAAGTGCTATTATAACTCGATAATAAAAAGATAAATTACCCCATTAAAAAAATGGGCAAAGATTTGAATAGATACTTCTCCCAAGAAGATATACAGTTATGAAAAGATGCTCAACATTGTAAGTCATTGGGGAAATGCAAATCAAAACCACAATGAGATATTACTTCACAACCAATCTCAAATAATTAAATAAATAAATCTCTGCAAGCTGGAAAATTTAACAATGCTAGGGAATAACATCAAAATGTTAAATTATATTCTTTCAACCAATATTATCATGAGCAACCTTGAGTATAACAAGATTACTATAGACAGTTTTAAAGTAGAAAATATCCTTATAAACAAGCTCACTTACTGTTGCAGTTATGTCATCTTTCTTCAACTCTTTTGGCTTGAGAAAGTAAGTGCCTATTGTAGATCTTTGATAATTCCAGGTTGAGCAAGACAGCTTACCCTGATGGCAAGCAATGATACCATCCCAGTCACTCTCACGAGCTTCCTCTAAGACAATTAAAATCGTAAATCAAATTGCTATTCATTTTCCCATTTATTCATCTATTATTTGTAAGCATCTAACATCCTCTGCTATTATCAGACACTAGGAATACAATGGTAAAACAAACAGGTAATCCCCGACAGCAAAGAGCTTCTAATCTAACAAGAGATTATTTTTTAAATTGACGAATAAAAACTGTATATATTTATGGTGTAAAACATGTTTTGATATACGTATACATTGTGGAATGGAAAATCAATCTAATTAACATCTCTAACAAGAGATTCTGATTAGGAGAAATTACAATAAAGCATGTTTTATAAAACCACTCAGGAGATTTTGGGAAAGTAATAAATGGCTCCCAGGAAAGAGTGGTAAAGCAAGCAGAATTACTGGGTGGGGCGGCAACATGCCCAAGAGAAACTGAACAAAACTGAGTACAGCAAGTAAGTGAAATATTTTCTTGAAAGGGGTGGGAAGAGGGCAAGGCAACTGGGGCCACACTACAAAGGGTCTTATTATTATTTATTAATTTACATTAACAACAGTAATTTATATTATTATTATAGCTGTTACAGAGAAGAGTAAAGTCTGAGATTAAATAGATATCAAGTTCACATAAAAAATAACTCATTCTTAGTCTTCACACAAAATCAGCATGCACTTGGGTTTAACATTCTGAATGCTTATTAACATTTGTAAAAACGTTTATTAAAATGGAGGAAACAAAGAAGTATACAGTAGGAAATAAATGACAAAGCAGAACTTCTCAAAACACAGCATGAAGTTACCTGCTGCAAACTTTGTGATGGGTGGAAGTCTCACTGACATGGTATTCTGAAGTCCTTTACGCTTGACTCTCTTTTTATTTATTAATCCTGGAGTTAGGGAAGAGGGGAATATAGCTATGAATCCTTCTTAATGGAAAATGTATATAAAAGAAAAGCTATTCATTGTCACATAACTATAAAGTTCAAGATATTCCCATTTAAGTCAGGAGCAAAACAAAGATATTATCACTGTTACTTGTTTCTGAAGTTTAGCTTATATAATTAGACAAGAAAATAAATTACAATGTATGAATAATCAAAAAAAGGAGATAGAAATATCATTATTTGCAGGTGATAGGATGGTCACAAAATCACATAAATCAAATGAAATAACCAAATGATTATTAGAAGTAATAACAGTTTCACTGAGGTCAAAGAACCAATGCAAAAAAGCCCAGGGAGTTCCCTACATTGGAGCAATAATCAGTTAGAAATATAACGAACAAAGACTGCATTCATACTATTAGCAAAAAAATACAAAATGCCACTGAATAATCTTAAGTATGTAGGACCAACATAAGGAAAATTGAAAAAAAACTTCACTGAAGAACATAAAAAACAACTTGAATGAGGATATATTACATTCCTAGATGAGAAGATTCTTAAAGATATCAAATCTCTCCAATTTAATTCCAATGACTTCTTTCTTTCTTTTGTGACCAGCAGCTTATTTTTCATCTTGCAAATGACCTACCATGTCCCAAGCTCTTGTTGAATTTTTCATGTATTGTGGAGAACGACTGAAGAGTTCCATCTTGACCTGTTGATATATACAGAAAATTTCTAATCAAGATTAAAACAAAAGATCATGTGAATCACAGATCTTATAAAATTAGATTCTATAAGAAACTTGAAGTTAAAGTTCGGGACACTTTAAAGAGAGAGCCAGATTGCAACTACTTCATTACAATATTTGAGTGTGTATGGAATCCCATTTAGTGTGAACAAAGGATAAAATGAAAATATGGTACTAATAATTTTCAGATTATTAGAATAGGCAATGGCCACATTTTCAGATCTGACTATTCTGCCTCTGCCAATAGAAGGACACACCAAGTATAGATTCTATCATCTATAGTGCTTCCTGAAGTAAACAGTAGTTTTACCCAAACTTCTAAGTCATCCAATGGGATATCTGAATCTAAAAGAATGTGTAAATACCAAATATAATACTGAGCACTCAGCTCTCAGTACTTGCTGATATAAACTAATAGTATGAAGCAGAAACTCACTTGCGCTTAGAATTTGTTGTCCATTTTGTCCATAATATCTGATACTGGTAAGAGGAGCACTATGTCCCATTCTGAATCTCAAAAGTCGGCCTTCACCTGTAGGACCATCAAATATCCATATCTGCCAAGAAGTAAAAAGGTCAGGTTCTTCCACAATGTGCTATCTGATCTGCAGGTAGTCAACTCACCTCCCACACAAATCAACTGGCATTGTACAGCGCTTGCTAGGCCACTGACCCTGGAGCTACAAGGGTGGGAGTGGGGGTAGGGGAAGAAATAAACTGTAACTCACACCTCACTGGAATTATGTCACCTGCTATGCTTTTTGTTTCATCTATACCAGTACCTCACCCCATATTCCTTTCACCTTCTAGGTTCAAGGCTAATACGTTAAAGTAGGTTTGTAACAACCCAAAGGATAGGTCAGGTGAGCCAGAAAGATGACAACAACAATAATCATAATACCCTGAGAGCGTTGTCAGCACCATTTGTGACAAGGAGTGGCTCTCTATGGAGAAATGTCAGTCCGGCAATTGCTGTAGAGTGTGCATTTCTAATTTGATTAATTAATTTTTTGTCTTCTAGATCCCAGAGTCCAATATGGCCACATGGGCTTCCAGCTGCCATTACTGGATGACCATCTGTTATTAAAATAAAATACATTAAGAAAAACACAGACCCCAAAAAACTAAGTAATTCTTCTTTCTACCCTTTTAATCGATAAATAGTTGGAAAAGACCAGACATCAATAATCTATTCAAGTTTTTTTGCCTTTTACTCCAGCATTTCATTCATTTCTATTATACTACAAGATGATAAAGAAAATTTCCATGACCTTTAAAGTAATGCATTTTAAATATTCTTAGCTCTTATCAATAAATAAGTTAAAAGTTACCTGTGCGAAATGAGATTGAAGTAATGGGTCCCCAGTCTTGACGAAACTTCATTAGTGTTTCCTCAAATTTAATGTTGTGAATGATAACCTGACCCGACATAAGACCAACAGCAACAACATCCACAGCTGGTGCCTGAAAATTAAATTACTCAAAACTTTTATTTTCTTAAATGAAATAGCTTTAATACTTCTGATGATATGCACCATTACTTATGTGTTATTAAAAGAAATAATGAAATGTCTTCCTAAAGGTGGCAAAAAAAACTCAACAAATATTACCATTCTGGCATACTTCAATTGTTACTCAGCATGGAAGTATTCAGCAATGACTTTTCCAAATTATTTCTCAGCTTCAGTTCTTCCAGTCAGCATTCCCTCCCCACCCCCAAAACATAGCCGACTTGGTAAGAAAACAGTCATAACAGAAAAGGAAGCTGATGTGTAAAATCACTACAGATCAGTGACTGAATGGAAACAGAACAAGGAGACAACTCCTAGAAAACATACAAAGGCTTGCCATATGCATGGCAACATGTAGCCAACTACAAAGGAAGTAAAGAATTGTTTACCTGAGGAAAATAGGAAAAACTTATAAAACACGCTAAAAGGCAAAAAGTTTTATAATTAGCCTGTTCCAGCTCTAACAGTCTATGGTTATAATGTTCTTACAGTTATAATGGTCTTACAAGAGGCTCCACTATGAGTTTCTCTATTTGAGCACAAATCAACATCCAATACCATCATAGAATGGAATCAAGCTAAACATTTTATTTATTTGCCATCAAGTGCCTACTTTCCATGAAATCCCATGTAGAAGCTGGAGATACTAGAACAAATATGATCCCTTGCCCTCCAGGGATCTAATCATCCGATACCTTTGGAGTCTTCTGGGTAGGCAAAAGAGGAGCAAGACTGATGGCAGTAAAAGAGGATGAGGAATGCACATAAATTGGGCAAGCATAGACAATGGATATTTTAAAATGTAAGGGTATATTAGCTATGTATGTGTCTAACAGACATGCAAGATTCTCTGCAGACAGACATTCATTCATTTATATACATCTTGCAGACTTGAGAACAAAAAGTAGTTATTTCTTGAAGAGACCACTGTCGAATCAAACATTAGGATTTTGGCCCCAATTATCTCAAACCACAAATCTCAACATCTTGATAAATTTCTCTTTATGACCTACAATCTCTCTTGGCATTGCTGAACTACTCATTTCCATACTACACAAGGCACTGGACTACATATGCTTGCAAAATGATCAGTAAACAAGGATCCACAGCAACCACAGGTTTAAAGCCTAATTCCAAGCACAAAGGATTCCACAAGTGTTTATAAGCAAAGGCATTATTGCCTGTTTTCGATTACATTTTCAAACACTTATTTCCTCAGTGTAACAGTTATGAAGATAAACAAAGCTGTGTATCATCTTTAGGTCTAAAAATATGATTGATTCCTGAAACTAACAGATCTTACTAACTTTGTTTCTTCTTTGGCTTAACAGAAAAATACTAACCTGCTGAAGAGCTGTTACTCCAACTTTCCATCCTGGGAATGTATATAGAAGTTTACTACAAGAAGAAAAAATAGTTGAAAGCTTTTTTTTGGAGGAAACAAAATCAACTACATATTAAAAAGTGAAATAATAATAGACGATATTTATTAAGCTCTTACTCTGCCACACACTATTCTAATAATTAAGCTCAGATCACGTGGTTAGTATTAACAATATTGCCCATACAAATGCTAGATCCCAAGCTAATTACTATGCTATGCCACCTCTTTAAGAAATTAAATTTTCAAGTAGAAAAAAAAATACATGAGTAAAAATCATTTTATATTATAAACTACAATTAAAAAAATCTTAAGATACAGGCAGATATCATTTTTCACTGCAACGTGTTTCTAGAAACATCATCACTAAAGGGAATACATTTGAACTACAATATTACTTGCGTATTATTTGACTGTTTCATGACAACAATGATGCTGCTCTCAATTTCAGAATTGAGTTGTGAATGATAAATATTAAATCCAAGGAGCAGAGATATCTGAAATCATTATATTATCACTAAAGTATTAAATCATGTATTAAATTCTGTAAATGGGCACAGATTAGTATAATCAATAATTATACAACAGATAAAGTACAGTACAGAATGTAAGCATCACATAAAGAACCTAAAGAAAATAACCTTAAAGGCAAAGACAGTATCTTAGTCATTATCCCTGAGCCTAGCACAGAGTAGGCAGTCAATGGTATTTGTTAAACTGAACTGAAACACTGATTTAAAACATTAAACCTTAAATAATCTCACTTTCCCTTTTGAATTTATAAGGGTTTTGGAAAGGACTATTTGGATGGTCAAATATTTTTGTTTCCTTTTTTTAATGCTACAGAAAGAAACCTGAGCTGCCACCACTTTCTCTCAATAGATGTTCAAATAATAGGTAGAAGTATGCAAAATCATTTACATAGCCCTCCAGCTATACCAATATTATAGTAGATAATTGTCGTATCTGTGACTGATGGAAGTACTTTTACCCTGAAAATAATTTCTAAATGCTAGCACTAAAATAAAACTGATTTGCTTTGGCTTTTTCTCACCTTTGTTTATTGAAAACTAGAGGCTGCCCAGTGACAATCTCATAATTATTATTTTCCAATGGATCTTGTATTACTTTATTAGAGCCTTCTCTACAGGTGTATGGGTTCTTTACAATTATTGGGCCATTAGCATATACTTTTCAATGAGCATTTATGAAGCTGCCTAATACATGTCAGGACCACATGCCTGCTTTCACGTATGTGATACCACCAGCACCAACTCCAAAAACAAGCACAAAATCATCCCTCAGTATCTGCCGGGGGTTGGTTCCAGGACATCCCCACCCCTCCCCACCCCTGTGTAGAAACCAAAATCTGTAGATGCTCAAATCCCTTACACAGATGGTGTAATATCTGCATATAACCTATGCACATCCTCCCATATATTAATACTTTAAATCATCTCCAGATTACTTATAAATACCTAATATAATGTAACTGTTATGTAAATAGTTGTTGTATTATTTTAAAATTTGTATTATTTTTTATTGTTGTATTGGTTTTATTTATTTATTTACTTTTTCTTGAATAATTTTGATCTGAGGTTGGTTGAATCCTCAGATGTGGAACCCACAGATACCGAGGGCCAGCTGTATTTATAGACAACCTTCCAAATAAATATATAAGGGCAGGGAAAATTGAGAGACTTAAGTATACATTAGGAAGTAGTAGATGAGGATAAGGTGAGAAATATGGTTTTTCTAAATAAAGTGCTTACTTGGATTTTACATTCCACAACTGCAGGCTTCCTTGTTCACTGCCCAGAAGTATTTTATTCAAGTAGGTACTTGGATGCAAAATTGCAGAAATTTTAAATACTGATTTATCAAAAGTCAATTGCAGGTATTCTTCTGCAAAAGTAAAAGTTATAATTATTTTTTATAAAATAGTTTAAAATCTTTCATATACCCATGTATTTATCACTTACAGTAAGTCTATCATATCAAAGATTTCAAATATCTGGAAAGCTCAAGAGGCCACTCAAAAAATGGAAAAAATAAGAGACAAACATTGGTGAAATTATCATAACAGTGCTTCTCCCACATTTCCACAGAAGCACCTCTAGTAGAGGAGAGGAAAAGAACTTACAGCCCTGTGGAGTAGGGGGTAGCATAGCCAGTAGTCACTTGCTGTAAAAGATTCTTTAAAATCTTAGGTTATAACTAAAATTCCTATGTTTGAATTTTGTTTTTCACTTCATAGTTCATCCATGATTAAAACAATTTTTCATTAAATTTTCCAATAAATTTGAGTATCAAAGAAGATACACTCATTTAATCTTTAGGTTCATGTACTACCTGGCACATTGCTGCACACTCACAGGAGTGTGTGTACCTCAGTTTAGAAAGCATAGATATAGGTGAAAATTACAGAAACTTTACTTTGAATGCTATTTTAAAAGATCCTTGCCTCTATTTGTAACCAGCAGTTTTACTTAAAGTCATTATAAACAGCTCCCTGAAGACACTGGTTCAATGTGCTGCTCTAACAGTAACAAAAAAGCCAGGCCATCACCGTCAAGAGCGAGCCTGGTGACTAAAAGAATCAAATCCTGTAACCTTCTAAAAGGCCTTTTAACATCCATCTACACAGGAAATACTTTTGGAATTCTGTTCTCTCTCCTTGAGCAAAGACAAAACAACGAAAGGGGTTACTAATTTGAACAAGAACTTGGAATAACTCCCAGGAAAGCAATCTTTAGGATATTTACTAAAAATAAACATATTGCATTGAACAATGCAATCAAGAGGTAATATAAGCTAGTAAAGTAAGAAGATCAAAGAACTTAAAAAGATTTAATTGATAATAAACCCAGTCTTTTACTGAGGAAAGCTGGGTATATTCCAGGATATTTCTCATGTTTGAAGATACATAGTCCCATAAACATAGCTCAGTGCCACCGTATAGGAATATCACAGTTAAAGGAAACTGACTCATCTCCTTAAGAAAAGGATGTATATTTTCCTCCAGACTACAGGATCTTCAAGTTCACTAACATAATCTCTTTTATTGAATGTTGAAAATACAAACCAAGAAGTACTCAGGTGTGAAATACATCAATATTTACTCCATTGAAAAAACAATATAACAAGTCATTGAACTCAGAGAGCTGCAATGGAGAATGTATTAGTTGAGATAAACACATTAAAGAGATCATAAGTAGTTAACTAGCTAAAATTGCTTATCTCTTTCTTACGTAGAATCTTTTCCTTATATATGTTAAATATTTTTTTACTGTTTACATTTGAAACCTCTGGTATAGAAGTTATGTTTACATAGACTTTTAATTTTAACTACACACATACTATCCCAGGATAAAGCAAATAAATTAGTTAATTCTTACCTTCTGAATATATGTGCCAAATAATGAGAATGCTGTCAGTATCGACAGAGATAACATGATCTCCAAAGGGTTGTAAAAGATGGATTTCTGCCTTATGACCCTTAAAGGTATGTACAATCTACAACAAAGTTTAAAAGAAATTAATATTATTACTAAGTAATCATGTTAATATTATTCATATTATCCAAAAAACATGCTAATCTTGAAGGTGCTTGTGTTAAGGAATGTAGCCCAATTTTGGATTATGTAAGGTTAAATGAACACAAAATAGCAAGGAACCAGGCATGTTCATCTGCTCCCTCAGTCAGTTCAACAAGTAAGTAAACCATGGACTAAGAAAACACAAATGAGACTTCTGAGGCTCAGCCTTCCAACTAAGGTTAGAGAGCAGGCATGCACATACACCTAGGTCCCTCATCCAATTCAACCAGCACAATTACATACAACCTAGAGAGATGGTATGTTCTAGAAGGCTGATCTCTACAGATTCCATCACCAACTGGCTTTCTGATAAGAAGGGAAAGGGGGATGTAGGACACTTCTTCCCCATACCTTTCTGCTCTGACATAGAGACCTGTGCCCTTACAGTAGCGGATCACCTCCACGACTATACACCCTTCTCCACGGTTTCAGTTCTCATCAGGGTACTACTACTTCTTTTCCTTAGCCCTTTGGCCCTTTGGTGGTAACAACTTCCCACAGTTGACAGTCTCTGATGCCTCCCCACCTCTACTTCATTCCCCTCTACTTCAACCCTGACCACATCTGTGCATATAATTCCTTTAGAAAGTCTCTTTATCTGAACTATATATATTTCCCAGGGAAAACTACAAAGGACAATACAAAAAACAGACAACATTTTCCCTGATTCTCTAAAAATCCAAACAAGTTCCATTAAAGAACTCCACAGGTAAATTACCTTCCTCTGCCACAGGCAGTGATGATGAAGGACTGTGGAAAGAAACCTCACGCCAAGTGCCCAAGTACAGTGATACTATCATTTGGCTTTCTAGGCACCCCCATTCCCCCTTTCCCTTTCATTCTAGACCCCTAGAGCAGGTCACCTCTCAAGTTAGTTGTCCCAGGATAAACTCAGAAAAGACCTGGTAGATTTATAGCAAAAAAGATCCTTCCTCAGCAATGGAGAAAAGACAGACCCTAGCTTTCTCTACATAGGGAAAAGCACCTGGTTTTTAGAAAAAGAGTTATGGGCTGAGTTGTACTTAATGAAGAAGCCAATCCGCATAAAGCAATGATGCAAATATGAATCTCCCAGGAAAGCATTTTCAAAATACACACAACTAAGTCCTATCTCACCAAATATACAAAAGAGAAAACTCCCAAGATGGGACCTGACTGGGCATAAAAATTTTAAAGAAGCTGCCCAAGTAATTCTAACATTCATCTCTGGTAAAGAAAACTGAAGTAAAGCACCAGTTTTAACTAAGCCTTTTCAGAATTTGATGAATTCTGAAAATTTCTCTTCCTCTATTATTCCTCGTCTTCCAGAAAACTGAATATACATTACAAAAAAAAAATACTGTAAATTTCCAGAGCATCCCAGATAAAGAATGGCAAAATTAAAGTTCCCTCCACTATCATGACAAACAACTACTGACTGCAGAAAACAAACAAGTTAAAATAGTTTAGTGACACAAACCTCTTTATTACGGGCAAATGCACAGAAAACATTCCCATAAGCAGCAAAGACTAGCCTGCCATCAGCAGCCATACAGCAGATGTCCTGTGGAACAGAATTACCTAGGAGAAAATATAAAAGAAATAAGGATTTTTTAGATCTTAAAAAAAAAGAGAAATCTCAAATACATATATATATAAAAATTTTTTTCATGGCTACAATTTTTACATATACATTTAAATAAAAATAAAAGTTGAGAATCAGAGTATAAAATTTTGACCTTAACATATCTAATAATAACCATCAAACTGAGAATATGAATCACCTGACCTTTCCTAAGAAAATAAATGTCTAGGATCTGCAGACATAAAAACATAATCCTAAAGAAATGAAAGAAGCTTTCTGAGGTTATTTGAAAAAAAATTGTCACTTAATACGCAAAACTCTCGCAGATGGTCATCTAGCCATTACGTGAACACCTTAAGGAATACGAAGTTCACTAACTCCAGGAAAATTTTAAAAATAAATCAAAACCTAAATCTCTAATTCTACCCTTTGGATCAACCCAAAAAACAACATATAATATTCTATATGCCCACACTTAAAACATTTAAAGAAAAATGGTTTCTACTCAGTCTGCTCCAAGGCAAATATGCTTATCACCTCTAGCCATGTCTCATAGGACATGATTTCTTGATTCCTCCCTCACTATCATGGTCACAATGCCCCTTTCTTTTTATTTCCTCTTTTGGGGGCAGGAGGGTTAATAGACAGGAGTGTCTTAAGTATTTTTCCTGCTGCATATTCCATAGTGGGATTGTTTCCATAATACTATTTTATAGACTTATCATTCACTTTTGTATTCAACTTAGGTTACAGTGCCTTTCCTCTGCCTTCTAATCTTTCTAAAAAAGTAAGTTTATCAGACATACACATTAGATTCCTTATAGGTCTCCTCTGTTTCTCTCACAAAGATCATATTTGATGGTGAAACTAGTACCTCTCAGCCCTGAAATGCCCTTTATTCTATTAAACGGTTTTTAAAAAAAAATAAATAAACCTTCCAATGGAAAAAAATACTAAAATGTGAGAAAAGGGAAAACTTTTCCTTACAGTAGAAGGAAAGATGGAAAAAGAATATCACTACAGGTTGAGTATCCCTTATACAAAATTCTTGGGACCAGAGTGTTTCAGATTTTGGAATAATCACACAACCAGCTGAACATCCCTAGTCCAAAAATCCAAAATTCAAAATGTTCCAATGAGCTTTTTCCTTGGAGTATCACGTCGACTCTCAAACAGTTTCAGATTTTGAAGCTTTTCAGATTTCAAATTTTTAGATTAGGGATAGTCAGCCTGGATTTGGCAACCATCATATCAATAACTGATTCAGGCAAATATCAATAAATACAAAAAGCAGCTGGTGAAAACTTTGAAGAATACTAGGATATTTACATAGTCTCAGTGCATATTACCATTACCACAAGATACTTATTAATTACAAAGGACAAAACAGTAACTTTAAAATGGAGCCTCCTGAGAGATGTCACCTTAACCAAATGATCAGTTATCACTGCCAGGGATAAGACTAACCAACAGTATGTGCCTCCTGATATAATTCACTGTGATTCCTGCCAAAGTGTATAATCTGAATCTAATCCTGAAATGTCCAAAAAAGCCTCAAACTGAAAGATAATCTAAACTAGCTGGTACTCTTAAAAAAATCAATGTCATGAAACTCAAGAAAGTAGGAAGAACTATTTCAGATTATAGAAGATAAAAGAAACATGACAACTGAAAGCAAAACATGATCCTGCCCTCGACTTTTTCTTTTTTTTTGGGGGAGGGGGGCTATGTAAGTTAATCAGACATATGTACCGGATTCCTTATGTTCTGTAAATCTCAAATTTGTGTCAAAACAAAAAAAAATTTTGAAAAATACTAAACATGCATAAATTCAAAATAAAGCCCACACTTACTTACTGCAACCAGACTAAGTTTCTGAACCTGTTTAAAGAAAGAAAAAAATGGTTAAACATATTTTCACTAATAAGAACAATTATAATTACCTAATACCTCAAGATTGAGACATAACCTAATGCATAAATTTGCTATGCTGTCCTTCCTAAAAAATACACTTACTGATCCTAATTTTCATTATTAGGAAAGCTTCTAAATTTTTGACTATTTTACCAGGAGTGGTGATGGAAGGGGTAGGCAAACATTTTCTGTAATGGGTCAAACAATACATATTTTAGGCTTTGCAGGCCATGGGGTCTCTGTTACAACTACTCAACTCTGCCACTGTAGCATGAAAGTAGCTACATACAATACATAAACAAATATGTATGATTGTATTCCAATAAACTTTTATCTATGGAAACTGAAATTTGATTTTCACATAATTTTCATGTTATGAAATATTATTTTTTTTATTTTTTCCCAACCATCTAAAAATGTCAAAACCATTCATAACTCCTGGGTCATACAAAAACAAACCATGGGCTAGACCAGCTTGCAGACTGTAATTTGCTGACCCCAATCTATGGTTACTGATCCAGCTGTGTGGCCCTGGGAAAGTTACTTAAACTCCCTGTGCCTCAAATTCCTCATATGTAAAATAGGGACTACAATAACCTACTACTTTATCCACTTTATGGGATCATTATGAGGATTCAATGAGTAAATTTGTGTAAAGCAGTTAGAATGGTGCCAGTCATACAGTAAACACTCAATCAGCTCAATAAGCGTTAGCTGCTACCACCACTACTTCACAACTTGTCTAGTTTCCCCTGTAGAAAAAGGTAATCTGTAGAAGTCTGACTGGGGACAGTAAATATAGCCACTGAATATAGCCGAGGAATATAGCACTTGTAGACCAAATTTGTGACTTGGATTCATTAGCGCCATTTTCTTTACTCCCAAGTTATTTTACGTTTCAGAAGTCATAGCCCAATGCATTGGTTGGCTTGAGCAGTGCACAGTCCTGGGGCAATAAGCATTACATGCCATGACATTATGATTAAATTTTTAAAGAACACATCACCATTGTTAGAACTAGAGGGGACCTTAAAAACCAACTTTATTATGATAATGTCAATGCACAGATCAATAAAGTGTTTAATTTTTATAAAATGTACAAATGTGTTACTTAACCACAGGGTTTCTTTGAAAGGAGAACATAGGGAAAAATATGTGTAAAACACAGTGCCAGGAAAGACACTGTGTCAAAGATTTCAAGAGCTCTTTAAGTGAGAAACGTAGAAAAGTTACATTTCATGGAGGAAATATTAACTGGCAAAAGTCAGCAGAGAAAGGTAACAATAAATACTCTCACACGATTAATGGTGTCATTCTAACCCACCCTTTCTCCATTAACAACCTTGGCTTCCAGAAACCCAATTGCTCTTCACCTCCACCCTGCCCTCACTTTCCTCTTCCACTAACTCAACTGCCTCCCAATTCCCAGTTCTTGCTAATAACCCATTTAATAATCACAACCCTACAAGGAAGACAACTCTACAGCATGTTTTCCAGAAAAAAAAAGTACTTAACACTGCCTATTATCATCCTCAAGGTTCCTGCTCTCATAAAGCTTACATTCTTTTGGAGAAGACAACAGAAACAAGTAAACACCAAAAGACTCTTTCAAAGACTGATGAGCTCTTAAAGGAGAAAAATCATCACCAGCAAGCAGAAGGGCCTTGACAAGTAACTTAATTTTTCTGAGATTTACTTTTCTAGTTTATATAAAAGTGCTACAGGATAATGACACCTACCTCGCAAAGAAACTGCTGCAAAGCTTAAAGTAAGTGACAATGTTGGTTGAAAATAGATGCTTAGAGAAAGTTCAGGGAAATTTGACTGCTATCAGATGTGAAGACTCCCTGAAATCATAATTTCACCCTTTCCAGTTCTAATCTATTTTAGTCTGAATTCCTAATCTAATTGGCAACTTGTGTTGCCAATTAAACAATAAAATGGCTTGCAAGTCTTTCTCTCTCATTAAGAATGCAAGGGAGTAGAAACTCGTCTTAGTCATGTTTACATATTCAAGGGAATGTCAATAAATATCTACTGAACAAATATATTGCTATAGAACTGAAATATTCTCCAGTAGCTTTCCCTTAGCCAGGCTGTCTCTGAAACTCGCCCCAGGTAGACGGCAAGGGCTAAATAACTCAGCACGTGGATGTGATGGAAATGGCGAAATAAAACAGGGAAAAGCTAAGGAAGAGAAGGGCAAAAAGGGAAGCCCTCTGTAGGTGGGAAAAGAGAGGGGCAATCCCCAGGACAGCGTTGGGGGCCGGCAGGGTGGTTCCCGGGAAGCGGGAGAAGGAAGCAGTCACTCACGTCATAGGTATGGAAACTCTTGCCCACGCAGGTGGTCACATAGAACCGGCGCTTAAGCGCGCTGAACCGCACCACGTGTGGAATGTCGTTGCTGAAAAGCCCCAAGGCCCGGAACCCAGCAAACAGCGCGCTGGACGTGCGGCTTTCGGAGCCCGGTCCCATCCCCGCCGCGGTCCCAGTTCCTCTTCGCTTGGGTCCTAAAGGAAACCACGCAGCCAACCCCTTCCGCGCGTCTCGTGGAACAATCCTTTGCCGGAGCTGGAGACTCAAGAGCGCTTCCGGTGCCCGCTGCCAATCGTGTCTCCGGAGACTGACCTCGGTGCAATAGACAAAGGGCTCCCTTCGGAGCTCGCAGAGGAGGTGCAACTTCAGTTCCGTAGGCCACAGTCTCCATCACGTTGGCTTGCGGTGCTATCCACCTCGATGCTGGAGGAAGCTAGTCACTCTTAGGCGGGACCGTAGGGGAGCAACAGGGAAGAGCCACGTCCAGGAAAGTGGAGGAGCGACCAACATCTTAACATAGATGGAAACATAGATTAAACGTGTGATTATTTAAAAGTGTATAAAAACATGAGGCTGTGGAGAAAATATGAACATTGACTGGATTATATGATGATATTAAGGAATTATGGTCAATTTTTTTTATATGTGATAGTAGTATTGTGATTATGTTTTTAAAGATCCTTATCATTTGGAGATACATACTGACAAATTTACAGATGAAATGATGTCTGGGAATTCGCTTCAAGATCATTGGGGATGGAGTGTGGGGTTTACATGAGACAAGATTGATAATAGTTGAAGCTGAGGAATGGACATGTTAGAGTTCATAGTACTATATTCATAATACTATACTTATGCTTTTGGTAGAGATTGAAATTTTTTATAATAAAAAGATTTTTTGTTTTTTTACTGAATTTGTTTATGTAAAATAGACTGGAATATTAACAGACTAGTAATTTTTTACCTCTGAGTTATAGAAATATAAACAAATTATTTTAATTACTAGATGCATTTTAAGAGCTTTCTAAATTGTATATAATGCAGATGTTGCTTTTATAATCAGAAATAAATACTTTTGGACATATTGGCAGTTTAGGGGAAAAGTTTAAAAAGTTTCCTAATCAGAAGTTTACAGTGTACAAAGCCAGCGACACCCATTATCTTAATATAATCCTCAAAATAAGGTTGTGAGGTATTTAGAGTAAAAATTATATTGCTGTTTTGTAAATGAAGAAACTGGTTCATTGGGGTTAAGTGATTGGTCAAAAGTTCTAAACTTATTTAGTGCCAAAATGCAGACCAGCACAAGGTTCAGAAACAGAGGAGAAGAAGGGGAGGCCACTAAAGGGCAACTGGAAGGTGGGAGAAATATGCATTCAGCAATCATGTTCTCAAGAACAAACACTGGGCCACATGATAGGTGTGGTTTCACATTAAATGAGGAACTTGAGGTTCCCAGAGGTTATCTTAATGTCACTTAAATAATGGTAGTTTAGCAGTTTGAATTTAGGCTTGCCTTACAGTTAGATCTATGTTCTTTGACCTACATCTGGACAGTGTGATAAAAGTTTAAAAATTAGAACTGTCATGGAAAATCTAGTAGTATGGTAGCAATAGATATGCATGTTACTGTTGTACTGTGATCTTTTGAAGAGAGAATGCTATGGGCTGATTTTGAGTTTTCCATTTTCACCAGTTGGCCAGAATTCATTTCTTCCCCACTTGCTTACCTGAGTTACTGACTATTCAGCTGCCAGAAAAGTGTGTGAACACGTGATAGGAGGAAGGTAACTATCTATTACCCTTTTAATTAGAGATGCCCCCAAGGACACTTGTATCAAGTTCGAATTTTAGAAGGGGTCTAAGATGCTGTGGTGGATGTAGTACATTATTGACAAATGATCATTTTCAATTCAGTTCAATGCATTGGGGTGTCACGATATTCAGGTAAATAAAATATATAGTTATATCATGTTGTCATTTTGAACTTTTTAAAAAAAAGGGTTAAATATGACTGTTTCTGAGTACTTTATATAATACAATTTCTTTTTTGTTACTGACTTTGTGTACTGTGATAGCCAGCCTTCAAGATGGCCCTTAGTTTTATGCTTGCCTCCTGATATTCATGCCTTTGTGTAGTCTACTCTGACATTGAATAGAGTTGACCTATGTAACCAGACTAGATCAGAAAAGACACTGAAGCTCTGACTTACTCCCTGTTGGGTCACTTGCTCTGAGGAAAGTCAACTGCTATGTCGTGAGGATATTCAAGCTGTCTTATGGAGTGGTTCACACAGCAAGGGCCTGAGGGCCTCTTCAGTTGGGATGCTTTTTCACACCAAACACTTAGTTGAGAATGGGACATTATTTTATTTTGCAGATGTGATGTTGAGTTCTGACTCATAGTACCAGCAAACATCATTACCTATTAATGCAAAAATATTCATATCTCCCAAATTTCACTTGCAATTTTCACTTACATTCATTCACTGGCAATTCATTGGTTATTAAATCAATTTAAACTGTAGGCTTAGAGAAACTTCAGGGAAAATATTAAGCATTGTTAGCTATATATTGTAATCTAAATAAAAATTTGTCTCTGTTGAAATAAGAATATTATATTTTTAAGACTCTTCTTACAATGACCACCTAAACAACCTTCTGTTTGTTTTTCTTTATGACAGTTTTGAAAGATATATTAAATAACAATATAATACCTAAAATTGGGGGTAGGGTATAGTCCCAAACTTGGAGGTAATTATAATTATCACTTAAAGTAATTAAATTAGAATTTGGAGTATCATAATTTTTCAATTCTAAATTGCTTATTTTTCTGTGTTTTAATTTATTGGCGCTTGTGATATATTGTGAAATTGATATACTTAGTGTAGATTTATATTGTGTGTTTAAGGTGACAGTTCTTTTCTTTTCTTTTTAAACTTACTTGAAAAGCTGTAAATGGATATTGAACCTTGCAAAGAATTGAGGAAAATTGATTGTGTCAAATGATAATTAACCAATCAAGTTTGGCACTTGCTATCTTGAATACTTAGAATGGCACACCCATTCTAACCTTTGACTTAATAAATAGTTTCAGTAAAATGCTTTGGTTCTCAGTTCAAAGATATTTTAGGAGAATTTCTCAGCAAAATATAAAGAAATGAGATGTGTTATTATTCTAGTTACCCTCTTCTTTGGAACAGGATGAAGCATGAATAAACATAGAGGAAGATATTAACAGACCAAAGATGCTTTTATGACAGTTATTGTGACTGTTTCAAACTCTGCAGTTAAAACATGATAAGAACAATAATAATAGACTTTATTTGGATCAAGAGCCAAATTCCAACTATTTACAATTTACTACAGACAGACTATATACCAAGACCATAGGTAAATCCAAATTAAAATTTAGGGAAGAAAATAGCAAAACCAATAAGATATTTTATATTCATCAAAGCCACAGTTTAAATTGAATATTTAATCTCCATAAACTTGTATGGGTTCAGTGATGGCACAAAAACAAATAAAAAGCCAATAGATATTCATGGATAAACTGATGAGCACAATAATGATGAAAAATTTTAGCATTTGATTTTCAATTTTAAATGAAGTAAACAAGAATTGGGGAAATTTGAATAAAAATATTGATTTAAGGTAGCTATCGTATACTATACACAAAATATGTATTTATTAAATGCCCTTGAACTTTCACAAAAGTGGATTAAATAAAAGGTGATAAGCAAAACTTAATACATTTCAAAAAGTTTTGGAAAATTGAAGTAAAAACACCTGCATAGGTTCCATGATCAAGGTGAGAGTTAGGGTGTTTTGAAGGAGGGATTTTTTAATGTCCTTTTCCAATATCTTCATCCTATGATGAGTATTGAGGCCCATACTAGTTGCCATGATTTTTATTTTTTCCATGTCTAATTATGTATTTAGCTAGATCTCTTGAACATTGAAAAGAACTTGATCACTCCATCATCTGTGTGGTAAATCTTCCAACTAGGTCACCCCAATGCATGGTCTGGGAGTATGGATGGCTGGATACAGTGCTCTACAAATATTGGTGGAGGGGGTTGGGGTTGGCAAGGAAATGCTGTTGGCAACTTTTGTCCAGAAGTATTCTTAATTATAAAAGAAAAAGGATAAACATTATACCATTTTATTTGTCACATAAAGTACTCACATTGATGCTCTGCCTCATTCCAGGACATTCTAAAGAAGATTTATAAAGATAAACACAATGTAACATGATAGCAAAAATTAAAGTGGGGTTAGGGAAAGAAAAAATAAGATGTCAAAGGAGTAAAATGGAGACAGGGTTGAGATTAAAAGAGTATATAGCTCCCTTCTTGCTGAAAGCAAAGATAGGAAACATCAATTGAACACTGAATTTTGAGAGCAGCCTTTCTTTCATATGAATTATTTTATCTAAGTTGCCTATCTTTCTAAAAAGTAAACTTGAATATGGAGTTAAATCTACAAGTTTCAGTCTGTCTGGAAATTTCCTGATCTTAAACAGAGTGTCTCAGGAAAAACAGGAGAGAAAATCACCCAAAACAGTGTCCCAACAACACACAGCTCTCTGAGTTATGGAAGGCTTGGCTACTTCAGAACACTTCTCTTCAAAGAATGATTAATATATTTCCATATATTCTTTGGAATATATTAAAAAATCCTGAGTCAACTCCATTCTAGTCTATCAATTTCTACTCCTTCTCTTCCATTTTCAGAAATGTGCATCTGTGTAAAAACTGATTACTTTTGCTCAATGAAATGTGTACATTAAAGGCATAAAATTGCCACAGTTTTATTGTCTTTTGTTTTACTTTATAAATTTTAATAGTCTTGCTTTTGTTAAATCTTTTTTCTGAATTGTGAAGATGGGTGATGCAGCATTATAATTATTTAAATAGCTTTTTACTTTGGTCTGGAATATATAATTGATGATTTCAGTTCTCTGAGGTGAATTAGTATGTGGATGTAGGAAGCAATTAGAAACAAACTTAAAAGAGTCCCCGGAGCTTTAGTCATTTTCAGTAGGAAAGAGAATACATAAGAGATGCAAAAATCTACATTATGCTTGCATTTGCAGACACTTCCATTAACAGGAATAGAGACAACTGTGTCATGTTGTGATTCTTACCAGCCATCTTATGAATGTAGGGCATATGCAGGGAATGTCCTGTTAAGTAAAGATCCTCACATTAGGATCCAGACTTCTCAGAGGGCAAAGGATTAGGTAAAGGAATGATCTTCCTTGAAGGCAACTGCCAGCCTCAGAACAAAGTACATAAATTGATAGTGGGCTGCATAGCAGACTGTACTTGTGTAGTATGCCACACCAGCACATCAGCATGGCCCAAGTGTGTGCCAGAGGTGATGATATATATGGTGGTGATTATGAGGTCAGCCAGGGAGAACTCTATGGACTGGCTTTGCCTCATCCCCTGCCAAATGGGAGATCCTCAGAAACACAGATGTGGTTATAAGAAGATGGGCATCTGAATCAAATGACAAAGGCAGTGTAGTGTAGTGTAATGGAAAGAAAATTGTACCAAACTAGATGTTGTGCTTTATCTACCATTTGACCTAGGACATATCGCTTAACTTGTCTAGGCCAGAGTTTTCTCTGTAACTGGTGATTACGGCTTGGCTCTCTACAGAAGACAACTGGTATCCTTGGAGCAGGATTTTATCATTATGATTAAAAAAAAAACCCTGAGTGGACTAGCTCAATAATGTAGTTGAAAGGCCAGTGTTCTTGACTGCTCTGGACAACTGTTTTTGTCCTTACAATGGGACATTTCAAAAGAGACAGAGGGGAGTACTCATAAACTCCCTGGGGAGTAGAACTGATTACTTGGGGGGAGGGAACAGATTACTTGGGCAACTTGGATGGGTACAGATACTTCCTGGAAAAAAAAAAGATAAATATTAAATGTTATTTGGACCCTTGGATTATGTTAGTACTCCTTGAGATGCGTTGTCAAAAGCAGACAGTAAGGGCTCAAAAGAGGAGCTCATCCTAGTGGAAAGGGGTGTCTGGGCAGTTGATTAGAGCTAAGTGCTTTGAACTGCTGAAGAAGACTGATTCTGGTACAGTGAGTGTTGGAAGCTCCACCCCTCGGGTAGCTGCCAGCTGCCCTACCAAGATGTAGGTTTGGGAACGATCTCTGAGTGTGTGAACATGAACTAAAACAGCAGTGACCTCACCAAGACTGAAGTTCAACATATAAAATAAGCTCTTAGTGTTTTATTTCCACATACCTTTTATTTATGAAAACTTTTTTGGCATCCTAATAAGGTTTGGATTCAGTGACAAATGTGGCTGTATTTGTACTTGACAGTGATGAAGAGGGTCTTACCAATTATATCTAATAAACAGAGATATGAGTAGATAATCTCTCAGGTTTCTTCCAGTTCTAAAATGTTATTATTTTATTATGAAATGAGAGTAATTTGTTAGCCAATTTGAACATCTGACCAGTATATTCTTGAACAATAAAATATTGATTTATTTTATAATACTTGGCACAAAAAAGAGTCTTGAACATGTGGGATAGTCAGGTAATTAAGGAGCAGATGCTAACAGAGTGATAGCTTATTTGGTCCTTGACATGTTCTACTTACTTGTACTTTCATTTTTACCCTGATTTCTAATAGCAGTGCACATTTCTAGCCCTGTTTGAGGTATGACTTGAAAATAAACAAGATTCTAATTATTTGTAAGTAAGTATTTATTCAAATTCAACAAGAGAGAAGAGAAGAAAAGCATCTCATTATACTATTAAACTAATTTATTAGGTTTATTTTATTTTAATATTTTAGCGGGTAAGCCCCATGAAGATAGAGATTGTTTTCTTAATACATAACAAGTACCCAGAACAGTACTTAGAGGAAAAGAGGCACACAATAGAATACTTGTTTAACAAAAAAGCCACATTTAAGTAATAAAACACTACAAATGTGGAATGCTCTTTTTTATATCAGCCATGTTCCCTCCCAGAGTAATCAGTTGTTTACTGTAGCATTCTCAATATTTATGCTCCCTCCTGTAAGAAGATTTATATCCCTGTCCTTTACCCAAGACTTGTAGTAAATCCTTCATGGTGGTGCAGGAGTAGGAAGCATTTGACTTGCTTTGGTCAGTGCACATGAGCAAACATCACGTTCACCATGTCCCAGGAAAAGCTTGAAGAGTCATTGCATGTTTCTGCCATATCTCTTGCTCTTTTCCTCTACCACAAGAGAAAAGCATATCTCAGATAGGGGCCACTTTTGCAATCTGGGTCCTGGAATGAGAAGGTCTGTGGACAAGCCCTGGAGCTGACTTGCAGGTGCCAATTTTTAACATGAGTGAGAATTAACTGCTGTCGTTGCAAGCCAATGGGACCTGGTACTTGTTTGTCATCCCATCATAATCTAGCAAAAGCCCATGTGAATTCTGGAGAAAGGTGTGAAAGTCAGTGCATAAAATGTATTTTAAAAACCTAGTTTTTTTAAAATGGAAGTATTAAAGCTGCATTATAGAAAGTGAGTACTGGGTGACAAGGTTCACAAGTGATAAATGTCCTCTGGTATGATTTTAAGATTTCCAAATTATTCATGTGCTCAGCTGTGTGCCCAGGAATGATACAGAATAAAGGCTCAGTGACTATTTGATGCTTGAATAAATGCAAGTTTAATTTTATTTTGCATTTTTTGGGGGAGGAGGAAAGGTTGTTGGAAAAGAAGCCTGTGGGGAATAGTGACAGACTGCAACAACACTGATTAATTTTGGCATATGATAATTTTCCTTTTGCATACCTACAGAAGTAATGAGGGGAGAAAACAGGTGGCAGACATCAGACAGTTTATCTGATAGTTGCTGCTGCTAATTCAGTTTCTGACCCATGATGGCCTTTAAGGAAGTGTTTATTCTTGGAAAACAGGTATTTGACTTTTAATTTCATTTTAATTAATCATTAATTTACTCAGCATACTTATTAAGAATCCACTATGTGTTAGATATTGTACCAGGATAAGAAATGGGCTGCGCTCATAAGGTATCACCAAGTCGTCCTCAAACTCCACATCCAATTGTCTATTTACTCCAAATTATTCCACAAATTCTTATATCCAAGATGTCTGCTTCCAACATAATCTAAATTCATCCTTAATACAACTTGAAATCCCCTGCCATCCCCTTCCCATAAGAAGAATAGCTAGTAGAAGGGAGAGAAGATGGGGAGGGTGCAGGGGCATAAAAATAGTGCATCCTGTCTTCTTTTGAAAACTTTCTGTTCATGTCCTTTGCCCACTTTTTAATGGGGTTGTTTGATTTTTTTCTTGTTGATTTTCCTAAGTTCTACATAAATTCTTGTTATCAGCCCTTTATCAGATGTGTAGCATGCAAATATTTTCTCCCATTCTGTATGTTGTCTGTTCCCTCCAGTGACAGTTTCTTGGCTGTGCAGAAGCTTTTAAATTTGATCAGGTCCCATTTATTTATTTTTGTTGCTGCTGTGATTGCTTTGGGAGTCTTCTTCATAAATTCTTTGCCTAGGCCAATGTCTATAAGAGTTTTTCCAACGTTTTATTCTAGAATTCTTATGGTTTAATGTCTTAGGTTTAAGTCTGTTACACATCGTGAGTTGATTTTTGTGAAAGATGAGAGGTGTGGATCTAGTTTCAGTCTTCTACATGTGGCTATCCAGTTTTCCCAGCACCATTTATTGAATAGGGATTCCTTTCCCCAGTGTATGTTTTTGTCTACTTTGTCAAAGATCAGATGACAGTATGAGGATGGTTTTATGTCTGGGTTCTCAGTCCTGTTCCATTGGTCTGTGTCTCTGTTCTTGTGCCAGTACCATCCTATTTTGGTTACTATAGCCTTGTAGTATAGTTTGACGTCTGGTAGATGGATGCCTCCCAATTTGTTCTTTTTGCTTAAGATTGCTTTGGCTAGACGGGGTCGTCTCTGGTTCCACAAGAAGCGTAGAATTACTTTTTCTAGATCAGCAAAAAATGAAGTTGGTATTTTGATAGGGACTGCATTAATTCTGTAAATCACTTTAGGTAGTATAGACATTTTAACAATGTTGATTCTACCTATCTGAGAACATGGTAGGGTTTTCCATCTGTTTACATCCTCTGCAATTTCTTTTTTCAGTGTTTCATAGTTCTCTCTATATAGGGGATGGGAAAACTCTCACCTAATGCGTGCAGGGCACACAGTTTGGGGGATGTCCACAATTGTAGCTCTGACTTGGGCAGTGCATAGGCAATATATATAACCAAAGTGTTGTACCCCCATAATATTCTGAAATAAAAAAATATAGTGCTTCCATGAGCATGGTCTTGAACAGTAGCGTCTCAGCTATAATTGCCAAGGCCACAATCTGTCAACATTAGAGTTGTTTATAGGAGGTGTCTTAGTCTGTTTGTGCTGCTATAACAAAATACCTGAGACTGGGAAATTTATAAACAACAGAAATTCATTTCTTACAGTTCTGAAGGCTGGGAAGTCCAAGATCAATGTGCCAGAAGGCTTGGTGTCTGGTGAAGGCCTGTTTCTCATACATGGCAGTAAGTGTCCTTACATGGCAGAAGAGGGGAAGAGCAAAAGGGCCCAGGCTAGTTCCCTCCAGCCCTTTTATAAGGCACTAATCCATTCATGAGGGTGGAGCCCTCAGGACTTAATCACTTCCCCAAATAACAACACAATGGAGACTTAAGTTCTATCATGAATTTTGGAGGGGATAAACATCCAAGCCATACAGGAAAAATGTGAAATATGCCAAAGAATGATATTTTCTTTACATGCTTACATTCCTTGTACTTCCGCCATCCCAGGTCACAGTTTCAGGCTTGTTCCCCATGATATTAGAGCCTGCCTTCATCTTGCTCATCCCCATTCCCACTTCAAATCATTCCTTAAATTGAGCTTAATTTACTTTTTCTTGGCATTCAGATAAATTGCAGCATTCCATAGTAAGAAACAATAATCACACACACAGGAAAAACAAAAACAAAACAAAAACAAAATCTTTACTTAACTAGCTCACAGAATGGGAAATCAAGAGGTAGGGTGAGTTCAAGGTTGATTGATCCACTTGTTTGATTATATAATTAAAACCACAGGTTCTTTGCATCCTATTTTTCTGCCATTCATAGCTTCACCTCAATGCTGGTCTTCAGATAATTGCCAGTTGTAATTACCACTGCATGCTTCTTTGTTCACAGGCTATAAGAGGGCAAATCTATCATCCTGTTGCCCTTTTTAAAAGTGAAGAAACATTTTTTCAGAGTTTACAAAAAAGAAACTTATACTTATCATTCATCACCAAAAGTGGCCCTATGCTTATCCTGAATGATACCTGCATCAAAGGAATTCCAAAAGATATTCTCAAAGTTACAGCTAGAACAAAAACATTTGAAAAAGTTGATACTTTTGAATAATGAAAAGGAAGGAACACTAAAAAACCCAGATTAGTTTAATGTTATTCTCTGAAATAATTCTCAGAGAGTTGGTTTGTAAGGTATAGAAAGGAATACAATGGAGATATTTTAAAATTCCATTTATTAATATTTTTGGATAAATTCATTTGATTTGTAGGTTTGGGGGATGATATAGGCTTAGTATTTTTGACTTCAGTAAAACATTTGATAAATTTTCCCCCGACCTTTATTTTGATGTGGATAGAATGAGGAAATGGCGATTAGATTCTGCAAAGTTAAAGGAACCTCTTTTTTGAACAAAGCACATGGAAAAATGACTTTATTAGCCTATAGAGTTGCCTCCTTTGAAGGTGAACAGAGCTTGGTCCTGCCTTGATGGGTGTTTTTTCAATAACTTGAATTGAGCCGTAGGAAGTCTATGAGGGAGAATTACATAATAAATAACAGACTCAAGATTCAAAATTTCAAGATCTCAACATGCTGGAATGACAGGACAAAAATCAATAAGAAATGATTAACAGGAATAAATATAAAGACCTGTTTTTAGGTTAAAATTATACAAATAATGTAGAACTATGAAGACAGAAAATATAACAATGCAATGATGCACCAAAAGCAAATATGTTTCAATTTGGATTCCCCCCCAAACCTCTCCCTCAACCCCACACACAATAAAGTAATGTCCTGTGTACAAGAGACATCTGAAACAAAGGGATCCAGAAAGAGTAAAATAGTGGGTGTATATTGTTACTTTGCAAGTGAAATGTGGACATTTTATAATGGCAACGGGTACAATTTTCAATAAAGAGTGCTCATGATTTTTTAGACATTAGATAAAAATAGATAAGAAGTCAATAAGAAAGCAAACCTTTAGGGATGCAGGGAAATAAACTATAATGGCAGTAGACTTTCACCTAGCTTTCGCCACCTCTGACTGTAGGAGACATAACTAAGGATATAGATTATGTGAACAGCATAATTAACAAGGTAGTGCCAATAGGTATACATCCAACTTTATATAAAATCAAAATTTGCAGCTTTTTTTCCATTGGCCATGAAGTATTGATGAAATTGACCATATACCAGTTCACCAAGAAAACCTCAATACATTTCAAAAAAATAGAAATGTATAATACATATTTTTACATTTGGAAAAGTTCTTACTAGATTAATATAATGAATCTTCTTGCACATTACTTTTACTTGACAGTATAAGTAATTTAAATGATTATTTTTATATTAAAACATGTATGGGATACATAGAATAAAACATATAAATTACACAAATTTTTAAAGGTAAAGAAAATTTTAATGTGATGACGTTGAGCTGTCTCCTTTCTCCCTAATCCTTTATTCCTCCCTGCTCTTAGGGGTATTGGGCCCAAAACTTTGAGAAAAATTATGAGAGTATTGCTTTTCACAGTTTAGTGAAATTCAGTCAGTGAATCTCTACTAAGATAGAGTTAATAGACTTAAAGTGTTGTCCCCCTTTCTGACTTTTGCACAGGAAATTAATGAATACTAGCCTATTCTAGACCCAGAGGAATTTCTCTTATAATGGCATTTAAGGCCCTGGGCCAGGTTTTTAGAGGAAGATTTTTGTAAAGCAGGCATGCCCTGATTTTCCTCAGGGCAAAAGAAAGTGCCTAGTCAGCTACACTCTGAGCTTCTCTGGGTAAAGGCTGTGTTTTATTTGCTTTTGTATCCCTAGTACTTGGCTGAAGGCTTAGCCCATAGTAGGTGTTCTTTAAATGCTTATTGGATACATAACATAAATTTCTTCTTTCCTGTTGGCAAGTAACATGGACTTATGGACATTGCACTGTTCCTGTTCTATCATGGCTCAGCCCCAACCAACCTTCAGGGCACTGGTTGGGGGAACATTTTCACTCCTAGAGAAAAAATATTCTCATGTGCTCTATTTTGGCCTGGGCCGTACAGCTAGGCCAAACAGCTAGGCCGTACAGCTAGGGTTGTCCTTCCCACTGGTGTTCAGAGGATTCTGAGTGGAAGGTGAGTGGGAGGGTGCCTGTGGCTCTAGCTTGCAGCAGGAATTCAAGAATGGATTTGACATCCCCTGTTCATCCTCTTTTGTTTCTTCTAGGTATGATAAAAGTTCAACAGGGGAAAGAATGACATCATTTAAGAAAAGGATGATTGGAATGCATCCCAAAGCTACCTATTTCCAAGTATTCTCTCCTACAGGCAGGGCCAATAAGTACAATGCAAGGAGGGAATGATCAACAGGCTCAAAGGACGAGCAGAGGTAAAAACCTGAAGAAAAGTGATGTCCCTTAGAAAATTATGTGGGAAAATTGTCTACTAAGTTTAAAAGACCATTCATAAGAAACTAATTTAAGAATTATTTTATTAAGAAATATATAGTGTCAATTATGAAGGAACATGTACATTTTCAAAAGTGCTCACGAAATAAATTAAAAATACATTCTATAAATTTAAAAAATATATACTGTAGCTATAACAAAGGCACTTCTTCAGGATCTGCTTGCATATACCACTCTTGTCTGTTAGATAATATTCAAATCTTGGCTTAAAATACTTTCACAATGTCTTGCTTGAAAATTATTTCAAATTGCTTCATTATATTTATAACATTTGTGTACACTCTTTTGCTTTGGCTTTCTTCTTTTGTAAGTTTTTAGTATGACAACACAAGAAGTATCATTACATGTAGAAGTGCTATCACTGAGTTCAACATTTTTCCTTCTTCAAGGGAAAAAGTTCTCATTCTACTATGCTTTTAGATTTTTCCCTGGAGGAAGGCTTATACAGTTCCAGCTGAGAATTACCACCATCAGCCAGTCATCAATGTTATAGAAGTTTCCCCAACATTTGAGGGGTAGTACTTCTCCTGCATTATAAACTTACATTAAAAAATGAAAGCTCGCAAAAATAAGAAGCCCTTCTGTAGTTAAAAAATAACTATTGGTGGTGTTTTAAATGTCACAGTTAGAGTTAATGTTCCATCTACTTAATAAAGATGATTTATTTTCATGCTGAGAGATATGACCGTAATAAAGATAGTTTATTTTGTTTCTGAAAAGTTCGACAGAAACGACGCCACAATCCTAATAATTGTGAGACTTGTTCCAGGCATTTATTTGTTGTGACTTCTCTTTTCTTTCTATTCTTCACTGCCTGGGTATTATTTATCTGTGGAATAGGAGAATCAATAGTCAAAATTAATTTTCACTATCTTTAACAACTGTTCAGTGCAGGTTATGTTGCCTTCTGTATGCAAATCCATCTCTCAGTGTGTCCCCAAAGCACCTGCTTACTCTATGCTAGTATGTGCTTTTTCCAGAGGAATGTCCTCCTTCTCTCTACCCACCTCCTCTTGCCCCAAGGCCAAACACCACCTCCCTTCACAAAGCCTCTGCTAATTGCTCAGACCTTTTCTTTCAGTAGCTCTTCAGAGTGTGTGTCATTTAACTTGGCTCTCACTTACATGTTGTTCTTAATATTGCATCATGGGTATTCCCCACAGTGCTGAGCACAGTGTCTTATACATAGGAAACACTGCATATTTATTGAATGATTAAATAAATGAATAAATTGCTGATTTCATGATCTCTCTGACAAGATCATAAGTTCCTCATGGACAGGACCTATCTTACACCTCTTTATAGACACAATTCAGTAAACCTGGTCTATTATTTGAATCCAAAGTGCTCCTGCTTCCTACCCCTTCACCTAGATGTCCCACAGACGCCTGAGGGTATATTCTAAAAAGGATTCTGGTGTATTCTTTTACCTGAATTACCTTTGAGTACTGACAGACTGGGCCTCCTAGACACACAGTATTCAGATTGACAAAGTCACTAGGTTACTAAGCAAAAATCTTACAGTCTAAAATCTGTTAAATCATAATTATTATAGGGCTTAGACTTCTCTTTTGGGCTTGAGAGGAGACTGAAATAAATTTCTCCAGATTCCCTTTTTCTCACATGCTGTCCAAGAACTTGATTTAGCCTATCCTCTGTGCTCTTCTTATATGAATGAATTTTATCCTGACCATCTGTAAGTTTTCCAGGGTCCCCTTGGTAAGAAGGCATAGAGCCAAACAGGTTTCTCATTGGCTACCTGGTATTGAGTTTCTAACTCAAGCTCAACCCAGATCAGCCCTATGGCTTCAGCCTCCAACCCAAAGTGACAGTCTTGGCCACCCAGACACTCAGATTGCAGACTGATAAAGTCTGCCTGATTAATAAGCAGCAATCATACATATGTGCACTTGTTTCTTTGTCTGTTAAACTTGTCATCATGAAGATAAATTCTCTGCTTCACTTGCCAATCAAATAAATATTTATTAAGCACTGGTTATGTGCCAGCCACTGTTCCAACTGCTTTTACATGTATTGACTCATTTAATTCTCATAAACACCTATATAAGACATACTAATATAGTACTTATTTAGCTCATGAGGCCAAGGCACACAAAAGTAAGTAATTTACCCAAGTTTTCACAGTTAGAAATTATAGGCTAGGATATAAAGTCAGGCAGGCTGTCTCTAGAGTTCCTACTCCTAACTGTCTACTACACTATCTCCATATTTAAAGTTACACATTCATTCAAATGCATATAACTTCATGTGCAAAAAGCTGTTATATAAAGAGACAGCAATAGCTCCCGTACACGCAATTAAACAAACATAAGGTAGAGAGACTTTATGTATAATGTAACATTTTAGGAAAGAAGCATACAATTATTAAGTGATAAGCCCAAGCAGTGTCGTTTTAGACTTTGGAATGGACAAGAACCTCTTAAGGAGCCTCATACCCTGAGATTTTGCTTTTGAAGGTCTGGGTTGGGACCCTCCCAATTGGCATTTTTGAACAGTTATCTTCCCATACTCCAGCAGTCAGGACATTCTGATGGAGAAGGCTCACTGATCCTACCCTGAAACACTGACCTAAGGTTTTGAACCATAATTCAGCCAAAACAGAATCAGAATCCTAGAAATAGGTGAGTTTGAGTCCAGGTGTTAATAGAATCCTAGAAATTGACAACCTACAATTTTTACCTGGCTGCTTTGCTCTTCAGAAGATAAAACTTGAATAAAAATCAGAGAAAAGACTTCTGCACCAAATCCCCCGTTTAATTCAAAATCAGCTTCAAGGTATTGCCAAGCGAGCGTCCCAGGCGTCGGGCTTACCTGAATTCCCGAATAGCCCGGGCACTGGACAGTGAGGGTAGCATTAGTTCTCAGGGCAAACACTTCCTTGGCGAGTGACGAGCAGCCGTGGGTGGGACTGAAGGTTACACGCTCTATTTTAGTGAGGCAATCTGACTGCTCATAGACGGCAAAATTTACGAGAAAAGGAGAAAAGGTCAGAAAGAAAAATAAAAGAGAGCGTTGTTATGGACTGAGTGAAAAGGGCAGCGAGGGAGGTCGGGGAGGAGCAGGACACACGACGACGACGTCTGCAGCAAGAGCGAGGAGGTCACGGTCGAGGCGAGGGAGAAATAACCCACCCGGGAGAAGGCGGGGCGCTGCGAGAGTAGCAGAGCGCGCTGGACGCCAAAGGACGGTCACCACGCTCGCTCCGCCCAAGCCTCCCCGCCCAGGAGGCTGCTTAAAAGCCCGCGCCCAGCGCAGAGGCGCCGGACCCCGACAGGCGGTGCCCCTGACGTCGTTCCCTCGTCCCAATTCCCGATTTGCCTTTCCACCGGGTGAACGGGGGAAGCCTCTCCCAGAATCCCGCTCGGTCCGGAGAGAGACTTCCTCCCCCTAAATTGGAACAAAAGTGGCGTCCCAAGCTGGGTGCAGCCCCGCGCTGGCAGCCCACATGTTCCCCTACCCTGCCGGCGTCACCCCAGAACCCAGCCACTTGCCCGGGGTTCTACACACCGTGGGCTACCCCTTCCCCGGAGTGCCTGCGGTCTGGAGAAAGCCAGCAGCGCTGACCACTCTACTTACCTTGTTGTTACAGGAGACAATGCTGTTGAACTGGGTACTTTTGGCCTGAAAGAAAGAAAGAGGGAAAAAAAAAAAACGGCAAGAAGGATAAAGACTCTTAAGTCCAAGGGGAAGGTCACTCCCCCGCCCTTGCTCCCAGGCTTTAAAGGTGCTCTGAAAGCAGTTTCTAGTTAGGTACCTGTTTCCTATGTCATTGACAAGGCAGTGAAATATTTAGTCTTCATATGGTGCTGGCTAGTGTTTGAAACTGGACATCAGAGTATCTCAGAAGGAGCCCTCCCTTCCTCCCTCCCTCAAGCAGGGACACTTGCACACAGCACTAGACATGTGAGCAATAATGCCATTCTTTGGGTGCCCACATGTGCCCTGTAGCCATTCATGCATGCAAACTCTATCTAGAAATTAGCATAATCAGGATAATGATTTCTATTCTGTATTAAGAAATCCAAAGTACACCACATCCTGTAATAGCAACCTGAAACATCTAGAACACTAGGAAGACCTGAAGCACAGTTTTACTCCTGAGCTGTCCTCACTCCTTATGGCTTAGCTCACAAGAATTCCTCTCTCTTGTTCTTTCTTTCTCAAGCCCTCATCCCCACTGTCTTTTTACTGCATAGTCAGAGCAGCAGTTTAGCAGAAGGTAGACACCCTTGATGCATAATGTGCTACCTATCAATACCTGCTCCTCATCAGCATCTGCACACTTAGAATGTGCCAATTTCTAGATAGTCATTTTAGATGCCAATATATTTGAATATCACTTGTAAAATTTTTTGACAAAATGCTGGGCCATGATTTTTTCCAAATTATTTTTCTTTCCTAGAAAGTTAAATTGTAGTTTAAGTGAGTGTATGCCTACTCTTCTGGTGAGAATACATTTGTTTAAAAAAATGTTTCTTCACTTACCCCATTCATATATTCCTCCAGGTCCTTATAAATAGTTTTCTCATATTTCTGTCTAATCTTCTCAAAGTCACAGTTAGTGAAATTGTAAGTTAGCACCAGCCCTACCAGTTGCAAGATGAAGATCTTCCTGAAAAAAACTGACAGAACATATAGTAAGGCATCAGGGAATGTATTTGGAAACCCAATTCCACCCCACTTTCACACTAAACTCTTCCCACCAAGACTGAATTGTGTCTAGATCTGCAAGGCCTGCCTTAGGGCCAGTGCTCAGGCACCAGTCTTGGCCTCTCATTGCCAGTACACAGGAGGCCCATATTCACCATATTCACCCATGCTGTTGCCTTAAGTTGGAGTCTCCCTGATGCTCCAGAGCTTTCTGGCTCCACATATATAACACCTAAACGCCTACGGGCTCTTTTCTCCTAGGCCAATGATTTTCTTCCATGTCATTCTCTTCCTTTATAGAATTCTGAATTGATGATGTGAAAGAAAAAATTTAGGACTAGCCAAATCTACAGAATTTTAACATTAGTAAAATCATCAAGAATTTCCCTCACCTTCCTTCTTTTTTCTTTGCCCTAAACTCTTGATATGTGCTTGAATGCGCTTTAGGAAATGGATACCGGCTTCTTTCTGCTACAGGGTGGTTTCCACCACCAACCCTTTCTCCTTGGGAGAAACACCTTATGAAACCTGCAGTCCTCTAAGGACTTGGTACCTCTGCCTGTGCATACTGAACACCTCTGAGCATTTCCTCTGGCCACTTTCGGCTAGTGCTTTACATCCTCCTTGGCTACTGAGAAACCCATGTGCTTACTTACGGGATGATTTGGAGGTTGGGTGAAGCTTCAGCCTTGGACAGTGCTTCCACGTGAAAGCATTAAATGTGCAATCGTGAGCAGATCCTTAGGGGCAGGAACGATAAGAGCTTGAAATAAATGGGGAAAGTTCTGATGGACCTCGTCCTCAAAAACCCTACTTTCCAATTCTCCCATATCAATTTCAAGAAAAGCGTCTACTCTTGGTGAGCGGGGGCGCCTTAGGGGCAGAGATCTCTAGCACGTTCTAGTACGTGTCAAGAACTTTTAAAACCACAAAGGCCAGCGCCCTGTGGCTGTACAACCCCATTGTTAAGGCCAGCGTACGACTGAGGAGGCGACAGGTGAAGCCGGGCCGAACCGCAGGGTTTGGCGCGCAGCGGTGAGCGCGCGGGGAACATGCTGTCCGGAGCGCAGCGGTCGCTGAGGCTGCGCACTCTTCGGTGCGCCCTGCCTCGCACGCGCTTAGCCCCGAGCAGGAGCAGCGCAGCTTGGACAACTCCGGTCACTTTGGGTCTGAACCTGGGCACTGGTTTTAGGGACCCGAGAAGTGGCAAACTGGTGGGCTCGGATTTGCACTCGTAAACGCCTGTTAATTCAGAAAAAGGAGTTTAAGCGCAGCCCAGTGAGTCAGGGAGAACTCCCAAGAGCGTGTCTAGCAGCCTTCCCAGCTCGAGCAGCGCCAATAGAGGGCTGAAAAGAGGGAAGGCCGACACCGACCCGGCTGCTGTGATGAACCCCACTCCGCCCGAGCTTGGGCCACGCCGCCCCGGGCCCTCTTTGTCCTCTCTGTCGTCCCCCACCCTACTCCCCTTGCGTGTCAGAGCCTGCATCGCCCTGGTTCTTGGGGAAGTTCCGGGAGCCGACGAGGTCGGGCGCCCCACGTGAGTCCCAGCAAATGTCACAGGTCACGTCGCGCCTGCGAATGAGAGCAGGGATGGCTAGGATTGCGGGAATAACACAGGGTCAGGGGCAAACTCTAGCCAGAGGTAAACTTTTTTTTTTTTCATAGAGGGCGTTCAACAGCTGTACCAGTACAGCTGGACCCAATTCGCTGATGTTAGGTCTGAGGATAAAGGTTGTGGTGACAACAGGAGTGTCAGAAAGCCTCTGATTCACTGCTGACTTCAAAGATGGGCTTTTCTGGAACCCTCCAAGTCTCTGACTTAAGTCATGACATCATTCTTTGAAAAAGAAGTCCCCCCCTCCCCAGCCCCCTTTTCCTATCACTAACTTCTCAGGGTGTTGTGGGATGGTGCCAAAACCTGATTCATCTGTTGTGACATCAGAGATGATTCTGGTTAGCAGCTGGACATTGGATAGGCAGACAGGAGCTAGAGACCCCGATTTCTTCACTGGGTTGGGATGGCTCCAAGGGACAAAGGCAAGGGATGGGGCTGTATCTGTCTCCCTCACCTCACATGGCTTCCCCTGTAGTGGCTTGCTGTAGGGCCAGGAAGTGTGAGTCCCCACTAGAACCTTCAGCTACATCTCTTAATTGCTGGGCAATTAATTGGGGGCAGGGATGGCAGAAGTCAGCCGCTGCATTCTTCTGGAGATGTAACCAGGCTGCCTCCCTTTCTTTGTGTCTTCCTTTAAAACATAGTGTCTGTCTTTGTAGAGATGAGACAGGCAGGGTGCCTCCTCCTCAGGCAGCCTGGAAGGCATCTCTTTGTCTGTTAAACACATTGCTAAACACTTGTCCCTATGGCCCCCAGTTTCTTTATCTGTAATTATGTGACCTCTTAGATCACCCTGATTATATTATTTTTCTGCTCACAAACTTTTAGTAGACTTGAAATTGTTTTGAGATTTACAATTATCCCTCCCTCCTTGGCTCCAAGCTGTCTTTCCAGCCTTACTTCCTTCATTCTCCCAGGCTTCTGCCAAATAGTGTCTGAAGGTAACATGCTCTAATCATGCTCTGAGCTTTCTTTTTCCCAGCCTCACACCCTCAGGTGCTGGATTCTTGTGTCATTCAATGTTCATCTCATTTGCCATCTCCAAAAGTGGTCTCTACCTGGATATGACCTCACTATCCTTTAAGCCATGTTTATTTTTGGCTTCCTCCTTATGGCTTCCATAGATTACATAATATTTCAATAGTGTTTTTCAACCTTATCTTTTTATTACATAGAGACTTTTTAAAAAGCAGGTTTTATGATAATTTGTTTAATATCTATTTACTTTTTCCAAAAGCATTTGAAGTGACTTACAATAAATGCTTTGGTGCCAAAAGGTGAAAACCAGTTGAAATAAGACTAAGGAGTGGAACTAAAGAATAAAGGAGGTCAGGATTAGGTGCCGTGAAGCCAACAGAAAAGCATTATTAAGAATTGAAGAATTAAGACAATTGAGTTCAAAAGTGAGTTCTGAGCTTCCAAATAGCTACAACACAGGGCAGACTATGACAAGCTCTACTGCATACAAATTCATTAGGAAAGCCAATTTTTCTTAGGCCTGTTGTCATCATCATAACCACACCAGGGCTTAGTTTTATGTACTACATGTAATAGATACTCAATGAATCCTCAATAGGTTGAAGCACATTAACCTTATATGAAGATCATTGTCAGGAAGTAAATTATTTTATACTAAAAGACCTCTCAGTAAAGATTTCTTTTTCTAGCCCTTTGCTGCAATGTTCCTGGAATCCACTTATGCCTCCCTGGGGCAACCATTCAGGCCAGGGCAGCTTTATGAAAATTCCTGGTGGGCTAAAAGGCTTCCTATTTTTCTCTGTTTTCATTTGTTCAAATGCTGAAGCTGTGAACAGTATCTAGGTGTATAGTTTGGGAAATCCTAGGTTAGGTTGAGAATGGTGTGTCTTCCATATGGTAGGAAATAGAAGTGAGATCATTTATAGCACTCTGATTACTCAGGGATCTTAGGTAATACTCTCACCCATGAGATGGGCCAGAAAATGACCCATGACATATCTCTTTTTCCTCCTACCCTCACTAAAAACGTATGTCATTCATTTCTTTAATATTTTATTTCTTGTTTTAATAATAGTTTCCATTCTTTCTTTTATTCCCTTATTCTTTCCTTCCCTCTTTTTAAATTTACTTCTTTCCTCCTTTTCTTTGAACTGTCCTGAATATTCAAAGTAGCCCAGACCTCATGCAAAACTCAGTTTGGGTTCAAAGAGTAGATCCAAGTTGCCAAGAAAAATAGCTGGCATTTTTTCAAACTTATTAAATCATAGAATTATTTGGACTTAAAAAATGGAAAGGATATAGGAGAGGTTATTTATGGGGGAGATGGGGAAGATCTCCTTCTAGGGAGTAAGAAAGGCCAATGACACCAACTTTAGCTTGGTCATATTTTAGAAAGAGTAACAATGGACTTTCCCCAGTGGCAGGATGTCCTTTTGGTCCTGGAAGTAAAGTGAATTTCTCTGGATCCTTTAGGATGCTAGTCATATAATTACTCTACTTCTTGGTTTTCATATCCTTATGCAGAAAGGAAGGGTCACACTTTGTAGAGGTGAACATTGTTTCTTTTTTGATATTCTACCTCATTGTTCGTAGTTAGGTATAGTATTCATGTACTATGAAGTAGCCAGTGTATAGTTTGTGATGACTGCAGCATTATGTCCATTTTGCCCATTTCTTTTGCATTATACATTTGTGCTCAAGCAGCTTTACTGTTGGTCTGAACCATTGATTTTGTTTGCCAAACTCCATACTTCCTTTAAATTCCTTTGGGGATGTCTGTGGACCAGAAAGTGGAGCAAGGGAGTTTCCTATGACAAATGTAAAAAATATCTCTTTCATTTTATTTTAGTCCCAGGCTGGTGATACCCGCATAATTAACCTATAGCTGAGAAATGTTGCCATATCTTTTTGAATTAGGGAGTAAAGAAAACTAAATATATTCATGTAAACCCAGTGCTTTCATTCATTCCACTGTGAGGAAACAGTTTTACTCTCAGTAAGTTGGGAGTAAAAGAAGATTTTGCCTACTTTACTGTTTTTCTACAACATAATGGGACATGAATATGGAGAAGATTGTTTAAGAAGAATGTAGAAGTTGAGGTTTCTTAGAATGCTTCAAAAAAGTTGTAGAAAAGGTCAGAGCTGAAAGATAGTTCCACGTTTGGATACTTTGCAAGGATATTTACTATGCTGGATATCTCCCATTTTCCACTCTAGGTATACTCTCTGCTCTTCCCTATCCTGCTCTGCACCTTGGGAAGCTGATCCATAGAGAACTGCATTGACAAGCTCCCCCGACATCCAGGTTCTGGTTGGTTTCAGCCAATGGGAGATATTGGCAGGAGATCAGAACATAGGAGGACAGTGAAGTTTGGATTTTAATTTACCCACTTTCCTGCTGTTGGCTCACTGTAGAATGGATGCTTTCCTCTATTGAAGCCCACAGCTTCTGTTAGTTGACCTTTTCGTCTTGCTACCAAGATGCCAAGTTCTGGTAACCATTCCATCCCTTTGTCTTTTAGGTCTAGGGGTGGTAACAGCTCCTTATTCTTGCTAGCCTGAGGGTACTGCGCTATTCTAAAGTTACAGTTTGGCTGAGCCAGACCCAGTTTATACCCATTGGCCTGGAATAATTTATTAATAAGGCTTCCTTTTACCCTCAAAAATGGCAGTTTCAACAAATTATATGATTATTGTTGGTTTCCCTACTTATACTCTCTGTAAATAGTCCCTTTATTAAATTACTACAATTACCCAGTTTGAGTATGCTATTTGTTTCCTGGGAGCCCCTGATAGTTACTTACAGTAGTCACCAGTATGTCATCACACGAAGCCATCAGCTAACATTCCTTTCCTAACATTTTATATCCATGTAGTGGCATCATACTAGTTCTATAACTCTACCACTGTAAACAGTGGCACTTAATGTTTCATTAAATTCTAGTTTTTAGAAAGTTTCCTTGCTCTTTACTGTGAAAGAGGAGTTATAACAAATTCTGCAATTTCCCTCCCCTCTTCCCGCAAATGACATCTCTTCCTAGTAATAGTGCCCGCCAGAATTTGCAAGAGAGCTATGCACATATTGGACTCTATTGTGTAATTTGCTTCATAGTTTAGCCCTCATTGTTTATGGTTAAAAGGGTCTTTAAAAAAGTGACCATTGTGTGAGTCAGGTGGTAGCCATTACTTTATTTCTCATCTGGTGTGTTTGAGGCCCTTGAAGTGTCTCCTCTGTGGTGAAGCCTGCTATTCTCAGCAATAATCTCTGGGTTAAGCAATCACCCTATGTATTTCCTCTCTCAAACATAATAAGCCCCTAATAACCATTTTGTATGTCTCATTAAGGTCTACTTTCTTCCCATAGGGCCATTCAGGGCTTCTGAGAAAGTGCCGCCTGAGAATTCCAGACTCATGGTGGGGGTGGAGGGAGAAAGAAACAGAAAAGAAGCAGACTCTGGAAAATTGGGAAGAGGATAAATGGACAGCAAAGACTATGGGGTCTCAAAGTTTGTCCTGAGGTCTGTCATGAGGTGGCACTATCACCTAGAAAAGATGTTGGCAGTTTAGAGCAAAAGGTTAGCAAACGACAGCTTGTAGGCTAAATTCTGCCTGTCTGTCTGCTTTTGTAAATAATGTTTTATTGGAACACATCCATGCTCATTTTTTTACAGTATTGTCTCTGGCTGTTTTCATGCTGCAAAGACAGAGTGAAGCAGTTATGACAGAAACCATCTGGCCTGAAAAGCCTAAAATATTTACTATCTTGTCCTTTACAGAAAAGGTTATAGACGTCTGGTCTAGAGAATCATACCACTCAGCCTTATAATAGGTCTCTCTCTTTTATAATCCTTTTAATAATCCTTTCATCAAAAAAGATCAACAGTATGTAAGGGTCCTGTGGCCCCAAACCTGTAATATCTCCATTACTGTAGTTTTTCAATCAAGTGAATTTCCCTCCTTTTGTTCTGACTTCTAGCTCTTGTTCCTCAACATTTGTAGTATAAACTCCTAACTCACATCAACTACCTCCTAAAAATATTAATTATATTCCCAAGTACCCAAGTCTTTCCTCGTGCTCCTAACGGTTTTAAAGGTTCAAATCTCCTTTAAAGGGCAGTCATTCGAAAAATGCATTTGAAAAGGAAATGGCATTTAAATACTTCATACATTGTTATTTTATGTGGTTTTATAAAATCACCAGGAAAACGCCTCAATAAATTCTTGTCTCAGAGAGTATAGGCTACTCTTACCCGTTTGAAAGAAGAGATTTATAGAATTGTAGGGTGGGTATTATTAAATATTTCTATTAGAAAGATGTGCCAGTTTATAACTTCATTGTAATTTAATTCAATGAAGAATACTTGCTTTCCCTCTAAACCCCCAAACTTCTCAGATGCAGTGAATTTCATTACTTTTCCCATGTATATGTCTATTTTGTAAAGTCAGAGCTTTTATGTTGGTTGGTTTTCTTTAAAGGACTTCTTATAGAGAACAATAGTTTTTAAATAATTTTGTTAATTTCAGACCTATGCACTTGAATTCCTGTTATGATATTTACATCTGCATTCTATTTAGAGCCTAGCACATTATCTACATTCATTATTGTTGCATCTGCCCTGAATGCGTGCGGTAGATAAGTCAGATAAGGACTCCCGCAGGCTGCAGGCTCCAGAGGCATCTCCGGAGGTTGTAAAGATAACTCTGAATTACAAAGGCTAGGATGGAACTGGCAGAAACTGGCAGAACTCCCCCTCCCAGACTTTCTATAAAACTCACCACCTTCCCCTCGTCAGTGTGGACGCCTTTTTTGGCCTCCACCCACCTGCACCCAGGTGTTCAAAATAAAGGGCATTTTACCATGCCCCCAGGCTTGCGTGTATTCCTCTGGGCTCTGACCTAACATTTGGTGCCGAAACCAGGGAGATGGGGTGCTCGGGTGGACTTGACCTCCTGGAGTCTAGCGGGCGAGGCTTGCAACTCGGGAAGTGGCAGGCAGCAGCAGCTCATCCTGGGCCCGCTCCCGAATTCTGCCTTCCTCTAAGTCCCTAGGTCGTGGGTAAGGCACCCACGGATCTTTGACTGAATTGAGAAAGGCCAGTCTCCTGGGTTGATCAAGAGTCCCCCGGAGCCATTAACCTCCCTTGTCTCTGACGAGGTGGCTGGGAGGAGTCCCGAGCCGTGAAGGAGTCTCTGTCTCACTTGTCTCTGGTCCTGGAGTGTGGGCCGAGCGCTGTAGCTCAGCCAAGGTAAGGCATTGTCCACCCGGACCCTTCTGAACCAAGCCAGAGGCAGACACTGGACCGGAATTTGGACCTTCCTTGCTGACCTCCAAAATCCACACCCTGAGATATCCTGTTCCTGGTAAGTGAGAATCACAAACTCGGTCTCATTTCCCGATCCCCCCTCCTTCTCGCTTCTCAACTTGCTCTCGTCTTGTCTCTTCTCGACTCATCTTGTCTCGTCTGGACTCCACTCGAAATTCCTACCGGTAAACGGGAGGATAATCTTGGCCCCCCTGGGGTAATCTCGGCCCCCTGGGGCCCTCGCTCCACACAGGAACGCCTGTGCCAAATAATTTAATCTGGTTGCTCCTGGCTCCTTCACCACTCCCATGCCGTTCCCTCATTCTAGAGGTGCCTAGAATTGTGTAGTCTCTACTCTTTCCAGGAACATGGGAAACTCTCAGTTCACTCCTCCTAAAACCACCCCCTTGGGGTGCCTCCTCTGAAATCTCAAAACATTGGGTCTCACTGATGAAGTCCAGCCAAAACGGCTTCTCTTTTACTGTCATATGACCTGGCCACAATATAAATTAGATAATAACTCCCAGTGGCCTGAGGATGGAACTTTTGACTATAATGTATTACAAGATCTGAACAATTTCTGTCATCGCAATGGCAAATGGTCCAAAATTCCCTATGTCCAAGCCTTTTTTACCCTGCGCTCACGGCCCTCCCTCTGTCAAAGTTGCAGTCTAGCACAAATCTTCCTACTACACACTAAACCCCCTTCCCAACCTCTTCCCTCGGCCCCTGAACCACCCGAAACTCCAGCTCCTGACCCCTCAGATCTCAGTCCTCTTCCATATAGACTCCTCCACCGCTACCAACCGACCCCTCTCTCAACGCACTCCACACCCTTCCCTAGCCCCCCTACCACTCGCTCGCTCTTGCTCTGCTGAAATCCCAGGACCGCGGATTCTACCACACGAGGCTCATACCCACTCAGAGAAGTGGCTGGGCAGAAGGTATTGTGCGGGTACATGTTCCTTTCTAAAACCTGCTAACTTTTTCTATTGTGGTTGAGATAACTCATTTTTCATGGTATTTGCAATTGAAAGGCTACCTGGAGATCCTGCTGGCAGTTCTAGCTAAATAGGAAACAAAACAAAGTTTTTGGGCATGTTTTATAGATGGTCTGTGCAGGTTGGGATAAAGTTTATAAAGGGAATTTATAAAGGAATTTTGTATATAATCCAGTTGCTATAATTAAAAGGTTAAATTTTAGTTAAAACAAAGTTTTCATGAGGTATTAATTTGCTCTTAATTAAATTATATAACGTACTCATTTGGATTCTATAATCTGTTTCTTTATTAAGTTTTGACTAACTAAAAATCTAAACTTTAAGGGTTGAGGTTTAATTAATTTTTTAGCCTTGCCTTAGACATTTCGGTTTTTATTCCTATGTTGCCTAGAAGGTTTTAAAAGAGTTGATGAGTACTTGTCTACCTCCAATCCTGTTTGGCCTAAAACACTTACTGCTGTATTATCATTATCCATTTCTTGTAAAGGCTATACTGGATACAGGAAAAGGAAAAAACCCAAAGACCCGGATCATGATAGTTCAAAGAATAGATCTGGTCCAGGATGTTTTTTTCAGACTGACCCCTAGGCCTGACTCTCTCTGGCCCCTTAAACAATTCGCTATCAAATCAGGTCGAGTCATGTCCTTCTCCTAAGATGTGACATTGCCAATATTAAAACCATCCTCACCAACACTGGATGACCAGATAGACAATTCTAGGAATGAGCCTTCCTGGCGCTGTGGGACCTCCTGCTATTTGGCCTACACATACATGTATTCCATGGAATGATCTTTGGCCAACAGGGGAAATGGAGTACTAAACTCTGATCTTTTTCTTTTGCCCAAATTCCTTTCTAAAGGGGCCTAGTGAGTCACACCTACAAATGATAGAATCTCAGTAAACAGGTTTTTATGTGAGGTTTACTTCCCGACCTGATTCCAGTATAGCTGCACATGAAAGAAGACCCTACTATAAATATTCGGCCTTCCTTTGAAGCCCTGAAAAATGCCCTAACATCTGCTCAGACACTCACTCTTCCTGATCTCACCCAACCTTTCCAGCTATATATGGATGAGAGACAGGGTATAGCAGTAGGAATTCTAACACAAAATAATGGCCCAAGATACAGGAGAAAATTTTAAACTCCTATCAGCTTCCCTTAATTCATTAGCTGCCATGGTAATAGATAATAGAATAGCACTGGATTATTTATTAGCATCAGAAGGAGGAGTTTGTGCAATTGCAAACATTTCTTGCTGCTTCTATAAAAACACCACAGAGCAGGTAGAGTGAAAAAGATATAACAGACTCAATTTGGAACTCTGTCCAATCCATCCTCCCAAAAATGACCTCGCTCTTACCCTTCTTAGGACCCCTAATAATGATTACACTAACTCTCCTCTTTTGTTCTTATCTATTATAACTTTTTCTACGTTTCCTCAAAAACAGAATTCAAGCCATCACTCACAAATCAATCAGAGAAATCTTCATAATGAACAAGCCCTTCCACACTTCCAACTCAATACCCAATCCTGATGCCACCCTTTCCCAGCAGGAAGCAGTCAGAAAGACAACAACGTCCAGCTTCCCAATTTTTAGAATTTTTACATCTCCCCCTTCTTTCCTCTTCCCTCGTATATGATAAAGAGTGTGGAATGTTGGTTCTGCCCCGGAATGTGTGCAGTAGATAAGTCACATAAGGACTCCTGCAGGCTGCTGGCTCCAGAGGCATCTCCGGAGGTTGTAAAGATAACTCTGAATTACAAAGGCTGGGATGGAACTGGCAGACACTGGCAGAACTCCCCCTCCCAGACTTTCTATAAAACTCACCACCTTCCCCTCGTCAGTGTGGACGCCTTTTTTGGCCTCCACTCACCTGCACCCAGGTGCTCAAAATAAAGGGCATTTTACCATGCCCCCAGGCTTGAGTGACTTCCTCTGGGCTCTGACCTAACAATTATATCTTAATGTAACTCAATTCTGTTTAACATTTATTGAGCAACTATTAGTTGCAGTGAAATAAATCCAAAGATTCAGATAATGTCCCATGATATTTTGTTTTATAAATAAATGATTTTTAAAAAGAACCATGAGAGTTAGTAATTAAAACAATGTAATGGGTCAGTGAGAAGTTTGTACAAAAATCAGGAGATGAGAGCATTTCATTCTGACTTTGACCCAGGGAGATGTGCTTATGTAGTCTGTTTTCTCTTTATGCCTCAATGGGATGATTTTAAAAGGACTTAGTATATACAAAAGCCCTTGAGTATTTGGGGAGAGGACAACTGTGCATTTTATGAGCTGAAATGCAAAACATTGAGCATACAAGTCTCCTGTCATCTTCAGATAGAGAAAACTGCCTATGACTAGATGTCTCAGTGGGAGTTTACAGCATCACATGCACCTGAGAAACAAAGAATGTTCCTGAGCAATTATGTAATGAGTAGCCTTGAGCATTTTTATCTCCTTTTGCAAAGGGCTTGGAGTGACAGTCTTCATGAGTCATTAGTTTTCAGTTGCAGAGTGAGGCTAACTATCTGTCTTATTCTGCTCAGGCTGCTATAATAAAATTCCATAAACTGTTTGTCTTAAACAACAGACATTTATTTTTCACAGTTCTGAAGGCTGAGGAGTCCAAAATCAAGGTGCTGTCCAATTCTACTCAGTTCCTGGTAAGGGCTCTCTTCCTGGCTTGCAGATGACCGTATTTTTGGTTTATCCTCATGTAGTGGAGAGAGAGAAAGATCTCTCTGCTGTCTCTTCCTATGGGGGCATTAATTCTATCATGATGGTTACACCTTCAGGACCTAATTACCTCCCAAAGGACCCACCTCCAAATACCATCACATAGGAGATTAGAGCTTCATCATATGAATTTGGAGGGACACAAACATTCAGTCCATAGCATTTATATCTATCTGACACATTGAAAAAGAAGCATTTTCTTAAGTGGAAATTAGAGTCTGGGACCTGGAGACCAGGAAATTTTTCTCCTACTTTTTTTTGGTCTCCATGATAGATAGTTAATACATATTTATTGATGGCTGATGAAAAACATGGGCTAGATGAAATCATTATGAACAGTTAAATTATCTTTATATTCTATCTTTTAGGAAATGGGAACTGTTTTAATGATATAGAAAATTGTTGAGAGTTATAATACATTCATATCCCTTTTAACCAACTCTACCAATTTTAATATTTTGCCATATTTGCTTCAGTTTTTTAAAAAAAGGAAATACAATGTTACAGAGCAATTGACTATGGATTAGCTAATCATAGTACATAAATATTAAATTTTCTGATTTTGGTCATCATATCATGGTTCGTATTTAAGGGTAAAGTATGTTTGTGTGTGTGTGTGTAGAGAGACAGAAAGGGAGAGAGAAAGAGAGGGAGGGAAAGGAGAGAGAGATGAAAAATACGTAAAAACATAGGTAAGGAATACATGAGAGTTCTTTGTTCTAGTCTTGTAACTATTTTTTAAGTTTGAAATTATATGAAAATAAAAACCTACAAAAGAATTACAGAAACAGTTGAAATCTCTTTGTATCATTCCATAATCCTGTTATTACTATTCCTTCCCAAAGTTAATTACTCTGAATTTGGTGTTTATCACAACTATTCATGTCTCTGTAATTTTTATTTTACAAATATGTTCAAAAACAATATCATTTTAAGAAATCCCTTATGTAAATGCTATCCTTTATGTATTCTTCCAGATATATTATATACTTATGCATATATGTATATGCATAGGACACATTCTGAGTCCTATGTCCTTCAAATAACATATTTTAGACACTGCTCCATATTATTTCATGAAGAGCTTCTTTAGAATTTTTTTTTTCTTTTTTAAGAGATGGGATCTCACTCTGTCACCCAGGCTGGAGTGCAGTGGCACAATCATAGCTTACTGTAATCTCAAACTCCTGGGCTCAAGCAATCCTCCTGCCTCAGCCTCCAAAGTAGCTAGGACTACAGGCACACCACCATGCTAGGCTAATTTTTAAAAAAAGTTCTGTAGAAATGGGAGTTTTGCTATGTTGCCCAGGCTGGTCTCAAACCCTGTCCTCAAGTGATCCTCCCACCACAGCCTCCCAAAGTTCTGGGATTACAGGTGTGAGCCATCATGCCTGCCCATTTAGAATTTTTATTGATTTAGAGAATTCTACTTGTATGAAAATGTTAACATTTATTTAAAGTTTCCTGTTTTTATGAAATTATTTGGTATTTGGAATAATGCTTCAGTGAATAAACTTTTGCATTCATCATTTAGCATATTTTATCCATATGTGAATTACCTGTAAGATAAATTCCTACAAGTAAAATTGCTAGATTAAAAGTTATATTCATTTGTTATTTGGATAGATATTATCTATCTATCACCTATCCATAGAGGTACCAGTAAAATAGCCTTATACCAATAATATATGAGAACTTGAGTTTCCTGTCAACATAGGATATTATCAAACTTACAGATTTTGCCAAATTGATGAGTAAAAATTATATTTCAGTGTTGTTTTAGTTTGACTTTATTTTATTATGAGTCAAGTTGACTATTTCTGCAGTTGCTTTAGAGTTTTTAGCAAATATCTTTATGTATGCAAAAGGGACGTTTGTATTTCTTTATATGTGAGCTGTCTGTTTAAGTGCTTTGCTGGATGTTCTAAAAAGTTGTTGGTAATTTTCTTATTAATTTGAAAGAGATCTTTATAAATTAGGGAAATTGTCCCTTTGTTAGTCATATGAATTGCAAATATCACCTTTAGGTTTATTATTTGTCTTCGACTTTGCTTATAGTGGTTTCTTCTGTGCAAGTTTTTAAAAAATCTAATCAAACTAATCAGTATTTTTTCTCATGGCTTCTTTTGTGTCATAGTTGGAAAGGTCTTACCTATTTTGTGTTTACAACAAGAAAATAATTTTTGTTCACACTGTCAGGGTGGCAGTCTGCCCTCGGTTCTCTATGTGCTGTTGGCCGAAGAATGACCAGATGCACCAAAGTGTCAAGTCCAGATTATTATCCTGGTCCTCTGACCCCTTGCTTGGAAAACTCACCAGCAGGCCAATAACCTCAGGCAAGGAGCAGTTTCACAGGAGTAGCTTTTTATTGTAGAATAAAATGGGTCTGTCTCCACGAGTGGAGGGAGACTGACCCACTCCCTCTTTCTGACTTCTTGGATTGTTTCCTTTTATTAGCCCAGTCTGGGGGAGGACTCTCGAGAGGTGTGGGATGTTATCAAATGATCAACAGATGTCGTCAAAATTCCATCTGTGTGTATATATACATGGATATATATATATACACATGTATACACACACACACACACACATACACACACACACACACACACACACACACACACACACACACACACACACGAGCTCCCTCTCCGAAATCCCACCTGAGGGGGTGAACCACAATGCAGATTCAAGCTAATGGCATAATAATTACCCTTAGGTTACTCTGGGTCACTTTCTAAATCCTATTATGCCTGGGCTGGGGAATTCCCGGATTAATAAAGCATTCTCCCCTTCCTCAGGTGTAGCAGTTGCTGGGGATAGGATTAAGGGTGTGATAACACCAAAACAGAGTACCCACCCTTATCCTTCTTCCCAGCTGGAGCAATTGCTCAAGACAGCACCAAAGCAGGGCACCTTTGTCCTGAGAAGAGCAGGAGATCCTAACTATCTACCTAACAACACTAGTACTATCATCATTTCAATTTTTACATTTAAATCTTTGATCTCACTGGAATTTAGGATAAAGTGTGGGGTATGCATCTACCTTTTCTTAAAAAGATGGTTGTCTGAATATTATTATTGAATAATTTATTTACTCCCATTTATTTGAAAGGTACCTTATTATTTATCTATATATCTATCTATCTGGGCCATTAAGAAACTAATTATCATAATTTTGTATCAAAATTTCTTCCTGATAATATTCTTTACTCTGAAATCTAGTTTGTCTAATATTAATAAAGTCATCCAAGCTTTTAATTAATTGTAGCATGGTATATCTTTATCTATACTTCATTTTTAACCTATTTATGTCTTATATTTAAAGTTCTTTTTTTGTACAGCTTACTTTTTTATACAATTTGAAACTCTTTGGCTTTTAATTGAGGCACTCAGGCCATCTATATTTAATGTGGTTGTTGGTAAGATTGGGTTTAAATCTATTATCCTGCCATTTTTTCTATTTTCCCATCTTTGTTTGCTTTCTCTTTGCCTTCTTTTGAATTAATTCATTATTTTTTAAGATTCCATTTTATCCCTTTATTTGCTTATTAGCTATAGGTCTGTTTTTGTGTGGCTGCTTTAGAGTTAATAGTAAGTACTTACCTTTAGATTATCACAGTCTACCATCAAATAACATTATACCACTTCATGTGTAACATAAGTATGTTACAAAAGTGTATATCTGTTTCTCCTCTCTAAGTCGCTGTGGAATTGCTGTCCTATATTTTATTTGTACATATTTTATAATCCCCGCATATTTTGCTTGGACAGTCAATTATCTTCTAAAGAGATTTTTAAAATTAGAAAAATTTACCTTATATATTTACCATTTTTATGCCCTGCATTCCTCTGTAAATCTATATTTCTATCTGGTAATCATTTTCCTTCTGCTTGAGGGACTTTCTTTAATATTTTTTGTAGTGCAGGTATGTTGGTAATGAATTCTTTTAGCCATTATATGTCTGACAAAAAGTGCTTATTTTTTGCCTTTGATTTTCAAAGATATATTACTGGGTCTAGAAAATTGTTCCTTTTAGTACTTTAAAGATCTTGCTTTATAGTCTAATGGTTTGTATTGTTTCCAAAAAGAAATCTGCTGCCATCCTATAACATATAATGAACATATGGTATCTTTTTCCCTGTGGCTGCTTTTAAGATTTTCTCTTCATCACTGCATATATTTCTTTAAAATTTCCTAAACAATTTGATTACGGTGTGCCTTAGTGTAGTTTTCATCATGTGTCTTGTGCTTGGGGTTTGTTGAACTTGAATCTGTGGGTTTATAGCTTTCATCAGATTTGGACAATGTTTGGCCATCATTTCTTCAAATATTTTTTCTGTCCCCCATTCTTTGGGAACACTAATTTATTTGTTAATATATTTGGTCACTTGAAGTTGTCCTACAGCTTACTGATTCCCTATGCATTTTTTCCACTGTTGCTCTCTATGTGTTTCAATTTGGATTGTTTCTATTGCTATATCCTTAAGTTCACCAATTTTTGTCCTGCAGAGTCTAATATGCTATTAATGTCATCAAGTATATTTTTAATTTCACACAGATCAACTGTGGTGGTATCCTGGTGCTTGTATTAAAGTAACCCTTATTTTTGTTATTACTATATGCCCCAAAGCAAATGATACTTGTCTATTCTTATTTATAATTAAACTTGTATCTAGTAGGATCATGTAGAAAAAACATCTACTAGTATATATATAGGTGATTGGTTTGGTTTTTAAAAAAACTGAAATTTAACATGAAATTTTAGAATTTAGAAAAAAAAAATGAGGTTTTAGACGTCTCCTGGGGTTCATGGAACGTATCCCCTGCGGATGGGGGGGACTACTGTACTTTCTAAGATTTGCATTGTGCTGAGTACTACTGGTATTAGAGTGTCTTTAAGACATTTGCCAGTCTGTTAGAAGTGTGCACAGGACATCAACATTTAATGAAGTTCTGGAGATACTTGTATGAATAAAAATTATAGGATATAAGCAAAAATGAGGAAAGATGTGAGTTGGAATTATTCACTAAAAAACCACTTTTGATAGTGGTGGAATGGTAGGATTGGAGAAATTAGTTTTACTGGATACAAAGTCATTACACTGAAATCTAACAAACCAATGTACAAACTTAGAAGATATCAATTTTAAAATATACTTATCTTTCAGATAATTTAAAAATTCTCAGTATATTTCACTGAGAGGTATTATTTTATTAAATCTTATTTGTGGATATAGTGGAGACTGCTAGCTGTTCTCCAAAACCTGTTCTGTTCTTCTCGACATTAATAGAATTGTGACTGGAAAGTGATTCTCCAGCTAGAGGCTGCATTTCCTAGCTCTCCTTGCAGCTAGTCATGCTATGCTCTGTTAAATGAGAAAGAAATAAATTCTCTGCTGTGATGTATTTTGATATAATTTTGTGGGATGTATTTTATTTGGAGAATTGTTAATTCCAGTGTTACCTGTTTTGTTCAAGCCTTATGGACTTGAATCATTGATGCTACCGTTTAGAACTCAGTCAACTCAAGATGTTCAAGCAAGCCAAGTATAACTTTGCTGCTCCATTTTAACTCTTGCTTTCTATCAATTGTGCTTTCTATTACTTTTCTCTGAGCCACATCGTATGTTATAAAACATTTAAGAACAGATGTCTTAAACCATGCTTGTACTGAACAACTGAGACTGTCTCTTGAAATTCCAATGCTGGCTCCAGTCCAGAAGATGTCTTTGGTGCAGTTGCAGGCTACAGCACATAAGTTCCTTAAACCTGCCTGCACCAGTCCTCAGGTCCTGAGGTGGTCTCACAGGATCTCAGAACCACTTTGGGTCCATGAGTATAAATTGTATGGCCAACTGAAATACTACTATAGGAGATATATTTTAAAGGCCGGAACTGGTTAATCTTTTATTTCCAGGAGGGTGATTAGAAGTAGGGAAAAAAAATAAAATTGAGACCAGTAAATTCTGTCACTTGATAGCACCTTGTTGGAAAAGGAAGCTAAGCATAAAGCTAAAGAGTGTTGAGTACCAATTTGATGGTGAGTACCAGTGGTGCTTGTTTTTCCATTCTTGTGATACTTCTCTTGGAAGAATGGGCTCTAGTTCCATCCAGGATAATACCAGAGGTATTAATTCACCATTGTTTTTTGTGGCTGAGTAGTGACTCACCATCAAATTGGTACTAACTGATCAATACTTACGTTACACATGAAAATAATATTCATCAGGGGTTGGACATGTGGAGGGCGGTGGAGGGGATAGGCAAACTCACACACCTAATGGGTGCAGGGCACACTGTCTGGGGGATGTCCACGATTGTAGCTCTGACTTGGGCAGTGTATAGGCAACATATGTAACCAAAGTGGTTGTACCCCCATAATATTCTGAAATAAAGAAAAAATAAATCACTAAGTGATGATTATTAGGAAAAAAAAAAGAGTGATGATAGGCTTCAGGGTGGTTTCATGGACTCCGCCTACTGCCAAGTCAGTGCATATTTGGAGAAACTTCATTTTCCAATGTAGTTTGGAAATTTCTTAACTGTAAAATAAGGGGATTTAACTAGATTGCCTCTCATGTCTCTTCCAAATTTCAGATTCTTTGTTTTTATAGACTTTTTTTTTGTCTACTAGTGTTAAAATGGACCAGAAAAAAAGGAAAAACATTAAACTTTTATTAACCTGTTTTATTGATTATTAATCAGTTGTTCTATTGGTTAATAACAACTGTTTTGTTGGAGTTAACCAATTCTCAACAAGTTATTTTGGGAAGAATAGTCAAATAGTCAGAGGTTAAGTATATACCCATACGTCTTTCTATCTATCTATACATCCATCCATCGATCTATCCATTTATATAACATTTATTATGTTTTAAACTCTGCTGTAATCAGTTGATAAATATTAGCTCATTTAATACTACAGTAATCCTATGAGGTATATACTATTATATCCCCATTTTACAGATTAGAAAACTGAGGCACAGGGAAATTAGTGACTTTCCAAAAGTTAAACAGCTCGTACTTGGTAGATTGGAATTCAAGCAGTCTCTCCCCAGAGCCAGTGATTTTAGCTACGATGTTATATTGATGGGGAAAAAAAAGAAGGAAAAAAAAATCCAAGAAGTCTTCAAATGGTAAAGGACAAAAATATACACTTGCTTCCCATTCTCATTCTTTAAAGTGCACTTGCGCAAGCCAGCATGATTCGGAATAAAGTAATACATATTAAAACTTATTGTGTCCTTATTCTGTGCCTGTTACTCTGTTATGATCATCACATGCGCTGTTTTAACATTCACAACTGCTCCAGAAGTGGTACTGTTAGGTAACACTGTATGAAATTGCCTGTAGTTCACCATTTCCAACTTACAAAAATGTCAATATCATAGGTTCAATCTAATTATTGTTACCTTTAACAATAATTATTGTTACTTTTCTAAGGTTATGTAGTTTGCAAGTGATGGCACTGGTAGCTTGAAATAAAGTTTGTCAGATTCCAGACATCATGCTTTTAACTAAAATGGTATTCTGCTTTTGTATATGCAGTTCTATAACATTTTTCATTATGTGGCTATGTATCCTACCCTTCTATTCTCTATGTTTATACATATGTTTGCATATAATCTTAATCGTACTACTTGCTGTGAATTCTTCTTAACATTAAGATCAGTCTAGGGCCTTCCTAATTAAAGTGTGGTCTGTGAATCAGCAGCATCGACTACTTGTTAGAAATGCAGAATCTCAGGCCCCATGGGGGACTACTGAATCAGAACCTGCATTTTAACACAATGCTCATAAAAGTACATAAAAACTTGATAAGCACTGGTAGGGCATTGAAAAAGGCCGTCTAAAAGCATAAAGCACTGGGAACTCTCACTTGTTCGGGAAAGTCAGTGTAACATTCCTTAAATGGAAAAACGGGCGAGAAATGCACCCTGCTAAATATAGATGATTCTTATGCATTCAGATAGGCGGGGCTGACAAGAAGAATTTTGCAGCGTGTTCAGAAAGCTCAGATGTTGGAATCCTTGCTGAATGACAGAAGTGAGGTCATGAGGTCTTTTCCAATTGGCCAATCCTGTGAGACTCCTTAATAATTCTTTCCTTCATGTTCACCTTCTGTTTGCTCTTTCCCCATCCAAACTGAGCTTCATTCAAGAAAATGTTGGCAAAAGTTTATCTTTATATCTTTGTGAGGTTTAAAAAATAATATGCTCAAAAATGTATAAATAAAAGTTTACTCTAAGCCAGGGGGATTTACTCAGTTCTGATTCACATCCTATTAACTCTGGGGAAAAGCCTTCACCCATAGTGATAGAGAACTCGTGGGAAGAAGTTTTTTGCTTGTTTGTTTTTTTAAAAAATTAGGTAGAACATGAATCAGGCTCAGGGAAATCCCAGGAACTAGAATCACGAGTTCTGAGAGGACCCAGCTAGGACGTCAATCTGAGCTAGCAACTACAAAGGATAACAAAAATGGCCAGAGCAATGACAAATATGCTGAAGCAATAGATGAGATTCTTGTAATGTGCTGATGTAATCAATTCCCCATGCACTCCGCAGTTTAATAGCGTGTGACTTTCTACTTTATAGGTAGTTGTTTTTCCTGTGGACCAAGCACTCTGTCTGATGCACAGCAGCCCGGCCACAGAAAGTACTGAACAGCTCTGAAGATACAGGGACTAACAGCAGGAAGATGTGGCAAATTCAACTTGATAACCCTGTCAAGGGGCCATCAGGCAGTGAGGCTTAGGTGTTGCTTAATAGGGAAGAACAGAAATTCCAGTTATTTTGTCTGGATTATTGTCTCTGGTGAGCTCAATGGGTGTTCAATTTTATAATTATGTATGATTTCCAAAAGTTAAATCAGACTTATTGTTGCTGATGCCTCAGCAACATGTGCTACACAGTTACATTCCTCCTTGGCTGTTCAGTTAAAAAAATGTTTATGGAATAAGACAGTGAAAACAGAAGCCAAGAAGTATACACGCTGTTTCCTACTTTCTCTTCTAATTTTGTTTATCTCTAACGTAGAGATCAGTTTTTGCTCACTCTATGACGTGGAATTGCTGTCAATAATATGGGCTAAACAGAGCCCCAGAACTCAGTTATGTGTGGCTTAAAAAAGACTCATTCGTGAGGTGACACAGCTGTCCTGAGTACCCCCCATGTGGACCACAGTGAGGTATCCTATGGCCTAGGTTAATGCACAGTGAACTCATTCGAGTTCTATTGAAAGCTGAATCTCCTTAATTCAGATCTGTTGATTTTTGGTTAAGGCCAAATGTTCCCAAGATCTCTTGCTTGGAGTTTGACACACATCAGCACCCTCAGCTGATCCTCACCATTCAGTGTGCCTCAGAATTAAGTCACACCATCTACCAGACTTGGAGGACAATATGCCAAGTCACATGTCTTCAAATCATGGACCTACTTCCCTCTACTCTTAGGACTGAATTTTTATCTTCATCCACTTCCCCTACTTCCCAACCCAAAGCCTCACACTGTGAATATCCTGGGTCTCCTCCTTTTACCCTTTTATTGAAGGATTTAAATTTGTATTCTTGAACAAGTGGATGATTATAACATGACATAATTTCATAACTGGTTAAATGTCTTCCATCAATCCTAGTGTTCTGATGTTCTACCTATCTCTGATATTTTACTTAAAGGGTCTAGAAGTCTGCTTACTGCCTGGGATGCAACATTGCACAATCCAGAGGCTCCTATTTATATTTTGTTGTGCTGTGCTCAGGAAGGTATAAGTGGTAGTCCTGCTTGCCATATCCTAGACTTCTGACCAGGATCTTATTCTACTACTGAAGAATTTCTAGGAATCATGAAGTGGCTCAGTTAACTCCTTTGCTATTTCCTACTCAGTGGAATATGTTACTTTGCTTTACCCCTGGATCAGAACTCCCAGAGTGACACTTGTAAGCAGCGTTCCTGAGTTGCCTCCACAGCCAGTGAGATGGGTCAGCTCAAGTACTGCACATGAAGGAACATCACTCTGCAGACTCAACTGCTTCCCGTTTTGATAGCAAGTGGTAGTAGGTTGAGCAAGTTGATTTTGCTACAGAGGCTATAATAATTAAATATTTCCCATCTAACCAACAGACAAACATATTTTTCTCTAACCATCAGACTGTATCTCTTCCCCTTCAAAACCAATTCCTCAAGAGAATAGTCTTTCTTTTGTATCTCTTTAAGCTTTGAGTGAGCATGTTTTACGACTACCATCCTACTCCCTCAGTGAAATTTCTTGGTCTAGGGAAATACTGACCCCTAGCCAGAAAATCCAATGGATGATTTTCAGCCCTTATCTTAATTGACTTTTTTGTTATATTTGATTTTGTAAAAAGCTGGTTTTTGAAACATACAAATGAAAGCCGTGATCCTTAGGAGTCAGCAAGTTTCAGTAGGATTCAAAATTTATCAGATTAAATGTGTTTAAATTTTATTAGGGCTACAAAACCATAGATAAGGAAATTTGATAAACATAATGATTTGAACTTTAGTAAAGCATCTGAAATATTTTTGTGTAAGATAGTGGCTCAGGCAGGGGGTGGATATAAAATGAAGAGTTGTCATATCCTATGCCTAAATTTTGTCAAATTTAGTGACTGAGCATGGTGTGGTGAGGCTGGCCACTAGAAATCTAAGTGGTGAAGATCTTCCATGGAATGGGTTCATCATCTTGAGGGAAGAGAGGCAGATAAACTTACTCAATAATAATGGCTTTCATTCACGAATGGACGAGTTGATAATGGCAATGGCTTGGTAACTGTGACATTAATATGCTTCTGACCTAGGTCCCTGAGCTCCTTTCTGAGTAGTATTTGGAGAGAAAAGGATGAGGCAGGGAAAGTGCTGAAGAAATTGAAAAGTAAAAATGCTCTTTTGTTTAAAATTCTATAGCTGGTGAAGAAGAAACTCTAGGGAACATGCTCATTTCCTTCAAATATTCAAAAAGCTTTTTTATTTATCTATTTTATTTTGAAGTAAACCTACTGGCCAGAACTAGAACTAGTACATGGGAAAACAGCATGACTGATACTGGCTCATGAGAAGGATGAAGTTTCTCCAATTCAGAATCATAGTGAGGTAGAACTGACCGCCTTAGAAGCTGCAATTTCTTAGCAGGAAGGTGATTTAAGCATCATGTGGAGGGCTGGGCTTTAAGGTGTTTTTATTTCTAAACTCTAGAATTTGCTAATTTTCATGTTTTCTTCTAGTCTGTGAACCAAAGTGTAGCTCTTTTCTTGAAAAGATTAAGTTTTACTTTAAATTAGCTTTTTAGTATAAAAATATCATTCATATCATGGTAACAAATAGAAATAGGACATAAAGATACAAATAAGAAGTACAGGTTTCCTTTCACATCCTCTAATTCACATCGCTTGTTCCATTACCCACAGGTTAATGACCTCTGATACATTTTTTGTGTGTGCTTTTCCGAAAATATCTATGTAGGTGTGTGCCCACAGAGATAAGATCTAGATTGAAAACAAATGGAACGTTGCTAAACATACTCTTCAGCAACTTGATTTTTTTCCCTTAACAATATATCTTTCTTGGTTATAGAATAGAGATCTATTTAAATATTTTTAATGGCTGCACGGTGAGTGAGTCATTGTATAGATGCACCAAGTTTATTTTATCAGTGCCTTGATTTTAGAAAGTAGCATCACCCTTCCCTCATTTTTATTGGCCATCCTCAGGTACTAAATTCAGTGGAGGTCACAATGGGAAATACCAACTTTAGAAAAACAAAATCAAATAACTAAGTTTTTCTCTAAAACTTGCCAAAGACCAGCATGTATGTATATGTAACACGTAACATTTGATTCACTTCTAAAAAAAAAATTTCTTGGGTGCCTACCACATGTCAGAAATATGCTAGGTATTTCCATATATTAATAGTATTATCTAATATATTGCTTATGATGTAAACAATCCTAATAACATGTGTTCAGGTTATAGAGGGTTAAAATTAAGACAAAGCAGACTAAAACCATTGCCCTGCCCCCTTTGCAGACCCATTTTCCTCCTAGGGAAAATTCTGGAGGCTACTAGACATCTTAAATAGTCCCATAGGTTAAGGAAATGAATATTGGCTCAGTCGCCAAAGATGGGGATCTCAGAGGAAAGGCAGAATTTTCCCAAGAATGATGGGGATTAAAGGGTGAGAGAACCTACTTGTCAGGAGTCAGTGGCGAGCAGGGGAGAGGAGGGGTGTGTTTGATGTGTGTGTACCATTTTGTTTATGTACTTTTGAACATGTTTATACAGCCATACTGTGTTTAATTGAGCTTCACTTTATTTCACTTCACAGATATTGCATTTTTACAAGTTGAAAGTTTGTGGCAACCCTGCATCGAGCAAGTCTATCAGCACCATTTCCCCAACAGTGTATGCTTACTTCATGTCTCTGTGTCACAGTTTAGTAACTCTTGCAATATTTCAAACGTTTTCATTATTATTGTTTCTGTTATGGTTATATGTGATCAGTGATCTTTGATGTTACTATTGTAATTGTTTTGGGGCCTCATGAATCATGCCCATATAAGATGACGAACTTAAAAAATGTTATGTGTGTACTGACTGCTCCACTTACTGGCCTTTCCCACATCTCTCTCCTTCTCCTCCGGCCTCCCTATTCCCTGAGACACAAAAATATTTAAATTAGGCTAATTAATAACCCTACAATGGCCTCTAAGTGTTCAAGTGAAAGGAAGAGTTGCACATCTCTCACTTTTAATCAAAAGCTAGAAATAATCAAGCTTGGTGAGGAAGGCATATTGAAACCTGAAAGTTGAGATAGGTCAAAAGCTAGGCCTCTTGCCCCGAACAATTAGCCAAGTTGTGAATGCAAAGGAAAAGTTCTTGAAGTAAATTAAAAGTGTTACTCCAGTGAACACACAAATGATAAGAAAGGGAAAACAGCCTTCTTGCTGATATGGAGAAAGTTTTAGTGGTCTGGATAGATGATCAAACTAGCAACAACATTGCCTTAAACCAAAGTCTACTTCAGAACAAGGCCCTAACTCTCTTCAATCTATGAAGGCTGAGAGAGATGAGGAAGCTACAGAAGAAAAGTGTGAAGCTAGCAGAGGCTGGTTATATTAGGTTTAAGGAAAGAAGCCATCTCCATGACATAAAAGTGCAAGGGGAAGCAGCAAGTACTGATGTAGAAGCTGCAGCGAGTTATTCAAAAGATCTAGATAAGATCATTGATGAAGGTGGCTACCCTAAACAACAGATTTTCAATGAAGACAAAACAACTTTCTATTGGAAGAAAGTGCCACCTGGAATTTTCACAGCTGGAGAGAAGTCAATGACTGGCTTCAAAGCTTCAAAGGACAGGCTGACTCTTTTGTTAGGGGCTAATGCAGCTGGTGACTTTCAGTTGAAGTCAGTGCTTATTGACCATTCTGAAAATCCTAGCACTCTTAAGAATTATGCTAAATTTACTTTGCCTGTACTCTGTCAATGGAACAACAAAGCCCAGATGACCACACATCTATTTACAGCATGATTTATTGACTATTTTAAGCCTACTGTTGAGACCTACTGCTCAGAAAAAAAGATTTCTTTCAAAATATTATTGCCCATTGACAAAGCACCTGGTCACCCAAGAGCTTGGATGGAAATGTACAAGGAAATTAATGTTGTTCTCACACCTGCTCACACAACATCCATTCTGCAGCCCATGGATCAAGAAGTAATTTTGACTTTCAAATCTTATTACTTAAGAAATGTATTTCTTAAGGCTATAGCTCTCATAGATAATGATTCCTCTGATGGCTCTGGGCAAAGTCAACTGAAAACCTCCTGGAAAGTATTAACCATTCTAGATACCATTAAAAACATTTGTGATTCATGGGAGGAGGTCAAAATATCCACATTAATAGGAATTTAGAAGAAGTTGATTTCAGCCCTTATGGATGACTTTAAGGGGTTCAAGACATCAGTGGAGGAAGTCACTGCAGATGTGAAAATAGCAAGAGAACTAGAATTAGAAATGGAACTGAATTACTGCAATCTCTTGTTAAAACTTGAATGAATGAGGAGTTGCTTCTTATGGATGAGCAAAGAAAGTGGTTTCTTGAAATGGAATCTACTCCTGGTGAAGATGCTGTGAACATTGTTGAAATGATAACAAGAGATTTAGAATATTATATAAACTTAGTTGATAAAACAGTTTGAGAGGTAGGGTTTGAGAGGATTGACTCCAATTTTGAACGAAGTTCTACTGTGGGTAATATGCTATCAAATAACATTGCAAGCTACAGAGAAATCTTTCATGAAAGATAGAGCCAATTGATGCAGCAAACTTCATTGCTGTCTTATTATTAGAAATTGCTTCAGCCACCCCAAACTTCAATAACCACCACCTGATCAATCAGCAGCCATCAACATTAAGGCATGACACTTCACTAGAAAAAAAAAAAAGAAAAAAAAAATTCACTGAAGGCTCAGATGATTCTTAGCACCTTTTAGCAACAAAGTATTTTTAATTTAATATATGTACATTATTTTTAGATAAATGCTATTGCACACCTAATAGACTACAGTATGGTGTAAACATAACTTTTACATGCACTAGGAAACCAAAAATTTGTGTGACTCAAACCTGCAATATCTCTGAGGTATGCCTGTATTTGCAAGTGGTACCAGATTCAAAAATAACTCTCTCTCTCCCATTTCTTCTAGTTACCCTTTTCCCTGTTCCCATTCCAAGAATCACCTACTTTTGTTTTGTTTGTATCTCTACAGAGATACTCTCTGTTTTAGCAAAGTAAAGCGCGCGCGCGTGTGTGTGTGTGTGTGTGTGTGTGTGAGGGAAAGAGAGAGAGAAAGAGAGAGAGAGAGAAAACCCTGGTTGGACATCTTACTTTTAAATATCCATATAATTTATTGACACAAATGGTAGATACTATACATACTGTTCAGAGCCTTGCTTTTTTCATTTTACAGTGCATTTTGGCAAGGTGTTCACAAAAAAAACATATTGAGCTGCTCCTTATATTTTAAAGTTGTGTGGTATTTCACTGCCTAGGTGTACCAATCTGGTTTTGATGAGCATTTAAATTGTTCCTAATCTTTGATTAGAAACTTCAATTCTAACAAACAATACTAAAATGAATTTCTTCTACATTTATCACTGAGAACTGGAATTACTATGCATCTCTAGGAAAAAAAATCCCAAAAAGCAGAAGTACTAGGCACAAGGGCATGTACATTTATTAATAAAATATTGATAGATATTACAAAATTACCCTCACCAAAGAAGTATAGCAATTTATACTCACATCAATGGCATATGAGTATGCACTTCCCTATACCACCACCAAGACTTTATTTTTGCCAACCCGATAGATAAATCTAATAGAATTCTTCTATTTCCTTTTTTAATTTTTACTTTTAATTGTGGCAAAATATGCATAACATAAAATTTACCATCTTAACCATTTTTAAGTATATAGTTCAGTAGTTTTAAGTATACTCACATTGTTGTACAACCAATCCCCAGAATTCCAGAAATTTTTTCATCCTATAAAATGAAAACTCTATACCCATTAAACAAAAATTCCCCGTTTACCCCTGACCTCAGCCCCTGGAAACCACCAGTCTATTTTGTTTCTATGAATTTGACTACTCTACATGCTTTACATAAGTGGAATCATACAGTATTTGTCTTTTTTAACTGGCTTATTTTACTAAGCATAATGTCCTCAAGGTTCATCCATATTGTAGCAGAATTTCTTTACTTTTTAAGGCTAAATAATATTTCATTTGCATTAATATATGATATTTTGTTTAACCATCCATCCATTGATGGAAATTTGGGTTACTTCTATCTTTTGGCTATTGTGAATAATGCTGTTATGACTATATGAGTGTGCAAATGTCTCTTTGAGATCCTGCTTTCAATTCTTTTGGATATATACCAGAAGTGGAACTTATGAATCATATGGTAATTATATTTTCAATTTTCTGAGAAACTTCCATACTGTTTTCCATAGCAGCTATACTATTTTACATTCCCACCAACAGTTTCTGTACAGTAAAGGAAACAATGAACAGAGTGAAAAGGTAACCTACAGAATGGGAAGAATTATTTGCCAACCATACATCTGATAAGAGGTTAATAACCAAAATATTAATATATAAGGAACTCCTTCAACTCAATAGCAAAGAACTCAATTATAAAATGAGCAAAAGACTTGAACAGACATTTCTCCCCAGAAGACATACAAATGGCCAAAAGATATGTAGAGAGGTGCTCAGCATCATTAATTATCAGGGAAATGCAAGTTAGAACTACAATAAGATATTATCTCACACCTGTTAGGATGGCTTTTATCAAAAAGCGAAAGGCAACAGGGGTTGGCGAGGATGTGGAGAAATTGGAACCCTTGAACACTGTTGGTGGGAATGTAAGATGGTGCAGCCACTGTGGAAAACATTATTGAGGTTCCTCAAAAAATTAGAAATAAAGCTACCATATGATATAGCAATCATACTTCTGGATAGATAGACAAAAGAACTAATGTCAGGATAATGAAGAGATATCTGTACTCCCATGTTCATTGCACCATTATTTACAATAGTCAAGATAGAGACTTTTTGATAAAAGCCATTCTCACTAGAGTTAAGTGATACCTCATTGTGGTTTTGATTTGCATTTCTTTGATGATTAGAGATGTTGAGCAATTTTTCATATGTTTCTTGGCCATTATTCTGTCTTCTTTTGAAAAGTTTCTGTTCATGTCCTTTGCCCACTTTTTAATGGGGTTGTTTGATTTTTTTCTTGTTAATTTTCCTGAGTTCTATACAGATTCTAGTTATCAGCCTAACATTCACTGGCTGTTGGGCAGGTGGGATGAGGGAGGAGGGGATGGGTAAATTCACACCTAATGGGTGTGGTGCGCACTTTCTGGGGGATGGGCACACTTGTAGCTCTGACTCGGCTGGTGCAAAGGCAATATATGTAACCAAAGTGTTTGTACCCCCGTAATATTCTGAAATAAAAAAAAGATATGGAAATATGGAAACAACACGTGTCCATAGACAGATGAATGGATAAAGAAAATATGGTACTTAAAAATGTGTATTTTTACATACAATGAAATATTTTTCAGACTTAAAAAAGTAGGAAACTCTGCCATTTGGAACAACATGGATGAAGCTGGAGGACATCATGCTAAGTGAAATAAACCAGTCACAGAAGAACAAATGCTGCATGATTGCACTTATCTAAGGCATCGAAAGTAGTCAAACTCATAGAAGCAGAGAATACACTAGTGGTTGCCCAGGGCTGGGGGATGGGGGAAATTTGGTTACACTTTGGGAGTTGTTCAATGGGTACAAAGTTTCAGTTTGCTAGATGAACAAGTTCTAGATATCTTCTGTACAACATAGTGCTTATAGTTAACAACAGAGTGTTGTGCAGTACAAAATTTTTTTAAATTTCAAAATATTATTGAGGTACAAATGTTTTTGATTACACGGATTGCTTTTGTAATGCTTGAGTCAGGGTTGTAAGTGTGCCCATCACCCAGATAGTGTTCATCATACCCATTACATAGGTTTTTGCCTATCCCTTCCTCCCTCCTGCTCCCTGCTTGATTTCCACTGAGTTTTACTTCCCTCTGTGCACATGTGTGCTCATCAGTTAGTTTCAATTTAATAGTGAGTACAGGTGGTGTGTGTTTTTCCATTCTTTAGATACTTTGCTTAGGATAATGGCCTCCGGTTCCATCCAAATTGTTGCAAAAGACATTAATTCATCCTTCTTCATGGCTGAGTAGTACTCCACGGTATACATATACCACATTTTGTTAATTCACTCATGAGTTGATGGGCACTTGGGTTGATTCCACATTTTTGCACTTGTGAATTGTGCTGCAATAAACATTCATGTGCAGGTGTCTTTTTGATAATATGACATCTTTTCCTATGGTTAAATACCCAATAGTGGGATTGCTGGATCAAATGGTAGTTCTATTTTTAGTTCTTTGAGGAATCTCCATACTGTTTTCCATAGAGGTTGTACTAATTTGCAGTCCCACCAACAGTGTATAAGTGTTACTTTCTCTCTGCATCCACACCAGCATCTATTGCTTTTGAGCATTTTAAAAACAGCCATTCTGACAGGGATAAGGTGATATATCATTGTGGTTTTAATTTGCATTTCCCTGATGATTAGTGACATTGAGGATTTTTTCATATGTTTATTGGCCATTTGTCTATCTTCTTTTGAGAAGCTTCTGTTCATGTTTTTGCCCATTCTATGGGTTCACTTTTCTGTTGATTTTCCTGCGTGCACTTTGATTTATCAGTCCATTTTAATTTGTGTCGTGAGCATTGGGTCTATAATTTTGCTAGTGATATCTAATTCACTTTTTCTAGAATTCTCTTTCAGACTTCTTAGTCTTTTCATTGATTAATTTTGGGGAGATGGGTACTGTCGTAGTTCTTTGTTGTCTTTCCTGGCCTGGTATCAAGGTGATACTGCTTTACGATGAGTGGAGATTCCTACTCCATGTTATGGATATTCTGCAGTAGGGTACCAGCTCTTCTTTGTAGGTCTGGTAATTGGCTGTGAATCCATCTGGTCCAGGCCTTTTTTTTGTTGGAAGATATTTCCTACCTTCATTCTCTTTGCTTGTTATTAGTCTGTTCAGGAGTTCTATTTCTTCCTGATTGAGTCTTGGGAGGTTGTACGCTTCCAGAAATTTGTCCATTTTTTCTGTGTTTTGAAGTTTATGTGTGTAGAGATTTTCATAGTATTCATAGATATTTTGTATTTCAGTGCTATCAGTTGTAATATATCCCTTTTCATTTCTGATTGAGTTTATTTGGGTCCTTTCTCTTCTATTCCTGGTTAATCTAGCAAGAGGTCTATCAATTTTGTTATCTTTTTAAAGAACCAACTTTTTATTTCATTGATCCTTTGTATTGTTTTAGTTTACCATTTCATTTAGTTCTTTTCTGACCTATTTCTTTTCTTCAGCTGGCTTTGGGTTGGTTTGCTCTTCCTTTTCTAGTTCCTTAAGATGTGTCATTAGCTTGGTAATTTGTGATCTTTCTGTCTTTTTGATGTAGGCATTTAAGGCTACGAATTTTCCCTATAGGAATGCTTTTGGTGAATCCCATAAATTTTGGTAGCTTGTGTCCCCTTTGTTGTTCAGTTAGAGGAATCTTTTGATTCCCATTTTAATTTCATTATTGACCCAATAATCATTTAATAGCAGGTTGTTTAATTTCCATGACTTTGTGTAGAAATGTTTCTCTTGGAGTCAATTTCTAGTTTTATTCCACTGTGGTCTGAGAAGATACATGGCATGATTTCAATTTTTTTTTTATTTGTTGGGACATGTTTTGTGTATTGATCTCTAAGATATGATCAATCTTGGAGAATGTTCCATGTACTGATGAGAAGAGTGTATATTCATTAGTTTTTGGGTAAAATGTTCTGTAAATGTCTGTTAGGCCCATTAGTTCTAGAGTCTTGTTTAAGTCTGGTGTTTCTTTGTTTATTTTCTGCTCAGAGGATCTGTCCAGTTCTGTCAGTGGAGTGTTAAAGTTGCTGGCAATTATGATGCTGCTGTTTGTCTCTTTGATTAGTTCTAGTAGGGTTTGCTTTATGAATTGATGCTCCTGTGTTAGTTGCATAAATATTTAGGATTGTTATGTCTTCTTGTTGAATTGTCACCTTCACAATTATATAATGACCATCTTTGTCATTCTTTACTATAGTTGATTTAAAGTTATTTTTATCTGATATGAGAATGGCTACACCTGCTTTCCTTTGGTTTCCATTTGCATGGAATAATTTTTTCCATTCCTTCACTTTGAGTCTTTATGAGTCCTTGTGGGTTATATGTGTTTCTGGAGACAGCAGATATTTGGGTTGTATTTTTTCATCCATTCAGCCAGCCTATGTCTCTTCAGTGGGGCATTCAGACTGTTCACATTGATTGACAGAATTGATATTTGGGATGTTGTTCTGTTCATCCTGTTTGTAATAACTTACTGCTTTGTTTTACCTCTTGTGCAGGTTTTTTATGTGAACTGTGAGCTTTAGCTTTTGAGTGGTTTTACACTGGTGGATGTCTTTGTGCTGATCCACATATAATGCGGTTCTTAGTATTCTCTACAGGGCAGTTCTGGTCTTGAAAGATTTCCTCAGTATTTGCTTGTCTGGAAATGTCTTTATTTCTCCTTCATATATGAAACTTAGTTTTACAGGATACAAAATTCTGGTCTGGCAGTTGTTCTGTTTAAGAAGACTGAAGATGTGGCCCCAGTCGCTTCTGGCTTGTAAGGTCTCCATTGAGAAGTCTGCAGTTAACTTGATAGGTTTTCCTTTGTAAGTTACTTGATGTTTTCACCTCACAGCTCACAGGAGTTCCTCCTACATGTTGACTTTGGCCAGCCTGATGACTATGTGTCTTGGTGATTGTCTGTTTGAAATTAATCTCCCAGGTGTTTATTGAGCTTCTTATACCTGGATGTCTGTATCTCTAGCAAGATCAGGGAAGTTTCCCTCAATTATTTCCTCAACTCAGTTTTCCAGCCCTTGTGCATTTTCTTCTTCATGCTCAGGGATGCCTATGATTCTTATATTTGGCTGTCTTACACAATTCCATATTTTTTGTAGGCTTTGTTCATTCCTCTTAATTCTTTGTTCTTTATTTTTGACTGACTGACTTAATTCAAAAGAGATGTCTTCAAGCTCTGAGGTTATTTCTTCTGCCTGATCTAGTCAATTCTTAAAATTTTCCACTATGTTTTGTATTTCCCTAAATGAATTTTTCATTTCCATAAGTTTTATTTTGTTTTTAATAAGTCGATGTTTTTAGTGAATTTTTCATTCATTTTCTGAATTGTTTTTCTGGTTTCTTTGAGTTGGTTTTCCATTTTCTCTTGCATTTCATTGAACTTCCTTATGATCCATGTTTGGTATTCCTTATCTATCATTTCAATATGTTCATTTTTGTTGACATCCATTGCTAGAGAACTGGTGTTCCCTTTTGGGGGTAACTTTTGGTCTGATTTTTCATACTTCTGGAGTTCTTGCACTGATTTCTTGTTCATCTGGAGCAGCTGTTGCTTCTAATTTTTGGATTTTCTTTTGTTTAGATGGGGCTTTTCCCCCTTCACTTGTAAGGGCGTGTCTGCAGCATACATTGGGTAAGAACTTTGGCTTTGCTTGTGGGTGCTTTGATGGTGGTCTAGGTTCTGGATGGATGCCTTGGTCATAGACATCCTCAGTGTGGTGGTTTCTCAGTTGCTAGCTTTCTGTAGGCCATAGCAGCGGTGAGCAATGTGTGTGGGTGATTCCCTGTCTCTCTTTGATGAGGGAGGAATGAGGTCTTTGAAATCCTTTCTCTTTCCCCAGCTCTGTGGTCTTCTTAACAGTGTGAATTGTATTGGCATGCCCAGTTTAATCTCTGAGACTGTAGGTGGTGCTTGTGGGTAAGAATTGACTACACCCGGTGTGACTGAGTCAGTAAATGTTGTAAAGATCTGTGCAAATTGACGTCCCTGTCAGTACGTGGTGCTTCCTGGAAGGAACAAGCTGCAGTATTGATTTTGGGACATGTGACTGGCTCTAGCCCCTCAGGAGAAGCACTCGAATGCCCCAGATGGTGAGTAGGGCCCTGGAATTTCTGGATGAGTCCTTATTCTCCACCACAGCAGAAATGCATGGGGGAGAGAGGCTGGGTGGGGCTTGGGGGGGGTGAGCCTACCTTCAGGCTTCAGAAAAGCTGGTAAGGTAGCTATCTCAGCAGGGGTTGAAGGTCCCTCCCAGGGTCCTGGGTATAGCCACCAGGGAGGGGCTGAAGTGGGCCCACCCAGCCAGAAAGTCTGCTGTGGGGACAGGGCCATCTGAGATGCACAATCTGGCTGTCAGGAGTAGGTTTCACTCTTCTCCCTTCTTCCCTGCTCTGCAGTCTTCCATTGGTGTCTACCATCAGAAAGGCGCTCAAACTAGCTGAGATCCCCCATGATGATTGTATGGGCTAGGAGCTTCCCTGTCCACAATCCCACCCTGGACTGAAAGTATGGCCTTCCTATGGCAGGAGGGGTGCTCCGTGAGTATGCTGCAGCTTGGACCCACACTGTGTTCTCTTTTCAGTTCTGCCCACATGGGTTCCCTCACCTCTTGAGATTAGTTCACAAATCTCCCCTCTGTGCCCCCAAGCAACATGATTGAGTCCTGGGGGTATGGGATCTGGCCTGTGGGCCTGTCCCTGGGTCACCAAAAATCAATCCCTGACTGTGTTAGGGAGAAGCATGTTGGTTCCAAGTTGCCTATGGGATGCTCAAGCAGGTTTGATGTCCCTCTGCTTTCGGGGTGTGCCTTGCTTTGATGGGGCAGCTGGGCAAGCAGCACTGGGGAGGGCAGATAAGCAGGGAGCTCACAGTCCAATCATTCCTTAGTCTGTTATAGATCTTTCAGAGGAAAGTTTTGAGCCCCACTCTCTGTGAAAGCCCCAGTGTGGTGGGTGCAAAAGTGGAGGGGAAGCAGCAGCTCCTGAGAACCCTGGCTCAATCATCTCTCTCGGCAGCCACACATTGGGGAGGGAAAGGGGAGGAAAATAGTCTGAAAGGAGGAAAGCTAGCACTCTGGTCATCTCTGCTCCTCTATCCAGAAGGCAGTCCACCTAGTATGTCTAGGCTTTGGGGTCACGCAGATCCCCCAGGACCCACTGGTCCCTGTGACTCTTGCAGTCTGAGCCAGAGTTGGCAAATATTTGTGTGGGAATGAGCAAGATGAAAACTGAGGGGCTGAAGCCCACTGGGGAGGAAAAGGGCACATGGTGGGTGAAGAAGCAATATGGTGCTTGCTATCTTGGCTTGGGTCTGTGTGATGGGAAGCACCCCAAGGGCACTGGCAGCCTGGTGCTTTGTCCTCAAGACGCTCCCAGTTCACTGTTGGCAGCAGCTTTTGGGCTTGCGGGGGTAGAAAGCCTCTCCAGCAGTGTGGGAGCCTACTGACTGCCAGAGACATGAGGGAGGGAGAAACAAACTGCTCCACCTACCTTTTTTGCTGGATTCCAAGCCTCTTGGGAGTTGACCTCTGCTGATATCTTGCTCCTTCTTGTTCTGCTTTGCAGCTTCTTCCCATGGAATCTCTTGTAGGTTCTGGTACTTTCCCCTTGGAATTACAACTGATCTATGTTTGTTTGTTTGTTTTTTTCTTTATACTTTAAAACTTTTCCTTCTTTCTGAGACTATCTGGCAGCTGGTGTTTCTGATTAGCCATCTTGTCCCTAAAATCCTTCAAAATTTGTTAAGAGGGCGTATCTCATGTTAAGTATTCTAACGACAAATAAAACAAAACAAATAGACAAAAAACAGAAATAATGGGAACTTTGAGAAGTGTTGGCTATGTCTAGTACTCTGATTGTGGTAATGGTATCATGTGTCTTTGCATCTGTCCAAACTCATCAAATTGTACGCATTAGATATGTGCAGTTCTTTGTATATCAGTTATACCACAATAAAGCTGTTAAAAAGTTTTACATGGTCAAATTTAATAATCTTTTACTCTGCTACTTAGAAAAGCTGGAAGCCTGCCTGGCTAAGATGGCATATATATTTGTACATACACAAACAAATACAACCATAATTTTTCTAGTGCTTTTGTAGTTTCAGTTTAAATTTTTGGGGGTTGACATTAGCTTATTTTTCCCTAGTTTGCTATCCAGCTGACCTCAAACTCTTAATTAAATAATCCAGTGTACTCCCACTAATTTGAAATGCCACCACTATTATATATTAAATAATCACATTGTGTTCTAGATTTTCTCAGAACATTTTAAAAAATCATAATATTTTTTAGATTCTGGATCTGTTTCTAGATTTTTTATTCTGTTTGATTGATCTGGCCCATGCCAATTCCAAGTTGTAATGTATTACAATATCTCAGAGGGCAAGTCTGCCTTTATTTTTTTTGTTCCCCAAATTTTATTTGCTATATCATACATTTTATTTTCTAGGCACTCAGTTTATCTGTAATATTAATATTTAACATATACAAAATATTATATTTATAGATTAAAATTATTGGAACATAAAAGCACCATAAAATACAAGAAAACTTTTTTTTGAGACAGGATCTTCCTCTGTCATCTGGGCTAGAGTGCAGTGGCATCATTATAGCTCAGTGCAATCTCAAATTCCTGGGCTCAACTGATCCTCCTGCCTCAGCCTTCCAAGTAGGCAGGACTACAGGCATGCACCACCATGCCTGGCTAGTTTTTTCTATTTTTTTGTAGAGATGGGGTCTCACTATGTTGCTCGGACTTGTCTCAAACTCCTGGCCTCAAGCTATCCTCCCACTTTGGCCTCCTAAAATGCTAGGATTATAAGTGTGAGCCATTGTGCCCAGGCTTGAGGTAATTTTTTATATTAGAGTGGGATAGACCTTTCTTAATATGACAAACTCTAGAAGCCATGGAAGAAAATAATGCTAATATGTAGAAATAAAAATATTTTTATGTCAAAAACATACCATAAGCAGAATCAAAAGTTAAGGAACAAACTGGAGCAAATGTTTTTGGCTTGTCATAAACAAGCTTATTTCTTTAAAAAATGAGCTCTCACAAATCAATAAGAAAATTTGTCAAAGGCTGTAAACAGTTAACAGGAAAAAATATTGAAAATGTCTCAAACATTTGAAAACATATACATCCTCACTCATAATAAGAGAAATGCAAAGTTAAAACTCTATTAATATACTATTTTCAACAATTAGGCAAAGATAAAAATCTTTGCTAACACTGTATTGGTGAACATATAGGTGAAAGTCATCCTCACATATGACTGATTAGCTGTGCCATTTTTTTTACAACCTCTATAGATGGCAATTTTGCAATATCTATCAAAATAAAAAGTGCAATACCCTTTGTCCCAGACATTCTATCCCATGGTACTTACCTTATATATATACTTGTATTTGTGTAAAACAACCCATATACAAATAAATACATTTTAGCATTGTAAGAATCAAAGATTAGAAACAACTCAAATATCCATCAAAAGAAGACTGGTTAAAAAAATTATGGCACACCCATGCAATGGGTACAATTATTTTACACAGCTATAAAAAAATAAAAGAGGCAGTCAATATGTTCTGTTTTGGGCACATTGTCAAAACACATAGTTAAATGAGAAAGTGAAGTTCTGAACAAAGTGTACAGTAGCTACTATTTGTGTGAAGAAATCATAGGTATATTTATAAGTAAATATGGCCAAACAGGGTATTTTTTAGAATCAAAGAGCACCATTAATAATTACTCTATGACAACAGCCATCGCTTGGAACTGTTCTGAGTAAACCAGAATAATCTGTCTATCGATCCTACTATCTAACTTTGTGTTCACTTGTTCAGTGTCTCTGGGCGGATACAGACTAAACTAGTAATAGTTGGTAACTCTTATAAGGGGAACAGGAGATAGGGCAACTGGAGGAAATGGGGGAGAAAGAGACTTACTGTTCACTATGTACTCCTTTGTATATTTTGAATCTGGCACTGTTTGTAAGTATAAACCTATTCAAAAATAAATAAATAAATTTAAATATACATATACATTAACTACCTCTTCTCTCCCCTTTTCACCCCTGCCTCCTCACAAGTGTGTTCTTTTAATCTTTAATTCCTATTATCCCCAGAATCTTCTGCCTTGCCTGGTTCTTGGGGCCTGAGGCAATATTCAGTACCCTAAGATGAAAACTACAGGGCCACTTAATGTCTCTACCACCTTCCTGCCTCTTGATGTTAGTAAAATGCCAAGTTTGCCCTAGGAGGCTGCTATGATTTGAATGTGTCCCCCAAATTTCATATGTTGAAAACTTAATCCCCAAGGTGTCAGTATTGAAAGGTGGGGCCTTTAAGAGATAATTGGATCATGAGGGCTCTCCCTTCATGAATGAATTAATCCATTAATGGGTTATCATGGGAGTGGAACTGGTGGCTTGATAAGAAGAGGAAGAGAGACCTCATCATGTGATGAGTCCCACCAGCAAGAAGGCCCTCATCAGATGGGGCCCCTTGACTTTGGACTTTTCAGTCTCCATAACTGTAAGAAATAAATCCCTTTTCTTTACAAATTACCCAGTTTCAGGTATTCTGTTATAAGCAATAAAAAATGAACTAAGCCCGAGGTGAATGAGACTGCAAAGAAGTTAAGACAATTAAAGCAGTTTGCACATGCTGTCATGAATCTCTGGTGGGAGATCCTGAGAGAAATTTTGGGACTCATAATGGTTATTATCTTCATCATCACCAATGATAAAATTCTAGGCAGCATTTCATAAGTGTATTCTGTGGAATACATTCTCTCAAGGTACTCTTTAATTTTTTCCCCTTGTGGTCAATGAAGTTTACAAAGCTAGTAAAATATACCCTTTTTGGAGAATGATGGTACACACTAATATTTTAAATGTCCGATTAATTTTTTGATAAAAAGCTTCCTTAATTTGTGTTTGAATTAGAATTTCCAAACTTATTTAACCACAGAATCGTTTTTACTCACCCATCTCTCCAAGATTGGTCATGACCTACTGTGGCAGTTTAAAGTGGAAGCAGCATAAATAGTAATAATTAACAGAAAGAGACAAGTGTTGAAGCAGTGGATAAGAAGTACCAATTTGAATTGGTAATGTTAGATTTTGAGAAGACTATTTTAGACATTTTGATATAATAAAAAAAGGCCAGATGATAAATAATTCAGCAAATAAAAATCTTACTAATAAATGGGTGCTTCTAAAATTTGAAAATAATTCTCTTCTACTGGCTGGATGCCACCAATTTTCATGTTTTTACTTGTCACATGTTTAGCAAATCCTATCATGACCAAAGTGGTCACTGGGTCAAGACCTTTCTGAATGAGCACAGATCCAAATTAGATAAGTCTAAATTAGTGCCAACTGCTTGAGTATGTAAGTTCTAGAACAGGAATAACAAACTCTGTTTTCTGATTTTTTTTTTTTCTCTAGAATGACTGATGCAGTGAATTGACAATGGTGGAGTTAAAGAGTACACTAGGAGGGTGTGAAAAACAAGAAAAAGGAAGAGAAGGGAACATGGTCAGAAAATAGAAAATAAAAAGAGGGAAAATAGGTGCCTGTGTCAGGGGTCTTAGTCTGTTCAAGCTGCTGTAACAAAATACCTTAGACTGGGTAGCTTAAAAACAACAGAAATTTATTTCTGATGGTTCTGGAGACTGGGAAGCTCAAGATCAAAGTTTAGGCAGATTGGGTATCTGGCAAGGGCCCACTTCCTCATAAATGGCACCTTCTTACTGTGTCCTCACATGGTGGAAGGGGAGAAGGAGCTCCCTTGGGCCTATTCTATAAGGGCACTAATTGCATTTGTGAGGTATCTGCCATCATGACCTAATCACCTTCCAAAAGGTCTCAACTTCTAATACCATTCTCTGAGGGGTTAAGATTTCACCATAAGAATTGGGGGGTGGGGAGGACACAAACATTTAGACCATAAAAGCAGGGATTGCCATTGACTATACTTCAGGTGTAACTTAGTGGCATTAAGGGTGAGGGTCACCTGTCTCAAATGTAAGGCCAGGCACATTTGAGTCTAGATAGAGGTAGTGTATTTATTCAATCTTGAGGAAAATTTTTGTGTCTTCGCTGACATTGAGTGCTGGAAAGAATGTTCACAACTCATACCTTGTGTCAAAATCAAGGAATGCTCTAAGATATGGTTCTGAATTTAGGCAGTAAAGTAGAATCACTCAGGAAACTTTAAAATATACCAACCTAGACCAATTAAATTGGAATCTCTGACATTGGGCTCTAGATATGGGTATTTTTTTAAAAGCATCCCTGATAATTTTCATGTACTGTCAAGGTTGAGCCACTGCTGCAAAGGTCCAAATTGTGTTTATAGAAAATTTACCTGCTTACCCCCAAGGGCACAAAGGACAATAGGCAAATTTGGTCAGTGACATTGAGGCTGCGTCTGGCTATTTGTGATTAAACCTGTAGTTCTACAAGGTCTCTATTTTCTGGATCAAAGAATTTTAGTGCAAAACTATTTGTTGAGTGGTTGGTAGTGATTCCAAATTTGGCTCTAGAGTTGGACTGGCTCTAATGAAATGATTTAGGAATCAGAGGAGGCAGCATGGTATAATAGGTAATCACACTGGGTTAAGAATGTGGGCACTGGAATCAGATTTAGGTTTGAATTCTGGTTCTGTTGCTTATTTGCTGTGCAATGCTGAGAATCTTGGTTTATCTTTATAAGCTTGTTTCCTTGTATATACGTGGGAATAATAATATCTACATCATATATTGTTGTAAGAGATAAATAAGAAAATACCAGGCACAATGTTTAGCACATGATGAGCATGCAATAATAGTTATGTTCATTGTTATTGCTTGTAATACATTTCTCTACTTACTGTGTGATGGTTAACATGCCTTTGACTTGGTTTACTAAAATAATAATACTTTTTGAGGGCAATTTGCCTCATATAATTGTTATGAAGAGCAATATGAATTACAAATTCTCTCGAATGCAAAATTTCTTTTAATCTTGAATATTATGTAAGACAAAAATGTCTTTATTATTTTTGTTGGGAAGCTTCTATTATCCAGACCTCCTAGGTATGATGAGGTTTTGCTCAATTTAACAAGAAACTAATTTAAGCAAATAATAAGTACTTCCTCAGTATGAAAATGATGCTAAAACTCCACCTCAATGAATTTGACTTTTTGATCTTTAAACATTTGGAGTTTTTTTCACAGTGTTCAAAATTATGTGGTAAAAAAAAGAGGCCATAGTGAAGTCATTGCTGTTTTGCTTTTAAGCCACTTTGGAGAAGATTTAGGTAATCATATTATTGAATGATCCATTTGGAACTGGGGAGAAAGGAGGCAGGAGGGAGATGGAGCACAAGGAAAAGAAAGGGGATATTTTGGTTGATGAGTTGATAATCTATGTGGCATGGGCTGCCATGGTTTGGGAAGTATTTCCTCAAAGTGGGTTACAAAATGTTGTCTTAATTTGAATCTGATACTATAACAAAGAACAAGATTGCTATTATGAGCAAAAGAGAAAATGTTACAAAAACAACAATCTTAATAAAAAAAAATTAATCCCATAAACCAATAACTCTCTGAAACCCTCCTCCTTTTTGTTCTATTCTGGATCTTGTCCTTTCTTGAATGAGTGCATCTCTCAGGCTGACAAAATGACTTATTTAAACATCTTCCCATCTTAAAAGACTGAGCGCAGAGTGTAAGCACAATAAATACTAGTTGAACTCTACTAATATGGTTGGTTTCTGGTCCCTGAGACAAAATTTCCCAAATGATCCTTTATTAGTAATAAAATAGCCAAGTCACCCTAAATAATTGAACTACTTGAATAGACTTTAATTAAATATTTAGCTCTTTCAGATAACCAATCTCAGGGAATTCTGTTGACCATCTAACAAGACAGGTATCATTGTGTCCACTTTATTGATGAGAAACTCAGGGCCAGAATAGCTGACTTGGCTTAAGTCTCATGGAATGAAGATGAGGACCTCCTGCCTCAGGTGCACAGCAGACATGTGCAGACTAAGTGGGCTCTAAACCACAGTTGGATAATTAGTAAATACTTTCATTTTGTCCTAGATAGTGATTCACACCCAGATGCTAGAGCATGAGGCAGGGCACCTCGAGTAAGTCTTGCTTCCTCTAATTCTGTGGTGCTTTCATGTTCTCCACATAGCAGCCACAAACGTTTCATAAAAACAAAAATCCTATTCTGTGCCTACTCTACTTTACATTTTTTAGTGTCTTCCCATATTCCCAAGGATAATGTCCAGATTCCCAAGAATATTCCCAAGCATAAAGTGAAGGGATTAGAAGGCCCAGCACTTGATCCTTGATGGCTTCTTCAGCTTAAATTTATGCCATTCTCCCTATTTCTCTCTTTGTTAGATGTCCTGAACTTTTTTCATTTCTAGAAAGCACCATTGAGCACTGTTGGCACTGGACCTACCCACACGCTGTGTCCTCTGCCCACTTTTGACCAGCTATGTCCTACTCTTCCTTGATGTCTCAGTTGAAACATCATCCCACAGGGAGGGCTTTTCTAAGCAGGTCAAGTTCTTTGCTCTGTGTTCCCCTAGCTCTTTTTATTACTTCTTCCAGCACATTTATCACACTTACCTGTCTGCTCCAAGTAGGCAGGAGACATTTATGTCTTGTTCATCTCTTTATTGTGAAAGCTCAGTGCTTTTGCATATAATAAATCATTTATTGAATGAATGAATAAACAGGCAAATGAAGCTCTTCTTAACTTCAATGTAACCCACATTGTTTTGGGTATGAAGAGATTGAGCTTTCAAGGGAGACAGTGTTTGCTGGTGATGCTGCTGAATAGGTTAAGTCCCATGGCACAAAATAGCTGAGGATGAGTTCTCATCTTGAATTTCAATCAGCAAATATCTATTCTGGCTATTAGACATTTAAAATTTAAAATTCTCTGTCCCCTGAAGACCGGAAACATCAATCTTACAGGAAACAGGTAGCTATATTGAGAATATGCACACAAAGTTCTGAGATTAGTGGGAGCTAATAACTGTAGTAAAATGTAACCATTTGTGTTAACTGATAGAGCAGGCGGTCCACATTCTGTGAACTCAAAGTAGAGTCCCTGGACCAGTACTATTAGTATCAACCAAGAACTTGTAAATGATGTAAATCATTAGGGCCCATCCCAGATCTGCAGAATAAAAAACTCTAAGAGTGGGGCTCAGCAATCAGTGTTCCTATGAACATTTCAGGTGATTCTGATGCCTGCTCAAGTTTGAGAACTGCTGCTGTAGATTATGTAGGAAGGATGAAAAGCTTCCATAAAACTTACTGATGAAGACTCAGTACAAACTTAGTTTTGAGCAAAAAGAGCATCTCAAAGCAAGAAAAAGACTCTCAGTCAAGAATCATATGATGTCATGTAATTCAAAACAGGAGTAGTAGAACAGAGTATTTCCTTAATCATACTGTAAAGTGTTCCAAGTATTTTTTTTATAAGGGTGAACTGGAAATTGATTATCAGAACTCCCCTCAGACTCTGCATAGTTTATTATATTTAAGCATGTACAATAAAATGGTCTTAGCTTTCATTTTGTAGTATGACTTGACCTTAGTCAACAAATTCTATTACTGTGTTCAAAAGATTGAAGATCACCTTCATATATTATGATACATAAGTAATGAGGTTGGGGAACCATACATAATGATTACAGTCAGACTCAGGCATGCAAAACCAGTAGCTCTGACAGAATTTTGTCAGAGTTTGTCAACTGAGAACAAAACTCAAGAGGGAAAATTGGAGGTACTCTCATGGTAGTTCTGGTAGTCATTTTGTCAGGGCTCGGGGTGGATAATCTTGTCTGTTCTCATTCTTGGTGTGCTCTTGGCTGAAGAATGACCAGACACACTGAAAGCAAGGTAAGCATGAAACAAGTTTATTGAGGGGAGAAAGATACATTCTGAAAGAGGTTTACAGAGTGAGAGCAAGATACATTCGCCATAGACGATGAACGGATCCCTTGTCGTGACAAAAAGGCCTTGGTTATGGTCTGGTTTTATAGTGGCTGGATTGGGCCCTCCTCATGGTTTAGAGGTTGCCATGGAACCACTTTGATGGACAGTTGGGATTATAACCAGAGTCTTACTATGCATATGGATCTCCCATGAGCCTCTCTGAAAGCTCATTGTTCTAGGTCACTTTTCAGACTCTATTGTATATATGCTGCCTGGATTGTAGGCTAGAGTCATCTGCATTCTTTTGCAGTTTGCATGCTAAGTTCTGATTGGCAGATTCGTAGGGCATTCCCTCCTCCCCCAGGTATGGCAGTAATCTGCCTTATCCCCAGGAGGGGCTGGAGGTCCCTAGCTATCTACCTAACATTTCCCCACTCTCTATTCTAGAAGCCTAAATCATTGGGGAGGAGCATTGACTCATCTGGCTGCTTCCTGTTGAGTGGGGGTGATGATTCCTATTAGGATGGCCTCTTGCAGGTTCTCTGGGGGTCTTTCCAGGGGACTTTGGTATATGTTCTCAGTAAATTGTTGTAGTTGTAGGTGTGAGGAAGAGGTAGGCACTGGGGCAGACAGAGAATGTAGGTTGATGGCCTCTAGATGGGATGAAATAAATTTAGTTAGAAAATTTATGAGGATCAGTCCCCATATAAGAATTCCCAGGATGCAAAGTAATGGGGTGACCAAGGGAATTACCAAGGATGTCCACCAGGACCTAGAGGTCTAGCCTCATGTCTGGAGATTGGAGGCAGACTCTACAATGGCATTGATGTTGTCCTGAACCTGTCCTGACTTATTAACAAAGAAGCACCACTGTTCTTTTAAGAACAAGCAGGTGCCTCCTTCTGCTATAGTTAGAAGATCGAGGGCCTGCCTATTTTGTAAGGTAACCCTCACCAGCAAATCCAACTGTTCCTGTAAGAGGGCAAGTATATGGCTAGTTTTAACAGGCCTTGTGGTGCTTCTGCAGCCAAAGACTGTTGTACAGGGCTGTTCCTCCAGTGACTACTCCAGCAGCTGCTGTTTCCATAAAGGCAAAAAGTGGACCTAAGGGAAGTGCCTGAGTGTATAGGTGGCCCTAGCCATGCAATGGGAAAGGCAAAGTGGCTGAATCCTGGGCAATTTGAATATCTGGATATACTAGGCCCAGGACGCAGTGGCCTCTCCAGTAAGAGGGTAGCAGCCAGTATGCTTGGGTGCCACACACCCAGTATATTCCTTGCTCTGGAGGAAGTTGGGCAGCAAACTGGATTTTGGCTAGCAGGACAGGAGCTGATTTGCTGGTGGCATGGTGTCCTCTTCCCTGGAATTTGGCAGCATGCCATTTAGCTCCCTGGGTTGCTAAAGTGGCTCTGAATAAGGGATCAATTAAGGGGTGAGCAAATGAGGAATTTATCTTTTCCAGGATTAGAGAGCCTCACCCCTGGCTGAAGTGTAATGCTGCTTTGGTTGTGTGCCAAAGGGTGGGACAGGATGTTTCTCTAATTGGGTCCACCAGGGGATTAATCTCCTGTCATGGATGTCCCTAACAAAACTGGCTCATAGGGGAAGGAAGGGCAGTCCAAAGTGTTGAAGGGTGGGGAAATTTAGTCAAGATGTAATTTATTGGATTGAGAAAAGCAAAGTCAGGGTCCTGGCAAATGACCCAAAGTTTGCAAAAGTTGAGGCTCTGACTAGTGTTTCTCATGGGTCATTGAGTGATGACAAAATCATGTATGTATTAAGAAGTAGGCAGGGTCCCCACATCTGGGCCCTGTCTGTAAGTATGAATAATACAAATGGGAAAAGTGTCCTAGGTGGGCCACATTACAAGGTAAGTGTATATGGCCCCGGAAGGTACAGGTTGTGAGGGCTTGGGGAAAGGCTGGGTCTGTTCAAGTTTTGTAACCATCTGAGTATGAGTGTGGGTGCCCCAAGTGTGTGAGATGGTGGAATGTTGTTCAATAGTAAGAGAGAGATTTCCCCACATTTCCCACATCATTGGTTGGGAATAGCCCCATGACTTAGCGGATGGGCATATCCAGCAGCAGGTTTGATTAAGTCTTAGGGTTTGTGTGGTTTGGTTAAGTCTTAGGGTGTGTGTGGTTTGGTTTGCCAAGGCGAAAGCTGTCTTGCCCATGGATAAACAGTTTGTGCTACTTATCTGAAGGAGCCACAGCAGGAGGAGTCTGCTTGAACAGGTACCAGAGATCCTCCAAGGGAATACATGAATATTTGTCTCTGGTGTTGGAGTCCTTGTCTGCAGGGGCTGGATGAGTTTAATTTTGGTCCTCCCACAGCTTTACCTGAGAATGATGGATCCAAGTAGGTATCCCTTGGACCTTAATAGCAGTTGGGGTAGAAAGTAAGACTGGATAGGGACCTTTTTACACTGGGGTTAGCTGGGATGTGGAGAACCCATCCTTCCACTGTTTGATGAGCACTAAGTCCCCCAGCTGACAGAAAGGACTAGGGGAAGAAGGGTCTCTAGGTGATAGCTTGTGTTCTTGTAATGTCTGCAAGAACTGAGCCACTTGAAAGGTGTGTTGGTGTCCAGCTGTTTCCTGTGAAGGAAAGGCAGGACCCAGTAAGGACCAGGGAAGGCCAAAATGAGGTATGATGTCCTCCAGGAGTCTTCAGGAAACTTCAGCAGCCTTTTCAGTCCTGCAAGGAAAAGCTTTAACTGAATGAGTAAAAGTTTCAATAAAACTAATAAGTTCTTGAATCCTCTATAGGGAGGTATTTGGGTGAAATCTATCTGCCAGTCCTTGCCTGGGTATGTCCTCTTTTGTTGGGCTGGAGAGGCAAGTTTTGCCCTCACCTCTCCTTGAGGATTATTGGTTTGGCAGATAGTACAGAGTGAAGTAACTTGTTTAATAGTGGAGGTTAGTAAGGGAGAAACAAAATGTTGTTCCAGGAGATGTCTAAGCGGCTTTGGGACGAAGTGGGTAACATTATGAATGGCTTTTACCAAGTTTTTTACTTCTTTAGCTGGTAACAGATAGAGGTTTCCTTTAACCAACCATCCATAGGGGTTCAAGACACCACTTCTAGACTCTTGGTCACTATTGCATAGCCTGCATGCTGGTCTCCATCCTTAACAAAACTGCTGCCATTAGTAAACCACTGATGGGCTTGAAGGATGGGGACTGAGGATAGATCTGCCCAGGGAGGGTAGTGGTGGAGCATAATTTCTTCACAATTATGTACTAGCCTGCTTGGTACCCCTATTGTCTCTTCTGGAAGAAGAGTGGTGGGGTTAAGTCCTGGGCAAGTTTCAATCTTAAAGTCAGGAGTTTCTATAAACACAGCCTGGAATTTTTAATAGGTGGCTATCTGAAATCCATTTTGTCGCCCCTCCCTGGAGGAACTCGGAGACCCAGTGGGAGATTCTAACAGTAAGGGAAGCTCCCACAGTGAATTTAGTGGCCTCTGGCAAGAGTAAATATATGGCTGCTATCACCCTCAAAAAGGCAGGCCATTAGGAATTAGCAGAAATGAATGTTTAATGATCACGTCCTCCCACAAACAAAGCAAAGGGATAGTAAATAATTGTTTGGTAGGGACCCCAGAGATTCCAGTGACCATACAGGAGTGAGTGCTCAGTTTTCTGGGGTAAGTGAGGAGGACAGAATAGGCAGCCCCAGTATCAAGAAGAAATTTTACTGGCCCACCTGCCACCAGGAGGGTTACCCTTGGCTCCAGTCCAGTGATTGTTATCTGCCAGGGGGCTGACAGGTGTGGGCTCCTTCATTGTTGTACCATGATCTGGTCTGGGGACTGACTCCCTTCCTGGGATGATCCCATAGGACAGAGTGCAGCCCAGTGACCTGTTTTTGATGGTACTGATGACAAGGGGCCTTGGGCGGCTTGTCCCTTTTGGGGCAGGCTTTGGCCCAATGCCCTTCACATCAGCAGATGCGGCACCAGAGATCCCTTCCTTTGGTGGGGGCTTTGGCCATTGGTCCGAATGTGGGCGCCAGTGCTGCCATTAACTGGGCATGCCTAGCCTCCTTCCTCCGCTCCTTCTCCTGAGCCTGAGACTCGAACTCAGAATTTCTGTTCTAGAAAACAGAATTAACAGCAGCCACCATGTCATCGAAGGAGGTGGTCGGTTCCTGGAAAAACTTCTGGAGATTTTTCCTAATATCTGGTGCTGCTTGGGTCAAGAATTTTTCTTTTAATATCACTCTCCCCTCATAGGAGTTAAGATCAAAAGTGGTATGTCTCTCCATTACCTCCTGGAGCCAATCCAGAAAGGCTATGGCGTTTTCCTCGAGCCCCTTGGTTATGGCAGTGACTTTGGAATAATTGACCACCTTTTGCCTGGCAGCCTTGAGGCTAGGCTGGACACACACTAGAAAATGTTTTCTCTCCCACCTCTCTTCTGAAGAATTATTGTTCCACTCTGGGTCAGTCTATGGTGCCACTGTTTTACCCACTAAATATCTAGGATCTGATATCCAGTATAATCCAGTGGCAAACTTTTGTGCTTCTGTTAACACTCTGGATTTCTCAAAATCATTTAAAGTCTGGCTTAGAGTAACACATACATTTTTCCAAGCTAAGTCATAGGCTGGACAAATGCTGGAATGTTTCTATATACTTATCAGGGTGATTGGTGTAGCTTCCGAGGTCCTGTTTTATCTGTTTTAACTCTGCTAAAGTAAAGGGCTTGTGCACGAGGGCTGGTCCAAACTCCCCCACTGCTTCCACCAAGGATAGGAACTGAGCCACCTATCCCCTGGTGGAGGTACAGACGGCACCACCTCCCTCTATGGTATGGGGGAAGCTCAGAGCAGGTGGGAACCTGAGGAGGAGCTCTTAACACCATAGTCTTACTTGGCTTCAAACACCCCTTGCACCACTGAAGATTTTCCTGTAAATAAAAGAAAGCTTGTACATATGGTATTTTGGCCTATTTTCCTTCCTTTTTACAAAAAAAGTCCAATTGTAAGATGGTGGGGTGATTTAGAGTCCCATGTGGTGGCCGTTGTTCTCTGCTGTTTAGCTTGTACTGTGGCCAGGCGGTTGTGCAGAAGAAGATTAAACGCTTCTACTTCAGAGTGTCTGGATCAAACTTGTCCCAGTTTGAGAGAATGCACCCCACAGGGGTGTTAGGAGGGATTTTTGATCCCTGTGTACCCATCTAGAAAGTAAGGAGGGAAATAAAAAGGGGGAGAAAGGAGAGAACTTGCCAGCTGGGATCTGTTAGAGCTGGGTGTCCCCGGGTAACAACCCGGGGCATGTGACCGAAGTACCGGTCCAGGTGTCTCCTTTCCGATTCATAGGAAGAGGGCTGTACATGACCCCTCAAACCTAAGAGCCCCTCATTTTTTAAGTACCAGGACAAGGATATCTGTTGGTATAATGACCTGGTTCATTTGTAAAAGCACCAGTGATTGGGTGGCCAGCCATGATAAGGAAGGCATTTCCTGGGACAGAGTGAAAGAAGCAGCTTGAGGGTGAAGGAGGAGGACCCGATAAAACCAGGGGTGTAAGTATTTGACTGTGCCGCACGTGGGAGAGACATGGCGGGGATAGACGCAGAAGTGATGCCTTAAGATAACCCAGATCTGCTCATGTACAGGCATGTCCACAGGCTGTATAAAACCTTGGGTCCTTAAAGGACCCTAACAAAGTTGGCACTGACCAAGTCCCGCTTTGCTTATTACCAGGCGTACAAGTTCACACTGAGCGAGTGAGCCAGGCACTAGATGGCTTAGTCAACCAAGGGAGGTCACATTGTCTAGCCTTAACATGGGAAATGTCCATAAGCACACCATCAGATTGGAAAGAAAAGTACATTATCAAAACCAATGTGAAGCCCGGAAGCACAAGAGTTACAGTGCAGAGCCCTCTTCCTTAAAGTGAAACAAAATGAAAGACTTCTCCCCTACCAGGAGGGACATGTCTCCCAACTCCTTATCACACATCCGGGTTTAGCCAAGAACTCAACCATGAAGTCTGAGAAATGGTGAGGGTGGAGAAGCAAAAATAAGCACCAGTGCCCCCTCAAGACCTGGCTGCAAAGTGGGAAGATCTGAAGCAAGAGTGTTTTCATGGGGAAAAAAGTGTGAACCAGCTTACCTAGACATAGTGATCTGAGTCAGAACGTTTTCATGGAAAAAGGCAAGCAGGCTTACCTACACAGAGTGATGCAAGTCAGAGCATTTTCATGGAAAAAGGTGAGCTGGCTTACCTAGACAGAGTGGTCTGAGTCATGGCACCAAAAATGTCAGGGTTCGGGGTTGGTAATCTTGTCTGTTCTCGGTTCTTGGTGTGCCCTTGGCCAAAGAATGACCAGACACACTGAAAGCAAGGTAAGAACGAAACAAGGTTTATTGAGGAGAGAAAGACAGGATTACAGAGCAAGAGCAAGATATAGGTTTACAGAATGAGAGCGAGATACATTCACCACAGATGACAGCCGGACCCCTTGTCATGGCAAAAAGGCCTTGGTTATGGTCTGGGTTTGGTTTTATTAGTGTCTGGATTGGGCCTTGTGGTTTAGATGTCACCATGGAACCACTTTGATGGACAGTTGGGAGTTATAACCTGAGTCTTACTGTGCATGTGGATCTCCTGTGAGCCTCTCTGAAAGCTGACTGTTCCAGGTCACTTTTCAGACTCTATCGTATCTATGCTGCTTGGCCTGTGGGCTAGAGAGAGCTCTGCATTCTTTTAAAGTTGGTGTGCTAAGTTCTGATTGTTGGATTTGTAGGGTATTCCCTCATCCCCCAAGTCTGGCCCAGGAGGGGCCGGAGGTCCCTAGCTGTCTACCTAACAATTTTAGTTTTAATTACTAAATTTGCTGGCTATCAAAGTAATGATAAAGATGTGACAAACTCTTTACATTTTTACCTAACCTGCTGAATTTCATTATTGCCTCTATCAAAATAAGAAGAAAAAAATTTATTTTTTGCCTTACTCTTACACTCTCTTGAAATATTTTCCCAAATCTATAAGCAGTATTGGAGGAAGTTTGATATCTTCATCAGTGGAAAGTCTCCTCAGTCTCATCAGTTTTTGTAATCAATTTCATTTTATTACATGTTATTGTGCTTTCTGAAATACACAAATCTGACTTTAATTGGCAACAAAAATATTTACATTCCAGGTCATGAATAGCAATTACAGCCTTGTCTTGTCTACTGTTCAGCTCATATAAAAAGAGAAGTGATATTCATGATGTATGAAGTAAGATTACTCAATTACTCTATTTCCCTGTAATTTTAAAATTATATACTTCAGTTGAACCTGACTATCAGGAAGCATGCATTTTTGGGGGGCGGCATGAGCCCAGTGTTTTGCTCTTCCTGATCTATCTCTTTAGAATGTATCTTTTTTCTTTTTCCTTTTCTTTCTTTTTCTCTTCCTCCTTTCCCTTTATTTCCTTTTGTTCCCTCCCTCCCTTCCTGCCTTCCTTCTCTCTCTCTCTTTTTGTGAAGATGAATACAGAAAATAATATTGAAAACTCTCTATTGTATTTTCTGTAAACATTTCATTGTTAATGTTATACTCATCCTTAATTTTACCTATATTAAGTACCATGTAACAAACTTTCTTTAGAATTCAGTACCAGAAAAACTTTGTTCTGGTGAGGCGCTGGTGTTTTTCTTCTTTTTCGACAGTGAGGATCACATGTATATGATGATTCTTCTTCTTTACTTGGGGGGCAAAAAACCTATTTCAATATGATATTAAAGCCTTCGAGTGTTCTTATTTCTTGATAAGTTTCTGATATCCAGATACTAAATCTCATGGCATGATCATTTTACAAAAAAAAGCTTCATTAATTTTAACTTAGGGAAAAAACAAAAATAAGGGCATCGAATTTTCTAACAATAATCATCATTCAGTAAATTATAAATTGTCAAACTTTATTTAAATTTTTAAAATAATCTTTCATGATTTCCCTGATCAGTTTAAAGGCAATAAGTTATTAAACTTTTTAACATAAGTCATCGTTCTAAAATATAAAGTAAAATCGAGGCAATGGAAGAAAACTCAAAGGCTAAAATTTTTAAAAGGTATAAATTAAAATCTAAGTAGATTGCAAAAAAATTTATAAGCAAATATATGATAGTTGGCTAATGTATTAAGTGCTAAAAAACAGCAAATCAACCATTGTTGGCAGAAAGCAACCTGTAGAAAAATATGTGTTTAATGACAAGATTTGGCCAGTTTCCATGAGTTTAAAATTTGAAAATATTTTTAATACATAATACAGTTAAAAACACTAAATTAGAGACAGAATTTTCATATACAAGAAGAAATTAAATTGAAAAAGTCTACTTGATTGCAGTTACTAGGAATAGCTGCTTCCTTTCAGATTGATATTTATAATTATCTAAGTCCTCCTTCTAGGGCAGGTCTAAATGTAGCTAATTGTTCCATTTTTTATTTTTCTTTCTCTTTCCTTCTATAAATGAAGATCCAAAGTGCCTCCCAGATGCAGCCTGTTTCTGTGTCCTTTCTACAGCTTCTGCAAATTTTATTCTTTTTTCTTGCAGGAGACGTGAGGCAGGGTAGCCTTCCTTCTGCGGGGTCAGGAAGCATATTTGTACATTGACAGTGGCTGGGGATACATTTATAGGTCTTCCTACTGCAAATGTATTTTGATTCATTGAAAAGATCAAATTATGAGCTTTAAATAAAATTTCATTAATAAAATTTAATTAAAATCTGGTAGAGAAATACCTAACCCTATTTGTGAATGAATTTGTGGGTATGGATAAGCAGAAAATTTCTCTCCTTTGAGAGGAGAAATATTTCTTTCTGATTGGAAGGATATCATCTTGAGGTTTTACGTAATCCCAGAATTAAGCTACAACAATCACCCACATTGTTTTTTCTCCATTTACTTTTGTTAAGAGGGAGAAGCAGAACAACAATCAGAGGGTGGGTTCAGAGAGTTGATTGGATGTTCTAAGAAGGTAGGTTAGTTACTTTTGTTAGATAACTTTATTGAACACAGGTTACATAGTATGCAATTGCTCAAAGTACATAATCAATGAATTTTAGTATATTTGCAGTCATGTGCTATCACTGCAATTTTAGAACATTTTTATCACCTCAAAAAGAAACCTGTACCCTTTAGCTAGACCCCTTGCCCATCCCCCCCAGACCTAAGTAACTTCAAATCTATTAATACTTTTTGTTCCTATAGATCTGTCTATTAAGGACATTTCATATTAATGGAATTATGTAATGTATGATCTTTTGTGACTGGTTTCTGTCACTTTGCATGTTTTTGAGATTCATCCGTGTTGTAGTACATAGCAATACTTCATTCCTTTTTATGGCTGAATAATATTCCACTGAGCAGATATAACACATTTGTTTATCTATTTATCAGTTGATGTACATTTGGGTTGTTTCCATCCTTTAGTTATTGTGAATAATGCTGCTGTAAATATTAGTGCACAAGGTTTTGTGTGTGCATACATTTTTATTTCTTTTGGGTACACATCAAAGGATTGAGGTTGTTGGGTCATATGGTGATTCTATATTTAATTGTTGGAGGAACTGCCAGCCTGCTTTCTAAAGTAGCTGCACCATTTTATATTCCCACTAGCAGTGTATGAGAATTCCAATTTCTCTACATCCTCGTTAATACTTGTTGTCTGACTTTTTTTGTTCTAGCCATTCTAGTGGTTGTGAATTTATTGACTTTTGAAAAATAATTTAAGTATTCTGAAAGGGACAGAGTAAAGTAATGAAATTACTCTGAAGCCTCAAAATTGATATAGAGAAGCAGCATGCACGTGAATTAATGGACTTTAGACTTGAAGAACAGATTTAAGGATAGGTTGACGTGATTTTTAGCTTGAATTTAAGGTAAACTAGAAATTAAGAATATCTGAAAACAAATGAGAAAGATGGTAAATTATATGTGAGTTTGTGTGTGCATGTGTGTGTATTTTAAATAAAATTATATGTATATACTATGCTTGTTAGTTTAATGAAGAATATTTTCATAGATAAACACAAATGTCTTAATTTTGTGCTAATCTCAAGCATTTTGGTTTTTTCTAATTTTTTTTATTTGTTAAATTTTTTTAAAATTCCAGAATGTTATGGGTACAATCGTTGAGGTTACATACATTGCCTGTGTGCCGACCGAGTCATAGCTACAAATGTGCTCATCCCCCACCAGTGCATACTGCACCCATTATGTGTGAATTTACCTTCCCTTCCTCCCCCACCCCCGCCTGACACCCAATGATTGCTACTTGCGTATGTGCACATAAATGTTGGTCAATCAGTACCAATGATTGATCAATGTGTGTTGATCAATGAGTACATGTGGTGCTTGTTTTTCCATTCTTGAGATACTTCACTTGAAAGAATGGGCTCCAGCACCATCCAGGATAATACAATAGGTGTTAGTTCACCATTCTTTTTTGTGGTTGAGTAGTACTCCATGGTATACATGTACCACATTTTATTAATCCACTCATGTATTGATGGGTGCTTGGGTTGTTTCCACATCTTTGCAATTGTGAATTGTGCTGTTATAAACATTCGAAAGCAGATATCTTTGTTATAGGATGACTTTTTTTCCTTTGGGTAGATACCCAGAAGTGGGATTGCTGGATCAAAAGGTAGTTCTACTTTTAGTTGTCTGAGGTATCTCCATATTACTTTCCATAGCGGTTGTACTAATTTGCAGTCCCACCAGCAGTGTATGAGTGTTCCTATCTCTGCACATCCACACCACCATTTGTTGTTTTAGGACTTTTTGATAAAAGCCATTCTCACTGGAGTTAAATAGTATCTCATTGTGGTTTTAAGTTGCATTTCCCTGATGATTAGAGATGTTGAGCATTTTTTCATGTGTTTCTTGACCATTTTTCTGTCTTCTTTTGAAAAGTTTTTGTTTGTTTCCTTTCCCTCTTTCTTAATGGGGTTGTTTGATTTTTTCTTACTGATTTTCCTGAGTTCTATATAAATTCTACTTATCAGCCCTTTATTGGATATATAGCTTGCAAATATTTTCTCCCATTCTGTAGGTTGTCTATTTGCTCTAGCAATAGTTTCTTTGGCTGTGCAGAAGCTTCCTAATTTGATCAGGTCCCATTTGTTTATTTTTGTTGTTGCTATGATTGCTTTTGGGGTCTTCTCAAGCATTTTGAATCACACTTTTCAGAAACATTGTCATCTGGACCACTTAGCCATGTACCTGGAGGCAGCTAATCAAAATTGCCACAGTTCATTCAAGTCAGTTTTGCTGCTTAGTCCTGCTCTGATTTCATACAGTAGTTCCAGTCTCTGAACTTGCTGAGACTAACTTCCTTCCTTAGAGGCCGGTCTAAATATCTACATCTTGTTGGTCGCTGGTGTTGATGTCTTTTGTGGATGTCTCAGGATAGAGTTTTCTGTCCCTCTCATCACTTTTTACTTTCAGTTCTCAGCCTGGTGAAGATAGTGCTTGCCACATAACAATGCACTGAAGTTATGCTATGAAAAGTGAGCAGTACTAGCAAGAAAGAACCGTTTGTTGTACGGGTGCTTTCGTAAGGAATGTGAGGATCCACAGTAAAAGGCTTCCCTTCCTTGACCACAAGGAGCAAATCTGATTTTTTTGGCCTTAGAAATGAGGGGATGAGGCAGGTTGAAATGTAAGACTGTGAGGAGTGGAGAGTCAGAAAAGGTAAGGAGAGAGACCAGGGGTGACAGATGTTTAATCACCTCTGACCCACTGTATACGGATTGAAAGGCAACCCAAGAGGAACAGTTAAGATATGTTTTGCAGCATCCCCTGGGTGTCCAGCATGTCTGTGATAAGCTGCTGGTGAGAAAAGGTTCTTTTGGTACCTGCACGGCATGATATTTCCAGACGCCTAACAATGGGGTTATATTGAAAATTTAGAGGGCACTGACTGCTACCCCACCTGGTTATTACCAGTTTTACTAAGGACAGTATTCCTGCTTTAGAACTTCCCTTCCCTTTTATAGCACCCCACCCCCGCCTCCCACATTCACTACCCTCTACTCTTTCCCTTGAATAGCAGGACCTCCCTGTGACATCTACTATAGTCCCCTGGCATCAAACCTGCTCAATTCACTAGACTTTGTTCATCATAGCTACCCCTGACCTCAACCACTAGCCCAACCTCAGACTATGCCTCATTTTCAGGATGCTGAGTTTTCCAGATCTTTCTGCTCACCAAGATGCAAGCTGCAGCTTTGACAAATGTTGCTCTTCTTCCAAACACTTTTCTACCTTATCTCTGGGTTTCTCTTCACAGTCCACAGCACTTAATTTTCGGTAACTACAAGCATAGTAACTTAAGCTTTTGAGGTGGGGCTGTGATTTTTGTAAATAGACACTGGTTATTTGAAATCAATAATGATGAATCAGGTGGCTGATAAAGCTGGGCAATATCTTTTATTTTTTTTTGGTAAAAGGCAAGGTGCATGCTATCATTAATTAGACAATTTATATTTTGCAGCTTATAAATCAGCTGAGAAATCGGTTCCAAATGAGGAGATGAGATTGAACCACGTTTAAAACAAAGACTACATAACTGGAACTGGGCAAAGGCTGCCTCACTGATAGCTTTTCAAGGTGAATACTTTTGAAGACAACATTGTTAAGGATATAATATTTCTGAGGTTTGAAGAGCCCATCTTTAACTTTAGAACAGTCATTCTAAGATCTCAATAAGAAAACCATGATTATGGATAGATTATTTATTTATCTATCTGTCTATCTATTTATTTATTTATTTAAAACAGAGTCTCGCTCTGTTGACCCAGGTAGAGCACAGTGGCATCATCATAGCTCACTGGACCTTTTACTCCTGCCTCAGCCTCCTGAGTAGCTGGGACTACAGGTGCACACCACCGCACCTGGGTAATTTTTCTATTCTTAGTAGACACGGGTCTTGCTCTTGCTCAGGCTAGGCTCTTGCTCAGGTTGGTCTTGAACTCCTGAGCTCAAGCAATCCTCCTGCCTCGACTTCCCAGAGTGCTAGGATCACAGCCGTGAGCCACTATATGTGGCCTGTATAGTTTTAGTTTATTCATCTTCACTGCTACATAGTGTTCAATACCATATTTTTAAATGCCACAAAATCTCTTAATTTATTTTTCTGACAATAGACACCTTAGTTCACTGTAATGTTCACCTCTACAAACAATGCTATAATAACCATTCTAGTGATTGACCCCATTAATTGTTCTTTCAGCAAAGTTCTGTGGGTTATAAACCTCTGAGATGGGATGCTTAAAAGTATATTTATTTTCCAGTGACTGAAAATAATTGTTTAGCCAGATAAAGAACTTTAGGTTGACTGTTATTTCAACTCACCGCTTTGAATATGTGACTATTTTCTTCCTATATTTTGCTGCTGACGTGTCTGCTGTAAGTCTAAGTCATTCCTTTTGTGAGGAAGTTCTCTTTTCACTTTGGTAGTCTTTATGGTTGTTTACTGTTCATTTTCAATGTGAATATTCACACACTTATGAAATATTCTCAGCATTATATTTTTGAATATTGTAACTTTGTCATTGTCTGTGTTCTCTACTTTTGGAATGCTCATTAAAAGTATGTTTAAAATGCTTTTCATTAAAATATTTTAAGTGCCTTTTCACTTAAGTTTTAATTTCTTTATCTCTCTGTGATGTTTTCTTGGCGAATTCACTATTGCTATGTTCCATTTTGAAGATTTTTTTTGAATTCTATTTAAAGTGTATCCTAGTATATTCTATTTTTAATTAATAACATATCAATTTTACATTTTATATTAGTTCATTTCTTATATTCTCCTTCCTTTTCCTTTGTTTTTTTCTCCCTAAGTACCAGAAAACACTTATTTTAAAGTCATTGTTGGATTGCTCTGTTTTATTTTTATCAGGATAAATTAATCTAATTTATTTTCTTGGTTGTATTTATGAATTTTCTTCATGTATAGTGGAAGTGTGACATGCAGACTTATCTTGATTAGGAAAATTTTCTTTTATTTGAATTTATTTCTCATATTTGAATATTTATCTCTCCCAATATAATATTTTTGAGATTGACTCCTTCCAACTCTGTGAAGCGTTCACTCCTAAAGCAGGTAATCAGATCATATCCAAGGTTTGAAGCTCCTGTCTCCTTTTAGATTACAATTAGGTTTATTTAATTCCTGGCTGGAAGGTGGTCCTCTCTGTTTTATCCTATTTTCCTCATTCAAAAACTTTATGTAAGCAATAGCCTATATAGTGGTAACAACTTTTTTTTCCTTTTAAAGTCTCTGTACACAAGACAGCCCTAACCTTCTTGCAGTTACCAAACAATGAGCCTAATGCTGGCCCCTTGGCCTGTGTGGGTCACTTTGAGTTTTCATTTTCCCACAGGAATGTCATTTCAGCTGTCCCCTGTCTTCCTATGTCCAGGCCCAGAGTCCAGCAGACTTCAGCCCTACTTGCTGTTTTGGTATTCAGCCCTGTTTTTGGACTACAATGACATTTTACCTTTCTTTTAAAAAAATTATTAAGGCTGTATCTTTTTCATTATATTTGAAATTATTTTTATCAATTATTGCTATATGTTTGGAGCAGAACGATTGCATGTTTATGTGTATGTGTGTGTGTGTGAGAAAAGTATCCCACAGCTTCATCTTACCTGAGGGTTGTTTTTAGTAATTTTATAGATTTTCTCATATATAGATAAGGACAACAACCATTTTAGTGTTAATTTGCTACAAACATTTTATTCGATTTGTTTCTTTTTTTTTTTTTCAGATTTATTAGGTTTATTTACCATCCAGTATAAACAAGAACTCCTTTGTTCCCTGTTTCAGACTTTTTAACATCTTGGGGCTACCCTAAGTTTTATACATCACAACTGATCCACCCTTCCTTATGCCTTAAACATTCCCAAATCCAACCTTTTTTTACATTGTATATTGTACTTTTGGTAACAAATATTTTAAACTTTAGGATTTCTGTCTTTAGTACCATACTTAAGAAATATTAATCTATATTTTGTTCTAGTGATTTTATGCTTCTTAATATTTTAAAATGTTTATATATTCAATTTTCCTAAAATGTATTTTGATTTGAGATCACAACATACTATTTTTCATGAATTAGTAAATTATTAAATAAATATGTTAATATGTGTCTTAAATATGTTAAATAATTCATATCTTCACTGACTTGAAATATCTGATAATATAACATAATGCATTCTAATTTATACTAGATGATTTAGATAATTCTTTTTCTTTTTTTTTAGAGACAAGATCTCGCTATATCACCTAAGCTGGAGTGCAGTGGCTATTCACAGGCACGATCATAGCTCATAGCGTACTAAAGCCTCGAACTCCTGAGCTCAAGCAGTTATGCCTCATCCTTCCTAGTAGCTGGGATGACAAGAGCACATCACTGCACCTGGCTTTACTAGATGATTCTTTATATTATGTTCTATTTAATTCTTCTGAATCCAGTATCATTCATTACTTTGCAATGGAGTTTAATATGTAGGAGCTGGTTTACTAAGCTGCAGACACATGGATAGGAGAGACCAAACTGTGAACCCTGGTGGAGCTTTCCAAGATGTTGTCTTCTCAGACCCAAGTTGAATAGCCAACTGTGCCCACCTTTTACTGCACACACTATCCAACAATTTCCATTCATGCTACTGAAATGAATTGTGAGAATAGTTTGCAAATAAGTAAGTTATAGCAAAAGACCAATAGGCAGACTTTGTTCTACCACTTACCAGTTGTGTGACTTCCTTGGTCTTATCTTTTCTCATCTGTACAATAAGGATTATGTACTCACTGTACAAGGATTTTGTGAAAATTCTACCTAGTAGATGGAGGCATCCAGTACATTTCTCACTTTATGAAATAATTAATAGAGAATAATTATTTTGTGCAGCAATTTTTCTACTGAAATTGGTGATAAACTGTAGCATACAGAAATGCTGGTGAATATTTTCTGGGTTGAGAGCCCCAACCAAAAACATCAACAACAATAATGAGAACAAATTAGTAAGATTCTAGGAGATTTACAGAGGCTATGGCCCATTGAAGATTATCTCCAGCCATGGTTAAATGTCATTTTTATAAAAATTGGTTTTCTGAATTCTATATATGGGCTTATGATTGCTAAGACATGTGTCATTTGGGTGACTACCTTGGAAAAGAGAAATGACCAATTAGGGGAATTTCAATCTAAATCTGAGGTTTTTATGAGTCTTAATTTCTGAAACACAAAACTAAAAGCAAAAAAAAAAAAGTTTTTTTTTTAGCCAATAGGTTGATGAAATTATTCATACCAAACTAGTAAGTTGTAAGAGACATTTTATAAATTTAATCTTCCATAGCTTGAGCTGTAACTTTAAAAAAGATACAGGGTTTTACCCTTTTTGGATGGATTGGAAATTAAAGATTATCTGGAAAAATATAAAAGATAAAAAGTATTGGGCACTAAGATACCACAAGGGACTTTTCACATTTATGTACAATAACATTGCTAGAGTGTTAAAAATCTAATTTCAAAGGCAATATATGTTAACTGTAAGAAACTTAAACATAGATAAAAGCATAATGATAAAATCACTCATCAACCCACAATACATATTAATATAACACTCTCAACAATTTTTCTAAGGATAAGAATGAGTAAATATGGAGCCATACTAGCCAAACTATTTGGTAGTAATATAGCAGTAACATTTTAAATGTTTTTCTATATTACAATTTTAGTGTTACATAAGAATTCATATATAGCCTATAGATTTTTACTTTTTAGGCACTCCCTTACATAGAAAATTTAGGTTGCTTCCAACATTTCACTATGATATGTGATACTGCATTAGAGTCATTTATTATGTGGAAGGTAGGTTCTAATGTCAGCATGCAAGGCAGAATCTCATAGTCAAAATTGTATCTGGAATTCTCTTAAGCAGTTGTCACCTGTGACATTGATGTTCTGCTTCTCAATAGGTCCAACATGTCAGTTTTTCCTCCAGGGCATCAGTACATTTTTGTTGTTGTTGTTGTTAAATGTTACAAAATATACCACTGGTATTTTCTAAACAAAAGGGTATTTATTAGAAGATAATCAGGGGATTATCCTTTATTGGGAATCAATAGGTAACTGGATTTGAAAAATGGGCAAAAAACAAGAGATACTCAGAGGCTAGGCTGCATGAATAGTCTAGCCCATCCTTCAGTGTTCCTGCTGCAATGGATTAGGACTTTGAATAACTGTTCCATCTCTGCATCCTTTTCTTATGATTTAAAGATCTGATGGCCCAAGCTCAGCTGATCATGTTGCCCACTGCTTAGTTGTACCAGGAGGTGATAAAGAAAAAGTCTTGTTTTCTTGGCTTTTTGGTGGGACAAACTGTGAGAGGCAGGAGTTAGGAATTGCCTTCCCATGAAGAACTTAATCATGGGGAAATTCCACCCAAAGGGAGATCAGGATACTAACAAGGGGTGGAAGATCAGTTGGATGCCAGGAAGCCAAGAAAACACAAATATTGGAGCCTAGAAAGAAAAAAGTTCACATTTTTTTGTAGGTAAGTGCCACATAGAGCAGTTGGCTAGAGTTTAGGGGCCACGTTGTGTGAACTAGAATGCTACTTAGCAAAATGAGAGCTCCATGCTGTGAGAAACACTTTGGGACCAACCGAGGGAAACAAGTTCATAGCTCTCATCTTGTGCTCACTCTCTAGCTTAAGCTCATAGAATGGACTGATTGGCAGAATCATTACCTGCATTATTTAAGTCATCGTCATCATTATACTCATTATTTTCACAAAGGATGTAATGGCCAAATTTATGAAAATTAACTGTGCATATTAAATGTGTATATGCTGGAACTGCACTCTACGAACAAATAAAATCCTGAGATAAGTAATTTTAGAATATACATTTCTGGGGGATATCTGGTTCTATAAGGTCCTAATTGGATAGAAATGGTTTCTTGACTGAACCTGAGGATAGTGTTTAGGGAGCACTTGACCTTAATGAAATTAAGTTCATATGTTGTGTGCATTTTTTGGGGGGAGATATTCTAATGCTCTCATGAAACGCTCACTGGGGACCATGTCCCAAACAAGATTAAGAGCCATCTTTGCATATCTCTACTAACATCCCAAACAAGAATTGAATCATTCAAATAGAAGTGAAGCCATAGGAGATAAGAAGCCTACAACATTTCTGTTATGCTGGGGAATCCTAGAGAAAGAGTAGTCTGTAAGAAAAATTTGGGTGGTCCCTAGGCAGACTTATTTCTTTTCCCACAGCCGATACTGGTGAGCCTCATTACGTCATTTCAATGGATCAGCTTAAAGTAAGGTAATATGTATACCTAGGGACATACAAGCATTGCTATGAGACTAAAGAGAGAGTTATTCTTCTGGGAATGGTGACTCCCTTTTCTGTGATTCACACATCATGCAGAAGCCCCTGACTCCTTGGAGTTAAGTAGTCCTGATATAAAATATTATTCATTATTCCTGAATTAAATTTTTAGTATCAAAGAAATAGAAGGGGCATTGGAGGCTCTCCTTTCTTTCCTTTCACTCCATGCAGAAATCTACTCCATGATATGTCTTATCCAATCTGAGCACTTTTAGTGACCATTTCTCTCTTCATAAATTAGTGTTTTATTTTTAAACAGCTCAGCCTAACAGAACATTTAAAATACATTTTATCTTACTCTTTCAATATATGGGGATAGTTTTCCTATATTTTACCTATTAAAATTTCTTGAGATAGTAGAACAACTCAATAAGGCGCACAAAGATTTGTCATTTTCTAGCATTTTGCAGCTTTCTGTTACCTCTTTATCTTTACTTCATTTTGTCTGTTTTCCTGATAAGACGATGTCCACTGGTCCTGAATTTCATTATGGAGTTTATTCTCCAATTCAGTGCATTTTTTTCTCTATTAAAATACTTTTATCTTTCCCTCCATATTGAGAGGAAGAATTCACTTCCCTACAATAAACTTCTCTGTGTCCTGGGTCTTTCTTTGACTCCTGAGAAAATCTTAGGCTGAAACCCATTCTTGCCTCTTCCTCCTCACAGATCCTTCTCTTAGGCCTTTAATGTTGTGCTCTTTATAAAACATTTTCTCTCAGTTTCATTCATTGTCAAACTTTTGAATAAAAAGCCTACACCTTCCATTTTTTTTGCCACCCACTCTCTCTTTAAACTGTTGAAATCATATTTCTTTTTCTTTCTTTTTTTTTGAGAAATTTAATTCTTCTGATTCTTTTTTTAAATTTCAGAATATTATGGGGTACAACACTTTGGTTATATATATTGTCTATGCACTGCCCGTGTCAGAGCTACAATCGAGATCATCCCCCAAACTGTGCTCCCTGCATCCATTCAGTGAGAGTTGTCCCATCCCCTCCACCCCCCTCCCGCCTGCCCACCCCCTGATGAATATTATTTCCATATGTGACATAAGTATTAATCAGTTAGTACCAATTTGATGGTGGTGCTTGTTTTTCCATTCTTGTGATACTTCACTTCGAAGATACTTCGCTTCACTTCGAAGAATAGGCTCTAGCTCCATCCAGGATAATACCAGATGTGTTAATTCACTGTTGTTATTCATTGCTGAGTAATACTCCATGGTATACATATACCACATGTTATTAATCCACTTGTGTATTGAGGGGCACCTGAGTTGTTTCCACATCTTTGCAATTGTGAATTGTGCTGCTATAAACATTTGAGTGCAGCTGTCTTTATTATAGAATGTCTTTTTTTCCGATGGGTAAATACCCACTAGTGGGATTGCTGGATCAAAAGGTAGTTCTACTTTTAGTTCTTTGAGGTATCTCCATATTACTTTCCATAGAGGTTGTACTAGTTTGCAGTCCCACAAACAGTGTATGAGTGTTCCTATCTGTCCACATCCCCGCCAACATTTTTTGTTTTGGGACTTTTTGATATAAGCCAATCTCATTGGTTTTAATATTTCATTGTGGTTTTGATTTGAATTTCCCTGATGATTAGAGAAGTTGAGCAATTTTTTGTATGTTTGCTGGCCATTATTCTGTCTTCTTTTGAAAAGTTTCTGTTCATATCCTTTGCCCACTTTTTAATGGGGTTGTTTGATTTTTTCTTGTTGATTTTCCTAAGTTCTGTGTAGAATCTGGTTATCAGCCCTTTATGAGATGTGTAGCATGCAGATATTTTCTCCTATTCTGTAGGTTGTCTGTTCGCTCTAGTGATAGTTTCCTTGGCTGTGCAGAAGCTTTTAAATTTGATCAGGTCCCCTTTATTTATTTTTTTGCTTCTATGATTGCTTTGGGGGTCTTCTTCATAAATTCTTTGCCTAGGCCAATGTCTGTAAGAGTTTTTCCAATGTTTTCTTCTAGAATTCTTATGGTTTCACATCTTAGGTTTAAGTCTGTTATCCATCGTGAGTTGATTTTTCTGAGAGGTGAGAGGTGTGGGTCTAGGATGGCATATAATTTTCCAGGCAAATGGAAACCAAAAGAAATCTGGGTTAGCCATTCTTATATCAGATATCATAAGCTTTAAAACAACAAAAGTAAAGAAAGACAAAGATGGTCACTATATAGTGGTGAAGGGAAAAATCTTAGACGAAGACTTAACAATCCTAAATATTTATGCACCCAACACAGGAGCACCCAGATACATAAAGCAAATACTGCTTGATGTAGACAACATAATAAGTAGCAATGACATAATAGCTGGGGACTTCAACACCCCACTGACAGAACCGGACAGATCCTCCAAACAGAAAATAAGCAAAGAAACAGTGGACCTAAACAGGACTGTAGAACATTTGGGCCTAACAGACATCTACAGAACACTCAGTCTGAATAATACTGAATATACGTTCTTCTCATCAGCTTGTGGAACTTTCTTTAAAATTGATCACATCCTAAGCTACAAAACAGATCTCAACAAATTTAAAAAAATAGAAATCATACCATGTATCTTCAGACCACAGTAGAATAAAATTAGAAATCAATTCCAATAGAAACACACATCTCTATCCAAAAACATGGAAATTAAACAATCTATTGCTGAATGACTATTGGGTAAAGGAGGACATTCCAATGGAAATCAAAAGATTATTTGAACTAAATGATAATGGGGACACAAGTTATCAAAATCTGTGGGATACAGCAAAAGCAGTCCTGAGAGGAAAATTTATTGCCTTATATGCCCACATCCAAAAGACAGAAAGTTCACAAATGAGTAAGCTAATGAATCATCTCAAGGAAATGGAAAAGGAAGAGCAAACCAACCCTAAACCCAGCAGAAGAAAAGAAATAACCAAGATCAGAGCAGAATTAAGTGAAATTGAGAACAAAAGAACAATACAGAAGATTAATAAAATGAAAAGTTGGTTCTTTGAAAAGATAAACAAAATAGGCCACTTGACAGGTTGGTCAGAAGCAGAAAGGAAAGGACTCTAATAAGCTCAATTGGAACTGAAAAAGGAGAGGTCACAACTGATATCACAGAAATACGAAACATCTTCCTTGAATACTACAAAAATCTCTATGCCCCAAAACATGAAAATGTGGAGGAAATGGACAAATTCTTGAAATCATATTTCTATCTCAAAACTGCTTTCCTCATATTCAACAATGAACTACTAACTAAATTCAGGTATTTTTCTTGGATTGAACTTCTTGGAGGCTTGGGAACTGGAAATCACACTCTCCTTTAAACTGCAGATTTGTATCACTCATTAATCTAGTCCAAATATTTTTCAAGTACTTTACATATAAGAACTCATCTTGTCCTCACAACACCCTATGAGGTGGTACCACGATTACCCTTATTCTACAGATGAGGAAACTGAGCACTGGAGAAGTTTAACACTTGTTTGAAGTCCACTTCAAATGTCCTTGGTTCTGTGCTTTCTCATTTATTGGACATCTTTGCTGGCTTCCCCCTCCCACCACTCTCTGTGAGCATTTCATTTCTCAAGACAGCAGTTGGTCCTCATTTTCTCTCTTTACTCATTTGCTTTCAAAAAATTGTCCTGTCTTATTCATAAGTTTGTTATCTCTTTGGAAATCAATTCTTACCACTTTTGCAACACACTTTGCTCGTTTTGAATTCAAAGCTCTGGTTTATTTGAAAACTTACATCTGAAAGACCATATCCCTTTCCTTCTGATATTGCATTTAATACCTATCTTTTAAGGCCTTGGCTTTACTCATCTCCCCTTTCTTCTTTGGATTCTGACAACTCTTATTGTCTGGAACAATTTATTTAATAATGAATGAACGATTGCATTATGTGTTTGTTTCTAATGTATGTCTTGTTCTTTAAAGCTGTACAAAAAATTCTTGGAGTGATAGTGCTCAGTGTTTTCAGTATTTTATATTTTCTCTCTATCTTGAGTATTTAACATCTAACATAGTAGTGAAGAGGTATCAGTTAAGTTCTTTGGTTCCAAACAAGAGAAAACAACTCTGGCTAACATAAGCAAAACCTAAATGGTGGTAAGGATTTTGGGAGCTCATGGAGCTTATGGGAGATAGAGGATCAATGGTACTCCAGCCACTGGTCAGAATGGTGTTGTTCGTCAGGATGGAACTGCATCCACACCTCTTTGCTGAAGATTCACGTGACAGGAAAAAGCATCTGAGTGGCTAGCTGAGATATCATGCCTGCCCCTCCAGTAAGGGGGAAATGTCACTAAGAGTTTAACCAGGTTGTATTAAATAGAAAGGAGGTAATTTCTCCAAAAGAAATCCCATTGCTGTTAGAAAAGAAAAAAGTCTATTGAGAAACTAAAAAAAAAAAAAAAATTTGTAATAGGTGCTGAATAAATATTTGTTTAATGAATTAGTCAATAACCTTGTGATATTAATCACTACATTTAGGCTTAGTTTTGCAAGACTAGCATGGCCTATTTGCATATATTCTTTCTGATTAGAGCTGAGCCAACACGCATATGATAATTGGAGACTGGAGAAATTCAGGGGCAGAGAGCTATGCAAGTCAAGGGCATTGTAAGGACAAAATTTAGAGCCTCCAAAGAGAGCAGGCCCTCACTTAGATTCTTGGATTCTAGAATATTTGCTAAGAGGTAAGTCAGAGCGTTTGGTCATATACTATACTTCTGTATAGTCATCTAAACTATACTTCTGCCTGCATCTAAAATTTAGGAAGAAGAAGCTGAACAATAAATAAGTTGATTTCAAGGCCAGCATGGTGAATTGAAAAGAGTCCTAACTATAAGCTCTTCCACTGATTCTCTTTACTGTTAGGTAGACCTTTGCTTGTCTGATTCCTCACAGGTAAAAGAGGGATTGAAGCAGATGAAATTAAATTTCCACCAGTTAAAAATTCTACCTTTCCAAAGAGAAACACTCATTTATATTTGATATAGTTTTAAGGTGGCCCATGATTAATTATCACTTGCTATATATAATTATAGAGTCTCCAAACTCACACTGGTTAAGGAGGTGAGACAATTTACCAACCTCAGAGGAAGCAAATGAAAGCATAAATGGTTATGCAAAATTACTCATCTGCTCAGTGAAAGAACAATGATTAGGATTGTCTTAAATTTCATTTGTTGACATGCTGTTTGAAACTATTCTAAAGTTATTTCAAATATACATATTTATGACCAATCCATTTAAGTAGAAAGGCAAAGACTTTTCTAAAATTATTTTCTTTACATTTTATTTCCCCTCTAAAACCCAGTAGTGTAGTTGCTCTTGAATTAATAGTTGTTAATCAAGTTTTTACTAAATATCCTAGGTCTTATCAGCAGCTGCTTGTTGTACTGTCTGGGTGTTAAATAGTGCAATGCAGTGATCCAGTATAATGTCATGACTGAGAGCTCAAGCTCTAAAGTCAAACGGACTTGGGCTAAATTGCTCATGTGGATCATGAGGATTCTCCTTAGGAGGAGCAATGGATCTGTTTGGAAGGGATATACTTTGAGAAGTGCTGGGGAGTAAAAAGTGAGACTCTAAGAGCATGCTCAAAAACAGCAGGAGAGGAATTTGTTTCTTTCCTGATAGAAATAGTGGGTAAAAAGAGGAGAAACCAGACTAAAGTTGGCCAAATCCAAGGAATGCATTGTATGAATGAATTTCTTGGCGGAGAATTATTTATCTTCAGCTGAGCCAATGTAGGGCAAAAGAGACAGTACATTGTTACAACGTCTGTGATTTACTTTAAACTGCTTCAACATAGTGTGGTGTTATGTACATGCCAGTTAGTTCAAACTTCAACTCTAGAGGTAGACTATTGACCTAATAATGCACCTTGCAATGGTAGTCAGCTAGCATATACCTATAGCTCTCTGTATCTCCATGAACACCTGAAGCTTTTTATTCTATTATTATTACAATATTATACTTAACTCACTCTATTGCACTTATCTGTATATGTATCTGCTTTTCTTACTTGATTTTGAGGTTCTTGGGTTCATGTTCTTTGGTAGGACCATGACTTACATGTCTTTGCAAGCTTAACAATTATCAGGGTGTCTGGCACGTGATAGGCATATCATATAAGTTTCTGAATAAATGGTTCAACAAATGTAGTATGAATGCAATTTAAGATTTCTGTTTTTAATCACAGACACTCTAGTTCAGGTACCAAGTTAGAGAGGGCAGTGGAACAACTGATGCAGTTTAGCTGTTTGCTTATATTTCACCCTGTGTGGTGATTTGTTTTGTTTTGTTTGTTTTGTACTATCCTTTTCCCCTAAAAGAATAAAAGTGGTTTGTACGTACTCTTAAATTATAGTAGAATAAAAAAATACACAGGTGAATAAATATGAGCAAAGGTAAAATTGGGATAGGAAATTAAGATGTGCTAGGGGTGCAGTTGATATAAAAGGTTCATAGCACAAAGATACCACATATTTGATAAGAAGTGAGATATAATAGTGGTTCTGAGCTTCCCTTCAACAAAACAAAGGGAGAAACAATCCCAGCAGCAAAACTTGCAGTGTGGATAGGCTAAACACAAACCATGTGCTGAGAAGAATGCCAATTTTTATTTGATCCTTAAATAGGTTTTTGGACAATGTTATACTTGGGAGATGTTTCTACCATCTCAATAAGATGCCAAGTGATATGGTGGACAAATTCTCAACTAAGCTTATGATAAACAGAATGATTTGGTTGCTTTTCATAATTCTCAAAATAATTATGTAGATATCATGATAACAATTTTTAGTACAGAAAGAATTATTTTTGAACAGCCAGAGCAATGTGTTATATCTCTCTGGTATTATGGCTTGATGCAAGAAAAAATCTAGTATACCTGGAAAAGTAAATTGTACATTATTTTAGATAACCACCCAAGAATATTATCTGTCATAACCAAGCAAAGTTTTCATCTCCAGATTAATCCTAGTTTGCAGATAGTAAACATTGTCCATTAAGGGTTTATTTACAGAAATATTATCAATGGAAAACAATGTAAGGTTGTTATGTTTTTGTCAAAAATCAGAGATATGTTTATTTAATTTTTAAAGGCTATATATCTGAGTGGATAGTCATCCCATTGCCACATGCAGATTGGCCAACGCTTAATCTACCTTAAGCCTGCTCTGGCACATTGGAGAGTAGCTGCCAATGGTCATCTGATTTTGATCACAAAACAGTTACAATAATTATAGCTGTTAAATTCTCAAAAGAGGACTTATAAAACACTTTACATGGTCATAAGTAATTTATGAAAAGTAGCTAACTTTAATTATAATAATTTCTTGTTGATCCATTCAAGATGATTTATACTTAAAATGTACATTTTCATTTTTAAATAAGTTGACCTGCTATATTAGATAATTGGATATATACCGATTATTTGTTGGAAGGTATCCACCAAAAATGCTAGTATTGACTTCTTTGTAGTTGATTTTAAGACTTCTTTGGTTTTGTTTTGTTTTTCATTGAAATATAATAGTTGCACATATTTTTGGGGTACGTGTGATATTTTGATACCTGTATACAGTGTGTAATGATCAAATCAGGGCAAACGTTTATCTTTTCTTTGTGTTAGGAAAATTATAATTCTTCTTCTTCTAGCTATTTTGAAATATACAATAAATTATTGTTAACTATGATTTCCCTAGTGTACTATAAAATACTAGAACTTATTACTTCTATCTAATTGTATTTTTGTACCCATTAACTAACTTCTCTTCATCCCTTTCTCCCCTTTTTTTCCCAGTCTCTGGTAATCACCATTCTACTCTCTACTTTCATGAGATACACATTTTTAGCTCCTGCATATGAGTGAGAACATGTGATATCTGTCTTTTTGTGCCTGGCTTATTTTACTTAACATAATGACTTCCAGTTCCATCCACATTACTGCAAATGACAGGATTTCATTCTTTTTTATGGCTGAATATTATTCCATTGTGTATACATACCACATTTTCTTTATCTGTTAATCTTTTAATGGACACAAAGGTTGATTCCATATTTTGGCCATTATGAATAGTGCTGCAATAAACATGGGAGTGCAGATATAATTTTAATATACTAATTTGCTTTCTCTTGGATATACAGTCAGCAGTGGGATTTCTGGATCATATGGTATTTCTAATTTTACTTTTCTGAGATACCTTCATACTGTTTTCTATAATGGCTGTACTACTTTACATTCCCACCAACAGTGTAGGAGTGTTCCCCTTTCTCTACATTCTTGCCAGCATTTGTTATTTTTTGACCTTTGATAATACTCACTTTAACTGAGGTGAGAGGATATCTCATTGTGGTTTTGATTTGCATTTCTCTCATGGTTAATGATGTTGAGCATTTTTTCATATACCTGTTGAACATTTTGTATGTCTTCTTTTGAGAAATGTCTGTTCAGGTCTTTTGTCCACTTTTTAATCAACTTATTTGGTTTTTTATATTTAGTTGTTTGAGTCCCTTATATATTCTGGTTATTAATCCCTTCTTAGATGGACAGTTTGCAAATATTTTCTCCCATTCATTAGGTTGTCCTTTGACTTTGTTGATTGTTTCCTGTGCTGTGAAGAAGCTCTTTAGCTTGATGCAATCCCATTTGCCTATTTTTTCTTTTGTTGCTTGTACTTTTGCGGTCTTGTCCAAAAATTACTTTCTAAAACTAATGTTCTGTAGCATTTGCCTAATGTTTTATTTCAGTAGTTTCATAGTTTCAGGTCTTACATTTAAGTCTTTAGTCCATATTGCTTTTACTTTTGTAGGTGGTGAAAGATAAAGATCTAGTTTTATTTTTCTGCTATGGATATCCAGTTTTCCCAGGATATCATTTATTAAAGAGACTGCTTTTTCCTAATGTATGTGCTTGGCACCTTTGTGAAAAATGAGTTGGCTGCAAGTGTGTGGATTTATTTCTTGTTTCTCTATTCTGTTCCATCAGTCTCTGTGTCTATGACAGTACCATGCTGTTTTGGTTATTACAGCTTTGTAGTGTAATTTGAAATCAGGTAGCATCATACCTCTAGCTTTGTTCTTTTTACTCAGGATTACTTTTGCTCTTCAGGATCTTTTGTGGTTCCATATGAATTTTAGGATTTTTAAAAAAATTTCTGTGAAAAATGTCATTGATATTTTGATAGGTATTGCATTGAATCTATATATTGCTTTGGGTAATATAGACATTTTAACAATATTAAATATTCCAATCCATGAGCATGGGATATATTTCCATTTTTTTGTGTGTCTTCTTTAATTATTTTCTCAGTGTTTTATAGTTTTCCTTGTAGAGATCTTTGACTTCTTTGGATATATTTATTACTAGGTATTTTTTTTTGTAGCAATTGTAAATGGGATCACGCTCCTGATTTCTTTTTCAGATTGATAACTGTTATCATGTAGAAACACTACTGATTTTTGTATGTTGATTTTATATCCTGCAACTTTACTGCATTCATTTATGAGATCTAAGATCTGATGTGTTCTGGTAGAGTCTTTAAGTTTTTCTAAATGTAAGATCATGTTGTCTGCAAACAAGGATAATTTGACTACTTCCTTTCCAATTTGGATGCCCTTTATTTCTTTCTCTTGCTTAATTGCTCTGGCTAGAACTTCCAGTGCTATATTGAATAGAAGTGGTAAAAGTGGGCATCTTTGTCTTATTCTATATCTTAGTGGAAAGGCTTTCAATTTTCCCCCATTCAGTATGATATTAGCTGTGGGGTTGTTATATAAAGTCTTTGTCGTGTTGAGGTATGTTCCTTCTATACCCCATTTGTTGAGAGATTTTACCATATAGGATGTTGAATTTTATCAAATGCTTTTTCAGCATCTATTAAAATGATCATGTATTTTTGTCCTTGATTTTGTTGATATAATATATCACATATATTGATTTGCATTTGTTGAACTATCTTTGTATCCTGGGATGAATTCCATTTGGTCATGGTGAATAATCTTTTTAATGTGTATTGAATTTGGTTTGCTGGTATTTTGTTGAGGATTTTTGTATCTATGTTCTTTAGGAATATTGGCTTAAAGTTTTCTTTTTTGTTATGTCCTTGTTTGGTTTGGTATCAGGGTAACAATGGCCTTGTAGAATGAGTTTGGAAGTATTCTCTCCTCTTCAATTTTTTGAAATAGTTTGAGTAGAATTGGTATTAGTTCTTCCTTAAATATTTGGTAGAAGTGATCAGTGAAGCCATCAAGTCATGGGTTTTTTCTTTTTTTGATAGGAAAATTCTCATTACTGCTTTGATCTTCTTATTTGTTATTGGTCTGTTCAGATTTTGTATTTGTTCCTGGTTCAATCTTGGTACGTGTCCAGGAATTTATGTAATTCTTCTGGATTTTCAATTTGTTGGCATATAGTTGTTCATAGTACTCTCTAATGATCCTTTGTATTTCTGTGTTATCAATTGTAATGTTTCCTTTTTCATCAATGAATTTTATTTATTAGGGGTTTCTTCCTTTTCTTCTTTGTTCAGCTAAGGGTTGGTCCATTTTGTTTATCTTTTCCAAAAAACCAACTTTTCGTTTACTTGATCTTTTGTGGGATTTTTTGTTTCAATTTCATTTACTTCTGCTCTGATCTTTAGTGTTTATTTTTTATTTTTTACTTATTTTTTATTTTTTAAAAATTTTTAATTGTTATGGGTACATAATAATTGTATATCTTTACAGGGTACATTTGATGTTTTAATACCAGCATAGAATGTGACTTTATCAAATCAGAGAAATTGGGATGTCCAACATCTGATGCATTCATCATTTCTTTGCATTAGGCACATTCCAATTCCACTCTTTTAGTTATTTTAAAGTATACCCTCACTTATTGTTGATTATAGTCACTTTGTTGTGCTTTCAAATATTGTTCATTCTGTATAACTATCTAACTATATTTTTGCACCCATTAACCATTCCACTTTATCCCTCACTCTGCATTACCCTTCCCAGCCTCTGGTAACCATCATTCCACTCTCTGTTTCTATGAGATCAATTGTTTTTAATATTTAGCTCCCACATGAGTGAGAACATGTGAGATTTGTCTTTCTGCACTTAGCTTATTTCACTTAACCTAATGTTCTCTAGTTCCATCCATGTTGCAAATGGCAGGATTTCATTCTTTATGGCTATATAATATTCCATTGTGTATATGTACCACAATTTCTTTATCCATTCACCCATTGATGGACACTTAGGTTGATTCCAAATCTTGCCTATTATGAATAGTGCTGCAATAAACATGGGAGTGAAGATATCTTTTCAATATCCTGAATTCCCCTTCTTTGGATATAAACCCAGAAGTGGGATTGCTGGGTCATATGGTAGTTCTATTTTTAGGTTTTTGATGAACCTCCATACTACTCTCCATAGTGGTTGCACTAACTTACATTCCCACCAACAGTGTACAAGGGTTCCCCTTTCTCTACATCCTTGCCAGCATTCATTATTACCTGTCTTTTTAATAAAAACCATTTTAACTGGGGTGAGATGACATCTCATTATTGTTTTGATTTGCATTTCTCTGATGACTAATGATGCTGAGCATTTTTTCATACACCTGTTGGCCATTTGTATGTCTTCTTTTGAGAAATGTCTATTCAGATCCTTTGCCCATTTTTAAATCAGATTATTTGATTTTTTCCTATTGAGTTGTTGGAATTCCTTATATATTCTAGTTATTAATCCCTTGTCAGATGGGTAGTTTGTAAATTATTGTTTCTTTCCTTCTCCTAATTTTGGGTTTGATTTTTTTCCTTGATTTTTCAGTTCCTTGAGATATATCTTTATTTCACATCCTTCTATTTTTTGGTTTTTTTTCGATGTAGGCCTTTATTGCTATGAACTTCCCTCTTAGTCCTGCTTTTGCTATATCCCATAGATTCTGGTATATTGTGTGTTCATTTTAATTTGTTTCAAGAAAGTTTTAAATTTCTATTTTTTCATTTACCCATTGGTTATTCAAGAGTAGATTGTTTAAGTTCCATACATTTTTAGTTTCCGGACTTCTTGTTATTAATTCTCATTTCACTTCACTGTGGTCAGAAAAGATACTTGATATGATTTTGACTTTTTGAACCTGTTGAGACTTATTTTGTGTCAACATATGGTCTATCATGGAGAATGTTTCATGTGCTAAGAAGAATGTGTATAATGCAGCAGGTGGAGGAAATGTTCTATAAATGTCTGTTAGATCCATTTGGCCTAGGGTATAAGTTAAGGCTAATATTTCTTTGTTGATTTTATACCTGGATGTCCATTGCCAAAAGTGTGTTATTGAAATCCCCTACTATTATAGTATTGTAATTCATCTCCTCCTTTAAGTCTGTTAATATCTGCTTTATATACTTGGTTGCTCCAGTGTTGGGTGTGCATGTGTTTACTACTCTTATATCCTCTTACTGAACTGACCCCTTTTTGTTACATAATGATCTCTTTATCTCTTTTTACAGTTTTAGACTTAATGTCTGTTTATCTGATATAAGTACAGCTACTCTTGCTCTTTTTGGCTTCCATTTGCAGAGAACATTTCTTCCCAACCCTTCACTTTCAGTCTATGTGTTTCTTTATAAGTGAAGTAAGTTTCTTGTCAGTAGCATATAGTTGGGTCTTATATTTTAATCTGTTCAGCTACTCTGTGTCTTTTAGTTGGATAATTTAGTCCATTTACATTCATTGTTATTATTGATAGGTAAGAACTTACTACTGCCATCTTGTTACTTATTTTCTAGTTGTTTTGTAATTCCTCTCTCCCTTTCCTCCTTCCTTACAGTCTTCCTTTGTGGTTAAGTGATTTTCTCTGGAAGTGTGTTTTAATTTGTTGTTTTTTATTTTTAGTGTACCTATTATAGGTTTTTTCTTTGTGGTTAGCATGAGGCCTGCAAATACATCCTGTAGTTATAAAAATTTATTTAAAACAGACACCAACTTAACTTTGATCACAAAAAGAAAACAAGCACAAAAAACCTGTACACATTAACTCTTTTCTCCCCACACATTTTGAATTTTTGATGTCACCATTTGCATTTTATATTGCTTATTACTTAAAAATTGTTATTATTATTATTATTATTAATGGTTTTGTCCTTTAGTCTTCTTAGTAAAGATATAATTGGTTTACACACCACAATTACAATATTAGTGTAAAAATCATGTTAGTATTCTTTTCTTTCAGTTTGAAGAACTTCCTTTATCATTTCTTGTAGGATGGGTCTGGCAGTGATAGCAATAAATTTCCTCAGCTTCTGTTTGTCTGGGAAAGTCTTTATCTTTCCTTCATTTCTGAAGGATAGCTTTTCTGTGTATAGTCTTCTTGGTTGATAACTTTTTTTTCCCCCCAGCACTCTGAATATATTATTTCACTATCTCCTGGCCTGTAATATTTTTGCTGAGAAGTCTGCTGCCAGATGTATTGGACCTCCCTTACATGTTAATTACTTCTTTTCTCTTACTGCTTTCAGTATTCTTTTTTCGTCTTTGACCTTTGAGAATTTGATTATAGTATGTATTTGGGTATTCTTATTTGAGCTAAAAATGATTGGTGACCTTTGACCTTCCTGTACTTGGATATTTTTTCTTTCTCCAAGTATGGAACATTTTCTGTTATTTCTTTGAATAAGCTTTCTACCCCTTTGTCTTTCTCAGTTACCTCTTTAACTTCAATAGCCCAAATATTTATTCTTTTGATGTTGTCTCATAGATCCATAAGTTTTCTTCATTCCTTTTAATTTTTTTCCTTTTTTCTCTTCTGACTGTGTATTTTTAAATAGTCTGTCTTTGAGCTTACTGATTCATTCTTCTCTTTGATCAATTCCTCTGTTGATGCTCTCTATTTCATTTTTCATTTTATTCATTGTATTTTACAGTTCCAGGATTTCTGTTTGACTTTTTAAAATTATTTCAACCTCTCTGTTAAATTTCTATGATGAATTTCTGAATTGATTCTCTGTGTTTTCTTGAAGTTAGTTGATCTTCCTTAAAATAGTTATTTTGCATTCTTTGTCTGAGTGATAACACCTCTCCATCACTTTAGGGTCAGTGTCTGACACTTTATTTTATTCATTTGGTGAGGTCATATTTCTCTGAATGTTGTTGATGCTTGTGGATGTGTGATAATGTCTGTGCAAAGAGGGATTAGGTATTTATTTTAGTCTTTATAGACTGGCTTTTTTGTGCCTACCCTTCTTCAAAGGGCCTTCCAGGAATTCTAACCAGACTGAATATTATGTTCCCTGAACCTGTGACCACTGCAGTCATCTTAGCACTAGAGGATGCTCTTAGTCCAGGATTGCTGCTAGTCTCATGAGGACTCAAAGGTTGACACAAGCTTTCTTGCCCAGATGGACCTGGGGAAGACCCAAGGAGGGTACTGGGGCTGTGTGGGAATGCTTTCCAGGGACCTGAGTCCAGACGATTGTCCTAGTGTCCCAACAGGTGTGCTTTCCAACAGGTCTTTGCACAGGCAGGATGGATCTCCAATTGCAGTGAGAGGTGCTTGCAATTAAGACTGGGCTTCCTTGGGATCTTTTGTGGGAAGGAGGCTAGTGGGCCCACCTTGTTAGCTCAGATGGATGTGCATCAACCAACAGGTCCCTGCACAAGAGAAGTAGTTCCTTAACTACAACAGGAGGGGCTACAGCTGAGACTGGGCTCCCTTAGGATCTGCTATGAAATCGAAGCTGGCATGCCTGTCACATTGGCTCAGATGGGCATGCATCTCCCACTAGGTTGCTGCATAGACAGGATAATTCCCTGACTGTAGCAGGAGGGGCTGGAGCTGAGACTGAGCCTCCTTGGGGTCTGCTGTGGGATGGAGGCTGGGGATCCTGGTCTTGGCTTAGAGAGGTATATGTTATTCAGGAAGTTCCTGCACAGGTAGGATAGTTCCTTGGCTGCAGCAAGAGGGGCCAAATAAGGCTATTTTTTGTTGCAGAAATTAGGTTGTAGGACTTGAATTGTGGTCATACCTATGTAGTTCATGTAATAAATCCATGCTGTCAGCATGTAGGATACTATTTCTAGTCTCTACAGTAGGTAGTAGGAAGAGAATATAGCCACATCATCAAGAAGCAGTTTCAAGTCAATAAGGTACCAGTTAAAAATAAAGGAGATTTGAGTCTAAAACTGCTGAGTGAACACAGACACTTGTCTCCCCTATCTGTCAGGATCATTTAATAATTACAAGAAGAAATACAAATTGGAAAAAAGAAAAGCATAAAAATTGTTCCAGGAAAGATTTGGAATTCTGACCAATCTTCCTCTATCTGTAAAAAGTTTGGGAATGAATACTGATCCTTATAAAATGCATGGGAGGTGGTGGTAGACTGTTAGGGGAAGATTACTTTTAATTTCTAACTCAGAACTTTCTTAAAAGCCCAGGTGGCTGATATATATAGAAATAATTTTAAAAAGGAAGTATTTCTTCTTGCTTACAGAAAGCTACTTGGAAAAGTTCAGCTTTAAACTAGTCAGCTAAATAAGTTTCCTTTACTATTCAACCAAAGACAGTGGTCAATATTATAGAACACTGCATGGGATATGTACATTTATAGGATGTGAAACCTACACTTTTTTGTCTATCTAAAGCTAAGCATTGCACATCCCCAAAAAGAAGGCTTGGCTTAGAATTTAATCTGGTGACTGATACTCTCTAACAGTGTGCAGCAATAAAGTCATTCCTTACAAGGTTTGACTATCTTCTGTTCCAATCTATAGTGATAAATATGAAAACAGAGGAGGACATCAATAGGCAGGAAATTTTAAAAAATCTGAGAGTATTTGGAGACAAGTTGATGGATTAAACAGAACAGAGGGTTCTACAGCACAGCATATGGTCTGAAAGTTGTACTGGGAAGGTAGAAGCTTATTATACTAGTGGAAGTCACAGAAGATCCATGCTGAAACTTAGCAAGTACTAATGGTGGCAGTGGGAGGTAAAGCTGAAATTAGGAGAATTAATTTCAAGTCTCTCTGTGAAACAGAAGAAAGCCATGTCAGCTATGTAGAATTTAAAAATATTTAAATTTTGGTAAAATACACATAACATACAATTTGTCATTTAAACCATTTTAGGTATACAATTCATCTCCAGAACTCTTTTTATCCTGCAAAACTGAAACTATGTACCTATTAACAATATCTCCCAATTTTCCCCTCCCCTCAGTTCTTAGCAACCACCATTCTACTTTCTGTATCTATGAATTTGACTACTCTAGGTACTTCATATAAGCAGAATTATGCAATGTCTATCCTTTTTTGTGACGGGCTTATTTCATTTAACATAATGTCCTCAAGGTTCATCCATGTTGTAGCACATGTAAGAGTATCCTTCTTTTTAAAGGCTGAATAATATTCCATTTGTATGGATATACCATATTTTGTTTACCTGTTAATCCATTGGTGGACACTGGGTTGCTTCCAACATTTGGTTATGTGAATAATGCTACTATGAAGAGGATGTGCAAATATGTTTGAGACCCTGAATTCAATTATTCTGGATATGTACTCAGAAGTGGAAATGTTAAATATTAGGGTAATTCTATTTTTAAATTTTGGAGGAACTTCTGTAATGTTTTCTACAGCAGCTTCACCATCTTACATTTCCACCAACAGTGTACAAGGCTTACAATTTTTCCACATCCTTGCCAACACTTATTTTTTTCTGGGTTTTTTTGATAGTAGCTATCCTCATGAGTGTGAGGTGGTATCTTGTGGTTTTGATTTGCATTTCCTTAATGATTCGTGATATTGAGAATCTTTTGATATTCTTATTGGTCATTTGCATATCTTCTGTAAAGAAATGTCTATTTAGGTCCTTTGCCCATTTTAAGTTGGTTTGTTTATTTGTTGTTGAGTTGTAGGAGTTTTTAAAATATTCTGGATATCAATTCTTTTTTAGATATATGATTTACAAATATTTTCTCCAATGCTGTGGGTTGTCTTTTCACTCTATTAATTGTGTCTTTTTATGCAAAGAAGTTTTTAATTTTGGTGCAGTTTAATTTAATTTTTGCTGCTTGTGTTTTTGGTGTCATATCCAATAGTTCATTTCCAAATTGCAGTCTTTATTTTAACACGAGTTAAAAAATAACAGATGATCCCAATTTTATGTAAACCCTTCCATACAATGGCAAAGAGGATCTATTTCCAAGCTGCTTCTACGTGGTTGAATAACTCAGATTTCATTATGAAACATTATGAAAAAGGAAAATTACGGGGATGTTTCACTTATTAATAAAAATACAAAAACCATGTTTACAAATAAAACAGTGTTTAAAACAGATGATAAACTATAGCCAATTTGGGTTTACTCCAGAACATAAGGAAAGTTTAATATTAGAAAAACCCATAAATATAGTTAACCTCTTAATAGATTAAAAAGAAATCAGAGGAAACATTTGATAATATATAATATCCATTCATTATTTAAAAACTCTTTTTTTAAAAATTTCAGAATATTATGGGGGTACAAACACTTTGGTTACATATATTGCCTAAGCACTGCCCATGTCAGAGCTACAATTGTGCCCATCCCCCAGACAGTGTACCCCACACCCATTAGGTGTGAATTTACTCATCCCCTCCACCCCCCTCCCACCTGCCTGACCCTTGATGAATATTATTTCCATGTGTGCACATAAGTATTCATCGGTTAGTACCAATTTGATGGTGAGTACCAGTGGTGCTTGTTTTTCCATTCTTGTGATACTTTGCTTCAAACAGTGGGCTCTAGCTCCATCCAGGATGATACCAGATGTCTTAATTCACTGTTTTTTTTTTTATTGCTGAGTAATACTCCATGGTATACATATACCACAGTTTATTAATCCACTCACGTATTGATGGGCACTTGGGTTGTTTCCACATCTTTGCAATTTGTGAATTGTGCTGCTATAAACATTTGAGTGCAGATGTCTTTATTATAGAATGTCTTTTTTTCCTTTGGGTAAATACCCAGTAGTGGGATTGCTGGATCAAAAGGTAGAACTTTTAGTTCTTTGAGGTATCTCCATATTACCTTCCATAGGGGTTGTACTAATTTCCTGTCCCACCAGCAGTGTATGAGTGTTCCTATCTCTCCCATCCCTGCCAACGTTTGTTGTTTTGGGACTTTTTGATATAAGCCAATCTCACTGGAGTTAAGTGATATCTCATTGTGGTTTTGATTTGCATTTCCCTAATGATTACAGAAGTTGAGCAATATTTTGTGTGTTTTTTGGCCATTATTCTGTCTTCTTTTGAAAAGTTTCCGTTCATGTCCTTTGCCCACTTTTTAATGGGGTTTTTTGACTTTTTCTTGCTGATTTTCCTAATAATAGAAACCCACTTCATTATTGTAATTACTGATGCTGTGAACATTAGGAAGTAAAACTAAATAGAAAAACAATTCCTGGCCAGTATAGACGTTCTAGTTGAAGTCAAAGAACATGAATTTCTAGTTGCAACAATCTACAATACTGTATGATTTTTAGCAGCAATACTCTGCAACTCTGCTGCAGATGGACTTTTGCATTGGTCCAGATTTGAGTTTTTCAGAGAGATGTGGCAGAAGAAAAATGGGCCAAGAAAGGCAATTATATTGGCAGGATGAAGTGATGGATGAATAATGTAACCTAGGAGGTAAAAAGAGGAGGGAGGACTGGGAGAAAACAGAGGTTCAAAAAGAAGGTTTATTGGGAAAATAAATGTGATGGTACAGAAATGACCTGGGGTCATGGTCAGAGAATTGAAAGATTTAATTTAATGGTTTAAGAGTGGATAATTATAAGATAATAATTTTTAGTATCTGGCTATGGAAGTAGTTTACTAATGTGGAATGATTATGATGTAGATGAGATGTTAAAAAACAGATGCTAAGATTTGTCTGGGTCATTCAGGTACACGGTGAAGTCAGCTAACTTGCTGACAAGTCTGGGGGTGAAAGGAGGACATTGAACCGATGCCAAAACCCCAACGAATGATAGGGCAATACTTGTTTACAGTTGCTAAATTTATTATAGTGATGATCAGGAACTATTTTATCCCTAGGGTCTTCAGACTGAGAATGTGATTTCTTGCCATGTATTTATCTTAACATCATATCAACACTTTGGAATATGAGCTTTATTAAAAAGAAATTTTACCAGAGGTAAGAATGGGTTAACAAGCCATGTATATATTTAATAACATGTTCATTATATAGTGAGCATTAGATACTGTGAGAATTACTGAAATTAAATTTCCTGACCTTAAAGAATTTGTAACTTGTGGAAGTTTACACATAAAAACAATTAGAGAATAGCAGACCAGTGTAGGTTACAAGGTGAAAAGTAGAGTTAATGTGTACAACAGATATTTCAAGAAGGGGTAGGCCAATTCTATTAGGCTTTTATATGAACTTTGGGGAAAATAAATGATGTAGAATGCTTTAGAAAATCTTGTTTGTATGGCTTGGAACTACATTTTTTATATAGTTTTTTTTCATCTATATTTAAAATAAATTTCCCCCAAACACGACACCCTTTTATGCCTTATTCTCTATTGAAGTGCTCTTTGTCTGTAACATTTTCAGTCTTTTGAGTCAGAGGAAATTCCTAATATCATTACCTTCATCCTTTCCTTTCTCCAAAGTATATGCCCTCTGATTTGGGAATTTTCAAAATGCCATTACTCATTTTAAAAATAACACACACACAAACGTTCAATTTAATGGAATGATTTTTCCTTTGGTTTCTTCCCAAAGTTTTCATCATTTCCATTGATCTCTGCATGGTTGAAGGAAATATAATTTTTTCCCCCAAGATCTAAGTAGAAGGCTATAGTCTTTATTTAGCATGAAGAAAATCAAATATTTTTTCACAAAGGTTAATTTAACAAGAACTATATAATTTATCAAAATTTTGCTCTTTGGCTATTTGGGAATGCCCATAGTGTGCCTCAGCCAAAATGCCTTTTCAGTCAGTCACTATATTGTTATTCAGGTTTCACTGCTAGGATACGTGGCCTCTTTCCATGGAATATTCAACAGTGCCACAACTAGTAGTACCCTTTGCCAATTAGGAAATTCTTCTCAATTCAGAAAGAAAGAAAGGGATCTTAATTATTGCAACGAGGACACAGTAGGAAAAAGGATATTTGTCATCACAATTACCTCATACTCAGCAAGTCTCTTGGAGGAAAAAGTTAAGAAAAGTTGGAAATTAATAGTCTCCTTAAATCTTCCAACTAAGAAAGCCAAATTTAAAAAAATGATAGTTTTACTATTCCTGTCATAGTTCTATTTCAGTAGCACGGCCCAAAAACCTTGGCCTGAAATTGAGGGTATATGAAAGACTATAGAAGAAATATAAAAAGAAATTACCATGACACATGGAATAGTAATTTAAAAATTAAATTCCCCAAGAACAGATAATAATGACTCTGCCAATAGTTTTACTTTTGAATATAAACTTGTATCTATATATGCTCTTGGGAAAATCCTTGTTATTTAGGATTGAGTTCCAACTTCCTTTTCCTATTTTCACTTTATCATTGACTGGAAAACATTAAAAAGTATACTTGATGAAGAATAACTATGAATTATAGTATTTCCATAGAAAAGTAAACTTAATCAAGTACTGCTTTCAAATGAAGACTGATCAGCAGAGGGAGCATAGGAGAGGAGACAAAAACTGTTACTCCCTTAGGCTGGAGGAGTGGTGAAGTGAACAGGTGTGTGCTTAATGGGTCTTCTCTCCTATGTTAACAAGAGAAGAGAGCAGGGATAAGACTCTGAGAAACTTTAAGGTTCTGAGAATTTCTTCTTTTCTCTCCACAGCCAGAAACACCCAAATGGAAAGCCATAGTTACCCCTTGTGACTGTTCCTTGGGTGCATATGGAATGAAGACTCAGGTGAGTGCAGATGAGTGCATTACTGCCAATTATGGATTTTTTGCTTTCAGGCAGCTGGTGTTTTCTTAGGTTTATAGAGAACTGAAGATGGGGGCCAACTTTTCCCAGGAGTAGGGGATGGGGGAGGGTAAGAAGGCTAGTAAAGACATATCCAAAACATGTTCCTTTTCTTATTTCTCTGGTTCAGGTGAATTGAGTCTGCCTTAGGTAGATGGTGCCTGTCCCTTCACAGGAGCCCAGCTGCAGAGCTCTGATATATAGATAGACCATCAATGCAGGCAGTGAATTTTCAATAAGTCATTCCATCAACCAAGTACTCAGTTTCCTCAGTTTCCATGCTGAACAAGTGCCCAGTGGTTAAATGTGGTCACTGATAGAGGATGGGCTTATATATACAGGCTTTCCAGGCAGGCTAATTTTTTGAACCCTATCAAATTGATAATATTACGCCATTCCTCAGATATTTACTTAAAGGGAAGCTTGAGGGCTGACTAGGGAAAGGAAGAAAAAGGAAGATTATGGGTGGTATCCCTTAGCTTCTCCTAGAATTCAGCTGTGTCCTGTAATGTAGCCTAAACTTGCATACCCCACTCAATAAAACAAAGTTAACTGAAGTTAACAGGAATCACCCTTTTTGGAAAGCAAATCAGCAGTTAGATATTGCTTATTGATTAAAGTCCTTAGTTAGGACTGTGATGAAGGATTTCCCTCTGTACTTTCAGAGATATCACAAATGAGTAACTATCAAACTATTTTAGTTTAGTCCCATCAAAATTGTAGTTCCTGGAAATTCCTCTTTGGAGCTGAAATATCTTTATTGTTGGTTCCAGTTTCAATATGGTGAGTTGAAAGGCAGAGTTGCTATATCATGGGCTGAGGTCCAAACCACCTGGGTTGGAATACTGGCCCTGCCACATATCATCTGCATGAACTTGGACAAGTTACTTAACCTCTTTGTTCCTCAGTTTCCTGTTTCATAGAATAGGAATAATAATGATAGTACTATAGAGTTATTGTGAACATTCAATGAGTTCATATATACCACTCTTGCCCACCACATAGTACATAGTCAAAAGATACTAGCTGTCATTCTTTTTCTTTGATACATTGGTGAGATATTGGTATGGGCTGAATAAGAGGAGGCTGCTAAAATGACTCATTCAGCTAGATCGTAGTACAATATCAAAGATCCTGACCTTGAGTAATCCTCCCACCAGGCTGGTAGATGTCCCTTTCTAGTATGCTCCTTAAGGGCCTTGTGGAGACATGAACTTTACAACTACAAACTGATGTCCTTCAAATTTTTCCATCTTTTTGTGTCTACTAAACTCACTTTCTTGTTCATCTCCCCAGGTAGAATAAGAACTCTTTTGTCCCAAATTATACTCCAAATATATTTTTATTTTGTCACTATATTTATGTTTACTTCTCTTACTGGACTATAAATCTCTAGAAGGACTCTGCTCTTTCTACAGTGTTTAGCATAAGTGCAGGATGCTGTAGATGAATAATAAATACATTTGAATGAAATTGATTTAACTCTTGAGTTCTTAGAATCTCCAAGCCTCCCAAGCCATTCTCCTTTTATGACAATGTTATTTTCAACTCAAGTTAATACCCGCTATCTTAGTCTCTTTGGGCTGCTATAACAAAAATATCACAAACTTAGGTGGCTTATAAAAAAATTTATTTCTCACAATTGTGGAGACCGAGAAGTCCAAGATCAAGGCACCAGCAGATTTGGTGTCTGGTAAGGATATGCTTTCTCATAGATAGTACATTCTTGCTGTGTCCTTACATAGGGAATTGCTAGCTCTCTGTGGCCCCTTTTATAAGGGCACTAATCCCAATTATGAGGGCTCTGCCATCATGATCTAATCACCCCAAAGGCCCTACATCTTAATACTATCACTTTGGGGGTTAGAATTTAAACATGAATGTGGAGGGGGAAGAAACATTCACATTCTTCCCTGGCCTCCCAAAATTCACATCCTTCTCACATGTGACATGCAGTTATTCCACCCCAGTAGCACCAAAAATCTTCAGTTGGTCAACTCTAAAGCCTAAAACACAGAGTGTCATCAAAATGTCATTTAAATTGGGTATGGTAAGACTCAATGTGTGATTCATCATGAGGCAAATTTCTCTCCATCTGTGAATCTATGAAATCAAACACGTTATGTGCCTCCAAAATACAATGGTGAGACAGACTTAGTATAGACATTCCCATTTCAATGGGGAAAAGTAGGAAAGAAGTGAATAACTGGTCCCAAGTAAGTTTGAAACCCAATAGGGCAAAAAACATTCCCTCTTTAGTCTCAAGAATAACCTTCTTTGACTGGATGTCCCACCTTCTGGACACACTGGGGTGGAGGTTGGGCCCTCAAGGCTCTAGATGGCCTTACCCCTGTCGTTTCCTGTGTGCAGCCCACGCCCCAGCTCTCATGGATTGGAGTCATGTGCTTGCAGCTCTCCCAGGCTTGCAAGCACAGGTAGTTCTACCAGTCTGAGGTCATGGTGGTGGCTCTGCCCAGACAGCTATGCTGGGCATTCCCCTAGTGGGTGCTTTCTGTGGTGGCCCACCTCTGTGGCAGTTTTGTATCCCTGCAAAATTTATATATAAAAATCCTAACCTCCAAAGTGATTGTATTAACAGGTGGGGCCTTTGGCAGGTGATTAGATCATGAGGGTAGAGCCCTCATGAATGGGATTAGTGCCTTATAGAAAAGACCAGAGAGAGCTAGCTAATCCCTTCCCCATGTAAGGACACAGTGAGAAGACACTATCTATGGAAAGCAGACCCTCATCAGACACCGAATCTGCTGGTGCCTTGATCTTGGAGTTCTCAGTCTCCAGAATTGTGAGAAATAAATGTTTGTTGTTTATAAGCCACCCAGTTTATGATATTTTTGTTATGGCAGCCCCAACAGACTAAGACTCCTGTTTCATGGTGAATAACTTTAGCAAAACTCATCAGCACTCTCAACTTCTTCCATCCCCAGTATTCTGCCACACCCATGTTTGTTCTTAGAAGCTATTTATTTTTCTGTTCTTGCTCCAAAGCTTTAGGACTCTTCAAGAAAAATAAAACTCTCATAATCTGTGTATGAGTGACATGTCATGTTTATGAATTTCAACTCCATTGCCTTCTGGAAGTCCTGTTCCTACTCCTAGTCACTTACCTTTTTATTTCCCTTAATGGATATTACAAATTACCTCAAAATGTCATTATTTTGTATATCTCATTCTCAGCAGCTAAGCTGTTTCTTTACTTCATTGAGAAAATAGAGACCATAGGAATTGAGTAACCTTGTCCTTCTTGCTTTTCACTTCCTAATTTATTATTTCCTTGCCTCTGCCCCTCACTCCTTCCTTTTCCTCAAATTCTTGAACCTATCTTCTTCTGGTTCCTCCAAGATCTCAATCTGTCAATTATATCTCCTTTCTTTGATTCAGTCCCCTCTTTTCCGTTGGCTTTGTTTTTCAGACCAGAAAATGAGTCTTAACATTATAAAAATGTTCCTCTTGATCCCACCTCTACTAAGTTGATTACTTGAACTGCTGATCCACATTTTTCTCTCAACTTCTTCAGCTCTTATTCACCTCCCAACCATCATTCTCTGGCTTCTATTAATACCTTCTAAAAAACAGTTCTCACTGTAATTTTTAATTTCAGATTGCCAAATCTAAAGTCTTTGCTTCTTAGCATTCTTGATCTGTCCATGGGCATTATATCCTGCTGGCCAATTACCTCCTTCTTGACATTCTGTTTTCTCTGATAATCCATGACACACTTTCCTAGCTCATTCCTGTCTGTCTAGTCTATCCTTAATATGCTTCCTTAATTTACTTTTCTCCACCTACTCTTGTTACATATTGGTATTCCCTGTAATTCTTCCTTAGACTTCTCAATTTGTTCCCTTTGTTGGTATCATCCAGTTTTATGGTTCCAGCTACTGCCTCTTTATCAACACTCAAAAGGGGTATCTCCATTTTCACTTTTATCCTGAAACCAACATTTCCAGCTGTGTGCTAAGTACCTCAGTGCGAATGTCCCTTAAGCATCTGAAATTCAGCATGTTCAAGCCAAATTCCTCATCTCATTCCTTCTGAATCTGTTCTTTTTTATGGATTCTTTACATGGTAAATGATCATTTTACTCAATTGCTCAAGATAGAGAGAATGAAGATATTTTATGCCTATCTCATCCTCACCCATGATGTATACTTAGTCACCACTTTTTTGAATTCAGGTCCTAAATATCTTGAATCTGTTTCTCTATGCCCGCTGCACTGCCTCATGTCAGGCTTTCATCATCTATTACTCAGCTTATCTCATCAGCCTCTTGTCTCCTCTCTCTTCCTTGGTTACTGCCACTTTGATTTATCCTCTGCAATGTGTTAAATAGTTAAGTTTCTTCACTTACTAAATAAATTAAGAAGTCATCCTTTGTTATCACTCTTTAGCTAATAAATCCTTGTGGTGTCTTACTGCATACCATTGGCTCTAGCCTACCTTATCATACACCTCTCAGGATTTCCATTCATACTTTCAGGCCACACAGAAGTACTTGTGGTAGGCTGATCATGCCATGCTCTTTCCAGCTTTTGTACTAGCTCCCCTTCCTTAAGTGTCCTTTCCCTGCTTATTCATTTTAATCTTCCCTCACAATTTCAAAAATCCTGAAAGTAGAATAGATATAAAAAATTTTAAAAATCATGCTTTCATTCTCAGTTCAAGTATCACCTGCATGAAACCTTTAAAGTCCCTGTAAATAGGTATAGCCATTCCCCATTTTTAAAAAATATCTCTTAATAAAACTTTAATTGTATTATAATCATATTTACCTGCTAGGCTCTTTCAACTCTGTATCTTCATTCCTAAACGTGGAAAATCGTTGGGATTTGAACAGTGGTTGACTAATGAACACATAAGTGATGAGTTTAAGAATTCCTCTCTCTCTTTAATTTTGATCAGGTCCCATTTATTTATTTTTGTTGCTGCTGTGATTGCTTTGGGGGTCTTCTTCATAAATTCTTTGCCAAGGCCAATGTCTATAAGAGTTTTCCCAACATTTTCTTCGAGAATTCTTATGGTTTCCTGTCTTAGGTTTAAGTCTGTTATCCATCGTGAGTTGATTTTTGTGACAGGTGAGAAGTGTGGATCTAGTTTCAGTCTTCTACATGTGGCCATCCAGTTTTCCCAGCACCATTTATTGAACAGGGATTCTTTTCCCCAGTGTATGTTTTTGTCTACTTTGTCAAAGATCAGATGACAGTATGAGGATGGATTTATATCTGGGTTCTCAGTCCTGTTCCATTGGTCTATGTCTCTGTTCTTGTGCCAGTACCATGCTGTTTTGGTTACTATAGCCTTGCAGTATAGTTTGAAGTCTGGTAGATTGATGGCTCTCAATTTGTTCTTTTTGCTTAAGATTGCTTTGGCTAGATGGGGTCTTGTCTAGTTCCACATGAAGCATAGAATTACTTTTTCTAGATCTGCAAAAAATGATGTTGGTATTTTGAAAGGGACTGCATTGATTCTGTAAGTCACTTTAGTTAGTATAGACATTTTAGCAATGTTGATTCTACCTACCCAAGAGCATGGTAGGGTTTTCCATCTGTTTACATCCTCTGCAATTTCTTTTCTCAGTGTTTCATAGTTCTCTCTATATAGGTTTCTCACCTCCTTACTTAAATATGTTCCTAAATATTTAATTTTATTTGGTGCTCTCAGGAAAGGTATTGCATCTTTGTTTTGTTTCTCAGCTTGACTGTTGTTGGTGTATATGAAGGCTACTGATTTGTGTGCATTGATCTTGTATCCTGAGACTTTGCTGAATTCATGTATCAATTCCAGCAGTCTCTTGATTGGAAACAATCACTAGAGTGAACAGACTACCTACAGAATGGGAGAAAATATTTGCATGCTACACATCTGATGAAGGGCTGATAACCAGAATCTACACAGAACTTAGGACAATCAACAAGGAAAAATCAAACAACCCCATTAAAAAGTGAGCAAAGGACATGAACGGAAACTTTTCAAAAGAAGACAGAATAATGGCCAGCAAACATAAAAAAATTGCTCAATGTCTCTAATCATCAAGGAAATTCAAATCAAAACCACAATGAGATATCACTTAACTCCAGTGAGATTGCCTTATATCAAAAAGTCCCAAAACACCAAATGTTGGTGTGGATGCGGAGAGATAGGAAAACTTATACACTGCTGGTGGGACTGCAAATTAGTACAACCTCTATGGAAGGTAATATAGAGATATCTGAAAGAACTAAAAGTAGAACTACCTTTTGATCCAGCAATCCCACTACTGGGTATTTACCCAAAGGAAAAAAAGACATTCTACAATAAAGATGGCTGCACTCAAATGTTTATAGCAGCACAATTCACAATTGCAAAGATGTGGAAACAACCCAGGTGCCCACCAATACACGAATGGATTAATAAAATGTGATGTATGTATACCATGGAATATTACTCAGCAATAAAAAACAATGGTGAATGAACACATCTGGTATTATCCTGGATGGGGCTAGAGCCCATTCTTTGAAGCAAAGTATCACAAGAATGAAAAAACAAGCATCACTGGTACTCATCATCAAATTGGTACTAACTGATCAATACTTATGTGCACACATGGAAATAATATTCATCAGGGGTTGGGCACATGGGAGAGGGGTGGAGGGGATGGGAAAACTCACACCTAATGGGCATGGGGCACACTGTCTGGGAGATGTTCACAATTGTAGTTCTGACTTGGGCAGTGCATGGGCAATATAAGTAAGCAAAATTTTTGGAGCCCCACAATATTCTGAAATAAAAAAATAAAAATAAATTAAAAAAAAAGAATTCCCCTCTCTCATCATCAGATGTGAGTTCATTTTTACCTGTGGATGTCACTGGGTAAAGAAAAAGACCCTGAGGGAACTGACTCATATGACAACTAATGCCTCTTAGAGGTTATGGAAAGAAGAATTGGGCTGGGAAGATCCAAACTTGAGGAATCTTTGTGGGCAGACAGTTTAAGAAAATTCAGTGCAGAGAAAAATCCTGGTCTCTAACAATACAACATGTGGTCAATGGGCTGTGGGGCCAGAGAAGAAAGGACCCTGACGACAGAGTATGATAAAAGCAGACTTTCCCAACTACTCAGTTCTGCTTGGGACTAGCCTGAGGCTTGCAATTTGGTCATCTTCTGGAACAAACCCTAAGGAAATGGCATACTTCTTTGACACTGGGAAATTCATTATGTGTAATATTTGCTGGAAGTTTGCCTAAGCATTTATAATACTTTGTCCTTTATCTCCAATGTTGATGGTCTTTCAGTGGTTACATTGAAAGAAATCAGAGCAAAGAATCTAATTCTAAGAATACCTCAAGTTACTTTTGCTTAGTTTTCTCTTATTTCTCTATTTATTCTTAGCTCTTGTCTCTTTGGTCCTTGTTGCTTCTTTTCTCTATTTCTCTTGAAGTATATTGAGGATATGTCACCATTTAGAGTTTTCTTAAAACTTTAGGACACCATTGTATTCCTTGTGGGGACTGAATACATATTTCTTTTCAAATCATTAATTGAATAAGAGCTGGTATATTTTTAAGGGGTTAAATATTGAGTAGATGTTCGAAGAAACAGAACTCTGAACATACCTCTCAGAGACTTGCTAAACAATTCTGTGTGTAGTAAAACCTGGAGGACATTGTGTTAAGTGAAATAAGTGAGGCACATAAAGACAAACAATGATTGTTCTCACTCACACATAAGAGCTAAAAAAATTGATCGCATGGAGGTAGAGAGTGGAATGATGGTTACTGGAGGCTCAAAAGGGTTGTGAGGAGCGGGGATAAACAGTGGTTGATTACTGGGTACAAAAATACAACTGGATAGTAGGAATAAGGTCTAGTGTTTGGTAGCACAATTTGGCAACTATAGTTAACAATAATTTATTTTATGTTTAAAATAAATTTAGAATTTAGAATTTTGGATTTAGAATGTTCCCAAACACAAAGAAATGATAAATGTTTGAGCTGATGGATATCCCAATTATCCTGATTTGATCGTTACACACTGTATGCTTGTATCAAAATATCACATGTACCAAATAAATACATACAGCTGTGAAGTATCCGTAAAAGTTAAAAATTAAAGAAAAGAGCGTCAGGCAGGCTGCATGTATTGAAACTTGACGAATGCTGCAGCAGGCCCATCCTGTCTGGAGTGTATCCCTGTTAGTCTCTTGTTTCTTGGTTAGTCAGCAAATTGAATTTTCCCAGGCTCTTTGCCTTCCATTACAGAGCAGCATACTGGGACCTTAAAGTTGGTGAAGTTACTAATGATTTGAGCTATGTTGGTACAATAGTGGTTGTATTAGTTTCTTAAGGCTGCCATAATAAACTACCACAAACTTGGTGGCTTAAAACAACAGAAATTTATTCTCACAATTCTGGAGGCCATAAGTCCAAAATCAAGGCATTATCAGTGTTGGAGGTTCTGGGGAAGAATCTGTCCCTTGCCTCTCTCCTAACTTCTGGTAGCAGATGGCAATCTTTGGTGTTCCTTGGTTTATAGATTTATTACTTCAATCCCTGCCTTCTTCATGTGGCCTTCCCTTCTGTGTCTCAGATATCCTTCTCTCTTATACGGACACCAGGGATTATATTAGGACCCAACCTAAATCCAGGAAAATCTTGAGATCCTTAACTTAATTATACCTGCAAATATTCTATCTCTAAGTAAGGTCACGTTCACAGATACCAGGGGCTAGGACTAGACGCCTCTTTTGGAGGAACACAATTCAACTCTACTACAGCGGTCAAGTTTGCTTTCTCAGGCCTGAAAAATAAGACTTCCGGGAGTTTGATATGGGCCTGTCATGAATATGGAAAAATGGGTTGAAGATTTAAACCTATAAAATTGCTTGGGTTCTTGGGTTTTGTTTCTGTTATTACAGAATTTCTTCTTTTCAGGCTTTGGCCAATTGAAGAGAGAGTGTTTCAGAATTTAAAAAAAAGAAGTGAAAAAAGTTGTTTGAGACATTCTCCATATTTTTTTGCTTAATTCTGCTATTATTTGTTTATTATTTCTAAATTATTAAGCAGTATATATTTATTAGAATTACAGAGAAACCAAAATAAATGGATTTGCTCTTTGAGCTCCCCACCCACATATAAAGACTGCTAATTCTTTGGTGCATAGCCTTGATATTATATTTAGCTTGCTCGATATTTACACATTCATATATATCTATATATAGGAAGCAATTAATATGTATATATGTTTGTTACATTTCTACTCATAATTTAAAATGACTTTTTAATAAGTAAGTATACATCTTGCTGATGTTTTAAAACATTTTTTATAAATTCTTTGATACTCTCTTCCCATCCCATGCTAAGTTGGAGTTTAATTCTCCTCCTGCTTGAATATGGCTGGCCTTAGTGACTTGATTCTAAGGGAAAGTATGCGGCAGAGAGTGATACTATGTTTATTCTGGGGCTAAGTTATAAAAGGTAATGCAGCTTCTGCTTGGCTCTTTCTCTTTTGGAAAATACATCTACCTTGGGAGCACTGAGTTGACAATATAAAATGTCTGGCTATCTTGAAGTAGCCATGCTGAAGAGACTACATGGAGAAACCACATTAGAGAAAAAGAAAAAGAGTTTCCCTAGAAGCCATAGCTATTCCAGCCCTCAAATTCTTGAGTTACCTCAGCAAATCACCAGACATGTGATGAGCTACTTTCAAGCTACCCCAGCTGACTCTGAGTGGAGTAGAGACAAGCTGACTTTGACAAGTCCTGCGCAAATTGCATACTTGTGAGAAAATAAATATTGTTGCTGTTTGAAGCCATTAAGTTTGGGATGTTGTGTTACATACATAGCAATAGATAACTAAAGCACATCTACTTAATCTCTCTTAATGACTACACAGTGTTTTAATATTATGGGTGTATATTTAACCAGTTTCTTATTATTGGACATACAGTTTTTTTTGATCAGGGTTTAGTTGTTTTAAAAATTTGAGCAACCTTGAACATACATGTCTGTGCTCTTGTTCAATTGTTGAATTGTTCAAAAGTTGAATTCTTAGGAATTCCACATAGTATACAAAAGTGTGTTATGGTGGTTGTTTTGTCACAAGGATTCCAAATTGCACATGGTTATTTTTTTTAATCTTGCCAATCTAAGGCAGAAAATAGCTTCTTTCATTAACATGTGGATGTTATAACTGATCTTCTAATAGTCCCATTACTGAGAATATATCTTATCATGATGTATTATTATGATTCATTAATGACTTTCTAATAGTTCTATTACTGGGAATACATCTTAATCATGATGTATTATTATGATTCATTTAATATACTACTAAAGTTTTTCACATCCTGTCCTATGCCATGGCACACGTAAAAAATAGTGATACCTTGAGGTAAACTGGAGGGTGTTAGGGGTTGTATGTATGAAATATGAAGAAAAAAATAACTATATTTTATAAGAAAAATAAAATATAATGTATTAGAGAAAATATTACTCATTGAATTTGAATAAAACTTCCAACTTGCGAATTTATTTCTCAAGGTGTTGTCAGGTTCACTGTCTGGTGAGAACCTGGCCTCTACTTTCAAGATGGAGCCTTGTTGTTACATCCTCCACAGGGGACAAATGCTGTGTCCTGACATGGCAGAGGGGACACAACAGGGCCTAGATAGTTCTCTCCAGCCCTTTTATAAGGTTGCTAATCCCATTCATGAAGGCTCTGCCCTCCTAACTTAATTACCTCCTAAAGGTCCCACATCTTAATACTGCTGCATTAGGGATTAAGTTTTAACATGAATATTGGAGGTAACACAAACATTCAAACCATAGCAATCATCATCAACAAGAAACTTTATTCACACAGGTAGGTAATAAATTCTAAAACACACTTCATATCCATTAGAAATTTTCACTTTGTAAGAGCTGAAATTATATTTCAAGCTACAACTTTTCCTTTTATTACATTGATAAATGTAATGTTGACATTTCTTACTATAATGTGGGTGGATTTTGAATCCAGCCAAACTTTTTAACATTTAGTATTTCAAAATAATGGTGAAGCTTTTATTTGGAGAACATATATCCATTATAAGGACATCCCCTCAACATGAGTTTGAAGCCCTCTAAGGAGAATATGAGCCACAAACAGACTGGGTCCACAGTCTGGACATGTGTCCTCCAGGATGCTCTGTCTTACCATTGTGAATGGGGTACCCATCCCTGATCTGCCATCTGACTGCTGAAGTAGATGTCCAGTGGTAGCCCCTCCTTGGCAATGCTCAGCAAGTTGTGGTAGAACAGCGAGTGCCAGGTGTAGCTCATCCCTCATTTTGCTTTCTGTCTGTGACAACAGCTGGGCATGCCACGCTTACCTCACCCACCTACCCCGCTCATATCTTTTAACCCACCACCAAGATTGTCGCTAAGACAAAAGGTATTGGAGCTCAAGCTGCCCAGTCTTTGTCCTGCCATCTTGTGGGCTGAGAGAAACCTTTACTCTCCTATATACCTATAAACAGTTTTCTGGACATATCTTAGTTGGAAAGCTTTGCACTGAGGGATTCAATTTGCTAATATTTTATTTATAAATTCTGTGTAGAAATTCATAATTAGGTTTACCTTCATTCTGCTTTTTAATGTTTTTACTGGCTTCATACAAATTGAATAGTTTTTCATCTTTTCTTTGTGGCAAAGAATAAATGGGCTAGGGATTATCTACTAGTAGGAGCCATTCTAGAACTTATTCCTAAACATGCCTGGATTCAGAGCCTAGGTTTTTAAGTTAATTTTTTACTTCAGATTGTCTCTTTATTGAATTTTTTGTAAATTTTGATAATTTATATTTTTAAAAAATATATCCTTTTCATTGAAGTCTAATTTTTCAGTGGAGTTGCACATAGTATTCTTTCATAATTTAAATAATTTTCTCTATGTTGGTGTTTATCTCCATAGTGGTAGAGATTGCAAATCACAGAGTCTTCCAGGATTTCAACAGTGGCATTACCATTTGCTTGCTTTGTGGCTTGAACAAATTTTTTAATGCTCTGAGGCTCAGTTTACTTACCTGAAAATTGGAATACAAATTATATCTGCTTGATAAGGTTGTAGAGAGTATTAAATATGCTAATGCTTGTAAAACTCTCAACAAAGTTTTTGGCACACAGCCATCTGCAAGTAAATGGTAGTTTTATCCTTATTTTATTTCTTATTCTAATTGTTATATATTAGTGCCTTTTTTTTTTCTTTTATGGGATTAGCTTGTCATTTCTTATTGTGTACTTTTTTCTAAAGGAACCAGTTTTTGAATTTATATATTTATCCTACTTTTTCTGTTTTTTAATCTACTATTAATTTTAACATTTAATTCTTATTTACTTTTCTGCTTTTTGTAGGTTTATTTGTTATTATTTAAAGATATTAATATTTTACATCAATATTTTATTTTATGGACAGCCAAGTTGTATGAATTAAAAGTTCTATATTATCTTGGTATTTTGAATACATTTTTCTCCCTAAATGACATTTTTGAGATATATCTTTTACTTTTTAATTTCTAAAATTAACACACAATACTTGTATTCTGCTACTCTTTTATCTAGCTTCTATTATTCTCAAAGTTGTTTAATTCTTTATTTTCTGTTTTCTGTGTTTAAGAAATAATTTTACTACTCTAAATTTTCCTGAGTTCAATTTTAGCATTTTCATTGTTTTTGACATCTAGATAATCTCTATTCTCAGTTTTGATGCCAGACTTATTGAATAGAATAATAGGATAACCTAACATTTTATTTTATTGTTTCTTTTTTTTTTCATTTTTCTTCTATCTTTTTAGCAAGCTTCTCATGTTCAGTGGTCCAATTATCCAAACTTTTAATTTGACTCTTGACTCCCTCCAATGTAGATTAGTTGTTATATTGTAGTTTTAGAATTCTTGAAATCCTTCTTTATCATACTTGTCTCCCTTTTCATCTCATTCTGTTATCTTTCATTTTAACATTTTCCATTTAATATTCTTCTACCAATTTTACTCTTCTCTTACTCTTTCTAGGATGTGGACAAGTTCCAAAAATTTTCTTCTAGATTCTGCTGTAAAACAGCTTCTAAAGCCCTTCTTTTGAGCCTAGCTTGCACAAAATTTTTTTTCATAGATCTCATTTGTAATTTTTATTTACATTTTTGCATCCTTGAATAAGTGAAATAGATCCAGACTCAGTCATTAGAATGGGAGTTGAATTCTTTGCTTAAATCTACAACTGGAGGTTGTATTGACGGGCACAGTTCCCATTATATTTCTAGTTGATAGGAGAATTTCACCTCTTCTCTACTGTCTATTGAATCTTCTTTCTACTTTTTATGCATGGTAATCTAAACTGATGTCTATATAGTACTTAATTTCAGAATGTGCTATTATATGGGCTCCTCTTTTCTGCTTTCCCTTACAGTGCTTAAATTATGGGCACTGCAACCCTTACAATTTATTGATATACTGCTAGTTTTCCCTTACTTTCTACTTAGGTATTTCTGAAATTTGGAGTATCTTCCAGATGATACAACTCCCTAGATCTGGGCAAGAGGGTCTTGTCCTCGGTTGTGTGCCTTAGAGAGCCCAGTTCTGGCTCATTTCCAGCCATAGCCAAACCCACAGGGTTAGGTGTCTATGGTCCAACAGAAAATATACACCTGTAGCCCATGCATTTCCTTGTAAAACACATAAAGGGCACCTGAATCATGAGACTTTTGCATGTACATGGCCCCATGCCCACTTCTAGGGCTTGCACAGTTCTTTTCTTTAGTCTGTCTTCTTGAGTGCTAGACTGTTCTGCTAATGTTCTATTCCTTGGCTTTAGGTGTGGCCTAGGGATGGCTGTTGTGGGTGTGATAAGTAAAATGTCCTTAGATATGAATACTGGGGTAGCCACCTGTATGAACACAAGGCCTTTTGTGGAGCTGGCTTGTCCAGGATGTGGGGAAAGAAGAGGGAATAGCCGTGGGCTGAGGGCCAGAAACTGGCCCTCTCTGTGAGGCCACATATCAATCCAGAACCCCAAGGAAATCTAGATTTCTAAATTACAATCTGAAAATTTAGGTCATTATAAAGATATATTTTTCAATGTATTAAAATATAACATTTTATTATAGAGATTTTAAAACTTGATTTATAATTTTTCCCATTTTTTTGTGGTAAGAACACTTAACATGAGATCATGTGAGTGTACAATATTGTTAGCTATAGTCACAATGTTGTACAGAGGATCTCTAGAACTTAATCATCTTGCATAACTAAAACTATACCCATTGGATAGCAATTCCCCACTTCCCCTGAGTCCCTTGTAACCACCATTATACTCTCTGCTTCTGTGTGTTTGACTATTTTCAATACAAGTGGTATCATGTAGTATTTGTTCTTCTGTGGCTGGCTTATTTCATGTAGCATAATGTTCTCCAGTTCATCCATGTTGTTGCTATTGGCTAGTGTGAATAATGCTGCAATGAACATGCAAGTGCAAATATCTTTTCCAGATCATGATTTCAATTCTTTTGGATATATGCCTAGAAGTGAGGTTGCTAGATCATATGGTATTTTTATTTTTATCTTTTTGAGGAACCATCATACTATTTTCCATTTTTCATACTGTTACACAATTTTACATTCCCACCAACAGTGTATAAGTGTTCCAACTTCTCCATACCCTTGCCAACACTTGTCTTTTTCTGTTTTTTTAGTAATAGCCATCCTAACAGGCATAAGGTTTCTAACAGGCATTATGGTTTCGATTTGCATTTCCTTGGTATTTATTGATATTGAACATCTTTTCATATACTCATTGGCCATTTGTGTGTCTTCTTTGGAAAAATGTCTGCACAAGACTTTTGCCATTTTTAAATCTGGACTTTTTTTTTTTGCTGTTTGAGTTGAAGGATTTTCTTATATGTTTTGGATATGAACTCCTTATTAGATATAGGGTTTGCAAATATTTTCTTCCATTCCATAGATTGTTCATTCTGTTAATTGCTTCCTTTGCTGTGCAGAAACCCTTTTGTTTGATACAGTTCCACTTGTGTAGTTTTACTTTTGTTGACTGTGCTTTTGATGTCACAAAATTTTTTGATCCAAGAAATCATTATCAAGACCAGTGTCATGAAGATTTTTCCCTATGTTTTCTCCTAGGAGTTTATAGTTTTAGGTGTTGCATTTAATCCATTTTGAGTTGATTTTTGTATATGGTGTAAGGCAAAGATCCAATTTCATTATTTTTGCATGTGTATATCCAGTTTTTCCAATGCTATTTATTAAAGAGGCTATCCTTCCCCCACTGTGTATTCTTTGAGCCTTTCCCAAAGATCAGTTGGCTGTATATGAGGTCTTCTTCCTTTCTGATTTGGATGCCTTTTATTATATGTTCATCCCTAATTGCTCTGGCTAGGACTTCCAGTACTATGTTGAATAGAAGTGGCAAGAATAGGCATCCTTGTCTTGTTCCTGATCTTAGAGAAAAGCTTTCAACTTTTTACTGTTAAGTAAAATGTTAGCTGTGGGCTTTTCATATATGGCCTGTATTGTGTTGAGATTATTTTCTTTTCTTATTTTGTTTTGAGTTTTTATCATGAAAGAGCATTGAATTTTGGCAAATGCTTTTTCTGCATTTGTTGAAATAATCATGTTTTTTCCCCCTTTGGTTAATGTGGTGTATCACACTAATTGATTTGCATACGTTGAGCCATCCTTGCATCCAAGGGATAAATCCCACTTGGCCATAGTATATGATCCTTTTAATGTGTTATTGAGTTTTGTTCTCTGGTATTTTGTGGAGGATTTTTACATCTTTGTTCATGAGGGATATTGATCTGTAATTTTCTTTTCTTACAGCATCTTTATCTGGCTTTAGTATTAAGGTAATTCTGGTCTCACAAAATGAGTTTGGAAGTGTTCTGTCCTTTTCAATTTTTTGGAAGACATTGAGAAGTATTAATCTTAATCCTTCTTTAAATGTTCGATAGAATTTACCAGGGAAGCCATCTAGTGCTGGGCTTTGTTTTTATTGGAAGGTTTTTGATTAGTGATTCAATTTCCTTGCTATTTACAGGTCTGTTCATATTTTCTATTTTTTCATTATTCAGTCTTAGTAGATTGTATATTTCTCAAAATTTATCTGTTTCTTCTGGGTAATCCAATTTGTTGGCATATAATTGTTCATAGTCATCACTTATGATCATTTTTATTTTTGAGGCATTAATTATAATATTTCCTCTTTCATTTCTGATTTTATTTATTGGACTCTTCTCTCTTTCTTAGTCAAGATAATGGTTTGTCAATTTTTCATATTTTTTTCCAAAAAGCCAACCCTTATTTTGTTGATCTTCTCTATTGTTTCTCTATTCTCTATTTCATGTATTTGATTTTTATTCTTTATTATTTCTCTCCTTCTGCTAACTTTGGGCTGAGTTTGTTCTTTTTATACTTCTTTAAGGTGTAAAGTTAGGTTGTTTATTTAAAATCTTTCTTTTTAAAAAATGTTGGTGTTTATTGCTATAAACTTCACACTTAGTACTGCTTTTGCTGCATCCTACAAGATTTGTTGTGTTTTTGTTTTAATTGGTTTCAAGATATTTTAAAATTTGTCTTTTGATTTGTTCCTTGACCCATTGGTTCTTCAAGGGTTTTAAATTTCCACATATTTGTGAATTTTTCCAGTTTTCCATCTACTATTGATTTCTAGTGTTACTCCATTACAGTCAGTAAAAACAAAACATGGTGTAATTTGAATCTTCTTGAATTTGTTAAGACTTGTTCTGTGACATAACATGTGATCTGTCCTGGAGAAAGTTCCATGTATATTTGTGAAGAATGTGTATTTGTTTGCTGTTGGTGGAATGTTCTGTATATGTCTGTTAGATCCATTTAGTCTAGAGTATTGTTCAAATCCACTCTTTCCTCATTGCTTTTCTGTCTGGATGTTCTATTTGTCATTGAAAACGGGATATTGATGTCTTCTACTATCATTGTATTGCCATCTATTTTTCTCTTCATTTTTGTTAATGTTTGCTTTATGTCCTCTGATGTTTAGTGCATATACATTTATATTTGTTAAATCGTCCTGGTGAATTGATCCTTTTATTATTCTATACTTTTGTTCCATGTATCTTGAGACAGTTTTTGACTTAAAGTCTATTTTGTATGACATAAGTATGGCCACCATGCTTTTTTTTGGTTACCATTTGCATGGAATATTTCTTCCATCTCTTCATTTTAAGCCTATGTGTGCCTTAAATCTAAAGTGCATCAGTTGTACACAGCATATAGCTGGATCTTTTTTTTCCAATCCATTCAGTTAATCTATGTTTTTTGATTGGAGAGTTTAATCCATTTACACTTGAAGTGAAGCTTCCCTGAAGCTTGTAAGGGAAGAACTGACTATTGCCATTTTGTTCATTTCTTTCTGTCTGTTTGATAGTTATTTTGTCCCTCTTTTCGTCTCTTGCTATCTTCCTTTGTGTTACAATGAGTTTTTGGTATTGATATGCTTCAATTTTTTCCCTCTTTTTTGTATCTCCTGTAGGTGTTTTCCTTGTGGTTACCATGATGCTTACATAAAAGAATTTATAAATCTATTTTAAGCTGAAAACAACTTAATGTCAATCATATACAGAAGCTCTATATTTTAACTTCTCCCCCCAATCCCATATATATACTTAATGTTATTGTGTCACAATTTACATCTGTTCATATTGTGTATCTCTTAACATATTTTTATTTATAGTTATTTTTAATACTTTTGCCTTTTAATTTTTACACTAGAATTAAAGTGGTTTACCCACCACCATTATAGTATTATAGTGTCTTGTCTTTTCCTATATATTTACCCTTATTAGTGAGTTTTATGCTTTTATATGCTTTTATATTACTGTATATCATACTTTCATTTCAACTTGAAGAATTCTTTTTAGTATTTATTGCAAGGTAGGTCTAGTGATGATGAACTCCCTCAGATTTTGTTTGTCTGGGAACAATCTTTATTTCTCCTTCATTTTTGAAGGACAGTTTCCCAGGTATAGTATTCTGAGTTGGCAGGGATTTTTCTTTCAGCACTTAAATATATAATCCCACTTTTTTTTTTTGCCCACAATGTTTCTGCTGAGAAATCCACTGAAAGTCTTATGATGGTTCCCTAGTATGTGAAAAGTTGCTTTTCTCTTGCTGTTTTCAAAATTTTGTCTTTGACTTTTGTCAGTTTTATTATAATGTATCTGGGTGTGGATTTCTTTGGGTTTAACATTTTGGATACAGTAGATTTCCTAGATGTAGATGTCCATTTTCTCCCCCAGATTTGGGAAATTTGAGGCCATTATTCCTTTGATATGCTTTTTTAGGCCATTTCTTTCTTTCTTCTCCTTCTGACATTCCCATAATGCATATATTGGTCCACTCAGTGGTGCCTCATAAATCCTTTAAGGTTTCATCACTCTTTTTCATTCCTTTTGATTTTTGCTGCTTTGGATAGTTCCAATGACCAGTTTGTTGATCTTTTCTTTTGCTTGATCTTGTCTGCTGTTGAACTCCTTTACTAAGTTTTTCAATTTGCTTATTGTATTTTTAGCCCTAAAATATCTTTTTTTAGTATTTTTTAATATTTTCTATCTCTTTGTTAAAATTCTCACTTTGTTTATGCATTGCATTTTTCTCCTGACCTTGTTGAGTAACTTTATGATGGTTATTTTGAATTCTCTATCAGGTAATGCATATGGTTCCATTTCATTTTGGTTAGTTTCTGGTGATTTACTTTGTTTCTTTATTTGGAAAATATTTCCATGTTTCATTATTTTCCCTGACTCTGTGTTGGTGTATTGGACAAAACAGCCACCTCTCTTAGTCTTCATGGACTAACCTCGTACAGGAGAAGACCCTCACTAATGTTCCCAGCCAGAGATTCTTGGGGCCTCTCAAACTTTCATGCTAGTTCAAATAGCTAGTTTTTAGTGACCCTCAGGCATCTACAGTATGCTGGGTCCTGTCAGGGCTATGAGATAGGCAAGACAAAATCCAGGGCCATGGGCAGCTCTCAGAAAAAACTAAAACAAAAACAGAGCATTGCACAGATGGTCCAATTCTTTCTTTCCCTTTCCTGAGAGTAGCTGGGATCTGAGGTGTTTTTTTTTTTTTGTCTGCTCTCTGCATTTAGCTAGGTGGTGGGGTTGTGGCATGTACTATCTTGTTAGTTCAAACTGCAGACTTTGTTCACAGTGGCTCCAGACTACTATAGTATGTTGTACCCCATCAGTGCTCTGAAACAGGCAATATATAAGCCAGTGCCCCCAGATAAATCAGAACTTTAGACATATGGTCCAGTCTTCTGTTCCCTCCCCAGGGAGAACCTGGGAGTTGGGAGTTTCCTCCTGATTATATGGTAGTGTGCCAAAGGTAGGACTTATGGTGAAAGAATGTCTTGAATATTCCACTGGCTTTGATATGGCTGGTTTTGTACCTTTCAACTAGTTCCTGGATTTCTCATGAAGGTAATTGTTATGTGTATTGTTTTTAAATTGGTATGTCCATGGGGTGAAGGAAGGTCCAGGGTATATTTTCACCATCATCCCCTCTGTAATTTTTAAGTATTCAGACATATTGTATACAGACCTCCATTTTTATTCTTTCTTTGGGCTTCACAATTGTTAGGAGTGTCTGCTTCCAGGCAGTAGAACAGTGATGGGGAGAAAAATAGGAATGAGGAGGGTGGAACAGGGGGTTCTAACCCATAGAGTGGGAAAATCCAGAAAGGTGGGAGCGAGTTGATGCCCCAACTTTTTCATGTCTTAAGTCCCCCAATTCTCTGAGCCTGGGTACTAATGATGGATTAGCATTCTCAATTATCTCATGGGGTTGTAGGAATAACTAAAATGTAATTTTGTATATTTATTATAATATTTACATTTAAACAAAACATTTACTGTAATGTTAGTGCAGTCAGGCTAATTTTAGGCACCAATCCCCTGTATCTTTCAATGGAAAGTACTGTTTCTTTAAAAGTACACTAAAGGTGAATCAGATAAGCCTTTATGCTAAAGCAGAGAGTAAAATATTTTTATCTGACAATCTGGTGCCCTTGAGAAAAGTAACAGATAGTAAAATAAATAAAATTAACAGTATAGTTTGGCACACTAAGAGATATTTCTGACTGATGTCACATGACTTCAATACTCTTTTGCTGGTTTCTAAGATTACAAAATAATTCAAATTGAGTCAGTTTGTACATGGTTGCATTTGATCTTACATTGTAACTAAGCATTTTCTGTAAATGTGTCATAGTATTCATTTATTCATTCAACACATATATTGTACACACCTACTATGTGCCAGGCACTGCTTTAAATGCTAGCATATAATGGGGAATAGTACAAGTGAGGATGGGTTGGGTTTCATCTTTATGGAGTAAACTTACAAAATTTGAGTTATTAATGAGTGTAAGATGAGTTTTATTGCAAAAGACTTTTAACCACAACCTTCTTCAGTGCTTTTTGCTGAATAACAATTTGCAGAAGATGTGCTACTTAATTATAAATTGTAAACACTAGCTCTGGTCATACTGCTTCTCTTTTCCAGAAATTTTTAATTGTTTTACATTGTCTATTCAATTTATTATAAATGTCTCACTCTCTAGCATTGAAGACTTTTCATAACATGCTTCCAATTTTTTTTCTAGCCTTATTGCTCATGTCCATCCTATGATTTGGACTACTTGCTGTTTTCTAACATCTATACTTTCTTATTTTTGAGTCTTTGTTCATGCAGTTCCCTATCACTAGAAGCATGACCTTCTCTATGAAGACTTCTCTGATCTCCTCTACTGATTGTTCCCTCTGCTGAACCCTCGCAAGGCACTGTCTGCACTTCTCTTAAGGAATAAGAATATTGTCTTTTACTTTAGTCACTCTTCTCTTCTTTGATCTCTTTTTGAAGATGGTATATGTCTTACTCTATTTTGTATTGATTTAGTGCCCAGTACATACTGAATTCAGTCTGTGAGCAGATGAATATGAGATAAACAAAGAGGAAACACTGATTGGAGCTTCTATTTGGAAGATCTGAACATGCCTGTTATAAACTGAATGTTTGTGTGCCCCCCAAATTCATATGTTGAAGCCCTAACCCCCAATGTGACTGCATTTGGAGTAAGGAAGTAATTAAGGCTAATTGAGGTCATAAGAGTGGGGCTGTGGTCTGATAGGATTAGTGTCCTTATACGAAGGGACAACAGAGAACTAACTTTCTTTCTTTCTTTCTTTCTTTCTCTCTCTCTCTCTCTCTCTCCCCTCCCCTTCTCTTCCTCTCTCTCCCTCTTTATTCACCATGGGAGGACACAACAAGAAGGTGGCTATCTAAAAGCCAGGAACAGAGCCCTCACCAAGAACTGAATCAAGCTGACACCTTGATCTTGGGCTTCTAGCCTCTGGAACTATGAAACAATAAATTTCTGTTATTTAAACTTAAATAAAAGTATTTTGTTAAGGCAACCTGACCTAACTAAGACAGATCTTGGTACCTGGAGTGGAGTGCTGCTATAACAATTACCTAAAAGCATGGAAGTGTCTTTGGAACTTGGTAATGGGTACAGACTAAATGAGGTTTGAGGTGCATGCTAGAAAAATTCAAGATTGCTGTTAAGGCATTGTTGATAGAAATATACACATTAAAGGTGATTCTGTTGAGGGCTCAGAAAAAAGAGAGGAGACCTGGAGACAAAGTTTCCATCTTCTTAGAGAATATATAAATGATCATGAACAACAGAATGTTGATAGTAATGTGGATGTTAAAGGTTATTCTGATGATGTCTCAGACAGAACTACAGAATGGATTATTGGAAACTGAAGGGAAAGCAATCCTTACATAAATTGGTAAAGAACTTGGATGAATTGTGTTCTAGTGTTTTGTGGAAGGTAGAACTTGAGAGCAATGAAATTGGATATTTAGTAGAGGAGGTTTCTAAGCAAAATATTGAAGGTGTGGCTTAGATCCTCCTTACTGTTTATAGCAAAATTTGAGAGGAAAGAGATGAATTGAAGAAGGAATTGTTAAACAAAAAGGAACCAGAACTTGGAGATTTGGAAAAATTCTCATCCTATCCATATTACAAACCATGAGAAAGCTGGTTCTAAGGAGAACACTAAGGATATGGCTGAACAAACATTTTATAAAGAGATGATGATGTGATTCCTGGAGTTAATCAGCCATATCAGTGGAGGCCAGAAATAGAGATGGGATTGTACCAGCAGAGACACTGCCAGTTTGAGCTAAATGTAATAGAGGAACTAGGATAGAACCAGACCAGATGGCTACTCAGCTGCCAATGTGCACTATTCAAGGAAATAAAAGAATGACCCTGACGGTGATTCAGAGATCAGCAGAGCTGCCAGTGTCACCACAAGCACAGAGGAAAGGACAGTTTCCTCCTTGGTTTCAGAGGATAGTGCCTTCACAAAGAGCTGTGTAAGCAGTGTCCTCACAGATAGCCATGGGGAGAGCACTGCCCCTATATAGCAAAGAGTTGAGCCTTCCCGCTGAGTCAAAGGGGTAGAACTACTCCAAAGTACTGTAGGAGTTGGTGCTACCATCCCAGTAGGCCTGAAAGACAGGATACCAACCAAAGATTACTCTTGAATCTTAAGATCTAACGGCATTTGCCTTGCTAGGTTTTGGACTTACTTGGGACCCATCACCCACCCCTTTCTTCTTTCCTGTTTCTCCCTTTTGGGATAGGAACATCTATACTACATCTGTCCCCCATTGTATTTTGGAAGCATGTAACTTGTCTGGTTTCAGGAGTTCACAGCTGAAGAATTTTGCTTTAGGATGAATTGTACCTCAGTTCTTACCAATATCTGACTTAGATCATATTTAGATAAGACTTTAGGCTTTAGAGTTTAGTGTTGATCATGGAATGAGTTAAGACTTTGGGGGCTGTTGGGATAGAATGAATGTTATTTTGCATAGAAAAAGGACATGAATTTGCAGGGACTAGGATAGAGTGTTAAGAGCTGAATGTTTGTTTCCCCCCCCAATTCATGTTGAAGCCCTAACCCCTAATGTGCCTGTATTTGGAGTAAGGAAGTAATTAAGGTTAATTGAGGTTATAAGGGTGGGGTTCTAATCTGATGGGATTTGTGTCCTCATAATAAGAGACACCAAAGTCTCTTTCTCTCGCTCTCTCTCTGCCGTGTGAGGACACACTGAGAAGGTGCCCATCTAGGAGCCAGGAAGAAAGCCCTCACTGGGAACTAAATTGGCTCGCTCCTTGATATGGGACTTCTAGCCTCCAGAACTGTAAGAAAGTAAATTTCTGTTGTTTAGGCCACCTAGTCTATGGTATTTTGTTAATCAGCCAGAGCTGATTAAGACAATGCCCTACAGCACATTGTAAGCCTGTTTATTTCCCAAGTCATTCACAGAACCTCCTCAGCAGGAGGTATATGTTTCCAAGTGGAATATGGAATTAGCTATTGAAAGGTATATGGCTAAAATCATTAACGTGTTTGGTCAATATTCTGGACTATTCAGAACATTTGGTTTCTATTGTAAACTTCACAGTACAATAACAGGTATCACTGTACATACACCTGGTCTTTAGTAAATATTTTGGCATTTGATGCAAGGCAAACACAAATAGATTTTTCCAGTACATGAGAATTTGTATTGTTATATAATTTGAAAATATACATGCAATGCCACTTCACAGGATGGTCTTTCAGGTTCTTGACCTAAAAATATTTATATAATGATAAACTTACAGATCAGTTCTACTTCCTTATTTAAAAATTAAGGAATACAAGTTCAGAGTGGTAAAATATATTGCCCATTAGATTTTGAGCACATTGAGGTGCCATGTCTTCTTTATCTTTGTGTCCTTGCCTTTTACAATATAGTTCTTGGTGCATAAAAATTAATTGGGAAGTAAATTTTACTAATAAATATGATAGGTAAATGTTTGCTATATGGTGGCTTTTCATTCATTATAGTAGACAAAGCATAAACATTGGTTCTCTTCCTTTTGAAGCACATTGAAAGAAAAAGTGGTGAGAATTATAGTAGGGGACATCAGTGGGTCAAAGACTTCCGCACATTTCAGGATGACAAAAAGTAGATGGTTTGGTAGTTGTGAATAAACTACAGCACAGAGAACTGCAGCCCAGAGCTCACAGAAGAAATTACTGAAGCAGAATTAAGAACCAGCTTTTATAATACTTCCAGAGCAAAACCGCCAAACCCCAGTAAATTGTGAGAGCAGGAATGGCAGGTGTGGGAGAAGAAATATGAAATGTGGGAACTGATTAAAGAACTCTCTGTGTTTTAACCCCCAAACTCCAAAACCTGGGGAAATTGCTCCCAGATTTAAATCAGGTAAATAATCTCTGATGACATTGAGTAATCACCCTGGAAGTTCAAGGCCTTCTGAGTGGGGTTGAGTTCTAGAGCAGAATGCCATATTTTGGCTTTTAACCATTCCCTACTGTGTATCTATAATGGCACTTGCATGTCAAAAGGCCTACCCACATTCACAGAGCTTGTATTTACTTCACCTATTCAAGAGAAAAGTCAGTGATGTCAGAAAAAACCTACATATGCTAACTAAATCAAGGAGTTTTATCTTTTACAAATAATTTTAAACAGATAATCAAGATTTAAAAGGCATTTGGGAGAAATAGCTACCCAAAGAAGCTGTATCAGAAAGGATGAATAGAACATGTAACTTAGAGGGAACAGGTAACCAAAAAAATATAAAATCACTTCAAAATGGGTGCTAATATATCTCACTTTGCATAGCAGTCTTGATTTCTGTTTTTCTAGGTTGTGATTGATAGTACACATCTTTCACTGTGAAAAGTGTCCTGGTTTAGACGACATACAATATAATCTTCTTAAATGTATAAGAATATTACTAATTATTTTAAAAAACATTTAGAAATGTTATATATTTTATATAACAAAAGCAATAAACTAGCTTCAGTGAAAGCAAACTTTCAAAGACCAACAAGAAGTTCCTGAAAATTAAAAAATAATATTACTTAAAAAATTAAATAGAAGGGCTGAAAGAAAAGGTTGAGAAAATCTCAACAACTTAGAGCAAAAAGACAACACAACAGAAAACAAGAAAAAATGTTGAGTTCTAGAAGATTGATTCAGAAGACACAAGTCAAAACAAAATATTTAGAATGAAAGGTTGAGAGCATGAAATAATATTATTAAAGAAGTAATAAAAATTCCCAGTGCTAAAAGAAAGGTAAATTTATAGAATTTAATGAAAGAGACTTTGGAGTCTAGAACAGGAGGAAAGGAAAAACTACGGCAGCAATAAAGAAGCACCCCTGAACACATCTTCATGCCATTTTATAGCATAAGGATAAAAATAAAATCCTAAAATCTTCATTAAGAAACAAACAACAGCAACAAAAATAAGTCCCCTACAAAGGAAGAGGAGTCAAGCTGCTATTAGACATCTCTTCAGCCGTGGAGCAACCCTGTAAAACTTGAAGGCAATGTTAAGATGGGAAATTATCTTGAACCAAAAAGTCTACAATCAGTGCAATTATTAATCACATGTGAAAGCAGAATAGTATTTTCAGACATGTTCAAAACTTATTCTCATACTTATTTCATCCTTGTGAAAATACTCTAGCAAAACAAAGAAGGAATCAATCAGAAAACAAATAAAGATGGCATACAAAAATTAGTAGGATTGCAATGAAAAAAAAAATCTCAGATTGGCAGTTCTTGTAGTCAAGTTGGGCATCTAGTCAAGTTGAGTTCTAGACTCCAAAGTCTCTTTCCACAGATAGCATGTGTAACATTTTAGAATGTCTTAGTGATTTGGCAAAAAGAGTTTCTTTTTTTCCTTTCCTTTTCCTTCTTTCTTTTTTCCCTTTCTTTCCTTTTTTTCTTTTTTTGGTCAATAAGAAAACTGAAAAGCAAATAAACCCCATATGAAAAAGCCAAGGTCCAAATATGAGGAAAATAAGGCATTATTAATGGGGTGTAGCTAATCTATTGGAGCTTGTTATGTGGAACATTGCCTTTCAAGTGGAACAGGTTTCATGACACAGGATAAATGCATCCTTCTCTTACAACCAATTATATTGTCTGGTGTTGCAGTGAATAACAGTTACTATGATAACACTCTTAATGTTATTTATTTGCTTTTTATTTCCCAAATCAACCAATGATCAAGGAATGAAAAAAAGGCCTAGTTATAGCACAGAATGTAGATATTACAAAACCTGAAAGAATAAAAATAAATTATAGTTGACAAAATTTGGGCGGTGTTAGGAGGAAGAGAATATACATAAAAAAAGTTATAAAGATACTATTTTCTCACTGAACATAATACACAGGAGTTACTCTCAGAAGTTGAAAAAATAAAATTGAAGTTTTTATGTATTTTATGAGGTCATGGAGGTGATAATGAAAAGAATAATTAAAAAATAAGTAAAAACAAATGGCAGGAATAAGAAAGAAGGTATTATAAGTGATTTCTCATTTTTTATAGCAGAGCAAATACACATTAACTAAAGTTTAAAAAAATCAGCAAATAGAGGAGTGGCTTCAAGGTGGCTGACTGGAGGTATCTGACATCCACCTGCCCAAATAAGAACCCAAATAGCAAGTAGATAATCACATTTCGAATGGATCATCTAAAAGAGACACTGGAATTCAACAGAGAAGTGACAGGAAACACCTAAAGCAAGGAAGGAGAGAGAAACAAGACAGCCTGCTTGGCTAGGATTGGCTGGGAGCCTGCAAAGGCTCCCCAGTGTGGGGAAAGTGTAAGTGAGAGACCCCCAGTAGCCCACATTCCCACTACAGCCCCCTGCAACCCGAGCCATGAGAAAGCCCCTAGAACCTTGTGGGCCCTGAAACTAATGTAGGGAGATGCCTGCAGACCATGTGATGGCATTGCTCTAGAAAGGGAGCTCACACTGGGTCCCACACACACCCTGGGTATTAAGTAGCTACAGCACAGCACCATTTTGAGAGCCCAGCCCCCACCAGACTGCATCCTTCTCTAGGGCCCAATAGCCGCTGCTTCTCCACATCTGTGAAGTCCCATTGACATCCCCAGCCCATAGCCACCACCATGGCTGACCTCTGCTACCAGGGGTGAGGCGTGACCCATTGACAGTGAGTGACCCTGCTACCCCAAGCAGTGGAGCTGCCATGAATTTTCACATACCCTGAGGACAGACTCTCTTGCCTGCAGCCACCGCTGCTGAAGACTGCAGCCACTGGACCCAAAGTGTGAGTCACTGGTGTGATCCTGATGCCCCTAGCAATATAGCAGCCACGCACTTACAAGTGCCCTGAGGACAGGATACCCTGCCCATAGCTGTCATCTGAGGCCAAACCATGTGCTCCCCAGCTACCTGCTTACAATTGCTGCTGCTGAAAGCAACATCACCCTCTCCAACAGCAGGACTGCAGTGCACTGCTGCCACCCCCTCCCAAGCATTCTGCTGGGGGGCTGGGGCTCACTGTATCCCTGCCTACCACAGCTAGCACCTGCTTGCACCACCAGGGGATCTGAGAACAGGTCTACCCAGCTTGGCTCCACAACCTCAGTGGCCAAGCATGCCATCTGGGTGCCTGGGGATCACCTAGCCCCATTCACCACCATTGGCACCTTTGTACTCTTCCTGGGGGCCTGAGGTAGGCCTCACCCAACCTGCTACCACCACAGCTAACACCCACCAGCATGCACTACCTGTGGGCCTGGGGACTGGCTTGCCTAGTGCCTCACAGCCACTGCCAATACCAGTGCAGACAGCTTGGGAGCCACAGTGTTGTCCCACCAGTGCTACTGCCATTGCTGAAGCCACACCCATGCCCAGGGGCCCAAGGACCTGCCTACCCACCTGGCCCACTGTTGCCACTAATAGCACCTGAGCAAGCAACTTGGAGGCCCAGGAATTGGCTCACCTGGGCCCACTAATGCTGGTGCCAGTGTACATCACCCTGGGGCCTAAGGACAAGCATGGTCAGCTTGCTGCTGCTGCCACTGGGGCCCAAGGACTGTCCCATCTAGTGCCCTATTCCCAGTATAACTTCACCACAGCCTCCAGTAACAACTGTACCCTAAGCCACTGAGAAAATTACAGGCACCAGTGATGCTTTTCATAGCCAAAAAAACATACAGAAATTATACTACTGCATGCACCCAGAATCAAAGCAAAATTGCCCTACCCAAACAGCATCATAGATACATCTTTAGGAAAAAGTTCTCCCCTATGTTATGAAAGCAAGTTCTCCCCTGTATTATGAAAGCAAGTTCAAAACATTGGAAGAAGTGACTGTTACACCAGAGACACAGATATCAAAGTAAGGACACGAGAAACGTGAAAAATCAAGGAAATATGACACCTCCAAAGGAGCTTAATTGTCCAGCAACAGATTCAATGAAAAATAAATTTTTGAAATCTTAGAAAAAGAATTCAAAATAATGATATTAAACAAGCTCAGTGAAGTACAAGAGAACACAGACAAACAATATAAAGGAATCCAAAATACAATTCAGATATGAATGAGAAATTTACTAAAGAGATAGATATCATTAAAAAAAAACCCAAAATTATGGAACTGAAGAATTCATTGAATGAAATACAATATATTTAAAAGCTTCAACAATAGATTAGAAGAAATATATCTAAAATAAATAAAATACATTTAAAGGGTTCAACACTAGATTAGATCTATTGCATAAGCAGAAGAAATAATTTCAGAACTTCAAGGCATGTCTTTTGAAATAACACAGACAGACAAAAATAAAGAAAAATAATAAAAGAAAGAATGACGCAAAGCCTACCTGACATATGGAACACCATACAGTGATGAAATATTTGAATTTTCAGTATCCCAGAAGGTGAAGAAAAATAAAAGGGATAGAAAACCTATTTAACAAAATAATAGCTATGAATTTTCCAAGTCTAACAAGAAATTTAGACATTCAGATACAGTAAACTTAGAGATCCCCAAACATGCAAAAAAAAAAAAATCTTCTCCACAGCACATTATAGTCAAACTGTCAAATGTCAAAGACAAAGAAAGAATTCTAAAAACAGCAAGAGAAAAGCATCTAGACATAAGGGAACCCCCCCCACCATTAGACTAACAGCAGACTTCTCAGCAGAAACCTCACAGGCCAGGAGAGAATGGGATGATATAGTCAATGCACTGAAAACAAAACAAAACAAAAAACCCAAAAAAACTTCCAACCAAAGATGATAAGCCCAGTGAAGTTATCCTTTATAAATGAAGGAGAAATACAATCTTTCCCAGACAAGCAAAAGCTGAGGAAATTCATCACCACTAGACCAGCCCCATAAGGAATGCTTAAGGGAGTTCTACACCTGGAAGTGAAAGGATGAGATCTACTGCCATGAAAATACACAAAAGGGAATGCACCTTCATTTTATGTTGGAGGGTGCATCCCCCCAGTTTGCAAAATATTCACTGGAATTAAATCTCTTTCCTTTAAAAAAAACACATGCAAAAGTGTAAAATAACCCACTAGTAGAGTAAACACACAAATAAGGAAGAGAAGGGACTAAAATGTTACCAGTACAGAAAACTACCAAACCAAAAGGATAAACAATAAGAGAGAAAGAAAAGAACAAAGGATATACAAAACAAATAGGAATCAATTAATAAAATGGGTGGAATAAGCCTTCACATATCTATAATAACCTTGAATGTAAATGGATTACACTTTTCCACTTAAAATGTATAGATTGGCTGAATGGAAAGAAAAACATGACCCAATTACATGCTGGCTACAACTAACTCATCTGACCTGTAAAGATACATATAGACTAAAAGTAAAGGGATAGAAAAAGATAGTCCATGCAAATGGAAATCAAAAGCAAGCAGAAGTAGCTATACTTATATCAGATAAAACAGACTTTAAGTCAAAAACAGTAAAAAGAGACAAAGAAGGTCATTAAAAAATAATAAAAGGATCAGTTCAACAAAAGGATATTTCAATATATGCATCCAACACCAGAACACTGGATATATAAAGCAGATATTATTAGATCTAGAGGGAGATATAGACCCCCAAATAAAATAATAGTTGGGGATTTCAATGCCCTATTTGCAGCATTGCACAGATCATCTAGGCAGAAAAACCAACAAAGATCAGATTTAAACTGCACAATAAACTCAATGGACCTAACAGACATTTATAGAACATTTCTACCAACAGCTACAGAATACATTCTTATCAGTACATGGAACATGGAACATTAGACACACAAAAAAACAAGTCTAAACAAACTTTAAAAAATTGAAATCATATCAATTATCTTCTCAGACCACAATGAAATAAAACTAGAAATCAGTAACAAAAGGAACTTTGGAAACTGTACAGATACATGGAAATTAAACAACACGTTCTTCAATGACTGTTGAGTCAAGGAAGAAATTAAGGAGGAAAGCAAAAAATTCTTAAAACAAATGAAATCAAAGCACAACATGCTCAAACCTATGGGATACAGTAAAAGTAGTGCTAACAGGGAATTTTATAGCAATAAACACCTACATCAAAAATGTAGAAATATTTCAAATAAATAATTTAATTTTGCACCTCAAGGAACTAGAAAAGCAAGAGAAACCAAACCCAAAATTAGTAAAAGGAAAGAAATAATAAAGATCAGAACAGAATTAGATGAAATAGACACTATAAAAATACAAAGGTTCAATGACATGAAAAATTAGTTTTTTGAGAAGAGAAACAAAATCAATAAACTGCTAGCTAGACTAACCAAGAAAAAATGAGAGATAACCCAGATAAACAAAATCAGGAATGAAAAAGAAGACATTACGACTGATACCACAGAAGTACAAAAGATCATCAGAGACTATTATGAAAAATTATACACTAACAAACTGGAAAACCTAGAGGAAATGAGTAAATTACTGGGCACACATAACCAAGATTGCATCAAGAAGAAATAGAAAACCTGAACAGACCAATAATGACTTCACTGCCAAATTCTATCAAACTTACAAAGAAGACCTAACACCAATTCTTCTCAAACTAGTCCAAAAAATTGAAAAGGAGAGACTTCTTCCTAACTCGTTCCAAGAGGCCAGCATTACTCTGATAATAAAACCAGACAAAGATGCAATAGCAACAACAAAAAATCTACAGGCCAATATCCCTAATGGACATAGACGCAAAAATCCTCAACAAAATTCTTGCAAACTGAATCCAAAAACAGATCAAAAAGATAATATGCCATGATTAAAGGGGATTTATCCCAAGGATGAGGATGACTCAACATGTGCAAATCAATAAATGTGATACATTACATCAACAGAATGAAGAACAAAAAGCATATTATCATCTCAATAGAAGCAGAAAGAGCATTTGATAAAATTCAGTATCCCTTATAATAAAAACTCTCAACAAACTAGGGATAGAAGCAACATACCTTAATACAATAAAGGCTATATAAGACAAAACCGTAGCTAAAATCATACTGAATGGGGAAAAGCTGAAACCCTTTCCTTTAAAACTGGAACAAGGCAATGATTCCCACTTTCATCATTCCTGTTCAGCATATTACTGGAAATCCTAGCCAGAGCAATCTGACAAGATAAAAAAAAAAAAGGGCAACCAAATTGGAAAAGAGGCAGTCAAATTGTCCCTCTTGTCCTCTGATATGATCTTATATCTAGAAAAACCTAGACTCCACCAAAAAAACTCTTAGATCTGAGAAATAAATTCAGTAAAGTTGCAGGATACAACATCAACACACAAAAATTAGTAGCATTTCTATACATAATAATGAACTATCTGAGAAAGAAATCAAGAAGACAATCTCATCTACAATAGCTACAAAAATAAAAAATAAAAAACTTAGAAATAAATTTAGCCAAGGAGGTGAAAGACCTCTACAAGGAAAAGTACAAAACACCGATGAAAGAAATTGAAGGGACACAAAATTGAGGACACAAAAAAAGGGAAAGACATCCTATGCTTACAGATCAGAAGAATTAAAATCATTACAATGACCAACTGCCCAAAGCAATCTTCAGATTCAATGTAATCCCTATCAAAATACCAACGTAATTTTTCACAGAAATAGAAAAAACAATCCTAAAATTTGTATGTAACTAAAAAAGAGCCTGAATAGAAAAAGCAATCCTAAGCCAAAAGGACAAAGATGTAGCAGTGCACTACCTGACTTCAAAATATATTACAAGACTATAGTAACCAAAACAGCATGGATCTGGAATAACAACAGACACATAGACCAATGGAACAGAATAGAGAACCTAGGAATAAATTTACATATTTACAGCCCACTGATTTTTGACAAAGGCGCCAAAAATATACATTGGGGAAAGGATAATGTCTTTAATAAATGGTGCTGGGAAAATTGGATATCTATATGCAAAAAAATGAAACTGTACCCATACCTTTCACCATATATAAAAATCAACTAAAATGGATTAAAGACTTAAAGATAAGACCTGAAGCTATAAAACTACAAGAAGAAGAAAATATAGAGGAAACACTTCAGGACATTTGTCTAGGTAAAGATTTTTTTCTTTTAAGAGAGAGAGTCTTACTCTACCACCTAGGCTAGAGTATAGTGGCCCGATCATAGCTCACTACAGCCTCAGACTCCTGGGCTCAAGCAATCCTTCCACCTGAGCCTCCCAAAGTACTGGGATTACAGATGTGAGCCACTGTGCCCAGCCTAGGTAAAGACTTTGGGGCTAAGACCTCAAAAGCACAGGCAACAAAAACAAAACTAGCCACATTGGACTAAATTAAACTAAAAAGCTCCTGTACAGCAAAAGAAACAATCAACAGAGTAAAAATACAACCTGTTGAATGGGAGAAGATATTTGCAAACTATTCATCTGAAATGGGGCTAATATCCAGAATATACAAGGAACTCAAACAATTCAACATTAAAAAACCAAATAATCCCATTAAAAAGTGGGAAAAGGATCTCAATAGACATTTCTCAACAAAAGATGTACAAATGGCCAACAGGTATATGAAAAAATGCTCAACATCACTAATCTTCAGGGAAATGCAAATAAAAGGCACAGTGAGATATCATCTCACCTCAGTTAGGATGGCTACCTTTAAAAACACAAAGAGGTAACAGATGTTGGCAGAGATACAGAGAAAAGGAAACTATTATAAACTGTTGATCAGAATATAAATTAGTATAGCCATTATGGAAAACAGCATAGAAATTTCTCAAAAAACTAAAAATAGAACTACCATGTGATCAGCAATTCTATTACTGGGCATTTATCCAACAGAAAAGGAACCAGTATATTAAAGGGATACCATATTTATTGCAGCACTATTCACAATAAGCAAAGATATGGAATCAACCTAAGTGTCCATTTATAAATGAATCCATAAAAAATGTAGTGTATATATACAATGGAATACTATTCGGCTGTAAAAAGAATGAAATCATGTCATTTTCAGCAACATTGATGGAAACAGAGGATAACATGTTAAGTGAAATAAGCCAGGCACAGAAAGACAAATATTGCATGTTCTCACTCGTATGTGGGAGCTAAAAAGTGGAGTGAGAGATGCTAGAGGCTAAGAAGGGTGTATGGGTAGAGGGATGGTGTGTAGGTGAAGAGAGGTAGGTTAATTGGTACAAACATACAATTAGATAGAAGAAATAATTTCTCATATTCAAAAGCAGAGTAGGGTGACTATAGTTAAAAACAATGTATTGTATATTTCCGAATGGCTAGAAGAGAGGACTGGAAATGTTCCCCAACACATACAAGTAATAAATACTTGAAGTGATGGATACCCAGATACCCTGACTTAATCATTACACAGTCTATGCATGTATGAAAATATCACATGCCCCCTTAAATATGCACAACTATCATGTATAAGTAAAAATTTAAAAAACATTTTAAAGATCAACAAATACAGTCATAAGAATATTATTTAGGTTTATGAATGTAATCAAAATAAAAATCAAAAAGAGAGAACATTGAAAAAATGTAGCCACCTGTAAGAAAGGGTCCAGGTGTAAATCATGGGGGGAGAACAATTAACTTTAATTTTCCTTTCAATTTTACTTGAAATTTTAAATTCTTCTATGATGTTTAAAATTTTAATTTCATGTACATGCATTACTTTATAATTAATAATTGGTTCAATATTTTTTGTTAAATGTTTACTTACAGTTGTTTATGGTTCTTTGATCCATTTATTATTCAATAAATATATCCTCAGCTCTTAATATGGGTCAAACATTGTTACAGGGTTTGAGAATAAAGATCATTGCCTTATGGATTTCACATTCTACTGAGGGAGACTGAGGATAAACAAGGAAACTAAATAACTGAATAAAATATTTTCAGACAGTGATAAAGCTTTAAAGGGAATAAAACAAGATAATGAGATTTGGTGTTTTGGGGGTTAGGAGTATGTATTATGTGGGAGGTCAGTAATGCAGCTCTATGGAAGAGATACTTGAGCTAGGGCCTGCTTGTTGGGTAAGAAGAACTAGGGCCTAAGGCCCTTGGTGGCCTCAAGAGACAAAAAAAGAGACAAATGCCTGTAATATAGTAAATGAGGGGAGAGTATAAGGTTCCGATGAATAGGGGTCTTGTAAACCATGGCAGAGTTTGAATTTTATAATGAGTTTGAATTTTATAATAATTGTAATGAGGCATGATTCAAATGAGAGTCAGAACTTAAACTTTGGTTTTCTGACTGAGAGTATAGTGGGATTTTCTGAAGTATGACAACAGACAGATCATCTTCCATGCAGGACTCTTGTTTGTAAAATGTTGCATCCATCTTGGTTTTGGAAAATTTTTTAACTTTAAAGTATTTATCTTCCAACACTGATTTGTAATTGAATATATCATAGTTGATATTTCACCATATGGTGAAACTTACTGGAATATATTCTATTTTACTATTTGTCACAAAGAGTAGGGAGATGATTTCAGTCACCTTCTATTAATATATTACTTTTTAAGGTGCTAGATTTCACAGAATGGTAAATTTAAATTTAATTAAGAAGAGTTGGGAGTGAACAATACCGGACTGACAACCTAATCGCCCTTTGACATGGAAATTTATTAAAATGAGAAAAACAGACAAAAGTGAAAAACTATTACTCTGTTATCACCATCAAATCCCAAAAGAATAGACATCTTAACACTAAAAATGTCAGAACTCTTAAAATCTACTCTTTGTGAATTACAAAATATAATACATTGTTATTAAATATTTACTATAGTCACCATGTTGTACAATAGATTTCTTGAATTTACTCCTCCTATCTAACTGAAATTTTGTATCAGTTGACCAACATCCCTCCAACCGCCGTGTCTCCAGCCCCTGGGTAACCAACATTCTAGTCTCCTACTTCTTTTTTTTTTTTAATGGTTCAAATGGTAAATTTTATGTTATGTATATTTTACCACAATTAAAAGTAAATATACTTTTTAAAGTGAACCAGGCTTTCTAAATGGCATAGTTTACCCCTAGCAAATTTTACCAATACCTTGTGTCACACATTAGAAATCACTTTCTTTTCTTTTTTTAAAATTTTTTATTTCAAGATATTACAGGGGTACAAATGTTTTTGGTGACATGTATTGATTTTATTATATTTAAGTCAGGGTTATAAGTGTGCCCATCACCCAGACAAGTGTTCATTGTACCCATTAGGTAGGCTTTCACCTACCTCCTCCTCCCCCCATCCCCTTCTTGATTTCCACTGAGTTTTACTTCCCTCTATGCACATGTGTGCTCGTTGGTTAGTTCCAATTTAATAGTGAGTACATGTGGTGTTTGTTTTTCCATTCTTTAGATACTTCACTTAGGATGATGGTCTGCAGTTCCATTCAAATTGTTGCAAAAGGCCTTAATTCATCCTTCTTCATGGCTGCAGAGTATTCCATAGTATATATATACCACATTTTGTTAATCCATTCATGAATTGATGGGCACTTGGGTTGATTCCACATCTTTGAAATTTTGAATTGTGCTGCAATAAACATCCACATGCAGGTGTCTTTTTGATAAAATGAATTCTTTTCCTTTGGGTAAATACCCAGAAGTGGGATTGCTGGATCAAATGGTAGGTTTATTTTTAGTTCTTTGAGGAATCTCCACACTGTTTTTCACAGAGATTGTAGTAATTTGCAGTCCCATCAACAGTGTATATGCATTCCTTTCTCTCTGTATCCACACCAGCATCTATTTTTTTTGGACTTTTTAATAAAAGCCATTCTAACTGGGGTAAGGTGATATATCATTGTGGTTTTAATTGGCATTTCCCTGATGATTAATGATGTTAGCATTTTTTCATATGTTTATTGGCCATTCGTCTATCTTCTTTTGAAAAGCTTCTGTTCATGTCTTTTGCCCACTTTTTAATGGGGTTGTTTGTTTTCTTCTTGCTTATTTGCTTGAGTTTTTTGTAGATTCTGGTTATTAGCCCTTTATCAAATGTATAGCTTGCAAATATTTTCTCCCATTCTGTAGATTGTCTGTTTTCTCTGTTGATTATTTCCTTGGCTGTGAAGGAGCTGAAGAAGACCCCAATGGCAATCATAGCAACAACAAAAATAAATGGGACTTGATTAAATTAAAAAGCTTCCGCATTGTCTCCTATTTCTATAAGTTGAAAGTTTTAGATTCTACATATAAGTGAGATCATACAGTATTTGTCTTTCTGTGGTTGGGTTTTTTCACTCAAGATAATGTCCTCTGGGCTCATCCATGTTGTCACAAATGACAAGATTTCCTTCTTTTTAAAGGATGAACAGTGTTTCTTTGTGTGTGTGTGTATCACATTTTCTTTATCCATTCTTCTGTTGATGAACACTTAGGTTGATTCCATATCCTGCTGTTGTGAATAATACTGCAATGAACATGGGAGTGCAGATATCTCCTCGTTATGCTGATTTCATTTCCTTTGGATATATACCCAAGAGTGAGATTGGTGGATCATATGGTACTCTGTTGTTAATTATTTAGCTTGATTGAGCCATTCCATAATGTGTACTTATTATAATACATTATGTTGTATACAATCAATATATAAAATGTTTATGTGTCAATTAGGAGAAGTACAAAGGGCATATTCTGAAAACTATGGACTGTAATTCAATTGGTATACATTTAATTTAGTGAAAGTGTTACTACATGTTTTTGTTGTTCTCATTTTACTGCAGCCCAGTGGCTTTCATTGGACTGTAGATCAGGATTTGGGAGTTGTACGACAAATAATGTAATAAAAACTATACCTTTCTCCATTTTGGAATCCATAGCTACCCTGGACAGCAATTCATTTTCATGGTCCTTAGGACAGAATAGTTTCCTAGAAATGTGCTGCGGTTCATTTTGTCTCTTTGAGCGGTGATTAAGATCATAAACCAAAATATACACATTGGGGTATATTTTCCAAGAATAACCTGTGGCAAACAAACTTTCCTAACTCACATTTCCCACTGCCCTTGCTCCCACGGGGACACAAACTGAACCCTACATTTCCACACTTGCCGGCGTTTTGCGATGGGGACTACTGAAGTGCCTCTGTTTCTCTACCTCCCCTTCACATTCTCCTCTCCTTCCTTTGGTCAATCTCCGTTCACTCATCTTCCCAGTCTTCCACTGTCTTTCCTCTCTCCTCTGCGTTTCTTCTCTCCTCTTCCCTGCTGGTTCCCTTCTTCCCTGTCTTCTTCCTTTCTCCCTTCTGCTTCCACCTCTTGTCTTGCCTCCCACACCCTTTTTTTTCCTTGAGTCTTAAAGATATTTCCTCTGTTTTTAGGGACTATAACCCATCTTTCACCAACTCTTATTCCTGTTTTCTCTTTTCTATTTGACCCTGTTTGCCTTCTTTCCTTGTGAGTGAAGGGAGGTGGTGGTAGTGAAAGGTGGTACACAGTGAAAGTATAGTGATTGCCGACAGAGAGGTCAAGACAGGCATTTTGAACTCAAATCATCTGAGTATCCTTTTAAACTCTGATCTGAAAAGTCAAAGGCCTTTGGTAATTGAATCTTCCTACATCTTAAAAGACTTTAGTGGTATGATTTGTTAGACTTTGTCTTGTTTGTGAATAAAAGTTACTAGAATATAAACTTTTTGCTTTTTTATTTGCTTTTAAATTCTCAAAGTTGTTTTTCATAGTATCAACAACTATTTCAAGCATATATTTGGTACAAAAATATTTATTATTGTTAAGGGTATGAAATATTTTTCGAGCTATTTTGGTTTCAATGAGAATAGGAAAATTGGACTCATATAGGATCTAACATAGACTGGTACTTTGCTTTATGTCAGAGACACTCAAATGTAATTAGATGATGGAGTACTTAGATAAAAGATAAATCATTATTTCTTAGGCCACACTAGGCAAGTGGGAGAGGTGGTAATAATTTCAGCTGTGGTAATAATTTCACTTTCCCATTTTTAGTATCCACCATAGAAAGCGCTGACACCCTAGGCTCCCTTTCAAAATTCTTCCGAATATTTTAGGAAGTTCCCTAGAGAGATCTCAAGTATTCTCAGGAAAAAGACCCTCAACTGTCACGACCATCCAACATTTTTCTCTGCTATGGCTCTGGATACCTTTCATGACATTGACTCCTGCCCCAAAATTCTGATGCCAGAGCTCAGATCACTGTCTTCCATTGTTCCCCAAGATCAGTGTTCCCTAGAAACATAACTTAAAAGTTTGTCTCTTTTTTACCCAGTATACGCCCATAGAACCAGCTGCATTCAATTAGAATTAATGGCAAAGGCCATAAATGGAAGAGGGAGGTCTGATGGGAGTGGCATGTTTAATCCATTTAACCAATGCTTCTTGATGGATATTGTCAGTAGGCATTGAACAAGAAAAAATAGAACACTTTCTTTGTAGATTGATAAAAGAAGAACCCCTGGACTTGGTACTAAGGCAGTCCAAAAATTATATGTCACGTAGATGTACCAGTAAAGCAGATTGCTTGGGGTTGCCATTGATGGTTAGAAAATACCAATGGTGTGCTGTCACAGAATCTGAAGGAGGGATTGGTTAACTGAGTTGCTATGAGAAGTTGAGTAAATAAGGATAAAATACCATCTCTTGGATTGATAACACAAAGGTTATTGATGATTTTGATGAGAAGTTTCAAAGAGCCTTGGGGATGGAAGCCCAATTTCATTGGTTTAAGAGTGAAAGTTATGTGAAAAATTCAACAGAGAGAATAGAAAATGTTATAGCGTTTTTCCATGTAGGGAATTGAGAAAGAACAAGTAAGTAGAAAGGATATGAGATCAAGCTAGTTTGTATTAGTACAGGTATGTTTTTGTTAAGACAAAAGGGAATATTTGCATACTGATGGTAATGATCCAGTAGAGAGAATGCAATTACATATTCGTTAAAGAATGGACAATTTTTCAGAAACAAGGTCAGATTGGGCAGGGACCCAGAGGAGAAGCAGAAGGTCTGGGTTTTGATGACAGTGAGGACTCATCTTTTGAAACTAGAGGCAGCTGAGAGAGGATAGGCGCAGATTTGGGTTGGTTTGTAGATCTAGTGGTGGTAACATGACAAAGTTGTCTGATGGCTTCTTTTTCTTTCATTGAATCATGAAGTTATCCAAGCTTCAAATTCCACTTTTCAGAGTCAGAAGCAAAATTCTCACCATGGGGTTTCTGTAAATCTGATGAGCATATATTCAATTTCACTCATTCGAAAACTGGTTTGAAGGGCCTATAATGTGTCAAGAACTGTGTCAAGCTCTTCAGATTAAAAATGATTAGGACAAATACCTCTCTTTCTAATTGTAAAGTTCAGTGGCATAAAAAGTAGAATTACAATTTAGGGGGTTTTATTTCCTTCTGGGTACTGGACCTGAAAATAAAGTGCGCTATGATCAGGGAAATGATGGTGTCCTAGTCAAGTTCCTTTTGATCGCAAATAATCAAGAATAACTCAAGCCAGTTTAAGCCTAAGAAATGGAAATTATTAGATAGATATCTAGCGGATAGATTGAGCAAGGAACACCACAGCAGGATGCTCCATTGCAACTGAGAAATGGAAAACTGTCAGTCACCTATGCTGTGTGTATCCCTCCATCTCTTGTTTCTGTTTCTATCTTTTTTCCCTCTCTCACACTGGCTTTTGGAGCTTCTCCATGGAAATGGCCACATCACAGCTTGTAAGTTTATGTTCCTCTCTTCAAGAGTTAAACCTAAAATGACTGGCATTTTTAAATCCCAATTTTACATTCCTGGGAGAGAGATTCTGATTGACCCAGCTTTGAACAGATGTCCACTGCTGGTCCAACCAACAGTGCCTAAAGTGTTTGGGTTACATGATACAAACACTACACAAAGCAAGCAGGAAGCAGTTATTAAGGCAAGGGTGTCACTGTTAGAGGGGCAGGTTTCCCCAAAAGTGTCTACTACAGGTAATCTTTGGTTATGTACGTGTGGTCTGAAGAATGTATTTCTCATTGATTATGGTTAATCTCACATTTGCACTACATTTCGTGCTTTCATAACAGTTTATTCCCCACAATAACTTTATAGTTATTATTGTGTCTTGCTTCTTGATGTTAAAATCCTACCTAGTGATAGTTGTATGCTACTGTATGAGTTCTTCTCATTGAGTTTCAGTTTGTTTTGCATGAGCCTCTAACTTTTTTCTTCAAAGAGTTTGTAATAATCATTGAGATAAGTGGTCATGGCCGTATCACTTAGCTCTCTGATTGTCTCATCTTTATTCCCCCAAGGGGAAAAACATTTTCTCTCTTAAACAAAAATCATATTTACAAAAATAATTTTGATGGAATGTTCCTAACACAAATGATAAATGCTTGAGGTTATAGATACCCCAATTCCTCTGATTTGATCATTACACATTGTATGCCTGTACCAAAACATCACAGGTACCCCATAAATGTATACAGCCATTATGTACCCATAATTAAAAATTAAAAAATTAAAAAATTTTTGAAAGAAAAACTTTACTTATTGATCAATTTGTATATAATTTAATTGTCCCCCCTTCATTGTTCTGCAAATTTTTCTGATCGACTTAGAATCTTAGTATACTTCTTATAGTTACTGTGTTTCCTTTTTCTGAATAGAACATTCTGAAAATTTTAAAGATTATATAAGGTGCTTTCTGCCTAAATGATTTCTGCTGTGTGGATCATCCTAAAATGTAAAGACATAATCTTACAAAATATAAACTGAGTCTTTGTAGTCATTAACAAACATGTCAATAAACATTAGATCCAGGAGCAAAACATAAAGGAGAAAATCATAAAATTCCTCTAGTTTGATATTCAGCCCTTTACAATTAACTTCTTCCTAATATAATTATGTACCTAAGTCTTACTTTGTACCTTATAGCTGTCTTTCCTCTCCATTCTAAACTCAAGATGGTACCATTTGCATTCATATTATCTTTTCCCCCAATGATTTTTGACAGGAGATAGGGATACTAGGATTAGTGTAGTAAGGAATCCAGACTGAAGTAAACACATCAATGTCTCTGAGCAGGGACATGAACAAAAAATGAAACCAAAAAGTGTAATAAACTGTATATTTTTTAAAACTCTAAACTAAAACCATTCATTAATTCCCTTGCCAGAATGAAGTGATGTGTGTGTGTGTGTGTGTGTGTGCACTCTTATATGTGTGGAGAGACATAGAAGTGGAAAATATTATCCTTACAACTAGGAACAGACTTGCTTTTGGTGGAAAAATTGTTGTTATTTGAAAAATGTTCTGATCAGTGTTTGAGATAGAACATGAGTTCCTCAAGAAACTTAAATGTCACCTGACTTTAAGGGTAGGAAAAAGGTAGTCTGTATCAGGAGGGAGAAGAATTTAGGGCCCCCTAGAAAAACTGGGAGAGATAGAATCTGAAGCAGAGGGATGGGAGGAGAATGCTGGAGCAGGTGGCAAAAGTTGAGTTCTGTACAGGAGATTTTGCAGAACAGAACCTCCAGAAGAGGGGTCAGAGTTACACAAAAGGAATATGGAGAAGAAAGGTTTTGTCTTCTGCATAGAATAGAATCCCATCCTGCTATCCCCATCTCTTCAGTGAAATCTGCTCATCCAAAAATGATTAAAGTGAATAATTTTGTGTTCATGTGTTTGTGAAAACTAAAAAAGGGGGTCATATTCATATTAGGGTCAATATTATGGTCACCAGAACAACATGCAAAGACATGGAAGCCAAGGAACCCCAAAGATATAAAAGCCCTAGAAAATAAAACACAAACAAACAAAAAAACCATAAAATAGTGCTATTCAAGCCCATTTGACCCAGATTTTTAGGATTTGGTGCTCCCAGCCCTAGTTATATTATGGGATTATAAAACCAAAAGAGATATTTCATTCCAAGCATCCTTTTAGTTCCATTTGAACTAGAACTGTAGACTTCCTAAAAGCGTCAACAAAATCAAACTAGAATGATCCACTCGATTTAGAAAGATGTCAGGTTATCTATGTTTGCCCTCATCACAAGAAGAGAAGGTTTCTGACTATGCCCAAAAGCTCTCCTGTTAATACTTCTTGGAAAATTCCACCTACTTGCTGTACCACAATCTTAAGATACATGCCTTGCCAAAGCTTTACTTTCTTTTCTTTTCAAAATAACAAATAATGGCATGAACTCTGGAAAATTTCCTGCCTCTAAGCATTGATGCCATTATTTTCTGAACCAGATGTTCAGTATGTTTCAAACTACCCACTTATCTGTATAATAGATGTGAAAGCATGAATGAAGCAATTTATTTTGCCTGAAACTAAATTTGTATACTCATATATAATTATATTAGGCAAGAAATCATGGAAATTTATTATAGGCAATGCAACATGTACTCTCATGAACTTTTTTTGGTGTTGTGTACTTGAGATTTTCCTCTACGGACTTACTGAGAACTGGCAAAAATTAAAAGGAAAATTAAAAGAGTGGTATTCAAATGCTTCAACATCACCTGCATTAAACTATTTTAAATCTCCTTTAAAATAAAATTTTTGGACTCTAATGGGTCCTTGAATCTGGCTCTTGTATATCAATTGTAGATTAGTCAGAAATACATTTTTATTAAATATATACAACTAACAGACACAAATGGTATTTTTGTGTAGGCATAAATAGAGATTTTTAAGAGGGCTTCTCATTAAGAAAAGTCCACTGGTTCCATCACACATGTTTGCACTATAAAAACCTACCTTCTTCAAACAATGAGTCAGACGCCAGCCAGCGCAGGCCCTTGACCCAGATGAGTCAAACATTCTCTTTGGGGGGTATTTGGTATTGGAATTTAGAGGCAATAGTCTCTAATAAGATTTGAGCTGAGAAAGGACACATATGAGAAAACACACAGAAAAGTCAGTTTGTAGAAAGAGATAAGGATCAAAAAGGGGCACAGAGAGAAAGAGAAGTGAGGACCAAGAAGAGAGAAAGAGTGTTGGTTGCTGGTGTTTTCTGCTTTGAGGATCAATCAAAAACTCGTGTATACTGATAAATGCTCTCTTTGTTTTTATTCAAACAATTTTGTTTGGCGTTTTGTACTTCCATTCCATGACTACGATATTGTCTCTCCCCTGACCACGGGGCTCTCAAAGCCCGCCAGATGATCTTTACATATAATCACTCTCTTAAAGATATATCAATGCCATATAATAATGAATACAATTACAAATAATGATTGTTGCTTTCTTCCTGCTCCTGAAAAAGAAAAGTCAGTTATTTGACTTTTATTTTAAAAATAAAAATAATTTTTATTTTTAAAGAAATTTTTAATGCCTTAAGAGTATTTTAAAAGTGCCATTTTATTCTTTTTATTACTAATAGAGTAACCAGAACCAAGATTATAAAATGACTTAATGCGGTGCTTTTAATGATTATGCTGTTGATATTGTCTTTCAACCCCTTCACTTATCATTTTTGCATATCAATAAGAAGGTGAACAAAACTTTCATTTTAAATTTTGGTTGACACTGGCAAATGTCTGCAGTTGAAAGAAGGAAATCTATTAAAATTATTTACTGTTATGTCACTGACCACATAATAACCATACATTGAGTGTCTGCTGAAAGAAGATTAGATTAGCACATGCTGTGTGAGTAATGGCATTACATGGTAAAGGAAGGTGATATTTGGATCCCAGATAACTGACTTTTCTTTTTCAGGAACAGGAAGAAAGTGACAATCATTATTTGTAATTTTATTCATTTTTATATGGCATTGATAATGGGCAGTAGGGTGCTGCGTATCATTTTTCTTGGAGGAAAAGTAAGGTCATACCTTCCTTAAATAAAAACAATATTCATTCACTGCATAAATTGGAACCATACATTGAGTTACAAATAATTTATGAATAATATTAAGATAAAGCCTAATATATTGAGTAAAAGAACTCTTCAGTCAATAGGGAAAAGAAATTTTGTTGCATAAATAAATAAAAGTTTCTGTCATAGCAGTATGCCTTACTAAAGGCAAAGGATTACCAACCCTATATACCTATAGAAGTTTGGTAAATACTGGTGTATTGGTTTGCTAAATATTGGTGTATTGGACCTGGTATAGATAATAGGATGTGACTGAGGCAGCGGAGAAACATGCTTTGCTTAAAGTTATTTAAATTCAAACAACCACCACCACATAAAATAAACTATGCTGTATCTGGAAAAACAAGAAACAAACCAGTAAAACTTTTTCTGCCCAGATTTGGCAACCAGCCACCTATTCATAACTTTTTTTGAAGCCAGTAGGCACGCTACTAACATCCAATAGAATTGGCCTCTCTTGTCCTTATGTTACTCACAATTTACACCTCAGCCTACTTGATACTCCATTTTCTTAACTCCTTGGCTTCCAACGCTCTGCTTTACTCTCCTTTTATTAGGGAAAACGGTTTAGTGCTGTGCATCTCACATTTTCATATATAAGGGGAAATTTCCACTCCACCGTCCAGAAGGAGTCAGTGGTGGTGAAACGCTTCTGATCCCTCTCTCTACTCTTCGTTACTTTCTCTCCATCAAGAGGCACACACAATTTGGACAAGAGCCTAATTCCCACCAAGTGAGGTTAGCACCTTGAAAATTATGGTCTAGCTTGATGGATTTCTCTCTTCATTCCTAGGCTGAGACAGGATGGGATCCTTGTATCCCTTGGGTCTTTGATGCCTGTATATGCTCAAGCTGCTCTGTGGTTTCACTTCTTCCCACGTGTGAATCCCAAGGTCTAGACTTGAGAAAAAGTGGTAGGAGGTCCCCATGTTGGCCACACATCTGAGCTATACCCTCCAATTCAACTTTGCAAAGCAATAAAGGGGGTAATAAATGTTAACTTACATTTGGCTTCTGTTCTATTTATCACTTGGTTCAGATTTTGTAGTGGAAGAAAGCTAAGAAATTAGGTTCCCAGCAATCTAGGGGACCTTACAACCCTGCCTCAGCAAACTAAGGGGATTTTCTTGGCCATCATTGCATGTTACAATTCTTCCTTGAACTCTGAGCATATGGACTTAGTAAAATATTAAGAAATAAGAAAGCATGGATTAGGCCATTCTATTGCCACAAGATAAGGATGATTTATGTAAGATAACTAGGACACAAAACAAGTACATGCAATGTCTTTTTGTCTTAACAGTCTATGCTTTATCATGAAACTTTTTTTACATGTTTGTTATATTATATCTGTTAGAGAATAATGGAAATATATGTCTTGGTGTCTCAATGAACCGTTATCATCAGACACAATCACTGTTAATGAACCTGGTATAAATAAGATAAGCAAATCACTGTGGGAGAGGGGGAACAGCAACCAGGCTATATCCATGGATGCATGTCTGCCTCCCCTAAGCCAGGGACCCTGAACCATAACTATCAGGGACTAGTTTTAATGGATAAGAAAAGTCATGGAGACTCTATTATTGGGATACTAGGAAATCTTGGTAACAAAAACCTTTGAATATGGCTCTTTAAGAGTTGGATGCATTGCTGGAAACTAGTACTTCATATATATGGAAAGTAAGTATTAGTAAATGAGATTATGATGGCCCAAATTTGGGAATGTGGGGATACCCCAGCCAAGGAAAACTTTAAAAGAAGGAGTCAGGGAAGTCGGTAAAGAGGATCTCTACAGTTGTGTCTACTATCCAGATCACCCAGAACAGGTTTTCTCAATCACCCATATAATTTGATTCTCACAGAAGTGCAAAAATAATGGCTTCCTTATTTTTACCAAAGATTTAAATTATCTTCTCCATGTTGCTGTTGATTGATTCAGGGAGAGTGTAGAGAATATAATGAGAAAGACTTCAAGTAGTCCATTTCTTGCAGTTTACATAGCAGTCATCTGGTCGGAATGGAGATAATGTGGCTGGATATGGCTAATCAGTTGTGTATTACCTGCATGTCAAATCCAGTAAGCCTAGTTTGAATTAATAAGATTACAAAGGAGATCAAGGAAGCACTGGACTAATGATATTCTCAGGAACCATAGCAACTACCGAAGTGCTGAGAGCAGAACCAAAGTCACAGTAGATTGTCTACTTAACAGTGCAAAATTCTGAGACTGAGAAAAGAGAGAAACTCAGGATAAGGAGGTCAAAAATCTTAAAGGAGGGGTTCCTTCTGTATTGACACATTAAGCACTGATAATTAAAATTTTATTTTATCACTGCTTAATGTTTAAATCTTATTTCAAATTTAGAATAAATTTTCATCTCTCTGAATTTAAAGAGAGTTGGCCTACTAATTCAATATCCTTTCCCTTCAGATGTGTTACAAGATTGCAATGCTTTGGGGAAGTCTTAGATCCCAAATATGAGGATAGGTATTTAAGAAAAAAAAATTGAGAATTTCAGGAATTGCAGGACTAATTTTAATTCCAGGAAACTTGGATCTGATGACAACTAATTTGATCATAGAAAGATATGGAGGAAAAATACTTGAATTACAGAGTTGTATGCTAACATTACAAATTGGATATAGAGGACCAAAGAAATTTCTTAGGATGGGTTCACCTCCTCTTGAGTGTATTATTGGAATTATTTTTGATATATTTGGAGGAGAAGGCCCTTTGGAATGGGTAGAACTCATACAGTGCAGAGTACTGGCAAGTAGCTATACCAAATGGGAAGATCTGGAACAACCCACCCAAATGAAAATATGGAGTAGTTCCAGATTCCAAGGGAAGTGGGGGCCCTAGTAGGCAAATTGAAGAAACAGAGGTGGATCAGGGGGTTTAGTGGGTGCTGATCTTTCCCAACAGCCCTCACTTTATTTTCCCATTTGTCCATCAATATTCCTACGTAAGACATTAACTAAGGAATACAGAAAACTGAAGGACATTGTGCCAAACATGGCAAGTGCTGAGCTTGGTGTGGCTTTTACTCAGGAAGATCTCTAAATCACCCTTAGTTGATAAAGGAAGACATCCTTTCCAAGAACAATACATTTTAATTCCCAAGAGCAGTTTGCCTTCACTTGGCAGTATTAGAAGTTTATTTTCTGTTGTGCTGCTGCAGGGATATTAAAATTTCTTTATGATAAGTCATAATCTAATAATATAATTTAAACAGTGTATTAGCCTGATTCAAATACTGAATTAACATCATCACCAATGACATTTGGATCAGGGGTGATTCAGAAGGAATGGTGTAGACTCTCTGACTTCCCATATTTATTTTATGACTGAGAAATAGACCATTAAATAGAAAACAAATTCAGGTGCTTACTCAGAAATAACTTTCCTGGGAAACTAGAATCTGTGGGCAACTAGAGAAAGCTGGCTATAGACATTTAGCTGATATTCCTATTTCCTGTTTGTTCCTCCTAATCTTGTTTCTCCTAGTGATGGCTGCTACTTCTCTAGGCTGACACTAAGATTCCAAGTACCTGCATGAATGGGACCAGAAATCTGAAACTATATACTCTGGTGGGAAGTAGCACAATTTGTAGCATTCTGATAGCTCCTTTCTTGCTATTGGCTACTCATGCCAACATAGTCTCTTAATGGAAAATAGCTATAGACTCTGATCACTATTGACAGTCATGCCCTTGCAAATATTTGTGCATGTTAGACTTCTCTAAGGAAGGGATTAAACTATTATACTTTAGAAATTGAAGGAAAATCAATGGATACATATATATGATAATGATTGGTATGAACTAATTTAAAGTATGACTCCAATGAATTGGTTGATCCAAGAACAGTTCTGGGCAAATGCCTTGGCTACTATGATCCAACTCTAACTGCAAAACTTTACCCCAGGGCAGAGCATCAGATGCACTGTGGCTTCTCATATAAGACCAAGCAGACTGAATGAGTGAAAACCTTGTACTTCTGAGAAGTAAAAGGTGTTCCATATTTGGTGATGGTGATGGTAATGATAAGGAATTCTGTATTAGTTAGGGTTTGATTTATTAAAGGTTGCATATAGAAGAAACTCCTCAATAATGGGTAGTTTATTTCTCTGGAAGTCTGGAACATAGGGAGTACAGGACTGGTGGAGCAGTGCCATGATCTTCAGAACCCTGGCTCCTTCTACCTTCCTACTCTGGCCTTCCTTTGCATATTGTATCATAGACCAAGATGGCAGCTGGAGCAATAGCCATTGTATCCATATTCTTTTAAGGCGACTTTCTAGAAGTCTCACACAACATTTCCACTTTTATTCTATTGGCCAGATGTTAGTCACATGGCTAAATCTAGCTGCAAGGGAAGATGAAAAATATATTCTTCTATCAAGTGTTCAACTGAGATCCACACTTTAATTACTAAGGAATAAAGGGAGAATGAATGTTTAGCATCAATTATAAATATCTATACAGATGATATGAAAAAAATCTATAATATCCAAGAGTTTGAGCATTTTATTTTTATTTATTATAGTACAAACTAAATTTCTCCAGACTTCATTCCAGAGATTTTAAAAAGGTCCACATTAAAAGTAATAACTCACATTTTATGGGCTCTTGCTCTTACCTTCTCTGGTATGTTCCCAGAATCTTCCACAATGCTCTCAGTATTTCCAGGAGTCTTTTGTGCTTTTGAATAAATCTAGTCATTTTCCATGGAGCATACTTGGAATATCATTACTGCTTCATCTGGGTCTCCCTCTGCCCACTGGACACCATACATGTGCCAAACTATTCTGTTTGTTGCTCTGGCTCCTGCTGCACCTGAGGGGCATCACACATGTCCTGTTCTGTGCCTGCTTCCCCTGGTTCCAGAAGTGGAATATATCATATACACATGCAAAAATGTGCCACACACAAAATATTTGAGAATAAGGTACAGACATCATGGCCACTTACCTCTAAAATCTTCAGTAAGTATTTCCAATGATTAGCAATATTTTCTATATAACCACAGTACAGTTACCAACTTCAATATATTTTTCAGTTTGTTAATTGATCCAATGAAAACAGTTATGTTGAAAACTTGGTTGGGTGGAAGGAAAGTCAGTGTGAATTTACAAGTTTGACCAAAAGGTAATAAAATCTTAAATTGCATGAATAGAGGCAGAATAACTTGAAACAAAGAAGAAACTGTACCTTCCTAGCTGCTGGTTGGACACATATGAAGCGTCGTGATCACTTTGGGTATGAAGATACTTGTGCTGGGCAGTCAACATGGACAGCAGGCAGCTCATCTGCATTTTGGCCCCTCTCATCACCATTGTGGGATGCCAGCCCACAGATAAAAGTGTGCATCAGGGGACGTCTGGAAATCTCCTCCCTTTTTCCACATCTGCTTCTCAGGGAAAGCATCCCAAGAATATGATGAAGTAGGACAATTGCCATGGTCCCCCTCTGAACCACTTGTCCTTGGCCTATTCTCAGTGCTTTCTGTCCCATCTCCTATTTGCTATAGGAGTTTTCGCATTGTATGGGTCTATCCATCAGACCCTATTGTCAGTGTGTTATCTTTATGTAGACAGAATATATGCACCTTCCAAAGACAAAATTTTTCAGATTCAATCAACAGGGATTTTCAAATGTGATGAAGAGGAGTCATCTACAGGAAACACTGTTGCACTTGGCAGGGACTTAGGTGAGAATTTCTGGGCATGGAAGGTGCATGGGGACTGGGGTGAGGTGTCTGGGCAGATCAGTTTTGGGAGTAGTAGGGAAAGAAGACATGCCCTGGGGTACACCTCAGTTCAGACAGCTCTCTCGGTGACCATGCTTTTTCGTATGTAGTTCTGAGGCTTCACAGCTGCCTCTGTGCCTAGTCCTGGTTTGGCACTTGGCTAGCAACCCCCAACTCTGTGCTTGATTTAAGAGTTGGATTTGCAGAATTTCCCCTAAAGCACTGATTAACAGTTCTATCTCCACAGATAAAGGACTGTCATTGGCAGTGGTACAAGCACACAGATCTAAGCTGATGACTGTGCAAGCCTTTAAAAAATGACTACACATCAGCAGAAGAGATTTTTACATGTTGTTACAGGTCAGAAAACTCTTAGACTTGATTTGGGAAATGCTGTTGGACAAAAATAAGGTGATAAAGATTGTCATATGCTTGAAAAATTAACTTTGATTTTCATTTTTCTGCATGATATTCATGCCTGATATCTTCTTTTGGGAATACTCACCTGAGCCTCCTACCTTATCAAAATAGACTTGTTCAAAATCTCACTCTGAATCTGTTTTTCTTCTAGGTCCCTGCATATCAGTAAGTTAATTGATTGTGTCTTTTGATGCCATTTGATGAATTATTTTTAACATTATTGATGTGTGACTAAAAACTTGGTTTAAAAAGCATATTTATGTAAAAGGTCCTTAAAGAAGGAGCAGGTAGGAGGGATGTCAGGTAAGTAGCAAGCCAGTAGTGGAGATTTCTAGTGCCATTGGATTCATACCCTGTTTTCAACTGCTAGTTCTGCTTACATACCCTGAAGCTTTCTTTCTAAGTAGAAACTTCTTTCACCCTGCAAGTCCCTTCCCACATTCTTCTCTAATTTTCTTTAGAAGGGCAACTCTTTTTACAGTAGGGAGAGTGATAAAAGTGAGCAAAAATGGTATCCTTCACCAACAGCCCTAGGCTCTCCCTGGTCTAATATTTATTATCTTTAAATACACGGTTTTTTGGAGAGGTTTATCTGGGGATAGTAGGAAAAAGTTTGGAGTCTCCATCCTTAGAAGATAAAATCTAATATTTTATTATTTCATGAAAATATCTTTTGTTTTACTTCTTATGCATTAGATAATAAAATAGGAACTTACCTCCCCTCAAAACCATGAAGTATGTAGTCATCCTATATTTGCCCCCACCTCTCCAGTGTGGCCTTCCCTGGATTCAGTGTATGTCTTTCTCTGCTCTGCGCCTTGAAGGCCCGACCTCTACAGATTGCATCACTTGGACTTCCTCACTCTCTGGCTGCTGCTCGGGTTTGAACAATGGGAGATGCAGGTAAGAGACTGATATCATGTGTATCTTTCTGCTTTCTACCTGCCTTGCTACGGTCCAAGTTGCATTCCTCTACCTTCCCCCACCAGGGCAGATTCTGTCGCGTGGATCCCTTCCCGGCTTCAACTCTCATTAGGCTCTGGTCCAATCATTTTTCCACTCACCCTCAGTCCTAGGAGAGGAAGCAGCTTCCTGCCTTTGAAGTCCCTGGGTGTCTATATGTCTCTAATAAGTTCTCCTCAATCATTTAAACTCTTGGAGTGAGGCATCTGTTTCTTGTTGGGACTCTGACTGAAGCACAGGCTCAAGAAAGGGTTAGATAAATCTTGAATTCTGTCATTAATTCCTCATCTATTAAGCACCTTCTAGTTGTACTTTCTGAGGCACTGGAATGACGGGCAGCTAGGAGGGATATCTTTCAAGGCGGGCAGCTACTGTGATAACTATAGTGTAATCCTTCATGTTCTGTTGGAGACAGACTTCTGGCCTTGGAAGACCATTTGTGTGAGGTCCCCAGTCGTTTATTGCGCTCTGATGGAGAGAGCTGTGACTATTCCTGAATGAGCTGTTCCAGCTGTAAGTGTCTCCCTCTCCAAAAATGTGTCCTGCCATTTAGGTTCCAAAGGATGTGTCTATATGTCTGTATATATTTGTGGATATATATGGTGAAATGAGGGGGTAAACAGTAAAGATTAAATCAGGACTTAAAATTCTTTTCCTTTAACACATTCCCTTTCAGTTTTGATCAGGAATATAGACACAGTAGTAGATACCTGTGTTCATTTAGCTCTCTGCATTTTGCAAAGCACATGTGTTTGCTAGGCTATTAATATTTATCTTTTGGAAAAATCAGCATGTCTTTAGAGATGAAGCAAGAAGTGCTGGATACAGTCCTTCAGTGAGGCAAGAATAAAGGTCAGCTGCCGAGGATGTTGATCCAGAGTTGATCCTGTTCATAAATGGCCTCTGTAAACATGTTTTGGCCTGTGGTCACCGACCTCTTCAGGATTTGATCTTCTGAGACTATTTCCCAGTCATTAGCTCATCAGAACTGTGTATTCCCAGTTAAAGAAATCAAATATAACCATATTTATTTACCATGTATTCCAAGTCTTTAAATAAAACTTAAATAGCTATACACAAATTAATATAGATATTCTGACATCAACCAGTTTTAGCCAGAGAGAAAAAAAAGCTTATGCCAATTTAATAACCTAAAAGGAGCTTTTATGTTAAAAGGAGGTTTTTATTTACACGACTATGATTTGAGACTGCATATTGTATTTGGTGAGGTCTGGCATTATACAGCTAGGACCAGGACTGTGCTTAAAACTTTGCCTGTGTTATATATGAAGACTAGAGGAATCAGAATGAAAGTTGAAAGTTATTTCATAATCCATTTATTGAGTTCCCAAAGTGAGTCAGATTCAGGCCTAGTTTTCACTGAAGTCTGAGTGTGACTGAGATCCTTGAGTTAGGAATGGCAGTTGCGTAGGAACGAGCATAGATTGAGAAATACAGAGAGCCCACGACTGAAACCCTATCCTCTCATTTAGGACTTGAAGGAATAAAGTGGAAATAGGCAAGAGGCCAGAGAAGGAGCAGAGAGAAGTTCAGACGCAGAGCATGGAGAGTATTAAGAAGGATGAAGGAGAAATTCAAATATTATTAGGCAATACCAGGGGCTATCTGTCACAAGAAGAATGCAAATAATAATCAGAATATAGATTAATTTATAATGTAAATTATATGTCACAGGTAAAGGCCACCACTTGTTTTATCTGTGAAGACTTAGTTAAAAAGCACGGACTTAGAGGAAAGAGATTTAGATACATCTGTTGGAATCAGACAAAAGTAACCTGACATATGTGTTTCTTGATACAAATGATCTTGCCAATGGGAGGCATATCCCAGTTTGCAGTTAAACCTTTTTCTCCAGTCAGGGTTTGAACAGGTATTGTCAATATCTGCCCCTGTGACTCTATCTTTCCTGACTTTCATGGTAGACTAAGCCCTACCATTCAACAAATACATATTGAACAATTTCAGGCTCTGAGAATAAGACCGCAAGACTCCTGCTTTCATGTTGTAAATATTATAGTTGGAAAGATATATAATAAAACACTTAAAATATAAAAGGAGTTGTCAGATCATGGTAAGGACAATTAAGGAAATGCAACAAGGATATGTGACCAAGAGTGATAGTGCACAGGCAGTGTTAGGTGTGCCAGAAAAGACCTTTCAGGAGGTGACATTAGCATTGAGTTCTGAATAATAAGCCAAGTTATAATATAGTCTTGGGGAAGAATATTTCAGGCAGATGAAAAATAGGTATAACTGACCTGAGGCAGGAATGAGTTTGAAATGTTGGGTGAGTAGACAGAAGGTCAGAAAGGCTTGAGCAGTGTGAGTCAGAAGAAGAGCAGTATAAGATGATATAGATAGTAAAGATCACATGGACTTACAGGCGAAGTAAAGCAGTTTGAATTTTGCGTGGAGAAACCACTGGGGCATATAAATGTGGATGATCACTCTTTGTGCTATATGGGGAATGGATTGTAGGATGCCAAGTGTGGAATTAAAGAGACCAGTTAGGTGACCACTGCAATAGTCCAGGCAAAAGATGGCTGTGGCTTGGACAAGAAGGATATAACCGAGATGGAGAATAGCACATAGATTCAGGATATATTTGGGAACTGGGGCCATGAGGACTTGGTGACGGATTAGGTGTGTGGTCTAAGAAAAAGGGAGGATTCAAAGAAGATGGCCGGATTCATGGCTGAGCAAGTGGGTGAATATGATGGTAATTACTAATATGGAAAAAAGCAGAGGAGAAACAAGTTCAGGGATGTGTCAGGAGGGTTCTTAAGACCACTCTCAGGTGCCATGATTTTCTAGAAGGACTTAAAAAATCAGAAAAGCTATTATACTCATGGGGATGATTTATTACAGTGAAAAGATATAGATTAAAGGTATCAAAAGGAAAAGGAGTGTAGAGTGGGGTTTACAAGAAACAAGGCACAAGCTTTCACTTATCCTCTCCCAGTGGATTCACATGGACAAGTGTTTATTTTTCCCAGCAATGGGTGTGTGATAGTAAGTATAAAGTATGACCAACCAGGGAGGCTCATCTAAGCCTATGTCTAGGGTTTTTACTGAGGGGTCATTCATACAGGCATGTAGCACCCACATGGTTGACATTGGCTATTCAGTGTCCAGCCTCCACACCCACTACTCCAAGTTCAAACTGACATAGCATGGCCCAGAGCTCCAGGTATACAAAGACACTCTTATCAGCCAGAATATTCCAAGGACTCAGAGGTTATCTTCCAGGAGCCAGTAAAAGCCAGTCCTGAAGACTTTTGGAATTCACAAGGTTTGGTCAGTTCAGGCCTGTTAACACTTTATACACAAGATAGAAATCAAAGAGTTCTGGTTTGGAAAATTTGAGATGCTTCTTTGACATCCAAATGGAAGTGTCAGGGTTAGAGATATGATTATGGGAACTTTCAGTATATACAAGGATTTTAAAATCATAAGAATAGATAAGATTACCCAAGTGGAGAATCTAAGTTAAAAAGAGGAAAAGGTCCAGGACTAAGGTATAAGGCTTTTCAATATTTAGAACCTAGGAGAGGAGAATATGAGAGCAAAGGAGATTGAAGGGAAAGTAGGAGATAACATAGTCACAGAAGCTATGACAAGAAAGTGTCTCATGATAGAGGAAGTCAACTTCATTGAATGTTAATGAGATGTATCAAGGTGAAAGGTGGAAGATCACATGTGCTTGTCGTTGAGATTAATCCAATGAAGACATTAGTCTAAGACATCAATGATGCAAAAGTAAAAAAGGGATAATTATAGGCATTGATTCATTGGAGAGGCAAGAAAGGATAGGATCCAGAGCACAATTCTTGCCTTGTACATGAGGTAAAGCAACAAATAGAGTTCAGAGCCCATGGGTTTGAACACTTGGGGAGAAATTGAAGAAGTTGCTGTCAAATTGCTTGTAATCCCCCAGTGAAGTAAATTCCATTTTAGATTTACATATTTTCCCTTATATCTGGTTAATATAATTCTCTCAATTTAAGAAGGGTAGTGAGAAAATAGAAGAATGATTTGATTGATAGGCAAAATTAGAGGAATTTGTGGACTGAACATCTTAATAATCAGGGGCAAGACCTGTTGGATTGGATGTAATAAACAAAACAAGCTGGCAGGATAGGAAGGTATAGTTTTAAAGGAGCTGCATTTATTATTTCCGTGGCAAAGTCACCGCATTTTATAGCAAGGCCCAGGATGTGGCCATGGAAGTGAGTGCCTGAAATAGAGCTAAGAAGAATTTCCCCAGGGATAAGGAGGTGATAAAACCTAAAGAGCAGAGATTGAAGACAGACCAGTTATGTGTCCCTCAGGGTGATGACAGCATTTGGGGATGAGAAAAGGCCAAAGACTTCAAAAAATACAGGGAAGTGAGAATGATTGAGAAAGGGTAGAAGGTAGAGAGGAGAAGAGTAATTGCCTAGAAGCAGCAGTGAAAAACAAGAAGGGTGCTATCTTGGGGTGTTATTGTACTTGAAACATAGGAAAATTACTAAATTCAAGGATGCCATTACTCCAGGGGAGAACTAAATTTCGGTAAATGACAAGCATTGAGGAAAATGTGAAGTGAAGTGTATGAAGATATATGAGCTTATTAATCTTGGAATGGGAATTCCCAAAGAAGGATTGAGTAGTGAGAGCAAGAGTGGGAGTTTGAATCATGGAAGAAAACGAACATAAAGAGGAAAGTAGGGACGATATAGCAGTCTGAGGACTTGCTTAGTGGTGACCAAGGAAAACAGACTAAGGATCCGTGGACATTTCTGACTTGAGAGTGTCCAGGAAAAGAACTGATGTTCCCCCAGTGAACACGAAACCCAAGCATTCAGAGTTTAATTGCATTCAACATGACCTTCAAGAAAAATGCCCTCTATATAATGCTCTACTTGTAGTCACTGTTGAGATTATTGTATTCAGAATAGTTTTCCTAAAATGTCAATATGATTATAGGATCTTCTTTGCCTAAACCCTTTTAATACCTCCCCACTCAGAATGAAGTCCAAGCTGCTAAACCTTGAATTAATAAAGAAGAAGAAAGAAGGAGGAACGATTTTTAGAGAAGCTGAAGGAGTAACATAGAAATGCAGGTAAGTTTTAGGAAGATGGGGAATAGTGGTAAAAAAGAAGAAATAATGAATAAATACATAAACATATTTTAAAGAAGAGGAGCTGTACATCATTTCTATTCTTAGGATATCAACAACGAATCAAAGAAGTTAAGCCAGTCTTTCCTTTGTTTCTACCAGTTATGACCCTTCTGTCTTTAAACACAGGGGAGTGGAAAAGAGAGAGTTATAGTGAAAAACCACAGGCTTCTTTTTAATTTTATTTCAAAATGTTACAGGGGTACAAATGTTTTTGGTTACATGGATTGCTTTTGTAATGCTTGAGTTAGGGCTATAAATGTTCTCATCACCCAAATAGTGTTCATTATACCTGTTAGGTAGGTTTTTGCCATCCCTTTCTCTCCCCTCCTCCCTGCTTGATTTCCACTGAGTTTTACTTCCCTCTGTGCACATGTGTGCTCACTGGTTAGTTCTAATTTAACAGTGGGTACATATGTTGTTTATTTTTCCATCCTTTAGATACTTCACTTAGGATAATGGTCTCCAGTTCCATCCAAATTGTTGCAAAAGGCCTTAAGTCATCCTTCTTCATGGTTGAGCAGTATTCCATGGTATACATATACCACATTTTGTTAATCCACTCATGAGTTGATGGGCACTTGGGTTGGTTCCCATCTTTGCAATTGTGAATTGTAGTGCAATAAACATTCAAGTGCAAGTGTCTTTTTGATAAATAAATAAGTGGGACTTGATTAAATTAAAAAGCTTCTGCACAGCTAAGGAAATAATCAACAGAGAAAATAGACAATCTACAGAATGGGAGAAAATATTTGCAAGCTATACAGCTGATAAAGGGCTAATAACCAGAATCTACAAAGAACTCAAACAAATCAACCAGAAAAAAACAAACAACCCCATTAAAAAGTGGGTAAAAGACATGAACAGAAGCTTTTCAAAAGATAGACAAATGGCCAATAAACATATGGAAAAATGCTCAACATCACTAATCACCAGGGAAATGCCAATTAAAACCACAATGAGATACCATTTGATCCAGCAATCCCACTACTGCGTATTTACCCAAAGGACAGAAAAAAACCCACAGGCTTTTGACTAACCTGAATTTGAATAATGGCTCTATCATATATTGTCCTTGACCTTAGACAAGTCACTTTACCTCTCTGAACTATATATTTCTCGTTTGTAATATGAGTTAACAATATGTTCCTCTAGGTTGCTTTGAATATTATATGAGAAAACATGAGAAAGTGCAGAGCATAATACTTGACACATGGTAAATACTCAACAAATGTGGATTTTATCTTTCTCTTTGGTTCTATGAGCTTCTGACTTGGTTTTTCTATTATTGCTGTCATCACTATTTCTAGTTTTCTTGGTAGTTTCTGCTTCTGCCTATCAAAATTCAGTATCCCCTTAGACTCTGTTCTTGATCTCCTCTTCTCTTTGATGGTTCATTTCCCCATTTTATTACAACTACTAAATCAGTGATGTGTGCATTGGTGGTTCAGTTTTGTCATAGGCACTCGAAACCTTCTCAATGTCTTCAGGACATTTTATTTGAATGTTAGTATGCTACCTAAATTTAAACATATCAGAGAATTAAGTTCCCTAAATCTGTTGCCACATGCAGCAATACATTCATCCCAGTTTTATACCTAGGGGAATTGGCCTTCATACATAATATAACTTCAGGTAGTGGCCTATTTCCAGAAAAACAATTTTTTTTTTCAAATGAATCATACTCTTTCTCACCCCCAAGTCTTTAAGTGTTTTGGAACAAATTCATTCTCCTTTTGTCTAGTAGTGAGACTTCAAGCATATTGCTTTAGACCTCTGGGTGTCAATTACAAAATTTGATGGCTAGTCTAACTCTAAATGTACAATATATGATTCTGTGAAGCTTAGGGATATTTCATCCTTTTCTAGAGGCCACACAGCTGCTTAGTGGCAGATTCAGGAAGAGAAGCTATGTCTCCTAGCTCAGAGAGTAGTGTGCTTTCCCGCATGCTCCTGTTAACCACAGAGGAATAATGTCACATGCTACTCTCTCTCTCTCTCTCTCTCTCTATCTATATATATATATATATATATATACACACATATATATATAATCGGCTCAACTAAGCTATTCTTTGTACTCTTCTGGCCACTTCCAAATATCTGGGAACAGAGAATAAACATGGTCTTTAGGCTGCTCATCTGGGATAATGGGCTCCAGGTATCTAAGTTAAGAGGGAAGATGGTAGAGAAAAATAGTTGGCAAGAAAGAGAGGTAAACAAAGGAGTGCAGATACCTACTTTGGAAAAGCAGGAGGGATTGTCCAGCATAAAACCCAGAGCTCCAAGGAACTCACCACTAACGAATTAAGATGCTGAAACACAGATCTTTCAGTAGTATCAGTAAGGTTGACCTTTGCTGTCTTATCTCCTGTTTACTTTATATTCTTGTCACATAAGTCATAGATAAGTGCAAATTCGTGTTTATCAAACAAGGAGATTCCATGTGGTTTCATTGCCCTTGGGGTGTGAATGTGAAGCCAGGCTTGGAATGCTCTCACAAAACCCTATGTTTGTGTTAACCATTTCCTCATGACAAATGAACAAGAGCACTTGGGAAACCCCAAGAAAGGCAGGATGAGGGAAGGAAGTAGCAGACAACTCTTAGCCCCTGTAAAACCGATATTATAGTTAACTCTTGTAGAATGGTGGGTGGTGAATACAAACAGGAAAGCAGAGAAATACGAAACAGAAACAACTAGCACTTAACAGCTTTCTGTTTTGAAAAGAGCTTCTATTTGTTTCCATCTCTTCTTCTGAGAAATTATAACTTTTCAGGGGTAAACTCCAAGGTCTCTCTTCTGTAAGGTTTTAATTTCATGCAGAAGTAGTTGAAATCTTGGGTTCTTCCTTTTTGGACTGGACACTGATTTTCCTCTGTAATAGGAGCTATATGTCTGTTGATGTCCCACTCACAGAGATATATCCAGCTGGTCAGGGGTGAGACAATCTGAGTAGACTATCTCTTAGCCAACAATTTATTTTAGACCATACAAGAATAAATTTCAAAACTTCTGTGGGGGCTTTGTACAGCAAAAGGACAATGAATTTATTTTTCAGTCCTAGCAGATACAATAGGGTAAAAATGAAAGTATAAATTGGGGGTGTAGGAAAGGAATTCACACTGATCTACATAATGATAATATTAAATATTTCATTATGAGATAGCTGGCCTTGCAAAGCCTGTGGCTGGTAAGAAAAAACATTTCTCTTTCTTCTTATGGGTTGATATTATGCTGTTTTATAAAAATTGATATTTGTACTTTGGAGATATATGTGTGAGTGTGTGTGTGTGTGTGTTTCTAACACTACCTGCTGGAAATTGAAAGGATGAAATACTGAGACAAGTTCTATGACGGCCACTGGTGCAGAGACTTTTAGAATCCCTGAGTTGTTATTTCAGGCTGAATAACTCAGACCTGTGAAAATACACTGCGAAGAGAAGTCAAAAGCATCCTAAAGCAAAGCAGTTTCCTATCAGTAGGAGCACAGTATCCCCAAAGGTATGTGAAATATCACAAAGAGGAACAGACCTAAAGAGAGGGATATAAGGTTAGGAACAAGGGATAGTCATAAGAGTCTACCCTATAAATTTTAAACATTTTGGTTACTTTTCTTTTAGATGGTATACACAACTCAGGTGACAGTCAACAAATATATCATCATAGGCAAGCTACTTAGCTTAAAAAATATCTGTCTAGAGAGGAAACAAGACAATGTGGCATGTGGCATCAGGATGGGTACAGGATACAGAGCAGATACCCACATATTCCTTGGTCCCACACAGATTCACAGGCCAGCAAACACATTTTTCATCAACTATATGGAGTGACCTGCCCATAGTGTTTTCTGCAATTCTGAGGAGTCACTTGTCACCTTCCTTTGCCATTGTCTATACCGCACTTGTGCGTGAGTCAGAGGTACCTTTGTAGTTACAATGTTCAATTACATAAGACATATTTGAGCACATTTAATTTAACAGAATACATGTTTGACCCCCCCCAATCATCTCTAACATAATTAGATTATTCATACTTTTAGATGATCACCTTTGTACATTTCGTAGTCTGGACATCTTCTCCACATGAAGTTACAAAACACAATGGTAGATGATACATTATTTAATTTCCTCCCTTTTTATGTTGCAATGTTCATTAGTTACCCCAATCTCTCTGTAAAGAACAATACATCTGGTCAATCTGTATGTAACAATACTATATGGGTTTAAAAGATGGGCAGTGTAGGAAATGTATCCTGGAACAGAGTAACTCTTTTGTTGGTACTAGTGCAGACAGACCAGTGAACTACTGAGGTGACCAGCAGTGAGGTATTCTCATGGAGGAGCTGAGAACATCAGGGTGGACCACTGTGAGTACTATGATATAATGACTGTGTGTACAATACAGGAAGAGACATGAGAAAATCTTCCTCTTTGTACACACAGACTAAAGACAGATAACAATGAGTTGGAGAGGAAATCGACACTTGGAATACATGCTATGATCAAATTCCAAGTTGTGGTTACAAAATCCCAGGGTAGAGACTTATTGATTCATCTTAGGTGAGATGTTAAGACCCAGACTATCACCCAATATACAGTTAGTGCAAGGGTTAAGCATTAACTTGACTACTCCTTCTGCAGGCATATGGATGGAGTGAAGAGGGAAAGCAGTTTCCAAAATGGGAAGGGGGTTAAATGGCCAATCCCACAGTAAAGCACTGTAGGCTACTTCTTCCACTATTAAGCATTAAGACTGTAAGGATATTACTACTTTTGTCAAAGTTGACTTTTCTACACACTTCTCCTGTTTATCATAAATATGCATAATGGGGGTCATAGATAAAGGGTGGTTTGTTTATTAAATGGCATAGTCTGTGTGTTTTCTTGCATCTTAGTGTTTAAGTGTGAAGTCAGACTTGGAACACTTGCCTCCTTTACATGACAAATTAATAAAAGACCTCTGGAAATACCAAGAAAAATCAGAAAGACCACAGAAATGGAAAGATGGCTTTTTTAATTCCAAAAAAATTGAAGTTTTCAGAAGTTGTTTCATTAAAGCTGAAAAAAGGAAGTGAATTGGAAAAAGAGAAAAATTGCAACCAGGAATAACCAACTAGAAACTTTTCCCACTGAATATTAGTAAACAGCAACAACATAAATAGCAACTTGTAATTTTTATTCTGAAACTGATTCATGGTTATTATTTGTTTTTCTTCTGAAAAATCAAGTACACCAGTTCTCTGAGGCTTCAGCATTGGGATAGTGGGTGTTAAAAAGAGGAGTGGTTGAACCCTGGGACAGTTCTAGCTAGACTGTGAATCTGTGCCTCTTCCTAGCAAGACAGTGGCCTATCGATAAGAATATATTTCTTTGGTAAGATTTGTCTCTTTATTATGTTTGAACAAGGAAAAATATTTGTCCTTCAGGGATACTTCTCCAAGACAAGTGACCCAATTCTCTTTGAAAGAACTTTTGTACTCAGGCTCTTTGTTCTTATTGTACACTTTTGTTCATCTCTTCTGCCAGTACTATAGTTCAAGGTTCCTTCATCTGTTTCCCGGACAACTATCTACTAACTGGTTTCCTCCCAACCACTCCTGCTCCCTCCATTCCATTCTCTCTACTATAGAAAGATGGAACTTTTAAAAATGCAAAAAAATAAAAAAATCAATTCTGTTTGAAACCTCTTGCTGCTTCTTGCTCTTTCAAAGTGCTACATCTTCCCCATGACCCACAAGGCCTGGCATATCTATTCTTCTGCTTGTTTCTCCCACCTCAGCTCTCCGCCCTTGCATTGTGTGATCAAGCCAAATGACCACCAGAGGACTTTTATATTTGTGGTTCCCCTTGTCTGTAATGCCGTTCTCCATAATTTTCCTTTGCCTAATTAGCACTTATTTGTTGCTATGCTTAATCTTTGTATCCTCTCAAAATTCATATGTCGAAATCCTAACCCTCAATGGATGGCATTAGGAGGTGAGGCTTTGGTTGGTGATTAGGTCATAAGGGTGGAGTTCTCATGAATGGGATTAATGTCCTTATAATAGAGGCCCCAGAGAGCTTCCTCACCTCTTCCGAAATGTGAAAATGATGAGAAGACAGTTGTCCGTGAACCAGGAAACAAGTCCTGGCCAGACACCACTTTGGAACTTGATCCTGTGTGAACGCTTTGTTCCATTTGGTCATTGTGAAAATTTCAAATGGATGAAAGCAGGCAGAGCAGGAGGAGTGCCATCACTTCCATAGAAGCACTTCAGCAAGTGACCAAGAGGCATCCTCGAGTGGTGTGGCTTTACCTTAGAGAGTTTACTCTCCTCCAGGCTCCTTGGCCTTTTAGGCACAGACAATGAACTTTATGTGAACAACCCATAAAGACTAGGCTACACCAGCTCACAGAAGAAAGGTGCATATTTCACAACACTTTTAAAAAAATTTATACTTGGTAATGCATATTCTTCTTCAGGATCTGAATTGCTCACATTAATTTACAAGGCATTCCTCCTAAGAAGCTTAAAGTTCTGATATTGGAATCAATTTCTTAATGGCAAGTACAGTGCTACATGATTCTTTCAAGGAATTTGTTTAACATCTGCAGGAGCTACAAAGGGAAAGCAAGTCAATGCAGCAGTGTATGCCTAGCCGCCTCCTCTGACCCACTATAAAAAGGTTGTTCTTTTCCCTATAAATCGTACATGGCTCAGATGAGTTTTCTTGTCATTTCTGACTTTTTCCAAACTGAGATGATTAAGAAAAATGAGCAAAAGTCCAGATTCTTTACATGTTCTTTAATAGGACTCAGGACACTGCAGCTGATGATGGAATAGAACGAAGATAAGTAGACTTAACTAAGGGGGAGGGGGCAGCATTCATATACCCTAATTATTTAGAAGAACAGATGAGTGCCCTTCAATTTCAGTATGGAATTAAAAAGTGAACTTCAAAAGCATTGCATTTTATTAAGACAGGTTTCATCACCATGAAACCCTTTTCAAGCAGGCAATTCCCTTGATCCAATTGAATATAAGAACTTTGTAGTGTTTGCACTTCCTGTCTTAAATATTCCTGATTCAGATCCATACATTGCCCAAATATCAAAACTATGTGTTTCTGATTGACAGTATGCTATTTATCAGAAATCTAACCTTTTTAGATATTACAGCTTAAAAATGGTTTTTCTCTTGTATGACTAGATTTTATTTTAAAATAATAATAGATGACTAATCTCTCCTAGGAAAGGTATTTTTCAGATATACAGACAAGAAAGTTTAGAGTTCTTCTTGACTTAAATGGAGTCATGTACACTAATACACTAATAATCTTCATGTTAAATGGTAATTTTAAGTAGCTAGAAGTGGGATGGGTGGTTGGGAGAGTAGAAAAGCAAAGGAAAAATCATATCTGAGATTTCCTTTTTAGTTAGTTTGAAAATAATTGCTCTTGGACAACAGTTGTAGTCTTAAAAATTAAACATTTATCTGGTATGTAAATTCATCTGAAGATCCATTTGGGCAGAGGGTACTATCTTCTAATCTTGAGGTCTATTCATAGCTTCCTTAGGTAAACTTTCAACTCTCTGCTCACACTGAGTACAATGACCCGACAGGGGTTCATGTTGTCGGGAAGGGAGGAGATTAGGAAAGATGGGAAGGCGTGATGAATATTCCTGCAGTCACTTTTATTAAGACTTACAGACTTCAGTAGCTGCCAACTCTTTATCCACTTATTTGTCCAAAGTCAGGTACAGTGGGAAAAAAAGTGGGTGAGCAGGATGTGGGAGACATGGAGACAACTACTACTACATAAAACTACAGGGTCATGTTAACTAATTGGTTAATTTCTCTAAAAATAGTTATAAAGTAACTACCATATAATATTGCTCTGCTAGGTGCCATTGTGCTTGCGGCTACAAGATGAGTATAATATACAGTCTCTAATTCAAAGAGTTTGCAACTCAATTTTGTCCAGAAGCAAAGTTAACACATGAAAATTTAAATATTACACAAGCAATAATGCAGGAAGTGTCATAAATCAATGATGGTGATTTTTATCATTAAGTGGGGGAAGATTGAATGGGTTTGTGGACATCTGGACCACTTTTGGGAGCTCTATTAAAAAAGCATTAGCATTTTTGAACATAGCAGTGTTCTAAAGTAATAACTGGCTGACAATAACTCCTAGAATACAGGAAGCAGGAGAAGGGGTTATGCAGCGCTCTTCCTAAAGCAGAGTGAAAGGGTCTAAAAATTACATCAGTGCCATAGGAACCAAGAAGAGGCACCAACTTGGTGGTAGCTTCTTTTCAGATTAATTTATGCCCCCAGGAAAGAGTGGTATTTGCATTTTGTCTTGAATTTTAGAGGATGTTGATGGAATTGAATTGGACAAGAAAAGAACATGGTTTCCCAGTGAGTATGTGTGCTGAGTATGAGAAGTAGGATGGAGAAGCCCCAGGGTGAGTTTCCTGCCTTCACACTGCATGTCTCTGAACTCTTAAAAGGAGAGTCTAAATAGTGACATAAAGGACACTGTTTGCCAGTTTTTAAATGTATAACATAATTCACGTTTTAATTCCACCTCAGTGTCATTTTCTCAGGTAAGGCATTTCTTGGTGTATAGCAGTTTCCATCAGAAGCATTGGTAATATTGTACTTAGTCCTAAACCATTTCAGAAGCCCTAAAGCCAGGCACATTATTTCTCCATGCCAGGAAGTCACTGGATGAATCATGGTACTTACTCTTCATTTTTCTTCTGTGCTAGTAGACTACTCCCTTTGCAAAGTCTGTAGCCCAATGGGCCCCTCCACTAGGGCTTAAGTCACTCTCCAGTGTCCTGTTCTTGCTCTCCAAATGTAGGCATGCTAAGGATATTTTCTTTAGGGCACTGGGGAACATAGAAACCTAACAACCATGTTAGATTTGGACATGTACGTGTGGCTGAACATTTGTTTAAAGTTAAATACTCCTCAAATTCATAGCTTGTGGAATGCCATGTCCATGGAAACAAACAACTCAGGAAGTATTTGTGATCCAGAAATTATATGAGTGAAATTTTTAACATTAAAAATGGTTCATTTACATATTTTAACTGTTTGATTGAAGTGTAAGGATGTACTTTTCCCTGAACAATTAGTATGAACTTAATGATCCTGTTAAATTTGTGGGTGACTGTAAGGTAGAAGTTATATATCAGAATCACTTTTGGAGTTTTTATAATAAAATTCACACATGCCCCTGCTTCTTACTGAGATTTATGCGTGTACCCATGGGCAACATCTGAAACATCACCATTTCTCTACCCTTTGGGGACTGCTGATTTAGATGAGTTCATAAGTGGTTATATAGTTATACAAGTTTAAAGAATGCCCATTAATTATTTGAGAAACACCTTTAGATGTGTCCCACAAGGCTTTATTATTTATTGTGTGCTTCTCAAAATTTTTATCAGTGGTTTAGAAGAAGATATAGAAATCAGATATTTGGAATCAAATATGTGGATAATACAAAGCTATGACAGAGACTTAATATGATATATGAAAGCACTGGAACACAAATGGATTCACATAGGCTGGAATACTTGAATAAAATAAAGTCAAAGTTAGCAGAATAATTTAAACTTTAATGTCAACGCATTTAATTTGCAAATAAAGAAATATACATGGTCTTGGGGTGGGGTATGGACGGAGATGGTTAGAAGAATTAAAGTAGATGTATTCATATAATTGAGAGACAAGGTAAGAATATATGATTCTTTGTTTAAACCAGCCTGACTCAAAATGAAATGTACAAGATGAGCTATTGCTGAAATCTTCTCAAAAGTAACCCACTGTAAGAGATTATTTTAATATGTGGCTGATGAGACTAAGGTGTCCTCTACCTTCACTCTCAGATAAAAAACGTATGTAATGCCAAAAGCGTTAAAAATAATGACTATAAGCGAATTCAATGGTAAATAACATTCCACAAGCCCCAGAATTACGCAACAGAGAGTATCCCAGTGATTAATGTAAGTTTTTTGGACCTCTTCTCAGACATATTTTTGCAAGGGAGCTGACTTTTATGCCTTGATATTCTCCCTCATGATCATCCAGTCCTCACTTCTCTGATTGAACAGGCAACTGTAGGGAAGAAAATGAACTAATATGCCCATGAGATGCTTATAGCCGGTTCTGCCTTTTTATTTCTGGTATAATTGTCTAAATTCACATTCCAGCCTAACAATCGTTCACTCACACCACAGATATCTACCAAGTGTCAGCTTATAAGCCAGGCATTTTCTAGGTCTTAGGGATAGTACCAAAGGTGAAAGGCAATGTCCTTTCTTCAAGGAGCTCAAACTTTGTGAGAGACAATCATAAACAAATATAACACAGCAAGACACGGTATGAAAGGACTTTGTGAGCACAGAAACAAGAAAAAAAAAAAAGAATTCACTTGAGAAGTGGTGAAGGATTCCAGAGGAAGTGAAATTTGATTGGGTTTTGAAGGGTGGCTTAGTGTTTTCAAAGAGATAACACGGGCAAGGTTTGTATGTAGGAGAAACCAGATAGTCCATCTGGGGAATGGGGAAGATTTTTGTATGATCAAAGAGTGTGGTGCACAGGCTTGGCTAGAAGGGTCAGTTGGGATGATGCATAGACATGTAAAGGTGTTTAGGGATCCTCCTGATGGAAAACTAGCATGAATTTTTAATCTAGGGAGAAACATAATCAGATTTGGATTTTCAAAAGATAAATTTGGAGGGTATATAAGAAGAGATTAACACTTAGAGGACACTTGCCTGAGGGAAACCAGTTAAGAAATTATTTTAGTTTTTAGATGAGAGATGATAAGGAGCTGAATCAAGGCTTTGTGAATGGAGAAACAAAAAAGAATTAAGGAGTCAGCTTTTATGAGTCAGCTTCCTAGAGCTTAATCGGGCGTACATTAATTTGTAAAGATGAGGATGAAAATTGTCATATCTGGTAACTCCATCAATGTGTATATACCAACCTAGGTCTTATTTAGAGCAGTTTGCATTCTCTACTGCACAGGTAAATAAGAACAATGCCAATACAATCTCTTCAATGAAATCTTAGTTCATTTTCAGGTAAACTGAACCATTACTCCTGTAAAATATTTTTGTTTCTTCATTTTTTCTGTTTTCCTTACTCTTATGAAGCATGATTGCTACTCTACAGCTCTGTGAGATTCAAGGTGCTATTAGAAGTGTGTTCAAAAAAGAAACTGGTGCTATTACAGGGTATTGGAAAATGACTGGCTACACACACAAGGGGATTTTTACCATGATGGAAGTTATCTGTGTGGCACTTGGCATTTGTCAAAACCTGTAGAAGTGTACACCATAAAGAGGGAGATTTACTCTATGTAAACTTTTAAAAAAATCAACTAGTGTGTTGGGAGAACCCAGGATGTGGGGAGAACCCAGACTGTGACAAATTACTTCAACTGTATTATACGTGTGACGTAACTTCACTGAAAGGGTGGGGGGAATAAAGAGCCGACCTACGAAACTTTGGAAAACAGTCTTTTGATTATATACTGTATCACTAAAGCCAAAAATAATTGTTTACAAACACAGTATTCTAATTGGTACATTTGTTTCTTGTAGCAGATATGTTAGAAATTCTGAAACTACTTTACTTGTATACTAGGGATAAACAAAGAAACAAACATACTGTAGATAATAATAGCCAGATTTATCACTGACAAAGAAGTTACAGATAAACTGGAGAGGGCAGGGAGAAGACTAGAATGAACTCTATGGTGTTGAGTTAAAGTTGGAGATGTCAGGATGAACTCATATTTATTTTTATAGATCTATAGATACATACATACAAGCATATGTCTATATAAGCATAGATATGTGTGTATATATGGGTTAGTATACACACAAACATGTCCTGGGCCTCTTTATTAAGAGGATCTGGAAAGAATGACACACTCCAGTAGCGACAAACATATTGAATTGTGGTTTCTATATACCTTTCTCCAATGAAAGGAACCAAGACTCCTTAAGGAAATAGCTGACTCTAACCTGGGGCAAGGAAAATACAAGATGATCCTGGAGCATCTTATAGTGCCAGAAAGTAAAGCACTGCTAAAATTAAAAAAAAAAAGAAGGTAGGGGCATTTCAAAAGGACATAGGAGCAATATGAAATAGATGGAATGGCCAAAGCTAGAATAATTTGAGCAATATAATAAATGAAAATGATATGGAATTATAACCCAGAGAATAAAACAAACATCCCTAAGTCCATATTTATATAAAACAATTTAATAAATAAATAATGAATGAATGAATAAATGGGGAAGAAGAGACAAACTTTCCTTGCAGCACAATTCCAATTGATAAAGGTAGAAGATACAAAGGAAAAAGAAAATCACCATTAGTACATCAAAGTAATAATTGCAGCAGGCAAGATCCACAGATGAAGCTAGTATTAGAAGGCATAACTTTTAGGAGAAACATGACATTTGCATGGCCTTAAAGTATCTCCTGGGGTGGTTTTAATAATGTCCACAGATTCTTTGATACTACTTTTTCTAAGAGGTAGAGTTAATTTTTCTCCCCTTGAGGGTGTGTTGGATTTGGTGACTTTCTTCTAATAAACAGAATACAGAAAGGGAAAAATAATGACTGTAGGATGGACAGAACTGGGCAATGACCACCTTAATCAAGTGATCAAAGTTAACATCACCTGCAAAAAGTCATGTTGATATCACATACCCCTGAAATGATATGAGAACTCACTTCTCACTTCTGTGGTGTTTTTTCCTCAAATCCATAACCCCAGTTTAATTATGGGAAAACATCAGACAAACACAGAGTGAGCGACAATCTACAAAATGCCTGAAGCGGACTCTTCAAAATTGTCTAGGATGCCAAAGGCAAGGAAAGACCAAGAAACTGTCTTGGTCACAGCAGATTAAGGAGACATTGTGGCTAAATGCAATGAGCAGTCCTGGATTGGATCCTGAGACAGAAAAAAAGACATTAGTGGAAAAAGTGGCAAAATAAGAATAAAATCTGAAGTTTAGTTAATAGTACTATACTAATGTTGATTTCTTAATTTGATAAATATATTGTGGCTATGTATTGTGGGAGAAGCTGGGTAAAGAATATATGGGACCTATTATTGCAATTCTTCTGAAAATCTAAAATTATTTAAAAATAAAATTTAATAAAAAAGAATTGGCTTTAAACCTCTTTCTGCTTCACTGTAAAATAATGTCAGTTTTCAAGGAGCTGGAAATTTCTTCAAAGACAAACAAAGGTAATGTGGAGTTATTGACAATAAATGAAGTCTTTTTTACCTAGAAATCCTGCCAAGGGTGGTTCAAAAATAACCCAATCCTGGGGCTTTGACATTAAAACTTCAGAGAAAATAGTTTTTAAAACTAAAACTATCTAAAAGAAAAATTAATTAATTTCAAATATTTTAATAAAACACATAAATACTTCTAATTCTCTTATTATTAGCTCTGTTTTTATGTTTTATAAGCTTTATACATTTACAAATTTTGCTCACAAGGCCAAGGAAATTCTACTGAAAAAACAAAAAGTGTCATTCATTCTTAAGTATTTTTTGTAAAACTATACCACTTGTCTAATGTTCCACAGTGAACAAAATGTTTCTAAAAGATTCTGAAATTATCATGACTGAATTGATAAGTAAAAGCTATATTATGAAAATTGCATGAAAAAAAATCCTAAAGCCTATGTTTCACCCCCAAATGTAAAAAACTACAACTTCCTTACCCATTTGACATGCTATTTTTAAAGTCCCCAGAAACATGATGAACATAATCTCAAAGATGCTTTTCTTAACTAGAAGTGAGGCAAGAAATAGCAGGAAGGTGATCAAGTTAGATCCCATACTGCTTCCAAAAGCCACTAAGATTCTCAGAATGCAAGAAATCTTTATTTTATTTTGTTTTGATCACTTTAGGTGTGGGGACTTTCCAGCCATACAGTACCTATAGAATCTTGCAGATGTAAATGAGCCATAGAGGTTCCATCATTTCTCATAGCAGCAGAAGATTCCACAGAGTATTATTGCAAATTCACACCATATGTTCAACATAGGACACCTAAAGGATACAACTTTAAAACATTACTGCTTATATTATATGTCTACAGTATTCCAGTTATAAAGTAATGTATATGCCAAAGTGATTCAATGACATAAATTTTATTATTATCCATAATTCAGTAACTGAAAAGCTTAACAAGTGATTTTGTCAAACAAAATGCAACTTTTAGCTCCCTCCATATTCTTAAACTTTATTGAAAGGGATAATATTCCCTTGGCACTAAGGAAAACTCTGAGAGTTGCATTAACTTTAGCTGACTTTTAGGTAATGTTCACATTACTCACAAACAGTAGCTCAATTAAGTAATTGCAATTTCTATGTCTGTGTAATATTCAAAACTCTGAAGTTGCTCAGGAGGTCATGAGTCCTCTCACTTGCCCAGTACACTGCTACTACAACTGGCATTCAAGAAAGCCACCACTCTAAGGTTATTTATAGCCAAGGAAACCACACAGAGTTTTTTGCCATTGTATACACCCAGAAGTGAATTTAAACAGCCCTACCCAACACATATCATAGTCACATCTTCAAGAAAAAGACCCCTCCCCAATGAAAGTTAATTCAAAAATAAGAAGAAGCAACTGTTGCTCCATATGTGCAGAAGTCAATGTAGAGATACAAGAAGCATAAAAAATCAAGGTATTGTGACTCCCTAAAGGGAAAACAATAATTCTCCAGCAAGAAATCTAACCAAAAATAAGTCCTCAAAATGCCAGATAAAGAATTCAAAATAATGATTTTAAAGAATCTCAATGAAATGCAAGAGAAATCTGAAAACTAATACAAAGAAATCAGAAAATCAACTGAGGATATGAATGAGATATTTACCAAGGAGATAGATATCTTAAAAAAAAAAAAAGAAACAGAAATTCTGGAACTGAAAATTTATTGAAGGAGTTACAAAATACATTTGAAAACTTCAACAACAGACTAGACCAAGCAGAAGAAAGGATCTCAGAACTTCAAGACAGTTCTTTTGAAATAATTCAGTTAGATAAGAAGTTTTTAAAAAGAACAAAATCTTCAAGACATATGGGACTATATAATGTGACCAACTTATGAATTTTCAGTATTCCCAAGGGGGAAGAAAATCAGAAATTTTATAAAAACTATTTAGGGAAACACCTGATGAAAACTTCCCAAGTCCAGCAAGAGATTTAGACATATAGATACAGCAGGCCCACCAATCCCCAGAAAAATCCATTGCAAAAAGGACTTTATCATGGCACACTGTCATCAGACCTTCTAAAGTCAAAGTGAAGGAGAGAATTTTAAAATCAGCAAGAGAAAAGTATCTAGTCATCTATAAAGGAAACTCCATCAAATGAACAGCAGATTTCTCAGTAAAAACCTTACAAGCCAGAAGAGAATGGCATAGCATTTTCAAAGTGCTAAAAGAAAAGAAAAAAGCTATCAGTCAAGAATTTTGTATCAAGCTAGATTAAGTTTCACAAATGAAGGAGAAATAAAATCTCCTAGACAAGCAAATGCTGAGGAATTTGTCCTCACTAGACCACCTACAAGAAGTCCTTAAAGGAGTGCTAATTATGAAACAAAAGGTAGATATTTGCCATCATAAAAGCACATGAAAGTATAAAGCTCACAGATCTTATAAAACAATCACACAAAGGAGGAAGAGAAAGGAATCCAATGGCAACATGACAGAACTCCACCAAACCACACAGACAAAAGACAGAGAAAAAGAATGAAAGAAAGAATTCAGAAAACAACTAGATAATTAACAATAGGGACAGGAACAAAACCTCACATCAATATTAACCTTGAAGGTAAATGGATTAAGATACAGATTGGGAGAATGGATTTTTAAAATGATCCAATTATGTGCTGCTTACAAGAAACCAATCTTACCTGTAAAGACACATATAGACTAAAAGTAAAGGGGTGGAAAAAGATATTCCACACAAACAAAAAACCAGTAGCAAGCAGGAGTAGTTATACTTACATTAGATAAGACAGACTTTAAGTCAAAAAGAGTAAAAAAGAAAAATCTAAATATATATGCACCCAACACAGGAGCACTCAGATTCATGAAACAAATATTACTAGAACTAAAGAAAGGTATAGACAGCAATGCAATAATAGTGTGAGGCTTCAATACTCCACTCAAAGAACTAAATAAACCAGAAGGATAGAAAATCAACAAAAAACACTTGACTTAAATTAGATTTTAGACCAAATGGACCTAATAGATATTTCCAGAACACTTTACCCAACAACTGCAGAATATACATTCTTCTTATCAGCACATGCCCATAAAACAACTCAACAAATTTTAAAACATTAAAACCATATATCAAGTATTGTCTCAGACAACACTGGAATAAAACTAGAAATCAATACCAAGAGAAACTTCAGAAACTATACAAATACATTGAGATTCAACAACATGATCCTGAATGATCATTGGGTCAATGAAGAAATTAAGATGGAAACTTAAAAAGTTTTGAAACAAATGAATTCAGAAACACAACATACTAAAACTTATAGGATACCAAAAAGCAGTATTAAGAGGAAAGTTTATAGCATTAAGTGCCTACATTAAAAAAGGAGAAGGGTCACAAATTATATAAACCTAACATCACACCTAAAGGAAATAGAGTAACAACAACAGCAAAAAACCAAACCCAAAGTTAGCAGAAGAAAAGAAATAGCAAAGATCAAGGTAGAACTAAATGAAATAGAGACCAAAAAACAATACAAAGGATCAATGAAACATAAAGTTGGTTCTTCAAAAAGATAAACAAAATTGATAAACCATTAGCTAGACTAACCAAGAAGAGATAAGATCCAAATAAATAAAATCAGAAATGAAAAATGAAACTTTGCAACTGATAATACAGCAATACAAAAGATCTATTGTGAACAGAGACTATTGTGAACAACTGTATGCTCATAAACAAGAAAACCTAGAGGAAATGGATAAATTGCTGGTAATGTACAACCTCTAAGGATGGCACCAGGAAAAAATAGAAATCCTGAACAAATCAATAATAAATAGTGAGCTGAAGCACTAATAAAAATCTCCTAAAAGCAACAACAACAACAACAAAAGCCCAGGATCAGATGGATTCATAGTCAAATTCTACCAAATGTACAATGAAGAACTAATACCAATCCTCCTGAATCTGTTCCAAAAAATTGAAGGGAAGGCAATTCTCTCTAACTCATTCTGTGAGGCCAGTATCACCCATGATACCAGAATCAGACAAAAACACAACAAAAAAAGACAGCTATAGACCAATATCTCAAATGAACAGAGACACAAAAATCCTCAACAAAATACTAGCAAACTGAATCCAACAGCACATCAAAAAGATAATATACCACAATCAAGTGGGTTTTATAGCAAGGCTGCAAAGATGATTTAACATACACAAATCAATAAATGTGATACATCACATAAACAGAATTAAGGACAAAAAACATATTATCATTTCAATAAAGTCAGAAAAAGCATTTGGTAAAATTCAGCATCCCTTCATGATAAAATCCCTCAACAAACTAGGCATAGAAGGAAAATACCTCAAAATAATAAAGGCCATATACCAAAAACCCACAGCCAACATCATACTGAATGGGGAAAAGTCAAAAGCATTCCCTGTAAGAACCACAACAGTCACTTCATAATTCAGTTTTTTTCTGGTGTTAATTTTCTTATTTTATTTTATTATTTTAATTGACACATAATAATTGTACATATTTATGGGGTACATGATGATGTTTTGATACATACAATATATAGTGATAGGTCAGGGTAATTAGTATATCCATCATCTCAAACATTTATCATTTATTTGTGTTGGGAACATTCATATCCTCCTTCTAGCTATTTGAAATTATATTACTGATAACTCTAGTCATCCCACAGTGGTATAGAACCCTAGAACCTATTCATCCCATCTAGCTGTAATTTTGTATTCTTTAACAAATTGCTTCCTATCCTCCTTTTCCCCTATCCTTCCCAGCTTTGAGTATCTTCTGTTCTACTTTTTATTTCTATGAGATCAACTTTTTTTAGCTTTCACTTATGAGTGAGAGCATGTGGTGTTTAATATTCTGCTCCTAGCTTATTTCAGTTAATATAAAGTCCTCCAGTTCCACCCATGTTGCCATGAATGACAAGGTTTTATTCTTTTTTATGGCTGAATAGTATTCCATTATATTTATTTCCACATTTTCTTTATGCATTCATGTGTTATTAGACACTTAGATTGATACCATATCTTATCTATTGTGAATAGTGCTGCAAAAAACAAGGGAGGGAAGGTGTTTATTTAACATACTGATTCTCTTTTCTTTGGATAAATGCTCAGTAGTGGGACTGCTGAACCATCTGATAGTTCTATTTGTAGTTTTTTGAGGACACTTCATACTGTTCTCCATAGTGGCTGAACTAGTTTACATTCCTATCAAGAGTGCATTAGATTTACCTTTTCTCTACATCTGTGACAGCATTTGTTGTTTTTTGTTTTTTGATGATGACCATCCTAACTGGGGTGAAATGATACCTTACTGTGGTTTTCATTTGCATTTCCTTGATGATCAGTGATGTTGAGCATTTTATTCATATATTTTTGGCCACTTTTATGGTATTAATTTTCTTGTTTAAAAATTTCCTAGAGATCTAACCATTGTTCTCTGTATAAAAGAAATTCTCCTGGGCATTTAAAGCCTTCGAAGATTTGGCCCAGAAGTTTTTCTGAGAACATTTCTATCATGCTTTACATTAACTAATCAATGCTCTAGGTCAGTGGTTTTCAGACTTTAAAATATTTTTAGTGAACAGAGCTTTGTTTTCCCCAAACTGTTATAATATCTAATGCATGCTGACCTGTGTTAGAATTATTTGATTATATTTATCTTATTCTCCTCATTAGTCTATTAGTCTTTAAATCCCTTGAGAACAGGACCTGTGGTTTTCATATCTGTGCATTGCCTATAGCAGCTAGCATGATGCTTGCACTTAGCAGGATTTCAGTTAGTGCTACCTGAATAGATGGGTGGATAGAAGAATGAATGCTTTGGGTTTACTTTGGCTTGGGGTGATATTTCTGCTTTTGGTCCTTGGCCTACCTCTGACTCTTGATATCTGTTTGATCCTTTCACACTCTCTTACTTCTTCATCCACACATGGCTTCCTATCTGACAACTCCCCATGACCTAGGGAGACCCATGAAGAAATGAATCTCAAGGGTCATTACACTGTGGCCCCCTCTCCTTGTCCCATGCTCTTCACTCAAAGCCTAGTCTAGTGCCTGGGACATTATAGGTATTTAATATATGTTTGCTGAATTATTGAATATATAAGGATGATTTGGAAAGAGAGCAATTTTTTTAAGGCCAAAGCTTACTGTGTTCATAGCCTATGTTTCTGTAGAGAATCAGCTGCAGTAATTGGATAGCTATCCACAAAAGATATGTTAATGATTCTCAAAATGACCTATGGCATTCCAATTCAGATCTGGGGCTGCTGCCTGCTTGTCCCTACAACTCAGTACCTATTTCTGTACAAATGATTTATTTACACTGTTTCATTAGTTTGGTTTTCCCCTTGAATGCTATTCTTGATAATGATTTACAAATATTTATTCTTAATGCAAATGTTGGAGAAGACTACAGAGTATGACTGTTCCCAGATCCTGCAATCCTCTACAGATGGGCCTAACATAACCCATAGTGATCAGAGCATTGCAGACCACAGCAGGTGACTCAATGAGAGAGTGTGCTTGCTTAGTGGATTTTTTAATGGTGATAGGTTGAAAATAAAGAAGATTGAGGGAATATTTTGGCATAAGTAGCTAAATTTAAAATTATATAAGGCTATAGCCTAAATTTCTAAACTTGTTCATCTGTTTTTGCTAACACAACTTGAAAGACAAAATGCTCTGTCACATACACACAAAAGAAAGGCATAAAAAATGCCATTTTGGGGGTTTAAAGTGACATATTCACTGTAAAACATTCAAATACAAAAGTATATTGAACAAAATGAGAGCATTTTCCCTCTCATGTCTACTTTCCTTCCCAGGGGTTAAGCACACTTCTGAGTTTGCTGGTCATAGTTCAGTCTATTTTACATAGACATCTATGTTTTCCTATATTATTTTCTTCTAATATACATTATATATTGATAAAACAACATGTATATCAGTCAGAATTTAATTTTACCTGCTTCAAAAATGATTTAACCAAATGCCCATTTATTTTTTATCAAATAATAAGTCCAAGACTGGTGGGAAGATCCACAATGCCATGAGGGATCTGGGCTGTTTATGTCTTTTCAATTCTATCATTAGTTGTTGCTTTTATCCATACACTTGTTACCTTAAGACCCCAAAATAGCTGCTATATCACCAGCATTTTTCCACATTCCAGGCAGGAAGAGGGGAAAGGACAAAGCAATGAATCTCACAATCCATCACGATCTTCCACTTGGCTGTACCAAAGTGCAAAGGTATCTGGGACATAAATTTCTTTTTTAATTAAAAAATTTTTTTTAAGGCTGGGCACATTGTCTCCCTGAATAAGATCAGGTGTCTTTTGGTAAGAAAACCTGAAGCAATGGTTATTGAATAGGCAACCAGCATGCTTGCCACAATGAATTTTGGTTTTCTCACTTAACAATATACCTGCAGCCTTTCCCATGTTAGTATATTCCTCATTATTTTTAATGATTTGTTTAACTATTCACCTACTGAGGTATGTATATATTATCTTTTTTTTTCTATTCAAGCTGTGCTTATATGAGCATCCTACATCCTTAATTTTATATTTGTAATTGTGTATTTATTTTCTTATGGAGGCTTTCCCAAATTGTATAAGCTTCAGGAGTCATAGCACTTAAAACCTATTCCTAAATATTTAACAATATCCTGTTTTTATTGCTTGCCTTCTCATTATCTGAGTTTATTTATTTGATCTTTTAGTTGCTGATATTTCACATTTTTCAAAGAGGATATAATCATCATTATTAATAACAGTTAATGTGTATAAATAAGTGGTAGGCATGGTTCTACATGCTTTACTTTAAAATTAATTTAGTCCTCACAATGACTCTATGAGATAGATACTATATTAAATATTATCTATATTTTACAAATTAAGAAACTAAAATACAGAAAAACTAAGGCATAATGCCACAAAATTACTAGCAGAGCCATTTTCCTCAGTTTTTATTTTTCTAAAATCCCAAGGATATTTTCATGTCCAATGTAATAGTACATAAAAAGAAATTGTTGAATGTTGGAAAATAAGTGAACTCATCCCCTGTATCACAACGTAAAACCTAATAAGAAATAGTAGAGTATGAGAAAAATATAATTATATTTTCTTAAGTTTGTTCAATGTTAGACCTAATAATGTAGAAACAAATTATTCATTTGAGATAATTAAGAAATAAAACATTTATGTAAATAAATTTTTCAGATAAGGAATGCTTTCTGCTTTAAGAATTAAAACAACCCCAAGCCTTCATTTTCTTATATTCTTCAGGCAACACTGAAGAGAAATATTACTTGTAATGCTGTACTCTAAAAACATCAATTTTGAGGCCATTTTAATTGGTGTCATTATATCAGCTATGAATTCTCATGTCAGGATGCTTACCTCTCTATTCTTTTGTGGCTCCATAAAAAGAAAAAAAAGCAGGAAACCAAAAATATTTAGAATTGTGGGCTATCATAGGCGTCAACAAACTTTGAATGAATGGTGGTCTGAAAGCAACATTTACCAGGTAAGTCCATGAGTGTTTTAGTGGGTTTTAGAGCATAGAAATGTGGACACAACTACTTACAAACCTCCGAGGTTATCTTTGTCAGCTTGGGCTGCCATAAAAAAATATACTGAGTGGCTTAAACAACAGAATTTTATGTCCTCATTAGTGCTGGAGGCTGGAAGTCCAAGAACAGGGTGCCAGCATGGTTAGTTTCTGGTGATGCTCTTCCTGGCTTGTAGGTGGCTGCCTTTTCACTGTGTTCTCATGTGGTGGGAAGAGACAGCAAGGGCAAGCTGTCTAGTATCTCTTCTTATAAATGCTAATCCCATCATGAGGGTCGAACCCTCATGACCTCATCTAAACTAATTACCTCCCAAAGGCCCCATCAACAAATACAGTTGATTCTTGAACAACATGGGCTTGAACTGCACAGGTCCACTTACACATGGATTTTTTTTTAATAAATACATTGGAAGATTTTTTTGGAGATTAACAACAATTTGAAAAACTTGCAGATGAACTGTATAGCCTAGAAATATTGAAAAAATTAAGAAAAATTTAGATATGTCATGAATGCATAAAATATATATAGATGCCAGTTTATTTTACATTTACTACCATAAAATACACACAGATATATTATAAAGAGTTAAAATTTATCAAAACTTACTGCAAACACACACTTACAGAATGTACATGGTATCTTTCGCAGTTGAAAGAAATGTGAACAAATGAAAGATGCAATATTAAATTGCAACTGCATAAAGTTAACTGTAGTATATACTGTAATACTGTAACAATTTCATAACCACCTCTTATTGCTATTGTTGTGAGCTTGAGCTCAAGTGCTGTGCATATCCTATTAAAACACCATGTGACACTAATCATCTTGGCATGAGCAGTTCCTCTGTCCAGTAAGTAGCACATTGCAGTAAAAAGTGATCTCTTGGGGTTCTTACATATTTTTAATTGTATATATTGCAATATCTAAAGCCTAGAATTATGCCATGGGACCCATTCAAAGTGCCACTTGTGATGCTGGAAGTGCTCCCAATAAGCAGAGAAAAGTTATATTACAAAAAAAGTTGAATTGCTTGATATATACCATAGCTCAAGGTCTGCAGCTGTAGTTGTCTGCTATTTCAACAGAAATGAATATGACATAAGGACCGTTGTAAAAAAAGAAGAGGAAATTCATGAAGCCTTTGCTGCAGCTATACCAGCAGGTGTGAAAACCTTGTAATTTTTTCAGAATACATTTTTATTTCATATTAAAAATGTATCTTTTATATGGGAGCAGGATTGCTATAAGAAAGCCATAACTATAGACTCTAATATGATTTGAGAAAAAGTGAAGTGATTATATGACAACTTAAAGCAAAAGGAAGGTAAGGAATCTAAAATTGGAGAATTTAATGCCTGCAAAGGATGGTTTGATAATTTTAGAAAGAGTTCTGGCTTAAAAATGTCAAGATAATAGGAGAAGCAGTTTCTGCCAAGCAAGAGGGAGCAGACGAGTTCCCAGATGTCATTAAGAAAATCAGTGAGGAGAAAGAATATCAGCTTGAACAGGTTTTTAATGCAGAGGAAAGTGCCCTATTCTGGAAAAAATGCCACCAAGGACACTTACTAGTAAAGAAGAGAAGTGAGCACCAGGATTTAAGACAGAAAGGAATAGGCTAACTCTACAGTTTTGTGCAAATACAGTAGGGCTTATGACCAGGACTGCCCTTATCTGTGAAGCTGCTAACCCCCAAGCCATGACAGGAAAAGAGAAACACCAGCTGCTGGTCTTTTGGTTGTACAACAAGAAGGCCTGGACAAAAAGAACACTTGTTCTGTATTGGTTTTCTTGATGTTTTGTCCCTGAAGTCAGGAAGCTCCTTGCCAATAAGAAACTGCCTTTTAAAGTTCTTTTGATATTAGACAATGCCCCTGGCTACCCAGAACCCCATAAGTTCAACACCAAAGGCATTGAAGTGGCCTACATGCCTCCAAACACAATGTCTTTAATTCAGCCTTTGGATTGGGGGTGATAGGACTTTAAGACTCATTACACATGGTATACTATGAAAAGGATTGTCAACACTATGGAAGAGAACCTTGATAGAAAGAACATCATGAAAGTCTTGAAGGATTACACCACTTAAGATGCCATCATTATTATAGAAAAAACCTTGAAAACCATTCAGTCCCAAACAATAAATTCCTGCTGAAGAAAACTGTGTCCAGATGTTGTACATGACTATGCAGGATTTATGACAGAGCCAATCAAGGAAATCATGAAAGAGGTTATGGATGCAGTAAAAAAGGTGGAGGCACGACAGGTTTCAAGATGTGAATCTTGGAGAAATTTAAGAGCTAACAGACACTACACCAGAAGAATTAACAGAAAAGGATTTGATGAAGATGAGTGTTTCTGAACCAGTGTCAGATGATGAGGAAGAAGACAGAAGCAGCAGTGCCTGAAAACAAATTGACATTAGACAATCTGGCAGAAGAGTTCAGATTATTCAAGTCTGCTTTTGACTTATTTTACGACATGGATCCTTCTATGATATGGTCCATGAAACTAAAGCAAATGGTGGAATAAGAATTGGTACTGTATAGAAACATTTTTAGAGAAATGCAAAAGCAAGAAAGTCAGGCAGAAATTATGAATTATGATGTAGTTTTGTAAAGTAACCCCAAATGTGCCTGCCTCTCGTGCATCGCCTTCCACCTCCTTCACCTCTTCTGCCTTTGCCATGCCTGAGACAGCAAAACCAACCCTCCTCTTCCTCTTCCTCCTTCAGCCTACTCAATGTGAAGATGACAAGGATGAAGACCTTTATGATGATCCACTTCCACTTAATGAACAGTAAATATATTTTCTCTTCCTTATGATTTTCTTAATAACATCTTCTTTTCTCTAGCTTACTTTATTATAAAAATACAGTATATAATACATATAACATACAAAATATGTGTTAGTTGACTGTTGATTAGTGAGGCTTCCAGTCAACAGTAGGCTATTAGTAGTTAGGTTTTGGAGGAGTCAAAAGTTATACGCGAATTTCTGACTGCATGGGGCGCGGGGGGAGGTTGGTGCCCCTGACACCCATGTTGTTCAAGGCTCAACTGTATCATCACATTGGGGGTTAATGATTCAAAATATGAATTTTTCAGGGACACAAGCAAACATTCAGTCCGTATTTCAGAACAAAGGTCTTTCTTAATTACTTCTCCATCTTCATTCAGGTTTTGGGTGAGAATTTTATTCCTAGATCAAAAGTTGCTACTCTCTCTTGTGAAGAGTGGGAGAGAGAAGATAGTTTGCTCAAATACCAATTGAATTTTTAATTGCTTGTATTCAGATGAAAGTAGAATTGACAACTATTCTTATTTTGGGTAAGACAAACTAATCATAGCACTGAATATCTTCTCCCCATTCCACCCATTTTCTTTCCTGTTTCTTTCTTTTTTTTTTTTAATAGAGACGGGGTCTCGCTCTTGCTCAGGCTGGTCTTGAACTCTTGAGCTCAAGCAGTCCTCCCGCCTCGGCCTCCCAGAGTGCTAGGGATTACAGGCGTGAGCCACCACGCCCAGCCTTCTTTCCTGTTTCTAAGCCATAGTTTTACGTTTGTTAAATGGGAAAAATAATAAACAATTTCAACATAATGTAACTGAAAATGAAATGAGAAAATGGATATAAAATCACTTTTTTAACTGCAAAGTATTCATGATTAAGTAAACTAAAATAACCATCATAAAGTAAAATAAAGTAACACTGTAATATTTTTAAGTTATTAGCTGTTATAATGTTTTGAGATTATTTGAGATTATTTGTTTTGAGATTTTCCTAAACAACTCACATTACCTACATGTACTGTGAGTGCTTTTTGCTTTTTTGGTTTTTTTTAAATTTCAAAATATTAAGAGGGTTCAAATGTTTTTGTTAGGTGGATAGCTTTTATAATGCTTAAGTCAAGGCTATTAGCACGCCCATTACCTGAATAGTGCTCATTGTACCTGTTAGGTACGTTTTTACTCCTCCCCTCCTCCCACTCCCTCCCCTTGATTTCCAAGGACTTTTACTTCTTTCTGTGCCCACATGTGCCCATTGATCAGTTCCAAATCATTAGCGAGTACATGTGATGTTTGTTTTTCCATTCTTGAGATATTTCATTTAAGATAATGGTCTCCAGTTCCATCCAAATTGTTGTAAAAGACATTAATTTCTTTTTATGACTGAGTAGTACTCCATGGTATATATATAATACATTTTGTTAATCCATTCATGTACTGATGGACATTTAAGTTGATTTTGCAATTATGAATGAATTGTGTTGTGATAAATATGTTAGTGCATGTGTCTTTTTGATAAAATGACTTCTTTTCCTTTGGGTAAATACTCAGTAGTGGGATTGGTGGATGGAATGGTAGGTCCACTTTTAGTTCTTTGAGGAATCTCCATATTGATTTCCATAGAGTCCCAAACAGTGTATAGTGATCCTTTCTCTCTGCATACATGCCAGCATCTATTGTTTTTGGACTTTTTAATAGTAGCCATTCTGACAGGGGTAAGGTTTTTAATTTGCATTAATTTAATTTAATTTAATTTGCATTTCTCATTGTGGTTTTAATTTGCATTTTCCTGATGATTAGTGACATTGAGCATTTTTTCATATGTTTTTTGGACATTTGTCTATCTTCTTTTGAAAAGCTTCTGTTCATGTCTTTTGCCCTTTTTAATGGGATTGTTTTTTCTTACTGATTTGTTCGTGTTCTTTCTAGATTCTGGATATTAGCCCTTTATCAGATGTATAGTTTGCAAATATTTTCTCCCATTCTGTAGGTTGTCTATTTGCTCTGTTGATTATTTCCTTTGCTGAGCAGAGCTTTTAATTTAATCAAGTGTTTTAAATGTCTTGCCAAAGTTTACGCAGAAAAGATTCCTGATGTTGGGACATGTTTATTTTGGAAAGTTTGTGCCTGCAGGAAAATTGGCCTAGAATGCACTTGGCACCACTCTGACTTCTGCTCACTGTCAGGCCAACTTGGAGGATTAATCACAATCAGAAATTGTGAGTCTTAGAAGAAGCATTTAAAGAAAAAGCAATAAGTAATGCAAAAAATCGCTGTCTCTCTATACATACATTGCATCAATGTCAAATTCCTGATTTTTATATTATAATGTAATTCTGAAAGATGGAACCACTGAGGAAAACTGGATAAAGGGTAGATTGCAACTACCTGTGAATCTATAATTCCTTCCAAATAAGAGTAAAAATGTGTTTTGCTACCTCAAAAAGGAATGAGGCTGGAGCAGAAATAACAATAATTAGGAAACACATCATCGATATCAACTAATGTAAAAGCAGAGATAGGGAGGCTACTGGCTGTCCAACTTTGAGAGGACTTACTGCCCTCAGAGTAAACAGGGGACACTTGATAGAAGTGCTCAGTGGAGAAGGGAGCTATGGTTTGCAGGTTTGCAGGCTCTATGTGGCTTTCACTCCCGCTGTGCTTTTCAAGGCGGCATTCCCAAATAGGCTCTCTAAGAAAGACAGCCTCGGCAAAATCATGCGGTAGGTATTTGGGTGGAGCACAGGTGTAAATACCTTCCTCTCTGGAAAGGGCAAAAAAGGCTGATTCTCTTGAGTTGTGCCTTTTCTTGTTTCCATTTGACCTTTTCTTCTTCCTTTAATTATGAAGCCAGTGAAGAGGACAAGAGGGGACGATAAAGCCAGGTAGAGGGAAGGAGATCTCCACAGGCCATTACTACTGATTTAGGAAGGGCAAGTTCATATTAATAAAATTATCAATCTCACAGGCTGGAAATAAGGTCTTGCTCTACACTCCCACTGCAACAACCCTCTTTCCATTTCACGGCCCAAAGAATATTTTGTTATCTATTCGCATGATTCTCTATGTTCTCCCTAAGTAAACTGTAAGCTTCTTAAAGGCTTGTTTTTTGAAAGCAAGACATTTAGAATGCTTTAATCTTTCCAGTTAACATCATTTGTATCAGTCATTGCAATGTTGTAATTTTCAGCATTTCACATAACCAGTCAGTAAGGATTTTTTTTTAAGGGTGAGAGTGGGAGCAGAAGGACAGGAAATACAAGAGTATCAGGTTTCACATGTGTTAAAAACTAAAAAATTAAAACTTTTCTGCGTCAAAACTGTACCACAAACTTCAAAGTTTTAGCTTTAATCCCAAGACTCATCATCTATGGGACTGGGAGTTTGTGAAGAAGAAAACCCTGCTATGTTCAAAGTACTCTTGCCCTGGTAATTCTTTCCAGTATCAACTGTTGCAAACACATTTCTCTACTATCACTGAAGCCGGGAACATAGGTGCTAACAGCAGTTTCTTCCAACCATGAGGAAGAATACTGTTGAGCACCCAACAGTGCTTTCACTAGAGACTGTTCTAGATGGCTATCTGATTCAGCATCACACAAGGAAATAGCTCTGCCACTGTTCTCACAATGACCAGTAGGTCAAATTCAATGCACACTGATAACATGTTGAACATTTTCAGTATCGGGCCCTCTGGCAACTATGGAAGCAGCAGTATGAACTTTCCACAGCAAAAAACAAAAAAAACAAAAAAAACCTCCAAGAGTTTGCTGTCTCTCTCTGTGCCAGACCACCATGAATATTGTAGTTGCTATTCTTTCTTGGCAAAGAAATGTTGCAATAAAATTGGCTTTTCTTAGTTTCAACAGAGACCGTAGTTCTTCCATCAGCTATTTTTTGCAGAAGTTCGACAAGTTTTTCTCTTTTTGAGTACTGGTGGACATGGAGAATGGTCTCTTGAATATCTCTACATGTTCTACCAAGTTGTCCAACAGCAAAAATCAAATAATTCAACTTGAAGAGCTCCCCAGCCATGTTTTGAATTTCCTTGGGAAAAGTTGCACTGGACATAAAAGTCTGATGTTCTTCCTTTGATGGCATTCCTAGGCAGGAAATTAACTTCATTTTTGATCCAAAACCCACACCCAATATGCAATGAACTTCATGTAAAACTAAATATTTGAATTGTCTGAGACCAATATTTTCTTTGTCTATGATATTTATTAGTTTCCACGAGTAGCACATGGTATATTATAACTTTGTGATGTCTGAATGACAAAGGAAGAAAACACCATTCTTGGTTCAGATACTCTATTAGGCAACTCACATACTACTTTGGTTTTACTCTTACATATTTTTAGAAGATAGGAATTATTAGTTTTACTTTCCATACAATGAAACAGAGGCTCAGAGAGGTTAGGTAATTCATCTCACAAGTGGCAGAGACAAGAATTCAACCAAGGTCCGTCTGATTTAAAAGTTCACATTCTTTTCATTGCACTACTTCATCTCTTCATTCCCTGGAGTTATTTGGCAGTGCAATGGCTTGCCACAAATATTTATTGGCTAAATGGAGAGATGGATGAATATATGACTGAATAAAACCATCTGAGGCTTTATGGACAATTCTACTCTGAGAAATAGAAATGATTATAAAATTGGTTTGCATTTCTGAGCAGCCCTGTCTCTTCTTCCATAGAAAGGTTGTTCCAACCTTCCTTTGAAGTGAAAAGAGAAACACTGTGCTCCAGTATATCCACAATTAGAATAAAATTCACCCAAAATTGAAAGGTAGGTTAATCTTTTTTTTTGGTTTTTTATGCTCTATTTTATTTTTTTAGAGTTGACAAATAAAATTATATTTATATTTATCATGTACAACATGATGTTTTAAAATATATCGACATTGTGGAATGGCAAATAAGCGAATTAACATATACATTACATCACATAATTATCATTTTTGTGGTGAGAACACTTAAATCTACTCTATTAGCAATTTTCCAGAATATAATACATTGTTAACTGTAGTTACCATGTTACACAACGGATCTCCTGAATTTATTCCTCCTGTCTAACTTTTTGATAAAAGCCAATCTCACTGGAGTTAAGTGATATCTCATTGTGGTTTTGATTTGCATTTCCCTGATGATTAGAGATGTTTGTATCCTCTGATTAATATCTTCCCAAGCCTCCCATACCTCTATCCACCCCCAGCTCCTGGTAACCACCCTTCTGCTCCCTGCCTCTATGAATCAACTTCTTTAGATTCCACATACAAGTGAGATCATGTGGTATTTGGCTCCCTTTGCCTGCCTTATTTCACTTAACATAATATCTTCCAAGTTCATACATGTCATTGTAAATGACAAGATTTCCTGTTGTTTCTTTTTTAAGGCTGAATAGTATTCTGTTGTACAAATAGTATAAACCACATTTTAAAAATTCGTTCCTCCATTAATGGGCACTTTGGTCTTTTTTTTTTAATTTCAGAATATTACAGGGGTACAAACACTTTGGTTACATATATTGTGTTTGCACTGCCTGAGTCAGAGCTACAATCATGTCCATCTCCCAGACAGTGCACACCGCACCCATTAGGTGTGAATTTACCCATTTCCTCCTCCCCCGCCACCTGTCCAACACCCGATGAATGTTACTTCCATACGTGCATATAAGTGTTGATCAATTAGTACCAATTTAATGGTGAGTACATGTGGTGCTTGTTTTTCCATTCTTCTGATACTTCACTTCAAAGAATGGGCTACAGCTCCATCCAGGATAGTATAAGAGGTATTAGTTCACCGTTGTTTTTTTATTGCTGAGTAATACTCCATGGTATACATAGACCAAATTTTATTAATCCATTCATGTATTGATGGACACTTGGGTTGTTTCCTTATCTTTGCAATTGTGAATTGTGCTGCTATAAACATTCCAGTGCAGATGTCTTTTTTATAGAGTGTCTTTTTTTCCTTTGGGTAGATACCCAGTAGTCGGATTGCTGGATCAAATGGTAGTTCTACTTTTAGTTGTTTGAGGTATCTCCATATGACTTTCCATAGAGGTTGTACTAGTTCGGAGTCCCACCAGCAGAGTATGAGTGTTCCTATCTCTCCGCATCCCCACCAACATTTGTTGTTTTGGGACTTTTTGACATAAGCCAATCTCACTAGAGTTAAGTGATATCTCATTGTGGTTTTGATTTGCATTTCTCTGATGATTAGAGATGTGCAATTTTTCATATGTTTGTTGGCCATTAGTCTGTCTTCTTTTGAAAAGTTTCTGTTCATGCCCATTGCCCACATTTTAATAATAAAAAAAGAAAGGTATGTTAAATGAGACTTAAGGACTCTTCCGTTTCTACACTTGGTACCTCCTGCTTAGCACTATCCATGTAGTCACTTCCTGAGCTGTGCCTGGGCCAACTCCCAGAATTATCTCCCTTACTTCCGTAGTTTCTCTTAGTTCTGTAGCTTTAGCTGGTGGTAATCTAAGAAGAGAATCTCATGAGGAAGTTTTGCTCATAGGATTTTGAACCAACCAAGTAGACTGAGTTAAAAAAAAAAATGTCCTCCCCTCATTAGTTCTGTCACTTGAAGTAAGCCACTTACACTCAGTCTAAAAATTTGGAGTATGGAAATTTCCTCACATGGTTGGGATAAGGAAGAAAAATAATGTAGATAAAGGAGTAGGGTCACAGTAGGTACCCATTAGGATGTAACTACCCTAGTAGTAGTGTAGCTGAATTTTTAGTATCCATGAAACCTGTGTTTTTTCCAACCAAATATAAATAAATTTTTAAGGGGTTTGTGATTTTATTTGTGTTATAAACCTCATAAATCCTAAAAATATATAGTTAATTTAATCACTATTGTTAAAGAGAAAACTATGTAAATTTTGAGCCATTTTAGCACTTGGGCTTACTTTACCTTACTTTGGATTTTTGCCTTAGTTTACTCCTCTTTGGCAATTTTCTGTTCTGAAATATATAGCAGACGTCAGTTTTGTGGGCACCGGGATCCTCCATACATATAGGACATTGTCCACGTATAACCTCTTTCACCCACCCAATTTGGAAACAAAGAAGTTTTCATGAAAGTGTTGGGAAACAAGATTCTTTATGGATCTCTCATGTTTCTACACAATTTGCGAGCAGAACTAACAGCCCTTTTGTTCTAGATTATATTTTAACAGTTATTTGTAGGGTGAACAGACATTGAAAATAGAGTTAGCCTCTCCTTCAAGAGCAAAGTATAGATTTTTTTACTGTCCAGAATAATAAAAATAATATTTCCTTTTGGGGCAAAAGTTGGCAGGTTTGTTTGCAGCCCATTGTAACAGATTCAGGTTCCCTAAGCTCAGGATTCCACTGCATACTCTACATCCACCTGGGTCCCCTCTGCTGAAGCACCATGGGACTTAAGGAGCAAGGAAGGGGAAGCAACATGGACATAAAACTCATGCTGCTTGCTGCGAGTAATAAAGTCCAATGTCTCTAATTCAGGAATCTCTTGTCTTTTGCCAGTATGAAACCGTGACAGATCAACTTGTTAGTTTGTGAGTAAAAAATTCACACCCTTCACAGTCTTGACAAAGACTATATAAAAACACTGAAATGTGCTATTGGCAGTCCAGAGGATTCAGTAATCTCTTCTGATTGGGGAGTGGAGGTAGCTTAGAGAAATTGTTGCAGAAGAGGTAATATCTGAACTGGGTCTTGAAGGCTGAGTAGAAGTGGGCTTAATGGAGAAGGCTAAGACACATGTTCCAGGCAGAAGAAATGAAGTGCAGATATCTACATGTTTGTGAAAAATTGGAATGTTAAAGCCCAATTGCAAGAGAATGGGTATGGCAAGAGATAATATGAAAAGCAGTTTGGAACTATATTGAGAAAAGATAACTTATTTCTGGATTTGCTACTCTGCTAAACAGTCTCATATAAATTGCCTCATTTTACTGACACAGCAATTTTCTTAGGTATGTATTACTAGCCTCTTTGAAGAAATTAAGGCTCAAAGAGTTTAAATAATTCCTCTAAGATTAAGAAGTTAATAAACACTAGAACAACAATGTAAAACCAATGCTCTTTCCATACCATCTGCAGCCACTCAGTGAGGAGCTTTTTGTTCTTATTCTGTAGGTAACACGAGGAACCACCTGTTTTGTTTTTTATTTTTCCTTTTTCCTTTAGGTTAAGATGTCCTGATCAGGTTTGTTGTAGATGGATGACTTAGCAGCAGCATGAGGTATTAGAGAGGGGTAGTCTGACAAAAGTGAGAACAGCTATGAGACACATGAGCATTTTAAGGGGCTTGGAACCAGGTAATGAAAATTGTGATGCAGAAGAGAAAACGATTAATGAGTTTGGAAGTATAGTATATTGTAGAAGAGAAATTATGTTTACAAAAAGGCACAGAGGTTTCCGGCTTGAATGACTAGGTGATTTTATTAACTGAAATAGATGATTCTGAAGGAGGAGAAACTCTGAGGGACAACATCATTAATTACATTTATAAAATAAGTGAGATGCAAAGAATGAGTTTCTGATGGTGAAATTTCAGGCAGCTTTTGCTTTGTGGAAGGTAAATTTTGGAATAAGAGATGGTCATTGAGTTGACAAATTATTCTTTCATTGGTAATTATAGCCTAATGATTAAAATTATAAAATCCTACAGATATAAGATAGCATTTAGCAAAAGGGTTTACCTTCCAGTAAGAAAAAGAACAACATAAAAAAGGATTTATGAGGATTGGAATGTGAATTACCTACTCTACCTATTACAGCACTTCATTAAAAGTTTTATTGTTAATATTGTTATTTTATTTTTTTAACTGAAATAAAAAATGTACTAACAATTTTGGCACAAAACAATGAAATAGTTTCCTCTTATTTATATGCTTCCATCATCTTTCTTCAAAACCTCCTCCAAAAATTGAGTTCTTAGAAGATTCGGAGTAAGGATTGCTCATGAGCAGAAAAAAAGACAAAAATTTATGTAACTTTTGTGACTGGCTTTGCTTGTTTACACTAGTTAATAAAAAGAAAGACCGAATGATTCATATCATCTGTGACTTTAAGTGAGTTTCTATCACTTTTCTTAGCTTTTCTTTGAAAATGACCAAAAATATTCCTTTTACAAAGCTTTTTCTCAAGTGAAAAGATAAACATAAAAAGTTTTATACATGTACACATTAAATGTTCAAGTTTTGAATCACTGTTTAATCCAGTTAACTGACTGGTTCACTATCACTATTGTCACCAGAATAATTTCTCTCACTAAATGGTGCAGACAACAGGCTAAGTATAAACCAATGACCATTCATCCAAGTATGCGGCCCAATAACTGATTCATTTTAAAGTTTTCAAAAAAGAAACACACACACAAGCACAGATGAGAGAGAGAGAATAGCAAAATAGGAGTTGTTACATGATGGAGGCAAACAGTCGGTGCAGTGATTTATCACCCTGCAAAAGCAATTTACTTTTCAAGTTCTCATATAGAAATATTCTTTTTTCATTTCAAAATATTAAGGGGATACAAATGTTTTAGGTTACATGGATCATTTTTGTAAAGCTTGAGTCCTGGCTATAGGTGCACCTATCACCCAAATAGTGTTCATAGTACCCATTAGGTTGGTTTATTCCAATCCTCTCCTCCCCAACTTCCTGGTTGCTCTTCACTGAGTTTTACTTCCCTCTGTGCACATGTGTGCTCACTGGTTAGCTCCAATTTAATAGTGAGCACATGTGGTGTTTGTTTTTCTATTTTTGTGAAACTTCACTTAAGAGGATGGCCCCCAGTTCCATCTAGATTGTTGAGAAAGGTATTAATTCATCTTTTTAATGGCTGAGTAGTACTCCATGGTGTACATATACCACATTTTATTAATGCACTCATGAATTAATGGGCACTTGGTTGACATCTCATATAAAAATATTCTTAACAGCAGGCAGTTTCAATGTTTGAATATGAAAGCCAGGATATTTCCTTTCACATTTCAAGTTTAAAGCTAGCAATACTCATTTCCATGTCTTGGCTATTATGAATAATGCTACAATGAACATGTGAGTGTGAATATCTCTTTGAGATACTGATTTTATTTCCTTTGGATATATACCTAGAAGTGGGATTGCTGGATCATATGGTAGTTCTATATTTAATTTTTTGAGAAACCTTCATACTGTTTTCCATAGTGGTTGTACTAATTTACATTCCCACCAATAGTGTAAGAAGATACCTTTTTCCTCACATCCTAGCCAACACTTATTTTTCATCTTATAGATAATAGCTATCCTACCAGGTGTGAAGTGATACCTCATTCTGGCTTTCATTTGCATTTCTGGCATTAGTGATGTTCGGCATCTTTTCATATATGTGTTGGTTGTGTGTATGTCTTCTTTGAAAAAATGTCTATTCAGGTCTTTTGCCCATTTTTTAACTGGAATAATCTCCCAGAATGTTATTTCTATGTATAGTGTTATAGCAATGAAACCATAGTCTAGTAAATAATTTAGGTAAATCATTACTTTATGAGGCATTAAAACTCACTCTTAGCAATCACTTTTAGTTTGGTTCTGGGCAGTTTTAGATAAGAAGTGTTTGACTAAGTAGTTTGACTATGTATTCATTTAGAGTACAGTCAATAAAAAAGTATGCATCCTTTAGCAGGATGTACTCAAAGCTTCATTCCATAGTAAATCCAAGATATTCATTTGCTAAAAATGCTGTCACAATAATAGGGACTTTCAAAAGTTTGGTCTGCAAACAGAAAAATTTTAGAAGTTGAGATGAATTATCTTCTGTAGGGCAGGGATCATCAGGCATTGGCAACCTGTTTCTCTATAAAGGACCAAGTAGTAAATATCTTCAGCTTTGTGGAACATATGGTCTCTGTCATAACTGCTCACTCTACTATTGTGGTATGAAAGCAGCCATAGATAATTTTTAAATGAATGGGTGTGGTTTTGTTCCAATAAAACAATTTACACAATCAGGTGACAGGCTGGATTTGCCAGTGAGTTGTATCCTTCCAATCCCTGGTTTACATTATTCTCATATTTGCATTCAAACCCCCACTCTACGGAGCCTAATATAATGCTTAAAAGGAACGCAAGGAGAGACTGCCAAGATGGCCAACTAGAGACACAGCTTGTTGGACTGTCCTGGCAGAAGAGTAAAGGGCTGGACTGAGGAGAGCAGAGAACAATTACTGCTTGGATGTGGACCACAGGGAAAGACAGCAGACGAGTCAGGGGACCCTACAGAGAGGAGCTGTGAAGCTGAGAGAGAGGAGGATAGAGAAGAGAGATCGGTGGTGCAGGCCAAATCCAGGGAGGCCTAGGGCCCAGTGAAAGGGTAAGGGAAATTCCTCTCCCCTCCCCCTCCGGGTGCCTCCAGCCAGCAGCAGGACACAGGGCTCTCATTCTGTGGGGGAGTGCCACAAGGGACCAGAGAGACCCATCATTCTTGCATCTGGAAGCCTCTGCCTCTGCCCTTCTGTACCTCCTCCATTCCTGGCATCCTAGAAAGTAATTTTGGCTCAAGATGGCTCGTAGCCCCCCACTCCCCATAGCAACTGCAAAAGTGCTCTGTGCTGAGAGGCCTGTCTCTTGGCAATGGGGACACATTCCCAGCTGAGCCTGCCTCAGAGAGTGGAGCCGCTGTGGTGGTGCTGTGTGGGATCACCTGCTGGTGGCTTGGACAGGTGGGTAGGACCCGATGCCTCCCAGACACAAGAGCGGTGCAGGGAGACCACAGCCCCTCCCCCCACCATAGTGGCTGCTAGAGTGTTCTGTGCAGAGAGGCCTGCTTCTCAGTGACGGGCGGCATGTTGCCAGCTAAGCCCATAGAACAGATGCAATTTGCAATCTTCCTGGCCACAGGCATTTGGCAGGATCACCTACTGGCGGCTCAGACAGGCGGGCCGAACCTGGTGCCCCACAGTTGGACACCAGGAGCAGGGCAGGGAGACATAGGGGAGAGGTCCCAGTTCCAGACTCAGGTGGTGAGAGAGCCCTAGTGGCCATATTCAATAGGAGGGTGTGGAGGGGCACAGAAAAGTGGGGATCTGTGAGCATGCCCCATCCCCCACCACCACTAGAGAACCACCATATTGTAGAAGGCTGTGGCATGCAGACTGAATTAGCTTAGTCCCTGGCTCCCATGGCAACTGAATGCCTCGGGTGCTCAGGCTGAACTGGGGCAGCAGGCCCTTCCAGCGCTCACTACAATAGGGAGTGCAGCTTGATCCAAGAGAATCGTGAGCTGTCACTTCTCCCCAGGTGGGAGCATGCCCCTGGTGGAGACCTCTGTGGATAGAGAGGACTACCTCTCTCACCTTGGGATCTAGTGGTGGAAGGGGGGTGCACAACTGGAGATCCCCCTACCTGCCAGCATCATGTGGAGAGGCAGGCCAGTGGGTCAGACACAGGAACTGTGGGGTAGCTCAAGAGCTGGTCTTGGGCGGAAAGGGAATGCATGTGTACTGATCAGAGGGGAGAGTGCTGTGGAGTTACAGGGAGAAAATAGGGAGGGCACACGCTCCACCCCACAGAGAAACCTGGCTAGTGGACAGGGATGGAAAAAGCCTGGCTCGAGAGAAAAACAGCAAATCACATACAGGATTGAAGACTGATATGAATATGACAGGTAAGTTCTAACCGGAAACAGTAGAGACCAGACAACAGTGGAACATCTTTAAAATGCTATAAGAAAAAAATATGATACCCAAATTTATATCCAGTGAAATTATTCTTCAAAAATTAAATGAAAATAAGGACATTTTCAGATAAACAAAAACTGGGAGACTTTGACAACAGCAGACCGAAAAGATTGCTAAGGGAACTTTTTAAGACTAAGGGGAAACAAATGCAAACTTGGAAGATATGAAAGCACCAGAAATATTAAATATGTGGATAAATATACTATATTTTTTCTTTTAATCTGTTTATATGACTGTGTAAAGCAAAAATTATAACATTATATATTAGGTACGTATACATAATATATATCTTTAGTATAATACATTTTGTATTAACAAACATAGGAATGGGAGAGGGGAAAAAGACTTTGTTAATATATATACAATTATATTCATATTGACAGAAGAAATACTCATAACTTCTCAAGTCTTCACTATTGTAATCTCAGTTATAGTTCATTGCCTGGTGTCATGACATCAGCTTTCATTTCTAAAAGGTTTCATCTTCATTAGCATGTATGGTGTTTTAATTTATGGACGTTTTAATTTCTCCTTAATTTTTATCACAAAACATGGATGTAATTAAGAGGTGCTCTAGATAATTTATGCATTGCAAACATATTTCTTCCTGACCTTGTTGTATAATAGCAACCTAATATCCTTTTTGCAGTCAGGATCATTTACCCCAGCCAGTAAATAACCCCTTCTTTGCCAATTGGTTCACTACCATGAGTAGTCCAAATTGGTCAGGTGGCCAATAGCATGTCCTATTTTAATGGAATCAATATCATGTTTCTTGGAGGAAACATCACTTCCTTGAGAACTAGGAGCTCCAAACCAGCAAAGTCTAAAGCTGTTCCAGTATAAGAAACCATTCTAATGTCTAGTCCTTATCTCCAAGATTCTTAAATCCTTGTCATGGGAGAAATAGGACAAAAATGGTCACCAATTCAGAAAATATACTTTATTATGGAGGATATTACCTCAGCCCTTTAAAGAATTTTCTCCAAGCTTGACACCATAATTGAGTTTAAAAATGGTACAATATTTCACTATTATATCAGGTTATCTGCTTTAGAGTGACAAGGAACACGGTAAGACAAGTTAATTCCATGAGCATGAGCCAATTGCCATATTTTAATTGCTGAAATATGAGTTTCATGGTTAGAAGTTCTGTGTAGAATAACATGGCAATACATAAGATATTCTATAAGACTATGGATGGTGGTTGTGGCAGAAAAAATGTGGTCAGAGAAGGCAAATCATTTCCAGAGTAAATATTTTCTCCAATGAGAGCAAAGTACTGCTCCTTTAAGGATGGAAGTGGCTCAATGTAATCAATATGCCACTGGTGGCTGACTGGTCCCCCTGATGAATGGTATGGTATGAAGAGCTCATTGTTGGTCTCTGCTGTTGGCAGATTTGGCACTCAGCAGCAACCATAGCCAGATCACTCTTAGTGAGTAGAAAATCATTTGATGAGTTCATGCATGATTTCTAACCTTGCCCACAAGGCCAATTTATTTGTAAGCCCATTTATTAAGACCAGGGTGGTTGAGGAAAGAAGCTATTGGATATCCAAAGAATAGATCATCTTGTCCACCTGATTATTAAGAGCAGCCTTTGGTCAGATTACTATTTGGCGAGCATTTACATGAGAAAAATATCTTTACACTCTGTGCCCATTTGGAAAGTTTCTCCCTCAGATATATCCTTTTCATGGTTCATTCAGTCACACTTCTTACAGGTCTGATCTCCCAGCCACACCATCAGCCACTGCTCATGAATCAGTACAAGAGTAGAACTTTGGTCATCTATCCTTTCAGATAGAATAGACTATCCACTGGGAGGATTTCCCTACACTCTCAGGGCCATCCATGAAAGAGGCTATATGTCATAACTGTCCAATTTCAGGAGATGCCAGCAGATAAACCTTTTCTGAAATTTTTCTATCTCAGATCATAGAGAGTTCCCCATTTACAATATGGCTCCACAGATGACCTCATGGCTGAGCCCAGCTTCGGCGGCGCCCACAACCACGCCCTGCAAACATAGCTGTCCTAGCTGTCAAGCTCCTGGGAGCCTGGCCCCATGGGCGTCCTACTCCCTCCCTGAAGGCGGACCAGGCCAACAATAATGCCCTCGCCCGGCTGCGGCTAAGGCTTGCACGAGTCGCCGGCTCGCCAGGGCCTGCCCTCCCCACCTAGCACTCACTGTTCTATCCTACGTGGACCCCAAATCTGTCGCCTTCATCCACATGGACCTCCCAGGGCCTCCGCTGTGTAGGGGTGGGTGCCTGGAGGTGCAGGGGTGCTTCCTGGCGCAGGGCAGCCGTCCAGCCTCCTGCAGGGCCCTCTTGGCTGGGCACTCCTAGGTTGTCCTAGAGGCTTGTGGTTGCCTCCAGGAATGGGGCAAGGAGGGTGGGCCTCATCCTGCCATGAAGGCCTCGGGTCAGCCTGTGTGAGGGTGGGCAAGCTCAGAGGATGCCCTGGGCACGTGCTGGGGACGGGGAAGGAGGATTTGCGTCCTAGGTCCAACGAGTCATTCTCCTAGAGCTGGAACAGACCCAGCACGTGGTGTCACGTGGCAGCCCGGGCCTCTTTTAGGCTGCCGTTCTAACTTTCCTGGGTCGTGCTGTCCCTGTCTGCTCAGGGCTCTCCCTGGCCCTGCTTTGCTGCATCTCCAGGAGGTTGAGGCTGGGGACACCTTGCAATTAAACGTGCCGTCCTGGGTGCTGGGGCCCTGGCCCTCAGTGGGGCACATAGTCCCAGGAAGGAGGGGCTTCTCTGCGCATAGATAGGGGACCTGATGCCTGGAGAGAGTAGGCTGGTTCCAGGCCGCCAGCTAGTTTTTAACCGAGGACGTGGGGCCGCTGCCTCGCAGGGCTCGGACCGAGCGGGGGAAGAACACACCTCCTCTGGGCCAGGTCCCATGGTGATAGCGACACAGCATCCTTGAGGCATCACCCCATCTGGGCGCTACAGCTCGGAGCACGGGCTGGGTTGTTTCCCGTCTGCAAATGAGGCCCCAGGGGAGATCTCTGTCCAGGACATTCGGCCACAAAGGGGCTGGCAGCGCAGCGGTCTGGCTCAGAACAAGGCTTCCCCACCCCACACGCCACCTGGAGCCCATGTGGTTTTGGCAGTCTCAGGGAGGAGGCCGCCTTTGTGAGCGTGGCGAGTGGGGAGTCTGAGACCTAGAGTGGGGCAGCTGTCTGGGGAAGTTGGGACAGTAGCCGGGGATAAAAAGTTCACACCCTCGAGAATGTTTGAGCAGCGAGGTCCGAAATACTGTTGGTCAGCGCCGGCCAGACAGGAGAGCAGAAGGGCAGCCACTCGTTTTCCTGAGAGGGAGCAGGGATGGGGCCAGACAGGGTCACCACCAGGCTCTCCAGCTCAGGGCACCAGGATAGGGTGGAGAAGGGCAGGAAAGGGGAAAAAAAAAAACCAGAAAGGAAAAGAAATGGATATATAGAGGGGCGACAGGTAGCAGTAGTAGCATCTAGAGATACGAAGTTCTGAGAACATAATTTTCTTTATCCAAGTTCTCAAGTTCATTTAGAAGCAATCAACCAAACCCACTATGCCCCTTATTTCCATTAAAATATCCTATGGTAACAATACTTCAATTATCCAAAATTGCAGTCTATAGGTAAATAAGGGTAATAATTTAATTCGTTATCTTATCACTGTATACCATGGACTGCTAGTAGTATTCTGTTTACCATTGGCAATATGATCATTAATGGCTTTAAATCTAAGTGGGAATAGCATTTCCTATAATTCCTTTCCATATATAGCTTCTAGTTGGGTTGGTCAGAACAGACTTTTGCACAAAATTTGGAAGGCAGATGTGAAGCAGCAGCCATCACTTTCTTAAAATTATCAGATCTGGCAGCTGGAAGTGCTTGGCTCTCCCGATTCCCTTGCCAGCTCCAAATTGTTCGATCATGACAGCTGTTTAGGAGGGTGGGGGAGGTTTATCAGGAGGGCGGACAGCTGTTTAATGAGTTTTCTGTGGCCAACCAACAGACCCTTTGGCCTCTTATTTCTCAGTATTTCCTACAATTGTGTTAGGGAATAAATCCCTTACTCTATAGTATTCATTGTGGTTTTGTTAGTGATTAAACCTTTTCTAACACAGAAGAAAAGTATAAATTAGAAATATCAGGAATAAACAAAGGGATATCACTGAAGATCTTACAAATATTATAAAGAAATAAAACAATATACTGCCAATATATTTGAAAACAGATGAAACGGACAAATTCCTTGAGAAACTCGAGTACCAAAACTGTCACAATAAGAAATATGCAATCTGAATAATCGTATATCTATTAAAGAAACTGAATTCAAAACCAATAACCTTACCCAGAAGTAACTGCTAGGATCAGATAGTTTTACTGGCAAATTCTGTTACATAATAACAGTCTTACCCAAATATTGAGGAAAAACAACAATCTTATACAAACTCTCAAAAAATAGAGGAGGTTGCAAGACTTCCACATTTGATTTTATAGTGTACACAATATATGTATAATCACAATTTTACAGAAGAAAAAGAAAAAAAAAAAAGAACTTTTTTCCTGAATTATTTGAGAGTAAGATACAGATCTGATGTCCCATTGACACTTCAGGCTACTGACCAAAAATGCTGGCAATTAAAGGAGTCCTCATGCTGACAAAGGTAATTGATGATTAAATACTGACTCTGAAGTGGTTGTGTATACACAATGAAAACAGGAAAGAACATGTTTTGTGACCACATAATCTACTTGAGTTCCTCTTCATACCACCCTGCTTAATGTTAATGGTAAATGGACAAGTGTAGTAGCTGTGGCCCAAGAAGGATATCTGGACAGCAAGCTTAGACATCTTAATTAGTAAGATGGATAAGGTGAACAGAATTTTAAAAAAATGACTCAGCATTTGAAACTTAGGTGAGAATTACTAGGCAGGAAATATGCATCAATGAAAATCTTTTGCTAAATTTACAAATGGAAGAAACATCCTCTTAAAAGAATCAGGATAAACCTCATTCAAAATCAGAAAGCTCTCACTGAATGGGTACGGGGCGCACATTTTGGGGGATGTCCATGATTGTAGCTCTGACATGGGCAGTGCATGGGCAATATATGTAACCAAAGTGTTGTACCCCCACAATATTCTGAAATAAAAGGAAAAAAAATCAGACAGCACATTCATGCCCTCAAGGTTAGTATTGGCCACAGATCATTGGTCTGAATGCCCATGGGTCTGAGTCATACTTTAATTTCTATATTCTTAAACATATGTGCAAGGTCAAATTAAATGTCCTGAATAAATAGATGGGACCTGATCAAATTAAAAAGCTTTTGCACAGCCAAGGAAACTATCGTTAGACCAAATAGACAAACTACAGAATGGGAGAAAACATTTGCATGCTATACATCTAATAAAGGGCTTATAACTAGAATCTATATAGAAGTCAGAAAAATCAGCAAGAAAAATCAACCCTATTAAAAAGTAGGCAAAGGACATGAACAGAAACTTTTCAAAAGAAGACAGAATAATGGCCAATAAACATATAAAAAATTGTTCAACTTCTCTAATCATCAGGGAAATGCAAATCAAAACCACAATGAGATATCACTTAACTCCAGTGAGATTGGCTTATATCAAAAAGTCCCAAAACAACAAATGTTGGTGTGGATGTGGAGTGATAGAAACACTCATACACTGCTGGTGGGACTGCAAACTAGTAAAACCTCTATGGAAAGTAGTATAGAGATACCTCAAAGAACTAAAAGTAGAACTACCATTTGATCATCCAGCAATCCCACTACTGGGTATTTACCAAAGGGAAAAAAGACATTCTATAATAAAGAAAGCTGCATTGGAATGTTTATAGCAGCACAATTCACAATTGCAAAGATGTGGAAACAACCCAAGTGCCCATCAATACATGAGTGGATTAATAAAATGTGGTATATGTCTACTATGGAATACTACTCAGCCATAAAAAAAAATAATGAACTACCTCTTGTATTATACTGGATGGAGCTGGATGGAGCCCATTCTTCTAAGTGAAGTATCATAAGAATGGAAAAACAAACACCACATGTACTCACCATTAAATTGGTACTAATCGATCAACACTTATGTGCATATATGGAAGTAACATTCATCAGGGATCAGGCAGGTGGGAAGGGGAAGGAGGGGATGGGTAAATTGACACCTAACAGGTGTGGTGTATGTTAGGTATGTGATCTTTACCCTGAGGGAAGGTTTGCAAAACCAGAAAAAGGGATGGGAAGGAGGAGGAGAGATAAAAGGCAGCTGAGCAGGCAAAAAGGGGAAGATTTGCAAGCCTAAAAGGGGGATGTGACTGAAAACACAGACATGTCAAGGACTAGCCGTCTGCTACAGCTCAACTTCCTCCCAAACATCAAGGACTTGCTGTATACTGCGATTATTGTTTAATTTCCCCCCAAGTCCACTCCCTACTCCAACCCTGTATAAAAAACTCACTAGATCCCTTTTTGGGGTGGATGCTTTCTGAGCTTCCACTTCTGCACCCGGATGCTCAAATAAACAATTCTATATATCTTTTGGCTTCGCATGTTTTCCTCTTGGCTCTGGCCTAACAGCTCTGGGGGATGCGCATGCTCATAGCTCTGCCTCGGGCAGTGCAAAGGCAATTTATGTAACCAAAACGTTTGTATCCCCGTAATACTCTGAAATTAAAATAGATAAATAAATGTCCTAATGGGACAATTTTTAAGCAGTAGGTTAATAAACTTGTGCTTAAACCTTTAATTCCAGATGCATGAGGATAATTCGTCAATTCCTTGATGTCATTAATTTAAAATATTTGCCAAGTTTTTCTTCATATAACATGCTATATCACATGTGCCACTGTGAGATTTATGCCATCTTAACTGAACAACTTGTGGCATGTCTTAATTGTTTAAATACAAAACTTATTGCTATACACATGTAGCAACAAGTTTCGGATTCCAGATATTTTTTTTGCATGGCAATAATTATATTCTTTGGCACTACCATGCTAAGTGCCCATAAGGAGATCAAAGAATGCATCTCTTATAAGAAGGTTAGACTACTAGTGATATATGATGTCACCATATTGACAAGATGATAGAGTGCTCCTCCTAGAAATTTTCTTCTGGAGGAAACTTTAAATAGAGTTTTATTGCCATATCATGCTTTGCAGTCTGACATCATTGAAACCTGTTCACAGTCCCATTTCTATCCCATCTTAAGTTTGTTATAAGACATAATTATTAAAGATCATGTCCTGGTAAGTGTTACAGAAAAGTAAGATGGGATCCAAATACTATCAATGCATATGAGGAAAACTCTCCAACAATTCTGCGTCTACACAATTAAAATATGTCAGAAATTGTTCAGTGAATTGTTTAGTAATTGCTATAGTTGTTTATGTGAGGTGGTTAAGTACCAGTCCCAGTTATTCTTTCATGGTCAGAAATTAAATGCTTAGAATGGAATTTTAAAACATTGAATGTAGGTATAAATTGTAATGTCTCTGGAAATTATTTCATTTTAAAAATGTGGAAGAAGCTCATATTATAAAATATGGAATTAAATGTATGATTTTTAGTGGTATATTATCTTATAAGCTATTTATATACAAAATATAATTCTTTTTGTGATAAAAATTATGTCATACACATGAGAGAATGTCACAATCTTCAGTTTACAATAAACCTTTAATTTATTTAATAAATTTTATCAAAGTACTCTTTATGCTTGTAGCACTAAGCTAGCTGCTGAGATGGATAAGAAAAATATATCCTTCATCTTCAGCACATCCACATTTAAATAGGCACATGTCACCTAAAATCTACCATATTCTAAAAGGGATTTGTTATTTAAACAAACAAATTTTCTGTATCTCCAAATTGCCTTACTTCTGACAACAGCAACAAGGTTCAAATCTCAGTAATTTCTTTTTCCTTCCTGCTCCATGGTAGCTTATATTTAGTTAACATGTTTGGTTCTTTCCTCCTACATACTCTCTATCCTTCTTTTTCTACTCTATCCCAAAACTTTAAAATATCACATGTTTGATAAGGCTCATTCTTGGACATCTTGTCTTGAATTTCTCTTTTGCCCAATACACCAGATGAATTATCTGCAAGAAACACATCTTACCCACAAGGACTCATACAGAATCAAGGTGAAGATATGGAAAAAAATTCCATGCAAATGGAAACCAAAAGAAAGCAGGTGTAGTCATTCTCATATCAGATAAAATTGACATTAAATCAACAATAGTAAAGAAAGACAAAGATGGTCATTATTTAATGGTAAAGGGAACAATTCAACAAGAAGACACAACAATCCTAAATATTTATGCACCTAACACAGGAGGGCCCAGATTCATAAAGCAAACCCTACTAGATCTAAGCAAAGAGATAACAGCAACATAGTAATTGCCAGTGACTTCAACACCCCACTGACAGAACTGGACAGATCCTCTAAGCAGAAAATAAATAAAGAAATGCTGGACTTAAATGGGACTCCAGAACAAATGGGCATAACAGACATTGACAACATTTTACCCCCAAACTACTGAATATACATTCTTCTCATCAGCACATGGAACATTCTCCAGGATTGATTATATTTTAGACCAAAAAGCATGGCTTAATAAGTTAAAAAAAATAGCAATCATACCATGTATCATCTCAGACCACAGTGGAATAAAACTAGAAATTAATTCCAAGAGAAACACTCAATTCTACACAAAGTCATGAAAATTAAACAACCTGGTGCTGAATGATTATTGGATCAATAATGAAATCAAGATGGAAATTAAAAGATTCCTTGAACTGAATGACAAAGGAGACACAGGCTATCAAAATCTATGGGATATATCAAAAGCAGTCATAAGGGGAAAATTCACAGCCTTAGATGCCTGCATCAAAATGACAGAAAGATCACAAATTAACAATCTAATGACACGTCTCAAGGAACTATTATAGAAAAGAAAGAGCAAAGCAAACGCAAAGCCAGCAAAAGAAAAGAAATAAGTAATGTCAGAGCAGAACTAAATGAAATTGAAAACAAGAAAATGATACAGAAGATCAACGAAACAAAAAGTTGGTTCTTTGAAAAGATAAACAAAGATGACAGACCTCTTGCTAGATTAACCAGGAATAGAAAAGAAAGGATCCAAATAAGCTCAATCAGAAAGGAAACAGGAGATATTACAACCAATACCACAGAAATACAAATATCATCTGTGAATACTATGAAAATCTCTATGCACATAAAATAAAAAATGGAGAGGAAATGGAGAAATTTCTGAAAACAGACAACTTCCAAGACTCTATAAAGAAGAAATAGAACTACTGAACAGACCAATAATATGCAAGAAAATTGAAGCAGCAATAAAAAACCTTCCAACGAAAAAAAAGCCCTGGACCAGATGGATTCACAGACAAATTTTACCAGACCTACAAAGAAGAGTTGGTGCGCATTCTGAAGAAATTTTGTGATAACATCAAGAAGGAGGGAGTCCTCCCCAATTCATTCCATGAAGCCAGTATCAGCTTAATACCAAAGCCAGGAAGGCACACAATAAAAAAAAGAGAACTACAGACCAATATCCCTCATGAATATACATGCAAAAATTCTCAATAAAATACTATCAAACCAAATTCAACAGCTCATCAAATAAATAATCCACCATGATCAAGTGAGCTTCATCCTGGGGATAAAAGGATGGTTCAACATTCATAAATCAATGAATGTGATTCATGACATAAACAGAAGCAAAAACAAAGATCATATGATCATCAGAATAGATGCAGAAAAAACATTCAGCAAACTCTCAGGTTATAAAATCAATGTACACAAATCAGTATCATTTCTATGTGCCAATAAAAGTCAAGCTGAGAGTCAAATCAAAGACTCAATACCATTCACAATTACTAAAAAGAAAATAAAATACCTAGGAATATACTTAATCAAGGAGGTGAAAGATCTCTACAAAGAGAACTATGAAACAATGAGGAAAGAAATCATAGATGAAACAAAAAAGCGGAAAAACATATCACACTCATGGATCGGTAGAATCAACATTGTTAACATGTCCACACTACCCAAAGTGATTTACAGATTCAGTGTAATTCCCATCCAAATGCCAATGTCATATTTCACAGATTTAGAAAAAAATAATTCTATGCTTCAAGTGGAACCACAAAAGAGCCTAAATAGCCAAAGCAATCTTAAGCAAAAGGAACAAATCTGGAGGCATCACATTACCAGACTCAAAACTATACTACAAGGTTATAGTAACAAAAACAGCATGGTATTGGCACAAAAACAGAGACATAGATCAATGGAATAGAACAGAAAACCCACGTATAAAACCATCCACATATAGACAACTGATCCTTGACAAAGCAGACAACAATGTACACTGGGGAAAAGAAATCTCTGTTCAATAAATGGTACCAGGAAAATTGGATAGCCACATGCAGAAGAATGAAACAGGATCCCTATCTCTCACCACTTACAAAAATTAATTCAAGATCAATAAAGGTCTTAAATGTAAGGAATAAAACTATAATAATTTTAGAAGAAAATTTTGGAAAAACTTTTCTAGATGTTTGCCTAGGTAAAAAATACATGAATAAGGCCCCAGTGGCAATCACAGAAAAAATAAAAATAAATAAATGGGTCTTGATTAAATTTAAAAAGCTTCTACACAGCCAAGGAACTAATTAACAGAGCAAATAGACAACTTGCAGAATGGGAGAAAATATTCAAAAACTCTACATCTGATAAAGGGCTAATAACCAGAATATACAAAGAACTCAAGCAAATCTGCAAGAAAAAATCAAACAACCACATTAAAAAGTGGTCAAAAGACATGAACAGAAGCTTCTCAAAAGAAAATAGACAATGGACAATAAACAATGAAAAAATGCTGAACGTCTCTATTCATCAAGGAAATGCAAATCAAAACCACAATGAGATATCACCTTACCCAAGTCAGAATGGCTTTTATTAAAAAGTCCAAAAACAATAGATGCTGGTATGGATGAAGAGAGAATGGGATGTTTATACACTGTTGGTGGGACTGCAAATTAGTACAACCTCTATAGAAAACAGTATGGAAATTCTTCAAAGAACTGAAAGTCAAACTACCATTTGACCCAGCAATCCCACTACTGGGTATTTACCCAAAGGAAAAGAAGTCATTTTATCAGAAAGACACCTGCATGCAAACGTTTATTGCAGCACAATTCACAATTGCAAAGATGTGGAATCAACCCAAATGCCCATTAATTCATGAGTGGATTAACAAAATGTGGTATATGTATACCAAGGAATATTACTCAGCCAAGAAGAAGGATGACTTAATGCCTTTTGCAACAGTTAGGATGGAATGAGAGACCATTATAGTAAGTGAAATATCTAAAGAATGGATAAACAAAATCAACATGTATTCACTATTAAATTGGAACTAACTGTTGAGTACACATGTGCATAGAGGGAAGTAAAACTCAATGGAAATCAAGCAGGGGGGAGGGAGGAGAAGGGATGGGGAAAAGCTACATAAGAGGTACAATGTCAACCAAATGCCTCAGGTGCCACAGGCTGAACCAGAGCAGCTGCCCCCAACCCTACTCACTTTATTAGGTTGTTCTGCTGGATCCAAGAGTTCCTTCCACTGCCACTATTCCCCCTGGTGGGAGCATCCTCCTGGTGGAGATTTTTGGCGATAGAGAGGCCCACTGCATCACCTTGGGGTCTACTGGCAGGAAGGGGGTACTCAATTGAAGTTCCCCCAATCAGCCAGTGACACGCAGAGACACACATCAGTGGGCCAGACACACAAACTGTGGAGAAGCTTGAGAGCCCATCTAGGGTGGAGAGGAAACACAAGTGGTCCTATTGGAGGGGAAAGTGCCCAAGCTTGTGGACAGGGAAGAAAACACCTGGCTAGAGACCTCAGCAATCACACCAGTTGGACCCTCCCATCAGAAGCAGCCCTCCAGGGTCGGGGAGAGAGACTGAAATCCATAACAGGGGCTCTCCCTAGTGTCTGGATAAGCAACCTCTGAACTGCATAGAAGTTTACTCACCCAAGATCTCACACTGCAGCTGCAGGCTATCTTGATCCCCCCCACACCTTAGGGGGACCAGGGTCAAAGTAACCCCTGGGAGCTACAAGGCCCCTACCAAAGCTTGGGGCTTTCATACACACTACCTGGGGGACCAGAGCCTGCCACAGACACAACAGATTACCTAGGTAGCTGGCTCCTCCACACAAACTACAACCAACAACCGTAAGAACAACCTCACTGCTCAAAATATTGCCTTCCATCTTAAGCTATTAGGCAGCAGTGGATTTGTACCCTCAAGTACAATCCACCAGCTTGGAGCTCAAGCTGGGAGAACAAAATCACTACACCCTACTGGGAAGAGGTGAAGACAACAGGTCAGAGGTAACCCAAGTGGTCCAACAAACTTTCTAAAATACACCTAAGGCAATACAGACCAGTACTCCTCTCCCTGGCTGTGCCAGGGAACGATTCTTTGGGTCTTGGAGACAGGGCCATAATCTAACCTTAGCACCCCCAGCTCTCAACCAAGAGGCCAGATGAGAAAGAATCAGAGAAAGAACACAGTAACCTTGAAAAATCAGAGCAAAAAGACACCCCCAAAATAAATCATTAGTTCCTCAGCAATGGATACCAACCTAAATGAAATGGGTAAAATGGCAGAAGAGGAATTTTGTTTATGGATTATAAGAAAGTTCAATGAAAGTCAAGGGAAAATTAAATCCCAGCACAAAGAAGTCACAAGAACAATGCAAGAAAAGAAATTGAAGTATTATGGAAAAACCAAACAGAAATACTAGAAATGAAAGAGGCATTCAAGGATCTACAAAACACAGTGGAAAGCCTTAAGAATAGGCTGGGTCATGCAGAGGAAAGAAACTCAGAGCTGGAAGATAACTACTATGCGCTAAACAAATTAGGCGAAGAGAAAGAACACAAAAGCAAGAGGCATGAAAAAAGCATACAGGTAGTGTGGGATTATGTAAAGAGGCCAAACATAAGAAGCATAGGTATCCCTCAGCGTGAAGAAGAAAATTCACAGGGGCTGGAAAATCTCTTTGAAGGAATAATATAGGAAAATTTCCATGGCCTAGCCAGAAATCTTGATCTGCAGGTATAAGAAGCTCACAGGACTCTTGGGATACTCAAGGTGAAAGGCAGTCACCACACCACATAGTTATTAGGCTGGCCAAAGTAAACACAAAAGAGGCACTCCTTTGAGCAGTAAGGTGAAAACAGCAGGCAACCTACAAGGGAAACCTATCAGATTAACTGCAGATTTCTCAACTGAAACCTTACAACCCAGAAGGGCCTGAGGACCTATCCTTAGTCTTCTAAAACAGAATAATGACCAAGCCAGAATTCTTTATCCTGCAAACCTAAGCATTTTATATGAGGGAGATATAAAGACCATTCCAGACAAGCATTCACTGATGGAATTTGGGAAGACCAGACCTGCCTTGTGGAAAGTACTCAAACCTGCATTGTACACTACCCAGCACAATAGACACCCACCAGTGTAAAATTACCCAAAAGCTAAAATTCCAGAACCCTGATTCCACAATGGCTTAAGAAGTAAAACAAAACAATAGAGGTCTGTACAACAAGATAAACAGAAATCCACCCCAAATGTCAATTATCTCAACAAATGTGAATGCCTTGAATTGCCCATTGAAGAGACATAGGCTGGCTGAATGGATTAAAAAAATACAAGCCAAGTATCTGCTGTCTTCAGGAAACACATCATACACACAAGGACTGGTTCAGAATCAAGGTGTAGGGATGGCATACAATTTTCCAGCAAATAGAAACCAAAAGAAATCTGGGCTGCCATTCTTATATCAGATATCATAAACTTTAAAGCAACAAAAGTAAAAAAAGACAAAGAAGGTCACTATATAGTAGTGAAGGGAAAAATTCAACAAGAAGACTTAACAATCCTAAATATTTATGCGCCCAACACAGGACTGCCCACATACATAAAGCAAATACTGCTAGATCTAGATAACATAATAAATAGGGATGTCATAATAGCTGGGGACTTCAATACCCCAATGACAGAACTGGACAGATCCTCCAAACAGAAAATAGGCAAAGAAGAGTGGACCTAAACAGGATGCTAGAACATTTGGGCCTAACAGACATCTACAGAACACTCCACCCAAATAACACTGAATATACATTCTTCTAATCAGTTCATGGAACTTTCTCTAAAATTGATCACACTGAGGCCATAAAATAGATACCAACAAATTTACAAAAATAGAAATTATACCATGTATCTTCTCTGACCACAGTGGAATAAAATTAGAAATCAATTCTAACAGAAACACTCATCTGTACTCAAAAACATGGAAACTAAACAATCTATTGCTAAATGACTATCGGGTCAAGGAGGAGATTCAGATGGAAATCGAAAGATTCTTCAAACTAAATGATAATGGGGACACAAATTATCAAAATCTGTGGGACACACCAAAAGCAGTCCGGAGAGGAAAACTTATCATCCTAAATACCGATATCCAAAAGACAGGAAGATCACAAGTCAACAAACTAATTAATCATCTCAATGAACTGGAAAAGGAACAGCAAACCAACCCTAAACCCAGCAGAAGAAAGGAAATAACCAAGATCAGAGCAGAACTAAATGAAATTGAGAAAAAAAGAACTATACAGAAGATTAATAAAACAAAAAGTTGGTTCTTTGAAAAGATAAACAAAATACACAGGCCACTTGCCAGGTTGACCAGAAGCAGAAGGGAAAGGACTCTAATAAGCTCAATAAGAAATGAAAAAGGAGAGGTCACAACTGATAGCATGAAAATACAAAACATCATCTTCAAAGATTATAAAAATCTCTATGTCCAAAAACATGAATACATGGAGGAAATGGACAAATTCTTAGAAACATACCACCTCCCTAGGCTCAATCAGGAAGAAATAGAATTCCTGAACAGACCAATATCAAGTACTGAAATTGAAGTGGCAATAAAAAATATTCCAACAAAAAAAAGTCCTGGACCAAATGGCTTCACTTCTGAATTCTACCAAACCTACAAAGAAGAACTGGTGCCTATACTGCAGAAATTATTCCACAACATTGAGAAGGAAGCAACCCTCCCAAACTCATTCTACAAAGCCAATATCACCTTGATACCAAAGCCAGGAAAAGACACAACAAAAACAAGAAAACTGCAGACCAATATCCCTTATGAACATGGATTCAATAATTCTCAATAAAATCCTAGCAAACTGAATTCAAATGTACATCAAAAAAAATTCATCACGATCAGGTGGGTTTCATCCCCAAGATGCAGGGACGGTTCAATATACGTAAATCTATAAAAGTAATTGACCACATAAATAAAAGCAAGAACAAAGACTATATGATCCTTTCAATAGATGCAGAAAAGGCTTTTGACAAAATTCAGCACCCTTTTATGATAAGAACTCTTAACAATATAGGCATAGATGGCATATAACTCAAAATTATTAAGGCTATATAAGATAAATGCACAGTCAATATCATTCTGAACAGGGAAAAATTGAAAGTATTATTCCTTAAAACTGGAACCAGACAAGGTTGCTCTTTATCTCCACTTCTATTCAACAGAGTGCTGGAAGTCCTTGCCAGAGCAACCAGACAAGAGAGAGGAACCGGGGTGTCCAATTGGGGGCAGAAGAGATCAAACTTTCACTCTTCGTGGATGATATGATATTATATCTAGAAAACAGCAAAGATTCAACCAAGAGAATACTGGAATTGATAAATGAATTCAGCAAAATCTCAGGATACAAAATCAATGTTCACAAATCAGTAGCCTCATATATGCCAATAACAGTTGAGCCAAGAAACAAATCAAAGACACATTACCTTTCACAATAGCACCAAAGAAAATTAAATATTTAGGAACATATCTAACTAAGGAGGAGAGAGACCTATATAGAGAGAACAACGAAACACTGAGAAAAGAAATTGCAGAGGATGTAAACAGATGGAAAATTCTGCCATGCTCCTGGATAGGTAGAATCAACATTGTTAAAATGTCTATACTACCTAAAGTGATTTACAGAATCAGTGCAGTCCCTGTCAAAATACCAACATCATTTTTTGCAGATCCAGAAAAAATAATTTTATGCTTCGTGTGGAAGCAGAGAAGATCCCATCTAGCCAAAGCAATCTTAAGCAAAAAGAACAAATTGGGAGGCATCAGTCTACCAGACTTCAAACTATACTACAAGGCTATAGTAACCAAAACAGCACGGTACTGGAACAAGAACAGAGACATAGACCAATGGAACAGGACTGAGAACCCAGATATAAAACCATCCTCATACTGTCATCTGATCTTTGACAAAGTAGACAAAAACCCACACTGGGTAAAGAATCTCTATTTAATAAATGGTGCTGGGAAAATTGGAAAGCCACATGTAGAAGACTGAGACAAGATCCACACCTCTCAAAAATCAACTCACGATGGATAACAGACTTAAATGTGAGATGTGAAACCATAAGAATTCTAGAAGGAAATGTTGGAAAAACTTTTATAGACATTGGCCTAGGCAAAGAATTTATGAAGAGGACCCCCATGCAATCATAGCAGCAACAAAAATAAATAAATGGGACCTGATCAAATTAAAAAGCTTCTGCACAGCCAAGGAAACTATCACTACAGCAAACAGACAACCTAAAGAATGGGAGAAAATATTTGCATCCTACACATCCGATACAGGGCTGAAAACCAGAATCTGTACAGAACTTAGGAAAATGAACAAGAAAACATCAAACAACCCCATTAAAAAGAGTGGAAAGGACATGAACAGAAACTTTTCAAAAGAAGACAGAATAATGGCCAGCAAACATATAAAAAATTGCTCAACTTCTGTAATCATCAGGGAAATGCAAATCAAAACCACAATGAGGTATCACTTAACTCCAGCGAGATCGGCTTATATCAATAGTCTCAAAACAACAAATGTTGGCGGGCATGTGGACAGACAGGTGCACTCATACATTGCTGGTGGGACTGCAAATTAGTACAAACTCTATGGAAAGTAATATGGAGATACCTCAAAGAACTGAAAGTAGAACTACCATTTCATCCAGCAATTCCACTTTTTTTTTCCAACCCAAAGGAAAATAAGACATTCTATAATAAAGACATCTGCACTCGAATGTTTATAGCAGCACAATTCACAATTGCAAAGATGTGGATACATCCCAAGTGCCCATCAATACATGAGTGGATTAATAAAATGTGGTATATGTATACCATGGAGTTTTACTCAGCAATAAAGAACAGTGGTGTATTAACACATCTGGTATTATCCTGGATGGAGCTAGAGCCCATTCTTTGAAGAGAAGTATCACAAGAATGGAAAAACAAGTACTGCTGGTACTCACTATCAAATTGGTACTACCTGATCAATACTTATGTCACACATGGAAATAATATTCCTCAGGCGTTGGGCAGGTGGGAGGGGGGTGGAGGGGATGGGAAAACTCACACCTAATGGGTGCGGGCTGCAGAGTTTGGGGTTGGTCCACGATTGTAGCTCTGACTTGGGCAGTGCATAGGCAATATATATAACCAAAGTGTTATAACCCCATAATATTCTGAAATTTAAAAAAATTCAAAAAAATTCAAAAAAATCCCCATAAATAAGGAAAGTCACTTATATGATCTTTGGTTTTTCTTTATTATTTTGTTTAAAGGCATGGATTGGTAGGTAAGAGACTAATCTCTGGAAAAAGATAAATCTCATTTCTGGTCGATCTGTTTCACTACCTGGGGACTTAGGACAAACTTCTTAACCTTTCCATTATCTCTGTATCAGAATTATTGTGAAGATTAGTTATAATGCACTCAAAACAGCTAGAAGTGCCTGTACTTAATAAGTGGTCAGATGATGTTAGAGTATATATATACGCACACACACTCATGCATGCCTGTAGACATTTATATGTATAAACATGCATACTCTTAAAATAAAATTATTTAAAAAACTGAATAATATTCCATTGTATATATACAGCACATTTTCTTTATCTGTTCATTCGTTGATGGATACAGGTTGTCTCTATGTCTTGGCTATTGTGAATGATGCTGCTATGTACATAGGAGTGCATGTCTTTTTGAGACAGTAATTTTATTTCATTTTAAGATGCCATTAAAATTTATAATTTCTGCACTGTGAAAGACACTGTTAAGAGGGTGAGAAAAGAAGCCACACACTGGAAGAATATAATTAAAAAATATATTTGATAAAGGACTGTTATCTAAAATATGCTAAGAACTCTTAATATTATAAGAATTCTTATAGTACAGTAACAATAAGGAATGAACAATAACTAACTGAAAAACATGATTAAACTGGGCAAAAGGCCCAAACAGACACCTCACCAGTGAAGATACACAAGTGGCAAATAAGCATACAGAAACATGCTCAACATAATTTGTCATTAAGTAATTGCAAATTAAAAGAACAAGATGCCACCAAGTACGTATTAGAATGGCCAAAATCCAAAACACTAAAGACACCAAATGCTGGTAAGGATATGGAGAACAAAGTCTCATTCATTGCTGGTAGAAGTGAGAAATGGTACATCCACTTTGGAGGACAGTTTGGCAGTTTCTTACAAAATTAAACTACTCTCACCATACAATCCAGCTATCACACTTCTTGATATTTACCCAAGGATTTGAAAACTTATGTCCACATAAAAACTTGCACACAAATGTTTATAGCAGCTTTACTCATAATTGCCAAAATTTGGAAGTAGCCAAGATGTCCTTCAGTAGGTAAATGGATAATTATTAGGTTTTAAGTGGTCTCACTACCAAGAAATGATAAGTATGTGAGGTGAGATATATGTTAATTAACTTGATTTAGCCATTTCACAAGCCATTTCCAAACATCATGTTGTATACCATCAATATATACTATTTTTTTGTCAATTTAAAAATTAAATAACTAAAAAACTAAATTAAAAAAATTTTAAAATAAAATATATGGAAATGCATAAGAGCTTGAGTAGTTAAATCAATCTTGAGAAAAAATAAGAAATTTTGAGGACTCGCAGTACCTATCAAGAATTACCATGAAGCTTTATTAATCAAAGTAGTGTGATTTTGGCATTAAAGCAGATAAAGATCAATAAAAAAGAATCCAGAATCCAGATATATAGGGTAAACTATATATCTGGTGCCAATAAAATTCAATAGGAAAAGGAAATTTTTCAGCACATTGTACTAGAACAAATGGATAAATCTAAGAAAAAATTATTTTAAAAATTAATCTTGATTTCTACTTCATAGTATATATATAATTAATTTTTATAAATAGCATATACTCTATATAAATTTATATAAATAATATATAATATATGGTATATTATGCTTAATATATTTATATGTATTATATAAAAGTAATATATAAAAATTTATATAGAAAAATAAATTAATTTGTGATGCATTATAGAACTAAATGTAAAAACCAAAACTGTAGAACTTCTAGAAAAAATAAGAGAATATTTTCATAACTTTGGAGTAGTTAAAAAGCAGTAAGTATAAAAGAAAAATAAATAAACTTAGATTTCTCCAAATTAGAAAAATTCCACATCAAAAGACATTTAAGCAAATAAAAAATTCTGGAGAAAGTATTCATAAGATATATCTGAGAAAGGTCTTGTATTTAAATTACATAAACATCTCTCACAACTTAAAAATAACAAAAGAAACAACCCAATTTAAAAATGGGCAAAAGTCTTAAGCAGACACTTTACAAAATTTGATATTTGGAAAACCAATAAATACTTGAAAAGGAGCCCAATTATCAGTCATAAGGGATATGAAAATTAAAAGCACAGTAAGATATCATTGCACACCCATTAGCATGGCGAAAATTAAGAAAACAAATAAAAATTAACCAAACCAAATGTGGATATGGAAGGATATGGAATCTGAACAATTCTTAGATATTTACCTAAAAGAAACAAAAATATATATGTTTTGAAAAGATTTGTACAAAAATATCCATAGCAACTTTATTCCAGTATCTGAAAATAATCCAAATTGCCCTCAACTTAAGAATGAGTAAACTTATTGTTGTATGCCCATGTAATAGAATATCCTTCAGCAAAAGAAGAAAATGAACTATGTATACACACAACATGGAAGAATGCCAAAAATTCTATGTCAAGGGAAACAAGCAGCCACAAAAGAACTCAAACAATGATTCAATTTATATGATGTTTATGAACAAGTAAAACTAACCTATGGTGATAGAATAGAACAATAGTCGACTCCAGAATTTGAGGAATTTGACTAGAAGGGAGTGTAAGAGAACTGTCTTAGGTGAAGGAAACGCTTTGTACTTTGACTAGGGTGTTGTTTACACAAGTGTTCATATTTGATAAGACTCATCGAATTGTATAATTACGAGCTGTTCATTTTACTGTGTATACATATATTATCTAAATTAAAATAAAATCATAGGGGCTTATGCCCACTTCAAAGTTTAGAGTATAAATATAATACACAGCAAAACCTCTTAGTTAATGGTACTCTAACATCATCAGTTTCAGAGAAATTTAAACAGCTTTCACTAAGTATCCCTGGGGCATACAGCTGTTTTACTAAGTAACACAGCTGTCTTCCACAGGGAGGCTTTTCCAGTCACCTGACCATTTAGTTCACTGCTTTTTATCAGTTTAGTCACATCATGAGTGATTCCCAATGATCTATTTATTTTTTCTCTTATTTCCACCAGATTTTTTATGATATATAGCTTGCCTAATTGAGACAAAGCAATCATATGATCATTATGATCTCAAGTTGCTTTATTGTTTAATGTATGCAAATACTAAGAACACCTTTTCAAGTCAGGATACATAGATTGATCTCATTGTTTTTATTGAATACAGAGTATGCTGCAGTTTGAATATTCCAGAATTTAATTAACTCTTTCCTAATTGATGGCCATTTAATTGTTTTCATACTTGTTTTTTTGATAGTACAACTAGCTCTCCAATAAACATCATATTTGGCTCTTTGAATTTATACTTTTTTTCTATAACATAGATTTCACATTTGTTGCACTATTTTACATATTTTACATATTCTCAACAATACTTAACACTCTGTAAGGCTGCTATTTGTCTGTTAGTAAACCGTTTGATCCTTAGAGCCTAGCACAAGACTTGGTGTATAGTAGGTTCTCACTAAGTATTTGCTGAACAAACTAATAAATAATTATGTATTTATGTATTTTCTTGTTACAAGGCTTACGTAGTAGTTGATTAGTTGATATTCCAGTCCATTTAATTTCAAGTTTCTAATATGAAAATTCTTTGGGCAAAAAACATGCCAGGTGTATAAATAATTACTAAGAGGAAAATAGCAAATAAAAATGAGAAATTTACTTACACAACAAAAAGTGGGAGGATGAAATAACCATCACAGATTTAGTAGAGAAACCTTGAAAAAGTTATTAAACTGAAACAAAAGCTAAATTTAGACTTTGTTGTTAGATGATTTAAGTTAATTCCAATCACATTAAATCCAGGAGGTATTTATTTCAGCTCAGTTCAGTTTTAAAAGGAAGTGCTGAATTCTCAAACAACAGGGTAGCTTGTGCAAACAAGGACATGTTTCTTTGTTATGGATGGCTCAACCAGGAATAACAAGGAAGAACACAAATCCTGAAATGTGGCAAAGGGGCATATCTAGGGGATGTCTTTGATTCAAGGTACCTTCAGTAGTATGTTCTTGTGAACGTGTTTGACTTTCCCTGAAACTTTAAAATCATAAGGGGCATGAGCACATGCACAGGTCTACTCCTGTTCTATCAATAACACTAGAAAAAGTAGCACAGGAACTCAATTAAAATTTTATGAATTACATAATCAATAAGCTGGAAATGGGGGAGTGAGGGAAAGCCCAAATGCTGGCATTGAGGTTCCTGAGAAGAGGTAAGGAGTAGAGACTCTATGCTCCTCTCTACTTTGGGAATCTTAAATAACTAAAATGACTAAACAGGGACAACTAACTTATTGGTAAAGATTTAAAACTCAGTATCAAAATCTCCTGAATATCAGCCAAAACTATGTATTAATACTTTCAAATTACAGCCCTATGACTTAAGATTGCAAGTTTGAATCATATGTTATATACCAGTGTATAGCTTTGTGTTCAATATATTTTTAAATAATAAAGGGCAACAAGAGCTAATCAATGAAGTAAGAATAAGAGGGATAGATATTGATTTATTTTTCTGCTCCCTCATCTTCATTAGAAAAAAAAATTACTATCTGCCCTTTAGCACATGGTCATCTGCTTGGGTCAAAAATCTGACCTCAGGCTCTTTACACAGCTTTTTCTGCTGCTCTCAGAGTTATTTTGTTCAATGTTTTCATTCTGAAATTTGGAGGCCACTTTTTATTTAAAATCTACTCTCCTCAAATATAACATTGGGTTTCTTTATACCAACACCAGTATATTAGTTTACTAGGGCTGCCATATCATAGTACTCCACAGTTTTGGAGGGTAGATGTCCAAGATCAAGGTGTCTGCAGGGTTGGTTTCTTCTGAGGTCTCTTGCCTTGGTTTGTAGATGGCCCTCTTCCTCCTGTGTCTTCTCACTGTCTTCCCTCTGTTTGTCTATGTCCTAATGTGCTCTTCTTATAGGAATATTAGTCATATTGGATTAGGGCACATCCTAATGACCCCATTTTAACTTAATTACCTTTTTAAAGATCACATCTCCAAATGCAGCTACATTATGAAGTACTGGTGGTTAGGAAATCAACATATGAGTTTGGAAAGAGCACAATTCAGCCCATAATAACCAGTACTTTGTACCCCCAACAAGCACCAATACAATACAGGTCTTTACTAGGGTCTTGGTGAAGACTGGCTCACTGTGCACCATGTTAATAGTCTTATTAATGTAAAAACATAAAAACTGGCCAAGTCTAGCCTTAGAGTTGATGTTTTCTTTGTTCCTATTACTGTGGTTTTGGGTGATGAGGAACAAGGAGGGAAGGTGATGCTAGACTTGGAGCAAGCGAGTACTGCAGCCTGTACATTTGCTCCTAACATCCAACTCCCTTTTATCTTAAATATTGTGGTGCTTTTGGTAGTTTTTCAAGAGATGCCTGATATTTGGTTTGGGAAGAAATCCAGACTTCATTTTTTCCTTTAATAACATTTACCTTATAGTCAGATCCCTCACTTGTTCCATCTTTCTCTATCTTGCCCACAATATCCCTCTCATAATGAATGGAGAAGCATAGATATTACTTGAGTTATTTTTTCAACTAGAGCAATTCTAAAGTCAGATTTTGATATAGACTTCAAAAGATACAGTATGTCTGCTCATCAAAGAGGAAAAGAGGCTTAAGGTATTTATAAATTTTGTTTAATTTTATCTCCTCTTCTTGCAACCACCAAAGGAGCATGCAAAACATTCCTGTCTAAGTGGAATTCCTTCTTGTCTGAAGCTGTTTTCTTTATTAGTCATCAAACTTTGCCACACTATCCCTGAAAAAAATGTTCATTCCTAATAGAAATGCAAATGCTATTTTTCTTTGTTACTAATTAGATTATTCTGAAAGCAAAATTCTAGATCATTTATGGGCTATGGCACAGTGCCCATAAGTGTCACAGAAACATTTTGAAAGAAAGAGTTTAACAGTGAATATCAATTCATGGCAAGGTTTTGAAGAGGATGTTTGACTTAAATATACTTTAGAAGATTTGTGCAAGGATTTGGATAAATTGAGAGATGGGGCAAAATACCAAAAAAAGTCTGTCATGATCATGGATTAGGTGATTTATTGTTAAGATTTTTCCCCAAAAAAATAACCTAAAAATGTAATGTAATTCCAATAAAAAATCCCAGCAGCTTTTTTTGATGCAATTTATAGCCTGATTTTAAATTCAATATGAAAATGCAAAAGATCTAGAATATAAAAATATCTGACAGAACAAGAACATAGTCGAAGACTTACAAGAACAGATGTCAAGTCTTACTATAAATTGGCATCAATTAAGGCATATTGATGCAGGAATTAGACATATAGATCAAAGGAAATAAAGGGCCCAAAAGCAGATCCACACATATACAGTGACCTGATTTATGACAAAGATGCCACTGCCACTCCAATTCAGTGGAGAAAAGAGAGTGTTTTCAATAATGGTGCTGGATCCATTGGGTAGCATACAAAAAAACATTCAACCTGACTGCTACTTCACAGCATAAATAAAAATTAGTGATCAATCACAGGCCTTGGGAAGGCAAAGATTCCTTAAACAAGACACAAAATACATTAACCATAAGGAAACAAAGTTGATAAATCAGATTTCACTAATATTAACAAATTTTATTAATCAAAAGATACCACTAAAAGGGCAAAAAAGCAAACCACAAACTGATAGAAGATATTCACAATACATATTTCTGACAAAGGACTTGTATCTAGAATATATAAAGAACATTATAAAACCAATAAGTAGAAGACAAACAGCTCAATTAAATATGGGCAAAAGAACCAAATGGGTATTTCATTTATTTGTTTGTTTGTTTGTTTGTTTGTTTATTTATTTATTTCAGAGTATTACGGGGGTACAGACGTTTAGGTTACATGTAATGCCTTTACTCTGCCTGAGTCAGAGCTTCAAGTGTGCCCATCTCCCAGAGAATGCGCTCTGCACCCCTTACATGCTAAATGGGTATTTCTAAAAGGTAAAGTCTAAAAGATTACAAAGCATATGAAAGGGTTTTCAAAATCATTAATCATCAAGAAAATGCTAATTAAAACTAGACTAAAATGTTACTACAAATCCACTTGTAGTCATTCTGCTAAAATTTAAAACCCTGAAAATACCAAGCCTCAGCAAGGATTGAGAACATCTGGAAGTCATACATTTCTGATGGAAAATAAAATGGCACAATTGCTTTGGAAAACAGTTTGGAAGTATCTAAAATACATAAACACACACCTACCCTGTTACCCAACACAGGATTGGCTACATATTTGTGGGACTCACTGCAAAATAAAAATGCAGGGTCATCAGTTCAAATAGCAGGGGAAAAGTGCCATTAAATGTACTAAAATATAAAACTTTTTTCTTTATTCCATTGTCTTTCTCTCTTGTCCTGTCCTGGTGTTTAGTTTAGTTTAATTTTGTTTTTTTTTTTAACTTACTAGTTAATGTCTCACTTCCACGAGCATGAGGATACTAGTAGGGTAAATGCAAACCCTAATAGGTGCCTGAGGGCTCTACCTCATTACTCAGCACATGTGCACAGCCCACTGAGGTCCCTTTCCCACTTAACCACAGGACAAATGCACTGTGTCCCAGCCAGAGCAAGGAAATTGAGCCACGTATCTACCTTTTCCACAACTATCACTCCAACCACAGCAACTTCCAAGGTTATTTTAACATCCATTCAGAGACATGCTAGGTACCTGAATTGCAGATAGGCAAAAGGCTCATTCCCACAGTCACCTTCAGTCCTGTAACTAGGAGCACACCACCATGCCATGTTTAGAGATGCCACATGGCAAGCACTGCTGGTCCCAGCCTTTCTAGTTCCTGCACAAAGGACACCAGAGGGGACAGAAGAACCAGCAGTTTCTGGGTGAGGCAGTGAGGAGGAGGTCAAGCCTGAAGTACTAAGATAGAAGGCACAGGCAACAGCCAAGAGCCCATCCCAGGGAGACAGACAGGAAGGTTATGCGAGGCAGGACAGCACATGAGCCAAGGCTCCACGGCCCAGGACATAGTCTATTGTGCCATTAGACTTTACTTACATCAATTCAAAGATCTCATTATTAAGAACTTCAAGATGACAATTGCAAAGCATTAAGCCCAAGCAAGGAGCTCTTCTGAGCTCGGGACTCTGTGATTGACTGGTAGCATGGTCAGGAAGGCTGCCCCGTCCTAGCAGTTTCACTCCTACGTGTGTGTCCAGAAGAAAGAGTGCACATGTCGCCCAAAAGACATAAGAGTGTTCATAGCAGCATTGCATATAATAGTCAAAAGACGAACACAACCCAAATGCATATCAAAAAATGAATGGATAAATAACTGATGATATAGTGAGATACAGTAATGAAATAGTACAAAGCAATAAAAATGAATAAACTAGTGATACACAGGTAACATGGGTGAATCTCATAGACATAAAGATGAGCCAGATACAATGATTCCATTTATATGGAATTCAAGAATAGACAAAATCTAATTAATCATCTTAGAATAGTTTTACCTCTGAATGAAGGTGTTGACAGCAAGGGGAAAAAGGGGCCTTTCTAGGATATCAACAAAGCTATATTTTATCTGATGGTTACATGGATACATTCATATGTAAAATTCCATTGTGCTATAAACTTAAGATTTGTACGCCTTATTAATGATATGCTTGAAATAGAAGGAAGAGGAGGAAGAGGAAGAGAAGGAACAGGAGAGGAAGAAAAAGAATCTTGGAATATGCTTACAATACTTTTAGGACAAAAATTCTCTGACTGAATTTCAAAAATACTTTAAAACTGTAGGGAGTTTTGAAGACGTTATAACTATAAATAAAACGTTGCATGTATTTTCTTATATGCATTTTCTTAGGAAGAAGAAGCATAGCATCAGAATTCCAAACACATATGTGATAACCTACCAAAAAAAACCCAAAAACTGAAGAAAAGTCTTCCCTAAATGCTCTTTTCACTAAAGCAAGAAGAAAGCATTTTTCAGGGGATATTTCCTTTCTATGAATTTCCCTATTGATGTCTACTTAATTCATGACTTCATAATTACAGAGAATTATTGAATTTGGAGGTATAGCTTATATATGAAGATACTATGTTTGAATATGGAAAAAATGAAATGTTAGGTGACCATACTGAATGAGCACAAGTGAAGTAAATATGTTGATTTAAAAAGAAGCATTTGAGTCTTCCTTTTGTAGGTTCTAGTCTGACATGTAAAGAGCTTAGAAGTCATCACTCCTGTCCTCACAACAAGAAAAAAACTGAACAAACTGAAAATCAAGAACATTTTTTTAGGTCCTTCAAAGAATTGAGGTCACAGGACAAACTGCTGTGTTGAAAACTGGAGAGACAGGTGGATACAAAGAATCCCAGATTACCTTACTGGGAAGGAACAAAAGCTTGCAGTTGGATACAACATCACTAGAAACACTTAAATTTTAATTGATAAATTGCTAGAGACTTAGTGTGGACTAGCTTGAGAATTAAAAAATTCCAGGGGAGGTATTTTTAGGGAGGACCCTACACTTTTATGAGTTTTACCTACAGGAGCCCCACCAGGTTCTTGCTGTGAAGACTGGAGGAAAATCTCCTTATGCTTCCGGCAGGGAAAGGGGAAAAGTAACCATGTATTAAAAAAATAACTTTGATTAATATGGTAAAATGTCTAAAGGAAAAAATGGACAAAATGTAAGAAAAGATGGGTATTGTAAGCAGGAAGATAAAAATTCTAAGAAAGAATCAAAAGAAAATTCTAAAAGTAAAAGCCACTGTAACAGAAATGAAGAATACTTTTGATGGGCTCAGCAGTACACTATACATGGCTGAGGAACTTGAAAACATGTAAGGATAAACTTCTCAAAATGAAAAGCAAAGAGAAAAAAGAATGAAAAATATCCAAGAAGTGTGGGACAATTACAAAGTATGTAACATATACATAATGGGAGTACCAGGAAGGAAGGAAGGAAGGGAGGAAGGAAGAGGGAGGAAGGGAGGGAGGCAGAGAGATAAGGAGCAGAGGAAAGATTTATAGTAATATTGACTGAGAATTTTTCAAAATTAATAACATATCAAACCACAAGTACAGGAAGCTCAGAGAACACCATGCATATATATAAAATTAAAATTTTATCACACTTCTTTTCAGAAGCAATGAGAACAATAAAAGAGTAGAGTGAACTATTCGTAGTATTGAAAGGAAAAACTACCAGCCTTGAATTCTTTATTCAATAAAACTATTCTTCAAAAGCGAGGGGAAATAAAGACTTTCTCAGACAAACAAAAGTTGAGGGAATTTGTTACCAGTAGACTTGCTTTGCAAGAAATGTTAAAAGGAGATTTTTAGAGAGAAGAAAAACAATACAGGTCAGGAACTTAGATCTAGAAAGAAAGGCAATTAAACAAGGAATAAATAAAAGTAAAAATGAAATCATTTATATTTCTTATTCTTAATTGATTTAATAGATAATTACTTGTTAGAAGAAATAATAATAGCAATGTATTAGGCGATTATAGCTTATGGATAAGTGAAATGAATGATGTAATGTTATAAGGGAAGAAAGAATTGGGAATACTGTATCATAATACACCTGCACTATTCGTGAGACAGTATAGTGTTATTTGAAAGCGAACTTAGATTAGTTGTAAATGCATATTGCAAACTCTAGGGCAATCACTAAAATTGTTTTAAAAATACAATCAATATGGAGATAAAGAGAGAGAGAATTGAATCATATATGTTTGATTCAATTGAGAGAATGTTTGATCAAAGCCAGAGAAGGCAGAAAAAGAGTGGAAGGAAATCAAGGAAACAGAAAACAACAGCAATAAACAACTGCAACAAATAGAAAACAGTTACAAACAGGGTAGGTATTAATACAACCATAGCAATAATTACTAATTACAAATTGTTAAAAGAAATACTTTACACAAATTATGTTTAACAGAGTTTGAGCAAAGAACAATTCACAAATCAGGTAGCCCCCAAACCAGAATAGGTTAAGAGCAACTGGGGCACTGCCTTGTGGTAGGAGAGGATTTATGGACTGAATAAGGAAATTAAGGTATAGAAAAGAGAGATGAGGTACAGCAAAAGCTGGATTGGTTACAGCTTGGAGTTTGCCTTACTTGAACACAGTTTGAGCAGTTGGCTGATTGGCTGAAAGTTGGTGGTTGGTATAAAAGTAGGTTACAGTCCATTTACATATCCAGTTAGGTTACACGTCACTATGTGTGGAGAAACTTTTAGGCTGAACTTATGATATGTAAGCAGGCATGTTTAGGCTAAACTTAATTTAACAGAATGGTCTAAATAAACCAATTGAAAGACAGATACTGTCAAAGTAAATAAAATCAAAAGAGCCAATTATTATGTTGTCTACAAGAAACCCATTTTAAATATGAAGACACAGATAGACTAAAAGTAAAGTTATATAGAAAGATACAGCATTCTAATACTAATCAAAAGAAAGCTGGAGTAGCTATATTAATTTCAGACAAAGCAGACTTCAGAACAAGGAAAATTGTCAGAGATCAAGAATAACATTACATAATGATATAGGAGTCAGTTTTCCAGGAAGACATAACAATCCTTAATGCACATGTGCCTAACAGCAGGGCATCACAGTATGTGAGGCAAAAACTGATTTAATTGCAAGGAGAAATGGACAAATCTACTAGTATAGCTGGAGACTTCAATACTTCTCTATCAGTAATTGATCTATTAGGCAGAAAATTAGTAAGGACATGAACTGAACAGCACCATCAATCAACTGGATGTAATTGATATTTTATAGACTACTTCATCTAACAATAGCAGAATACACATTTTTCTCAAATTCACATGGAACATTCACTCTGATAGCCTATATTTGGGGCCATAAAACAGACCTTAAAAAATTTAAAAGAATAGGACTAATACAAAAGGAAGCATTTACTAAACATATAAGGGCTTGGTTTGTAATTAAAAATAATCTGGGAATGATCTTTGTACTCAAAAATCCTAAAAGTTTAGTAGAGGAGCAGGCAAATTTATTCACTATCCATTAATATGACAAATATCTATTTAATATCTACTCTGTGTTAAGCATTCCTTTACGTGCTGCTACTGTAATGGTGAACAATAAAGAACTGGTATTTTTCTTGCAGAACTCTATGCTATCAGGAAATAAGGTCAAGGAAACAAGCAATAGTGTGATAAATTCCATAATAAGGTGATAGCGACATGAAAGAGAGGCATTTAACTCAAACATGGGATTTGGAGAAGTCTTTCTTAAAGCAATGATATTCAACTTAATACCAGAAGCATGAATAAGAGTTTATTCAGGCAAAAGAAAGAAGAGATGCCCAAGAATAATCCTGGCAAAGGCATGCTAAGTGGCACATGGTATGTCCAATGATTGAAAGATGCTTTATATAGTTGAAACATAGGATTGAAAGTTGATCAGAAATAAAAATGGAAGTAAGCTTGAATTGAATCATGAAAAGCTTTGTAAACTCTGGTAAGATTAAACTTTTTCCTAAGGAAAATGGGAAGCCATTGAATAATATGAAGTGGGAAAGAGATATGGCCATATTTCTGTTCTAGGAAACTCATGCTGGCTGAGTGTGAAGGATGTACTGGAAAAAATGTAAGATTGGAAGCAGGGAGGACATCAGTTTTTATACTTTGGCAACAATCTAATCTAAAGAGAAGTGGTGATAGCCTAAGTGGCAAAGATAGAAAGAAGTGGACAGATTAGGGATAAAAGTCCCTGAATACACAGTCATGTGCCCACATAATGACATTTTGGTCAATGACAGACTGCATATACAATGGTGGTCCCATAAGATTATAATACCATATTTTTACTGTGCTTTTTCTATATGTAGATACACAAATATTTACCATTATGTTACAATTGCCTACAATATTCAGTACACTAACATGCTGCTGCAGGTTTGTAGCCAAGGAGCAATAGGCTATACCATATAGCCTAGGTGTGTAGTAGGATATATCACCTAAGTTTGTGTAAGTGCACTCTATGATGTTCACACAATGGTGAAATTGCCTAATGATGTATTTCTCAAAATGTGTCCCAATTGTTAAGTGACAAGTGGCTGTATGACTTATGATTTAGTGAAGATAATTTCTTGGTTTCTAAATTGAGTAATAGCAACTTATGTTATAGGGCACTGGGGAGGAGCAGGTTTGCACAAGAGGATAAGGATCTTTTTTTTAATGTTGAGTTTCCTGTGCATATAGGAAATTCAGAGATATTGAGTGGGTCATTGAATAGGCCTACTTACTCATGAATAAAGGTCAGGAAAGATAAATGAAAGGGAGATAAGAAATTTGGATTAATCAGACTATAGTAAGTCCTCATTTAACATCCTTGATAGGTTCTCGGAAACTGCAACTTTAAGCAAAAAGATGTATAATGAAATGCATTTTACCATAGACTAATTTATATAAACAAGAGTTTAGTTCTTATGCATATTTCTGGTCACAAAAACATCACCAAACTTCTAAATAAAGACCAAAATACTTCTAGTATTAAACATTGAAGTAAATGTGAGCTATATATACATTTAAGAAAGATAAAGAAAAAAAGCAAGTAAGAGAACTATTTACCCAATTATTCCAGTTACAGGTCGCCAGTGGCTGGAGCCTACACTGGCAGCTCAGGGCACAAGGCAGAAGCCAACCCTGAGCAGTAGGCCATTCCATCACAGGGCACACTCACACACACCCCCACACTCATTACAACTGGGACCATTTAGACACACCAATTCACCTAATGTACACACCTTTGGGATGTAGGAGGAAACCAGAATACCTCGAAAAAAACCCATGCAGATGTGGGGAGAACATGCAAACTCCACAAAGACGATTGCCCTGGCCAGAAATTGATTTTGATGTTATGACAAAACAATGTTGAACAAAATGACATTATTCAAAGAACTGCTGTATATGATGGAATTGAAGTCATAGGAGTGGATGAGATTACTGGATACAAGTGGGCAGAGAAAGAAGAGAAGAGGGCCTAGGACAGAATCCTTAGGTATGCCACTATTCTACAGAAAGTCAGAAGAAGAATAAATCTTTACAAAAAAGACTGGATAACAGAAGCCAGAGTTGTAGCTGGAAACCAGAAGTATGTTCAGAGGCAGGAAAAGAAAGAAGAGAAAACGTGGGCTTGGCACGGTGGCTCACAACTGTAATCCTAGGACTTTGGGAGGATCACTTGAGGACAGGAGTTCGAGAACAGCCTGAGCAAGAGTGAGACTCTATCTCTACAAAAAATAGAAAAATTAGATGGGCGTGGTGGTGCACACCTGTAGTCCCAGCTACTTGGGAGGCTGAGTCAGGAGGCTCACTTGAGCCCAGAAGTTTGAGGTTGCAGTGAGCTACGATGATGCCACTATACTCTAGCTTGGGCAACAGAGCAAGACTCTGTCTCAAAAAAAAAAAAAATGTTAATGGGATCAAATGGAGGAAAAGTCAATATTGAAAAGTGTCACTTGGATTTAATATCAAGTTGCACTTTCCGATCATGGCAAAAGCAGTTTTGGTGGAGTTGTGGAGGTTGAAGCCAGATTGTGATAGGTTTTTAAAGGAACTATAGGTAGAAAGAATATGTACACACAAGAACTGCAGGAAGATTGTTTCTGAAGGGATAAACAGATGGAGAAAGACAGGCTGGCAGCTGAAGGAAGACATGGAATTTAGGGAAGTTTTCTGTTTTATACTTTTACGATGGGAGACACAGGGTATATTTAAATCCTAGTTCAAAAGTGCCTGTAGAGGAAAATGATGAATTATAGAAGTAAAAGGTGATTCCTGAGTAGATGGAAGGGATGACATTTAAAGGACATGTAAAGGAATTAAATTTAAGCGAGATTAGAGAATTCTTCTCCATTTTAACGTTTTAAGTGAGGATTAAAATATTTTTGCAGGCTGCATATCAGGATTTAATTGTTATGTTTCTATTTTATAAGTTAATAGGAGAAGTCATTGGCCCACGGCTTGGATGAAGTCTGAGTATGTCACATGAATTTATAGTTTTACCTATCTGTATGGTCATCTAACTATTGTCCTCCAAAATACAGACACTTGTATGTAGGATTGGACACACTAGATTCTTGGCTTGATCCAGAACTGTGATATTGCCAGATTGGCACAACATAAAGATATTCTACAAGGTAGTTAAGATCATTAGAAAGGAATTTAAATATCATGGAAACAATATTGAAAAGGAAATGTGAGAAACATGGATGTGGGAGCTTGTAGATTGTGAAAAGTTTAGTGCAAAGCGTCTAAGTCACATCATTATTTGAAAATTAAATGAGTTCATATTTGTGAAGAATGCAAAATAGTGCCTGACACATAATATGTATTCAATAAATGTTATTTTTCCACCTGCCAGACAGTTCCAATTCTCTGTTAGACACTATTATTTCCTCCCTATATACAGGTGAGGGAATTGAGGGCCCAAAATATTAAGTAACTTGCTCAAAGCTACATATATAAAATGGTATAAATGGGACTTGAACCTGGGAAATCTGGCTCCAGAGCCTATGCCATTAACAACTATGCTACATAATCAGTCAATATACAACCTATAGAGAAATAATAAAGTGAAAGAGCTGAAGGGATAGGGGTTTTCAGTTAAAAAGGAGGATGTCTAAATTCATGACTTCAGAAGTGGAACAGTTCACAATGAGGGTAAGGTCTAGGGTGTAGCCGTGAAACTCAATATCCAAAATGTAAAATGAAGATCACTAGGGATGAGAAAGTGAAACTTGAAGCCTCATAAAAGTGAAACAAAGCATATGTTTATAATAGGCATGATGGGGGTAAATCCATATGGAATCAGTTTTGCATAAATAAAAAAAACTATTGAACAATTTTGAGGTCCTAGCTAATATTGAGTGCATTCAGTTTTGAAGAGGAGGTGACTGAATAAAATTATAGAGTATCTCCAGGGGGTACTCCAGGACAGACAGAAAAGAAAACAGAGTGCTGGCTTTAATCAGTTGGCAATAGCAATGTGGTCACTACGGATGGGTAATGGATTAATAAGGGATTCTAGGGCACCATTGGAGGGAAAATCAAAATTGTTGATCATGGGTCCAATCTTGGTAAGAAGGCTAACAAAGATAGGAGAAAGATAATGGACTAGGAGATTAGAGAGCAGTAATGGAGTAGGAGTCAGCATAAAGGCCAAGATCAAGTTTAACAGGAATAAGTAGATGGAAAATATTGGAAGGATAAGTAAATGTATTTAAGACTTAAATTTCAGCATATCTTTGTAGACCCGCTTCATGTGATGATGGTCCAAATTGTGGCCATGCTTGTTAGTAGCTAAAACTGGAAATAAAAGTCATGGTTTGAAGACATCAAGGAAATATGTGAAAATAGGACATTAGAAAGATCATTGATGTGTATGCTGAAGTTGCACAGGGTGAAGACAGAGAAAGGAGTGGTAAATGAGACAAATAATAAAATCCTTAAGGAAGGCAAAGCTTGCTTGTGGTCGGGTAACGATTGAGAGTTGAAATAATGGAATGATGGTGGCATAAAGAGAGCTAAAAAGCCAAGGGAGTTATATATACATAGTAGTACTAATGTGATATGGAAATAGCAATGGGCAATGAGACAAAAGAAGGCAGAAGTGATGTTTGTTTGAAAAGATTGCCAAAGTGATAGCATCAATGGAATATAAATATTAGCAAGAAGAGAGGGGTTAGTCAAGAATGTTAGACATTTGTTTAAAATAAAATGGAAATGGAGAGGAGCACAGTGAAATATTATATTATAAAGCTGAAAGTGAGGGAACTGACAGATCTAGGGATGAGAGGAGATGAAGAGAACAGATATGAGGACCTGAGGTGATTAAGAAATGGACAGAGGACATTCAAACCAGTGTGTGTATGTTTGGGGGGTGGGCAAAGAAAAGATGGAGAACTGGTTTCTCTTAAGTTGAAATGAATCTGGTATCACAGCATTATCCCTGACTTTTGAGAAATATTTTCAATTAAATATGTGTGATAATATTACCAAAATATCCTGCCAGTAATATAAGAATTGCTCTATATTGATGACAGTGCTCTTGAATAATTATAAAATATTTATGGTACTTTGCAATGCAGAGCCATTTGAAAGCTATGTTTACAAAAAAACAGAATCTTTCACAAATTTCTAGAACAACCAATGAATGTGGTGAAAAAAAAAATCAGACAAGCCAGTTGAATCATTTCAATATAATAACTGATGATTTTAACAGACTGTACATTTATTGAACAAATATTTAAGTGTCTGCTATTTATTTTGTGTGAATACACAGTCTGAATATTTAATTTATTTTTTAGTCTGCTTTAGAAAAAAATGTTACATAACAAAATACTTTACAATGTTAAATCAATGAACTGGAAGTTTAAGCAAATTTTAATCATTGGGTAATGCAATGGTGCAATGGCCATTATGGCAAAAATGAAAAACATTGAGATGCAAACTAAAAATTCAAGTCTGTTTGATGAAAATATTGAATATTATAATGTTATCTTAAAAATTTCTTGATGTCTTTGGCATATTTCTTCAAGTCAAACAAGGGGCTGTTTGAGTAATCTTGAGCTAACTCCAAAACAGACAAGCATATAGGAGCTTGAAATTAACACTAAGTTTCATTTTAGTCCAGATAATTGGATCCCACCAAGATCGTCAGTGTTATCATGTGTTAGTTATGGTATTAAAAATAATTCCTGTATGAAAAGACATCAAAATACATTTCACAATCAGACTATCATGTGACTGACCTAGCTTCATTTTGTTTTTTTGTGTTTTTTTCTTTTTTATTTATTTATATATATAATTTCAGAGTATTACGGAGGTACAGATGTTTAGGTTACATGTATTGCCTTTGCTCTGCCCAAGTTTGAGCTGCAAGTGTGCCCATCACCCAGATACTGCACACTGCACCCCTTAGGGGTGAATTTACCCATGCCATTCTCCACCCTCCCACCTGCCATACACCCAATGAATGTTACTTCCATATGTGCACATAAGAACTGATCATTTAGTGTCAATTTGATGGTAAGTACATGTGGTGCTTGTTTTTCCATTATTGGGATACTTCCCTTAGAAGAATGGGCTTCAGTTCCATCCAAATAATACAAGAGGTGTTAGTTCACCATTGTTTTTTATGGCTGAGTAGTACTCCATGGTATACATATGCCACATTTTATTAATATACTCATGTATTGATGAGCACTTGGGTTGTTTCCACATCTTTACAATTGCAAATTGTGCTGCTATAAACATTTGAGTGCAGATGTCTTTATTACAGAATGTCTTTTTTTCCTTTGGGTAAATACCCACTAGTGGGATTGCTGGATCCAATGGTAGTTCTACTTTTAGTTCTTTGGGGTATCTCCGTACTACCTTCCATAGAGGTTGTACTAGTTTGCAGTCCCACCAGCAGTGTATAAGTGTTCCTATCTCTCCACATTCATGCCAACATTTGTTGTTTGGGGACTTTTTGGTATAAGCCATTCTCACTGGAGTTAGTGCTATCTCATTGTGGTTTTGGTTTGCATTTCCCTGAAGATTAGAGGTGTTGAGCATTTTTTCATATGTTTCTTATCCATTAGTCTATTGTCTTTTGAAAAGTTTCTGTCCATGTCCTTTGCCCATTTTTTAATGGGGTTGTTTGATTTTTTCTTGCTGATTTTCCTGAGTTCTATATAGATTCTAGTTATTAGTCCTTTGTCAGATGTATAGCATATAAAATTTTTCTCCCATTCTATAGGTTGTCTCTTCACTCTAGTAATAGTTTCTTTGGCTATGCAGAAGCTTCTTAATTTGATCATGTCCCATTTGTTTATTTTTATTGTTGCTGTGCTTGCTTTTGGGGTCTTCTTCATAAATTCTTTGCCTAGGCCAATGTCTATAAGAGTTTTTCCAACATTTTTTTCTAGAATTCTTAAGGTTTCATTCTTAGGTTTAAGTCTGTAATCCATGGTATGTTGATTCTTGTGAGAAGTGAGAGGAGAGGATCCTGTTTCAGTCTTCTACATGTCGCTATCCAAATTTTCCCAGCACCACTTATTTAATATGGATTCTTTTCCCCAGTATATGTTTTTGTCTGCTTTCTCAAAAATCAGATGGCCATAAGAGGATGGTTTTGTATCTGGGTTCTCAGTCCTACTCCATTGGTATATGTCTCTGTTCTTGTGCCAGTACCATGCTGTTTTGGTTACTATAGCCTTGTAGTATAGCTTGAAGTCTGGTAGATTGATGCCTCCCAAATTTGTTCTTTTTGTTCTAGGTTGCTTTGGCTATACAAGGTCTTTTCTGGTTCTAAACAAAGCATAGAATTATTTTTTCTATATCTGTGAAAAATGAAGTTGGTATTTTGATAGGGATTGTATTGAATCTGTAGATCACTTTAGGCAGCATAGATATTTTAACAATATTCATTCTGCCAATCCATGAGCATAATTTTCCATCTGTTTGCATCCTCTGCTATTTCCTTCTTCAGTGTTTCATAGTCCTCCCTGTAGAGATCCTTCCCCTCCTTAGTTAAATATATTCCTAGATATTTTATTTTCTTTGTTGCTACTGTGAAAGGTATTGGGTCTTTGACTTGGTTCTCAGTTTGACTATTGTTGGAGTATATGAATGCTACCAATTTGTGTACATTGATTTTGTAACCTGAGACCCTGCTGAACTTATTTATCAATTCCAGTAATCTCGTGGCAGAGTCTGGGGTTTTCTAGATATGAGATCATATCATCTGCAAAGAGTGATATTGACCTCTTCTGGTCCCATTTGAATGGCCTTGATTTCCTTCTCTTGTCTGATTTCTCTGGCTAGGACTTCCAGCACTATGTTGAATAGAAGCAGTGATGGAGGGCATCCTTGTCTGGTGCCAGTTCTAAGCGGGGATGCTTTCAATTTTTCCCCATTCAGTATGATGTTGGCTGTGGGTTTGTCATATATGGCTTTTACATTTTGAGGTAAGTCCCATCTATGCCTATTTTGTTAAGTGTTCTTACCATAAAAGGGTGCTGAATTTTGTCAAATGCTTTTTCTGCATCTATTGAGAGGATGATATGGTTTTTGTTTTTAATTTTATTTATGTGATGGATTACATTTATAGATTTGCATATGTTGAACTATCCGTGCATCTCTAGGATGAAGCCCACTTGGTCATGGTGGATTATTTTTTTGATGAGCTGCTGAATTCGATTTGTTGGTATTTTATTGAGAATTTTTGCATCTATATTCATAAGGGATATTAGTCTGTAGTCTTCTTTTCTTGTTGGCTCCTTCCCTGGCTTTGGTATCAAGGTGAAGTTGGCTTGGTAAAATGTATTGGGGGAGTATTCCTTCCTTCTCGATGTTGTGGAATAATTTCTGCAGGATAGGCACTAGATCTTCTTTGTAGGTCTGGTAGAATTCTGGTGTGAAACCATCTTGTCCAGGACTTTTTTTTTAGAAAGGTTTTTTATTACTGCTTCAATTTCGGTACTTGATATTGGTCTATTCAGAAAACCTACATCTTCAAGATTGAGCCTACGGAGGCTGTGTGTTTCTAAGAATATGCCCATTTCCTTCACATTTTCAAGTTTGTGTGCATAGAGATTTTTATAGTATTCAGAGATGACATTTTGTATTTCTGTGGTATCAGTTGTAATTTCTCCATTATCATTCCTAATTGAGCTTATTAGAGTCCTTTCTTTCTGCTTCTGGTCAATCTAGCAACAGGTGTGTCAATTTTGTTTATCTTTTCAAAGAACCAATTTTTTTGTTTTATTTATCTTCTGTATAGATCTTTTGTTATCGATTTCATTTAGTTATGCTTTGATCTTGGTAGTTTCTTTTCTTCTGTTGGGTTTGGGATTGGTTTGCTCATCCTTTTCCAGGCCTTTAAGATGATTCATTAGATTGTTGATTTGCAATCTTTCCATCTTCTGAATGTACGTATTTATGGTTATGAATTTTCCTCTCAGGACTGCTTTAGCTGTGTCCCACAGATTTTGGTAACTTGCATCCCCATTATCATTTACTTCTAAGAATCTTTTGATTTCCATCCTAATTTCCTCCTTGACCTGACAATCATTCAGCAGTAGGTTGTTTAGTTTCCATGACTTTGTGTAGAGATGAGTGTTTCTGTTGGAGTTGATTTCTAATTTTATTCCACTGTAGTCTGAGAAGATGCATGGTATAATTTTTATTTTTTTGAATTTGTTGAGACATGTTTTGTGCCCTAGGATGTGATCAATCTTAGAGAATGTCCCATGCATTGATGAGAAGAAAGTATATTTGGTGGTTCTGGGGTAGAATGTTCTGTAAATGTCTGTTAGGCCCATGTGTTCTAGAGTTCTATTTAAGGCCCTTGTTTCTTTATTTATTTTCTGTTTGGAGGATCTGTCCAGTACCGTCAGTGGAGTGTTAAAGTCCCCGGCTATCATGGTGGTGCTGTCTATCATTTTGTTTTGATTAAGTAGGATTTGCTTTATGAATCTGGGTGCTCCTGTGTTAGGTGCATAAATATTTAAGATCATTATGTCTTCTTGTTGAATTGTTCCCTTTACCATTATATAGTGACGACCTTTGTATTTCATTACTTTTGTTAATTTGAAGATTAATTTATCTGATATGAGAACTGCTACTCCCACTTTCTTTTGGTTTCCATTAGCATGGAAAATTGTTTTCCATCTCTTCACTTTGAGTCTGTATGCACCCTTGTGGGTTAGATGCGTTTCCTGAAGACAGTAGATACTTGGCTTGTGTATATTTATCCATTCGGCCAGTCTGTGTCTCTTCAGTGGGCAGTTCAAGCCATTCACATTTATTGACAGAATTGATAAGTGGGGTAGATTTTTGTTCATCCTGTAAAGTTGAACTTTGTTATTTTGTTTTATCTCTTGAGCCATTGTGGTATCTGGCCTTCACTCTTTGGTTTTGGGTAATTTTACATTGGTAAGTGTTTCTTGTGATGCTCTGTGAATAATGCAGTTCTGAGAACTTCCTACAGGGCAGGTCTTGTCTTGACAAATTCCCTCAGTGTTTGCTTGTCTGGAAAGACTTAATTTCCCCTTCATATATGAAACTTATTTTTGCAGAATACAAATTTCTAGGCTGCGCATTATTCTGTTTGAGAAGACTGACAATGGGGCCCAAATCGCTTCTGGCTTGGAGGGTCTCAGTTGAGAAGCCTGCTGTTAGTCTGATGGGTTTTCCTTTGTAAGTTACCTGTTGCTTTTGCCTCACAGCTTGTAAGAGCACCTCTTTCACATTTATTTTGGCTAGTTTGATGACTATGTGTTGTGGTGTATTCCTCTTTGTGTTGAGTCTTCCAGGAGTCCTATGAGTTTCTTGTACTTGGATATCTAAATTTCTAGCAAGCCCAGGGAAATTTTCCTCAATTATTCCCTTGCATAGATTATCCAAACCTTGTGTACTTTCTTCTTAACCCTGAGGGATTCCTATGATTCTTGTGTTAGGCCTTTTTACATAATCCAACATTTCTTGTAGGGAGTTGGAATTGACTTAGTAGAGGCAGACAATGACAAACTTAAATCCCTAGAAGGGAATGGAGGAAGCCAACAAGAAGTAAACCCATTCTCACTGCTGGATGGATTCCCTAATTAAGAAGATGGATTTTACCACCAAAAAAAAAAGTATGTGAGGTGATGGATGTATTAATTAGCTTTATTTGATCACTCCACAATGTAAACATATATTAAAACATCACATTGTAGCCAATAAACATATATGATTATTACTTATAAATTAAAAAATTTTAATTTAAAATAGAATAAGATGGATGCAGGACCAAGTGACTCTGATATAATTTTAGACAAGATTATGGGTGATTTTTTCAACTTTCTGTAATGACCATTTATTACTTTCCTTAAGGAAAAAAGATATTTCCCAAACAAGATTTATAATGTGGGGCAGTTCTAGATGACAGCAAAATTCAGAGCATAGTATTGGGAGTGAGCTGTGGATTGAGTTCGAGCACAGGTTACAGCACATTATTAACATGTATATTGAAATTGATCAAGATGATGGTGGAACTTCAAGCTTGTGAGAAAGTAAAACTGGGAGATGAAGGGTGGGAAAGAATTTGAGATTTGAGGGAGCACTGTGGGCTGTGGAAAGCACAAACCTGTCAGAGATTACTTGCATTATTTCTAAGGCTCTCTTAATTTCAGATAATTAAAAATATGACTATTTAACAAAAGAAGCAACTGAAATTCCTAAACCATGTGGAGACCTAGCTTGTAAAGACATGTCTCTTTGGTATTTTCTGCAATTCCTAAGCAGGACTCCCACTCAGGCTCCAATCAAGCACCTACCAAATTTTTGAGCATTCACATGAGCAAAGAGCTTGAAATACAGTGTAAAATTCTCCATGTGCACCTCAGGCTCACTCCTGTACTGGCCTTTCCAGAGAAGGTATCCTGATACCATAATTTCATTCCTGTATTTCATCACATTGTCTTCTCCTCATCAGGAAAAGTGAAAGTGGCCAGGAAGGTGAAACAATTTCCCTTGACTTAAAATCAATTGCTAGGTATGCCAAGTGAGTCATGTACATTTTCACAAGGAGCTGTAAGACTTTCAATTAAAAAGAAACATGTTTTCACTTGATAAAGCATTCTGGATCTTTCATCATCTCTTAATAATTCTAGAAGAAACATACACCTCCTAAACCTGAGTTTTAAGGAATTTATGAGTTTTCCCCACCTTAATTTACTCACTTAATCTTTTCATGTTCTCTCTCTCTTCACAGACACTTTCATAACTTCCACTTTCACCAGGGGCACCTCCTTGTTGGACCTGTCATGGCTTGCTCTTCTTTTGTCTTAGGGGCTTTTCGGACAAGCCATCTCCTATGTGTGTACCTGATATTTTAATCTAGTTTAGTTAACAAGAATACATTGAAATATGCTGTTTTCAGCACCATGCTAGTCAGTGAGAGGACTATCAGAATTTTAATAATTTGATAAAAACAAGGTGATAGAGAAGCAAAAAAAAATAGAAAAAAATATTTAGAAATAAAAATGAATGTCATCCTGCTCATTTTATTAGGGATTAATTAAAATGTTTGCTTTCTCTGAAAGCTAGTAAATAAATAGGATATGAAAACAAATGACACTAACTCCATGTACCTTGGCAAATCCACATAAATTTCCTTATCTTGACCTATTTTCACTCCTACATCTGTATCTTCTTTGACCTCAGAATGTATCTTTATTTACATTACTGTGTGAGATGTATGTGTGTTAGGATGGTTCTAATGGAATTAGGAGAGAAGTTATTCTGGATTCCAGTTTTAAAAGTGGCTATCTAATGCAAATCTTCTATATTTCCTTTTTGTTATCTATAAATAAGCAAGTTAATTATTCTGTCATCTTCTATTTCCTCATCTATTGAACAGAGTCACCTGTTAATATTCTGAACTTAATCCACATAGATTATTTTTCCTTAATCTTTCCCCAAGTTAGTAATGATGACTTATGTAATTTTTTTGGTATCCATTTGATCTGTTGACCATGGGTATGAGGAGAACCCCAGCCAAACCATTAGGATCAAGATTCAAGTTTCAGCCAGTAATATTGGTAATGCTGAATGGTGTTTTTCTAAAATGTAGGCAAAGCTTCTTTAAAAGATGCTATTGTAATGTTTGTACAACTATGTAAAATTACTAAAATTGTTGAATTCATTTTTTAAAAACAGGTGCTTAAACTAACTGAGGCAGATCCACAGCTTAAGTCCTATGGGTCCACTAGCATCATGGTATTCAGAAAATAGCTCAAGATTCCATGAGCTTAATCAAACTTTGCCTTAGATCTGTGACCCTTTTGCTTTGTTTTATATCTTTGTCTCATTTCCCTTGGTGTATAACTTCAAGACATCCGTTAATAGAATCTTATTAACAAAATGGTTGATAAATGACTTCCTTTTATTTTAGCCCCAAAGACATGCAAAACATGAATAAAACACCTTGAAGAGATGGTAAGAAAAAGGAATAAAATGCATATAGTATGAGAAAGCAAAGGAACAATTCCACTTAAGGAAGAATTAAAGGCCACAAATTAGCAAGGGGCATACAGAACAGGACTGGGTTGAGGAGAATCTAGAAGTGAATAGAAACAATTCTGTTTCTATTGCTGGCTCAAGCAATGAAGTGTTGTCACTTATGATCACTTGAAAACTAGAATTGTGAGCTTTTCATGGGAACTCCCTTTTATTTTTTTTATTTTTTTGGTTGACTAGGTGGGTTAGGAATGTGGAAGTATACTTGCCACAAATATTCAAAGCTTTTCCAGCATGATATATATATAATCTCACTTGTTAGATCCACACATATTTCTGGGACTAGTGATTTCCTGTAGTCACCAGACATTACACCATTTTTTTTCTTTTTTTGCTGCTGTGCATGATGTACAGCAGTAGCTCAAAATATTTCATAAGGGCTTGGTATGGATAAGGGAGACTTATCTGAAACAGTCTATTCTTGTAGAGTTAGAAGACAAGAGGAAAATGTCCTTTTAAACCTTCCTTGAGGGTACTTTTTTGTTATTTCCAGTTTTAAAAAAATCAGAAATTGAACTCAAATACAGTATTACTGCCCACATTAGATTCATCCACCTGTTTATACTCTTTCTATTTCCTTATGCTTTAAACACTCTATGGGCTCACCACAGTCTCCACTACAGGAAATGAGTTTGTGTTCTTTACAGGGGACATGTATACTATTTTAATTATTATTTTGAAATAACTCTTAGCTCACCAGAAGTTGCCAATATAGTATAAAGAATCTTGTGCACCCTTCATCCAATTTCCCCCAATGATGACCTCTTGTATAGGTGTAGTACAATATCAAAAGTAGGAATTTGACATTGGTACATTACTGTTAACTAGACTACAGACCTTAGTCAGTTTAAGCCTGCCATTGTCGTGTGCATTTGTGTACATGCAATTTTATTCCATGTATCGATTCCTGTAAACACCACACAATATAAAATATAGAACTCTTCCATCACCACAAAAGAACTCCCTTATGCTACTTCTTTGCATTCTTACCCATCTCCTACCCACTCTAAATTCCAGTCCCCTAGTAACCACTAATCTGTTCTCCATCTCTATAGTTTTGGCTAATGATGTTGAGCATTTTTTCTATGTGCTTATATTTTTCCATTTGATGAAATATCTGTTCATGTATCTTGTCTATTAAATTGGATTTTTTGTTTTTTGTTGTTGTTGAGTTTTGAGAGTTCTTTAGTCTAGCTATATAAAAATATTTTGTATATGTGGTTTACAAATATTTCTTCCTAGAGCTGTAGTTTTTGTTTACATCCTCTTAATAGTCTTTTATAGTACAAAGGATTTTATTTTGATGAATTCCAACTCATATACTATTTTCTTTTATGGAGCATGCATCTGCTTCCATATCTAAGTACACTTTTCCTAGTCCTTGATCCCAAAGGTGTTTTTCTATGTTTTCATCTAAAAGTTTTATGGTTCTATATTTTACACTTAAACCCATAAGCCATTTTGAATTAATTTTTATATATGGTATAAAGTTTGAGTCAAGGTTCATATTTTGCCTATGGATGTCCAATTGCTCCTGTACCATTTCTTGAAAAGAATATACTTTTTCCATTGAGTTGTGTTTGAATCTTCATCAAAAAATAAAAAAAGTTTCCTTATGTTTTTAGGGTTTTTTAAAAAATTTCAGAATATTACAGGGGTACAAATGCTTTGGTTACATAAATTGCCTTTGCACTACCTGAGTCAGAACTACAGGTATGCCTATCCCCAAGAGAGCATACTGCACACCTGTTAGGTGTAAATTTGCCCATCCCTTCCCCCACCCTCCCACCTGCCTGACACCTGATGATTGTTACTTCCATCTGTGCACATAAGTATTGATCAATTAGTACCAATTTAATGGTGAGTACATGTGGTGCTTGTTTTTCCATTCTTACTTTTGAAATTCTGTGATTAGGTTCATACATATTTATGATTTTTATGTCTTCCTGAGAAATTGATTCATTTTCCATTATGGAATTTTTTCTTTTTTTGAGAAATAAAGTTCATATTTTTTATCCTTTAATTCAATTTTTCTTCAAAAATTTTTTTTAAATTTCAGAATATCATGGGGGTACAAATGTTTTGGTTACATGGATTGCTTTTTTACTGCTCAAGTCGAAATTATAAGTGTGCCCGTCACTCAGATAGTGTACATTGTACCTGTTAGGTATGAATTCACCCATCCTATTCTCCCCCTTCCCACCTGCATGATTTCCATTGAGTTTTACTTCCATGTGTGGACATGAGTGTTGACCAGTTAGTTCCAATTTAATAGTGAGTATATGTGGTGTTTATTTTTCCATTCTTGCCATACTTCACTTAGGAGAATGGTCTCCAGTTCCATCCAGATGGTTGCAAAAGGTAATAATTCATTTTTTATGGCTGAATAATACTCCATGGTATACACATACCACATTTTATTAATCCACTCATGAACTGATGGGCACTTGGGTTGATTCCGCCACATCTTTGCAATTGTGAATTGTGCTGCAATAAACATTCTAGTGCAAGTGTCTTTTTGATAAAATGACTTTTTCCCCCCTTGGGTAAATAGCCAGTAGTGGGATTGCTAGAACAAATGGTAGGTCTAATTTTAGTTCTTTAAGGAATCTCCATACTATTTTTCACAAGGTTGCACTAGTTTGCAGTCCCACCAACAGTGTATAAGTGTTCTTTTCTCTCCTCATCCATGCCAGCATCTATTATTTTGGGACTTTTTGATAAAAGCCATTCTCACTGGGTTTAGGTGGTATCTCATTGTGGTTTTGATTTTCATTTCTTTGATGATTAGTGACATTGACTGTTTTTTCATATATTTATTGGCCATTAGTCTATCTTCTTTTGAAAAGTTTCTGTTCATGTCTTTTGCCCACTTTTTAATGGGGTTGTTTGATGTTTTCTTGCTGATGCACTTGAGTTCTTTGTAGAATCTGGTTATTAGCCCTTTATTGGATGTATAGCATGCAAATATTTTCTCCCATTCTGTAGGTTGTCTATTTGCTCTGTTGATTGTTTCCCTGGCTGTGCAGAAGCTTTTTAATTTAATCAAGTCCCATTTATTTATTTTAGTTGTTGTTGTGGTTGCCCTTGAGGTCTTTCTTCTTCATAAATTCTTTGCCTAGGGTGATATATAGAAGAGTTTTTTCAACATCTTCTTCTAGAATTCTTATGGTTTCATGTCTTAGATTTCAGTCTGTTATCCATCTTGAATTAATTTTTGTGAGTGGTGAGAGATATGGATCCTGTTTCAATCTTCTACATGTGGTTATCCAATTTTCCCAGCACCATTTATTGAATAGGGATTCTTTTCCCCAGTGTGTATTGCTGGCTACTTTGTGAAAGATCAGATGGCAATATGCGGATGGTTTTATATATGGGTTCTCTGTTCTGTTCCATTGGTCTATGTCTCAATTTTTGTGCCAGTACCATGCTATTTTGGTTAGTATAGACTTGTAGTATAGCTTAAAGTCTGGTAAAGTGATGCCTCCCAATTTGTTCCTTTTGCTTGAGGTTGAATTAGCTATTTGGGCTCTTTTCTGGTTTCAAATGAAGTATAGAATTATTTTTTTCTAGATCTGTGAAAAATGATGTTGGTATTTTGGTGGAGATTGCATTCAATCTGTAAATCACTTTGGGTAGTATAGACATTTTCCAACATCATACTAAATGGGGAAAATTTGAAAGCATTCACACTCAGAACTTGAACAAGACAAGGATGCCCACTGTCACCACTTCTATTCAACATAGTGCTGGAAGTACTAACCAGAGCAATCAGGCAAGAGAAGGAAATTAAGTATATCCAAATGGGCAAAGAGGAAGTGAAACTATCACTCCTCGCTGATGATATGATCTTATATCTAGAAAACTCCAAAGATTCTGCCAAGAGACTCCTGGAATTGATAAATAAATTCAGCAAAGTCTCAGGCTATAAAATCAATGTACACAAATCAGTAGTATTCCTATACACCAACAACAGTTAAGTTGAGAATCAAATCAAAGACTCAATATCTTTCACAATAACAACAAAGAAAATAAAATACCTAGGAGTATATTTAACCAAGGAGGTGAAAGATCTCTACAAAGAGAACTACAAATCACTAAGGAAGGAAATTGCAGATCATGTAAACAAATGGAAAAACATATGGAATTTTTTCTATCTCTGATTATTCTCCTTGTGTCAAAGTCTTTGTCTGATATTGATATACCCATACTAGCTGACTAATGCTTACTGTTTACATGGTATGTCTTCTTCATCTTTTTTCTTTTCACATTTATGTTTTTATATTTGAAGTTTATGTAATGTAGAGAGTATATAGTTGGGTGTTGATTATTCTTATCCAGTCTTTTAATCTCTGTCTCTTAATTGCTGTATTTAATCCATTTATACTTAATATGTGTATTGATATGTTTGGGTTTACTATCTTGCTATTTATTTTCTATCATTTCCATCTGCTTTGTTTTTATTTATTTAATGTACAAACCATTTTATTTTCTCTAGTGACATTTTAGCTGTATTTGTTTGTATGCATTTTTGATTGCTCTGTGGATTATAGCATATATTATTATCCTTCCACTGTCTACATAGAATTAATATTACAATACTAAAGAAACATATGATAGTAAAATCACATTAAAGTCCCACATCCTTTGTGCTCTTTTTAAATAAGCCTTTTTATTTAAAGTTAAAATTACCTTCTTATATATAAATACCACAATGTAATGTTATATTTTATTTAAATAATCATTTATCTTTCAAAAATAGTTACCTGTTGCTGAGGATAAGTTCTAGGTGAGTGCAGTTGAGAGGTGTGAGTGCTCTCTTTTCTACTTAGCCCCCATTTGTAGAATGGAGGCTTTAACGTGGGCACAGCATTCTACAAATCTTTGGTCTCTGATTACCCTTGCTTCAGCTCATAAAGTGGTGGTTCCACACCAAGAGAGGCAAGCCAAGAGAACACCAGGCTACTTCCTCCCACTCCAAACACCAATCACTCACTCCTAGAGTGAAAGTGTCACTCAGGGAGAAGTTTGTCATTGTCTACAACCTGGCTCAGAAAATTTCCCTGGGTGGAGAAGCAGTTCATAAAACAGGTAGTTCCTAATTTTGTCCCATTGGTAATTGACTTAACTTGCAACAGAGCTTGGAGGTGTTCAAGCCTAAAGGGAGAAGAGCAGACGTTATGGTGAAAGGCAATTGGGAGATAATTAAAGATACACGCTCACTAGTTTGTAGGAGAGAAACAGAGGATAAAACAGTTCCATTACTTTACCCCCTCTTTAAACTGTTGTAGTCACAATTACATTTTTATACAATGTGTGCCTATTAACATAGATTTATAATTATCATTTTATACACTTGTCTTTTAAATCAAGTCAAAAATAAAAAGAAGTATTACAAACCAAAAAATGTATTAGTAGGTTTTATACTTATCTATGTAGTTACCTTTACCAGCATTCTTTATTTCTTCATATGGCTTTGAGGTATTGTCTAGTGTCTTTTCATTTTGACCTGAAGGACTAGGACTTCCTTTAACTTTGCTTGTATGGCAAGTCTAGAAACAAAGAACTCCCTTGGCTTTTGTTTATCTGGGATGTCTTTATTTCTTCTTCATTTTTGAAGGATGTTTTTTCCAGATACAGAATTTTTGCCTGACGGTTTTTTTTTTTTCTTTCAGACCTTTAAATATATTATTCCACTGCCTTTTGGACTCCAGGGTTTCTGATGAGAAAGAAATAGGCTTTAATCTCATTAAAAATCTTTTTACATGACAAGTCACTTCTCTCTTGCTGCTTCAAGATTCTCTCTTTGTCTTTTATTTTATTATAATGTCTGGGTATTGATCTCTTTGCCTTTATTCTACTTTGAGTTTGTTGAACTTTTTGTATGGGTAGATTCATGTCTTTCATCAAATTTAGGATGTATTCAACCATTATTTTTTTCAAATATTCTAACTGCCCTTTATTCTTTCTCTTCTTCTGAGACTCCCATAGTATGTGTGTTGGTTGATTTGATGGTGTTCTGCAAATCTCTCAAACTCTGTTCACTTTTCTTCATTCTTTTTCTTTCTGTTCCTAAGACTGGATAACTGTAATTGTCCTATCATCAAGTTTGCAGATTCTTTTGTGCCTACACAAATATGTTGTTGAACCCCTCTAGTTAATGTTTTATTTCAGATATTGCACTTTTCAGCTTCTGAGTTTCTATTTGGCTTCTTTTAAAAAATAATTTCTATCCATTTATTGATATTCTCAATAATATCAATGATATCTCAATAATATATTTTGTTCATGTATCACTTTTCTTGCTTCCTTTTGTTCTTTGTCAATGATTTTCTTTAGAAGGTTGAACATATTTAACAGAGCTGATTAAAGTCTTTATCTAGAAAGTCCAATATCTGAGCTTCCTTGGGGCCAGATTGTATTAACTAATTGTTTTCCTTTGAATGGGCCATACTTTCCTGTTTCTATTATTATTGTTATTTTTATTATTATGCTTTGTGATTTGGGGCTGAAAATGGGCATTTTGAATATTATCATGTGGTAACTAGAAATCAGTTTCTTTCTATTCTCCAGATTTTCTGTTGTGAATCATTGAGACTTTCAGTTGTCCAATTGTTTGGTGATGTTTCCAAACTATTTTTTGCAAAAACTGCATTTCTTGCCATGTGTGGACATTGAAGTCTCTATCCATTATCTCAGCAGTCATCCAGTGATCTGACAGAGATTTTCTTAAGTGCCAGGAGACAAGAAGAAGAAAATAAGTAATATTCTTTCAGTTCTGCGGCTTGTCTCTGAGCTGGATTATTCCTTCACTGCTAAACCAAATTGCTTAGAATTATGTTTTTGCTTTCAGATCCTGCTAGCACAGAGTCCAGAGCTCACAGATCCCAGAGCTGCATGCCTAGGGTCCTCTCAGTGTTTGTTTGTTTCTGGGCATGTGCTTTGCACTCCATCTCCCTCAATAAATAAGGTGGCCCTTCCAAGACCTTATTTGCCCATGAAACTTTATCATGAGGCTTCTTCTTTCTAAAGTTTTGATATGCCTGCTACTTGTGCTATCCACCATTTCCTGCCTCAGGCAGTCATGGGTGACATATTTCATTAAATATTTTAATAGATGTCAACACAGCCGAGAAAGCTGCTCTAGTCTGGGGTTGGGGGGTGGAAAAACAAAGGTCAGATTCTGAACTAGTCCCTCAGGAAACCACCAGTCAAGTCCAAATGAACAACTACACTATTTTAAGAACAAGGTGTGCATTATCCTCCCGGCAATAGCAAGCCACACTAAGAATATGGGCAACCCTCCTGACAGCTGCCACCCTACCACCATGTTTCTAACATTTGGCCATTATAAAAAATGCTACTAGAAACATTTATGATTTGGCATGATATATCTTATCCCATCATTTTGCTCTCAACCAGTTTGTATATTTGAATCTAAAGTGTGTCTCATATTGACAAGATATAGTTGAATCATGTTTTATATCCAGTTTGACAATGTCTGCCTTTTGATTGGATTCACATTTAGTGTTACTATTGTTATAGTTGGATTTATGTCTGCCATTTTACTTTTTGTTTTTATGTTTCATGTTTTTTTGTTCCTCTATTCCTTTGTTGATTTTTTTCATTATATGAATATTTTATAATATTAAAATTTTAATTTATTTAATAATTTTTTCCACTATATATTGAGTTGTTTTTAATGGCTGTTCTTGGGTTTACCATATACATCTTAACTTACAAGAATTTGCTTTAGGTCTATACTAGCTTAATTCTAGTGATAAAGAGAGATATGACTCCTATATATTAATAGCTCTATTCCCTTTTTGTTGTATTATTCTCTCTATACAACATCTATTAATGTTACAAACCCAACAAGATATTTTTATAATTATTAATTTACCATCTGTAGTCATTTCCTTAGCCCAATACAGCTTTGCTCCTACCTACCTCCTTTTTGCTGTTACTGAAATATATATTATACATACATTAAATTTCTTTATGTTATAGGCCCAACAATATATTATATACATATTATTTTATACAATTGTTTTTTAAATAAGTTAAGGGAAGAAAGAATAGAGATACGTATTTATACTGTCTCATAATTATATAATTACCTTTTCTAGTGCTTGTTGTTTTTTTAGTTGGATTTAATTGCCTTCTGGGGTCACTTACATTCAGCTTGAAGAAATTCTTTTAGTATTTCCTGCAAGTCAGGTAGTTAGTAAAACCTTTTCTTAGTTTTTTTTTTAAATCTGGAAAAGTATTTTGCTTTCCTTTTTAAAGATAGCTTTGATAGATATAGGATTATTGTTTGACAGTTTTTTAAATCACTTTGAATACTATTCTACTGCCTTAGCCTCTGTTGTTTCTGCTGAAAAGTCAGCTATTAATATGATTAGGGTACCTTTGTAAGTAAGAGGTTTTTTTCTCTTACTGCTATCAAAATATTCTCCTTGTCTTTGACTTTCAGCATTTTTACTATAATGTGTCTATATGCCTCTTTTTGATTATCCAATTTGAAGTTCATTATGCATCATGGATAGGTAGGTTCTTGTTTTTCAATAAATTTGAAATTTTTTTCACTGATTATTTCTTTGCTCATTATATTCTCTGCTCCCTTGTCTCTCTTTTCTCCTTCTGGTAGATGCAATATACATATGTTGGTGTGCTTAATGGGGTCCCTACTTATCTATACTGGGAAGTTCCAGAAGACATATCTTTCACCATTACTGTGGAAAGTAAATTTGTGACTCTCCTATTTGGCCTGGACAGAAAACAGGTGGATCTTGAAGAATGAAAATGAGTTATCATAATTTTAACCAGATGGTGACTCCAGTTGCAGCTGCTGTACCAAATGTGATTTTCTTGCTTGAGCAAATTAACACATCCCCTGATATATATATATATATAAACATATATATAACATATAATATATATATTTATATATAATATACATAACACAAACACATCCCCTGATACACACACACACACACACACACACTCACACACAATAGACTACTACTCAACCGTTAAAAAGAATGAAATAATGTCTTTAGCAGCAACTTGGATGGAACTGGAAGATATTATCCTAAGCAGAGTATCTCAGGAATGGAAAAACAAATACTGCTTGTACTCACTTATAAATGGGAGCTAAATGATGGGTATACATGCTCATATAGAGTGGTATAATAGATGTTGGAGACTCAGAAGTGGGGGAGGGATCAAAAATTATCTTTTGGGTACATTGAACACTATTTGGGTGATGGGTACACTAAAAGCCCTGAATTCACCATACAATTTATCCGTGTAACCAAAAAGCCACTTTTGCACTTAAATCTATTGAAACAAAAAAATAATAAAATATATACTACTTTCAGAATTAGAAAGTTCTATTTCATTCTGGTTCGAGCTTGGGAGGTTATGTGTTTCCAAAAATTTATCCATTTACTCTTGATTTTCTACTTTGTGTGCATAGAGGTGTTCATAGTATTCTCAGATGATCTTTTGTATTTCTGTGGTATCAGTTGTAATGTCTCCTCTTTCATTTCTGATTGAACTAATCTGAATCCTCTTTTCTTTCCTTGACTAATCTAGCTAGTGGTCTATCAATTTTATTTATCTTTTCAAAAACCCAACTTTTTGTTTCATTGTTCCTTTGTATTTTTTCGTTGTTGTTTCAATTTTGTTTAATTCTGCTCTGATCTTTGCTATTTATTCTCTTCTGCTAACTTTGTGTTTTGTTTGTTATTTTTTTACTAGTTCCTTGAGATGTGACATTAAGTAGTTAATTTGTGATTTTTCTATCATTTTATGTAGACATTTAGTGCTATGAACTTCCCTCTTAGCACTGCTTTTGCTGGTGTTAGGTGCATATATATTTAGGATTGTTATATCTTCTTGTTGAATTGATCCCTTTATCATTATATAATGACTATATTTGTCTTTTTTTACTATTGTTGATTTGAAGTCTGTTTTATCTGATATAAGCATAGCTACTCCTGCTCACTTTTGGTTTCCATTTGTATGGAATATTTTTTTTACCCCTTTACCTTGAGTCTGTTAGACTCTTTACAAGTTAAATGGGTTTCTTGGAGAAAGCCGATATTTGGGTGTGTTTTTTTAATCCATGCTATCAATTTTTATCTTTGAAATTGGGCTTCTATACCATTTACATTCAATGTTAATATTGATAAGTGAGATACTGTTCCAGTCATCATGTTGATTGTTACCTAGTTGCTTTGTATTATCCCTTGTGTTACTGTTTTATAAGAGTTGTGAGTTTTTACATGCAAGTGTTTTTACACTGTTGAGTATCGACTATTCTTTTCAGTCTTTAGGACACTTTCAAGCATTTCTTGTAGGGCTAGTCTAGTGGTGACAAATTCCCTTAGTATTTGCTTGTCTGGAAAAGACTTTATTTCTCCTTCATTTATGAAACTTATTTTTGCAGGCTGCAAAATTCATGGCTGACAGTTATTCTGTTTAAGAAGACTAAAGATGGGACCCCAATCCCTTCTGGTTTGTAAGGCTTCTGCTGATAAGTATGCTGTTAGTCTGGTGAGTTTTCCTTTGTAAATTACTTGATTTCATCTCACAGCTGATAGGATTTTCTCCTTCATTTTGACTTTGTCCAGACTGATGACTATGTGTCTTCTTGATGTCCTATTTGCAATGAATCTTCCAGGAAATTGATGATTTTCTTGTACCTGGATGTCTAAATCTGTAGCAAGACCAGGAAAATTTCCCTCTATTATTCTCTCAAATAGATTTCCATGCTTTTTGCTTTTTCTTTTTATCCCTCAGGGATACATATGATTCTTATGTTTGGGCAGTTTACAAAATCCCATATTTCTTGAGACTTTCTTCATTTCTATTGATTCTTTTTTCTTTATTTTTGACAGACTGGGTTAGTTCAAAAGCAAAAGCCTGATCTTCAAGCTCTGACAGTCTTTCTTATGCTTGGTCTAGTCTGTTGTTAAAACCTTCCACTGTATTTTGAAATGACCTAAATGATTCTCTCATTTCCAGAAGTTCTATTATTTTTTGTATCTATCTCTTTATTGAATTTTTCATTTATGTCCTGAATTATTTTTTGGTTTCTTGTATTGGTTTTCAACTTTCTCATCAATACCACTGAACTTACTTGTGATCTATATTTTGAATTCCTCATCTGACATCTCAAAAATTTCCTTTTGGTTGGAGTCCATTGCTGGAGAGCTAGTGTGATCCTTTGGGTGTGTTGATAGAGTCTGTTTTTTTAAACATATCCAGAGTTCTTATACTGGTTCCTTATCTTCTGGAACCTCTTTCCTCAGCTCAAAACAAATAGCTTTGTGGTTCACCTGTTCTCTTCTGCAGGGAACTCTGCTGCCCATTGTAGAGAGGGAGAACTACACTGCCTCTTGGCTCATGCAGGTAGGTACCCACTTTGGTGTTGCTGGAAATTTGTGTTGGTTGGACTTCAGACCCTTGGGAAAGTGTTGAGGTTAGGTAATCATCAGTTCCCAGGCCCCTGGATGGCATGCTTGAGTCCTTGGAGGACCAGAACAAGACCAGGCTGGCAAACTTGACCTCAAGTCTTTCTGAGTTCAAGCACTGGCTGCGATAGTGAGTAGTGGGGTGATCTCCTGCTCCAGAAGAATTCTCAGTCAGAAAAACAGCAGATGTATCATGAGTCTGTGACAGGAGGGATGGGCCCCTCTTGATGAGATTAGCAGAGGCAGGCCACTATTGGGGGCACCAGCTGCTCACATCTCCCTCTCTTGGCAATGACACAGGTTTCCGTCATTTGGGGTCATGAAATCACCCAGATTCCCAGCTACCACTCTGGCCCAGCTGCAGCAGATGTGTTGGAGGCAGCTCAACCTGTCTGTGCAGGGCTACCAGAATGGCTGTGGGGTGTGGCTGAAACACTCTGGCAGGGGAGGTGTACTTGTGCCAGGGACATGCCTCCAGGGAGGGTAGTGTCCTCCCAGAAAAGACAGACAGCTCAGGAAGAGCACTGCTAGCCCCACCCTCCCACAGTGGAGGCAGTAGTTTTTGTCCTTGGGGCACACAAAAGTGCTTGATGTGGCTTTTTAGAGGGAAATGAGTGATCCCCAAGCTCAATGGAAACCTGGGTGTGATAAGTGCTCTGTAGGAGGTGAGGCAGCTGCTCCCAGGTGCTCTAAATTAATTGTCCCTTGTAGAACCCTTGATAGTCCCAAGCAGAAGCAGCTGCAGCTGCCTCAGCAGCAGTGGGCTGAGAAGGGGAGGAGTAGAAGGTCCCAAATGGTGGGGTGCTGGTGTTCTGGTCCCTTTTGTCCTAAGGGGCCACCTGGTGTGGTGCACTCTCCTCTCAGCTGGAAGTGGCCCACCCTGAATGCCCAAACTCCAAGTAACCCATAATTCCCCTGGGACCCACCAATCCCGCAAGGCTGCTATGGTCCAAGTGGGTGCTGGGAAGCATTGGCTGTGGATCCAGCGATGTAGAGACTCAGAGGCTGAGATTCCCAGATCAGAACAGCTGCAAAAAAGCTGCCTGTTCATGAAGGGAGGGAAATAAGCTCTACCCTCCGTGCAGAACCTGGGTGCAGTGAGCAAAGTACTATTGGGGGGTACCTCCACACACAAACATTGAACTCGTTGTCCCACAGCATACCCACTCCAGAAACTGATGCTTGGGTGCAGAGGAAGCTATGTTCACAGCATTGGGTGGTTGGAAGGGGGGAGGCCCCCATTTCCATGTCCCTTCCCAGGCTCCAGTGCTGATTCTGCTCTGAGCGGGGGACACTCTCCTACCCTACGAATTCCTCTTTGCACTTGTGTCTCCACTGGGAGGGTTGCAGACAATTTCAGATCATGAGCCAGGGGCTTTTAGGTACAGGAGAATGTGCATTCCACCTCCCTCTGTCCTGAAAAGCATTTGCAGCACTTCCCAGTCCCCTTGGGGCAGCCCGCTTTATGGGTCAGAACTCCAAAAATATGGCTGCTTTCCTGTGTTGCCCTGTTCCTTTGTGGTTGTCACCATCCAAGTGGGTGCTGGGGAATGTTCTTGTGGGATCCAGTGACAGGGAGACTGAGGACATGTGACTTCCCTGGCAGGATAGAGGCACCTGGTGTGTGCACAGACAATATGGTGCCCACTGTCTCAGCTCAAATCTGTAGTAGGAATAAGTGACCCTACGTGGGCCTGTAGCCTGGTGCTCTGCTCCCAAGAAGCTCCCAGTTTGCTGATGGCAGCAGCACCTGGATTTGTCAGGGTAGGAAGGCTCTCCGACAGACTGGGAGCAGGGAGACTGCCACAGGTGTGAGGGGAGGAAAAGTAAACACTCCCAGCTATTCATTCCATCAGCTTCTGAATGCCTCTGGGGTCGGTCTCTGCCAAAATCTTACTCCTTCTTGTTCTGCTCTGCAACTTCTTCCCGTGGAATCTCTGGTAAGGGTAAGTTCTGGCACCTTTCCCTCAGTGTTTCACCTGGGCTATGCTTTTTCACCTGAAACTTTTCCTTCTTTTTGAGATGATCTACTGACTGGTGTCTCTAGTCTGCCATCTGGCCCCCCTGCCAGAGTAGTGTAGTGAAGTCTTCCTCTAAAATTTCATTTTTAACCTATCTTCTTCCAAAAGATTTTATGTATTTATATGCTATGTTTCAAGGCCATAAGTTTATAACTGCTACATCTTCATAAGTGATGCCTTTTATCATTCTGTATTACTTGTCTGTATTTTGCTTAATTCTTTTAATATTAAATTACAAATAGCTTGTTACTAATATTTTTTAACTCTGGATTTTTGTTTTTTGTTTTGCTTACAATTACCCGGTAACTTTTTGTCTATCTGCTTAATTTAAAACCCATATTTATCACTGTGTTTTAAGTTTTTTCTTTATATAAAGCAAGGAGCTTTTACTTTAAGAGCCAATTTGACTTTTTTCTCCTGATTGAAGAAATCGGTCTGTTTTCTCTCAGTGTTATGGGTCATGCTTATTCATCCCATCTGAATCAATGCTCATTAGGTATTCCTTCACATTACCCTTTTCTGTTTTTCCAGTTCTATTTTTTTTTTTGCTAGTTTGGTTAAATTGTTATTATTTTATGTATTCCTCATGCTTATTGGAAATCCTACTTTACTCTTCTGGTCTGTTAATATCTACCTTCTCTTTCTCCACCCTCATAATCTTACTAATGTCTATAATATTGTTTGAAAATAAAATACAAATGCACTCTCCTGCAATATAAACTATTCCCTCTACTTCTTTTCAACCCCCAAAAAGATGATATACCTGCGTAGCACTTTAATCTTCCCTACTCTCCTGCCCACCCCCATCCCAGTCCATTGGATGTTTTAATTCCTCTCCACTCACCCTCAACCCCTGATTTTTAGGTTTTGCTGAGGTAGTTTCTAACTCTGTGTTCTAGACAACTTGAACTATATTCGAATTTTATTTATATCACTTTCCTTTCAATTCCAGGTTCCAAAAGCATCTATATATGACAATTTATTGTTATTATAGTCCCCTTTTGGACCCAGATACCTACAGCCCATAACTTTATAGCTCAAACTTGAAAGTAGAGGTGTGAGTTTTATTCAGGCCACAAGTTTCCATTACTTTTATTTATAAAATATATAAAAATATTCCATTATTTTTTATGTTAAAAATATAATGTGTTGTTACGTGGTATGTATACATTATATTATATATTTGGTACTTCCACCATCTGACGTGTTATATATTTCAGTAATTTCTCTTGTTTATTGACTCCCTCCCCTTATTAGAACATAAGGCCTATGAGGGAAGATATTTTTGTCTAAAATATTCACTGCTGCATCCCCAATCACCTGCCATAGTACCTGGCACATAGTGAGAACTCAAATAAATATTTAAATGAATAAAGTAATTGAGTATGTTTCAACGTGGCGATACATTTTTCTCTGTTTTTTGCTTTTACATGTTTTCCAGATGTTTCTAAAATAAACATGTGCTGCTCACATTAAAAATAAATAAAAATAAACTCAAAAATTTTTCTTACCCTCCCTTCTTTCTTCCTCTTTATCTCTGTCTTTCTTCCTTTATTTCTTACGATGGAATGTATCAGGCTTCCTATACCAAATCTTGATCTAAGTCTGGGCTTTGTTGCTTATTATCTGAATGTCTTTAGGCAGAACACTTAGCTTCCCTAAAACTTAAATTTCTTTTCTAAAGTAGGGATAATAAAAAAGTGCTCTTCCCATATCACAAGGCAGGTGTTCATATCAAATACAACAAACATGTAAAAGAACTTTGTAACTAAGTGTGGTCATGTATGCTACATATATGATTAGAAATTTTGTTTGATACACGATGAGAATGATAGGAACAGTCTAAAGTGGACACTCATTAAGGGGTAGAAAAGAAATGTTAGATTTATGGAGTCTCTTGGTCCATTTTCTGCTGCTATAACAGAATACCACTGATTGAATAATTTATAAAGAGAAGAAATTTATTTGGCTCAAGGCTCTGGAGGCTGGGTGGTCCAAAAGCATGGCATTGGCATCTGGTGAAGGTCACCTTAAGGCAGAATTGTGAAAACTGGAAATGAATAGTACATAAGACAGAGAGAATTAATGGGGTTCAAACTTATCCTTTTATCATGAGCTCACTCCCGTGATAACTAACCCACTCCCATGATAATGGGAGTTACACAATTGATTCATGAAGGCAGAGCCCTCATGATCTAATCAACTCTTAAAGATCCCACATCAATTAAATCTCAACATAGTTTCAGAGGGGACAATTATTCAAATCATAACATGGAGTTATTGGCATTTTCTTTTCCTTCTGCCTAGAATGTTCTTTCCCAAGACTTTCATAAGGCTCACTTTCTTACTTCATTCTGGCCTCTGCTCATATTTGACCTCTTTAGAGAAGATTCATGTACCAGAAGCCTTCCCTCTGGTCACTCTCTATTATTTTACTTTGCTTTATATTTTATAATAGTACTTATCACTTTTAAACATATTATGTAGACATTCTTTATTACCTTCCTCTTCCCTTTTAATGTGAACTCCATAACAACATGTATTTTTACTTTTTACTCATTACTGTAACCCCATTGCCTAGAATAGTGCCCAACTTATAGGAATCCCTTAATAATTACTTATCAAATGAATAAATAGTTGAAGTTGGAAAAACTATCACTAACTAATGAATAAGCTTAATTTCTCTCGATCATCCAAATATCTTATGTATTCCTGCCAAGATGTGCTTCAAAAAACAGAAGAATTAACAACTTTTAAGAAAATGAAACTCTTGAAAACTTGACTTTCAATATTATTAAAAAATTTTAACTATATAATTTATGCATATTTTGTTTTGTATTTTCATATAATTCTATTATTTTCAACAGAATCAATTACTCAAAATATGACAAAATTATTTCATGTTTACACCTTTGTAAGAATTTTTCTTATTACGTAACGTGTTGACAGATATATTCTGTCACATGTCATGAGGATAATTATTTTTCAGAATTTGGCCATTTTTATACCATCTTCATAAGTTGTGGCCATAACTACATCACTAGCATGTGTAATGTTTTACTTCTATTTAAACCTACTTTAAATGAATTCTCTATGCTGCTTTTAACTTGGTCTCATTCTAAGTATTAATATTTGAAAAATCACAAGTTTGATTTGTAACTTATAGTTTTAAAATACACAATAAGTTATGTATGTGATTATTAAACCAAAATCTCATCTATGTATTATGCTTAATACTGCCAGTGCAACAAAATGTGGCACTAAGTGATGGGCAATGGATTGTAGCAGCAAATTAGCATCAGTGCAACAGTGCAACTCTCTGAGGCATAGCTTTCTCACGAAAAATGAGAGGGTGAAATTGGTAGTCTCTAAGTTCTCATTGTCCTTGTCTTAGCCTGTTTTTCTTCTAAGAATGATGACTGGATCTAGAAAGCTTCCCAGGAAAGACTTAAGCTTGTTTCCTGGCACCAAAACTCATACATGAGTAAGGAAATGACTCCACTGGTCCTTTTCTAAACCTTTAACTGCTAAACAATGAGAAAATAGGGGCTATGTTATGGAATTCCAACTAGATCGTATAAGTATTAAATATATGTCAGCACATGTAAAATGAAACAAAAATATGATGCAATTTATTATTCTTACAATATATATCATTTCTCTGGAAATTTTCTTTTACTTTTTGGGGGCATTGAATTATCTAGATGACCACCTGCCATTCTCTCTTCCATGTAGGAATTATATGATTTATTCAAGTGCTAACTAGAGCTTTCCAGAGAAAGATGACCAGATCAAGTAGCCAACAAGGGGCATTCCTCACGCAACAAAAACTGTGCTAAATTGCTATCAGGACACAGGCATTTAGGCATTTTTTCCAAGGCTTATGCTGCACTAGGGGAGGCATGGCCATTCACAAGTAATTCATAATTACTGAAAATTTATTTGCCGTATTAATAGTATTTAAATCACACATTTGTGTATCTTTTCTATTTTATATACTATGTAAACTGTTATACCATCATTTGAGATATATATACATATATTGCTTTCTATTTTTACAACAATTCTGTGTGGAAGAGTAGCTATAATTAACCTCTTTTGTAATTTAAGATTTATTAATATAAAAGAATACTGAAAGGCTCAAGATAACTACGGGAAAACTTGGTTTTCATTGGTATCCCTATTCCCTGTGGTCATAATTACCATTTATTTCTGGGGAAAAATAATAAAACATAAAAATTAAATATATATTGACAGGGAAAATTGGAGGAAACATTTGAAATGAAAACTGTCCTGAGAGTCCTGGTCCCCAGGTTATATGGTTTCTACCTAGGCAAAGATGGGCAAGTGGGATCTGGAGCTTCCATCAAGTCCCTTCATTACCTGACTAAGTAGTTGAGCCATTTTGGTTACAAGTTACAGAAACCTAATTCAAACTGGAGGAGGAGGAGGTGAAGGAGAAAGAGGAAGAGGAAGAGGAAGAAGAAGAAGAGGAAGAAAGAGGAGAAGGAGAAAGGAATTCTCTCTCTCACACTCACACACACATGTGTGTGCATGCACACTCACTCTCAGGCAGGCCATCTCCCTGTAGTTGGCACCAGCAGCTGAAGCTCACATAATTCCTTATCTTTAGCAAGGCCATAGGAAAGACAGTTTATCTTTTTATATCCATAGACAGATATATAGATAAAATTCCTGGAATTCTGTTGGTTGGGTCAACATAGGACTTGTGCAACGTAGGACATAGTATAATCCCTTAAACAAGGAGGTTGGTGGGTGCCGTGTATCTCCATCTTTACCATACGCACTGAAACTAAGTGAGGGAAGCATCCCCAAATGAACATTGGGGTGTTTTTACCAGAAGAAGGGGGAGATGTATGTTGTAAAATGAAATTGAGTAAAATCTTCACTAGGCTTGTGTTCAGTTAATCACTGAGGGTTAGTATAATGTCCTCAAGCAGCTACAACTCTAAAGGAGATCCCAAACCTCAGAAAACACTGGGTAGACCATAGAACATTACTGAGACAATAACATTATGTTCTATAACTTAGGATTTTTTTATCTTAATACCTTTGAACTCATCCCTTAAAAAGATAGGTTTTATGCTATGTATATAGCTGTTGTTTAAAAAAAAAGTTGAAAAATATTTTTTTAAAAAGTGTTTTTACTCTGTAACTGCTTAAAGGGCTCTGTGTGGACCCTGTTTTGAGCTGCCCCCAGAAATGGTACTAAGAGAGCAGGGACCAGCCACCAAGGGAAGAATAAAGGAGGCAGGAGTCCTTCAAAACAGGAAGAGCTACTGTTGCCCTAGAGTTGTAGCAATGAGACTCACTGCAAGTGAGAGCTACTTGAAAGAAGAACCATTACAGATGGGAGCAGCTGTTGGAGAGCCCATGCCAGGAGCCATAGCCAAGAGCAGTGACAAAAGGAGCTGCTGGGAATTGACTTGGGAAGCAAAAGGAGTTGTCAGTGGTTTCAGCTTTCTTCACCACACCATCGGAAGTGACCACAGAGGTCTGGTGTGAGAGTAAGGTAGTTGTTCTTACTAAATACTATATATCTGTATCTGTATTTCTATATCATCTATATGGATATTTAAATCTATATCAATACTGCTGGGGATTGACTTTGGGGGCATAAAGAATTGACAGGGATTTCAGCCCTCTTCGCCACACCATCGTTGACCACAGAGGTCTGGTGTGAGAGTAAGGTAGTTGTTCTTACTAAATACTATATATCTGTATCTATAGATCATCTATGTGTATATCTAAATCCATATCAACTATTGATCTATAGATATATATCTTAGTATACTTTCAGTATACCATGTATTTCTATGTACTCCACAGTCAAGGATAAAATTTGTTCCTTTTCATTCATTCAGTTAATATTTATGTACCCTGTCTCTGCAAAAGATAAAATAAAAAGAAAATTTTAACCTTCTTATTTATGATGTAATTGCTATCTAGTGGAGGAAAGAAGTATGTAAATAAATGTTTAGAATACAATGTAATGGAAATAGTTGCAAAATGTTCTCTGGGGGAGCACAAGAGAAGAGAAAGCTGCCTTTGCCTGAAGGACTTGAGTAAGGCTTTAGGAAGATGTCACATTTTATCTGGATCTCACCGAATGGAAGGCCCAGAAATTCTAACAAGGGTAGAAACCTGCTATGAAACAGTAAATCAGGCTTCACATTCTGAAGTGTCAGGTAGGGTAAGATAGTTGCATACGTTACAACTTTAATAAAGAAATAAGGTAACTAGCTCTCAAAAGCATACAGGTTAAATGCCAAGTGAATATAGGAAAATGTATTTAGTGGATTGAAAGAATATTGGAATGTGCTTGGTGTGTACTTTGTAATAAACATAGTTTCCCCTCAAAGTTTGATGTGATCTATTCCCAGATGATGTTAGTTAAAACTAGTAAATTTAACTGATTTTTATCTTTTACTTTTCTAACTCCTTTTCCTTCTCACTTACTATCATTTTTATATATTTCTTCTCCAGAAGTTTATAACAAGCAGAAGAAATATGGCCCCATCACCTGGTTATTATCATATAAGAAACAATTATTAAATAAATGGATAACATTTGCTAAAACTTTATTATATAATAGGCACTATACTATGTAATATATGGGTATTAAGTTATTTAATTATCTTTAAAACACCATAGGGAATGTAGCATGAATAAGCCCATTTTATAGTAAAGAGACTGAGGTTTAGCAACTTTAACCAAGTATCACATAGTTTGTGGGTGGCGATGCTAAGACTTTGGCTAGGCTCTCTAATTTTAAGTGATTTCAACACTAAAGTAAAGGAATTGAAAATCATAGTATAAATCAGTTTAAGTATGCTTGTTTTAAGATTTTAATACTACTTTATTCTTTCTTATCTCAAGAGGAATAATTTTGTTTCCCCAAATATTTTTTCCAATTCATAAGATATGTCAAATACCTCAATATCACGATAAGTCTCATGCTTTTTTTTTAATCCCCAAACATCTAAAGACAAGACTGAAACTAAGGTTATGAAGAAATATTTTTGGTGATGCACAAATCAACATAGATCCCAGACAACCAAATATTGAGTCATCCTCCAGGAAAACAGGTACATTTTTGAATGCAGAAGCCATGCCATCTTGGTGGTTAGTTTATAATCCTTTTCAATACCCTATTAATTTCTTCCAGATTAGCTTAAAACTCATAAAATTTTACAAGCTTTATGTGGGCCCTTCCAAAACCCTGAAGAAACTGTGGAGACAGATTCCCGACTCACTCCTAAGTGCTTCTTTTAACATACAATAAAATTAGACACAGTTTTTATTAAGGAGCTGATACACAGAGAGGTGATGGGCCATCTGCCAATGTGGTTTTCAGCTATACATAATATGACAGCTTATCTAGCGTAATAAAGTATTTAATGAAATAATAATGGCAGAAGTGATGTAATAGCTGGTATCACTCATTACCACTCCCACTCTTGTATTAGGTATTACAGCCTAAAGATAAACTCTTCAGTGCTTCCCAGCTTCCTCATTTAGTTGTCTACCAACCAACTTTTAGACAGAAATGGAAAGCAGAGGCAGGGTAGTCTCATGACAAAGCCTAGAGGGGTAGAAATATGAAAAGTGGAGGTCTAGTCCAGGCGTGGCTGACTTGCTTGCTATATACTATTAGGCAGACAGTGAGCCTCTCTGGACCTGTCAGAATCCAAATCTGTAAAAGGGAAATGATAATTCCTCCATCAGTACCTCTTGTGAGTATGGTGAGACTAAAGCATGACGATGAAAGTGAGAAAACATTGCAGTTATAAGGTGTTGTGTTTTTTTTCTTTTCCAACTGGGCACAGATAACTATAATTTACCCTTCTTTTTCAATCACTGCAGACTCTCCAAAAAGATACTGTAAAATCATTAACTAATGTATTAATTACCAATTGTTTTGTAACAAATTACCCCCAAATTTAGCAGCTTAAAACAACAACAAATATGTATTATCTCACATAGCTTCTGAGGGTCAGGAATCTGGCAGTGGCTTAGCTGGGTGGTTCTGGCCCAAGGTCTCTTACAAAGCTGAAATCAAGCTGCAATCAAGACAAGGCTGCATCACCTCAGTGTTCTGCTTGAGGGGAAGGGTCTGCTTCCAAATTCACTTATATGCTAGTGGTAAAAAGTCATTATCCAGACTCCTGTAGACTAGGTGTGAGTAATTATGAATAATCAAGGAAGTGGCTAAGCTTCACATCTAGATGAACAAAATGTGAGAAACAGGGTAAATGAACACAGGAAATTGAAGACAGAGGTAATCATGGGAAAGTTAGCCTGCCACTGGAATTGATAAAAAGCTTTTTAGGTGGCTTAGGATTTCCATAGGTAACAGATGTTTTATCTAAAATTATCCAGATCTCAGGGTGCCAGAAGATTCTATCTGACTTCTGAATTAAACACATGAACCTGATAATGAAGACAGCAAACAGATTTTATTAGCCACACTATACTTTTAAAATACATAAACAATTTTTTAAAATTTCACTCTCTCATTCTGATGCTAAAAGTTGTCAGAAATACATTCAGCTGTCTTACTAATTTTTTTTTCAGTTACAGCATAACTGATATTTTAAAAGAGCAGGACTAGCAGGGTACAATCAAAAAGCGACTGGGTCTTTTCCCTACAACTACCCTTAAAACTCATTCTGTGTGGCTAGTTCAGTAAGTGGTGAAACTTCAGGAAGGCTCATTTGCTCTCTCTTGGATAATAAAGTCTCCCAAACTGTCTCAGTCTAGTAATTAACATATTTATTCCAACCTAATAATTAAAATTCCTAACTTCATATAAAGTTAAGGCTTCTTTTTCTCTCCTTGAGTTGTAAAATTAGGTTATTTGAGATCTTTCTTCTCTATTAATGTATACATTTATTGCTGCGAACTTCCCTCTTACATTAATATGTGTTTGCTGCATCCTATAGGTTATTGGTATGCTGTATTTTCATTTGTCTCAAGGTATTTTCTAATTTCCCTTTTGATTTCTTCTTTGACCCCATGTGTTAGCAAGAATATAGAGAAATAGGAACTCCTATACACTGTTCATGAGAATGCAATAGCCAAGACAGCCCTACCAACATGGAGACCTTGAAGCCCTAGCAAAAAGCCTCTCGTTAGAACCATGACAGGTAGGAAGATAATACCATCACATAAGAACAACCCCTAACGTGTTACGTGAAAGTTGGCAAGTAAATGCACATATAATGAACAACGAATGGAAGAACAGACTAGACTTTGATTTCTCCTTTGCATAGAGACCCTTAATTTCCATTTCAGAACTTGTTGTATGAAGCCCATATTTGCTCACAGAAGTTTGCTGTACATACTTTTTGCTCATTTTCTCTAAAAGACTACATTGACGACTTGTATATCCTTATCAATTCTATAAAACTCTATAGTTTTCTGTTTCTATATGCTGGCTTCCCTGGAAAGTAGATTTTTATCCTTTAATATAATTAAAGCTATAGAATTAAAGAGCTATAATTCATTAAAGTCAAAGTCACCACAAGTGATTAAGTGGGCCATTATAAACCACAAAAGCAAAATCAAATGAAGGCCCATCTTTGCCAACCACTGATGCAACAGCTATTGGTATAAGGCAAGGCAGGGAAGTTGGTAAAAAGAATTACAATTAATCAGGTAGCATAAATTCTGCTGCTTTTTGCCACCACATCCAGCCTTTCTACTTATGCTAATAGGTTTTGATGTGGTCAAGTGTGAGTGGAGGAAAGAACACTTGTAAAAATGAAATAAGTCCACATCTACCTGGAGAGTGCCAAAAAGATGAGTTTCCCTTAAGTAAGTTATTCCCAAACTATGCAGTTTATCAGTCCAAGGCCAAAATTAGAGCAGCAATAACCTCTTACCTTCTGATGCTTCTAGGGTTTGGTCTCAGAGAAGCCAATTCCAGAACTCTGGGCTTTTGAAGCTCCTTGAGGAGCTCATTGTGTCTATAAAGCCTATGGGCTTATCTAATGAGCCCAGTGAGAACATTATGTAAAAGTTTTTCCTGGCAAATAGGACCATTTGTTAGCATTGGTACTCTGTCAACAAATAATAATAAAGTTTTCTTCCTTCACTAACCTACAAAAATACAATTGAACAGACAAAGGGAATAAAAAAATAAATGGTGTTCCTATTTACATTTGGACATTCAGAATTGTTTTATTCCCTGTGGGTCAGCCTTTGATAGCAAGGTACGATGGAGTTTCACAACGTTTAAGATGTAGAAAAACCTCCAACATTCTGGCAATAGGTTGACTGACAGTCCTTGTTTTCATTGCTTTAAGTTTTATTTTCTTTTATTTCTCTAGGAGGTATTTCTACAGGAAATTGGGAGAGGCTGCATTATAGATGTCCTCTTCAATCAAGGCATATTTAAAAATAAGTACCCTCAACTGACCTTTCTAACCACAGAGACAAAAAGAACTAAAAATTTCCTTGCTTGAGGGGAGAGACCAAAGAAACAAAACCAAAAAGACACTTGGAGAAGGTAGAAGAGAGAAATTGTCTGCATGGTTTTTCATCTAGGACAAGTACTGGCTTATGAGATACATACACAAATCAAATTTTACTATAATAATCCAGAAAAGAAATCGCTAAAATTGGAGAGAGAAAATCAGAAATTAAACAAGAGAGGAGGAAAAGAGAGAGAGAGAGTCATGATTTTAAAAAGTGATAACAACATCAGCAGGAAAGAAGTTGTAATGAAATAAAAAGAAAACAGATTCATTGACAGCATAGGGAATTTAATTCATCAAACACTTATCAGGTTCATGGTGAAGCAAAGAAATGGGCTAAATGCCAAGGCTTCTAAAATGAATACGATCTGCTTTCTTCTAAAAGTCGTTTTTTATTGAGAACCTACTATACACCACAACCTTACACACATTTTCTTACATTTTCAACATTTTTTCTGGGTTGGTATCACTATTTTTATTTTATCAAAGAGGAAACTGAAGGCTCAGTGTTTAAATAACTTTCTCAAGGACAAACCAGTCATAAAGGGTACAGCTAGAATTCACAGATTTGTCTAAATCTAAAATTCATTTTCTTCCCAGTATAACATGAAACCTTCTCAAAGTCAGGCATCAGACAAGCTTACAAATAATATGAGAAGTGGTAATGGGGATAGCTGAGCAGGAACTAAGGAAGAAAAATGAAAGTAGGCAGGATACCTAATGGAAACACCAGTGTTCAAGTCTGTGGCATTTCTGTACTATCCTAGTCTTACTAAGGCATAGTCATAATTGATGTTTATAAAGATAATCCCAAACCATCCAAAAAGAGCTCAGTTTTGTTTTGTATTCTCTAATTATTCTCTAATTTCTGAGGAATAAATTATAGAATACATTTGAGAACTTCCTGTAAAATTTCTTTAATATCTCACCACCTCACTTCAAACACGTTTAGGTTTGTGTCCTTTCTTATTTCTTTTCTCTGGTATCAAAGGAATAAGTTCCTTCCTCATTCATTCTGTCTGTAAATATTTATTGAGTCCATGCCAGGGACTATGCTGGATCCTTGAAAGGAAATGAAGAATAAGAGAGAAAAGATCCCTGCCCAAATGCCCTCACATCCTAAAGGGGGAATAGTTAACAAACATATATATGTGTGTGTGTGTGTAATATTTTACTGATCAGGATTCCTGCCAAAAAGGAAAGGAACAAAAATCTGTGGTAGAGAATGTGATAGAAGACAACTTTAGTTCAGGAAATTCTTTTGTTTAGGATTAATTCTCCTAGCATTAATTTCTGTATTAGTATTTCTGGTTGTAACAAAACTCACTGTAAATAATTTAAGCAGAAAAATAATATATTAAATTATATTAAGTACTTTGCAGCATATCTGTGTGAGCCAAGGAGCCAATCTTTGCGGGCATGCAGCAAAAATAACACATAAGCCACATCATGCCATAATTTCAGCAAGGATCCTAATGTAGTACCACTGGAAACAGACACCATAGTTTATAACAGTGATTTTGCCCTATCTTTACTGTTCCTGAAAATCAAAACACTTTGTTACATTCTCAACAAAGATGGATTTTATGGCATTCTTTTATTTTCTGATCTGAAGTCTCACACAGGTACATCAACTATTAAATATAAATTCTAGGTCATATGTCTCTGCCTTAGATGCAAGAGATACTGGAAAAGTGAGTTTTGGCTTCTATCTTCAACAGATGGCATTCCAAATGTGGGACAGTCCACAAGTACAAGAAGGCTATTCAAAAGATGGTGACACCATGTTAACAATACCCATAACTATGACAGGCACTGCTGGTGCCTCCTCAATTTCCAGTCTCCCCTGCTTCCTTAGGGACAAAAACCCTTAGTAACAGGACCCAGAGTGTCAATGTGCACAGCTGAAAATACTTCCTTGGTTTCCCAAAATTCCTTCTTCTGCATATGGATATCTAGTTTTCCCAGTACCACTTATTAAAGTGACTGTCCTTTCCCCACTGTATGTTCTTTGGCATCTTTGTCAAAGATGAGTTTACTATAAATGTGTGGATTTATTTCTGGGTTCTCTATTCTGTTGTGCTTTTGTCTGGTTTTAGTATCAGGGTGATACAGGCCTTGTAGAATGAATTTGGGTGTATCCCCTCCTCATTGATTTTTTGGAATAGTTTAAGTAGGAGCTCCATCCAGGATAATACCAGAGGTATTAATTCACCATTGTTTTTTTTATGCCTGAGTAGTACTCCATGGTATTTGTTAATCCACTCATGTATTGATGGGCACTTGGGTTGTTGCCACATCTTTGCAATTGTGAATTGTGCTGAAATAAACATTTGAATGCAGATGTTTTTATTATAGAATGTCTTTTTTTCCTTTGGGTAGATACCCAGTAGTGGGATTGCTGGATCAAATGGTAGTTCTACTTTTAGTTCTTTGAGGTATCTCCATATTACTTTCCATAGAAGTTGTACTAATTTGCAGTCCCACCAGCAGTGGATAAGTGTTCCTATCTCTCCGCATCCATGCCAACATTTTTTGTTTTGGGACTTTTTGATAAAAGCCAATCTCACTGGAGTAAAATAATATCTCATTATGGCTTTGATTTGCATTTCCCCGATGATTAGTGAAGTTGAGCAATTTTTTATATGTTTCTTGGCTATTATTCTGTCTTCTTTTGAAAAGTTTCTGTTCATGTCCTTTGCTCACTTTTTAACAGGATTGTTTGATATTTTCTTGTTGATTTTCCTAAGTTCTGTATAGATTTTGGTTATCAGCCCTTTATCAGATGTATAACATGCAAATATTTTCTCCCATTCTGTAGGTTGTCTGTTCACTCTAATGATAGTTTCCTTGGCTGTGCAGAGCTTTTTATTTTGATCAGGTCCCATTTATTTATTTTTGTTGCTGCTGTGATTGCTGTGGAGGACTTCTTTATAAATTCTTTGCCTAGGCCATTGTCTATAAGAGTTTTTCACAGAGGCAGAGACATAGACCAATGGAACAGGACTGAGAACCCAGATATAAGACCATCCTCATATTGTTATCTGATTTTTGACAAAGTATAAAAAAACACACACTGGGGAAAAGAGTCTCTATTCAATAAATGGTGTTGGGAAAATTGGATGGCCACATGCAGAAGACTGAAACAAGATCCACACCTCTTACCTCTCACAAAAATGAACTCATGATGGATAACAGACTTAAACTTAAGACATGAAACCATAAGAATTCTGGAAGAAACTTCTCTACTTTTCTGATGTAGGCACTTGTTGCTATAAGTTTTCCTCTTATTACTGCTTTTGCTGTATCCCATAGGTTTTGATATGTTGTGCGTTCATTTTCATTTGTTTTAAGAAATTTTTTAATTTACTTTTTCGTCTCTTCATTGGCCCATTGGTCATTCAGGAACCTGTTGTTTAATTTCCATGTGTTTGTATAGTTTCTAATGTTCTTCCTGTTATTGATTTCTAGTTTTATTCTAGAGAAAATACTTGGTATGATTTTAATTTTTTTTGAATTTTTTGAGACTCATTTTGTGGCCTAACATATGATCTATACTCGGGAATGATCCATAAGCTGAGGAGAATGACATGTGTTCTGCAGCTGTTGGATAAAACATTCTGTAAATATCTATTAGGTCCATTTGGTCTATAGTGCAGATGCAGTCCAGTGTTTTTTTTTTTTTTAATCCATTCAGCCACTCTATGTCTTTTGTTTGGACAGTTTAGTAATCCATTCACATTCAGTGTTATTATTGATAGGTAAGGACTTAGTACTACTATGTTTTTATTCTATTTCTCTTTGTTTTGTGGTCTTCTTTTTCTTTCTTACTTCCATCCTGTCTTCCTTTGTTTAAAGTGATTTTCTTGGGTAGTGTGTTTTAATTTCTTGCTTTTTATTTTTTGTGTATCTGTTGTAGGTTTTTCTATTTGAGGGTACTATGGGGCTTGCAAAAAACATTTTATAATCAATTATTTTGAGTATATGACAACTCTGCTTACAAACAAACAAACAGATAAATAAATAAGCAAAGAGAAATCTAACAGAAATCTACTCTTTAACTACCTCTCTCCCATTTTTTAAAATTTTTTGTTGTTTCCATCCATACCTTTTAATACTATCTCTCGAAAAGTTGTTGTTATTTTTGATAGGTTTGTCTTTTATTCTTCCTACTCAAGATATAAGTGGTTTATACACTGCAATTACAGCAATAGAGTATTCTGTATTTGTGTCCTTACTGTTACCAGTGAGTTGTATACCTTCAGATAATTTCTTTTTGTTCATTAATGTCCTTTTCTTTCAGATTGAAGAACTCCTTTTAGCATTTCTTGTAGGACAGGAAATCCCTCAGCTTTTGTTTGTCTGGGAAAGTCTTTATTTCTCCTTTATGTGTGAAGGATGTTTTTGCAGGATATAATATTCTGGGGTTAAGGTTTTTTCCTTCACCACTTTGAATATGTCATGCCATTCTCTCCTGGCCTGTAAGGTTTCCACTGAGAAGTCTGCTGCCAGACACATTGGAGCTCCTTTTTATGCTATTTTTTTCTTTTTTCTTGTTGCTCTTAGGGCCTTTTCTTTGTCCAAGACCTTTGAGAACTTGATTATTAAATGCCTTGAGGTATCCTTGATTCGGTTAAGTCTGCTTGGTGTTCTATGACCGTTTTGTACTTGACTATTGATTTCTTTCTCTAGGTTAGGAAAGTTCTATGTTATTATTTCTTTGAATAAACTTTCTACCCCAATCTCTGTCTCTCTCTCTCCCTCCTCTTTAAGGCCAAATAACGCTTATATTTGCTCTTTTCAGGCTATTTTGTAGCTCTTATAGGTGTGCTTTATTCTTACTTATTCTTTTTTATTTTTCTTTTCTAACTGTGTATTTTCAAATAGCCTGTCTTCAAGCTCAGTAATTCTTTCTTCTGCTTGGTCATTTCTGCTGTTGAGAGGCTCTGATGCATTTCTCGGTTTGTCAATTGAATTCTTAATTCTAGAATTTCTTCTTGATTTTTTAAATTATTCCAATCTCTTTGTTAATTTCTCTGATAGGCTTCTGAATTATTTCTCTGTGTTATCTTGAAGTTCACTGAGCTTCTTCAGGCCAGCTATTTTGAATACTTTGTCTGAAAGGTCACCTCTCTCCGTCTGGCCAGGATTAGTCAGTGTTACATTATTTAGTTTGTGTGGTGAGGTCATTGTTTCCCAGATGGTCTTGATGCTTGTGGATGTTCATCAGTGTCTTGGAACTGAAGAGTTAGGTATTTATTTTAATCTTCTCAGTCTGGGCTTGTTTGATCCCATCCTTCTTAAGAATATTCAAAGAGATTTGAGTGTTGTAGTCTAAGTCTTTTGTCACTGCAGCCAGATCAGTAGTGGGGGTGCTCTGAGTAATGCTGTGACTCTTACAGACTCCTGGTGGTGCCAACTTGGTGGACTTGTGTAAGATGCTGGAGATTTCCCTGGCTTGCCAGGCAAAGTCTCTCACTCTCTTCCCTCCCTCTCTGTTCTGGTGGGGCCAGAACTAAGGCCTGGACTCAGGGGCCTCAAAGGCCTCAGGAGTCTACTTGATATTTTACTGTTGCTAAGCTGGTACCCAAGTTGCAAAATAATGTCCTCTGAGCTCTTCCCTTTCCTTTTTTCAAGTGGAAGAAGACTCTCCCTGAGCCACACTGCCTGTAGTTGGGGGAGGGATAACACAGGCACTGATTTGGCTGCAGCTTTCCGGGTCATGTCCACCCTAAGTCCACTGGCTCTGTGCCAGCACAGCCATAGGAGTTGCACAAGTACTACAGCCTTTGTGGCCTGACTGCCTTAGGAATTTAGTACAGGCCCTGGGCTGCTTTTTGTCAGGTGGTGGTGGGGATAGCCAAAACTTGGGCTTCAGAATGGAGGATTTCCCTTTGGCCAGGCTGGTCAAAATGCTCCCTCCATGGGTACTGGCAGAATTCTGTCCTGTGATGTGTTCCCCTGTGCCAAAGTGGCACTGAGTTTCAGTGCAAAACTCCACAATCACTTCAGTCTCCCTCCTCCAGGCACACATATTCTCTCTCCCCTCCATGCACTGGCACGGGCACTGCTGGCAGATGGGGGAGGGGTGACATAGGCAATGCAAGATCATCTTTTCTGCCCTCTTCAGTGCCTCTTTCCTTGATATAATAGGGTGGGGACTCACAAGGAGCTCACGGTGTGGGTTAGAGAAAGAATTCTCACACCAGGAATAGAATAGTTTTAAAGAAAGAACGTTTATTTTATTTTTTCAGGAAAGAGAGAGAGAGTAAGAGAGGAAAGGGAGGGAGTGGCCATGGCACATGAACGAAGGTGTGGAAGTGCCGGGCAGCTAGGCCAAGCAGCTTGCAGTTTCTAAAGGGTGAAAATGTTTTGTTTTCCTCTGCTTCACACTGATAACAGAAGCTTCTGAGAAACCACTATGTGTGCTTTTTAATTTTTTTTTCTTTTCTCTGTGAGGCTGGCTTGTCTGAGTCGTTGAAGTCCTTGAGCACTTGTAGTCTTGGCAGGAACTGGGGCAGAGAGCTCACACCCCCACTGTCTGCACAGGGCTCTTCAAGGCTGTGAAAAAACCCTTAGAGATAACGAAGTAAGCCACAGGTGTTTAATTAAAACAAAGGGCAGTCGTACTGTGAATTTTCTCTTCAAAGAGGCAATTAGGTGTTGCGAGTTTATTTCTCTTACTTTCTGTTTGATAGTTTATTTTCCTCTGTTAGATAAGTTAGTAGTAAAGCCACCTTTCATTCCCCCCTCTCTTTGGTCAAAATTAAAATTTCTATTTAGGGAACTTAGAAACTGTGGGTTTGGGGCAAAGTTCTCATCTTCTGGAGCTGCTTCCTGCTGTTCTGGGTTGTAGAGATGTCCCTATGAAGATAGTTCCTTTTAGAGTCACAAAGGAAGAGGGGTTGAAAATGGACAGTCTTAAAAGCAAGATTAGAGGCAGAATGGGGGTTTTGCTGGAGAGAAACTGCAAGGGCTTGAATTTGGTTTTGTATGAATGTTATCAGACGGCAGAAAATGCAGGGTCTGAAAATGAGTACCAAAAGCAGAGCTGTTAGTGGCCCTAAAAGAGATGTTAGCCAAGAGAACTAAGGCCACACTTGGCAAAAAGAATTTATAGTTCTGAGAATTTAGAGGGCCTCTTGGACTGTAGGCAAATAGAGATGTTGTAGAGCACCCACAGTGGGTGATATGGAAAGTAAGGTTCTTAGGGTTCCCAGCACAAGCAAAGGACTGACTAGCCTGCTATGTAAGCTGGGCTGTGGCGATAGTCATAGAATGACACAAGAAGCACAAAGGGGAGGAGAAGGGTGATAAGAAGCCGTGTATGCCACAGTATATTAGTAAAGCTCATGGTTTTGAAGCTTTTGTCAAGTGAATCAGAGCCTGGTATCTGTGATGGGCTGGCAGGTATAGGTTGGTGGATTGTTATGGAGTTCATGGTGGGAGGAAGTAAGTTCCTCTGGAGGATCAGTAGGTTTGAGTCCAGAGAGATGAATCCAGGATGGGATTCCCAGAAGCTCAGCTGTAGTGGGAGTAGTGAGAATTATTTCAAAAGACATTTTCACAAAGGTTGAAGGATGCCCCATTTGTCCTGGGAAATCCTTGAGTAAAATCTAGTCTCTAGGCTTTAAACATTGCAGTCCCCGTAAATTAAGAAGTTGAGTCTGAGGACAGTGTGTATCTGCATATTCCCTAAGAAGTTGTCCAGTGAGTTTTACCGTTGGCAGGTTGGTATCAGGTGGGGTGGAGAAATTGAGAAGAAAGGTGACAAGGAAACAGAACACCCATACATAAGTTAAAAGAGGCTAAGGAACAAAGGCATACTAGGGAAGATGTGGAGCCTGAACTAATTCTATCCCTTGAAATTGGCCCCTTATGAGTCGGCCCTTATAATCTCACATGCCTGTCTCTTTCACAATAGTCCCTGGGCCTAGAGGGAGAATGTTTGTAATTTTGATAGCAGGGTTTAGCAGTAAATAAGGTTGGGCCAGGCAGGATTTAACAGTTTAAAATCCTGGAGATATCAGACAGATTTTGCTATTTACTTAATATTTGTCATGACTCTGGAAAACAAAGCATAAGAAGGGCATTTGAATTAGTAAGGGTGTATTCAGGGTCATGAGTGAACAGTATAATATATAACAATGTGAATAAGAAAAACTAGTACCTTAAATAGGGGAAAAAATAACTAACTTTTTTGACCATATTCTTTCATAAAACACTTGTGAAACAGGTTTACAGGTTATCATAAAATTATAGTCATTCACCTAGCCAAACAGACAACCAAACAATTTTAAGAGGCAAAAATGTTTACTCTTTGATAGAGAGGAGACTCAGCTTCCCAGACAATCATAAGACCTAGTATAGACAAAGCCAGAATACAAGTTAATGTGGAGGCAAACTGAACCTCTCTCTTTTCCTTTAGTTTTAAATGAATTTTTAATGTTTATACTGTTGCCAGAACTGGCTGCTCCAAGTAAGCCTTATCTCAACACCAGTAACTCAGCAACTGTAGCTTCAGAGAGCTTAACTGACTCTATATTTTAACTCTATAGTGGCAGAAATTTTCTTGATGTAATCTGTCCTTCAGTTTAAACATGTGCACAACAACAGAAATTTAAGAGTTTTTAAACACAAGTCTGGGAACAATACTTCAGAGAAGTTTTTAAGAATCTTATCTCAAACCAACCAGTATTGCAAACAACCTGTCTTAGGTCCAAAAGGCATAAAAGCCCAAACTGCAGAGACAGAGGATTCCCAGTGTGTACTGTAGCTTAACAAATAAGCTTAGGGAATGTCAAATATAAATAGTCCTACTCTCCCAAATGGTCGAGGTGTTTAACCCAAACAGGAATTCCTCTGGAATTCCCCAAATGGAGAGAGGAGCTGTCTGTATGAGTTGTATAAGGTTAGCATGTTTGACAGAAGTACTTTGAGTAGTGAGAAGTTCCCGTTCTTTCCAAATAGCTGCATGAGAGTGTAAGACATAATAGGCATACTTAGAGTCAGTGAAAATGTTAGGGATTTGATCTTTACCTAGTTGTAAGGGCTTAATAAGGGTGGTTAGCTCCGTCTTTGAGCAGAGGTGTCAGATGGTAAAAGAGTACTCTCAATTGTATGAGTAGTTGTAACAATAGTGTATCTTATTTTTTTGGTGGCCATCTTGAATGTAGATACTTTTATTGATGTATTAATTATGATCTTGAAACATCTAAACTTTAATAACAATTTTAAAACTAGTTTTATTTATCAAAGATCACCAAGGTCATGTGAACTAAGAGACATTGAGTTCTTTCTTATGTTCTTGATAAAATATTTGATTTAAGCACTTATTTTTCTCTAAGCCTATTAATTAGAGCTTTTTAATATATTTTTGTAGTGAAATATGACATACACATGACATATATAGACACACAAACATATAGACATATAGACAGAAGTAGATATTTTTAGATGAAACAAGGTGGAAAGTTTATAGCTTGAAAACCGAGCATGCCAAAGAAAAGAAAAAATAGTTGTAGGTAAAGTCCCAGTTAAGCTTTTTCCAGAAGTCTACAAAAGAAGCCTGTGGTGTTAAAGGAATTAGGTGTTTATTAACCATAAGATCTTTCCTAGTCAGCAGGTAATTGGGAAGTACTAAAAGGAGTGAACAAAGACTTGATCTCCCAGCAAGAAGAGGAGCTGTGGGGGCTTTTTATTTTATCTTCCACTCCCATCATAGAGATAGGGGAAGGAAAGAGAGGTCCCAAAAATTCAGGAAGAGTAGAGTAAGTGGCTCCAATGTCTATTAAAATCAATTTGCTTGCCTATGACAGACAGAGAGTTACCTAGGGCTCAGCCATCCTGGTGTGATGAAGTTGAGCCTGTTCCAAAGCTGGGGTCTATCCATCAGACTGAAGCAGTCTTAGAAGATCTGTGGGTATGGAGGATGCTGGCTCAGGGGGGTCCCACTGCTTCTGGAAGGTGAGTGTGGTCCCCTGTTTTAGGGAGGGAACACTCCTACTTCCAGTGCCCCTCTCTTTTGCAGAGAGGGCACAGTCTGGTGGAGGCTACTTCCTGGGGCACTCCTTACTCCAGTGACCCAGTTGGTGGCAGTTAAAGCAGGGTGTATTTCCTGGAGAAGAGTGTGGTCCTGGTGTCTTCTTGCCTGAGCCTCCAGGGTAACTTTGTCTCTGAAAAGCTCTTTTTATAGTGGTAGCCACCATTTGGAAAACTTTTTCTGTTCTAGGACCCATTGTCAGTCCCTTTCTCTCTTTTTCTCTCTCCTGTCCTCCTCTTGGTTGTTAAAGACCTTGAAAGCCAGGTCCAAAAGTTCCACTTGTGGAGTCTAAGGCCCCTTTTCAAACTTTTGGAGTTTATGCCGAATGTTGGGGGCTGACTGAGAGATGAAATGCATTGCTAAGATAGTTTTTCCCTCCCTGGTGTCAGGATCTAAATTAGTAAAGAGATGAAAAGCTTCAGTCATGAAAGAAAAAGGGCTGGATTTTCATCCTGGCTGTGAGTTATTTACAATGTCTTTTAACCCTGCAGCTTCCCAGGGATGGAGTTGGCGTACGGGCGGGGAGGGAGTTTGGAATGGCCAGCCTGGGTGAGTGGGGCTGGGTGAGAGCGGTGGAGATGGAGGAGATGAAGAAGGACCAGGAACAAGGGGAACCAAAAGAGAAACACTATCTGGAAGATGAAGACAGTGGGAGTGATGCTGGAGTAATAAGTAACATGGGGCAGGCAGAGTGAAGATCAGGATGTTTAGCAAGTTCAAAGGAAGCCTGAATGTAGGGAGTTCTAAATCACCTGCTGAGCCAGTGGCAATAAAAGGTTGAGTGGTAGAATAGCATTATGGTTAAGAGATCCATTCTTGGGCCAAATTTCATTTAATGCAATATTGCCCATGATAGCAACTAGAAGAAAGAAAAGGACATTTTAGGGATGGTCATATGTTGATAGGAAAAGGAAAGCTCTGAGGGGGTGTCCCCGACTCAGACAACCTTTGGAGCTCTGTTCAGACATCAGGTGTCCCCGACTCTGAGTCAGACTGAAACCTAGGGATCTGGCCAGAAAACAGGCATCCCCGAGTTCTGACCCAGACTAAGACCTAGAGCCCAGCCCGTACCCCAAAGCCAAGCATCCCTCAATATGGGTGAAGACCCATGGGGGCAGGAGGAGTAAGGCCCCCCAAAGTACGCCCCAGGGAAAGAGTAGTTAGGAAGCATCCTTCCATGCCACCCTCCCAAGTGGTAGAACCAGCACTGGGTTTCCCTTTGGACCAAACCAAGACAAAAGCTACCACTCCCAACTTCGAGCATATGACCATTTCCAGAGCCCAAGAGACTCACCAAATTCTGAGCAATATAGAGTTAAGCCACAGGTATTTAATTAAAACAAAGGACAGTTGTACTGTGAGTTTTCTCTTCAAAGGGGCTATTACGTGTTGTAAGTTTATTTCTCTTACTTTCTGCTTGATAGTTTATTTTCCTCTATTAGATAGGTTATGAGTAAGGTCACCTTTCAATAACGTTAAAATCAGGTAGTATGATCACTCATGTGATTTTTGGTTCTTCTGAACGTACTTACTTGTGTGGATAGTTGTTGAATTTTGTGTTCATGTGGAGGGATGATTCCTGGAGGTTTCTATTTGGCCATCTTGCTTCACTCCCTTTCTCAATTCTAATTTTTATCCACTTTATTTGTCTCATACTGAGAATGGCCTATTAAATTATTCTATCTATAGCTTTGATCTGTTTCTTTGCATCTTGAGTAGTTTTTGCTTCATAAATGGTTGCTATGTTATTTGGTGCATGGATATCTATAAGAATCATATATTTTTTATGAATTTTGATTCAATATTTAAATGTGCCCTTCTATCCATGAGTTTGTACTAGTATAAATAAATAATTGAATAAATAAACTTCAGAAAAGGAAAAATTCTTTTTTATAATTTTCCAACTAATAAATTTAAAAGGAAAGATGGAAATAGAGAATTGGGCAAACACCATGGTAATAATTTTTGCAGGCAAGATCCACTAATGGATACTAAAATTAGTGGGTAAAAATTTGAGGATAAATAAAATTTGCAGTTTCAAAGTATCTCTTTTAAGATACTTATATTAACTACAATGGAAAAGATAGTAACTTTTCAGATGAGAAAATCATCTTACCCATGTAATCAAGGTTAACTTCACCAATCATAAGACATAATGACATTATGGATCCCTGAATAAAAAGAAAAAAGACACAATACCATTTCCATGGCTTTTTTGCCAAGAATACATAATATTATTTCAAGAATGAGAAAACATCAGACAAATCCAAATTGGGGAGCAAACTACAAAATAAGTGATTAGTACTCTTCAAAAGTGTCGAGGTTATGAAAAACAAAGGTAGACTGTGGAACTTTTACAATTAAATGCAATGTGAGATCCTGGATAGGATCCTGGAACAGGAAAAGGACATTAGTGGGAAAAATTGTGAAATATAAATGAAGTCTGTAGTTAATAATATATTTCCAAAGATAATTTCTATTCTTGTTCATTTAACCAGGGTTATATATGATATTTAACATTTGAGATAGGGTGTTGAGAGATAAATTTCAACTATTGTTTTAAATTAAGAGACTTTATTTTTTAGATCAGTTTTAGATGTACAGAAAAATTAAGCAGACAGTACAGAGAGTTCCTATATACCGTCCCCATCCCTGCCACAGTTTCCCTTATTAACGTTTTGCATTAGTGTGGTATATTTGCTACATTTATTGAACCCATATTGACGCATTATTATTGACTGACGTCCATACTTTACATTAACTTTTATTCTTTGTGTTGTACAGTTCTATTGGTTTCAACAAATGTATAATGTCCTGTATCCCCCATTACAGTATCACACAGAATAATTTCACTGCCCTAAAATCCCCTGTGCTCCCCCATTCATCCCTTTCTCTCTTCCTCACTCTTGAACCCTAGGCAACCATTAACCATTGTAATGTCTCTACAATTTTGCCTCTTGTAGAATGTCATATAGTTGCAATCATGTAGTATATAGGCTCTTCAGACTGATTTCTTGCATGTAGCAATATATATTTAAGGTTCCTCCATGTCTTTTTTTGACTTAATAATTCATTTCTTTCATCACTGAATAGTATCCTATTTATGGATGTATCACAGTTTGTTTATCCATTCACTTATTGATGGACATCTCTTCCAAGTGTTGGCAATTATGAATGAAGCTGCTGTAAACATTTGTGTGCAAGTTTTTGTGCGGACATGTTTTCAACTGAATTGAGTAAATACCTAGGAGCATGACTGCTTGATTGTATGATAAGACTGTGTTTAGTTTGGTAAGAAACTGTCTTTTAAAATGGCTGAACCATTTTACATTCCCACCTGTAATGAGTGAGAGCTCCACAACCTCGTCAGCATTTGGCATTGTCAGTGTTTTGAATTTTAGCCATTCTACTACGTGTGTAGTATCATTTCATTGTTGTTTTTATTTGCAATTCTTTAATGACATATAATGTTAAGCATCTTTTCATATGCTTATTTGCCATCTGTATATCTTCATTGTTGAGGTGTCTGGGTGTCTGCTCAGATCTTTTACCCACTTTTTAATTGGACATTTATTTTCTTATTATAGAGTTTTAAGAGGTTTGTTTTTGTATATTTTGGATACATGACCTTAATAAGGTATATGTTTGACAAATATCTTCTCCCAGTCTGTGGCTTGTCTTTTACCTTACCTTTTGAAGGTGAATATTTCAATAGAGATCAGAGATCAGTAGAATCATCAAATGTTGACCTCTTTGGCTAAATTGTGTACATAGATGTATGTCACTATAAATATTCCAATTTTATTTTAAGTGGGATTAAGTATTTTTATAGAGCAATCATAAATAGAGCCTTTTTGTTGTGCTTAGAAAGAACCTAATTTAGCCTCACGATCTAATTCAAGAAAATGCTACCTTCAAAGTTATGTAATAGACATAGTTTTCTATTTCTTTTCCCTTTGGTTTATAAAAGGTTGAGAATGATGTCAGTGTTGTGGATATTTCTGTAGCAATTACAGCAAACCTTGTAAATGAGAATGTACCTCTTTTATTATTAAAAGCTTGATCATGCCGAGTTTATCTTTTCCCCAAGATCCAGGCCGTAGATCTTTCTTTTCTGCCTGGGTCAGAGCTGCTTCAGCTAGCCCAAAAAAGTCATATGCTCACCAGCTGCAGCACATCTATGTTTCCATTGTTGGATGCAGGAACCTTGTGACTAGACCAGTAATTAAAGAAGTCATTATTTCAAACACATGTTTTCCCTGAGCACTGTGTGTTGGAGGGAGGCATGGAAAGTTTCCTTCTATCAACAGGTTAGGTCATTTGAGTAAGATTTTAAAACAGCCAGAAATAGGCTTTGCTTAACACACTTTATACATTTGTTTAAAAATAGTTTCAATCAGGCCAGGCACAGTGGCTCATGCCTGTAATCCTAGCACTCTGGGAAGCCAAGGCTGGAGGATCCCTTGAGCTCGGGAGTTAGAGACCAGCCTGAGCTAGATAGCTCCGTCTCTGACTAATCAGAAAAATTAAAGGCTGGGTGGTCCTTGTCCCAGTTTCGAGCTGGGCAGGAACGTGAGCCCGATTGAGGCGCAGGGACACAGTGAAACCCTGCTCTACCAGGAAAGAAAACTTCATCAAAAGAAAATATCAACAGATCCATAGAATCTGATTGGACTGAGGTTCTCAAATCTTAAATGTGGTTTTTGAGACTGACTCTTAGACAGTCCTACGTCCCTAGCCTCAGGTTGGATTTCAGGCTGGCAATTCTTGGATTTCTGAACTCATTTTCTGAATATAAGAATTGGATTATGAAAAAAGCCTCTTCTACATTGTAAAATTATAATCTTTTAACTAGCTACTTGCTTTCAGTAAACAAATTCAATTGTATTTTTGAATATTTATATGTACCAATAAATGTGCTAGGTGTTGGAGTAGGATGGGGTGGTGAATTGTTGTTATATTATAATTGTAATATTAAATTAGATTATTGTAATTATGATAACATAATAATATATAAAATAAAATGAGGATAATGTCTACTTCATGGGGTCCAAGTAAGAATTAAATGAAATAATATTTACAAAATTTTAAAATAATAACTAATATTTGTAAAGCATTTAGGACAGTGTTTGGCATACTTCTGACACTCAATAAACTCAATAAAACTATATGATGGAGATTATAGTCTTGTTGGAATGATAACAAATATAGTTAAGTAAGAAACCCGTGATACCTGCCAAAACATGTGATAAAGGTGGTTGTTTCTATAAGACTTCAAAGAAGGCAAGACTGATGTGAGTAGAAGTGGCTGGGGAAAGCTTGGCTAAAAGTTTCTTGTGCATGTGATAGTGTATTTCTCATAGCTCCCTCCTGGCTATGTCATCAGAGTGCTTAATTTATAAAAAATGCTCAATGAACATTTGCCCTTTGAGTAACTTAAGATTTGAGTTAGGAATGCCAAAGATGGGTAGGATTTTATAGGTAAGGTAAGAGGATACATTCTTGGTGGGAGCAGAAATTTAGCAAAGATGCAAAGGCAGAATTAGGAGTGGTGTGAGTACAGAGGTTAACAGTGATTAAACTAGCCACTGCTCATGTAGGGTGGCAGCGACAGTAGTCAGAGAAAGGCTGGGAAGAGATGGCAAGCATTGGCGAAGGCACCAGCACCCAGAGGTGTACTGTGAACCTAATAATTTTACGGGCATTGGGTGGTCACTGAAAGTAACTAAGCAGGGAAGCAATGTTAACAAAATGATAGTTAAGAAGAGTAATGTCATAGTACTGTATTATTATTAAAAGATAATGCTATAGGGAAAACCTATTACTCACACGTGACACAATAAGAACTTGAACTCCAGTGGTAGAAAGGAGATTGGAGAGGGGGTCATTTTCAATATCACAGTTTATTTACAGACACTATTTCATTTAACTTTCAGTGCAAAAGGCTTTATCCTCATGTAATAGATGGGGAAACTGACTGTCAGAGAGCTTATTAGTGTGGCATGTAACCAGAATTCAAAACCATGTTCTCAAGTCCCCAAAGGCACGGTCTTTTTAAAATATATATATATTAATTTTTTTTATTTCAATAGGTTTAGATGGTACAAGTGGAGCTTTATTACATGGATATATTATATAGTGGTGAAGTTTAGGCTTTAGGTATACCCATCACCTGGATAGTGTACATTATACCCAATAGGTAATTTTGCATCCCTCATCCCCACCCTCCCTCCCCCCTTCAGTTTCCAGTGTCCATTATACTACTTTGTATGACTTTGCATAGTCCTAGCTTACCTCCCACTTAAAAGTGAGAACATGCAGTATTTGGTTTTCTGTTCCTGAGTTATTTCACTTAGGATAATGGTCTCAAGTTCCAAAAAAGCTGCTGCAAAAGACATTATTTCATTTTTTTGAAATGGCTGAACAATATTCCATAGTGTGTGTGTATGAATGTGTATGCATGTGTGAGTGTGTGATTTTAATTTGTATTTCTCTGATGATGTTGAGCATCTCTTCATATGTTTGTTTGGCCATTTGTATATCTTTTTTTGAAAAATGCCTGTTCATGTCATTTGCCCACTTTTTAATGGGGTTGTTTGTTTTTTTCTTACTGAGTTGTTTGAGTTCCTTGTAGGCATAATCTTTTTAATAGGCTTTGATAACTGACTAACTGTGAAAGATTTGGGGAGAAACTGAAGATTATTTCAAATTCTGATTGCATATGATTGGAAAATGATGACACGATGGAGAAGGAAGAACCCAAATTACAAAAAATAATAAATTTAGCTTTCAATACATTGAATTGGGGAACACAGTGCCAATGTCCATGAAATAATTAGAGATATGGGCCTGGAGCTTAGAGGTGAGATCAGGACTGAAGATAAACATTGAGAAATCAACTGAAGCAATGGGTAGTAGATGACATGTTCTAGGTACAAAAAAGTAAAGGCTTAGAACAGTTTGGAAAATTCTAAGCATAGCATTAGGAACTGGTGCCAGTGAAGAAGACAAAAGATGAAATGAAGAAAGAAAGTAGCAAGTGACATAAGGAATGTACAAGTAGTTTTTATTTTTTATTTTTTATATTTTTTAAGTAGAGTGCATCAAGTGCCACAGAGTTCAAAGAGTTTCAGGTGTTTATATGTATAGATATGTATAGACAGAAAGGAGGAAGTTGGTGCTAAATGAAAGATACAAGGCAGGGTGATGTGTGTGTGAGGTGGGGGAAGACCAGTCTAGGAGTGGAAAGAACTGGGTTGTAGTACCAGCTCTGTCATTCTGTGACCTTATTAAAATCACCAAACATCTCTAGGACTCAGTTTACAAATTTGTGAAATGAGAGGTTAAATGGAGATGACTTCCAAAGGTCACATGACACTTGAAAGCTTTGAAATTCTTAGCTAAAAGGGAACAAGTTTTAAAATATGTAGCCAAGAATGGGTGCACAATTTTATGACTCACTCATTCAACATTTATTATGTCTGTAATTTTTCTGTGTCTATGTATGTGTAGTGGGAATGTAGAAAAAACATGATGTCTAGTATAAAATTTAGAGATCTTAAGAGATGCTCACAGATAACTACAAGGTCCATATGTCTCAAGACAGAATTGAAAGGTTGTTTCCAACTTGGAGAAGGGAAAGATACAGAGAGGATTATGGAGGGACTGACCTAAAAGTTCTCCACTGTAGGCCCCAATACAAATCAAGCTGAGAAGCAATTCATTAGTGAGAACAGTCGTGCTCTTTAGTCCTTCTGTGGGATGTCCTTCTTTGTCTCTTGTAACCACTTTTGAGTTAAAATCCATTTTCTCTGATAATATTGGAGAAATAACCCCAACTTTCTTTTAGTCATTTACATGGAATATCTTTTTCCATTATGTTCTTTCAACTTTTTTTTCTTTGTATCTAAAGTGAGTCTCTTGTAGACATCATACAGATGTACTAGTTTTTAAATCCATTCTGCCCCTCTCTGCCTTTTAAATGGAGAGTTTATTTACATTTAAAGTAATTACAGATAAGGATAGAATTCTGTTATTTAGCTATTTGTTTTCTGTATGTCTTATATGCTTTTTACTCATTCCTACACTACTGCCTTTTTCTTGTATTAAGTGATTTTTTTTTGTAGTGTACCATTTTGATTCCCTTCTTTTTCTGTATACTTTTAAAGGTGTTTCCTGGTGTTTACTTCAGGGGTTATAATTAAACATGCAACAACCAAATCTGAATAATATCAACTTAATTTCAATAATATACACTCTTCTCCTATACATCTCCATCTCTTTCCCTTTATACTGTTCTTGTCACAGATTACATCTTTATGCATTTGCTTTTTAAATTACATAGGAAAGAAAGAGGAGTTACAAACTTACATGTACTATTGTACTGACTTTTATACTTACCTATATGGTTACATTTACCTGTGTTCTTTCTTTCTTTATATGGCTTCAAGTTACCACCTAATGTCCTTTCTTTGCAGCATGAAGTACTCCTTTTAATATTTCTTACAAGGAAGTTCTAATTCTGTTAGCCTTGTTTATCTATGAATGTCTTAATTTCTCCTTCATTCTTGAAGGATAGTTTTGCTAGTTACAGAATTCTTGTTTAATCTTTTATTATTTTATTTTTATTTCATTTTATTTTTAACACATTAACTACCATGAGAGTTGTATTTAACTCACGCTAGTTTTGAGCCCAGGGCCTCATGAAGCATATGTAACTCACACATCTCTTCATCTTGGGAGCCACGAGAACTATTTTTCAAGTTGCATATAACTCACGCACAGAAAACAATAAAAAAGAAATTTTTCATTAAATTAGAAAGGATCATTTTGTTTTCGAAGTTTGTATTCTATTTTCATAATAAAACAGTGTGGCCCCAAGGAAAAATTTTTTTTCTAGAGTGACAGTGTATTAAAAATGAGGTCTCGCTATGTTGCCAACTACTGGGCTCAAACAATCCTCCGGCCTCATCCTCCTGAGTAGCTGGAATTACAGGCATAAGGCACCACACCCGGCTTTGTTTAACCTTCTTTAAAATTTATTTATTTCCAGCACTATAAATTTGTCATTTTATTGCCTTCTGGAAAGAAATGTCTGCTCTGTTCCTTCTGGAACCAAGGACCAGGTTCCACACTGGGCACATGAGCTGCTGTTTTCAAGATGGTTACACCACAGATCCTGGGAGGAGATGGGAATCAAGGCAAGTCAAAGCCAGAAATAAATGGCTTTCCTACCAATAAATGGCCTTTTTCTTGATTAAACATCCACTTGGTTGCTGAGAACCTTTGACTGTTTTCCAGAGTTCTGATAAAGTTGGTTCTGAAAGTTTCTGGTTGTTTTTTTTCTGTTTCTATGGAGGGACTGGAGTTTGAAGCTGCCTACTTGCCATTCTGCTGTTGTCACTCCCCCAGCTGATTAATGTAGGACAAGTCACAACCTCTCTGTATGTATTTCCTTCTTAGTCAAACAGTGCAACTCTAAAAATGTCACAGGGCTATTGTGAGGATCAAATATAGGTATTTTATAAAATATAATGCATACAAAACCTTACTTTAAGAAATATGTTGTTTTCTGCACATCACAGTTACATCACTTTTATGATGCTAGAGAAGAATTTAAATGGTGGGCAAAAAAGTTTAACTTTACATGCATATTTTTCTTGATCTCCATTTCTACCTAAAAAATATACTTTATCTTTTACTACCAGCCTGAGTAGTCCTCTTAACATCAATAAGGGGAAAATACTGGTTTTACTTCAATATTTTATTGAACTTTTCATAGTACACAATTTACCCAAAACATTTAAAGTACCAGTGAGACAAAAACAACTTAAAAAGAAAAGACATACAGACAAAACACCTCTAGGTGAGGTAATATTGTATAAGATTCATTGTCAAATCACAAGTGTTTGTTACTCTGCTATACAACTTGGTACCATATCAATGATATTAAATGACTCAAAAGTTAAGACATTACAGTTTGTGTGTGTGTGTGTGAGAGAGAGAGATGTCTTATGTACAACTACTTGAAAAACAGAAATGCCAACATTAAGTATCATTCAAATTCTAGTGCAATGTGAATTGTTACCAAGAGATTTTATTTGTTTATGTAAGTCTTGAAAATAACTCAAAGCTGCCTATCTTTTTAAGATCTGGCAGTCTTCTCTATTCTAAAAGATCAGCAGGCAAATGTCCTACATAATCTCAGTTGATAAAACAAAAATCAAAGCAACATTTTTTTGTTTTTTCATTTTCTGAACAGATGTATGAATACTTGGACAAAAATACTGATCCATTTGTGCCCAATCAATAAAATGAATGCTTTGTGCAGCTATAACAAAGCCAGTGCTAAAAAGACAGTTGTGAGTAGTCAGGTAGGTCTGCAAAAGTGAGTAAGATCTCTTACCTCTCCAGTTTTGTATGTTTCTAAAAGCACTGGCTAAGATATCAAATACCCCAACTCATAATCATTTTCAAAATAGCTTGCTTTTACTATTTCATACTTATAACATCTAGTGCTGGGAGTTTGGAGGCTTGAATAACTTTATTAACCTAGGGATTTTTTTTTTAAGGACCCATAAAATAAAATTGACAAGGGCATCTCAGGAAAGTCTATATACACAGATTTAGTAAATCAATTCATAAGTTCACTTTACATAGTAGGTTAGTATTTACCAGTTTTTTATTCAGTTGCTTTCAGTCTATGTGATTCAAATTAAGAAACCATACAATGTAAGGCAAGCATTACCAGTTCCATGGCCAAACTCTGACTTAGATAAGACCATTGGGGCTGTGCACCATTTTAACAGAATCTTACTAACATTAGTCATATTAAATTTAAAAATGTTATTCTAAGCTATTATTATCTTAAGAAATATAGCTCATGGATATTTGATTTTGGCACCCATATGCTAAAGAAAAATAGCAATTTTTAAACAGGAAGAGTGGTGGTTATTTTACTTATTCTTTCTAAATTCAGTGAAACATATTTGGGCAGCTTAAATGTAAGTGTTTCACTTTTAAAGATTTTATATTTCAACTAACGTGGAATGGCAGTAAAAATAATTAGTATTTTACTTTCCACATATTAATTTTAGTTTTAATGTTAATTTGTATTCTCTTTATTCAAAAAGGACAGAAAATAAGACCAACCTTACATGTGTGGTTCAGCCTATCAGTCTTATAATTATTCCATAATAAAATAAATTTATAAAATTGTATTTTCATACTAACTTCCAACAAATAATATTGAAATATCTAATTTTTAGCTAAATAAAGGATCCCACAGATTTTCACTAGTAAATACTTGAGTCCACTCAGATTCTGTTTGAGAAACTTTGTGAAACTAAATTGTCTGGTTTACTTGAAACTACCTTGATTATAATAAAAATGGAAGGTTGTCAGGAAGTTGAACATATTATAAACATCTAAAAAGTTGTTTGGCAGTTCAAAAGCAATGAAAGAAATTTAAATGCCATAGCTTGGACAAAGTAAACCATAATCTAAAAGTTTAACCATAACACACAAAATATGATCAAAGCTGTCTAATTTTATTTTCTCCCTCTTGGTGGAATTTAAAAATGGAAAACTTATGTGTTTCAGTAATTAAAACACACACACACACACACACACACACAAGATAGTAGAGAAAGCCACTACTTATACATTGTTTTACACTTTTTAGATGTCTTTTTTTTTTGTTGTTCCAACACTATTAAAAAATAACCATTCTGTAACATTTAGCAAGTAAAATACACTTCAGTTTGTATGCATTCTCAGTTGGACAACATCAGTGCAAAGTCACTGTGCTTCAGAGTACTAAACTGCTCATGGTGAAACTATGATCATCCATGTGAAGAAATGAAACTTTAAAATCTTTAATGATGGATCAAACACAAATCATTTTACTACACAAAGAGCTAACCCACCAAATTAAATTTAGGGACAGAGTATTTTTATTAAATTAATAATTTTTTTGCTTATATATTGAAATGTACTTTTCCCCTCATCCATAAAACACACGGACAAGTTTCCTTTAAGGTTTGTATTTTGTCTTCAGTATTCATCCAAACAAGTTTAAATAAAAGATGATAAGAAAAACTTGCTTTTTCCTTTATGTATATCTAGTTTGGAAAACAAAACCTTAAGTAAAATCTGAAAGAAAATAAAAATTGAAGTCATTATTTAATGATGACCGTACAGTAGGTAAGAGGCACAAATTCCCAGATGAATTTTAAGTTTGTTTCCTCTAAGACAAGTCATTCAGAAATGAAAGGCAAATGAGGTTCCTTTAAGTACACAATTTGTAAATGTGGAAGCAGTAATAGTTGTCATGATTATTTTACATTCTCTCTTAAGAGTGGCTCTAAAAGTAGCCTGACAATTCACACAACTAGCTAAGCAAACCAAACTTCATAAACGTGACGAATTATTAAGTTTCTGGCACTGAAATCCTGGGTTTGGATATGGACAAGTATGCTATATTTGACTTACATTGTTTGGGTACCTTGGCTTTTGATGTTGTGTTTTGATGTTCAAGCAGACAGTACACGACTTAATTTTATGCAATAAGCTGACCTAAGTGGAGAAAACTTGTAGGATGAAGGAAATTCCAAGTCATATGTGTGTATACAAATGGCTTTGTAAATACATATATACAGCCATTAAAATAGTTATATGGGGACAATGCAATTTAAAACCCTTCATCCTCCTGCTTACCGATTGCCAAATCTAATCCTCTTAGTCTTTTTCAATGATGATATAATTTATTTGCTTAAAAGTAAAACCTCCAGATTGTATTAAGGATATTACACTGTATTAAGGATAATATGCCAACATCAATCTAGAAGATAAACATGTAACAAGTATTAAGGTCAGAAGGAATAGATTTGGCTCTATGAAATTTTGTTTTATATTTGATAATAAAGTTTTGCTTCTGCCGAGGATCATTTTGACTTCAGCATGAATGCTACGCTAACTAGAATTTAATTCAAGTGTTAATTGAGTTTTCAAATTTGGAAGCATTTTGATCCAAAATATGCACCTATGCTTTAAAAAAAATGAAAAGTCAAGATAATCAGCATGGACTTTTTTTTTTAAAACCAATTCCACTTCCAATCCATTATTTCCCCAGTATTTCACTTTTATCCCTCATAATTTCATAGCAAATTATCCAGATTATGTCTTCTGGACTAACCAGTGATGGAACCTAAATCTCAAACGCTATTTTGAAGAAGCGTAGAGTAAATAATTTTGGTAATCTGTAAAACAGCTGCATGCAGTGTGTACTGTATTATAACAGCACCAAACCCTTTATAAAATCCAAGCACTCCTTCCTCCTGCTTTATGGTATTGATACAGTCTCTCATTCCCTCATATTGTGTATTAATTGGAAGTACTTCATAGCCAAGGTCTGTATTGTCAATTATTGTGCGTGTTCCTTGAATGTGAAGGCGGTGCAAAACTGTTTCCAATGGGTAAAGTATAACATCAGAACAAAGACTGGCAGCAAAGTTAGCAATAAGTTCTGGAAAATAAGCATCCAGCATACTCTGTACAGGGCTAGTGCTCTCAGCTAGGTGGCTATTATAAGTCTTTCTCTTTAGAATTAGTAGAACAAACTTCTGAATAACTGAACTAATGATGTAATGAAGAACTCCATGAAGCACCGTAGGGAAGATCAAGGAAAGAAGCGGAAGAAGTCGTTTGCTATGAGGCACTCCCATGCCTATTACTCTTCCAATTCCTTCTTTAACACATTCCAAAATGCCAGCATTATCTCGAATTATCTCACTCTGAAATGAAAATGATGAAATAAGTAAAACTTAACATTTTCTTATTTAGCCACACAAAAGGGGCTCTTTCTACGTTTCTTTTAAATCCTACTTTACTGACTAAAGAGGGAAAACAACAATGGTTTTCAGACTGCAGCTGTTACCTGGGCATTAGATTTTTCTTTTTTTTCCCCAAAGGAAATCTCATAAAACAGATAGCAGTGAATTTGGGAGCTATTCTTACTGGTGTAGGGAGACTGAAGAAGTGTGGAGGTGGACACGTCTGCTTTCCCCAATCTCGGAACTCGTTTGGAAAAGCAACAACTACATGATGCCTAAGGAGGCAGTATCGTGTTCACAGTTCTTAAACATGGGTTTAAGTCTTGCCTCCATTACTTATTGGTTATGTAACCATTGGCAAGTTACTTCTCCTAAGTGTTAATTTTTATAAAAATGGAAATTAGTACTACCTACCTTTTATGCCCAAAGTAGTTGTATTAAATAAAAAAGGCCTGGCACCCAATAGGCACTCAATAAATGTTAATCTTACCATCTGCAATGTCTACCTTTTTACAATTTTGGGGATATGAATAAGAAAGTTTGTGATACAGATTATAGAGGTATGGGTAGGGAGAAAAGAAACAGCTAAAAGGGTACTTTGGCTGTAGCAATGGTTTATTTGATACATATAAAAAAAAGTTTAGCAGTTAAGGAAGATAAGTTGAAAAGGTAAAGTGAAGTCATTAAAACTTTGATTTAATACTATGTTGAGAAGTCTAAAATTGATCTTAGGAAATACAAGTCACTATGAATCCTTAATCAGCAAAAGGACATAAGCATCGCAACCTAAGAACACCAATCTTGCATGAGTACACAGAATGGACTTTTAAAATGCAGGAACTAGAACAAGGATTCCTAATGAAGAAATAGATCACTAGGAAGTTCATATTTAAGGGTTTCAGTAGATGTTCTTCAGGCGATCTATGTACAAATGTGTATTTTTCAAGGAAAACAATGTTCTCAAAGAGATCTGAGCTCCCCAGAAGGGCAAAGAATCACTGAGCATGAAGCAGAAAGAAAGAAGATAATGCAGTAAGCTGGGTATGTGGTAAAGAAGGGATAAAAATGGTGGGGAGAAACAGACAAATCTTAGATACTTGTTGAAATTAGAACTAAGAAGACATGATGACTGATTAGTTATGAAGGATGAAAGAAACGTAAACATCAAAAATTTTCCTAAAAAAAAACTTAAAGTTTTAAGTTTTTAGAGTGAAGACAACAATAGTGCCATTAATAGAAAGGGAAAAGAGGTCCTAAAGGAAGCTAATTTTCAGAGGGATAAGATTGTTTTTATAAGTTGAGTTTGAGGTGAAAGATTTAGTTCACCTAAATATCAGAATTAAAATGATTCATGTGAGTAAATGAGTCCCTTCAGGATAGTGAGTACAGGATAAAAAACAGAGGGTCAAGGATTGAGCCTTAGGGTACAATAAAAGTGATGGTATAGTAAAGAGGCTAATGAAAGAAGATAATGTTTAAGAAAGAAGAAAGCAGAAATCTAAGAGGAAAAAAAAAAGAGTTCTAGAAAAGCAGACAAAAGGAGTCAAAAGGAGAGACTCAGCAGGGAGAACCTGCAGCAGGAAACAGAGGGGTAGATACCGGATAAAAAAAAAAAAAAAAAACACCCACAAGAATAAACCCTATCACACAGTGAGCTGTGCACTTACATAAATAACTCATTTAATTTTTATAGCTCAGTTATTAAAACACTCTTCCCATTTCATGGATGAGAAAATTAAGAAAATTACAAAGGTTAAGAAATTTGTCTAAGGCCGCAGATCTAATTTAAGCAGAGAAATGTGATTCTGATATGGGTCTGTCTTAAGCTAAAACTTATTTTTCCCCAATAAATCACGCTGCTTAGTTGATTTTCCTTAAGTAATTATTTTCCTGCTATTTTTTTCCTTATCTTTAAATTGAGGCTATCTCGTAGAGTGATAATTCTGTAAATTCTACAGCATCATAAAAAGGTTATATCATTTATTTAACACAATGCCAAATGTAAAGGGGAAAGGAAAGAATTATTTGGGTCACAAGACATTAACTTCAGTTAACAGAAGTTAGTCCTAACAACAATGACAACAACAACAAAAAATCAAAGATTAATGATGTGGCCAGAAAAGAAACTAAAGTGGAAAAGAGTAATTAGAAAAGGGAAGCCTCATTAAATGGGGTTTTTACAAAGAAGGGGCACTCACACATAATGAAGTAAAAATATGCTGGGGGAATCTGATATTGGAAATAGAAGACAGATGTACAACAGTTCACCAGCTAAAATTACCCTTACCTTACAGTTTTAAGTGTAGGAAGGGTATGACCTTTAGTTCAACGTACTTGAAGCGCCACCATGTGGTTAGAAATAGTAAAACAAGCAAACAAAATTTAAAATGCTAGCTGGAAATTGCTTTAGCTTTGTAGTATTTACCATACCATTAGTATCAAATGTTCATTAATGTGCATATTTTAAAAGAATGTTGTTAGTAAACTACCTACTGGGACAACCTGCTGCCTGTTAAAATGATTGCCTATCATGTTTATTCTCAGGTAATTATTTACTGTCCTATGATAAGACATAACCATCTGAATTGTACGTAAGGGCCTTAAAAAGTTAATATAGATTCTTTGTATTCAGAGCAAGTCATAGGCTGGGTTCTGAGATATCTGAATGAAGAGTATAGCTGCCTATGGAAAGGATAAAAATAATTAAAATTAGAAGTGAGACCTAAGTTTGTAATAGAAATATACACAACCAGCAATGTGTGATATACGTGTGGTATCTGTGAAAGAAACATTTTAAAAGGACACTGTCTTAAAATTTTCTGCTAAACAATCAGACATACACAATATATTAAATATTCCAAAAATTATTTTTAACTAAGAAAATAGACAATAAAAATATAGCTCACCTGTACTGTTTCAATTAGACTTGCTGAATAAAATGGCATTGCCACTATATAAGTTAGGCTGTAGAAATTAAAACAAATTTATCAGTACAGTGAAACAAGATGCTTACACTAAATTTTTAAAATATTCAAGCTAGAATGATTTTTTTAAGGTTTTCAATTATTAATACCTATAGTCTAAAGATATTAACTTCAGAGATCTGTAACATAGAATGCTTTATTCAACAGAATGAAAAAATCAAATATTAAAATCACAAGGACAGCCTGCAAAGAAAATAGATTTCACTTTAAACCAGTGATACACAGGCCCATATGATTCATTGTACATCTACCTGCACATAACTAATGCAGTTATAAATCTAATACTTAAAACTTAGGCTGAGGGATCCATTCCATAGCTTGTCTTTTTAGTGATATTTGAATAAGTATACTTTTCTGCTATTATCCTATTATCATTATCTACTCCCAGATTTCCCCTCCAGCAGAACTAAGCCAGCCTTCAATGGTGAGTGAAGTCCCCTGTTATTATTAAAAAACAATATTGCAAAGCTTTGCAAAGTTGTTTCCTATCACCAATATTTAGACATAGTAATATTACAACTTTGCAAGCCTGCAAAATATAGTTATTTAAAAAGTAATATCAAGGTGGGACTTACCTAACCCTTATGGGCCAGGTCCTGGCAAGTAGTGGTTTTCAAGGTGAATGGAACATCACTAAGTAATAATGTGCTAGAATGTCCCATTGAGGGAGCCAGCAAGATGGGGGATTTCCAATTCACAATCTTCAAAAAAAATTAAAAAGTGAAGAATAAAATTCTAATCTACAAAAATGGGTTACTGTCGTAAAATCACTAAGTGCCTTTAGGATTACATTTTAATGTTACTAAGGTTTTTTGGGTTTGCTCATTACCATACAAATAAACTTGTATCTCTGATCAATAACAAAATAATAATAATAATAATAATTTTCTTGGAAATTTGGGTTAAATACATTGAAGATCTTTGCTAACTTCCTAAGAACACACAAAAAAATCAGGCTGTGATTCCAACCTTTCAATAGTAAGATTTATTGTAAAGATAATATGTATGTCAGGATTTATTCCTAAACACTACGTTACTCGTCCTTTGAAGGTCTAGTCCTCCAAACATTTTACTGCTCTAATTTCCTTCACTATATTTAATAAGATGTTTCTTCCAGTTCTACCACCATAAAAATTAATGAAAATTTCCAATAAAAATGCCATTTTTTGATACTTACGATTTCAGTAGAAGGTGTTCTCCTATTTGTTTAGGATTCCATTTGTGTAAAATCTCTCTAAAACATAAATTTAAACAAAAAAAAAGTCATGTTACTCAAAACATTTTGAATTAGCCCAGTTTTCAAAAAGGTTTGTAATATTTTTTAATTTGTAGGAGAAATATATTCTAATAATGAATATATTTTCCTTTTCTGGGACATAGCATAAACAACTGTGGTGGTTTGGAAAGAGAAAAAACATACAAGTTGTTTTGAAGGGGCTGATGGAGGAAGAGCTGTAACTTTCTATAAAAATGAACATGATGAAAAATTAAAGGAAGAAATATAAAAATGATAGGTTAAAAAAAGAACGGATGGGGAAAGGAAAGGGAAACAAGGAACAGGACAGTAGAAAAAAAGGCTTTACAAAGTATATAAGAATGAGAATTTAAAAACAAAACAAAATTAAGTAACTATAATGCAGAATGACACATTACATTTATGTAGCACCTAATTTCCAAAGTGCCTTTACTTATTACAATGACATTAATTTTGTGACCATTATTATATTCTATTATCTTTTTGAGCACATACTATATGCCAGGCACTGTGAAAGTGCTTTGCATGAATTATTTCTAATCTTCACAATGACTCTATTATCCCCATTTCATAGATGAGGAAATAGGATCAGAGAGGGTTCATAACTTACCCAAAGCCATACAACTAGCTAGTGTGGAACTATGACATAAGTCTGTGACATAAGGCTGCACTCTCTGCCTGCACTGCTTCTCATCTCATTTGACACGAGAAGGAATTCTGTGAGACAAGCAGAGCAAGTATCACTGCATTTGTTTTACTGATGAGAAAAATGAGGGTTGGAAAGATCACAGGGACATATTCAAAGGAAACAGGCAAAATGCCAGGTCTGGAACTAAGGTCCAGAATTGTGCTTTCTGCTATTTAGGTTATCTTTGCAAACCAGGAAAAAACAAAAAACAAAGAGAGTCAAACTGAAAAAAGGGGAAAAAGTTCTATCAAGAAAAGAGTCAAAAAGGAGAGACAACCACGGAGAATAAAAGGGAAAATAAGAAGATAGAAAGAAAGGAAAAGGCGGAGGGAATAGAGAGGAGAAAAAAGAAGAAAAACAGAAAGGGAAGTGCAAAATAAAGATGAGACTTGCTGCCACCAGTTCCCCTGATGGAACTGGCACTCATTCTATCATAGCCACAACAGGAACCCCGAAAAATGTTTTCTATTTGAAATGGGTGAATATGAAAAACAAAAGGATATAAAGGAATAAATATATTTTATATTAAAAAGGTGAAGAAAATTAAAATAAAGTCACTCATAAGGTAAGTGCCCTAAAAACAAACGCAGTACAATTATAGCATGGGTAGTACGTAAACTTTCCTACACTTTTCTAAGAGGTTGAAATGTCTGCAGAGACTTTTTAGACAATAGAATGATCACCTCTAATTTCTAAGATCTTAGAGAGCCTCCTGGGTCAAATTCTGATTACATTAATACTACGATACTTATTTGACCTGAACAACACAGAAAATGTAGCTGAAATGATATTTAAGAATTAAATTGAAAGTGTAAAAAACAGATTAGGCCTCCTATCTAGCAATTACTTATGATTATAAAACAAAATATGCTATATGCTTTGTAAATCATCTTGGTACTGCTGTTACTCATGGCCTCAGAAAGTACTACTATAGGTTATTATGACATTTATTTTAAGCATAAAACTGTCATAAACACTATGGATAGGTGAGTCTGTAACCTGTATTTCTGTAAGGACTGGGCTACCTCCCCTTTAAATACAATGCTAATTCCTACTGCCAATTCTTAAAGATCATTAAGATAAAGGAAGAGAAAGGGAGATTTAGAACCAAGTATTAAAAAAAATTTTTTGAGACTCTTCCTTGTATCTGTTCTCTACTACTTTATAAAATGGGTAAAACTTACTGCCACAGCTCTAGAAATTTAAATTAATACACTTAAAATGCTTCAGAAAGAGGTAAGTATAAAAACTTACTTGTGATTAAACCTTTTTACAGTTCATTATCAAACACCAAATATGTGTAAATATATTTAAATTATTTTCAAGCAAAAATTGCCCTTGCAAATGAGCAAAATTAAGAAAATTTATTAGAGTATCTTGCTTTTCTCAAAAGTCTAGTTTTCCATTTAACAGATGACAAATATATACTCCTATGCATAATCAATATACAAAAGCAATAAAATTCTAAAGTAACTATATCGCTTATAGTTAATTGCAATGAAATACTGTCCTTAAAAAAAAAAATCTTCCCTCAACCTAACCCAAAGCCTCCACCTTCCAGTTACCTCTCTACCTCTCTTCATCTCTCCTCTTCAGAGTCAACTTTCTAAACTTGCTATTTCCACGTCCTTACTCCCCATTCACCTCTGAACCCACTCCAAATTGGCTTCTACCCTATTATCCTACGAAAACTGCTCTTGCCAAGGTCCCTAGTAACCTCCATATCACTAAACCCCACGGACATTTTTAAGTCTATACCTTATTTGATGTTGCAATAGCCATTAGGCACTCGTGTTCCTCCCTCTTTGAAGCACTCTTTGCCCCTGTACTCCACTAGCCCATATTCTTTTGGTTTTTATCCTGCTTTCTGGTCTCTCCTTCTGACTTCTTTGCAGGATCATCTTTCTTAACCCAGCCAACTCTTGCTGGAGTTCGTAAAGGCTCTGGCTCTCTTCTGTTCTTACTCCATATGGTACACTCCTTCCCTCTAGGACCTCTCCTCCAAGATTACAGTTTCAAAATCTCCCCAATTAATTTACCTTCAGTTAAGACTTCTCTATATGCCAGCTTTGTATCATTTACCTACAGACAACTCCACCTGGATATGAACTTGTCCAAAAATGAAACTTAAAATCTTTCTTTCCTACTTAAACTCTTTTAGTGTTCCCTACTCAGGAACTGTTAAACAGAAAGTAAATCTATTGAATTTCAGAAAGATTTCGTTGTATTTAAAATAACATATGTTTCAAGTAAGTGAATTCAGAGGAATCGCTGGGAGAAAACCACAAGATGTTTACACTGGTACAACCACAAATGTGCGATGAGTCAAAACTAAGTTAGAGTTCAACCAAATGGGTTTTGTGAGAGATTGAACTACACAGGTAGCTTTGGTCACAGGTGCTCCTACCTCATATAAATGACATGAGAAAAGCCACACATAAATAAAGTAAAGGGTACTTTGGGGTAGAACGACATATGGTCTACCTCATACCAACTGAAGGTTGGAGAGAGGATTGGGAGGGGTTTGGTAGTAGATAAAGAAAGAGATCATAGATGATGATCCTGGGTTATATACATTTTCTTAAAAAGTAATACTACCGAGAAACTATAAGTTTGGTGACTTAATTGGCACCAGCTATCTGCTGTTTTTCTCTCTGATTTGATCATAATCAGTAATAAAACCTAAGTATTGGTGAATCCATACTGTTGTACCTGTTCTACTTATGCAATTAGGAAACCTCAGTCTAGGAGACCTCAAACTCATCTTCCTCATGTGATAGCTTCTGTGAATTGCTTTGAGTCAATGCTTTGTTGGCATGTTTGCCATGATTCTCCTTTCTCCCAAGAAAGGTCAACTCTACCCAAAGAAGAACAAATAATTTTCTAAAAAGATATTTACACTATACTTCAGAAAATGGTTTCATTTGACATCTAGTTACACAAGCCAGAATCCTGGAAGTCATCCTTGATACTGCCTTCTCTTTCATCTAACATTCCTAATCCATCATCAAATTCCATCCATTTTAACTATGCATATTTCAAAACTGTTCACTTAGCCCTACCTTAAAAGATACCACCCTGGTCCTAGATACTATCACTCCTCACCTTGATTATTGGTATAGCTTACTAAGACGTCTCCTTTTATCCACTTTGGTCCTTCTACAATCTCTTCATCTACAGCTACAATGACCCTTTGAAAACATAAATCTGATGTCATTGACCCTGCTTAAAACTCTTCAATATCCCTAAAATGGCCTATAAGGCCATGCATGGTCTGGCTCCCACCTACTTGTTTAGCCACTCTCCACCTTGCCCTCTGACCTCCAGCCCTATGAGCCTTCTCAGTTATTTGAATTTTCCATGCTCCCTACTGCCACAGCATTTTTACACAAACTGGTCTGTGCCTCCTACTCACAACTCAGATCTAACTTAGGTGTCCTGTTGCCAGGGATACCGTTCTAACCCTTCAATACTCTGATAGAACCATATTCTTTTTCTCCAGAAAACAAATTTCAATTTGTAATTATTTATTCATTAATGGGATTATTTTATTTAATATATGTCCTTATACCAGATTCTGAGCTTCATGGTAACAGGTACTTTTTGTTTCTTTTCCTCATTGTAAACCTGATTTCTAGCACAAGACCTGGCACATGTTAGGTACTCAGTGAATGTTAGCTAAGTAAATAAATGAATTTATGAGTAGGATTTATCACCAAAATTATCCAAATAGAACAATAAAGACAACCATTTGTGTCTTCTTTACTAAGATTCAAAATGACAAAGAGAAAATACGTTCCCACTCAATTGCCAGGCCTGTATGTTTACTGAGGAAGAAAGTTAGATGATAGAATTTTATAAAATTATATGTCTTCCCATTCCCATTTCTCTTTTTTCTTCCCTTTAACCTGAAGTTAATACTACTCCTTCATCTCTGCTTTAATGAGGCAACATTACTTGCTTAAGGTCCCAAAATAAAACTGGTATAGCCAGGACCTGAAGCAACAGTGTTGTGATTCCAAGTACAGTTGTTGGTCTTCCACATCTACGGGTTCTGCCTCCATAGATTTAACCAATTGAGGACTGAAAATATTAACAACAACAACAACAAAACAAGCACGGTTGTGTCCGTACTGAACATGTACAGACTTTTTATTATTATTCCCTAAATAATACAGTATAACAACTGTTTATGTAGCATTTACATTGTATTAGATATTATAAGTAATCTAGAGATGATTTAAAGTATACAGGGAGGATGTACATAGGTTATATGCAAATACTACACCATTTTATATAAAGGACTTGAGCATCTGCAGAGTTTGGTATCTACAGGGGGTCCCTGAACCAATCCCCTATGGACACAGAGGGACAACTGTACTGAAGTTTTCTACCAAATGGAATTTCCTACATTTTGTTAATTTTTTATAGAATTTGTTTATTAGAGAACTTCAAGAATATTTGTTAGTACTAACTTTTGATCTTATCCAGTGATATAAAAGCAATAGGCTGAATAAAATTGGACAAACACAGAAATTCACATTTTAAAGAATGAAACAAGCAACTTTTACTTGGCCAAATGTTTCTAACCTTTCTAACCTTTGTTTTGTTTCTCACCTTTTAGCAAAGCTGCTATAAAGGAACTTCAAGACCATGATGTCCTTTGAAAGCAATCACATTGGAAAAAAGCTCAATATCAGTTTCTCTTGCCTTTATTTCCTTCCCTATAAAGACTAAATCCCAAGATTGACCATATGTGACACACTAGTGGCTATACCTTTAACTACCTCACTTCCTCCACAATCTAACAATTCATCCTGCCAGCGGCTAACTTTGGATTAACAAACCATTCAAAGCCTTTAACACTATCCATGGGCTAATAGAGAAAAATATAGTACTAATAAGGAAAATCACAGAGCAATGCCAAATAGCACCTAAAAATTTTATGATTTCCAATATTATCTACTAGCATTCTTTTCATATACTCCTTATAAGATTCCCTTGCTAGACATCATTGTCTGTCCCAAATGTATATCATTTTCCTCATGCTTTTCTACTACAACCCCATACTTATCCTATCAAATAATATCACATCCTGCTTCACAAAGACCTGGAAGTAAACTTCCCTAATTTCTCTACCCTCTCCCCCCAGTTTTATCTACAATTCCAATCTTCCCATTTTTGGCTTCCGAGACACTATTGTCCTTTATCTTACTGCTATTTTCAATTTGTTCTGAGGGCATCTCTACCTCCCTCCCTCAACTACCTCTCCCAGCATGCACACACACGTGCATGGCACACATACATAAACACAATAGTTGCCCAGGATTCTGTACTTGCTTCACTTTATGTCATTTAATCTATACTTTCTCCTGAGGTGATTTCTTCCACTCTAATGCTTCAACTGCTACTTTTATGCCACAACACTGAAAGCTATGTCTCTGCTTCAAATTTTCTCTAAGACACTGATCCATGGTTCCAACCACCTATTAGACATGCCCCCATAGATATCCTGCAAGAATCTCTTCAAACTTCATTTATTGAAAGTTAAATTCCTTATCTTCTTCCCCACTCCAACTTCTTCATGAGTTCCCCATTTTGGGTAACATTTTTCAATCTAGAAATCTCAGTTACTGTGGACAACTTATTCTCTCATACCCCATTCTCAAGCTAACATCAGTTATCATCAATTGTATTTCAGAAACGTCTATCCAGCTCATCTCTTTCTGTTCTGTTCCATAGTTCAGAACCTTCTCGATATGGTCTAGGTTACTCTCCACAAGTCTGTCTATAGCATTCAAATTTTTTTTTACACTGCCACTTGAGTATATCCTTGATCAGAACACCTACATATTAAAAAAAGAAACAGAAAAGAACCTTAGACTCCCAACCTCATATAGAATAAAACCCTACAAAGGCACAATCGCACTTTAACACATCACAGGGGTGGGGAACTTGTGGCCTTCTGATTTCAAGATTGTCCTTTTTTAAGCACCAAAGGAGGCAAGAGAAGCTTCATCTTTCTCTGCTGCACCCCTTTTCATAAAAGGATTTGTTCTGTAAAATTTGGATTCAGTCAAAAGGCCACACTTAAGAATCCAGAAGGCCACATGTGGCCCCAAGGACACAGATTCCCCACCCGTGCACAGATTACCCTATCTTGGAACGACTGCCTTCTCTGCCAAGTCAATTTTTATTCATTATTCAGCATCTAGCTCAGATTTCAGTTATTTTTCTGAAATCTTTGTCAATAACTCCAGGCAAAGTGTCCCCTGAACTCTTAAAGGGGTTTAATTATAGGACAAATTCCCCAATGTACTATAACTTGCTTTCATGTGTCTCCTTCACCAAACTGAATACTTAAAGAACAGGAATGGCTCACATACTCGTATTTGCTCGTTGGTTGGCAGTTGCTGGCACACAGCAGTAGCAGCTGAAAGATCTCAACAGATACTAGACCAAGAAGAATTTTCTTTTTCAAATCCTAATTCAATAAGATAGGATTAATCTTATCCTCTTTTTCTTCTTTTAGCTACTTAAGACAAGTTTTCAGATTCAAAGTATTTAGAAACTATCATATTTTAGTAAAACTTAATATGAAACTAATATTGAAGAAATGCCAAAAGGTACCTTGGCAAAGGTGTGAATTCACTAATTATGCCTTCTGCTCCAAGTGTGACTCCCTGGACAATAAATGTACTTCCCATTCCTTTCCATAGGGCTCTTGGTCCCTAAAATGAATAAAATGCAGTGTTATTTCTATTAATACCTAAATATAAAACACAAAGGGTCTTAATAAAACTTGATATTGAATTAAATACCCCCAATGATTAGTTAATTTCATTTGTTAAATAACCCTAATATCTATATATTCAACTCCCCACTAGGACTGTCCTTTGGACAACACATAGGTATCTTAAAATTTACATATCCATAACTTAACCCAATCATATCCACTCAATCCACACCTATTCTTTCCTTCTCTGCTGTATTTCCTGTCTTCCTAGATAGCAACTTCATCATCCTAATGTTCAAATTGTATATCCAGAGAAGACTTTTCTCTCACTCTTTCTATTTAATTAGTCATCTAGTTCTATAAATTCTTCTCCCTTAGTATCATACAAATCCATGATCTTTTCTCCATTCTTATGCCATTACTTTATATCAATTTAACTACAACAGTTGCACTGTCTCTAGTCTTGCTCCTTTCCACGATACCATGTGATATCCTTCTTATTATTTATCTATGTTATTAATAAATAACGCATGGACATGGTACACTTAAAAAGAAGCAATAGGGTATCAGGTGAAAAGTTTGCCTCCTGTGCATCCCAGTCCCCTAGCAGCAGTTTCTTATTTATCCTCCAGAGATTGTGCATGCCTATACAAGCATATCTCTGTGTGTATGTATAGTTATAGTAATGTTTTTATTTTGTTCATTTGTAACAGGTGGTACTATCTTGAACCATAAAAAATATCCCAGAGATCTTTTTATATTAGTACACACCTTCTTATTTTTAAAGGCCACGTGGTGTTTTACCATATAAATATACCATAACTATTTTACTGGTACCCTCTTGATGGACATTTAATCGTTTCCAATCTCATTATTATATACAATGCCAAAATGACATCCTTGCATATACATTTTTGCATTTATATGTGCACATCTATGTGGGATAAGTTCCTAGAAGTGAAATCAGTAGTCAGAGAACACGTACATTTTAAATTTTGATGCATATTTGCCAAACAACCCAAATTTGTTCAAGATAGTTTGGTCACTGCTAAAACATCTTCAATGGTACTCCTGTAGCTTTTAAGATCAAGTGTGCAGTTCTTAGAAGGCACTTTATGACCTAGATCCTGCTTACTACTCTAGCTACCTTTTCATCTCTTACTCTTCAACTCCTGCTCCAAGCTCCCATTGTACTGCTTTAAATCCATTCCCAAACATCCTTCTCTTCTGTCTTTGCACATCTACTTAAAAAACCTTTTCTCTACCCTCATCATGAAGAGGTAACGCTTCTTGACAGTAAGTATAAAACTCAGGTGTCCCTTTCCCCTAAGTTTTTCCTAGCCATACCCCGTGCCCAATCCGAATTTTGATAAGGTACCTCTCTTCTCTACTCTGATAGCATTTTATATTTGTAACAGTGTATTTATCTTACTGCACCACAATCTTCTGTTTAAGTTTTTGTCTCACCGACTAAACTATAATAAGCCTCTTGATAGCAGAGACATCATCTTACCCGCTGCTGTGTTCTTAGGGCTTAGCACAGCTCTTTGTAGTTTTGCTAAATTAATCAAGCGAAATTTTGGAAGGAGCAAAGAGATATCATTATGCTACATTAGTTTTACTATAACAATTAAGTTATTTTTATTAACCAAATTAAAATCGTTCTTGCTTTAATGATTACTAAGCCCAAATGACACATATTATATATACCTTTAATAGAATCTATAGACTAATTCTCACCTGAGTTTTGTTGAAGCTGTACATAATATTGATGACTGTAAATGGAGTGAGATGATAATGCCGAGCATGGTAATTAACCTGTAAAAAAGGTATTTCATGATTTTTTTTCTGTTATTGTTTTGTCAAGAAAGAACAAGGCCATGAAAAATATACAGTGGAATTGTAGCATAAATAAAAGTTAAATTCTAACGTCAACATAAATTATACATAAGCAAAATTACTCTTGAAAGTGCTTTAAGTAACCTTTTAAAAATACAGTATATATGGTTATATAAATACAACCTGAAGACCAATGCATAATATACATAGTAATGTAGACTATATAGTAAAGAGGATCTTGTTGTTTGATATTTGTGTTGCCTTAAACAATTGAATTACATCTCCCAACTCACGCTCATTTTAGCCAAGCATTTTCAAACTACAGTTTGCAATCAACTGGTAAATTATGAAATCAATTAAAGGGGATCAAAACAATATTTATTATGTGAAATAATAAAGAAAATATTAGAATGATCACACATTATTTTTAAGTAATACATTTGTTACTTATATATGTATACACTGGATCACAATGTAATATCATTACAATGTAAAATATATATCTGAAATACACTGTTCTGGGGCATGTACACTGTCAACATTATTTAAATGGTTATTTCTATATACATACTTATTTTTCAATGCTAAGCATAAACAAAGTAAGTTGTAATGATTTATATTGTTTTGAACTCTTAACAGCAAACAAATACGGGAAAAATTACTTTGCAAAGAAGGTAAGTTATATTGCAGTAGATTTTGCCACAGTGTGGTCCACTGACCCCTGAGGGACCCATTACCCTTTGAGGAGATCAACAAATTCAAAATTACTTTCTTAATTATACTAAGGCATCATGTGCCTTTTTCATTATGTTGACACTTTCACTAATGGTGCAAAAGCAGTAGTGGATAAAACTGCTAGCTCTTTAGCACAAATCAAGGCAGTGGCATCAAACTATATTTTTGTAATTATTATGTTTTCCACCTTACTCATAGGAAGGAAAAAAACAATCTTCATGTAAGAATACCCTTGATAAAGCAGTAGAAAATGTTAATTTTACGAAACCTTGACCTCTGAGCATACGTCATCTATTTAATATCCTGTGTATTGCATAAGGAAGTAAGATGGCTGCCATGAAGAAAGCACTTGTATAATATGATGGAATTGCAAGCTGATCCAGCCACTTTTTTCATATAACATCATTTTTGCTTGAGAAACTCACTGACAGACTATAGCTATTCACACTTGGAAATGACATATTCTTAAAAATGAACAAAGTGATCCTGTTGATTTAAACAAAAAAAAACTATTTATTGTCAATGATAAATTTGAGTTTTCAAGGAAAAATCAGAATTTTGGAAAATCTACATCCACCTCAAGAGCTTCCAATACTTAAGGACTTTTCTACTGTGATCAGTAGTGTTTTTAATGAAGATGATTTTTTGATATTTTATAATCAAATCCCTTAACATATGGTAGATCTATACTCAGTGAATCAATATTTTTCAAATAACCAATGCACAATGGTACAGAATCATGGATGGGTAAAAATACCCATTCAAAATGCAGTACAGATTAATGGACAAAGAATAAAAAGTTCATTAATATGGTTTCAGATTTCACATGGTAAATAACTTTTAAGAAACAACCATTTAGTCAGTTTTGGTGTAACTTCAAAGAAGAATACCCACAATTATCTAGAAAGGACAAAAAACACTCCTGTTTTCAACTACATATGTGTACAAGGCTGGACTTGCTTGTTTCTTTCAAAAACAACAACAGATTGACTGCAGAAGCAGATATGAGAATCTGGCTGTCTCCTATTATGCCAGACATTAAAGACATTTGCAAAAATGTAAAATAGTTATTTTTCATAAAAATGTCATTCATCTTAACATCCAATGAGTTTATGATTTTTAATGCATTTGCACAGATACATTAAAATTTTCCCCATTTTAATTTCTGATATGGTAAATATCAACAGATATGACCTACATAAACCAAAGTTAATTGGGAACTTCAATAATTTTTAAGACTTTAAAGGTTTTGAGACCAGAAAGTTTGAGAACTAATAAAGATTTTGGAACATCTCACACGGAATAATGGTTACACGGTTTCATGTCATTTATCTGAGTTCTACACTTCAAATCAAGGTTACAATTGTTTCAGAAGGTCACAGAAATTACGTTTACCTGACATTGGCGGCGTAGAACAATACAAGGATGGGCCAGCACATTTTCTGTAAAGAGACTATATAAAAATAATTTATATATATGTGTGTCTATACAGAGACAAATTTAATTTATAACATATATGTATCTGAAATTATTCCTGCCTAAAGAATCATGCATTATTTCATGTTCTCCATTCTTAAAAGAAATTAAATGATTTTAAATGTCTAGACACATTTGCAAATGATTCCACCAAAAACAAATTCAATATGAGAAAGAAAAGAAACTAGATCTATAAACTGGTAAATAATGGAAACAATATGTAATAGTAATATCTAAAGTATAAAGATGAAACTAGATCTCTGTATGTTTGATGACATATCAATTAAATGGCATCATCAAATGTCATTTAATTTCTATTTCTTTCAGAAAATGTCTTATGAACAAAATTTCTATCAGCAGAGCCATTTGTTCTTCATGAACTCCATTCTAAAAATTTTGGTTTTGATGTACTTTGAACTTAAGTTATAAGATTTTTAATGACCATGTTAATTGACTACTATTTTATGTATCAAATATTTCTTTTGAGAATACTTCCCACAAAATAATTACAGCTGTGGGTTTATGCTCTAAGAGTGACATACACATACAGGCACACACACATTCACATATATTAATATTCTATCAAATGAACAAAAGCTTTAAATATAAACAGTGAGGCTAAAAAATAACTCTAGCAGAAAGCAAAATGGAAAACCAATTTTACTTATATCGACATTAACATCCTCAGATTTAATTATGCAAATAAGGTCTTTTTTCTTGGTTAAAATGTTTAAAAGATGATGGTCATTGTGTCATGAAATGTAAGTCTTGTGCAATTTCAATGTTTTTGAAACTGGTGTTCACTAAAGATCACAATAATCAAGACTAAAGGTTTTTCTTAAACAAAATGATCATTAGAAATAAAAAAATATAATGCTGATGATCAACACTGATTATAAGCAAAATCTAGACTCTATGCTGCTAAATATCTTGTTAGCATTCAAATGTTTATACAGAAGGCTCAATGCACAATTACTTTTTGTGCTGGGGAGGGAGGTAAAATTAACTGGATATTATTCTTTGGATAGACCCATGTAAGTTGTTATGATATTCATTACAAAATTACTTTGTGTTTATAAAATTGAATGACTAGTTTCTACCCTTCCTAGAAAAAAAAATCAAGTTATAGATTTTAAATAATGATAATTTTTTCTGCAAAATATTATTCAATATTTAACCTGCTGTTTCAAAGAAACAACCTAAGGAAGCAATACTAATCATTTCATATTATAAATTAAAGAAAAACTCTAAATAAAAATTTTAAAAAAATCTTTAGATAAAACATTACCTTGCAAGTCCAATGCCAAATCCAGCAAATCTATTCAACTGTTCTAAAATAAAAGGAATAAGATTACTCATAACCAATATTTAGGATTACTGTAAAAACAAAAAAAAAAATTCTTTTATTAACATGCTATTCGATTAAACTTCGAAGTCAAGGTCAATTCTGATTGGGCCCTGAGAGAGCATTTAAATGAATGAAAAACTCTGCTGGGGCTTGTGGCAAGTTACAAGGTATAGACCTCTTAAAAGTGCAATTGCTCTTTAGCTCCAACTCATTGTTGCCATAGGGGACTGTGGGCCTACGGTTTCTAAGTTGTGATTTTTCAAAAAAGATATTCTCATTTTTATGGAAAGTCTTCCAATTTTTAAGTATTGGCCAGCTATTTCAAAAAGTGTTAAAACATTGTATGGGCCAAATCAAACAAGTATGCAGATAGAACCTAAGGGCTACTAATTTTCAATTTCTGATTGCAATCAAATAAAAAATTTTTCTATAAATGGCCCTGACTGAAATTTACACCAACAACTCTACCTCCCATGCTGTAAAAGTAGTTATTCCCTGTTATTGATAGAGAGCACTTTGTTTAACCAATAGTTGCTTTAATTTCAAAGAGTACTTACGGTACTCAAAATGGATAAATACAACTCTCTTCTTCCCTATCTCCTCAAGGTTTAAATAGTTGGAGAGTAGCTGTTTAATTAATAGGGATAGGTTATGGATACTTACATGCTGATAGCATTTCTGTAGTGTTACTGGAAAAGCTCACAGCTGAAAACATTCCTACCCATACGTAAAAAGAGAAAAGCCTTTCTCCTTGACTATGGAACTCAGTCATAATGGTGAACTACCACAACTCCAGGGACTAGACATTAGTTAACCAGAATTTTAACTTTAATATTCAGAAGGGACAATTCTTTCTCTTACCCCTCACTTCTTTCAAATGAAGCAATGCCCCCACTATTCCCTTTCAGTCAGAACAAGACCATGTAAGCATGTTCCTGGGAAAACTATGTGGTTCATCCTTGACAAATGTACAAGCTACATAGAAAGCTTCTTTTTTTCCAATTTTTGCCCTTTTTGTGTGTATAGATCATCCCCAAATATAAACAGAAAATGCCACTGACATTTTCTGGAAGGTGTTAGGAAGGTTTACTGTTGTTAACTGTGTAAGTCTCTCAGAAGTCTTTCCTTGTTGCAAACTTACATTCACCCACCTGTTAAGGGCTGCAAAACAAACACCTGGTTTTGTTAACGAGTGCCTCCTCATTGTAACCATCAAGGCATTAACTTATGAAAAGATAAAAACATGAACTTTACTGCCTAAGAAAGTAACTCTGTAGCAATTGTATATGCATTTTGTATTATTTAATTTACAATTTACAAAATGCTTCCAGTATTCTTCTGGGACCAGTATGAGACAATGGAAAGAAAACTAGGTAAGAGTCAAAAAGCTAATGTGTAACACTGGATAAATCATCCATCCTCCTTGGTATCTTCATCTGCTCACTAGATAATCATTAAAATCTATTCCTCCCAGTTAATGCAAATCAAATAAATATTGTACTTCCAAGTCAAAACCGAGGAAATGAGAATAAAGATGTCCACAATATATTTAATAATATAATTAATCTATTATTCTAACAATTCCAGGAAAATGGAAAGAGGCACTTATTTATTTACATTTTATGAATAAAAAGGATGTTGAAAATATCTAGACCATGCAGTGTTACAGTTAAAACACAGGTCTTCTAACATCCTATAGAGAATAACTGTGTTTTGACTCCAAAGTCCTATCTTGAAATTGTATCAGTGTTTCTAACCCTTAAGTGTAGTTTTCAGGTCAGAAGAAGGAAAACAGGAGAAGGAAAAATTACAGGGAGGAAAATTTCTAGATTGGGGATCTAAAAAACAGATACAACTCCTGTGATTAAAAAGTAAAAGGAAGGAAGCTAATTCCTTTTAGCCTACCATGTGTCCCACCCTGTGCTAGGCGTCACTCGGAATTCATTTTATTTAACACTTGTTAAAAAAAACCTATCAGTTATTCTACACATCTTAAAGACGAGAAACTGAGGATTCACAGAGGTTAAGAAAGTCGTTCAGTTTCTGAGTGGCAGGGCCAAATCTGAACCCAAATTTGCCTATGCCGAAATCTTCTCTTTCCAGAACACAAACTACAAGTAAATAAATTAATTAAATCTAGAAAATACAGCTGCCAAAGGAAATTAGGTAATGGTAAATAATCCAATTTTCTTCTTCCTTGACTCGGGCCATGGCTTGAGACTCCAAAACACCTAAAAATTCCCTCTCTGCACCCCACAGCTAAGGCAGATGTCTTTTTTGGCGGCGATCCCATAACACAGGTTTGCGTGAGGAAAGGGAGGAGGCCCGCTTCTGGGGCAGAGGACGAAAGGAGGGCAGAGGGTGTGGCGCGCGACAGGCTGACAAGGGACCGGAGGCGGGACCCTACGCGCGGCTTCTGGGTCGCGGGCCACGAGCCGCGGCTCCGCCACCCCACCCACCCCTGCCTTGGTCCCCACGCGCCTCACCACTGCTCTGCCCCTGTACGCTGCCGCCGCCGCCGGAAAAGGGTTCCTCCGCGGGGCCTTCGTACGGGGTGGAGGCGGAGGGCACTCCGTAGGGCGGGCTCTTCTCGCCCCAGTGCAGGTTGCGGCTGCCGGGGATGTCTGGGGGAGTCGTCACCCAGTGGCCCAGGTCCGACCCGGAGCTGAAGGACCTTGCAGGGAAAGCGCCGCCAAAACCCTGCTCGTCCCGGGCACCACCCCGGTAGCCCAAGCCATCAAATCCGTCGGGTCGCCGCGGATGCATCGCAGCCAGGGCAGGATGACGCGAGCCCACCCGGAGCCCACCAACACCCGGGCCACGGCGACCTAGGGCTATACAGCTTCCCCTTCTCTGCCGCCGCCGCCGCGTCTAGGGGATTCTGACAACCGGAAGTCACGTTGGAAACCCGGAAGTCCTGGGATCAGGTGAGCATAGCCTCTTCCGGCGACTGTTACAGGCACAGTTGCTAGGGAGACGCGGCGGGAACCTGGGGCCACCCCTTAAGACTTTGTTGTGGTTAGACAGGAGGTGGGCGTATGGTTGTAGGGTACCGAAGAGATTCCCAAAAGGGAATTGGTGTAGGAATGCGCTTTGGATGAGAGGAGGTCAAATACATGCGTCTTCGAGGGAGTTGATAAAGCGCGAGTGGAGCTCACCCGCTGAGGTCGCTGCTGGGAATGACCCGCCCCACAAGTACGCCACAGACCTGATTCTTTCTTTTCTCACGGGGCTGGTTCCTCGGCTGCTCCAAGGGAGCTAGTAGAGGTTAGTGTTGTGGGGTCTTAGTAACGTTCCATCCAGCTTTGTCTTCTGCGCTTAGGGCTTTGGATAAAATAATTGAGAGCTCTGGTTCTGCCCGGTAGTGGACGCAAAGGAACTACGGACCGCCAGAGCAAGCATTAAGAAAGTTCAAGTGAACGTCGCGCGAGAAAGAAACCCACGCACATTAATACAAACTGCCCGCCTGGAGTTAAAAATTAAGTATTTTACTTTTCAAAGGCTGCAGAGCGACTATAGTTTTATGTCGTATTTTTCTGAATGTTTCTAAAACCCTCAGGGTATTGAAATCCCAGCGATATCGTTCAAAAGCGGAACCCCTAAAATGAACAATTGAGACGATTTCTGTAGAGTTCCCTACTACCTGTTTTCATTAGTTCCATGGGCTTGCAGGGCAGAGTCTCTCTTCCTAGATCTGACAGAGACTTCCATGGGTTCTTCCTGTGTCCCTTTTTCCCTACCGGATCCCCAGGGTTCTGAGGGCTTTCAGAAAAGAACCCTGACGTACTGTTCTCAAGCTTCTAGACGCGAATCTTGATTTAAAGTGATAATTGACTTTGCTTTGAGCGAATTGACACTCTTAAGTTAAATTGGGTTGTGATGTGGCTTGGGCAAAGGAATTGAGCCTCTTGATAAGTGTACCAAGTATTACTCAAGTACTAATAGCAAATCACTGGGTAATTAATATCAAATCAGTTACTGGGCATGGCAATAAAAAATATTTCTCTGTTCCTTAAGAACGATTGGCTCAAGGACTGGATTGTATCAGGTCCTACTTGTTTTTTAAGGGAGAAGGGAAGACGGTGTAAGTGTGTTTATGTACTTTTGATATAAAAACAGTGGCATCTCACAATTTCACATCCACATCAGGGGAGAAACGATGAGTTATTAAAAGGAGGGGGCAACTGGGGAGCCAGTTGAAGGAGAAAACAAAGCAGTAAGAGCCCTACCTCACAGCTTACTTTCAAATCCCAGATGTAATATATTGTCTTTTCACTTTATTTTTAAAAAAATTAAATACTGGAAGAAAATAATAGGTAAATACTTTTAAAATAGTGGATTAGAAAACTTTCTAAGAGTGACAGCAAAGTCAAAAGCCATTTAGGGAGTCAGGGAAAGACTATAGTAAATTTGCCTGTATAAAATTTGAATTTGTGTATGATAACCAAAAAAAGAAAAACATAGTAATAGAAATTGAAAGGCATATAACGAACTGGGAAAAATGACATCTTAACATGGTTTAGACAATGGATCAGTATCTTTAATATACAAAGAGCCCTTACCAATGAATAAAGGCAAATCAGCAGAAATATGAGAAAGTCATGAAGAGACAATACACACACAAAAAGAAATGAAATGGATAATCATGTAAAAATATGTCTTCTAGTAATTGAAAAAAGGTAAATTTAACAATCATCTTTCACCTATTAAAATGTTTAAAAGGGAAAACGCACATTGTCATGCCAGGTGAGAAGGTGTCTCTCATTCATTTCTGGAGTGATAGAAAACATAACACATTTCATGGAGAGCATTTTGGCAGTATGTATCAAAAACTGTAAAAATGATCATATCTATTTTACTTCTAAATCTTTAGGAAATAAATATAGGGTATGTTTCCTATAGATGGTTATAGCATGTATAATATGCAAGTTTATGGCATAATTGCCCACAATAGGAAAAATTGGCAATAATCTAAATATCAAGTAATTATTCATTAATAATGTTATTAAAATAATATATCCATATAATCCTTTAATTAAAAAATATATATTGAGTACTTATCTTGTGTTTTAAGCAATGAGGATAGAGTGGTAAATAAGCCAGACAAAGTGCCTGCATTGCTAGAACTTACATTCTACTTTAGGGAGACAAAAAACAGATAAACAAATACATCATGTCAAGTAAGGAAGCAAAACATAATGCAATGTCAGATAATGGCATGATTATGTTATAAAAAACCTAAATGAGTAATAGAGGCAGCCTTTTTTAGATTAGCTTTTTTAGAACCAGTAAGTCCTTTCTGAAGAAGTGACCTTTGAGCAGAGATTTGAATGAAGTGAGGTAGTGAGCCATATGTGACTATCCAGGCAGAGATGAGCATGAGGCCCTATTAACTTGCTAGGTAGCCAGTGAGCAAAAATGAACGTGATAGGAAATGAGAGTTGAAGTGAAGGCTAGGAGCCAGATTTTGCACAGCCTTGTGAATGATGGACAAAATTTAGGTTTTTTGAGAGTAGAGGAGTGATATGACCTTATTGATATATTAGAAGGATCAACCTGGCATTGGGCAAGGGTGGAAGCCACCTGTCTTTTGTAGGCTATTGCAAGCTGAGTTAAGAGTAGTAATTTGATCTAGAGTTATACAAACAATATGTGTTCATATTTTAAAATCAGCACAATATTAAACCATTATATAACAATTAATGGATAGAGGATATTTATAGGCACCAAAATTAATAATTAGGAAAATTTTCACACAATTAACAATGATAAAGATTAAGTTTTTTACCTTTTTCCTTAGTAAATAGATTTGAAGGGTTAAATTTTCTTTGAAAATAATCATATGATAGAAAAACTTACAGTGCCAAAATAGCTTAATAAATATTTTTGAAAGTCCAGTCATTATTCATTTATACTTAACCAGAAATACAAATGAAGACTAGAAGACTATTTTGACAGTTTTCAAGAGTTGGCGCAGAACGCTATGCTCCTGCCAAACAACATATCTGTAAAGAACAAACAGGTCATTCATTTATGTTAAAATTTTACTCAGAAATTCTGGCACTAAATGAATTCAGCTCACAAGATAAAAATCACCTATACTTTTATTCAAGAGTTCACCCAGCAACATATTTTAATATTAAGCACCCACTATGTGAATGTCACTGTATTAGGTACTGTGATGCAATTATACATTATCTGTAAAGATGGAATTTAATGATATTTAAAATATTTTATCTCTAAAATAAGTTGAAATGGGCAAATTGGAAAATATTCTTTAAACAATGTAGCCATTTTTGGTTTTTTGTTTATTTTTTTGTATAAATGATGTGATACAACAATCCATTATGGTAAATTTGACTCTCATTACATTGTTAGGAAAGTTAGGCAAAACACATTTAATATCCAAACACTTAATGGAGCACACACAGTAAATGGAAATAACCAAGAATACTTTAAGTTGTGAATTGGGTATAACTTTTTTTAATTGCCAAGTTTAACCTCTTTATATTTGATAAGCTATACCAATTTATGTTAAGAAGATTGTGGTGGCCTCCTGCAGAGTAGTACTATACTATACATCCATGCCCTTGTCATGGCCTCATGATGGGCAGAGTGGACTTTCCTGCCCTTTTATTTGGAGTTTGGTCAGGTGACATTATTTGGCAGGAGAATGTTAGTAGATGCAACCCAGGCAGAGGCTTTGCTCAGTTGTCTTGCCCTCTTGGGCTTCTGCCATCACCATAAGAAGTACCTCCTGAGTAACTACTGCCCCTTTACCCTGGGCTCCAGAAAGAGATACCTGGAGCAGAGTTGAACCCAGCCAGCAGTCTGGAGCCAATCCCAGGTGAACCCAGCCAACATTATGAAAATCCAGTGAACCCACAGAACAGTGTGTGAGAAAAATAAATACTTGTATTTTAAACCACTACGATTCTGGCAATTGTTGACTAATACGATGCTTTTGCAGATTTTTAATTGGTGAATTTTATTATTGAAATGTCTAGTATAGGATTAAATACTATCATCACAAACATGTCAACTAATTTGCATGGAAAAGAGTAATCTTATCTCCTTAATAGGTTCACAAATGCTGTGAAAAGTAACCCATTGGTGCAAGAAATAATTTGGGTAAATGCAATATAAATATCTTAAAATCTTGCTTTATATACTTCTGCCTCTAATGCATTGTTACAAGTCAGATGGCCAGTTTAATATCACTTGAGTTTTAATTACCTTTCCTTTCTCTTTTTGAGTAGTAAAAATTTCAGATACTGTTCCATCTATTCCTGAGATCATTTAAAAATAGGAATAAGAATTCTAAATGTATGGCAGCATGAAGAGAAGTATAGAATATAAATTATTTACAAATTAAGTTATACACTCCTTGGTAAACCTAAACTGATATCACAGAACTTCAAAAATAGTAAGACACTGTCATCTAGAAAGTTGTTAAATTACTAAATCAATATTAATTCTAGTGTAGCAGCTCAAACTGATAAATATTTTTTCACAGCTGTATCTTTTTCTTATGACTCACCTTTGATGTGAGATTGTTTACCTAGAAAATCAATTCTGATGCAGGAAGCTAAATGCAATATTATAGACTAGTTTGAAACATGGCAGTGAAGATGCTAATAGCTTTGATTGCAAGCAGAGTAAAGTAAACTGAATTTAAGATCTGAATAAACTGGAGAGATGAAGCTCAAGATTTGAGAAATATAATTAAAGAAAATACGCGTATTTTAAATTGTTTAACTTTCTAATAGTTTCATCTATTTTATAACTTTTTTAGTAAGCACTCACTATGTAGATTTATCTAGGTAATACTTTGATAAGTGTTATGTAAGAAGGTTACTCAGGATGCTAAGGAAACTTGAAGGGTGGCCCCTAAGTTATCCTGAGAGAAAGAAAGATCATTATATTGGAAGGCTTCCAGAATAACATGTCTCCCAAGATGAATTTGTCACTTAGGATTCTTTCTATTGAAAATAACAGAATCTCAACTTTCTACTTTAAATAGGGGGTTTATTGAAAGGATAACCAGGGTTTACAGAATTGGTGGAAGGCAGGAAGACCAGGCTTGAAAATAGGAAAAAATGCCGCTCTGGAGGACTAAGAAGTAGAAAGTACCACAACTGTCTTTTGGCAGAAAAATCTGATAAGGAAGCTACTATCATTGCCCAGGGCACGGTTATTGCTATTTTCATCTTGATGTCATTTGCTCAAAATTCAAAATTCTACAATAGAACACCCACTTGGCCAAGCCTAGGTTATATTCCATCATACTGGTTGTATTTCAGAGTTCTGAGAGAAGATGATCTGCGTCTCTTGGCTTCTTAGTGGAAGATGGGATGCTGCTTTCCATTCAGATTTGGATGCTGCATATCCAAAATGATAACAAATATCCAATACCAGAGTCTTGATATAAGATTGTTTCCCTGGTATGTGGTGTTAGGGGGGTGGTGTGTATTTATATGTGGCAGCAGTTTAGGGATTGAGTGAACAAGTATAATTTCAGACAGAGTCGAAGAGCTTGTATGAAATTGTTAAGGGAGAGCTCGTGCTATGTTCAGGAATATTAAAATATTTTGCTATTAGAGAAGTGTGGAGTTCAAAAAGAAGACTAGTAAAAAAAAAAAAAAAGAACAAAATTTGACATGTAGGCAGTGATCAGTTTTTGAAAGCATAATTATGCCGTAATCGGGTTAGGATTGTTTTGACAGGCTGATTTTCCTAATTGCCAATTAATGATCATTTCAGGATTTTAAATTTGGAAATTTATCAGATTTGTGTTTTCAAAACTTCAATGTAGATAACTGATTAAAGGAAGAAAGGGAAGGTATAACCTTGTTAGTTTTATTTATCTTATAACATTTTTAAATATTTTTCTCTTTATCTTTAGACTTTATGGGTCCCTATTGGCTTAATATTATTTTGACTCTAAGGTTATACTATTATTATCTTAAACTTACTTTAAATTATTTCTTAGGCCAGGAGCGGTTGCTCATGCCTGTAATCCTAGCTCTCTGGGAGGCTGAGGCAGGAGGATTGCTTAAGCTCAGGAGTTCAAGACCAGCCTCAGCAAGAATGAGACCACGTTTCTACTAAAAATAGAAAAATATTAGCCGGGTGTGGTGGCGCATGCCTGTAGCCCCAGCTACTCAGGAGGCTGAGGCAGGAGGACTGCTAGAGCCCAGAAAGTTGTGGTTGCAGTGAGCTATGATGACGCCACTGCACCCTAGCTGGAGTGACAGAGGGAGACTCTGTCTCAAAAAGAAAAAAAATATTCATATACATAAAGACTGGATAATGGTTAAAATCTAATTGGAGTAAATCTTAAAAATCATGAGAATGAAAAGAATGAAGAGAAATTAAATTATTTCTTATCTTAGGTTTTAATCCCTCTGAAATTAATTCTTGCTATAGTGGGAGATAGTCGTTCAAATTTGTTTTTTTCCAAATTGTGCTCAAACTCTACAATTTTTCCCACTGGATTAAAATGGCAACTTTATCATATGTAAATTTCTATGCCTTTTCTGTACTCCTTTAATTTACTGATATATATATATCTACACACATCAATAATTTAAAAGGTTTTCACAGTAAATTTTAATATGAAGCAAGCTAAAGCCTCCTACACTTGCTTCTTTTTAAAAATTTTCTTGGGTAATCTGACATTTATTCTTCTAACTGAACTTTAAAACCATTTCATACCTCACCCCTAGTCTCTTTAAATACACACACACACACACACACACACACTCTTTGGGATTTAAAGTGTATTAGATAAAATTTTTATGTTAACCTCAAGAGGTTAGGTTTTCTAATTCTATGAAGCGTTTCCTTCAAGAATTAATGTTTTTCTATTTGCTGAGGCATATATTTATGCCACTAAGTTGTTCTTATACAAAAACAAGTTATATATTTCTATTTGTTGACATTCATTGTTTGGTGTGTAGTGTGAGTTGGGTATCTAACTTAATTCCCCCATCCCCACCCGATAGTGGAGGAACATTGAAAATTGAGGAATGGCCTCACTGTTTTCTCACACCTCATTATTTTAACCTGGATTGTAAAAGCTATAAACATATAATCTCTTTCAAGGTTTTCTTTTTTCTTTTTTTTGCCATTTCATTTTTGCCATGGGAAAATTAGTTTGTTTGCCATGGCTCAACATCAGTTCTTTCCAGTCACAATGTTTACATTTTTGAGTTCTTAATTTTGATAATTTTTAAGTGATCTGCTCTTTGAGTGGTTTATTTTGAGTTGGTTTATTAAAGTGTAGCAGGAGTAGGGGAATAATTTGTGAATTCTTCCTTATATAAACATGTCTTCTTGTCTTCCCTATAGAATTCATGGGTAACTACTTTTTTCCTGTAAATGCACTATAGATTCAATTTATTTTTATATTATGGAGAATAATTTTTAAGCCAACCTTCTTTTTAATTCCTTTGTGAGTAATCTGGTTGTATTTTTCATGCTTTTAACATTCTTCCAGATTTCTTGAAATTAAAACAAACCACCAAGCAATTTTTAGGTGCAGCTGTTTTCTATAATTTTATTTGGAATATAGTAAGCACTCTTGATTTGCTGCCTCAAGTCATTTTATTTTTTTGGATCAAAAAGTTTTTTTCCCCACTACCAAGTCTTTGACCTTATTTACATTTTTGTTCACTCTTTCTGGAACATATTCTATGTGGGTTGATATTCTAGGATTTTCTCTTTAACATGTATATTTTATAGTCTTTCCCGATTTCACTTTTGTTATTACCCTCAAGTTACTGCTATAATAGGAGAGAAATAGGAGAGATGTGTTTTGGAGAATCCTGGGATCAGATATTGTGATTTCTGTTTTATCAAAATGTATTCAAAAAACAAAATCAGAAAGACTTATTTGGCGCTTATTATACACAAAAACTTAATTTAGGATTGATGTATTTCAAGTTCATATCAGTTAAATTTTCTTTTGAAATCTTAATTTTTTAAGACAATTTATTTCACAGGACAATCCCTGTACATTAACTTTGAATTAATCAGAAATTCTCTTCCCAATTATACCATACAGTAATACACTTGTGAACATTTGTAAAATATATGAAGTTGCTCTTTGGTAGACCCAGGAATTTTATAAAGATTTTATAAGGATTTAAACTAGATAATTTTATTGACTACTGCCTTTAAAAATAGGCATTCTTTTGAGTTTAAATTCGTCCCCTTGTGGTAGTACTTAGCAGAACACACTGGGTGCTTTACCCACTGTTTGAAGACACTGGCGGCTCCAGATTTCCTAGGTAAAAAGAACTTAGGAGCGTCAATTTGATTCAAAGACAAAGCTACCTTTGTGTAACAAGCATGCTGTTTTTATTTTTTAACTTTAGATGGGGGCAGGTTTTGGAGGCGGCATTAAGACATTGAGGAGACATTAAAACACTGCCAAGTCACTTCCTGTACGTGCTTTATGGTTGTATTTTAAAGCTCATGAAGGCTTTCACACAATATTGCATTTATTCTTTCGAAACTGAACACAAATGAGGTGGAGGCTGCACAGGGCAGATGGAATTTACCTACAAGTCCTGATTGGCTAAGCCCTGGTGACGAGGCGGTGCAAGAGCAACCTGCCGGCCCAGAGCGACGCCCACAGCGTCCTTAGCAACCAGCCTGCATTCCCAGCGCTCGAGTGCAGGGGTGAGCGACTGCTAGGTCCTGCTTCTGGCTACTTGGGAGCTAAGGCTATTGCCGCATTCACCATATCAGGGCGAGCGGAAGACCCACGCATGGGAGCACTGAGCCTCTTTTTTTAGGGTCCCATAGCTCTGGGTGTTAGAAGAAACCCTTTACTACTCGCAGACCCAGACCAGGCCCGCCGTCCAGGCCCCTCCTAAGAATCTAGGCGGTCTAGCCTGGAACAGCCGCCAGGTCATTTGATAGGAGAAGCTTTATGCTGGGGAGACTAAAGGAGGTGAGGAACTTCCTTACTGTTATGAATGGGGGAATTTGTTTGATTTCCTCGGGATTCTCTTACCCTTTGACAACCCTTAATTCAGAAGCCTCCTTGTTTGGCTGAACAGTCATCACGCGTCCTTGTGTTGGTAAAATTGCATTTATTATTATTATTAGTAGTAGTAGTATGCAGACTGTTTTGGACTTCAAGCGAAAAAGTTCAAGATTTTGGCCCTGTGTGTGTGTGTGTGTGTGTGTGTGTGTGCGGGGTGGGGGGGGAGGAGAGAGAGAGAGAGAGAGACGAGGTGCATTGGGGATGTGAAATAAAAAGCATTTTTAAAAGCAATTAATATTGAGAAAGAGATCCAAGTTATCGATTAGGAAAAATTTCTAGTAGGGGATAAGACTGTGGTAAGAGTCTCTTATTTCCCTAGTCTCAACGGTGTATCTGAACAGATTCCATGTTTTTGGTAGTCTTTGGTCAAATTACCCTTTTTTCCAGAGGGTTAGTCTTCTAAATCTTGTATTCCCTAATGCATGTTACCTTTCTAAAGGCTTAATAATAATTTGAATTATCTAGTTTTCAGAAAGTGTTCGTCTTTTAATGTGTATATTTCCAACCTTGTTTTAAATGGAGCTTTAAAAAAATACACTAGAGATTAATATTAAAACTTTTTTTAAAAAATTCTGGGTTTATGCAGGTTGCAGATGAACTGCCAAGCACCCAGGCAGCTTACTGGAGCCATTTTATGAGCTGGAACATATCTCTTTAAAGTGTAAACATTCTTTGTTTTGATGCTCCACATAAATCTTTAGGTTCCAGGTGAGTATCAGATTTTTTTTTTTTTTTTGGTAAAAACAATCCTGCGTGAACCTTTATGTTGTTATGAGTAATGCTATATTCTTATTGAACATCTGATTCATTGTCAGAATCGTTCATTGTCGTGATTCATTTGGTAAGTGTTCCTCTCTTGAAGTTCATTGTCCATCCAGAGCTTCTGGTACAGTGTCTGGTCACAATTGTTTAGAATTTTCCTAAATGTGTTGTACATATGATTCTAGAAGATGGTAGTGCAAAAAGTTCTTCTGGTCAATAAATTTAGGAAAAACTACACATCATACGGCTACTCACAGAGATTTATAGTGCACATGAACATATTTAAAACTCTGAGAAGTCTTACAGCATGCAAAGCTATTTAATTTTGTTTAATCCAGTTTCCCAAATTAATTTCCCAAAAAAAGCTCTTTTGAGGTAATTTCATCCCAAGAAGCTGTATTCCACAGAATACACTTTGGTAATTACTTCTAAACACTATACTCTTTATTTTTGCTTATATTTCCATAAACCCAAAGGAATTAGTTTCTTTAAGATGCTTCCTACTGATTCATTACAGTACCAAAGAAAATAAATCTTTTCAAAAAAAACTATATTACCTTAGCAAATTATTTTATTGCTATTACTTTGCATAGCCTTTTCAACAGCAATGTAATAAATCATTTGCCAAATCTGTATTTATTATTAGGATTACCAGCTTCTTACTACAATATGGCAAGTTTTTTGTTGAAATCATATATTTAACATTACAATATCTAGTATGTAGTAGGTGCTCTATGACTATTTGGTGAATGAATAAATAAAAACCATTGGTTTCTCTTTTAGAATGTCTTCCTGTAGAAGTCCAGTTAAATGATTTTAACAATAACCCACCAGAAAACAAAAAAATGATGAGAACCTAATCTCAGGCAGTGGCCATGAGGTGGAGATATATTTCTTATGTAAAACATGGTAGGATTTGATTACTTATTGGTTTAAGCAGTTACAATGAGCACAGAGTTGAATATAACTCTAAAATTCCTAGTTTGTGAGTTTGGGTGATTGTATTAACTGAGATTTAAAAAAATACTGGATTAAGAACGGTGTCTGGGGACTTGGAGTGGGAAAATAATGAGTTAAATTACTGACAGTTAGGTTTTCTAAGTACTTGTCTTCAAGTTGGGTGTCCAGAATACAGTTGGAAAACAAATCTAGACCCTAAAAGAGGTCAAGGTTGGAGGCAAGGACTTGGGAGTCATTGGTCTACACTGTAGTTGACAGCATGGGAATGGATGGTAACAACTCCAGAGAAGTGAGAGTGTGAAAGACAAGGGTACTCTGGCCACAGGGTTGATTATATCAAAAGATACAATGTATATGAAAGCACTTTGTAAACTACAAAATCCCATGCAAAAGTTTTTGTTAGTATTAATTCCAGAAGGCTCCCTGAAGAAACAGTTTGACCTAAGTGTTCTGGAAGACCTGGGACATCCTAGAATTTATTTGACTAAATGTATCAGAAACTCAACTCCAACATCTTAATTCAACTAAGTAGGGATTTATTTTCTCAAATAAGAAGACAAAAAGTACGAACCTCAGAGCTTGTGTGGTAGCTCTCTAATGCCATAAAGGTTTCAGCTCCTGTCTTTGTGTCTTGTCATCTTTGTATGTGGTTTTCCTCTTCATGGCCATCTCCAGATAGCAAGATGACTTTGCTGTCATCACTCTTGTGTCTATCATCCAGGGAGGGTAAAGAAATAGAAAGGGAAAGGAAGAAGGTGCTGAGCTTCTCTCAGGAAAGTGAACTTTACCAAAATTCTTTACTAGGCTTTAGCTAGAACTTCTAGTTGCAAAGAAAGCTCCAAGAGAAATGTTGTTTTGTTGTTTTTTTAGTCAAGGATGTTGCCACTCCAAACAAAATTAGGGTTGCTTTAATAAAGAGGGAAAGCATGAATAATAAAGAGGGGTAGAATAAAGCTAGCAGTACCAGGGGGTGTAACAGTCACAAGGGGTATAGATGATAATGTATATGGGGGAAATTGTATAAACAGAAGTAATGGTTTACTAATAACTAAAACATTTTATACAGATTTTGAGATTTACAAAATACTCACTTGGCATCTAATTTAATCATAATTATATCCCCATATTATAATCTCAGTAGGCCCCCAAATATAAACAACTTGTGATCAACGTATTAGCCAAGAAGTAGGCACAATTTATCATATTTGAACTTTATTACATTGTTAGAATTATGTAATGGAGGTTTTCACAAACAGGAAAACACACAACCTCACCTGTCTTTTGAATTTAAGTTTTATTCCTAATAGAATGGATCATCTCCAAATTATTTGTCAATTTGTCTAATGCTTTAAAGAAACTTCTTTAATTAAAAACGACCACTGCCAAAACTCACTCAAGAGTAAATAGACAATCTGAATAGGCTTATATCTATTAAAGAAATTGAATCAATAATTAATAACCTTCTACAACAGAAAGGCCCAGATGGGTTCACTGGTGAATTCTGTCAAACATTTAAGGAGAAATTATATCAATTCTCTACAAGTCTCTTTTAGAAGATAGAGGCAGAGGAAATACTTGCTAACTCATTCTATGAGGTCAGCGTTCTACTAATACCAAAGTTAGACAAAGGCATTACAAGAAATTGAAACTATAGACCAATATCTCCTATGAATATAGATCCAAAAATCTTCAACAAAATATTAGCAAATTGAATTCAACAATATATAAAAAGAATTAACTGTGTGTCTGCTCCTGCTTCTGCATTTGTTAACGCCCACCAACGTCCAGACAGATAAGTAAACACATAAATAAACACTGTAGCTGTGGTAGCCAGCCTTTAAGATGGCTTTTAGCAATCTTTGCCTCTTGGTATTCACACCCTTTTGTAATCCCTACTCACATTGAATCATAGCCAGTCTGTATAACCAATAAAACATGGTGGCATTAAGTAATGACATAGGCTTTGCAAGGCTAGATATTAAAGGCATTGCAGCTTTCATCTTAGTTTTTTGGGTTGTTCTCTCTCGGGGAAGCCAGGCTCCATGAGCTGAGAGCACTCAAGTAGCTCTGAGGAGAAGCCTACATGAAGAGGAACTGAGGCCTGGCCTGCCACCAACAGCCAGCATCAACTTGCCAGCCATGTGATCCTACAACCCTACTCAAATCTTAAGATGTCTGAAACCCCTAGCCAGCATCTGACTGAAGCTGCAGCTGCCATTTGACTGCAGCTTCATGAGAAACCCTGAGCCAGTTCTGTCCAGTCATGCTGCTAACAAATTCCTAATCCAGAGAAACCATGAGAGATAATAAATGGTTATTATTGTTTTAAGGCAATAAGTTTTGGGGTGATTTGTTATACAAATTAGATAACTAATACAATAGCAAAGCCTATTATAAGTTTAATTATTTTTCTAAAGGTGTGAAGTATCATGAAAAGGGGATTTCATTGCACAAGAACTTTTATTTCTGCCGTGTCCCTCCTTCTCTCTTCCTGTCTTCCATTTCTACCCCACTCCATCCCAATCTTCTGCAACCTCCCACTCACCCCCATCACCCCTGACAGGAAATGTTAACTCTGTCATAACTCCCTCTTCTGGGGTTCCTTTTCCTAAGTTACCCTGGAATTCTAATGAATAAAATTGTATTTCTCATCTTGTTTTAAACTAAGTCTTTTTTATTCAGGGGTCTAACATATAAAACATGTAAAAAGGAAGCTGCTCTGGTGGAACAGACTAAGGAAGCAAATCTCATGCCCCCTTACTTCCCAGGCACTAACATACAGAGACATATGCAAATACACACACAATACGCAAAGCCATACATATGATAGTCTGTGAGCCATTTCTGTGGAACATAGTTTGCAATTCAAAATTCTAGATCAGCATTTCCCAAATCGGGAGAGATTATGCTATTGTCATCTTGACAGCAACAATTCTTACTCATGAGGTACTCTCCCAGAATTAGGGGATATATTTAGCAACCCTGTACACTGGGCATTGAATGTCTTTCATCACAGCCTTAGACATTATGATAAACAGAAGCACATCCATACATTTCTGAATGTTGCCAGTAGGTGGTAATGCCCTTGATAGTTAGAACCATTTCTTAAACCACAAAATGTTTCTATAGCAGCCAGACCATTAGAGAGCTGAATGCCAGGATGACATTTTGTTGGTGTCACACAAAATTCATTATTGTTTGTTGTAATGTCATATATTTATGTTGAGTATAAGAGACTGCCTCATGAAACTATTATTCTTACCTTGAGTAGGTTATTCATTACATTTTATTCTATCTTCTTTATGATGGCTTTGGAAAAAATGTCTTGTTATTTTACCAGGAAAAACTGCTTCTCCTGCAACTGGTTTGTTTTTAAGCTTATAGACACAGTAAATTGTGGCTTTGAGCATTAATTTAAGGCAGATTTGTAGCATACCTCCAACAAGGGAGTATATATGATTTTGTGGCATAAATTTTATATATTCATCTCACTCCATTTCTACCTTACTTTCTTACTCTATTTTATTCTTTTTTTGCCAATTTAAAATTTCATTTTCTCTTGTATTTATTTTTAGAACTCATCTTAAAGACTTTTATAAATGACAATGCATCAACCATTGAGCATGCATTAATGTAGAGTGGTACATTAATAGGAGGAGGTATAATAGGGCACAAAGCCCTGAGTCAGGATTCTAGTCTGAGGCTGTTCAGAATAAATTTAGTTGAAAGCTCTGCTCTACATGAGAAGTTGGGCCAAATGTTGATTTGTACAAAAGTGAATGTAGTAAAGTGGGGAAAAAATAAAGGCTGGCATCAAAATGACTCTTAAACAGAGAACTGTCAAAGAGAGTTAGTTCCACTAGAGCCATGACCCATTCTGCATCTTCTCCCCCCACCACCCAGCTCAACTTTAGTTAAGCTCCACTCTGTGCAGGTGTGGCAAAGAAGACCGGACTCTTCTTCCCTAGGCTCCCAATTAAGGGTTCCTGTATCTTACTAGGAGGGGCGGTCTGCCAGCATTTCTAATGCCCTGCAAGTTGATGTCCTGGTGTTTGTGCCTGAGAGGTTGGGGCTCTTTTCTTCCACTCAGTCCCCGTTCATAAGAAGGAGTCTCTATACTAGGTTCAGTAAGTCAAGAATGTTGATGCCTCAATTTCCCTCACTCCAACTCATCATAGGACAGAGGTTTCACACCAGAAGAGGTAGTAGTACAAGAAGACCAGAAGCCACTGCCCTGCTCAGCTCCTAGAGTAGTGGCCTGGAGACTTTGCCCAGGGGGAAAGACAGTCTGTAAGAAAAGAAGACTCTGAAACTCTCTCCAAAGAAACTAACTTTCTTTGAAGCGAGTGTTTAAGCCTAAGGTTGCTGTTGAAAATAATAGCTCCTTTTAATTAAGAGCAAAAAGTTAAACCAGAGGTCATCTGGCTCACCAGACAGAACCAGGGGAAGGGACAGCTAGGAAGAGCCCTTCTGGGGTCAGAACAAACCTCAAAGGCTGGCCTCAAAATTGTTGCTGCCTAAATTTAATTGGCAGACTGCTGAGCAATTTATGCTCTAGGGCATTTTAAAAAACAATAGAGTAATCAGCTGAAAATTAGGGGAGACTAGTGGGCTGGATGGAACACAGAATGGGGCACAGTTTAACAGACAGAATAGGCAATGAGACAGTCAAAGAGCCTTGCCAAATCCACTGTCATTGCAGGGTGACTGTGTGAATGCCCAAGGTTGTGCCCCATGAAGAGTGGCATCAAAGGCTTCCCATTGTGGGGTAAATAGAATTTCCCCAAATAGCCTAGCCAAGTCACAAAACAAACAAGCAAGCAATAACAAAAACAAGCTCCAGAGAGGAAGGAAGAGAATCCGCACCCAGAATGCTACAATATATTCCCTAAAATAAGCAATTTTCAACAAAACTTTATAAGACATATAAAGAAGAGGGAAAGGAGGGGAAAAAAGCAGCAAAAACTGCTTGTAAAAGGGACTGGGTGTCAGATTTAATAGATAAAGACTTTGAAGTAGCCCTTATAAATATGTTCAGAGAACTAAAGGAAACATGTTTAAAGAGGTAAAGGAAGATAAGACAACATCTCATCAAATAGAAAATATCAAAAAAGAGAAAAGATAGAAATTTTATACACACACATACATATACATGCATATATATGTGTACGGTCATGCACCACATAGCAGCATTTCCGTCAACGACCACTGCGTATACGACGGTGGTCCCATAAGACTATAATGGCTATATCATATAACCTAGGTGTGTAGTAGGCTATACCATCTAGGTTTGTGTAAGTACACTCTATGATGTTTACACAATGGAAAAATTGCCTAACAATGCATTTCTCAGAACATATCACTATTATTAAGCAACATATGACTCTCTTTCTCTCTCTCTTTCTCTGTATATATACACACACACACACATATATACACACACACGCGTACATACCCACGTGTGTGTGTATGTGTGTGTGTGTGTTATATATATATATATATGAACTAAATGTAAATTCTGGAGTTGAAAGTATAAAAGCCAAAATTAAAAAGTTTATTAGAGGGTCTCAACAGTAGATTTGAACTAGCAGAATAAAGAATCAGTGTACTTGAAGATAGATTGATAGAGATTATGCAATCCAAAGAACAGAGAGAAAACAAAATGAAGAAAATTGAATAGAACCCTTAGAGAAATGTGGGATGCCTTTAAGTACAACTTTCATGTAACGAGAGTATTAGAAGGAGAGGAGAAAGACATAGGAGCAGAAAAAAATATTCAAATAGGTAATGGTTAAAAACTTCTTAAACTTGCTGAAAAATATTAATCTTCACACTTAAAAAGCTCAATGAACTCCAGTTAGGATAAATATAAAGAGATTCACATTCAGACATATCATCCTAAAAATACTGAGAGCTAACTACAAAGAGAACGTGTGGAAAGTGGCAAGAGAAAATGAGTCATCACATAAAAGGGAACAGAAAAAACATTAACTTATTCTGGCTTTCCAGAATTGCTTCTCCTCAATATCATTCTGCAGCTTGATATTTTTGCCTCAAAATGCATTTTGCTTTGGAAAAAAACTTCATAATAATCCTACTATGGGTACAGTTCTTAATCACTTTTCTTAAAGTCTTAGAGGTAGATTTTTGGAATTCAGAATTTTTCTGATTTTTAGAAAGGTAGCACAGAATATCTCCAGTGGAATCTATCTAGGGCAATACTCTGTAATCAAATACATCAACATATTTGCAATAAAATATATGTATATTTATAGTAAATTGGAAAATAACTGTATAATTTTAATATTGTATTTATATAGAAATGAAATGATAGGATAATGATAGACCATTACAATTCTAATACTTCTTAGCTCTAAGAAAAATATCACACATGGAGAAAACCATTTAAGCACACACAGGTCCAATCTAAGTTAAGACCTGTACATATAAACACAGTGACTTTTTAATTGTACCTCAGGTTACTTGAGGACTTTGGGCAAGAGGACACATCAATTTTGCCATCCTTATGATGAAGTGGGATTTGAGCATCTTATGATGGGATATGAACAGAATTACCAAGTAATGAGTCGGCACTTTGATAGCTGCCCTTTTTTTTTTTTAAGCCCAAGATTTCCAGCTCTAGATAGTTGTCCTTTTATTTATTTATTTTTAATTTTTTTTTAAATTTCAGAATATTATGGGGGTACAACACTTTGGCTATATATATTGCCCATGCACTGCCCGCGTCTGAGCCACAACCGTGGTCATCCCCCAAACTGTGCTCCCCGCATCCACTCAGTGAGAGTTTTTCCCATCCCCTCCACCCCCTCCTGCCTGCCCGCCCCCTGATGAATATTATTGCCCTGTGTGATGTAAGTGTTGATCAGTTAGTACCAATTCGATGGTGAGTACCAGTGGTGCTTGTTTTTCCATTCCTGTGACACTTCGCTTTGAAGAATGGGCTCTAGCTCCAACGAGGATAATACCAGATGTGTTAATTCACCATTGTTTTTTATTGCTGAGTAATACTCCATGGTATACATATACCACATTTTATTAATCCACTTGTGTATAATGGGCACCTGGGTTGTTTCCACATCTTTGCAATTGTGAATTGTGCTGCTATAAACATTTGCGTGCAGATGTCTTTATTATTAGAATGTATTTTTTTCCTTTGGGTAAATACCCAGTAGTGGGATTGCTGGGTCAAATGGTAATTCTACTTTTAATTCTTTGAGGTATCTCCATATTACTTTCCATAGAGGTTGTACTAATTTGCAGTCCCACCAGCAGTGTATGAGTGTTCCTTTTAAATGACTTTTTCAGTATTATGTTTAATCAATATAGGTCCAAGTATTAGCAACTGGGTAAATGGCATCGTTAAGACTGAACTCATTCAAATCTGGGATTCTTGGGCCTCTGTTAACTACAGCTAGTCCACAGTTAAGGAAAAGCTTATTCTTTTATTTATAGAACATAAAATTTCATCTCTGCGTTTGTCATTGATGTTACATTGTGTGTGCATATGTGAAGTGGGGGAACAAATACTGAAAACGTTACTTTTTACAGGAACTCCAGGAGAGGATAGAGAGAGCAGTTGTCTGAGAAGAATGAATTTTACAGTTTTCATCTAGGCCAGATTGACTGTAATGACCTTATATCCCTGGTACAAGGAGATCATTTAACTAGTTTGGAAGTACTTCTCTGGTTATCCATAATTCTTTGTTTGGTTAGGGATGCATTGACAGATCATGTATATCCTTCATACACTGTGGTCATTGGCTTTTTCTAATTACTGCCAAGTTTATTCTGTATTATTAGTACCCTAAGAACAGCCAACCAGTGCTTAGTGTCCTTAAAACTTGTATGTTTCCGTTTCTCAAAACAGCACCAGTACAGAATTGTTTCATCAGGTTTAGGACTAAGGTTTTCATCAGATGTTACCTTAGAAATTCATTAATGTAATTGTCAGCAGAAAGTTGTTCACAAAAATATTCAGGTATTTTACACCATGAAGCTTCTTATTAATAAACTTCTATAGCCAATCTTTGGAATATTCACACATTCAGTGTTCAGTTCTTCATGGTCAAGTCTATCTTGGTTAGTGAGCCACAAATCAGTCATTTCCACTATTCAGACAGTTTAGTATTTTTTTCATGTGTTTATTGGTCATTTGTGTTTACTCTCCATAGTTTTGCTTGTTTTTCTTAGTCCTTTCAATGCAAAAATTTGTCTTTCTTCAGCTTAGGGACATTTTTTTTTTCATTATTTCTTTGATTACTGTTTCCTCTCTAGTGATTACTTTGTTCCTTCAGGAATGACCTAAAGACTGTGATTTAGGCTTGGTTAAATTACAAAAAGAAGAACAACTAAAGGCCTTGGTTTTGAACTAAAAGAATTATATTGTTAATTACTTTCTAATTTTAGGTATTTTGTTTGTTAGATAAAGGTACATTCTTTGAACACAGGGCCAAAATAGACAAAGAACTCTGTTAAGAGACAGATATGTATGAATTATATCTTCTTCATATTTACATTTATGGAATGTGATATTAATCAAGTGTTTTTCTTGGACAATTTTTTCCCTAAAATCACTTCAGTTTTATCGTTGAATTTAGCATCTTCAAATATGATAATGTTGATTTATAGGCCAGTCCTTCTTCTCTAAATTATAATTTCTTAGAGGAAGGCACCATATTTTAATTATCCTTGTATCTATCAAATACAGGAATCTCAAAATCGTTAGCACTTTTATTTTTGTGAAAACTGAACCAAATTGAATTTCCTAAATGATAACCACTTAAAATGAATAATGTGGACACTGGTAGTTCAAAATATAAAATGGTCAAACACAATCTTTTATTTTTAGTTTATATGTGTTTTTGGTTTTATTTATTTCATATTGTATATTAAACATTGCAAATAAATAAAAAGTACTGGCACATAACATAAACCCAATATAAGAATTTGTGGACAATAGCATCTACTTCTGCAATTCCTTCACAAACCATTCATCACATTAGCAGTTGGCATCAAAGCTAACTGAATTCCTATGGTGAGTAAAAGAGATTTAAAATATTTAACTAAGTATGTCAGAACAGGGCTTTATCATTTTAGTATCAGCTCATTGTGATTTTCCTGAATAAGTGAGTAAATAAGTGATTGATAGAAGATGAAAGGAAATAGTTTCTGCTTAAGCTTTAATGGTGCTTTTTAGTTCATTTTCCTCATTATCCAAGTCTTCCTAAATCATCTGTAGACACTTTAAACACTGCAGTTTTCAGTATTTTGAATATTGCTGCTTCATATTAATTATGGATTATATTTATACTTATTATTTCTGGAAACATTGTCAATTATTTTATTTAGTATTATAAAGTTAAAATACTCATTGTAGGTATGAATCATAGTTGATGGACTTATGTGTGGAAGAAGTAATATTGTTGTACTTTCTTTAAATTGATTATGTATACTCCAAGCCTCTGTTTTACTTGGCTGGTTGGATATTCGGTCTCAGTTTTTATTAGTCCTGCCCCTGCCCCAGGGTTGTACAAAGGTCCTGGGTGCTTATGCATCAACAAATCACTGGAGAGGCACCTCGGGGCATTGGGTCAATTGTCACATCTATATGGTCCCCTATAGCTTGACATACCTCTTCTGGGCCACAGTTAGTCCAGGAGAGGATTTTTGTGCCTCTGCTAGGCCAGGAGAGGATTTTTGTGACTCTTAAGTCACAGTGCCCGGTCACCACTTCTGAGGCACTATCACCTCCTGGGGGTGCTACTACAACAGAGGAAATGGCTCTGAATGACCTCTGTTACCGTCCAGTCTCAAGAGACATCTCTCTCTCCACAATCCCAGAAGTTTTCTTCTGCCCTATAGGGCACCCACTGTCATCTCTTCAATGAGCTTAGCTTTTTGTTTTTGTCTTTTTTTTAAATTTCAGAATATTACTGGGGTACAAATGTTTTGGTTACATGAACTGCTTTTGTGCAGTTTGAGTCAAAGTTATAAGTGTGTCTGTCTATCGCCCCAGATAGTGTGCACTGTACCCATTAGGAGTGAATTTACCCATCCCCTCCACCCTCCTCCCACCTGCTTGAATTCCATTGAATTTTGCTACCATATGTGCACATGAGTGTTGATCAATTAGTTCCAATTTAATTCCTATACACCAACAACAGTCAAGCTGTTTTTGTCTTTTTAAGCTAGTGACTTAAGACAGTTTCAGCTTTCCGCCTTGGAGAAATCCAGGCAAGAAAGTAATAAACCCTTCATCTATCTACCTACCTATATATCTATATATCTATCTATGTATCTATCTTGTTTCTATATAAAAAATTAAATTCTACCTTTGTCTTCTTTTAGTCTTAGTTCATCCAAAAATAAGTCCTATATATGGACTTATTTTTGGATGAACTAAGAACTTAGATGTGAAAGGCAAAAAAGTATTAAACATTATACATAAATGAAATATATGTGACCTCAGAATAGAAAAATGCAAATCATGAAGGGAGAGGAGTTACTAAACAAAATATACACAGCCTTCATACTTAAGAGGCATCAATGACATCTTATTACCTATACTTTTCTTTTACAAACATTTTTAGTTTTTTAACTATGTCCAAAAGGGACATTGTTTTATGTTGCCTCACTTTTCCCCTCATACCACTCTGTAAAATAGTTTCCAAATGGTGTTTTTAAATGTAAGTGTAGGATCCTAAAATGGATGAGATAATCCAGTTTCCAACATATTTTGCACAAAAGGTTTGCAATTAAGATTTATAACTGATACATATAGTGTAACTTCATAATGGAAAATAAAATAATCTATATTATAAAAAAGAGAGCTATAAATATAAACCATATACTCAAACTTTATGTTCCAGCAATCTGGATAGTTCTTACCCTGAATTTAGATCTTATTTTATTGGAAATAGTGTATTAAAGGGTCTGAAACAGTGGGCTGGGGACTGGGGGAAGAGTGAAATGATCAGGAGATTTATGTTTGGGAAAGTTACTCTGGCAGTCTAAAAGATGGGACTAAAGAAAGAGAGGTCAGAAAGAGACTGGAAGATAAGAAGTTATTGTATTAATCTAGGACAAAGATAATGGAATCCTGACCTAGGAGAATGGCAGAAGGGATGAAAAGGAGACTTGATTAACAGAGCTCCTTTGAAGATGGGGATGAACAGCCCATAGTGACTAATAGTGCCTCCCCAAGGGTTTGATGCTACATGAGCCTGTGAACAACCTGAAGTAAGATGAGGCCTAACCATGATCATGAAAGGAAGATTTAGACAGAGGCTTGGTCTCTTGCACCTGTGAAGCTGCCAAATAGACCCTAAATTTTCTGGTTTTGGACTTTTTTTCCTTTTCTTTTTTATTGTTTCACATTGGAGAGAAATATACTTCTATCTTGTTTGAGCCATTGTTATTCTTATTTTTTCATATGTGACTAAACCTAATTCCAATACAAAATATTCTCTTATAATCTTATTTTTATTGAGGTAAAATTTACATACAGTGAAATGCACAAATGTTCATTGTACAATTTAGTAAGGGTTCTGGTTATCTATTGCTAACAACAAACCACCCTAAAACTTAGTGGTTTAAAACAGTTTGTTATCAACTCTCATGGTTTTAGAGTTGACTGTGCTTGGCTGGGGAATTCTCATTTGGGGTCTTTTCCTGTCGTTTTGGTTAGATGTCAGCTGAGGCTCTAGTCTTCTGAAGCTTGACGGGGCTGGACATCCAAAATGGCTCACTCACATGGCTTCTGGTTTCTACTTGCTATCACCTAGAAGCTGTGCTGGGTACCTTGCTAGAGTTGTTAACCTGAGCCCCTATACATGTCTCTTCATGTGACATTGGCTTTCCACAGCCTGGTGGCTGGATGCTGAGAGGCTGTCCCATGAGACGCAGGAGTAAACTGCAAATCTTTTTTAATGGTTTGGCCTAAGCCCTAGGGTGTCACCTCTGTCACATTCTGCTAGTCAAGCAAGTCACTAAGTTAAGCACTGATTCATGGGAAGTGGAATTAGACTCCACCTCTTGTGTGGGGGAGTGGCAAGGTCACATTGTAGAACAGCAACATACAGTATGGGAGATTTTGCTGTGGTCATCTTTGAAAAATGCAGTCTGTTACAATGAGTTTTGATATGTACATATACCCATGCTACTACTCCAGTGTATAACATTTCCATCATGTCACCTTCCATTCAATCCCTACTCCAGCTCTACGTCCCATCCTCCCATAGATCATCATCATGTAATAGTTTTGCCTGTTCTTGAACTTCATATATATGGAAACATACAGTATACACACTTTTGTGTTTGATTCCTCACTTAATGTAATATTTTTGAGATTCATGTATGTTGTAACATGTAGCACTAGTTTGTTCTTTGTTATTACTGAGAAGAATCCTATTATATAAACATACCATAAATTGTTTATCACTTGTCCTACTGATTGATGGTTGGGTTGTTTCCAGTTTGGGACTATCATGAAAAGCACTGCTATAAGCATTCTTGTACAAGTCTTTTTGTGACCATGTTTTCATTTCTTTTGGAATGAAATTTCTGGGTCATAGCATAGGTATATGATTAACTTTCAAAGGTACAAATAGATTTCCTAAGTGGTTATAGCTTATTTTCACTTCCATCAGCAACATATTAGAGTTTCATTGTTCTATATCCCACAAAACTTGGTATTGTCAGTTTTCTGTTTTTTTTTTTAAACTACCCATTCTAGTTAGTGTGAAATGGAATTTAATTATGGTTTTAATTTGAATTTTCCTGAAGACTAATGATTTTGAGGATATCAGCTTAGTTTATGTCCTCTCAGATTTTTTTTTTTTGTATGTCGTTGATGTCTGCTCTTAAAAATTCTCTTTTCCTTTACTTTATTGGGGTATATTTTGCTGTTATTTTTCTCATTTCTTATGTTAGCTAATTAATTTTTGGCTTTTTTTGGTGTTAGATAAATATTTATCTAATATTTCCTCTGAAGTGTCATTCCATTGCAACTCATAAGTTTTTACATGTAGTGTTTTTATTATCACTTAGTTTCTAAGTATTTTTGAAATTCCACTGTTATTTCTTTTTTGATCCACAGTGACTTAGAATTGGATTTTTTATTTCACAATATATGGAGAGTTAATTTATCTTCTTGTTATAATTTTCTAACTTAATCATATTTTGATGGCAGGGAATATAATCTACTCATGTATATTACCTGCTCTTTGCAATTTGTTAAGACATGCTTTCTAGGCTAGAATGTGATCAAGTTTTAGAAATTGTACTTGAGTGCTTAGGAAAAATGTATATTCTCTAATAATTGAGTAAAGAATTCTCTGTATGTCCATTTGGTCAAGCATATAAATTATATTCAAATCTAAATTTTGCTGATAGTTTATTTTTGTTTATTTATTTTTTGGTTGCCTACATGACTTATCAGCTGTTAAGTAATCATAACTCAAACTAATTTTTACTAATTTTATTCTCTCAGAGCCACACTGGCTAACTACCTCTTTCTCTAACTATTTATATGCCAGTTCCAAACAGCTTTTTTTTTTCCCCCCAGGGGCTTAGCTTAAGGTTTTGGGTTTTTTTAACCTGTAAGATCTTGGATTTCACATTCCCTTCTTTAGCTCAGTTGCTTTTAGAGACAGGAGCCAGAAGCCTGTGTTAATTACCATTTTTACTAACACTAAACCCATATCACTAATTTTTCTATATTAATTGCTTATCCATAAGTCTTTTTTTAATTGGATATAATCTATTTTTTTGTGTGAAGATTCTTCTGGGATTTTTATGTAGATGTTTTACAAATAAACAAGCTATCCCTCTTTTCACATATTTATACTTTTTTTCTTTTTCTTCTCATATTGTTGTTGACTAAAACTGCCTACAACATTTTGGATAGTACTAATAATATGAACGTCTTTGTATTGTTCTTAGCTTTTAAGCTAAGTCTTGTAAGGTTTTATCATTAATTACCATGTTTGTTTTATTTTTTCCTAGATACCTTTAATTAAAATAGGGAAAATTCCTATCCTTACCTTGCAAAGTTTTTTGTTTGTTTCTGGAATCATGAATTGAAATTGAATTTAACTGAATTATTCTTTAGGAAATATCAAAGTATTTCCTACTCTTTTTTCTTTAAAATACATCAATACATCAATGTTATGGTCTATAGTAAGAGATTTTATAATATTAAATCATCCTTGCTCTTCTGAGACTAACCTTTTTAGTGACAATGAATAATTTAATTACTATTGCTGGGTTTGGTTTTCTTATGTTTTGTTTACAAATTTTTGCAGATATGCTAATAGATGACATTTCCCTATAAGTTTTCTTTCCCATACTGACCCAGATACTGTAACTTTGGATGGCCAAAAATTTTATCTCTTTTTGTAAAGTGTCTGATAACATTGTTGAAACTCTAAAAAGGCATAAGAATAGTAAAATTACTAAAATCCTTAGGAAGGTATTCTGGGGAGCAAGAATGAGCATAATTTTAAAAAGATAATTACAAAAACAATTTAAATAATTGTATTAACAATTTCAAAAGCAGTTTTTGTGTAAGTGTGGCTGGTTATTCTTTTAGTTATTGTATTATTAGGTATTATATATTCTTTTGGTTGTTTAAACATTTAAGGGAATCTCATATATATTATATATTCCAAGGCCACCATTAATTTTTAATTAAATGCTGAAAAATTGATTAAATCTATATAACTGTGAATCAATAATTTAAATATTTTAATTATTTAAAAGACTTCAAGCATGGACAAAAGTCAGAAGATTAGTAAATAAATTCTTATTTACTTCCAACCCAGATTTAACAATTATCAATTAAGTACATACATTGTGATGTATTAATTATGTAATATTTTCACGTTTAAAGCGTTTATTGCTTAATGCATTTATATGATTAATTAGAAGGGTATTACACAACAAACCAAGAGTAAGTAGTAATAAGTATTCCTCTCCACTTGGATAGCAGGACCCATCAACAGAAAATACCATTATAATCCTTATTTATAGAAGAGAAAACTGAGCCACCTGGAGGTTAAGTAATCTGCACGATGACACAGAGCCAGGATATAAATTAAGCTGCTGACTCCGGCATTGCACCCTTACCCACTATATCACACATAAGTCTCAGAAAGAGAGAAGCCTAAGGAGGGGTGTCATGATGAAAGAGAAAGAAGACACTTATTTCTAGAAGGGATGATCGGCAGGGTCAGGAACTGAAAAGCTCTTAGTTTACATGGAGATCATTGTCAGCCTTGGAAAGATTATCTCAGGGTTGGGGTGATAGCAGAAACTGCATTCCAGGTATTATATTTTCTGCACTGGAATATAATTAAGAGTAAATACATTTAATATAAAAATTATATCTGATGTAAGTAAGACCTAAAATCCAGCTGTCTTTTTGGCCGCTTCAAATACATATGCAAGGTAAATCTTTGGGATCTATTTAAATTATTGGAAACCATCCCTGGAAAGTGGCAGAGAAAATATGGTAGTGACTGCAGACCATCCTCCATTGTGGGATAATTTATAAGCCAAGAATGTTAGAGCCGGCTAAGAGCTGGGTCTTAGAAATAGTTGGCAACAAAAATAATTACATTTTTTACCTTTCATTTCACTATTTGAAGGAAGACTTTGTTTATTTAAAAAGGAGAGCAATCCAATCTTTAAGATCAATTTTATTCACTTAAGATTTTATTTCCATTTCTATCCACAAATTCAGTAAGTACCCTGTGTTTTTGGTACTATAGAGAAAAAAAGAATATTTAAATCTTAAAGATAATTTTAATGTGTATAAAGCTCATTTTTATTTTTACGTCATCTTGTGCTGATTCAGGAAAAATTACGGCTATTTCTTGATAGTAATATAAAAGTGAAATAATCCAATTTAACAAATCCATTTTAGTCTCTTTACACTTAATTATTATGATTTCCCAGCAGAATAATAGAAATGCGTCTTATATTTGATAGCAGAAGAAATAAAAAAATTTTGGCCTCATTTTAATTTTCTATTTCTGTTGTAAGAAGGCTGGGGGCTTCTAAAGACCATGAGATATGCCACTGTCTTCCTCTTTCTGTAAAATTCACAAGTCAACATGCTGTATGCATTTAACTGTCCTGAGGAGGAATATAATGGTATGAATTATTCTTGCAGTAGGTTTCACTACATGGTTCAAGAATATCTTTTTATCAAATACTGTATTAGAGGCTGAATATTTCAGCTCTACTACTGATTAGGGTTTGTGACTCTATTTCTGTTATTATGTACAACTCCACTTGAACTTGTAACTGTAACCTTTTTCTTGCTAAACTCATTTAGCAAGTTCTGAACCTTTCATATCTTCTGTTATTCTTCTAAGTCTCTTAGAGAACTTAGGTCCAAAAATGAATAACACAAAACCCACTTTTTTGGATAAAGATAGATATTTAATCTATCCATCTAATCTAATCTATCGTCTTTTAAATGACTGTCATTTATTGGCACCTTACAATATAAGAAGTATTTTATCTGATTAATACTCATGCAATTCTGCTTAGTAGATATTATCATTCTCATTTGACAGATGAGGAAACTGAAAGTTGAGTACGTAGGGAGTTGGAGAAGGGCTGCAGAAACCAAATGCCCAGCCTTCCTGCTCACCTTCCTGCTGCTCTGCTCCTCCCAGAAAGGAATGCTATAGAAGATAGAGATGTGGCTGTTTACACTCCTCCCTGTTCCTCAGTTAGTCCTTGCAGGCATCATTGGTGGTCCTACCTCTTGGTCAAATTTCCAGTCTTTTAGGGCTATTGCCGCTCCTGAGAAATTACCATATTCACAATTGCAAAGATGTGGAAACAACCCAGGTGCCCGTCAATACACGAGTGGATTAATAAAATGTGGTATATGTATACCATGGAGTATTACTCAGCAATAAAAAACAATGGTGAATTAACACATCTGGTATTATCCTCGTTGGAGCTAGAGCCCATTCTTCAAAGCGAAGTGTCACAGGAATGGAAAAACAAGCACCACTGGTACTCACCATCGAATTGGTACTAACTGATCAACACTTACATCACACAGGGCAATAATATTCATCAGGGGGCGGGCAGGCAGGAGGGGGTGGAGGGGATGGGAAAAACTCTCACTGAGTGGATGCGGGGAGCACAGTTTGGGGGATGACCACGGTTGTGGCTCAGACGCGGGCAGTGCATGGGCAATATATATAGCCAAAGTGTTGTACCCCCATAATATTCTGAAATAAAAAAAGAAAAGTGGTTTTCAACCAATGAAGCTGTGGAGAACTACCCTGCCCAGCTTTTATAAACAGTACATGGCTGTCCTCCCCAACCATTTCTTGAAGCTCTCAGAGTCTAGGATGGTACTATCAGAATCTGGTGGTGAAGCATCCTGTATAGTTTGAAGCAATTCCCACTTTCCTTTGCCCTTCCCTCTTCCCTCTCTCCTTACCCTTTTTCTTCCTCCTCTCTCTTTGCAGACTCTTCCCTATTCCTACCCCTCTTTTTCCTCTCTTGTTTAAGGAAAATCAGATTAGGTGGATTAATTTTAAAAGCTCCTCAGGTGGTTCCATTTCCTTTTCCCCTTCCTTCCTGATTCCCATGACCTTCTGAGCCCCCTTCTCCAAATAGGAGAAATATGTTATTGTCCGTGCAGTTATTTTAGCACAGGGTTTCTGATTCTAATTATATTGTTTCATATTTTTTTTTTTTTTTTGCAAAAGAAGACGTATCTAGGGCTCTCATACTATGAGAACTTTTAAAATTTTAAGGTAGCTCCTTTTCAGAGAAGGATTTTCTGCTCTAGAATATTGTTTTTCTAAATAATGGAAATTGTTTTGCTGGAGTAAGGAATTATGCTTGACAAAGCTAAAGAACAAAAATAGAAAAGATCAAGAAAAAATGACCATAATTCCTACTTCTCTGCAAACCCTACATTTTCCAGGTTTATATCAAAGCTCTGATTTTGTTCCACAATTACATTATACTACTAAGGCTGCATATTAAACTCACTTGGGGAGCTTAAAGCAAAACAAGACAAGCACATATTCTTGGAGAACTCCACAGGCTAAATTTAATAGGTCTGGAGTTAGGGTGTAGGGAATCAGGTAAGGTATAGATTATTTTTAAAAGTGCTTTTCTGACCCTCTGTGGAGAGGTACCAATTTTAAAATTTCCAAATTGTCATGGAAAAATTACACTGGAAGCTAATTACTATAAAAATGAAAAATAAGAAAGACATCCAAAATACAAACCCAAATTGTTAGATTCAGCAGACACAAAATTGCAAATGTAACATAGGGAAAAAGAAAACCATTACAAAAACTGTAACTATTATTGAGTGAAATACATATAACTAATTGATATGGAGATCAAAATTATGCTCCTAAATTTTGTCATTCCTTAATCATAACAAAACAAAGTTATTAGGGAATAGCAATTTCACCTATTAGGTAGAAAACCTAAATGACCTTGAGTATGGTGCATGTATGGGAGTAGGAGTTACATGGGAAATTTCTGTATGTTCCTCTCCATTTTGTGTGAACTTAAAACAGCTCTTGGGTTGAGAAAAATAAACTGCTCATGATTGAAAAAATAAAGCCTTTAAACAAACAAACAACCTATATGCAAACATGGAACACACATTGAGTATATCAATATAAAAATTTTTAATGACCTTTTTCATGCTTTTTAATTTTATCTAATTTAAGTTGAATTTTAATAGTATTCTGTGCATGAACTAATGTATCTATGCACTGTTTCTGTGTTTTGTTTTAATAATATTCATAGTAGAAAAACGAGTCTCACATAGGTACATTGACAGGAACAGAAGAAGAGAGTTTAAAATTTTCATCAATTTCAGAATGTTAAATTTTTTTGTCTAAAAAAACATAATGCTGTATTTTTAAAATTTAATGTCAACTTTTTTTTACCAGCAGCCAGTTTCTATAAGTTCTCCTATTAAAATTATAACTAAACTTATATTTTGAAGAAAGAAATGGATTCTGGATTCGTGAACTTCGTACGTGTGACTCTTCTTTTGATAGCAAATAAAATTCAAACATTCCATCAAAGTGTAAGATGCTTAGTGATAACTTTCTACAGATTGCAATATAAAGATCATCACCCACTTTAATGAAAATTGCTAAATTATAGAGTGTCTTGTTTTAGTTTTCTATTGCTGCCAAAACAAATTACCACAAATTAGAGGCTTAAAATAACATTCATTTACTATCTCACAGTTCTTTAGGTCATAAATCCAGGCTGGCTCAGCTGGGTTCTCTGCTCAGTGTCTCACAACATTGAAATCAAGATTGAAATCAGGACTGCAGCTGGGAGAAAATATTTGCAAGCCACAATCTGATAAGGGGTTAATAGCCAAAGTATATAAGTAACCCAAACAACTCAATAGCAAAAAAAAAAAAACACCCTAAAACCCAATTTGAAAAATGAGCCAAGGACCTGAGTAGACATTCCTCAAAAGAAGACATACAAATGGACAGTAGGTATATGGAAAGGTGCTCAACATCACTAATCATCAGAGAAATGCAAATTGAAGCTACAATGAGATATCACTTCACACCTGATAGAATGGCTATTATTAAAAAGATGAAAGATAAGTGTTGGTGAGGATGTAGAGAAAAGGGAACCCTTGTACACTGTTGGTGAGAATGTAAATTAGTACAGTTATTATAGAGGTTCCTCAAAAAATTGAAAATAGAAATACCATATGAACAACTACTGGGTATATACCCAAAGGAAATGAAATCAGTATGTCAAAGAGATATGTGCACCCCCATGTTCATTGCAGCATTATTCACAATAGCCAAGATATGGAAGAACCTAAGTGTCCATTGATGAATAAATGCATAAAGGAAATGTGGTATATATACATAATGGTATATTATTTGGCCTTAAGGAAGAAGGAAATTGTGTCATTTGTGACGACATGGATGAACCCAGAGGACATTATGCTAAATGAAATAAGCCAGACACAGACAATATTGCATGATCTCACTTATATGTAGAATCTAAAAAAGTCAAACTCACAGACGCAGAGAGTAGAATGGTGGTTGCCAGCAGCTGGGCTTGGAGGTGGAAATGGAGGATGTTGGTCAAAGGGTACAAAGTTTCAGTTAGACAGAATAAGTAAGTTCTGGAGATCTATTGTATGGTGCAGTTACTATAGTTAATAAAAGGGTATACTTGAAAATTGCTAAGAGAGTAGACCTTAAATGTTCTCACCACAAACACACAAATATAACTATGTGAGGTAATGGATATCTTAATTAGCTTGATAGTGGTAATCATTTACCAATATGTACATGTATCAAAACACCATATTGTACCTTATAAATATATATAATTTTTATTTGATACTTTTATCTGGGGATGCTGGGGACAAAAAAGTTTCCAGCTGAACTGGTATCTTACTTGGAGGCTCTGGTAAAGAAAGCACTTCTAAGCTCATCCATATGGTTGGCAGAATTCAGCTTCATGTAGTTGTAGGACTGAGGTCCTTGTTTTTATTTTGTTTAGTTTTCTGTCATTATTGTTAGTTTTGGCTAAGTTGGATATTTCTCAGCTTCTACAGGCATTCTGGTGTAACATCCTCCATCTGGATGGCTACTCCAGAATGATTACCTAACATTGTAGCTGTCCTACACAAAACTTATTTTTAATAAATGTTAAAATAATGCAACCTTTTCTAGTTTTATAGCATTCAGAGCTAATTATAGTTGTAAGTAATGATGTTGTTACAGTACTTGTACCTTTATATCACTGGTATGTTCAAATTGCACATATAGTAAAGCAATTGCCAATGTTAGCAATATATGTTGATAAATTATAATTTATCAAGTTGCAATGAACAATAGTTTATTAGATTTGTTTGTTTTATGAGTTTGTCTCCATATTGTGAACCAGTGCTGAATACACTGAACTATGGTGTCATTGGAAAGGGATACATGAGCTAGTATCTTTGTTGCAAAATCAATCAACATTTCCAACAAAACATCTCTGATAAAGTCTTTGACTATTGTCTTGACAACTGAATGTTTTTTTAGTCTTAGCAACACAAAGTGCTAGATTATGAGAACCTGCAAAGGATTAATATTTCTTCTGTTGGTTTTAATTCAATACTTTCAATATTTTTTAGTTTTGAACTTCTTTATGTTTTATATAAATGGCATTAAAGAGTGATGTTTATTGCTTCATTAGACTGTACATATTCAGAAATAACATACTTTAGTTTTAGCACTTTATAAAATCAAACTCGGTATGATACCGCTGTAAAAGACTAGTAGAAATTCTTTCGATTTCCTATCCCTTTGGAATAATACTATCATTGTTTGGTTCATTACTGTTGCCACATTCACAAAAGCCTTGTTTTTTCCTTCACCAAAAAATGTCCGATGAAGCTTGTTTTGTCATTGATAAATTATAATAAAATGATGATAAAATTTCTACTTTGCTAGTTTAGCTAATTTTGTTAAAAGAAAATTAAAAACCAGACTTGATGTAAATTAGAATAATTGTAAAGTAACATTAAAATAATTAAATGCTTACATTTTCTCAGAATTTTTATATACTTTGTGTTGGAGTTGTAAAGCTAATCTTAAAATATCATACAATGCAACGTAGCCCTATTGTACATGCAGTACTAGTAATAATTTCTTTGCTGATAACTTCGAGTTTGGGGCTCTACTGAGAATTTGATGAAGCATACTTTTAGAAAAGGAATACAATTTTTCTGAAAGCTAATGACATTTTCAGATTCTATATTTCAATTTTTTTTGGGGGGGTCATTTTAAACCTTATTTTCTCTGTTTATTTACCCCACTGAGGATATAATTTCAACATCTCTATTGGAAACATTTCTTAAGGCATTCATTTTTTCTTTTTAGAAATTCGAGATTATTTTGTTATTGTTCCTATTACTCTTAGTCAAAAGCAATACTAAGTAATAAAATATATTACAGGGCACAAATTGTCTGTCTTGTATATTCCAATACTACTCAAATAGTGCTTTACAAACTAGTGTTTGTTAAACACTGTTACCAGTACTAGGTAAGCCAGAAATTGAGAGTAAGCAATTTTACAGCAATTTGATGTTTTCATCCCATCCAGTCTAGGGAATTTTCTTCAACAGGTTGTTGTGGAACTCTCGTAATGAGCAGAAGGTGTAAATATCTACCACTATTCTCAGGAGGTGTAAAGAATCTTTGGACAATAGGTTCAGTGATCAAGAGAGAATTTCTAAAATAATTAGTCTCTAATTTGTTGAAAGCTCAAAAATATGACTAATTATAGCCAACCCTGTGAAATATCTCCTAAAGCTCCAGGTCAATTTACCTAACATAATATACACGAAGACAAGTTTGCCTTCAATTCAGTTTCCTTTCAATTATTTTTTTCTCCCAGATGGCTGTACTTTTTCCTTTCCATACATTTGGCATTAAATGTTTTAAACTAATTTATCTAAGAGCATATCTGACTCAAATTTGTATTTGTAGACTATATTTCTGAAATATGCAATGTTTTGTAATGGTGGGATTGTTCTTTTAGCCTCATAGGTTTCTTTTTGTTTTCTTTTGAAGACATTGTCTTTACCTAGTTTACTTAAACCTCTCACTTTCATAAATTTATGTCATCCACAATAAATAGTTACCAAATTTGCAACATTTATTAGATTTATCAAATTAACTCTTTTGCATATTCATACTTCTTGATTATTGTTCTTTTAGGCTGCCTGTGCTTATGGGTACCTTATTATGCACTTGTTAATAATATGAATTTGTAGTTATTTTCCTGAGTGCCTTTTAAGGTAGAAATGCCCAATGTGATGATGTTAGCTGTTAAAGAAAATAAATGTCTGAAAATATTAATCCTGCATGGGAGTAACTTTTGTTTTACGTTAAAGTTAGGCCCACTGTAGATGACATTCCTGTATATAGCTCTGCATAGCTGCCGACTTAGAAAATCTGTTTGCTTTACATTCTAATGAATGTGGATTATTTGAAGCAGATCTTGCTATACATCAAAAGCAGTAGACAGTGATGTTTTGTGTCTGTGATCCACTTTATGCTGGATATTTGCCCATTGCCCTTCAGATCTGCTTTCCATCCTTCTCTACTTTGCCCTGTGCCTTCTGGTTTCTAGTTTGGTTTAGCAAATGGGAAGCACAGGCAGATGATTGGAGTGGAGTGTGCCAGAGAATGAGATCAGAGTTCCTATTCTCCAGGCTTCTTCTTAGAGGGCATCCTCAGATTGGTTGCATCTCTTAACCAAAGGCAAAAACTTTTAATTAAGCACCACTCTCCTATAGTTACTCTTTCTTGGTCTGTCTTCCTCTTCAGTCCTAAGAGTGGTAGCAGCTTATCCCCTTCTTGCCAGCCCCTGAGAACTACACCTAAATAAACCCTAACTAGGTAATTCTTTTGCTAACTCATGAATTTGCATGACATATTATTTGGTACTCTGGGTGCATTTGTATGCTAACATACATTTAATGTTTCTCTTTAGGTTTATGATCTGGGAATATGCCTGTTAACAAATCACCTGTGATTGATAAATTTGGAACCGTATCTCCATCTTATCATGAAAAACACTTAAAATTAAATTTTCAAAATTTAAGTAGAAAAAGGAGTCATAAAGCAAGGTAAGTTAGAAAAAAAATTCTTATTAACGTAGGGAACCCATATGCGTTGTATAGAGAATTTAGAAAGTACAGAAAATTGTGAGAAATGAAAAAAAGTCACTCATAGGTCTCTAGCCAAGTATAAAAATGTTAAAGTTTACTCAGGTTTTTAAAAATAGCATTATTTATTATAATGATTATATACTTTCTACAATTTTGAATTCTATACTTTTGGTTTGAAATAATCACTTTTCTATACTCACATATTTTTTAGTTTGTCATAAGAATTCATAAAATGTTTAAGAGAAAATATTTAATAACTACTGTATTTTGAAGCATTTTAGTTATTTCTAAGTCCTTTATTATTTCAAATATAGCCACAGTAGAATATTTTTCTATGTTTCAAATTATTTCTTTGGAATAAAGTTATAAATGAGTGCAATGGTAACTTGAACTTTTACAAAGACTTTACAGTCACATATTGTACTTTCTCTAGTTGTTTTCTGTTGTGTCCTTGTCCTAGACCCATAGTGATCCATATATAGAAAAAAAAAGTGGCAGAAAAGGTTGTTATCCATCCAGAATCCCACAGAGAAGAACATGAAATTGATAATAAATCAAAAAAGTGAACAGTTTTACTGTAATTCATATATACATGTATAATATATTTAATGTTATGCTGAAGAAACAAGCAAAAATGGTCAGTGCATCTAAATGATCAGGGATGCTAGAAATAAAAAGGCAACAGCACCTAAATAAACCCTAACTAGGTAATTCTTTTGCTAATAGAATATAGATCAAAAGAGGAAAACTAATTTGTATAAAAATGTTCAGAGCAGTATTAATTACATTTAAAAATTTCAAATAGCCCAAATGCTTAATAATAAAATGGCCAAGTAAATTAAGTATACCTAAATAGTAGAATACTGTAGAAATGTTTAGAAGAAGAAAATGGAAAAATTGAAACAGAAGTTATGTATACAGTGATAAACTGATTATATCAAATGTATGTTATGGATACTGCAATTTATAAAGAACAAAATATTTGGCAGATGGTTAATCTCTTATGACATTAACTGCAAACCAGGTATTAATAGATATTCTGCTAAAAGGAGGAGGGTAGATTCTTTGTTTAAACAAATTTGAAAAGCCCTGGGTTTAACCAAGAGCTAAATAGTTTTCTTTACTCCAGGAGTTCTTAGTGTTTAAATATGCTAATATGTAGTGTGAATCTGTATTAGGGGAACAGAGCTGGCAGTGCTACCACTACTTATATAACCCTTTCCACAAAAGCAAACCTAAGGAACACATTTTAAGGAATATTAATTGATATTGAATGTCCATTTTTTATTAGGAAAAATAACTTTATATTGTTAAAGATAAAAATATGTATTTTAGAAAATGATTTTGATCTTTAAAAAGAAAGTTTGGAATACCTCCTAAACATCCTTAACATTTATGAATATCTAAATTGATAGAGACTTTTTAATTGCTTGGTATAAATTTGAGTTGGAACACTCAGTGCTGCTGTATTTTGCATGTGTTAAATTATCATAGCTAATATTAAAACCACATGAGCATGTAAAAATTTTCTAAAATTACTAGAGCAAAATTTGTTGATAATTTAAAAATTCTGTGTGTGATTTTTAAATTTTAAGAAATTGTTAAGACCTTAGAAATAAAAATTATAATGGTATTTACAATAGAACTTAGCATGTTGACATATAGTTATGGACTAAATGTTGAATCTTCCCCAAATTCATACGTTGGAGTTCTAACACCCAATGTAATGGCATTAGGTATGGCCTTTGGAAGGTAATTAGGTGTAGATGAGGACACAAGGGTGGAGCCCTCATAATGGGATTAGTGCCCTTACAAGAAGAGAAAGTGCTCCCAGAGCTTCCTTTCTCCTCTATGTGAGGATGCGGCAAGAAGGTGGCCATCTGCAAATCAGGAAAAGAGCACTCACCAGAACCAGTGCAAGCTGGTACACTGATCTTGGATTTCCCAGCTTCCAACACTGTGAAAGTAAAATGTTTAAGTCACCCAGTTTATGCTATTTTGTTATAGTAGTCTGAGCAGCCTAAGAGACATACTGTTATGTTTTCTTCAAATAATTTTCTTTAATAAAGAATACTTTAGGAGATGAAGTTGAAGATATTTAACCACATGTCCTTTCAACTGTAGTAATTGTGGCATTATCATTCCAGTTCATTTTTATACTTTAAAATACAACAATATAAAATTGTATTTAGTACATGGATATAAATGTAATTATACCTAACAGATTTATCTGTCTTGATTTTATTTTTAAAAATCAATTTTATGGCTTTAAATTCCATCCATATTGATAATTATGTATTTTCTTCATTCATTTTAATGACTGAAAAATATTCTAATGTAATGAATTCTCCTTATTTTGCTTGGGGTATTATCCATAGTATTTTTCAAATTTTTGACAGTAAAATCAATGTCGTTAGTGGAAGTCATTGTATATTTCTCCTTGTGTACCAGTGCAAGTGTTTCTTCTGAGTGTAATTTTTGATTCGTTGCTTTTAAAAGTTTACGTGATGCTTTCTATTGCTTTCCAAAGTATCTGAATCTATTACATTTTCTTCACCAGTCTATTAGAGTATCACTTCCCCTCATCTTCACCAACACCTGATACTGTCAGATTCCTTAATTTTTACCAATATAATAGGTCAAAAGTGAGACTTGTTTGATAAATAATTTTTAAAAATCCATAATAACTAATGAGACTGAGCATCTTTTTTAATTGTTTGTTGCTGTTAGAATTACTTATATGAATGATCTGTTCATATATTTCACCAGTTTCCTTTTGTGTTTTCTTATTCATATTGATATTATTAAATATTTATTATAGATACTCGCAGTGTGTGGTTTGTCTTTTAACTTTGTTTCTGTGGTATTTTTAATTATATACAAGTCTTAAAAATTGATATATTCATTATGTTTTTAAGATTCATTGAAGTTGTTGAGTATAGCTGTATCATTATTGCTGATTTGTTCATTTCATTGGTACATTTTATTAAAATATTCAAATTATCCATTCATTCTCCTATTGTTGAACATTTCAATAATTTCCAGTTTATGATTATTATGAACAGTTCTGTTAAAATTCTTTTTTGCAGAAGAATATTTAATGACCTGAGAAATGTTTCATATGTGCTTTTAAGTGAAAAAATAAAATCATGTAACATATTTTTTTGTTTAAAAATGGAAGAATATACTCCTAAAACATTAATGATTATAATCCCTGAATTGTAGATTTTTTTGTTTTTGTTTTGTTTTTTATTTCAGTATATTAAGAGGCTACAAATATTTTTGTTACATGGATACCTTGTATAATACTTAAGTCAGGGCTTTTGGTGTATCCATCAGCAGAATAGTGTTCATTGTACTCCATAGGTAAATTTTTATCCCATATTTTCTCTCCCCCTCCCCACTTCTTGGCTTCCAGTGTCCTTTATATCTTTTTGAGTCCATGTGTACCCATCGTTTAGCTCCCACTTATTAGTGAGAACGTATGGTGTTTGGTTTTCCGTTCCTGAGATAATTTTATTAGGATAATAGTCTCCAGTTCCATCGAAGTTGCTGCGGACAACATTATTTTATTCTTTTTTATGGCAGAGTACTACTCCATGGTATATATAGACTACATTTTCTTTATCTGCTTGTGAATTTATGGGCTCTTATGTTGGTTGCACGTCTTTGCAATTGTAAATTGTGCTGTGATAAACATTTGAGTACAGGTGTCTTTTTTATAAAATGACTTATTTTCCTTTGGGTAGAAACCCAGCAGTAGGATTGCTGGATTGAATGGTAGATCTAAATTTATTTCTTTGAGGAATCTCCATACTGTTTTCCATAGAGGTTGTACTAATTTGCAGTCCCACCAACAGTGTATAAACGTTCCTTTCTTACTTATGAGTATGGGGTGTTTTTCCATTTGTGTCATCTACAATTTCTTTCATCAGTGTTTTGTAGCTCTCCTTGTAGAGATGTTTTACCTCCTTGGTTAAATATATCCCTAGGTATTTTATTTTCTTTGTAGCTATTGTGAATGGTATTGAGTCCTTGATTTGACTCCCAGCTTGACTGTTATTAGTGTATAGAAAAGCTACTAATTTGTGCACATTGATTTTGTAACCTGAGACTTGGCTGAATTTATTTATAAATTCTAGGAGTCTTCTGGTGGAGTTTTTAGGGTTTTCCAGATACAAGATCATATTATCCGCAAACAGGGATAGTTTGACCTCCTCTTTCCTGATTTGGATACCCTTTATTTCTTTCTCTTGCCTGATTGCTCTGGGTAGGGCTTTCAATACTATATTGAATAGAAGTGGTGACAGTGGGCGCCCTTGTCTTGTTCCAGTTCTTAGGGGGAATGCTTTCAACCTTTCCCCATTCAGTATGATGTTAGCTGTGGGTTTGTCATATTTGGCTTTTATCATTTTGAGGCATATTCCTTCTATGCCCAATTTGTTCCAGTTTTTTAATCATGAAAGGGTGCTGTATTTTGTCGAATGCTTTTTCTGCATCTATTGAGATGATCATACGGTTTTTGTTTTTGCTTCAGTTTATGTGGTGAATCACATTTATTGATTTGCATATGTATCCATCCTTGTATCCCTGGGACGAAACCCACTTGATCATGGTGAATTCTGTTTTTGATGTGTTGTTGAATTCAACTTGCTGGTATTTTGTTTAGGATTTTTGTATCTAAGTTCATAAGGGCTATTGGTCTGTAGTTTTCCTTTTTCATTGTGTCCTTTCCTGGTTTTAGTATCAAGGTGATACTGGCTTCATCAAATGAGTTAAGGAGGATATCCACCTTCTTGGTGTTATGGAATAATTTCTGAAGGATAGGTACCAGTTCTTCTTTTCTGGCAGAATTCAGCTGTGAATCTGTCTGGGCTTAGGGTTTGGTTTGTTCTTATTTTTCTAGTTCCTTGAAATGTGACCAGGTTGTTAATTTGTGATCTTTTTGTCTTTTTGATGAAGTTATTTAAGGCTATGAACTTTACCCCAGGACTGCTTTTACTATATCCCATAGATTTTGAAGGCTTGTGTCCCCTTTGTTATTCAGTTCAAGGAATATTTTGATTTCCGTCTTAATTTTAGCATTGAGTCAAGGATCTTTTAGCAGCAGGTTGTTTAATTTCCATGACTTTGTGTATAACTGAGTGTTTCTCTTGGAATTGATTTCTAGTTTTATTCCACTGTGGTACGAGAAGATACATGGTATGATTTAAATCTTTTTGAATTTGCTGAGATTTGTTTTGTGGCCTAAGATATGATTAATCTGGGAAAATATCCCATGTGCTGATGAGAAGAATGTATATTTAGTAGCTTTTGGGTAGAATGTTCTGTAAATGTCTGTTAGGTCTGTTTATTCTAGTTTAAGTTCAGTGTTTATTTATTTATTTTCTGCTTTTATGATGTGTCCAATTCTATCAGTGGGGTATTGAAGTCCCTGGCAATTAAGATGCTACAGTTTATTTCTTTGCTTAGATCTTGTAGAATTTGCTTTATGAATCTGGGAGTTCCTGTATTATGTGCTTATATATTTATGATTATTATGTCTTTTAGTTGAATTGATCCCTTTACCATCATATAATGACCATCTTTATCTCTTTTTTTTTAACACTTTTTATTTAATGTGTGTTTTATCTGATGTTGGAATGGCTACACCTGCCCTGTTTTGGTTTCCATTTGAGTGTAATATTTTTTTTTCATCCCTTCACTTTGAGTTGACGGGAGTCCTTGTGGGTTAGATGTGTTTCCTGGAGACAGTAGATACTTGGCTTGTGTTTTTTCGTTTATTCATCCAGTCTATGTCTTTTAAGTGGGACACTCATATCATTCATGTTGCGTGTTATTATTGATATGTGGGATGCTGTTCTGTTCTTCATGTTGGGTGATACCTTACTGTTTTGTTTTCCCTCTTGTGCTATTGTTTCATAAGAGCTGTGAACTTTAAATTTTCAGTGTTTTTACACTGGTGCATGTCTATTGTGTTGTTCCATGTATAATGCACTTTTTAGCATTTCCTGTAGGACAGGTCTAATAGTGGCAAATTCCCTCAGTGTTTGTCTGAAAAAGTCTTTATTTCTCCATCATTTAAGAAACTTAGTTTTGAAGGATACAAAATTCTTGCTTGGAAGTTTTTCTGTTCAGAAAACTAAAAATGCGGTCCCAATCCCTTCTGGCTTGTAAGGTCATCACTGAGAAGTCTGCTGTTAGCCTGATGGGTTTTCCTGTGTAGGTTAGTTGTTGCTTTCAACTTGCTACTTGTAGAATTTTCTCCTTCATTTTGACTTTGGCCAGGTTGATGATTATGTGTCCTGGAAATGTCCCATTTTCTATGAATCTTCCTGGAGTTCAATAACCATCTTGTATCTGGACATCTGAATCTCTGATGATACCAGAGAAGTTCTCAATTATTCCAAGATGGTCCATCCATGGGTAAAACTCTACCCACAACCTTTGATCCACTCCTTGAGATTGGTGAGTTCAGGTTGCTTCTAAGTCCATCATCTTGGCCCCCACTGAAAATTATCATATAGGCATCCTGTCATACATCCTAAGGTACATACCTATGAGTAGAATTGCTGGGTCATAGGATATATATATAAATACTTTAGTGAATAGAACTCATTAAATTTCATAAAGTCAGATATCTCAATATTTTATGATTAGTCATTTTTTGTATCTTGGTTAAAATACCTTTCCCAACCAGAAGATCATGTAATATTTTTGCATATTATTTTCTAAAAATCTTATTGTTTTCTCTTTTGTTTGTAATCTATGTGGAAATTTTTGTGAATAATATTAAGTACAGGTCCAATTTCCTTTTTTTATATGCATAACCAATTCATCAACACCATTTGTTGAAAAAAGAATCTTTTCCCCACTGTTTCTCTAGTACAATTATTGCATAAATCAAATGTTCACATATAATTGGTATATTTCTCTTCTCTATATTCTGTTTCACTGGCCCATTTTTCTATTTCCACACCAATACCACACTGTCTTAATTACTATGGCTCAGTAGTAACATTTAATAGTCAATATGATAGCTTTTCCGTGCTTGTTCTTCTTTAGTGGTATCTTACATATTAATTTTGGAACCAGCTTGTCATATTTTTTTTTCAGAAACATGCTGGGATTTTTAAATTGGATTTTTCTGAATCTATAAATCAATTTAGGGAGAATTGACATCTTTATCACAATCAAGATTCTAATCCATAAACATAGTACATCTCTCCATTTATTTGGTTATTTAGAAAATTTTCTCAATAAAATTTTAGTTTTTTTAATAGAGTTATTGTCTATCATTCTTATAGGGATATTGTTCATAGAGGTGTTGTTAGATTTATCCCCATATGTTTAGTATTTTGATATCATTGTAAATGATACACATACATTTTAAAAATTATATTTTCTATCTGTTACCAGAAGAGAGAAATACAATTGATTTTTATAAATTTATTTTACATGCAGAAAAATTGCTGAATGTTCTTATTAATTCTGAATATGTTTGCCTCAATCTTGATTTAAAAGGAATACTCTAAATATTCAACTGACAAGGGATTAATAACCAAAATATATAAGTAACTCAAACATCTTGATAGCATAAAACCAAATAATTCAATTAAAAATGGGCAAAAGATCTGAATAGACATTTCTCAAAAGAAGACATAAAAATGGCCAGCAGACATAGGAAAAAATGCTCAACATCACTAATTGTCAGAGAAATGCAAATCAAAACCACAATTAGATATCATCTCACCCCAGTTAAAATAGCTTTTATCAAAAAGACAAGTAATAATGGATAGTGGTGAGAATGCAGAGAAAGGGGAACACTCCTACACTGTTGGTGGAAATGTAAATTAGTACAACTACCATGGAAAACAGTATGGAAGTTCCTCATAAAGCTAAAAATTGAAGTACTGTATGGTTCAGCAATCCTACTGCTGGATATATATCCAAAAGAAAGGAAATCAGTGTATCAAAGAGATATCTGCACTCCCATGTTTATTGCAGCACTAGTCACAAGACAAAATATGGAAGCAACCTAAGTGTCCATCAACAGATGCATGAAGAAAATGTAATACATGTACACAATGGAATATGATTTAGTCATAGAAAATTTATTCATCCATAAAAAAGAATTAAATCCTGTTATTTGCAACAACATGGATGGAACTGGAGGCCATTATGTTAAATGAAATAAGCCAGGCACAGAAAGACAAATACTGCATGTTGTCACTCATTGGTGGGAGCTAAAAAATTTGATCTCATGGAGATAGAGAGTAGAATGATGGTTACCAGAGGATGGGAGGGGTAATAGAGAGGGGGATGAAGAGTAAAGAAGAATTGTTTAATGGGTAGAAATATATAGTTGGAGAGAAGGAATAAGATCTAGTGCTTGGTAGCATAATAGGTTGGCTATAGTTAATAATTTATTTGATATTTCAAAATAACTAGAGGAATGGATTTGGAATGTTCCCAGCGCAAAGAAATGGTAGATGTTTGAGGTGATGGATATCCCAATTACTCTGATTTGATCATTACACATTGTATGATTGTATCAAAATATCACATGTACTCCATAAAAATGTACAACTATCATAAAAATTAAAAAGAAAAAAATTTAAAAGAGTAATTCTAAGCATCCTTATTAAAAAAATATGATTTTTTTCTTCAAGCCTTATCTGGTATTCTAATTCTAGCTTGCATTTTTTTAACCCCCACTAGATTTTATTAGTATTTTAACTAGTCAATGTTTCTTTACATATTATATCTTCTTCATCACTTTCCTTACTTTGTAATTCTTCTTTATTCTATCTGGACTTGTTTTTCATTTGCCTGATGTATTACTTTGAATTTCCCTGAGATTTTGTTCTTGGCAAAAATCTCAATTTTTGTTTGTCTGAATATATCTTTATTTTATTCTTATTCTTGAAAAATATTTAAAACTGAACATGGAGTCATCTTTGGACCATTATCACTTTTATTCTTTTTTCTCCCCTAGAATATTATTGATATCATTCCACTGTCTCAGTTTCCATTATTGCTGTTAAGGAGTTAGATGAAATTTTAATGTCAGTCTTTAAAATAAATCTGCACCCCCCCCAGAGATGATTTTTAAAGTTTCTTATTGTCTTCCATTATCTTCAGTTTCACTATGATGTGTCAGAATGTAATTTCTAAAAAAAAAAAATTACTTGTTTGGATTTGTTGGAGCTTTTTGAATCTGTGGATGTGTCTTTCTTTAATTATTCCTAGAAAATTATCTGGTGTTATTCAGATATTGCCTTGACAGCTCCTTTTCTCTTTTCTCTCCATATGGGACTCTTGATTATTTGTGTATGAGATCATCTCATTAAATTTTTTACATACTTTACTCTTTCTTCTCCATTTTCCAGATTTTTGTCTTTTTTCTACTGTATTTTGAATAATTTATCCTGATCTGTGGTCTGTCTTTCATGTGACTAATTCTCCTATTGCCAAATTTATCCATTGAATTTAAAAAATTATATCTTATATTCTAGTAATTATTTAGTTTTGTTTCAAGTCTGTAATGTAGACTTAAGGTTCCTGGTCCCCTGCAGATATTTTTAAGCATGTGGTGAGATGATTGTTTTATAATTTGTGTCTGATTATTTCAGTGACTGGAGTCCCAGTGAGTTTGTTGTTTCTGCTTGTTCTCATTTATGTCATCTTTTTCCTTGTATCTTGTCATTATTCGCTTTCCCTTGGGGCAAAAATGTTTCTGCATATTTTTTGAGGACTAGGAGAAATATGTCATCCTCCAGAGAATCTTTGCATTTGTTTCTCTGCCAGGCACCTGTAAATTCTACCAATCTGGGACAACTAAAACTAAACTCACTGCCTGAGTTTTCTTGCCCAACAATCCATGTTTGTCTGGCATATAAATCTGAATTGGGGCCAATCTTTTCCACAACAGTTCTTTTTTCTTTTCTCTTTCTTTCTCTGCTGAATGCCAAGGTAGTCTTCTATGTAGTTCCCGGGGTTGGGAAGAGGGGAGTGGGTTTAGTTCTGATTGTCCTTACCTTGCATATTTACTCAGACAATGTGCAGAGATTCTCCTATAAGTGTTCTGCACTTTGAAAATCCTGGCGTTTTCCTACTGTTCAGTCATGTACAAAACATACTTGTTCTTGTCTTTGTGGCCCCCTATATCAAGGGAAACCAGACGTTTGACATGAAGCAGGGACCTACCTTGCAACAGGGAACATCACCTTTGTTTCTCTTCTTATCTTTTCCATGAATACTTTTATAAGCCTCATATTCCACATCCTCCATGTATTCTTCCTTAAGGGAAAAATGAGTCTTTGTAGGCTCAGTGTGGGTTCCATTAGAGACACGTGTAGGATTCCATTTAAATCCTTCAACTAAGGTACAGAGTCCATACATTTCTGGACCAAAGAGAAAGTCATAAAATTTTGCAATGGGTTACTGGTTCAGAGTATAACATTTTGTGACTATTTTCTTTTATAACTAAGATTATTTTATTGTGTATATTCTGTTTTTCTTTGGCTACTTCATCTCAGAGATGGAAAAGACAAAAATTTTGAAGATTTATATCAAGTGTGCACATATTTTAGCTGATGGAAAAAAATTAAAGGGAATGTAAGACTTACATTAGGAAGATTTAGTCAAGCAATTACAATATTTTATATGTTTTTCACAGAAGCTTCTGAAATTTTTATATCTGGGAGGCTATAGTCTTCAAAGCCTCCTGAAATGTTAATATGCCTGAAATTTTTCCTTCATGTACATTTTTTTACAACTTTTATATTTAGTAAAATTTTCTTTACAAATACATGTTCTAAATAGTTAAAAATATGTATGTATATAATATCTATAGATATATCTATATCAATATCTGTAGATATATCTATATCCATCAATATCTATATATAATAATATTGATTTTGATATATATACATTTGTAATACAATATAGCTTTGTGGGTAGACTCTAAATATGTGCTATCAGCAGCAAGAAAAGACTTTTCTAGACTCATTTCTGGCCATTTGTGGGTTTTTGGATCTATTGTCTTTATCTTTCATTTGTCTGAATATTGTAAGCCTTTAAGTGAAGTCCTAACGGTTAAGACTTTGCAATTAGGTTTATTAAGTTTAGCCTGAGTCATCTATACTTGTAAAATTTGGGAATGGTTACAGATGATTTAGCCACAAATATAGTAAATTAGGAGCTGAATGACCATAAAGAACATGAACACATTCAATATATTGCAGTGTAGCTCCTTTTAGGATGTATTGTCCCAAATGAGAGGTCAGAGGCTACTGATGATATTATCTGTACAAAGTATGTAGGGTCTTGCAAGATCTTGAAAACTACAGTCCCCTTATACTTGGGCTTACACCACTGTCTTGGCCCACGTCTCTAGAAGGTAGAATATGTGACAAGGATTAAAGTGATAATACTCTATTTGGGGTATAAAAAGTTAATGTAGCAAAGGTAAAGATTAAAATTAGGCAAGAAAACTTAATGCATTATGGCCCTGATCACTAAATCACAGCTCGCCACAAAGAGACACAACAGATAATGTCCGCTTGACATGTAGGACTTATCTAGTGCAAGAAGAAACCACATCTCATAGTAGGACACAGAGTGAAGAAATGAGGAGGAGAGGAGAAATCCACTTCCTCCTGTCTAGCATATTCCTTGGTCAAGATTCACTCTTCTGTACTTTCAGATTGTGTCACCCAGGTCTTGGCTACTCCAAGTACGGAAAGGGAAAGGCAGCTCAGTGTTCGGGGAATGAAGGCCAAGGAGGCATCGAGGGAATCTTAAGTCTTTATGATGTTTATGTCCAGTACAGGCACTAATCATGAAGACTTTATGAAGCTTTATATGCTTCCATTTTTGCAGATTTTTTTAGACATCAGATGTTTTCTTATGCCTAAATCCACCTCAATATTAGTGATTCCACAGCTTATTCAAGGGAAAAAGGAGAGTCAGTGCTCAGGTGTCCTATAATACTTATTCAGTCTTTAGTCCTCCAGTGTCCCAGGAAACATGTGTTCCCAAAATCAGTCCTCTGACTATGTTTGTATAACTTTTTAGATTCAGGATATTCTTATGCAGAGTTTGAGCTGATCACAAATCCATTTCTTACCACACTGTTCCCCCAACACATTCACTAAAGCACTAAAGTTTTCATTAGCCATGGAAGCACATACATCATATCCCAAATACTGCCCATCCCCCTTTACTTTCAGGTAAGGCTGATGTTGTCAAGATCAAAAAATAGTTACTGGCTAATGGAGTATGAGTCTTTCCTCCATGGTCTGACGTTTGCCTTACAGGGATGTCATTAAAAATTAGTCCCATATAGCACAAATGATGATCCAAGGAATTACCAGTCGTTGCTTAATTAGTGGCAGTTTGTGCTAGTATCTCACTCTATTTGAGTAACTGTGGTCACTATGGAAAACTGCTGAGTTACCCCTTCCCATGTCCATTCTCTCCTTCTTCTATACATAATAGAAGTTTTAGTTAGATACATGGCAAACCATTAAATAATACATTTCTCAGCTTCCCTTGCTGCAAGATGTGGTTGTGGGTATAATCCTGGTCAGTCGTATGTTAGCGGAAGTGGTGTGTATGACCGACATTGTGTGCTCTTTAAGAGAAGTAGTATGTCGTTGTGAACCTCATTCTACCTCTTCCTTATAGTTGGGGTGAGGACATGGTCACCACAGCTACAGCAGACACCTCAGGCAATAAATTGGAAGCTGTATGTTGAGGATAGCCAAGTAGCAAGATCAAAAAAATCTGAACTTCCAACATCTTGGAGCTGCCATATCAACCTTGAATTGCTTATTTTGGTCTGCGACATGAAAAATAAATGAGGGTCTTGATTAATTTACAATAATTTTCTCCTTTTCATAGCAGTTAAACGAATTACTTGCCTTTGACAAAAGTGTTTCTGGGTGTTTTTGGAGATGGATTTTATAGACGAAGCCCATGAGCCATAATACTCCACAGCTGTGGTTATAATGTCAGCTGTATTCTCTTGCCAGATGACTCATTTACTCTGCAACCAAACTGGAATTAGATTTAGTTTGGGGACTTAGTCCAATTGGGTCAGTAGAGAAAGTTTGGCTGTGATGGCCATCATCCTGGGAGCTTGCACATTCAAAAATACAGTTAAGAGATGATTATTTCCTTGCTCATATACATTATTGAAATAATGTTAATAATATTGTAATATTATTATTATTTATCCACTGACACCCACTTTGGTCTTTCAGACTTGAAGATCCCTCTCTTTAACACTTGTATCTCTACTCAAACTAGCTGATTCCTAGGGTTCTCTAGCAGAAACATGTATGATGGAAAGAAAATAAGCATTTTCAGGGTTCAAAAAGGGATGTCCTTGATTTCATCAGACATTTCTTTGTGACATCAGGGGAAGATTAACCCATTGTCAAGAAGAAATTCATATCCATGGTTTTCAGATGAATCCATCAGACTCATTGATTTTTACTTTCATTGGCTAGTGAGAGAGAAGACAGATAAAGTTTGAAGGTCTTTTTTTTTAAGCCAAAGAATGCAGGCAGTTTGTTCGTCTTTGGCAGTTAAATACATCAATTTGAGTACCGTTATTTATGCCAAACAATTAACCCTCTTTGGAATTAATAATTACATTTCATAAGAGATGACATTACACTTTAGAATTTTAGTTGTTTCTTGGTGGGCTTCTTACAGACAACCTTGAAAGGACCATTGACTGTTACCAAATGTAGAATAGAATGTTTACAAGTATAAGAGCAAACATTTAGAAAACGAAGTAGGTTTTTATTCTTGCAAATATTTTCAGCCTTCAGTTTTCTTCCAAATGGCTTTCTGCTCAAAATTCAGTGTGTGTCAACAGTCCTCTCTCCCCTTATCTAGAGTTCCTTGTATTAGTAACTACTAAGTAGGAGGGTTTGCATTTTCAAGGCTTAAGACAGTATTCCATTTGCTAAGACTGGATCAGAAATTTAAAATCTAAAGAAATGCACAGACAATAAAAGAATATATCAAACCATATATATTTTTAGAAATAAATATGAGGCCTATATTTCTGGTTTCATACTATAAAGCCTGTTGGATATCCACAATGTGAAGATGCTATAATCAATCACACAGCAGGTATCAGGATGACAGAGAATATTTCCAGTGCCTGACTTCAAAAGCTCAGGCCCCAAATCAGTGAGTCAGAAATGATAAATTCAGGGAAGGTATTCATAGAATAAATTTCTGTACATGTCCATATCATCCATTCTTTATTTATGCCCTTCAGATTAATACATCTATCCCCGAATCCCTCAAACATTCAAATGTATCATATACGCACCCAAAGGGGCAGATTTTCCTTTCATTCTGTTGGTACTTCCAGGTTTTAGGAGAAGCCATGTTAATTGTTATTTGAAATTTCTCTTTCAATTCCATTTTTTTCACTTTCTCACAGTACCAAACTTATCAAAAGAGTAGTCAATATTTAATGTTTTTGCTTCTTTTTTATCCTTGTATTCATTAGCCCCCTAAAATCTGGATTCTGTTTTTATTTCTCTAGTGAAACTACTCTTTAAAGATCTCTGCTACTTTAAACATTTATCATTTCTTTGTGGTAACAACATTCAAGATCTTCTAGCTATCCTTCTTGAAATATACAATACATTGTTGTTTGCTATAGTCATCCTACTGTGTAATAGAACACCAAAATTTATTCTTTCTGTCTAACTGTAACTTTGTACCCATTGACTAACCTCTCCTGGTACCTCCAATCCCAACCCTCCCCAGCCTCTGGTAACCATTATTACCCCCTCTACTTCTATGAAATCAACTTTTTAAGATTCTTCATATGAGTGAGATCATGCAGCGTTTGTCTTTCTGTGCCTGGCTTATTTCACTTAACATAATGTTCTCTAGGTCATCCATGTTACCACAAATGATAAAATTTCATTCTGTTTTGTGTCTAAATATTATCCCATTGTGTGTGTGTGTGTGTATATATAACACACACACACACTACATTTTCTTTATTCCCTCATCTGTCAATGGACACTTAGCTTGACTCCATATCTTTACTATTGTGAATTGTACTACAATAAACATGGGAGTGCAGGTATCCCTTTGATATACTGATTTCTTTTCCTTTGGACAAATAGCCAGTAGTGGAATTTCTGGATGGTATGGTAGTTTTGTTTTTAGTTTTTTGAGAAATTTCCATCCTGTTTTCCATAGTGGCTGTAGGCTGTACTAATTTACATTCCCACCAATAGCGTGTAAGAGTTCCCTTTTCTCCTCATCCTTGCCAGCATTTGTTATTTCTTGTCTTCTTGATAATAGCCATTCTAACTGGGCTGAGGTGATTTTGAAAGTTCTCAATACAAAAATGATAAATGTTGAAAGTGATGGATAGGGTTACTCAGATTGATCAATATACTATATATGTGTGCATTAAAACATCAAATTATATCCCATAAATATATACAATTACTAGGTGTCAATTATAAATAAAATATTAAATTAAAAAAAGTCCACTGACTTTCTAAACATTAACTCTATTGATCTTTTTGTCCTTAGTCTTGATATTTATTAAGATGTACTTTTTTATTGTCATTGTCTTAATCTTTAATCTTTTCTTTGATATCTTAGTCTAGGATTGTTTGTTTGCATGAAATAGGCACACATTCAGACTAACTCAAGCAAAAAAAACAATTCATGTAGGGATATAAGGCTGTCTTGTGGAACTTGAGAGCAAAATGTATAGCCAGGCCTTGTTCATTCATGCAGTACTCTAATACATACTGGAGATAAAATGATCAATTTGGCAGATACAGTCTGCACATACACTACTACTATAAATTCTAAAAGACTCGGAACTCTAGCTTTACATCAGTGAAACACTCAATAAACATTGATTGGGGGCTTTAGTGGTAAACAACTAGCTTTCTGAGACTTGGGGTGCTTTGTCGTCTTAATCAACCTCCCAGCAAAAGCTATCACCTTATTTAAAATCCTTGGAGAGAGGACTGAATTGGCCCAGCTGGCGTTAGTTGTCTATTGTGATCCAATCAGCAGTGGCCAGGGGGTGTAGAGTCAGATAGCACTAATATAGAACTTAGCCCCACTGGTCCAGCAGGGACTTTGAATAATAAACAATTTTCAGAGAAGGAATTTACACCCCAAATTATACACATATTTGAATTCCATCATAGTACTTTCCTAAATCTCCTACTATCTTATTTACTGTTTATTCTTTCCCACTTGCCTTCTAACTCTGGGATATGTCAGACAAAATCTCCCTTTGTTTTTTTTTCTCAGTACTCTTCCTCTTGAAATTTTATGGCTTTGACTGTCACTGATATGTAAGTAAATATGAATACTTCATTTCCAGATCTTATCCACTTCCTAATGCCTGTCTCATAAATCCGTTTGGATTATGGCTGTCTCATAGGTATATCATACTCAATATGTACAGAATGGCACAGATCACCTGCCCAAATTCCTCCCATCTAATTCTCTTGACATCATCTTCCTACTTCTAATCATGTATGCTCATCTGTATGTCCACCACCACAATTTGTTTTTCATATCCCATTAGTCATCAAGCCCTGTTTGTTAAGCTTGATCAGTTTTAGTTTGATTTAGCTTACCTCCACCTAATCTCTGGATTATGGGTGATCATGTTCCCAGGAAGAAGCAGAGAAGGGATTTTGAAAGGACAACTGCTGTTCTGTCATCTTCCAGTTCCTGTCTATGCTTCAAGGTATAGCTCAAGTGCTATTTCTGTGAAGAAGCTCTTTCTGAATCATTACCCAAAAAGAGTAATGCTTATAACTAACAGTTATCCTCCACTGAAAATATGCCAGGAACTAGGTTGTGTGTGTTGGTTTAATGCTTTCCAAAGTTTTGCAAGATCTTCTCCCCATTTCCATAGATGGAAATTTATAGCTCACACAGATTAACTGATTCAGAAAAGATTATAGGACTAGGAAGTTCTGGAATCATGATCTCTACTTCTGAACTTCCACAGGATTTTATGTCCTTTCTTATTTAATAGTACATCTCCTTTATGTTACATCACTTGTGATGTTTCTCACTTCCCTCCCAGAGTGTGAACTTCCTGAGGCCAGGACTGATTCCTCTTCTAGCCCTCATTGTATCTAGCAAAGTATCTTGTAAGAGACTTTTACTGAGCAAGTGGATCGTCAGCTAAAAAAAAAAAGTTCTGCATTCACTGATAATTTAAATAGAGTCAGTTTGGATTGGATGTCTATGCAATTGGGAGACTTTAGTACATTTTCTTTATATGTAAAATTAGAATGATCTTTATTTACTGCTTGTTCTATATGAATGCACTTACACACCTATTATAGATTACATTTATCTTTGTGAAGTCCTTTGATATTTTGAAGAAATTGAAATGTGTGAAGCTAAACTATATTTTCTTTTCAAATGCCTGTGTTTACTTTTAAAATTTTTCTTCTGCTTCTTATCATGTGTTATGTATGTCATTAAATAAGGGTGAATTTGTATAACAACCTGTATTTGTGATTGGCAAGAAATGGTTAAAAATAGCTATGTTTATTTCTCATTAAATATTTATTAACATGAACTATAGGAGCCAATTAAGGACTCAGTATCTATATAGAAAGCTAAAAATGATTAGCTTTCCATATTTTCAGTGGTGTATTACAGGTTATAACCCATAGTGAAAAATTTTTGACAAAACTAAAATTATTTATAAAATGTATTCTGAACATAGGAATTGAATTAGATATTATTTTCATCCTGAGGCTGTATTTTGCTTTAGAAATAAAAGGACATAACTGCATTTTCCTTAGAGCCTATGGAAAAGCTGTGATAAAATATCTAATATCAAAAAATATATTTTTAGTTTGTATTTGAAACCCTCAATTTTGTGTGTGTGTGTGTGTGTATGTGTGTGTTTGGGGGTATGTGTGGTTGGTAGTGGGGAAATCTGATAAATTGTGACTATTATTTTATTAAAAAGAATGTGTTGCATATTCTTATGCTATGAATCATTCCAAGGAACCTTAGAAAAAGAGCTTAATGCAAAGACTTTGAGTCAGACAGCTTATTTCAAATTTGGTTCTGTTTAGTTTTAAAGATGTGACTTTGAGTATAATACTTAACCTCTCTGAGCCTCCTTTTCCTTCTTGTACAACAAAGAAAGCACACTTTATACATTTCAATCAGGATGTATAAGGCAAACACCGTATGTTCACTAAGCAAATTGTATATACAACAATACAAAGAAACTTAAATAAGTTACAGCAAGGAATATAAGGCAGCAACATTAACATTAAATTATGGGGCAGATTTCTGTAGGCTTTACAGTTAGATCTGAGATGAGTTCTTGGCCCTTTGTAATTATGTGATCTTAAGCAGTTTCTTCCTCTCCAGTACCTCCACCACCTGCCCCACCAAGTCAGCATCATCTAATTCCTGTCATTCTGCCACAGCCTCCCACTGGTGCCCCTGTTGCTGCTCTCACCCACTTCTCTGAACAGCAGCCTCTGTGATCTTTTAAGAATGTACGTGAAATCGCATCATGCTCTAATTTAAACTCTGCAATGCCTTCTCATTATATTGAGAGTAAAATGCAAATTCTGCCCCATGCTCTAAATACCCTGAGAGATCTAGTCCCCTGCTCCTTCCCTGATCTCATCATCTGTCTCTCTTTTGTCTCTGTTTCTTTTTTTCTGTGTCTCTTGCTTTCTTTGTCTCTTTCTCATCTCGACTCAAATGTCTCTCCCTCAAGATGTTCCCTGATGGCCTTATGTAAAGTAGCGTCTCTCCTGCTGCTTTCTTCCACACCACTCTGGTTATAGCTTCAGAGCACCGATCACTCTGAGAAATCATCTCGTTCATACATTGTGTTCTTGTTTATGGGATATCTATTCTCTCCCAGAAGAGCATAATGTCCATGAGGCAAGTGGCTGCGCAACAGTTTTTGATTCATTTCTGTTTGTGTCCTCTTGCCTAGAAAAGTGTTTGACTCATAACAGGTACTCAATTAGTATAGTATGAGTCAATAAATTAACAAACGACTGGTAACCTCTATCTTGAAGTGATTTTTTTTATCACCTTCTATTCTTTATCTGTCAACATTTCTTTTTATAAAATACATTTATTATTTAGAACAGTTTTAGATATGTAAGAAGATAGTACAGAGAGTTCCTATGTACCCTGTACTCAGATTTTCTTATTGTTAACATCTTACATTAGTATGGTACATTTGTCACAATATTGAACCATATTGATAACGTTTTTATTAACTAAAGTCTATATTTTATTTAGATTTTCCTAGTTTTTACCTAATATCCTTTTTCTGTTCCAGGATCCCATATAGGATACCACATTACATTTCATTGTCATGACTCCTTTGGCTCTTCTAGTCTGTGAAAGTTTCTCAGACTTTCTTTGTTTTTAAGGACCTTGACAGTTTTGAAAAGTACTGTCAGGCATATTGTAGAATTTTTTTTTATTGAAATTTTTCTGATGTTTTTCTCATGATTAAACTGGGGTCATGAGTTTTTGTGAGAGAGTCAACTGAGGTTAAATACCATTCTCATCAAATCACATCGAGGGTACATACTATTAACACAATTTATCACTGTTGATGTTGACTTTGATCACTTGGCTGAAACAGTGTTTGCCAGGTTTCTTCACTGTAAAGTTACTCTTTGTCCTACTTTTGCTGTATTGTACTATTTGAAAGGAAGTCACTATGAACAGCCCATTTGATTAGATTCTTATTTCTCAACATTTGCAATAATAAATTCTGAATAGATTAAAAATATAAATATCAAAAATTTGTTAGAAGAAAATTTAGGTGTCTATTTGTATATTATTTAGGTGAGGGATATCATCTAAGTGAGAAGTCCCAGAAATTATAAAGGAAAATGGGATCATATATAAATATAAAATATTAATGTATGGCAAAAATTAGCATAACAATGAAAAAAACAAATATTATACTGATATAGAAATACCCACAACATATATTTGCAAAATTTTAATAACAGTATCAATTATCATTAAATATTTAGCATGTACAAAGCACTCTTCTAAATATAATACATGCATTATTTCATTTAAATAGAAAAAAACATGAAATATGTATATTTACTTTTCCATTTTACAGGCAAAGAAATTAAGGAACAGGCAGGTTAAATAAACTACTTAAGTTTAAAGACCTAGTAAAGGACAAAGTCAGATTCAAAGCCCAGGCAGTCTGGCTCCTGGGACTGTGCACATAACAACTATAGTATATTGCCTCAAACTGATTTTAAAAAAAAGACAAAAGAGCTTAATAAGAAAAATTAACAAAATTTGTAAAAATGCATGCCACAGAATAGAAAATGTAAGAATGAATGTAAGGGCCATTCATACTGGAAAAGGTGCTAGAAATCCTAGTAGTTAGGGAAATACAAACTTTAAACCACAAGGAAATACCATTTTCATCAACCAAACTGGCAATAATTAAAACAAATGATATTATACTGTTCTTGTGAGGATGTGGAAAATGGAAATTTTTATGCTTTACTAGTGTGAATATGAATGACTAGAATATTTTTTCAAAAGTATTTTTAAAAAATCTATTGTAAGGAAAAGTACACATATTCTTATATCTTACAATTCATTAAAATTTTTTTTACTGTGAAATGCTAACACACATACAGAAGAGTATATAAAAATAAATATAACACTTAATGAATTATTATAAAGCAAATACTTGTGTGCTCATCAGGTGAAGAAGTAAATCATTTTCGCAAGTCTCTTTTGTAACCCTCTTGAATAAATAAATCTCAGTGCTTGCTTCGGCAGCACATATACCAATTTAAAGAAAAATCTTCTTTCCCTGTTAACTTTCTCCACTCTCCTAAATTTTCTCTTGCTTTACAGTTTTTAAAAATAATTTTTATTTCAAAATATTAGGGGGATATGAGTGTTCTTGTTACATGGACGCATTATATAACGCTGAAGTCAGGGCTTTTAGTGTGCCCATCACCAGAATAGTGTACATTATACCTTGTAGGTAAGATTTTATCCCTCACTCCCTCCCAATCTCCCCCCTTTTAAGTTTCCAATGTCCTTTACACCACTTTATGACCATGTATACCCATCATTTATTTAGCTCCCACTTATTAGAACATGTTGTGTTTGTTTTCCATTCCTGAGATACTTCACTTAGGTAATGTTCTCCAGTTCCATCCAAGTTGCTGCAAATGATATTTCATTGTTTTTATGGTTGAGTAGTATTCCATGTTACATATATTCCACATTTTCTTCATCCACTCATCAACTGATGGGCACTTAGGTTTATTCCACATCCTTGCAATTGTGAATTGTGCTGCAATAAACACACAAGTGCATGTCTTTTTTATTTTATGACTTCTTTTCCTTTGGATAGATACCCAGCAGTGGGATTGCAGGATCAAGTGGCAGGTCTACTTTTAATTCTTTGAGGAATCTCCATACTGTTTTTTGTAGAGGTTGTACTAATTTACTGTCCCTCTGACAGTGTTTAAGCATTCCTTTTTCACCACATCCATGCCAATATCTATTTTTTGATTTTTTTTTGGTAATGGCCATTGTGGTAGGTGTAAGGTGGTATCTCATTGTGGTTCTTAATTTGCATTTCCCTGATGATTCGTGATGTTGAGCACTTTTTCATATGTCTATCAGACATTTGTATATCTTCTTTTCAAAAAACTTTGTTCATGTCTTTTGCTCACTTTTTAATGGGGTTATTTGTTTATTTCTTGCTAATTTGAGTTCTTTGTAGATTCTGAAAATTAGCCCTTTGTCAGATGTATAGTTTGTGAATATTTTCTCCCATTCTGTAGGTTGTCTATTTACTCTGTTTATTATTTCCTTTGCTGTGCAGAAACTTAATTTATTTAAGTCCCATCTATTTATTTTTGTTGTTGCTATACTTCCTTTTGGGGTCTTAGTCATAAATTCTTTGCCTAGGCCAATGTATAGAAGACTTTTTCCTACAATTTCTTCAAGAAGTTTTATGGTTTCAGGTCTTACATTTAAATCTTTAATCAATCGTGAGTTAATTTTTATATATGGTGAGATATAGGGGTCCTGTTTCATTCTTCTGCATGTGGCTATCCAATTATTCCAACACCATTTATTGAATAGGTCTTCCTTTCTCCAGTGTGTGTTTTTGTCTGCTTTGTCAAAAATCAGTTTATTGTAGCTATATGGTTTTATTTCTGGGTTCTCTATTCTGTTCTGTCACTCTGTCTCTCTACCTTTATACCAATGCCATGCTGTTTTGGTTACTATAGCCTTGTAGTATAATTTGAAGTCAGGTAATGTGATTCCTCCAGATTTGTTCTTCTTGCTTAAGATTGCTTTGGTTATTTGGCCTCATTTATGGTTCCATATGAAGTTTAGGATATTTTTTCTACATCTGTGGAAAATGACATTGGTACTTTGAAGGGAATTGTGCTGAATCTGTAAATCACTTTGGGCAGTATGGACATTTTAACACTGTTGATTCTGCCAAGCCATGAGTATGGGGTGTTTTTCCATTTGTTTGTGTCATCTACAATTTCTTTCATCAGTGTTTTGTAGTTCTTCTTGTAGAGATCGTTCACCTCCTTGGTTAAATATATTCCTATGTATTTTATTTTCTTTGTAGCTATTGTAAATGGTATTGCATTCTTGATTTGACTCTCAGCTTGACTGTTATTAGTATATAGAAATGCTACTAATTTGTGTATATTGATTTTGTAACCTGAGACTTTGCTGAATTTATTAGCAATTCCAGGAGTCTTTTGGTGGAATATTAAGGGTTTTCTAGAGAGAAGATAATATTTTTGGCAAACAGATAGTTTGACCTCCTCCTTCCTGATTTAAATGCTGTTTATTTCTTTCTCTTGCCTGATTGCTCTGGGTGGAGCTTCCAGTACTGTGTTGAATAGAAGTGGTGACTGTGGGCACCCTTGTCTTGTTCCAGTTCTTAGGGGGAATGCCTTCAACCTTTCCCCATTCAGTAGGATGTTAGCTGTGGGTTTGTCATATTTGGCTTTTATAATTTTTGAGGTATGTTCTTTCTATGCTCACTTTGTTCAGGGTTTTTAATCATGAAAGGGTGCTGGATTTTGTTGAATGCTATTTCTACATCTATTGAGATGAATATATGGTCTTTGTTTTTGCTTCAGTTTATGTGGTGAATCACATTTATTGATTTGCATATGTTGACCCATCCTTGTATCCCTGGGATGAAACCCACTTGATCATGGTGAATTCCATTTTTGATGTGTTGTTGAATTCAATTTGCTAGTATTTTGTTGAGGATTTTTGCATCTAAGTTCATAAGGGCTACTGGTCTGTAGTTTTTCTTTTTTGTTGTGTCCTTTCCTGGTTTTCGTATCAACGTGATATTGGCTTCATAGAATGAGTTAGGGAGGGTCCTCTCCTTCTCAATATTATGGGAAAGTTTTAGTAGAATGGGTGACAGTTCCCCTTGTAGGTCTGATAGAAACTGGCTGTGAATCCATGTGGGCCAGGGCTTTTTATTTTGTTGGGAGAGTTTTTATTACTGTTTCAATGTCGCTACTTGTTAGTGGCCTATTCAGGATTTCTGTTTCTTCCTGATTCAGGCTTGGGAGGTTGTGTCTTTCCAGGAATTTATCCATTTCTTCTAGGTATTTTAGTTTGTGTGCATAGAGGTTTTCATAGTGGTCATGGATGACATTTTGTATTTCTGTGGTATCAGTTGTAAGATCTCTTTTTTCATTTCTGATTGAGCTTATTTGAGTCCTTCCTATTTCTGGTTAATCTAACTAGTGGTCTATTGATTTTTTTTATCTTTCTAAAGAACCAAATTTTTCCTTCATTGATCCTTTGTATTTTTTTTTTCTTCTTTTGGTTTCCATTTTGTTTAGTTCTGCTCTGACCTCTGTTATTTCTTTCCTTCTGCTAGCTTTGGGTTTGGATTGTTCTGTTTCTGGTTCATTGAGGTAAGACATTAGGTTGTTAATTTTTGATCTTTCTGGTTTCTTGATATAAATATTTAAGGCTATGAACTTTTCCCTTAGCACTACTTTTGTTGTATTCAATAGATTTTGGAAGCTTGTGTTGCTTTTGTCATTCAATTCAAAAATTTTTTGATTTCCATTTTTATTTCATCAATAACCCAAAGATTCATTCAGCAGCTGGTATTTTAATTTCCATGTATTTGTGTAGTTTGAGAGTTCCTCTTGGAATTGATTTCTAGTTTTATTTCACTGTGATCTGAGAAGATACATGATATGATTTCAATATTTCTAAATTTGCTGATACTTGTTTTGTGGCCTAATATATGATGTGTCTTGAAAATGACCTGTGTGCTAATGGGAAGAAAGTATACTCTGCAATTTTGGGGCAGAATGTTCTGTAATATCAGTTATGGATAGAGGGAAAAAAATGGCAGTCTGATAGTGACCTCCCACCTCACTGCTCCCAGGGGAGGAGGTGAAAAACACCATCGGCTGCCTGTGCACGGATCGCTCACTCCCAAAAAAGGACTGTGAAGTTACAGAGAAACATCATGAGACACTCAGCCCAAGAAAACAGGTGACTAGGAGATACATTCACAAATATCAGAGAGTGTAGGGAATACAATAGAGACTAGAGCATGGGAAGGACACGCTTGCCAGGTGAGGACAGTGCGTGCAAACTGACATACAGGTGGTCATGCACCATCCCCACGGACTTCCAATCCACTTAGTCAGGGACAAGCCCAGAGTTGGTGCAAAGCTGTTGCTTGAGGCAGCAGGCTCTGTGGAAAGGAAGAAATTGTAGGAGCCATATGTAACTCTCAGGTGCACTGTACAGGAACTGCTCAGGTCCAGGTAGGGACTGGGCTGAGATACAGCCTCCTGGGACAGTATGTGGGAATCTGGGGGTGGGCACCTCACCACTGGAAGTCAGCAGGACCAGGGCACAGGAGTTGAATGGAGAACAACGGGACATGCCCTTAGGGGCTGCCAGCAATTGCCTCTGTGGGACCCAGGCTGGTTGAGAAGAGCTGCATTCATGGAGTGATCTGAGCCCTGCTGTACAGACTGGCAGTCAGCAGCCATCTTTAAGGTTTCCCACCTGCAGTGAACTGTTAGTTAGGTCTCTAGCTTCACCCCACCCATAGGATGGGGGCTCTTTGGCCTGCTTGTGACAGGCTGTGCCCTTGGGGGGCATGGAAAGCTCTCTTGATGGGTTCCAGGTGGGATGAAGTCCCAGATCTATATCCGAGGGATCTTTGTGTATTGGAAACAGAAAGATTTGGAATTTGCAGCCCGTCCATCTTGTCCTGACTTCCTGGCTCTGGCCTCCTACGTGCCAACTACATGATGGTCCTAGTGCCTGCTCTTCAGGTCCCAGCCCTTCTGTACCCCAGAGATCAGTAATTCTGAAAGTTACTTGCCATAGTGACTCATTTTGTATAAGTACTGGTTCTCCTGGCAACTGAGTGCCTCAAGTGCCACAGGCTGAAACAGAGTAGCTCCCCCTAATGCTGCCCACTTTGTTAGGGAATTTCACTTGATTCAAGAGTGCCTCCAGATGCCACTATTCCCCACCCCTGGTGGGAACATCCCCCTGGAGGAGACATCAAGGGATAGATGCCCACCCGCCTCACCTTGGGGTCTAGTGGTTGAAAAGGGATGCACAATTGGAGATCCCCCATCAGCCTGTGACACAGGGAGATGCATGTCAGAGGGCCAGACACACGAACTGTGGGAAAATTCGAGAGCCCACAAGTGGTCCAGATGGGAAAAGCCCGATCTTGTGGACAGTGAATAAAATCTGGCTAGAGTCCTCACCAATCCTACCAGTGGGCCCCTCCCATCAGAATTAGCCCTCCAAGACCAGAGAGCACTCTGAACTCCATAGCAGTGGCCCCCCCCAACGGCTAGATAAGCAACCTCTGAGCTGTGTAGAATTTTCCAAATCGAGCTCTTACACTGCAACCGCAAGCTATTTTGTCTTTTCCCCTGCCTCAGGAGGAGCAAGGTCAAAGTAGCCCTTGGGAACTACAAGGCCTCAGGAGTATAAGCTTGGGGCTTTTGTATACTCCACCTGGGGGACCACAGCCTACCATGCGTACAACAGAATACCTAGGTAACTGGCTACTCCACACAAACTACAATCAACAACAGTGGAAACAACCCCACAGCTAAAAATATTGCCTTCCTTCTCAAGCTACTAGGGAGCAGTGGATTCATAACCTCATGTACAATCCACCAGCTTGGAGCCCAAGCTGGGAAAACAAACTTAGTACACTGCACTGGCAAGAGGTGAAGGCAACAGGTCAGAGGTAACCCAAGAGGTCCACCAAACTTTCTAAAGTACAAGTAAGGCAATAAAGACCAGTACTCTTCTCCCCAGGTCTTCTGAGGAATGATCCTCAGGGGCTTGGTGTCAGTGTCATAAACTAGCCCTAATACCCCCAGCTCTTGACCAAGAGGCCAGATGAGAAAGAATCAGTGAAAGAACTCAGGAACCATGAAAAATCAGAGAGAAAAGTCACCCCCAAAAGAAATCATTAGTTCCTCAGCAACGGATAGCAATTTAAATGAAATGGGTAGATTGACAGCAGAGAAATTTCATTTATGGATTATAAGAAAGCTCAATCAAATTCAAGAGAAAATTGAATCCCAGCACAAAGAAACCACAAGAAAAATGCAAGAAATGAATGAAAAATTTTCTAAAGAACTTGAAGTATTACAGAAAAATCTAATAGAAATTCTAGAAATGAAAGAGGCATTCAAGGGTCTACGAAACACAGTGGAAAGCCTTAAGAATAGGCTGGATCATGCAGAGGAAAGAATCTCAGAGCTGGAATATAACTCCTGTGTGCTAAACAAATCAGCCAAAGAGAAAGAACACAAAAACAAGAGGCATGAACAAAGCAGTAGGATTATGTAAAGAGGCCAAACATAAGAATCATTGGCATCCCTGAGGGCAAGGAAGAAAATTCGCATGGGCTGGAAAATCTATCTGAAAGAACAATAGAGGAAAATTTCCATGGCCTAGCCAGAAATCTCGATATCCAACTACAAGAAACACACAGGACTCCTGGGAGATTCAACATGAAAAGGCATTCACCACGCCACATAATTATTAGGCTGGCCAAAGTAAACACGAGAGAGACACTCCTTTGAACAGTAAGATGAAAACAGCAGGCAACCTACAAAGGGAAACCTATCAGATTAACTGCAGATTTCTCAACTGAAACCTTGCAAGCCAAAAGGGACTGGGGACCTATCCTTAGTCTTCTAAAACAAAATGATGGCCAACCCAGAATGCTTTATCCTGAAAAGTTAAGCTTCTTATATGAGGGAGAAATAAAGACTTTTCCAGACAAGCAATCACTGATAGAATTTGTGAAGTCCAGACCGGCCCTGCAAGAAGTACACAGACCTGTGTCATACACTAACCAGCACAACAGACACCAACCAGTGTAAAACTACCTGAAAGCTAAAACTCCAGAACCCAGATTTTACAATGGCTCAAGAGGTAAAACAAAACAAGAGTCTACCCAACAGGATAAACAGAAATCCACCCCAAATATCAATTCTCTCAATAAATTTGAATGGTTTGAATTGCCCATTAAAGAGACATAGGCTGGCTGAATGGATTAAAAAATACAAGCCAAGTATCTGCTGTCTCCAGGAAACACATCTTACACACAAGGACTCATTCAGACTCAAGGTGAAAGGATGGAATACAATTTTCCAGGCAAATGGAAACCAAAAGAAATCTGGGGTAGCCATTCTTATATCAGATATTATAAACTTTAAAGCAACAAAAGTAAAGAAAGATGAAGATGGTCACTATATGGTGGTGAAGGGAAAATCTTACAAGAAGACTTAACAATCCTAAATATTTATGTACCCAACACAGGAGCACTAAGGTACATAAAGCAAATACTGCTTGATTTAGACAACATAATAAATAGCAATGCCATAATAGCTGGGGACTTCAACACCCCACTGACAAAACTGGACAGATCCTCCAAACAGAAAATAAGCAAAGAAACAATGGACCTAAACAGGACCTGTAGAACACTTGGTCCTGACAGACATCTACAGAACCCTCCACCCAAATAACACTGAATATACGTTCTTCTCATCAGCTCATGGAACTTTCTCTAAAATTGATCACATCCTAGGCCACAAAACAGATCACAACAAATTTAAAATAATAGAAATCATACTATGTATCTTTTCACACCACAGCAGAATAAAATTAGAAATCAATTCCAATAGAAGCACACATCTTTATCCAAAAACATGGAAATTAAACAATCTATTGCTGAACTGGGGTCAAGGAGGAGACTCATAGGCAAATCAAAAGATTCTTCAAACTAAATGATAATGGGGACACAAGTTATCAAAATCTGTGGGATACAGCTAAAGCAGTCCTAAGAGGAAAACTTATTGCCTTAAATGCCCACATCCAAAACATAAAGTCCTCAAATCAGTAAACTAATAAATCATCTCAAGGAAATGGAAAATGAAGAGCAAAGCAATCCTAAAGCCAGCAGAAGAAAAGAAATAACCAAGATCAGAGCAGAATTAAATGAAACTGAGAACAAAAGAACAATACAGAAGATTAATGAAATTAAGAGTTGGTTCTTTGAAAAGATAAACAAAATAGACAGGCTTGCCAGGTTGACCAGAAGCAGAAAGGAAAGGACTCTAATAAGCTAAATTAGAAATGAAAAAGAAGAGATCACAACTGATATTACGGAACACAAAACATCATCTTTGAATACTACAAAAATCTCTGTGCCCCAAAACCTGAAAATGTTGAGTGAGGAAATGGACAAATTCTTAGAAATGCACCACCTCCCTAGGCTCAATCAGGAGGAATAGAATTCCTAAACAGACCAATATCAAGCCCCAAAATTGAAGCAGTAATAAAAAATCTTCCAACAAGAAAAAGTCCTGGACCAGATGGGTTCACACCTGAATTCTACCAAACCTACAAAGAAGAACTTGTGCCTATACTGCAGAAATTATTCCATAACATCGAGAGGGATGGAATCCTCCCAAACTCAATGCATGAAGCCAATATCACATTGATACCAAAGCCAGGAAAGGACACAATAAGAAAAGAAAACTATAGACCAATATCCCTTATGAATATAGATGCAAAAATTCTCAATAAAATCATAGCAAACTAAATTCAGTTGTACATGAAAAAAATAATTCATCACGATCAGATGGGCTTCAGTCCTGAGATGCAGGGTTGGTTCAACATACACAAATCTATAAATGTAATTCACCATATAAATAAAAGCAAGAACAAAGACTATATGATGCTTTAAATAGATGCAAAAAAGGCTTTTGACAAAATTCATCACCCTTTTGTGATAAGAACTCTTAACAATATAGGCATAGATGGCTCATACCTCAAAATTGTTAAAGCCATATTCTATAAACCCACAGCCTATATCATACTGAATGGGGAAAAATTGAAAGCATTCCCCCTTAAAACTGGAACCAGACAGGGCTGCCCACTATCTCCGCTTCTATTCAATGTAGTACTGGAAGTCCTTGCCAGAGCAATCAGACAAGAGAGAGGAATCAGGGGTGTCCAAATGTGGGCAGAAGATATCAAACTTTCACTCTTCGTGGATGATATGATATTATATCTAGAAAACCCCAAAGATTCAACCAAGAGATCATTGGAATTCACAAAATGAATTCACAAAATCTCAGGACACAAAATCAATACACACAAATCAGTAGCCTTCATATACTCCAATAACAGTCAAGCCGAGAAACAAATCAAAGACAAGTTACCTTTCACAATAGCACCAAGAAAATTAAATATTTAGGAACATATCTAACTAAGGAGGTGAAAGACCTTTATAGAGAGAACTACAAAACACTGATAAAAGAAATTGCAGAGGATGTAAACAGATGGAAAATACTACAATGCTCTTGGATAGGTAGAATCAACATTGTTAAAATGTCTATACTACCTAAAGTGATTTACAGAATTAATGCAGTCCCTATCAAAACACCAACATCATTTTTTGAAGATCTAGAAAAAGTAATTCTATGCTTCATGTGGAACCAGAGAAGACCCCGTCTAGCCAAAGCAATCTTAAGCAAAAAGAACAAATTGGGAGGCATCAGTCTACCAGACTTCAAACTATACTACAAGGCTATAGTAACCAAAACACCATGGTACTGGCACAAGAACAGAGACATAGACCAATGGAACAGGACTGAGAACCCAGATATAAAACCATCCTCATACTGTCATCTGATCTTTGACAAAGGAGACAAAAACAACCAGGGGAAAAGAATCCCTGTTCAATAAATGGTGCTTGGAAAATTGGATAGCCACATGTAGAAGACTAAAACAGTATCCACACCTTTCACCTCTCACAAAAACCAACTCACAATGGATAAGAGACTTAAACCTAAGATGTGAAACCATAAGAATTCTAGAAGAAACGTTGTAAATAATCTTATAGACATTGGCCTAGGCAAAGAATTTATGAAGAAGACCCTGAAAGCAATCACAGCATGAGCAAAAATAAATAAATTGGACCTGATCAAATTAAAAGCTTCTGTACAGCCAAAGAAACTATCATGAGAGCAGACAGGCAACTTTCAGAATGGTAGAAAATATTTGCATGCTACACATCTCATAAAGGGCTGATAACCAGAATCTGTACAGAACTTAGGCAAATCAACAAGAAGAAATCAAACAACCTCATTAAAAAGTGGGCAAAGGACCTGAACAGACACTTCTCAAAAGAAGACAGAATAATGGCCAGCAAACATATATAAAATTGTTCAACCTCTTTAATCATCAGGGAAATGCAAATCAAAACCACAAGGGGAAACTACTTAACTCCAGTGTGATTGGCTTATATCAAAAAGTCCCAAAACAACAAATGTTGGTGGGGATGAGGACAGATAGGAACACTCATACACTGCTGGTGGGACTGCAAATTAGTACAACCTCTATGGAAAGTAATATGGACATATCTCAAAGAACTAAAAGTAGAACCACCGTTTGATCCAGCAATCCCACTACTGGGTATTTACCCAAAGGAAAAAAAGACATTCTATAATAAAGACGTCTGCACTTGAATGTTTATAGCAGCAGAATTCACAATGGCAAAGATGTGGAGACAACCCAGGTCCCATCAATACATGAGTGGATTAATAAAATGTGGTATATGTATACAATGGAGTATTACTCAACAATAAAAAATGATGGTGAATTAACACATCTGGTATTATCCTGGATGGAGCTAGAGCCCATTCTTCAAAGCGAAATATCACAAGAATGGAACAACAAGCGCCAGTGTTACTCACCATCCAATTGGTACTAATAATCAATACTTATGTGCACACATGGAAATAATATTCATCAGGGGTTGGTCAGGTGGGAGGGGGAGGGAGAGGATGGGAAAACTCTCACCTAATGGGAGTGGGGTGCACTGTTTTGGTGATGTCCATGATTGGATCTCTGATTTGGCAATGCCTAAGCAATATATATAACCAAAGTGTTGTACCCCCATATTATTCTGAAAAAAAAATATCTGTTAGGTCTAGTTGTTTTAGAGTCCTGTCTAAGTCCAGTGTTTCTTTGTTTATCTTCTGCCTTGATGGTTTGTCTAGTTCTATCAGTGGAGTGTTGAAGTCCCTGGCTATTTTGATGTTGCTGTTTCTTTCTTTCCTTAGACCTAGTAGAATTTGCTTTATGAATGTGGGAGTTCTTGTGTTGGGTGCACATATATTTAGGATTGTTATGTCTTCTTATTGAATTGATCTCTTTATCATTATATAATGACCATCTTTGCCTTTTTTTTTTTTACCATTTTTGATTTAAAGTCTATTTCATCTGATATGAGAATAGCTACTCCTTCTCGCTTTTGGTTTCCATTTTCATGGAATTTGTTTTCCACCTGTTTATCTTAAGTCTTTGAGGATCTTTGTGAGTTAAATGGGTTTCTTGGAGACAGAAGTTATTTGGGTTATGTTTTTAATCTATTCAGCCAATCTATATCTTTTAAGGGGGGCATTATGACTGTGCACATTCAATGTTAGTATTGATATGTGTGATACTGTGCTGCTCATCATTTTAATTGTTACCTAGTTGCTTTATTGTCTCCCTTGTATTACTGTTTTATAAAAGCTGTGAGTTTTAACTTTTGGGTACTTTTATACTGGTGAGTATTGATTTTTCTGTTCCATGTATAGAACACTTTTAAGCATTTCTTGTAGGGCGGTTCTATTGGTGACAAATCCCCTTCTTGTTTGCTTGTCTGGAAAAGACTTTATTTCTCCTTCATTTGTGAAACTTAGTTTTGAAGAGTGCAAAATTCTTGGCTGGCAGTTATTCTGTTCAAGGAGAGTAAAAATAGGACCCCCTTCCTTTCTGGCTTCAAGGTTTCTGTTGAGAAGTCTGCTGTTATTCTTATAGGTTTTTCTTTATAAGTTACTTATGTTTTCACTCACAGCTCATAGGAGTTCCTGTTTCACATTGACTTTGGCCAGGCTGATTATTGTATGCCTTGGTGATGCCCATTTTGCAATGAATCTCCCAGATGTTCATTCAGCTTCTTGTATCTGGATGTCTAAATCTCTAGCTAGACCAGGGAATTTTTCCACAATTATTCCCTCCAATAGTTTTCTGGGCCATTTGTTTTTTCTTATTCATCCTCAGGGATGCCTATGGTATTTATATTTGGCTGTTGTACATAATCCCATATTTCTCACAGACTTTATTCGTTCCTTTTAATTCTTTGTTCTTTGTTTTTGACTGACTGGGTTAATTTGAAAGTTTTCTTCAAGCTCTGAAATTCTTTCTTCTGCTTGGTCTAGTCAATTCTTAAAACATTCCATTGTTTTTTATATTTCCTTAAGTAAATTTGTCATTTCTAGAAGTTTTATTTGTTTTTTAAAAATATATCTATCTCTACAGTACATGTTTCATTCATTTTTCTGAATTATTTTTCTTGTTTCTTTGAGTTGGCTTTCCGTTTTCTTTTGGATCTCAGTGAGCTTCTTTACAATCCATATTTACTGTTATGTCAGCATTTTCATTTTGGTTGGGATCCATTGCTAGAAAGCTGGTGTGCTCCTTTGTGGGGGGGTCCTTTCTCTCTGATTTTTCATACTTCTGGAGTTCTTGCGCTGATTGCTTCTCATCTGGAATAGCTGTTTCTTCTTGTTTATGGATTTTCTTTTGTTTATATGAGAATTTTTCCCCCCTCACTCTTAAGGGTGTGCCTGTAGCATATGTTGGGTAAAGACCTTTGGCTTTGTGGGGTACTTTTATGAGGGTCTAGGTTCTGGATGGATGCCTTGGTTATAGATATCCTTAGTGTGGTGTTTTTCTCGATTGTTGGTTATTTATGGGCTGTGGCAGTGGTATACTATGCATAGAGACAGATTCTGTGTCTCTTGTCAACAAGGGGAGATGGAGGTCCCTTCTCTTTCCCCAGCCCTGTGGTCTTAACAGTATAAATTATATTGGAATGCCCAGTTTAATCTCTAAGTCAGTAGGTAGCACTTGTGGGTAAGAGAATCAGCTACGCCCTGTATGATTGACTTAGTAAATGCTATAATGGGCTGTACAAGTTGTCTTGCCTGACCATGGGTGGCACTTACAGGAAAGAGCCAGCTGCAGTGGTATTTTATGGGATCTGTATCTGGCTGTAGTTAATCAGGAGAAGCATTCAAATGTCCTAGGCAATGGGCCGGGCCCTGGAGCTCCCAGGGGCTTCCTTGTTGTGCTCCACTATGGCTGAGGTGGGTACAAGAGTGAGGCTGGGTGGGGCTGGGTCAGCTTAGCCTGCGTTCAGGCTACACAAAGGTGGGCACAGGAGTTTTCTCAACAAAGATGAAGGGTCAGCTCTCAGGCTGCTGGGGAAAGCCATCAGGAAGGGGTTGAAGCAGCCCCACCAAACCAAATGTCTGCTCACAGGGGAGGGGCAGTCTGGGATTCATAGTCTGGCAGATGGGAGTTGGTTTCATTCTTCTCCCTCTTCTCTTACCCTGCGTATCTCCTTCTGGTGTCCAGCAGCAAGCTATGCCCCAAACTAGCTGAGCTCACCAGCAATGGTGCTGCAGGCTGGGAGCTTCCTTGCCAAGGATCCCACCCCAGACTGAAAGTGCGGCTCTTCTGTGGGGGGAGGGGTGTTCTGTGAGTGCACTGTGGGTTGGACCCATACTGCACTCTCCTTTTAATTCTGCCCATCTGGGCTCCCTTGCCTCCTGAGATTAGTTCACAAATCTCCCCTCCATGCCCCCGAGCAACATGGTCAAGTCTCAGGGGTACAGGATCCAGCCTGTGGGACTATACCCTGGTCCCCCAAGTTTAATCCCTGACTGTGTCAGGGAGAAGTGTGCTAGTCCTGCATTGCCCATGGAGTGCTCAAGCAAGCTTAATGTCCCTCCTCTTCAGGGTATGCCCTGCTCTGCTGGAGCAGCCAGGCAAGCAGTACCAGGGAGGGCTGGAAGGCAGGGAGCTCAGAGTCTGAGCACCCCTTGGCCCACTGCAGGTCTGTAAGAGGAAAGGCATGAACCCCACTCTCTGTGGAAGCCTCAGTGTGGGGGGTGCACCAGCAGAGGAGAATCAGCTGCTCCTGAGAGCTCTGGTTTGATCATCCCTTGGGACACCTATGCTGACTCAAGTGGGAACTACCATGGCTGTGTTGGTAGCTGTGGACAGGGGAGGGGAGGAGGAGGAGAAAAGTCTGAATGGAGGAGAGCTGGCACTCTGGTCCCCTTTGTCTTGAGGGACTCATCTAGCTTGCTGCACTCTCCTCTCCCCTGAAGGCAGCCCACCCTGAATGTCCAAGCTCTGGGATCACACAGTTTTCCTGTGGCAATTGCAGTCTGGGAAGTAGTTGGGAAATGTTTATGTGGGGACCAGTGACAATAAAACTGAAGGGCTGAAGCTCCCTGGGGAGAACAAAGGCACACAATGGGTGGAAAAGCAGTATGGCCCCTACCACCTTGGCTCGGGTTTGTGGTGAGAGGGAGCCACCCCAAGAGGGCTGGCAGCCCAGTGCTCTGATCTCAAGAAGCTCCCAGTTCACTGGTGGTAGCAGCTTTTGGACTCATGAGGGTAGAGGAGCTCTTCAACAGTTCAGGAGCCTGCAGCCTACCAGAGGTGTGAGGGGAGGAAAAAAAACCACTCCCACCTACCCTTTCCATGGGGCTGCACATTTATCAGGGGTTGATTTCTATTGAAATCTTGCTCCTTCTGGTTATGTTTTGCAACTTCTTCTCATGGAATCTCCAGTAGGTTCTGGCGTTTTTCCCTCAGAATTGCACCTGGGCTATGTTCTTTTGTGTGGGTTTTTTTTTCGTGTAAATCTTTTCCTTCTTTCTGAGACGATCTGGTGACCCATGTCTCTAGTCACCATCTTGCCTCCTTATTTCTCTTTACAGTTTTATTCTTTATATAAATGGAATATTATAGTGTCTATTCTTTTGTATCTGGATTAAGAGTATGTTTGTGAGATCATCCATGTTGTGCATATAGCTGTATTTTGTTTATTTTCATTTCCTTTTGGGTCTTCAGGCTCAACTAGATAGACTAATATGATTATTATAGAACATATTAACCCCTGACTTCACTTAGCAGATACAGCACAGAAAACATAGAATAACAGCACACTAGCAATTGTTAACCTTCTGAGAGCATTCTCCTAGCACCCTACACAACAGAACAGAAATGGGAGCTATTCTTTTATATCTGTTCCAAATGATTCTTATGCATGGACATGACTTAGAGAGCTGAGTGTAATAGATAGTGGGCTTAGAATCCACCTGTTCCAAAGTGGAACCAATGATTTTTAAATAAAAGTCATTGTATTTATGCAGTCCTGTGAAGGACATGAACTCAGGGAAGCCCAGAGGTTCTCCTAGTCAGGTATTTATAGTTTATTCACAGCCCTCCTAGTCTAGATGTAGTGTATCAATCAGAAGGCATTTTGACCATTAGCAGTGGTTCTAATAACACAGTGGACATTCACTTTTCTTTGTTTTCAGGGGAATGGAATTAGAAAATAGGCCAAGCTCAAATTTGTCCATAAAAAAAGAGAGAATGTTTTGTTCACCTTTTATTCACAGACATACCACACGTTTCGTTCCATGAGATGGACAGTTGGTTTTATTCCAGATATAAACTCCTATGAAAAATGTTGCTTTGAGCATTCTTGTGCTTGGTCCCTGAAGTATAGTTGTACATATTCCTGTTGGACATATATCAAGCAATGGGATTGCTAAGTCAGTAGGTATATCTGTCTTCAATCTTGGCATGATAACATGCAACTGATTTCCAGTTGGTGTGATTGCAGCTTGTAAGCATTCCTATTATTCCACATCCTTCTTAATTCCTGGTATTGCCATTCTTGGAAATGTTAGCTATTCCAGAGTAGTAGCATCTCATTACAGTTTTAGTTTGGATTTCCCTATTTATTATGTTGATCATTGTTTCACATATTTATTGGCCATTTGGATTTCTCCTTTTGTGAATTACCTGTTTAAGTCTTTTCCCCATGTTTCTATTTTTGGGGTGTTCTTTATTAATCTGGATATGAGCCCTTTGTTAGTTATATGTTGAAAATATATTCTATCGCTCAAAGTTTTGCCTTTTCATTTTCTTATGATGTCTTTATAATTTATTTTTTGGGGGAGAAGTTCTTATTCTAAAGTAATAAAAGAATCAGTGTGTATACATATATTTATAAGCAGAGGTGGTAACCAAAATATTTACCTATAAATATAGTGTGGGGATTGATAAATCAAAAGAATGTGCACCTGTTCAGTATCAGCCAAGTGTATGAGGGTGTTTTTGTTTTTTTAACTATTACTGCACTGGTTAGCATTGCCAACATTATATAGGAAATAATGTGAAATGTCAATCAATAAAGGAATTGTGGCATGTGTTGTGGTACGTACATGTTAAGATCAGTTGAACTTGAGGAATGTCTTTGATAAATTTGGGAGCCTATAGCCTATCATAATGCTAAAAGAGACAATCCCAAACACCATAATTCTGAATTTTGAAATATTGAAAGATCAAAATCCTGAAAATATAATTCTGGAAAAAATTAAAAAATTATTTAAAAGATATTTATTTACCTATTTAAAAGGGGATTTATTTGAGAAACATATAAAAACACAACAGAACACTTCATAGACCACTTTACACAATAAAACAGGCAATAATAACACATGTATTTTTATAAGCATGAACTCTAAGATATACCAACAACAGCTACATGGGTATAACAGTTATGAGAGATGAACCATATTCATAAAGAACTAAGTCAAAATAGAAAAAGTATAAACCTATATTACTATGATTGTTAATTGTGTGCATCCAGCTTTATAATTGCAGTCATCTGAAATACCGTGAGGAACCTAAGTCTTGACAATATAGATCAAAAACCACAAGGGGTCACCATAGCATATGCAGTAGTCCAAAGAGCTGAGATCTTGAGCAATTTTATCTTTCACAAATGCAGATGTACAAAAAGGACATCTCTTCATTTACTGAGGAAGTTTCAAACATTTTTATGTACATGAACAATGCTTATACACAAAGTCAGTGTTGTGATAATGCATTTTTGTGCACTCAAATTGCAAAAAAAATGTATAAAACAAATCAGAACTCTCTAAAACTCTCTATACAAATAATACCTCCAGTGTTGGAAATATGCAAAGGTGAAATATATAGCACAGCAAATTGTAAAAAATACTGCTGATAATTTAAAATAGTGAAAAACTATTCATATACCTGTTGGCCATTTGTGTGTCTTCTTTTGAGAAATGGCTGTTCAGGTCCTTTGCCTATTTTTTAATCAGGTCATTTTTTTGCCATTGATTTGTTTCAGTTTCTTATATATTTTGTATACTAACACTTTATAAGATGTATGGTTTACAAATATTTTCTTCCAATCTGTAAGTTGCCTTTTCAGTCTGTTGATTGTTTCTTTTACTGTGAAGAAGCTTTTTAGTTTGATGCAATCCTATTTGTCTTTTTTTCTTTTATTACCTGTGCTTTTGGGTTCATAGCCAAGAAATTATTGCACAGACCAATATCGAGACACTTATTCCCTATGTTTTCTTCCAATAGTTTTATAGTTTCAGGTCCTATATTTAAGTCTTTAAACCATTTTGAGTTGATTTTTTAATATGGTATGAGATAAGTATTCAATTACATTCTTCTGCCTGTAGATATCCAGGTTCCTGAACAGCATTTATTGAAAAGACTGTCCTTTCCTTGTTGTGTATTCTTAGTACTATGTCAAGGATCTGTTGACTGTAGATGCAGGGATTTATGTCTGGGTTTTCTCTTCTGTTCCCTTGGTCTCTATGTCTGGTTTTCTGCCAATACTACCATACTGCTTTAATTACTTTAGTTTTGTAATATTTTGAAGTGAGGAAATGTGATGCCTCCAGTTTTGTTCTTCTTGCTCAAGATTGCCATGGCTGTTTAAGGTTTTTGTGGTTCCATATGAATTTTAGGATTGTTCTATTTCTGTAAAGAATGGATTTGATAAGAATTGAATTGAATCTGCAGACCACTTTGGGGAATGTGGGCAATTTAACAAGTCTAATTTTTCCAATTCATGGACATAGGATATGTTCTATGTCTTTTATGTCTTCTTTTTGTGTCTTCTGTAATTTCCTTTACAGAAGGTGTTTTATAATTTCAGAGTTTTATAATTTTCAGTTTACATGCCTTTCACCTCTTTGGTTAAATTTACTCCTAAGTATTTTATTATTTTTGTTGATATTGTGAATGGGATTGTTTTCTTAATTTCTTTTTTGGATAGTTCATTTTTTGTGGATAGAAATGCTACTGATTTTTGTATGTTGGTTTTTTATCCTGAAACTTTACTGAATTGGCTTATTAGTTCTAATAGCTTTCTGTGGAGTCTCTAAGAGTGTTTACCTGTATGATTATGTCATCTGCAAGAAGAGATAATCTTTCTTTCTTTTTGATTTGGATGCCTTTTATTTATGTTTTTCTTATTTAATTACTCTGGCTAGGACTTCCAATACTATTGAAAAGAAGTGGTGAGAATGGGCATCCTTGTCTTGTCCTGGGTCTTAGAGGCAAAGTTTTCAGTTTCACCTCATTGATTATAGTATTAGCGGTGGACTTTTAATATATGACCTTTATTGTATTGAGGTAAATTCCTTCTATACTTGTTTTGTTGAGAATTTTAATCATGAAGGGAGGAAGGGAGGTTGAACTTCATCAAATGCTTTTCCTCTGTATATTGAGATGACCATGCATTTTTTTCTTTTTGATAATATGGTGTATCACACTGATTGATTTTCATATGTTGAGCCATCCTTATATTCCAGGGATAAGTCCCACTTGGTCATGGTGTATGATTCTTTTAATGTTTCATAGAATTCAGTTTTCTAGTATTTTATTTAGGATTTTTGCATTTATGTTCATCAGGGATATTGACCTACAGTTTTCTTTTCTTGTGGCATCTTTGGGTATCAAAGTTTGGGTATCAACTTGATGCTGGCCTCATAAAATAAGTTGGGAAATGTTCCTTCTTTTATTTTTTGGAAGAGTTTTTAAAAAGTTAATATTAATTCATCTTTGAATGTTTGGCCAAATTCAGTCACGAAACCACCTGGTTCTGGGCTTTTCTCTGTTGGGAGGTTTTTGATTACTGATCTAATCTCCTTATTTATTTTTGGTTTGTTTAGCCTTTCTATTTCTTCTTGATTCTGTTTTGGTAGGTTGTATATTTCTAGGAATTTATCCATTTTTTCTAGGCCATCCAATTTGTTGGTGTATAATTATTCATAATAGTTTCTTATGATCCTTTTTATTTCTGAGGCATCCATTATAATGTCTCCTCTTTCATTTCTGATTTTATTTATTTGACTTCTCTCTGATTTTATTGGTTATTCAAGTTAAGTGTTTGTCAATGTGGCTTACCTTTTCAAAAAAGAAACTCTTAGTGTGCTTTTTTTTAATTGTTTTTCTATTCTTTATTTGATTTATTTCTACTGTAATCTTTATTATGTCCTTCCTTGTGTTAACTTTAAGATTAGTTATTTTTTTTCTAGTTCCTTGAGGTTTAAAGTTAGGTTGTTTATTTGCAATCTTTTTTCATTTAATGTAGGCATTTATTGCTATAAATTTTCCTCTTACTACTGCTTTTGCTGCACCCCGGAAGTTTTGGTAAAGTGTGCATATAGGTTGGTTTATGTTTTGTGGGCATTGAGAAAGGTATGCAAAGTTACACACTAAAGAATTAATCTTGGCTTTTGCTGATGGACAGAATTGGAGACAACAGTGTTGGGAGGCAGTCTACTAACTTTTTCTTTATGCACCCCTGAAGGTTTGGTTTGTTGTAAACAGCACTGTTATGTTCATATTTTAAAAAACATACTTTATAATGAAATTATTTTAAAAAAATGGATGAAAGGACTACCTTTTTAAACTCCCACAACACTTTATATAAATGGGGAGATTAAATTTATTTTGGACCTTTTATGTAGAGTAGGTTCATGTAGATCAAAAATATATTATCATAGATGAATATTGAGTAAGAGTTTTTAGCCAACCATCACCATATCTGTCTAAGCAGGTATCCCCAGAAACAAGAGTGGAATGGAAAATGGGAAATCAAGAATGGGGTTACTCATTTCAAGATGCCCAATTATAGCAAACTTAGTGAGTTCTAACACCTCAACTCTTCCTCTGTTGTACTGTAAGCTCCATGAAGGCAGGATCATTTGTCTATTTCACCATTGTATCCCCAGTGGAAACTTAGTGCCTGATACATAGGGGACAGTCAATAAATGCTTAATGAATGAATGAATGCCCACTTTAGGATGGCAGTTAAAGAGTTGGTTATTTCCTTAATTTCTCTTCTCTGGTATATCTATATTTGATTTTAGTTTACAGAGCACCTTACCATTACTTCTACTCAGACTGTGATCATGTGGCACTGTCATTACTTTTGGGTACATCTTTCTCCCCAGTAAGACCGTGAGTTACTCAGAAGAAAAATCTGATTTCCATTCATTTTTTCTATATCTCACAGAGCAACTAATTCAGTAAATTCTGGATATACTAAGTTATTAAAAATGTGTTTTATTTTTCCAGATCACTCTTTTTAATAGCATGACTCCAACAAATTTAACATCACAAAAATACAGGTTATTGATTCTACTAACTGTTCAGTATTCCTTTTGTTTGTTTATTTATATAATTTTATGGGATACATATGCAATTTTGTTACATGAGTAGTGGTCAATTTAGGACTTTAAAGTTATTCATCATCTGAATAACTTATGTTGTACCCTTTAAGTAATTTCTCATCATATACCTCCCCAACCCCCTCCCCCTTCCAAATCTCCATTATCTATCATTCCACTCTCTACATAAATAGTGTTACTATTCCTTTGATGTCACTTTTTAAAAATAATTTTTTTATTTCAAAATATTAGGGGATACAAGTGTTCCTGTTACATAGATGAATTGTATAATGCTGAAGTCAGGGCTTTTAGTGTGCACATCACCAGAACAGTGTATATTGTACCCGATAGGTAATCTCATGCCCATCTTAAATTCTGTCGTAACTAAATCATTGTAATCACTCTACTCATTCTCTTGCACACACCCTCAACTTATTTGTCCCACTTCTCTTTGAAACACTTGTCTATTCTCTCTCTGTTTTCCCCACAGAATCCTTTTCATTTGTAAGACTTTAAATACCATATGGGTATTGATGACTCAAATATTGATATACCTTGTCTGAACTTTTTCCTGAAATTCAGACTTTTCTATCCAACTGCCTACTCTCCATCTCCACTTGGATGGCCATGGTCATCTCAAACATAACATGTCTAATATTGAACATATTTTCTACCCTAACCCCAAACCTGCTCCTGTAACAATATTCCCCATCTCAGTAAATAGAAATTCCATCCTTCCAGTTACTCAATTGAATCATGACTCCTTTACTTCTCTCATGCCTAATTTCTAATTCATTGGCCAGTCCAGTTGGAGCTAACATTAAAATATATCTATTATCCAAACTCTTCTCCTTACTTATATTGCTATAATCCTGATCCAAGCCTGGTGGGTCACTACCTCTCACCTAACTACAGGTATGTCCCTCCGTTGCTGTATCCCATCTCCCCACACTCCAATTCTCAATATAGCAGGGGAGTGATCTTGTTAAAACTCAAGTTAAATCATGCCACTCCTCTTCTCAAAATGCTGCAATAGCTTTGTTTCTCCTGCAGAGTTAATATGGCTACTTTTTACCTCTCTGACCTTACTTATACTTCTTTCCTCCCTTGCTCACTTTGCTCCAGCCACAGTTGGATTAATTCCACTTGCATGGAGGGAATAAAGGTTTAGCTTAAATTGAACCAACATCGATTTATGTGAGGAGATAAATCAGTCTTCAACATAATTGAAGCTATGCTAAATTTTACCTATGAAGAAGGCATACATAAGCAAGACTTATGGCAATCACCTCAGAAACATTTTTTTCAGAGGCCACAAAGGTCTTTGACAATGGAAATCATGTTTCTCAATCTAAGAGTATGAAAGGATCAATCTAGGAGGCTTGCACATATATTTTTTGCTGACTTTTTTTGTGAAAAATTCTTATTAAAAAAAGTAAAGTATCTTTTTCTAGAATATAATTATATTAGCCACTGGAAGTTGATTAATGAAATTTGGAACTGATAGCTATAATTATTGTGGGGTTTTTTTTTGTTTTGTTTAGGTCACCATTTTCAATCACAAGTGAATTCATCTTGAAGTTCAATCAAACACAAAATTCCATAGAGAAGGAAGAATTATTGGAACTAGCAAGAAAAAACATTCTAAGATGTAAGGTAATGGCACACCATTTGATTACTTAGTATGTAACTGGAAACCTCCTTTTCTAGTTGGTGGATGACATGTCCTATGAAAGGAAAATAAGTATACATGTTTCTTAAATTGTAAGTTGGCATAGTTAAATTATTAAAGCAAATTAAAGTAAAAGCATATAGCCAAATAATTCAATGTCAAAGGGCTTTTTGAATGAAGACTCCCCATAAATTTGACCAGAATATAGCTGGTGATACCCATCCAAGAGCCCATAGCAAAATATCAAAGGCTGGCAAATAAATTTTTGAAAATGTTTTCCTAAAACAATGTTAATTGTGATATGATATGTCTCATAAAGGAAAGAAAGCCTTCCTGAACCTCTACTATACTCGCACAAAGTACTTCTGTTCTTTCTGTGTAACAAATTATTCTTCACCTAACTTGTGAAAAATACATTCTTTAAGAGTATGACATTGATTTGCAAATTTTTACACAGATATCAAAACAGAATAGGAAGTTAAGTAAGTCCTTGCTTTGCCTTTTCTACCTTAGATTCAGTTTAAGTTTAACAGAGAAAGAATATAAATATTTTGATCTGATACTGAATAATTCATGAAATAAAAGCTGCGCAAAACAGGGGCATAAATTAAGCCACCCTTTTTTGTTGTGATGGTTGTTATTTTTCAGTTCATGGTTGCCCATATATTTGAAAATTTTGACAAAAATTCATTTAAAACATTTGATTAGAAAAAGAGTATACTTTGGATAATTGTGTATTCAGGCAGGTGCCGGGAGGTACACTCATCAGTGAGCTCCTCTCCAATGGGTCAAGTGCTCCCTGTGACAGCTCCTGGAGTGGGCACAATGGGGGAAGTGGGACAATCCTGATCATCTCCCTCATGTTCAGGAACTTCAGTCCAACAGTGTTGAAGTAGCCAGGGTTTTCCAGCAAATTGACGTCAAACTCATTTCTGTTTAATCCCATTTCTTTAATACTTTTCCTTATGAAATAAAAAATGCATTCTCTTGGGGGGAAATGAGATAGAAGTAATCACTAGAAAGTAAAGAATGAGAATTAGTTTCAGCAAATAAGTAATGATATTACTCAGAATATTAACATTTTCTACATTTTAACACTAATACAATTTGCATAAAATGTCAAAAATACAAATAATAAAAACAAAAGTATAAAGTTGTGGCTATAGAGCATTAGACCCATAGAATAACTTTTGAAACATAATTAAGGGATAATAGAAATAAATACGTACATAAAAAGCTATACATTTTGATTTGCCTTTTCCATGCTTACCCATGACAGAGAAAATTGGGTCTCAAAACTTTGGGCTCTGGGAAGCATGTACATCTTCCTGATGCGTGGACTGAAGTAATATATCTGGCTCAATGCAAAGGAGAAATCCAAGATGGTATGTGCTCCAAATTATTATTAAGTATCCCAAGTATTTTCTAGATTATCAATGAAAGCATAATCTGAGACTTCCAATTCTTAAAAATTGTGCAGGAGACAAGAAAAGTTTGCTATTCTCTATTGAAATATCTTGTAATGTTTCATTATGAAAGTTCCTTTTGTAATTTTGAATTTATGAATTTAACTGCTCAACTTTTTAATTACAAAATTGTTTTAAAAAACTTTTGCTCAGCACAGTCTTTATTACTTTTTTCCTAAAATTAGTAACCAATTAAAAAGTAATATAAAATGTCATTCAGTGATTTCCAATTATAATAGGCACTATACTTTAGAGAAACTTGTTTCTGCATTTTATAATTCTTCCTCATAAAACATTAATCAAATGGCCAATTGTTTTTCACTCATTTTAAACAGCAAGCTTTACTCCTTACCTTTTCACTTCTCATTTCTCATTCATGCCTCCTTTCAAACACTCTCTAACTAATCTCAAAAAGATATTAAATAACATTGTTTTTCAGGGGGTAAAATTCCATCTATCATTATCATAAATGTTGTGTATATGCCTTTTAAAATAAATTTTAGAATATTAACCATATGAGATCACAGAGTATTTCCCCGTGTAAATTGGGTTTTGTAGTGCTCTCTGGGAACTTTCAAGTAATAGGAAGAGGAAGAACTATTTTGTTTTTAACTTGCCTTCATGGTCCTTCATCACAGTGTCATCCACAGCCCAACCTATATTATGTATTTAAATGATGTTGAGGTAAACTCTTAGTTTACCAGCAACCAGCAGCTGCTTACTCTTCATTGCCAAGTAAATACCAGTTTTGTTCAGATATCCTGCAGTCATGTGATTCTGAGGAGTTGCCCTGCCCCAGGGAGTGAATCGTAGGTGGTCTAAATCAGTTGTGGCAATTTCCTTTTACTTGCCAGTGATTGGATGAGGGGTAGTCACTTGACCTAGTCCTCACTAAAGGAATGTAAAGACAAAACTCTGTTTGGAACACTTTTTGTTTACTTACCTTTGAAACAGACATGCCTAGGAAGAAAGCATCCCTTCTCTCCCTGTACCCCTCTTTGTTCCTCTCTAGTGTGCTTGGTCAGAACATGATGCCTGGAGCTTGTGCAATCATCACAGACATCATGTGCATCAGGGGAACCAGAAGATGAAAGAAATGTGCATACAGAGGGCAGCTATTTTAGCCACCCCAGGAACCTTTCTGATTCTGATGTTGTGAAATAATAAATCCCCTTTTTAAAGACACTTTTTGTTGAGTTTTCTGTTACACACAGCCCAAAGAATTTTAACTCATTCAGACATTGTACTCTACATAATACCCTAAATATGATTTCTTCTTACCATCTCCACAACTGAAATAACCTAATAGGTGTCCTACCTGTACCCTCCACATGACAGAAATCATTCTAAAGCTTAAATAATCCTTGGTGACTTCTAATTACACTTGAAATGAGCCCCAACTCCATATTATGGCCACAAGGCTCTGCATGATCTGCCTCCTGGCTACCTTCCTACTAATTCATTATGCTGCAGCCATGCTGGCCTCCTTCCTGTCCCTTGAATGTCTCAGGGTTTTTCCTTCCCCTAGTGCCTGCATTTGCCATTCTTCCTCAGATATTTACACAGCAGCTCCTTAAAACTTTTGCAATGATGTGGGAAGCTATTTTCTCTAGGTCCTTAGCTCTATAATCTTCCTCCGTCAGCTCCATGGGGTGGCTCTATTTCCTCTGCCTTGATGTTCTGGTCTTCTGCTGTTCTCTTTTATGTTCTCACATTTATGTTTAGCACAGCCTTTCATAATCTGGTTCTGTCCTATTTCTCAACTATTATGTATGTGGCCTGGTGATCTATTTTAGGGGTGAGTTGACTGTAATAGCGGGTCCTCCTTGAGCATTTCTTCATTTCTCTATGTAGTCTTTCTATTATACCTTAGTGGCTTCTGCTCGGTGACTTTGTGCCCTGAGGTTGGACTTCCTACATGCCTTCCTACATGAGAGCTTAGGGTACCAAAGCTAGTATCTTGAGAGAAAGAGAGATCTTGGAAGCTGTGGTGTCTTTTCTGATGTAGCCTTGGAAGTCACTCAGTATCATTTCTGCCATCTTCTGTTGGTTGAAGCCATCACAAGGCCTACTCAAGTTTAAGGGGAAGGGGGCAGAGAAGTCACCCCTTGATATGAAAGGCGTCAAAGAATTTGTAAATATGTTTTAAAACCACAATCTGATCTTGGTGACTGAGTACATAGTTAGTTGCAAAAATTAATTGTAGCATGTAGAAAAACAGGATGATTTTTAAATGATGCAGTTTATACTTTTTAATATTTCAGAAGCCTTAAATATGCTTTATGCTTCCCTGGATCATGCTTGCTTTGATTATGATCATCTGCCTGCCTTATTTTTTGTTGCGGAATCAGTTTTACATAGACTCTGTTGCGATGCATTCCTAAAGACATACTTATATTCAGTTGAAATAAGGCTGACAAAGGTATGTTTTAAAAATGTTTAAATGTTTTTAAATATTACACATATTATGTGTAACCGTATGACATTTGTTTTAGGATTGAAATAGGACATTTAGATTTATTATGGAATATTCTCGTTTAGTAGTTTATTTTAATCTTCTCTAAATGTGAATAGCACATTATTGCTTGATATCCAAATGAAGATATTTTGAGAAAATATAATTTCACAAGCTATGTAAGAAAATCATATTTAATTAAAATTCACATACTTATACTTACTATTTTTCTGAGTATATAGATTTTCTCTTTTCCATTTTAAGGATTATTTTAATGCCACTTCCTTTGCCATTTAAAAATACTGAGAAATAACCTTAAATGATTGCCTAAATTGAGAAGATAAGTTGTTCTTCCAATATTCTAAGTCTTTTTAGAGCTATAAACTGGGAAACAAACTCCACGTAGCTCATATTTTATAAGGTCCTGGAGGTCATATGATTCTACTGTCTGTGATGATCATGGTTGACTGCTGCAAAATACATTATTAGTCAAATAAATTTAGCTTGACTAATGGTTTTACTCCAAAGAAAGAAAAGAAAGGCTTAAAGTGTTTCTTTAAGATGCTTGTTATATATATATATGAAACAAGTGAAATTGATTATGCAAGCCTATTTTTTTTCTTATTCAATTTTGATTTGAAATAAATCATGAGAGAATATTCATGAATCAGTCCATCAGTAGAACATTTTGGAGAGATAACCATATTTAAGTCCTTATACGTCTGGCCTAGACGCTCTCTGACATGTTTGGGAGTAAAAGACTTATGGAGACAGGTAAGAGGAGATACAGAGAGCACATAATAGAAGTTGACCATGCAAAGAACTGAGGCTCTGCATAGCAGAAGGACTGAAGGAAAGATGTTACCAATAGCTATCTTGGGATAGTGAGATTATGATTTTTTTTCTTTTTTCTGTATTTCCCAACCTGTCCACTATGAATGTATACTTACATTCATAATGGAATACATATAAACATATATAGGTAAATATAAAATATAAAAATATAAATATATATTTTTAATGAAAAAAAATGAAATGGAAAAACAGAGCAAGTCTGCCTTTTATCTCCTTTCCTTCTCTTTGCTTTCAATGACCTTTTGCTCTTTCTTGCCCTTTGTATTTCTGATAGCAAGAAAAATATCTATAAAATATGCTTTTATCCACTGAACATATTACTTATACTTTATACACACTGTATCATTTTATTGTTAAAAGACCCCTATATCTGCTTATGTGCAAGGTTAGACAATTTGCACAGGTTCTTATAACAGGTACAAATTCTTAAACAGCACCTAACCATTCACCTCACACAGTCATAAGTACCTTAAATATATTATAGATATTAACTTACTTAATTCTCACAACAATCCTAATATGTATGTGCTATTATTACCCACCATTTCACAGATGAGGAAACTGTGGCATGGAGAGTTTAAGTGACTTCTCCGTGATCTCAGCAGAGAGGGCTTTGAAACCCAGACAGTGGACTCTCAGCCATGATGCTACACATCTACCCTGGTTCTCAGATTTACTAATTTTAAAACTTACTCTTTATTATTCTAGCTAATATAAACTAGCTAGTGGAAATAAGCATGCCCTATATCTGTAAGTACCTCTGATTCCGGGCAAGAAACCATTTCCGTTGTCCTCCTTGCCTTTGTAAGGCTTTCGTTATGTATCTAAAAGGCCACTGGAAACCTCCCTCCCTTTTGCTCTTTTCTTTTTGACAAAATGATTTATTGAAGGGTATTGCGACAGAGGCGTCACCCGTCTTCATATGCATAGTTTTGTTCCTCCTTTAATGAAATAGCTCAGGGTTAGATAGAGCTCAAAATGTGATTCCCTAATATTATTTCCTTTCAGATTTTGTGCACATTTTTTCCTTTCTATCTACCTCTGAGTGTGGGATCTTCTTAACTATTGAAGCCTGATTACAGAAGTGTGGAGAATAACATATAAACAACACAATTTAATATATGTGAGATAGAAATATAAACCGTGTTCTTCAAGCTTCTATGCAAGAACATGAAACATATAACCAACTATTAAAATACAACACATGATAAATATTATCCAGCATTTCTGTTTCACACTTGGTTAAAGGAGTAAGAAAATGAAGAGAAAAGAGATGGGAATAGAAGATAAAAGGAAAAAGGAAGGAATGATGGGAGAGCAGAGCAAGATGAATTGATAAGCAGAAATTCAGTGTAGGAGGCAAAGCCTGAGTTGTCAAGCTGCAGAGAGAATATGTACACAAGTGACACAGGAAGAATTATGCACAGCAAGTCTCAGAATTCCTTAGCAATATGGAAAGGTAGATTTTTGAATAAAAATCTGGCCTTCAGAATATTGCAGATGAAAGGTTTTAAAACCATTTTTCAAGCATACCTACGACTAGGGATAGCCTCTGGGTCAGGTGAAATTCATGACCAAATTTGGGTATAAATGAATAAGTTATTCAGACTGACATGCTTTACATGTATTTTTAATTTTATCCCATATTAAATTTTTTAATATTAATTTTATTCCTGTCCATATCTATAATCCCTTTAAAAATCTTAAATTATCCCTCTTCTGACTAGCTATTCATTCATTGTCTTTATCCGTGGGAGTTGTTGCCTTCAATATTGTCACCTAGAATATTGCAGATTTTTTTTTTTTTTTTTTTTTTTTTTTTGAGACAGGGTCTTGCTCTGTCCCTCGAGTCAGAGATCATAGCTCACAGCAACCTCAAACTCCTGGGCTCAAGCGATCCTCCTGCCTCAGCCCCCCATATGGCTGGGACTTTAGGCGTACGCCACTGCACCCCGCTAATTTTTCTATTTTTAGTAGAGACGGGGTCTCGTTCTTGCTCAGCCTGATCTCAACTCTCAAGTGATCCTCCTGCCTCACCCTCCCACACTGCTAGGATTACAGGCATGAGCCACCGCATCCGGCCTGCAATATTCTTTTGAATGATCTGTTAACCTCTACTTCCTTCTCATTTAACTTCAATCTCTTAGAGAAGCACAGTACCATAACAAAGTGGTGTGTATGGAAAGACCTCTTGGGCATGCCTTATAAACATTTTATTTTTATTTATTTTATATGTCTGTAAAAGGTGCATGTTTATAATTTATGAACACATTTACAAATATTGATGATACATTCTCAAAATTTATTTTTAATGATAGAGGTTTGTGATAGAAATAAATGAATATTTGGCAATCTCTGCCATAGTAGAAAGTTCATGGCTTTTGGAGCAATACACATGCTCCTGGGTTCAAAGTACAGGAGTGCCACTTATTCACTCAATAGACATGAATGAAGCACTGAGACTTGGCTACGTTCATCTTTTTATTTTATTTTATTTCTACATGTATATCTAATAATACCCTGCATTGCTGTTAAGAGGATTTGGAGATACACACACACACACTTGATAGTGACAGCTATTGTTATTATTTGGTGCTTCTCCATGATTTAGCAACTTAGGCAACTTGTATTACATTTATTTCTATAGTACTGTGTTTTTTCTAGTTTTCTGTAAAATCTTGCAGATCATATATTTTTGCAGACTGTAGTCTATGTAAAGGTATGCATGTATTTTTTAAACTTCACAGAAGTAAGATTTTACAATGCTTATTTAGTAAGGACATTGTGAGGGTTGTTTTTTTCTTCATGAAGGAATAAGGAGCTTAGTAAGCAGTGCACAAGCAGAATAGTTCTCAACACTACCTAATGCAATGTTTTTCAAACTGTTTTGACTGATACCCATAGGAAGAAATATCCTTTGCATTGCAATCCAGCAAACACATAATCTACACTCATTTTTATACTGAAACAAGGAATTGTGCAATATACTATAATGTTTTCTCTTTTTTATTTTATTTAAAAATCTCTTCTCAATTGATTTCATGACTCACTTAAGGGGCACGACTTGCAATTTGAAGAATATTGTTCTAAAGGACATAGAAGAAAATAGCATTCAGTATTGGTCATTATATGTAATGTAGGGATGATTTATAAAAAGTTTTTTGGCCGAACCAGCATTTCAATCTTGATATAAATGTTTTAAAGTTATTTCAAAAACACATAATATCAAGTGAGCTTGAAATTGTTTGATCAAAAGTAAATGTAATAACAAAATGTTTTATTTTCCTTATGGTTCTTAAACATTTATTGATGCAACACAAAAAGGCTTTTCTCTCTTTTCTTTTGACAGATTGGCTATTTGGTTTTCTTACGACTTTTTATATTTTTCCTGCATGGTCACCTAGAAAGTTTTAAACAACATTTACTTAGGCTTCAACCATATTTATACGGTAGAGTATCTTTTATTTTTTATACTTATAAATGTTTTATGTTATATTTTGAGTAGCTCAGACTGTCACTATAAAGAGCATAAGCTGTATTTCATGAAACATAAAGGGTACAGTGTTGAAGAACATAACTTCTGGGCCAGATTGCATTCGTTTAGCTTTTTTCGCTGCACATACTTATCATGTATTTGCACTGAGAAAATTTAAAATCAACTCTTTTAGCAATTTTGAAGCATACATTATTATTAACTGTAGTCACCATGCTGTGCAATAAATTACTAGAATTTATTCCTTCTGTCTAACCCTTTGACTAACATCTTCCCTCCCTGTTCACTCCCCTGCCCACTTCCTGCCTCAGCCTCTGGTAACTCCCAATCTACATTCAGCCTTTTACTTTCCTAATTAACCAAGTGTATGAGCTTGTTTGTGACTCAATTACCTTATCTGTAATAATATCTACCTCACTGGATTTCAAAAAAGTTAAATTCATATTTTAGTAAGGTATTGGACTTGGTGATCAATTTCTAAGCTATATGTAAAAGAAAATGAGGAATTCAAGAGGAAGCTGAAGTTTTGCATATTGAGTAATAGGGTCAAGATAATGATGTTCTGGAGACCACTTGCTCAAGGCTTCTTGGGTGTGGCTCTCCGGGCCATGGTCGCATATGTTTGGCTCAGAATAAACCTCTTTAAATTAAAATTAAAAAAAGGTAATGACGTTTTGAACTGGGAAAAATTTGGGGAAATATTGGACTTAATGAATTTTAAGGTCTCTCGGGTATATATACCCAGCAAGCTGTTGAAAACATAGGTTTGGAACTAGGGAAATAAGTGAAGCCTGCCTGGGATATAGATTTGACAGTCATCCATGTTAATGCAGCTGAGATAACCTGAGGGTAAGGGGTGAGGTGAGGCAAAACTAATTCTAACACCATAAACCTTTAATGGGTTATTGGCATAACAGAGCCCAGTGAAAGAGAATTAAGGGAAGTAAGAGGGAGAGATGACATCCAAGGAGGGAGGTTCAAGAAGATCAACACTATCAAGAGCCACAGAAGTATTAAACTGTAGGAGGTATGAAAAATGGTGATGGGTTTCTGCAATCAGAAAATTATTGTTGATCTGCAGAGCATTCCCAGTGGAGAGGTGGAAGCAAAATTCAGATTGGAGGTAAATACACAGCAAGGGAAAATTTAAACACAAGAAAAAGATCGTGAACTATTGCAAATGAGCTTACCTATAAATTTTTATGTTGCCATATAAATATGGGAATAGTTTTTGTGAAAAAGCAATATCAAAAGAAGAGAAGATTAGTATGTTGTAGGATAAGGAAAGGAGACTCAAGATTAAAAAACAAAGGAAATAATATTTGATGGAAAAAGTCGTGGAGGAGGGAATATGAGGTAATAGCAGAAGTGTTGTGGAGACTGCTCAATTGGCACCACTACTGTAAATCCTGATGGGGTATGGAACCAAGAGGAAGCTACAGACTGATGGAATAGGGATTCTTATCTATCATATCATTTGTTTTGATTTCTTCATTAAATTATAAATCATCTTCTTAACTCCTCAAAATATTTAGCATAGTGACTTACCATATTAATATATTCAGATGATGGTGGCAAATAAATTTTGGAAAATTATTCAAATAAAACCTCAAGTTCTCATATTAGCTCATTATGGTGGACATGTTCCAAGAAAACTGACATCTTTCTTTCATATAAGAATAAAATCCCCAGATTGTGCCTTCTTACCATACGCTGTTAAGTAGAGCCATACGTTACATCTCTATCTTCAGCAACTGTCTAAGGCTGTTAGCACCTGTATCTATCCACATAGCTGTCCAGTAAAAGAATTGTCATTACTAATTTTTCCACTGTGTACTGAAACACAAAGTTTGTCCACGAGTTTATATAAAGAACAACACTGAGGTGATTCTGTTAAATAGCACAGAGTCTTATGTCAAGTGACATAATTTTTGCCTATCTTTAAATACATACTTTTAAAAATCAATAAAAACATCTTGAGAAGGAATAAAACAGGAGAATCAATGACATTGATTTGTTCGTAGGATTACAATTTCAAAGTATCCATTATGAATAGAGTATCTATTATAACTTGATTTATTTTCATCTGGAAATTTCCAAGTATTGTTGAGCAGTAACTGTATTTAATTGGGCATTCAACCATTGCGCAACTGCTGTTCTGAATTATTTAATGTATTAACTCTTATGTACAAATTATTTATCTTGTAGTTTTATGTTGTACCACCAGGGGGCACACATAACATTATAAATCTTGACTAGATGGGGAATTGTACAGCAGTTTCCACATCTTAAGTATTAAATTTAATTATAGTTTAATAACTAAAAGACAAGTGAAACCCAGTGCAAAATATTAATGACATGTTTCTCACAAATTATTTTTCTTACAATAGCACTTTCTGTCTGTGAAGAGATGTATCACAAGTATCCAAACATCTTTTCAAACGTGCAATTCATTCTGAAAACTTCGGAAATTATATGTAAAAGAGAACTGCTTTCTGAATCAATCTTTGGCCCTGTGGAAAATAAGAAAAGATATGAGAACACAGATTCTGATATGGTGGGTAATCTGATATGGTGGGTATATCCTGTTGCATGATGTATCAGATAAGATTACTATGATTTAATCATTGTGCTTGTGAATTCAGAAAGCATTGCTGAAGATGAGTTTAGTGGGGGAGAGTGGTGAACAGAAAAAATACTAATTTCATGCAATCATATGCACATTTACTGAATAGTAGTTAATAGGATTAGTAGTGGGGCATCTGTATGTGCCACTACTACTTTAAATGGAGTAAGGCTTCCTCCTCATAAATTCTATCTCAGCTATTTAATTAAAAATTATGATATAATTTAGACTGACTTATAAATAAACATTTTAAGTTATTACATTTTTATTAAAGGGAAAGTGTGGAAAGTGCAGGGTATTCATAAAAGTAAATGTAATATTTTTATGCTTTCATCATTTATATGAAATAACATTTAATATACTATTAAAATCAAATGAAAACTTTTAAAAATAGTCTAAACTGATAAAATAATCCCTAGAATATGAAAATTTCTTAATTTCTAACTCCCATATTAGTAATTAACTTTAGAGAAAACTATCTGTCCTAATTATATAATTCCTTGGTATATAACAAACTGTAATTATGCAAACTCGAGTATGGTGAGCTCTGCAATTGTGCATATACCTTACAGACTGACATATGTCAAAAGACAGACTTCAATCTTTGGGGTTAATAAAGTCTTCATTTTCTTTCCTCACATAGTTTCCAGAAGACAGTAGTGAGGGTTTCTAAACTCTGATTTTTTTTCTGTTTTTGTTAGCATGCTTATTATTTTATAGTTTATAAATAGAAAATTTGTTTTTCTAACAACTTTTATAAAAAGGAAAAAGTACTTTTAACATAATGCAAGTTGAAATACTTAACAAAATTGAAGGAAGATTCTCTTTATTTATTTATGTGTTACCTCACAGTTTCCTCGTGCTTCCCTTAGGCCCTTTCTAAAATTAGCTATAAATTAAATATATAAGAAAAAACATTTAACCACTATTTGTAATCTTTTTAGGCCTAAGCATTTTCTCTTTGGCTCATTACCGGTGGACCATTTATATAAAAAGTGATATTTGCTGAATAAATTGAAACTTTTGGTTATAATTGCTAATGAACACAAATTGTCTTATGCAAAAAAGGTATCTGTTTTTAAGTTTAAGAAACGTTTTAACAGTAAATATATGATATAAGGTATTGAGCCACAGAAAGAGCACTGATCATGAAGTGAACAAACTTGCTCACCGCTTGGCTCTGTGATCCAAAGGAGGTCCATCAAGCTCTCAAATCTCCATTTACTTATCTTTAGAAAGCCTTCATCATCATCGTCATCATGTCTGCTCTAACACTTCTACAGTGTTGTTGTAAAGATTGCAAAAAGCTTGTGCTTTGTAAATTAAGTGCTATGCAAATGTAAATAATGATTATTGAAAAATATATTTAGGAACCTACTTTAACCTAGGCAGTTAAATATAATGATTTTCATCTAAGGATATGATTATGTTGACTTAATGTAGTAATTGGAGTGTTTTTCCTTTAAACAAATAGTATTCTATGAAATCTTGGCAACATAAATGTTCTGGTTATGAGGCAGGCAACTGTCAATGTTGAGTCTGATGTTTTTTAAAAAGGAAACCATTTTTGTCACTCTTGGTGCACTCACAGAGCAAGCAAATGGAAGCTTACTGCTGTACAGCGCAGTCTGAATTGGAAAGGCCAAAAATGTCAACACATGAAAAGAACATATCAGGTTAGAGTGGGACAAGTCACTAAGTCTCTCTGTGTCTTTTTCCACTTCGTAGAACAAAGCTTAGATTCAATCTCTTCTAAATTCTATTTCAACTCTATTCATGTGATCCTATAAGGGGATTATAACAGATTATGGCCCATCAGGTTTATTGCCCTTCTTTTTCTCCTTCTAATATCTTATAATACAAAGTCTGTAAATGTAAGATAGTGTAACCACAGTGGAGCTAAAATTGCTGATTCGGCTAATCAGCACTGATTCAGTGCTTGATTGCATGTCTTAAAGTTCCCCAGTTTCAGCCCAATTTCTCCAGGAGAGCTTAATCTAAGTGAGCCTCTCCAGTTCAGTTGAGTATTTACACATCAATACCCAACTCTCTCACCTTCTGGGAAAGGAAGGTGGAAAAAAAAAAGAGATAAAAGTGGGAATATAACAGACACATGTATATTCATCCTTTCTCCCTATTAGTATATAATATAGTAGAGGATTTGTGAATTTATTAATGTAGACCTTATCCTCTGATAATGCTAAAAGGTCCATGGCAGCATATTTTGGTCACTGTAAAATATTTAATTTTTTATATGCTTATATGCATTGGAATAAAAACATAATTAATTTCTTGTCAAAATGCTGCTAAAATTGCATAAAAAATTCTGTAGAATATTGTGATACATTAGGATACACACAATATGGGTGTTGATTCCACTAAGAATAAGAAATTTCATTTTGTCTGCTATTCGGCCCCTTTTCTCTCTTTAATATCCCTTTAAGTGATCCAGATACAGGGTTTCCTTTGACTTTGACAAATGGTACACTTTAATTAGCTCTGTGGATTGCAGAGCCAGAACGCTGGATTGAGTTTTCCACTCTGTCCATTGCTCACTAAAAAAGCTGAATTTTCTAAGCACAGTTGTCACATGGTAATAATAACATAATTCTTTGGAGAAGGTAGATTCAAACTCTGCTAAAATGCAGTTGGCCCTTTATTAAATAGTTTCATCTGTTCTAAAGTCCAAGTAGTTCTCTGAAAACTAGCAAACACACAGTTTAAATCCTAACGCGATTTGCAATCTCATCCTCTGACACTTTAAGTACTTGCAAAGCCAAAGGCATTATCTAAATTTGGGATATTTTGTGCTATACTGTAATTGTAAATGGTTACTATTAGACTGAGACACAAGTTCTTTAAAATTAGGAGCATCATCCTATGATTCATGTCTTATTATGCAGGTAACACATTTGTATTGAAAGGTCCTTTCATGGCATTGTCAACCATCCCCAAAATGACTGAAAAACGAGATGAAACCTAGAAAGCTGTTTCTCAGCAGGGAAAATAGAGCCCATACTTCAAAGCTCATGTCTGTTATAAAAGAGAGCCTGGTCAGACCCTAAAAAGTTTATGTACTTAAATTTACATAAAATTCGAGCTGTTGTGGTTATCTGAATTCTTAGGACAGTAGATTAACAACGCTTTGTAGGTGGGCTTCTCCAAGTAGGCATTGTACAAGCTGAGACTGGCAGTCCAAAGCTGGACAGCAAGGTAGACAGATGAAAGAACTATAGGAAGTGGTTATAAGAGCCAAGAAAAAGGAAGGAAGGGAGGGAAGGAGGGGGGAAAAAGTTCTCTGGGAGTCATTTAATGCAGTGGTCAGTGCTTTTCAAACTATGGTAAAAGATTTCTCCCAAAATTTTTGTTTAATTTCTAAACCATCACAGACTGATAATTTTGTAAAATATAATAATAACAAATTACTGAAAAAATAAAACTGAAAAGACATAAAAAACACAAGACTTGGTTTTTATTAGACTGAATATATATAATTACCCTGTCAAATTGTAATGAAAGTTTTTAAATATCTATTCTTAATTTCTGTGCTCTTGTTCATGGTTTGTGAATGGCACTTATCTGCCAACCACTTTGAGTAGGACTGATTTAGTGTAAAGGCACAGAACTCTGCATCACCTAATGACTCTCAGACCATTGCTCCCTGTAGCTTGACTACACTGATGGTATACATGACAGTTGTATGAAATTGCATAGTCATCATCATTATATCAATTTATCTAAGTTTGATAAATTTATTTTTTCTTTTGAAAAAAGCAGGGAAGAAACTTTAGCAAGATTTCCATGTAAATGCTTGAAATACATAAAATGCATGAGGATAAATAAATAAGCCTCACTGATCTGGAAAATTCACAGGCCTGGCAGGTTCCTTTGCTCTTGATAAGGTCAATGCCCTTCAGCCAAAGGCCACCAGGAGCACACCTATAGTTAGGCAAATTGGGTTTATTACTTGTTGGAGACAGAGAGAGAGAGAGAGAGAGAGAGAGAGAGAGAATACACAACACAAGGAACCATGGGATGTTTTAGCAAGATGGTGTTAGAATGAATCAATTATAAGATTTGGGCTTTATTTGGGTGAGAAGGGGAGGGGCTAACAAGCTGGTTCTCTCTAGAGATGCGGTCAAAAAGCAGGGGCAATTCTGTGATTGGGTATTTTGTGTGTGGCACAGTGACTTTATGTCTGCGTTTAGAAAAAAAATTGTCAGGCAGCTGTGTTTATTTATCATGGCATGAGAGTAATATTGTCTGAGGTTGCTATTTTGTGAGTCTATGTCCAACAGGAGATCAAAATGACCTGGCTATGAGTGTCAGACCAGCATGTAAGAATATGATGTCAAATCAGTCCCAGACATCAGAGTCTGCTTTATTTCTTTCTCAATGATGAGTAAAAATGGCAACATATAAAATTGAAAATAAAGCTTAAATCTTGTTTATTGTCTAAATTCTGATCTTTTCCTTATCTGATGCTTTCAGGAATTTTCTCTGGTGATGGTGTATAAGTGTGTTAACACAAGCATTTTTGACCTAACTGAATAGTCTGTGTAGCCATGCAGTATCTTTGATTGAAAGAGCAAAAAAGAATTATTTTAAACTGACTAGTTAAGCCATCGCAAATTTTCAAAACATATTTACTTACCTATTCATTCAGAATAAGTTTGCAACCTGAGGATTGTCAGGCATCCAGGCTGAGACACCTAGAGCAATTTGAGAAAAGAATTTCCTTTATATGGGTTCCACTTTTTGGGTAGGCTCTGACATAAAGCAGAACATTGAGTTAGGTGTACATTTACTAAAGTTAGAATGTCTCAGTTTGATACCTTACATTATTTTAGAATAGAGTTTTTCTATGGTATATTCTAACATTCTAAACACCGATTACTTCCATTTGCTTTTCCGAATTATTGTTTCCTAGAGTCAGTAGCCTTGTGCAGACTTTGTCTTCCTCATGCCTTTATCTCCAGCGTTTAACAGAGTTCCTGACATAAAGTAGATCAAAACACGTCTGTGGACTTAACCAAACAGTTTACTAGAAACTTAAAATGTCTTAGTTTAAAATTTATATATGAACTTCTGGTCTTCTATCTTAAGAATACTCAACATAAAAATTATCTCTAAATTGTAGTCCTGATATTGTTTTATATAATACATAAAAATTACAAAGCCCTTCAGATTCTAAGTGTTTCTTTTTAACATAAAACTACAAAATATCAACGAAGTTAACAATTTGAGTATATATCACAGGTTGTGTGTTTGAATCTTTACTGTTGACAAAAATTTGCTGTGTCATCGTCTGCCAATTATTTTAGTAAACCAACTTACTGATAAAACTGTTTTGAGAAGCACTCCAAGAAAAAACAAACAGCAGACCATTTGTTATCTGAATTTTTAGGCTTTTAAAATAGTTACTTAACAGATATTGACCATGTCCTACTAGGCATATATTTTGGTTTTTAAAGTAGAAATCCACATTTTAAAACCTAATTTGCTGTTAGATCTTTGTTCAGACTATCCTGTCACATAGAGTCTAAGAAGCACAATTTTGTCTAATAATTATTCCTTATCCCTTATGGTATGCAGGATTTTTGTCATATAATAGAACAGATATCATTGAACACAAAGCACCCATGTGAAAAACACATACATTGGATTCGGGTTAACTATATGTACTTACAGAAACATACTTACGTAAATTGTTCCACTTGGTGAAACATAAAGTGTAAGAGAATATGCATTTTCATTTGTATATTTAAAATTTATTTTCATGTTTGTTCAAGTCAAAGAACTCTTTCTCAGATATATTTTTATATTTTAACTCCAGAAACATTTGCAATTTAATCGTGAAGGATACGAAGTTAACCACCTGCTCTGGCACTGTGTTGCTGCTTGGTCGTGTGTTCAGAATAACAGTTCTCAGTTGAATAACGTGCTTGAACATCTCATCTTCCATAAAACACAGCTTCAAAAGAAATGTTGGTAAGGGTGATCCTATAAATCCAAAGTAAATCACGGAGAAAACTTTGTGCTTAAATGTTAAGTAACCTTTGTATTTAAATGTTAATCACACCTCAGTTGACTGTGAAAAAAATTTATAATCTCAGTTCCAAAGGTAAGGGCAATTTATATATTTTGTCTTAGTTCATTTCATCAATAAATTGTTCTTCTCTCTTTTTTTTTTTTATTTTGCTATGTGTGCTTTCCTGTACTGCATAGTTTGTTTTTATTAAATGCAATTTTTTATTGATAAAGAGTTTATTCTTGCATTGAAAACATCCATTATTTTCCAAGTTGTTAAACAAAAACAGTGAAGGACAATTTATTAACTTTGGAGAAAATATACTAATATTCTATTTCTTTATATCTTACTTGTAATATATAACTAAAATGAATCTTGAGAGGTAAGTGTTGGTTTCCTCCTATACATTCATTGATTTAAGAAGGGGAAAAAAAGATTCATAGTTTGGGCTTGAATTCAATGGAAGAAAGATTTTTTTTTTAAATTGACAAATAATTGTATATATTTGTAGGGTACAGTGTGATGTTGTGATATGTGTATACCTTGTGGAATGATTAAATCAAGTTAGTTAACATATCTATCACCTCACATACTTATCATTTCTTCTTTGTAGTAAGAACATTTCAGATTTACTCTTTTAGCAATTTTGAAATATTCAGTATGTTATTATTTATTATAGTCACCGTGCTGTGCAATAGACCATTCCTCCTATCTAACCGAAACTTTCTACCTTGTGACTAGCATCTCTCCTTTCCCCTTCCTCCCCAACTCCCACCTCAAGCCTCACACCATTCTACTCTCTACTTCTATGAGTTCGGCTTTCTTAGATTCCACTTATAAGTGAGATCATCCAGTATTCGTCTCTCTGTGCCTGTCTTATTTCATTTAGCATAATGTACTCCAAGTTCATCCATGTTGTCATAAAATGATAGAATTTTTTTTAAAGGCTAAATAGTATTTCATTGTGTGTATATACCGCATTTTCTTTATCTATTCATCCATCAGTGGACACTTAGGTTGATATCATATCTTGGCTATTGTGAATAATGCTGCAGTGAACATGGGAGTTCTGTTATCTCTTCATCATACTGATTTCATTTTTAAAAATATATACCAAGAAGTGGAAATGCTGGATCATATGGTAATTCTATTTTTAATTTTTCAAGGAATCTTCATACTTTTTCCCGTAATGGCTGTATTAATTTGCATTCCCACCAACATTGTACAAGGGTTCCTTTTTCTCCACATGCTTACTGACACTTGTTATCTTTTATCTTTTTGATAAAAAAGATAATAGCCATTCTAACAGGTGTGGGGTGATACCTCATTGTAATTTTAATTTGCATTTTCATGATGATTAGTGATGTTGACCACTTTTTCATATATCTGTTAGCCATTTGTATGTCTTCTTTTAGGAAATGTCTGTTCAGGTCCTTTGCCCATTTTTTGATTGGGTTATTTTGTTGTTATTATTATCAAGCTGTTTGAGTTTCTTATATATTTTGGATATTAACCCTTTATCAGATGTATGGTTTGCAAATATTTTCTCCAAACACCCGAGTTGTCCATTTACTCTGTTAGTGTTTCATTTGCTATGCAGAAGCTTTTCAGTTGGATATAGTCCCATTTGTCTGTTTTTACTTTTGTTACCTGTGCTTTGGGTTCATATCCAAGAAATTGTTGCCCAGACCAGTTTTGTAGAGTTTTCTCCCTGTGTTTTCTTCTAGTAGTTTAACAGTTTTAGGTCTTATGTTTTAAGTTTTTAATCCATTTTGAGTTGATTTTTGCATATGGTGTGAGATTAGGGTCTAATTTAATTCTGCATGTGTATATCCAGTTTTCCCAACACCATTTGTTAAAGAGACTATCTTTTCCCTATTTTGTATTCTTGGAGCCTTTGTCAAAAATCAATTGACTGTAAATGCATGGATTTATTACTGGGCTCTCTATCCTTTTCCATTAGTCAATGTGTCTGTTTTTATGCTATACCATGCTGTTTTAATTACTATAACTTTATAATATATCTTGAAATCAGATATTGTGATGCCTCCAGCTTTTTTGGTTTTTGTTTTGTTTTGTTTTGTTTTTGCTCAGATTGCTTTGGATATTCAGGGGCTTTTGTGGTTTTATACAAATTTTAGGATTGTTTTTTCTGTTTCTGTGGAGAATGACATTAAAATTTTGATAGGGATTGCATTGAATCTATAGGTCACTTTGGGTAGTATGGACATTTTAACAATATTGACCTTTCTAATCCATGAACTTGGGATATCTTGCCATTTATTTGTTTAGTCTTCAATTACTTTCATCAATATTTTATAATTTTCAGTGTACAGATTTTTCACTTCCTTGGTTAAATTTCCTTCTGAGTGTTTTATAATTTTTTATGCTATTGTAAATGGGATTGTTTTCTTAATTTCTTGTTAAGATAATCTATTGTTAGTATGTAGAAATGCTTTTTATTTTAGTATGTTGATTTTGTTGCCTGCAAATTTATTTAATTTGTTTATTAGTTCTAACAATTTTTGGTAGACTCCTTAGGGTTTTCTATATATAAGATCATTTTGTCAGCAAATAGGCAATTTTACTTTTTCCTTTCCTTTCCTTTCCTTTTTCCTATGTAGATCTTTTTTTTTTTCTTGCCTAATTGCTCTGGCTAGGACTTTCAGTACTATGATAAATAGAAATGGTGAGTGGACAGTCTTCTCTTGTTCCTGATCTTAAAGGAAAAGATTTCAGCTTTTCACCATTAAGGATTATGTTAGCTGTGGGCTTGCCATATATGGCCTTTATTGTATTGAGGAAATTTACAGGACTATTTCTGAGGAAATTGAATAAAGGGCATTCTTTTCCAATATTTGAGGAGGTTCAGAGTTTTGAATTTCTTTTTCAATGGTAACAATAATAATAATCTGTCATGCTATACCAAGTTGAAAATTCAATTCCCATATATATGTATTTTTATATTAGTTACTATTTTTAAGCCTCTGGCAACCCATCCTACACCCAGAGACTTTGTATATGTAAATTCTAAGTTTCTCAGAATCAACTGTAGACTCTCCTCAGAATCTGGAGCATGCCTTATTAACAAAAGCTATTTTCCTACTTACATTTGGAAGTTTGTGGGATTCTGGATGAAGTAAAGATTTCTGGAGGGTGGCTTAGCACTTACCTAATTTCTTAGAAATGGCCTAGTTTAAATGAGCATTCAAGAACTTATTTTGTCTCATAGTCTGATGGGAGAAACCCACTCAGTATTAGAGTTTGACAAAGATTGAGATTTTTTTCTTTTTACATTTTAAACTAATAGTAGTATCTGTGAATAGAAAAATAAAATGCAAATAGAGAAGATTTATTATATAAGTAACACATAATATAATTTTAATAAGTATATCTTATTATAGAGCTCCTAAATACAACAAAATGAGAGGCTCTCATTGTTGCTAATTACACTATTCTGGAAGCCATGGTGATTCTTTCAGACCATTCTTAATTACAGAAAATAAGTTGTAGGGGATTCCAATATATAATTTAATTTTTGAAAGGGCAAACAACTAGGACTACTTTGTCTCTTGGAAAACTCTAACCTGATTTATAAAATAACAAAAGTTGTTTTTTAACATATAAAAATAAATATTGCATGACTTTGTCAAATTTATTTACAAAGTACTCTAATAATTACCAAGCAAACAAGTTTAAATAAGTGCTGAAACAGTAAAAGTGACTGATCAAGAATATCTAATTCTGGAAGCCAATTAATTGTTTCTTTAACCAATTTTTATATTTTACTATATTCCATCAACATCTATTTAATTTAATTTGCTAATGATTTGTGTGTAAGGTTGTAAACAGTTATGAACCAATTTCTTTATACTTAGTATTTTATAGACTTTAAAAGGATTAGAGTTAATACAAAACAATTTTTTTTAAAAAATGAAGAAACTGAGGCCATGCTTATTATTATGTTTATTAGCTCTGTCATTAGTAATAGCAGTAGTGACTGAAACCACATTTTAAGGGTCCCAGTGTTGCACTCTTTCCAATGTATCATTCCACTGTCATTTTAGCTGCATTGTTAAGCAGTTAACTGCTTTGAGATACCATGTCACTGAATCCTGACTTTTCTTTTTCTGGGAGGATATTATGGAAATCAGATGAAGGGGGGAATGGCAGTGTTTAGACAATGCTCAATGAACAAAGGGGCAAATTGAAAAAATAGTAAAATACAGTGACTGCTTATAATAGAAAGAAAAAGATAATTGTTTAAAAGAGTACTGCTAAATAGTTTTTTAAAATTATTTTGGGTACCTAATAGTTGTATTCATAGGGTATATGTGATGTTTTGATACAGGCATATAATGTGAATTAATCAAATCAGAGTAATTGGAGTATCCAGCACCTCAGTCATTTATCATTTCTTTGTGTTAGGAACATTCCAATTCCACTCTTTTAGTTATTTTAAAGTATACCCTTATTGTTGATTATAGTCTGATTCTATTTTTCATACTTTTTTATTTTAAGAAAATGATTTAATCTTTCTTAAAAAAAGGTGACTAGCAAAGAAAAACTGTTGACATTAAAGAATATTTTGTTCCTTTAAGTTAGCAATTTGAATAGTCTGTTAATTATAAAGTTATACCAATATTAAAAAATTAACTTTTATTCTTACAAAGTATTTAAATTATGTATATAACAGGCTATACAGATTTCAAAGGGCCATTACCCTAGATAAGACAAAACAAACTGTGATATAACTATCAAAACCAAACCAGAAATACTTTTACATTTCTGGGGAAATTTTAATATTGGTGTCATGTACTTCTAGGGTATCACTAGGTGCATACAAAAAATTAAGAAAATGCATTGAATGTATTTAGAAGTAAATAGAAATATTGAGGTATCAGGCCCCAGTGGTAAATTAAGACTGCTTCAGGATTTGCTGAACCATATCCTTAGAATTGTGACACTTGGTCAAAGATACTTTTAGTTTAGTACCTGAAATTCAATGCCAGTGTCCATTAGCAGGAGTAACCTGAGCACTTGCCATGATACCAGGAAAGTAACATAATGATGAATGAATGTTCAGAGATTTAAAAAGCAGAGGGAGACCATTTAACTGAGATATCAGAAGAAATTTCATTTATAGTGGCAAAAATTGATTGTGTTTGTGTCCATACGACCAAATACTTCTCATCTATCCATTTCTGATGCTACTGATCAGTAGATAATTCATCATGTATCTCCCTGCCTGACTTCTTATCCCCTTTATAAAGATCATACAATACAAAAAGAAACAAATAGAAGCAAGTGGTTTCAACTGAGCCTGGAAAAGGACAGGCTTGGGATCCAGGAAAGGACTCAAGGAAGGCAATCACAGAATTAGAGCATCCTCGTTGGGGGACAGGGAAAAACTGAGGAAAGTATGTACCGAAGACAATAAATTATAAAAATACGATGAAGTAGAAAAAAAGAGAATGCAGGAGCCCCCTCCCAGCTGCCATGTATCGGCCTTTATCTGCCTGGAGCTGGAGATAAGCAGCTTGCTGGAAGGCAGATTTCCATTTAATATGGTTAAATTTTATATGATGCTTCATACTCTCAATGCTCCACCCTGTGGTTTGGCCTTTTATAAACTGCACCATTTGCTCTGGGGAGATAGCTCAAGTCAACGTAAAAAGCTTTCTAATCTAACATGAAAATAATGAATTGTGTTTATAATTGAATTATTAGCCAGTAAAGACTGCTGAGAAATGCAGTATGGCATTTCAGTAGAGCAATATAACATATAAAATTATATCTCCCAAAGCAAAATAGCCAATTTAATGTGCTGCATGAATGTATTCCAAGAAAGCTTGACAACTTAAAACTATCTTGACATGACAAGTGTTTTCCAGATGTACAGTATTTGTGTTTGCATGGAAATGAATAGAACAAAGAATGAACTGCTTTGTATGGGCAGCAAAGCCTTTACTTTCCAGCTAGATCGCTGATCTCCACATTGTATATATGTCTGACCCTAGTAATTATAATGTTCATGTGACAGTCTAACCAAAACTATTCAAACAAAAGTTTGCATCAGTAAGCCTCCTTCATTCTTCACGAGCTGCAATGTCAATGTAGCTTCTCTCTCTTCATTCATTTCCTTGATTCTTCTATGGTTCATTTCTTGCATTTCTTTTTAATCCTGATTCCTGGAGCTATTTGGTCTGTATCAAGGGTAAATATGCAATTTATGTGCTGCTACATCATCATGCAGTGAAAAAAAAATTCAACCTGAAATCAGAAGTACTGGTTTTAGGCCTTTTACTACCTGTCTAATTTTGAATGAGTCACTTAACCCCTATGAACCAGAGTCTGTCTAGCAGTTGTATAGAGATATTAGCCATCTCAAAGAATTTTTCAGAGATTTCAGTAAGTAATATGAAAGCACCTTTTATAGTCTACTTCTTCCCTAGATACTTCATGTTCTGCTGGCTCAGATATGAACTAATTTTTCCCCAGTCAGACTCCTGCCTACTGAATTCCTACCTCAGTACATATCCTAGCCTCTCCCCAAGTTAGCCAAATTAGACATCACATCTCCTCCACTTCACTTTCCCATCCAATCCAGTATCTGAAAGAGTTGTACACACATAAACTACACGTCAGAACTGTTCTCCTTCTGTTTCCACTGTCACAACCTTGGTTTGGGCCCTTATCATCTCACGACTATCGTAGCTTCTTAACTGCTCTACTTTCCTTAAGTCCTTCCCCTCAATAATCTGTCCTACCCTGCTGCCAGGATTATAGCATTAATGTGATTATAACACTCTTCAGCTTAACCTTATTTAAGAACTGTTTTTCCACGGCAGGAGTTGCAGCCCCAGTCCGTGTCTCATAACTTTGCCATAATATTGAAAAACTAAGAACAAAAATGATGACTGAAAGATCTGCTACTGGGATTAATTACCACCAACCACCAAACAGCCAGCGGTGCCTGATGAGCCTGGGCGGAGGAAAACAATTAGTGCCCCACCTATGCTTTCCTGATGAGACAGGACACTATCTTCATTCCCCACCCCCCCACCCCCGCCCCCGCTTCCCTGGAGCTCCAAGAAGGAAGTCCTGTATGCAGGATAAAAAACCCTTTTCGCAGACTTGCTAAAGACTAGATTTCTGTCATCCATGTTTTTTGAGCATCAAAAATCAGGCAATGGCAAGAAAAACATATTTTTTAAACTAGTTTTCCTAAATAGTCAAAATCAAGAATAAAATACTGACTGCCCTCTTCTCCATGTGCAGTGAAGACTGAGACTAATATATTTATACTAACCCTCCCCTTCCTAGTCTGTTAATATAATCTTGAATTTGTGATAGCATCATAGTTAAATATTTAAACTGTTCTGTCTTTTCATTAAATAATTATCTATGTATTTGCTTCTAATTATTTGATCATATTTGTAAAATTACTTTCACTTATTAAAATTTATCTATTTTTCCCACTTATTTGCAGCCATTTAATATTAGGATTTCTCCTTCTCGAACTGTTCAATACTATTATTAATTTCTTTGTTGGCTTGGATAAATTTCTAAGTATGGACATAGGTACTTATTTTATTAGGTAAGCCCATGATTATACACAACTCTTGGCTGGCTATGATATTTATTAACATTTATTTTTCTCCTAAAATGTATAATATGTGGCAATAGAATTCTGTGGTCAGAGTTTTTTTTTAGTTTCCTCTTCAAATCTCTAAATGTTGCAATGCTGTTTCTTAGAGTTATGATGAAATATTCAAAGCCAATCTTCCTCTTTTTCCTATTTAATATTTAGTCCAGGATTTTTAGGAAAATCTTTGTGATTTGGTAGCCAGGAGTTAGCTGGCACCCTTTCTTGTCTCACTGACCAGGAGGCTACTGGGGCAAGTCCTCTGCTTACCTGGAGAGAAGCCCCTGCTATTTGAAGCTGTGCACAGATGCTGTGGCTCTGGTCTGCATTTTCTGAAGGTCTCCCATTGATTGACTACTCATAGTTCACATGTGCTCCCAACTCCTGCCTCTCTGTGTTTAGGGTTGTTTTTTTGTTTTTTTTTTACATTATGGTGGGAAAACCCATTTATTTCTCATGGATGCTTGCATTGGATTTGGACTTCTTGAAATTGGAAAGGTTTTTCTTCAGTTGGATCTCATTTTTCATCATAACTTTAAATTATCTTTCTTTATTCTTTCTTTCTTTCTTAGAACTACATTTTTTTTCTTGATTTTATGTTTCTCTGGCTGTTTCAATAGCAATTAAATAATAATATGTCTAAATTTGCCAATTTTTCCTGTATGGAAAAATTTCCCAAGTTTTCCCCCTTCAAAGTGTTAATTCTGCGGTTAACTTCCTCAACTATGGATTTTAATTATATTGTCATAATTTTAATTTCCTTGCCATCTCTTTTTATCTTACTATACTACCTTTCATCTCAGCATCAAGGCTTTTTCATTGTGGTTTCTTATTCCTGAGCTTAATTAAAGATGCTTAAGTCTTTTGAAAATATCTTCTGGTTCCTGTAAGAAATACTTTTCAGAATTATTATCCTCTCTGAGTATTAAGACTGATATTCTCTTTTAGCTCTTGCTATAGTACATTTTTCATTGGTCTCATGTAGGTCCCTCTTCTCTGCTTTACATTTTACTTATCCTAGAACTAGGAAAAAATCTATAAAAACTCAATATGTTTAAATAAGAGGTTTGTGTTCACAGCATACATAACAAAGTTTTTAAAAAATATAATACTCAAGCTGTAATATTATCAGGGAGTTTTCTGTATTCTCCTTACTCTTTGATAGTTTACCTGTGAAGAGAAAATACACTCTTATAGTCAAATTATATCACCCTGACCCCGTCCTTCTCCCATCCCACATCCCTACAAGCACTGTTTTCTATCCTTTTAAATTATTTGGACATTGTCATCTCTGAATAAATATGGAGAGATGACAAAAAAGCACAAAAACAATACTCTGGCTACTTAAAAATCAGTATACCAAGGTGACACATTGACTGCACTGTCTCTGATTCTATGAAAACAGGATAAACAATGGAGATTATTTTTTTCTTTAAAATTTTTTTTCTTTTAACCTTCTTTGGGGAAACAAGGCTGTCGTTTTTCATGAAGTGGTATGTAGGTACTCCTTATTGCATTTCCTAATCCAGCTCCATCGATTTTATGGTTTGTGGAAATTCCCTATAGTTGCTATTGTTAGTGATCTCACTTTCATTCTTAGTTTTCAGTGTCATGTGGATTTTTCTTTTCCACTTAATTTTTTTTTCTTTTTCTTTCTTCTTTTTTTTTCAGAATATTCAGGGGTACAAACGTATAGGTTACATATATTGCTTTTCCACTGCCTGAGTCAGAGCTACAAGCGTGTCCCTCCCCCAGACAGTGCTCACCACACATATTAGCTTTGAATATACCCATCCCCTCCTCCCCACGCCCACCTGCCCAATACCTGATGAATGTTACTTCAATATGTGCACTTAAGTGCTGATCAATTAGTACCAATTTGATGGTGAGTATAGGTGGTGCTTGTTTTCCCATTCTTGTGATACTTCACTTAGGAGAATGGGCTCCAGCTCTATCCAGGATAATACAAGAAGTGTTAGTTCATCATTATTTTTTATGGCTGAGTAGTACTCCATGGTATACATATACCACATTTTATTAATCCACTCATGGATTGATGGGCACTTGGGTTGTTTCCACATCTTTGCAATTGTGAATTGTGCTGCAATAAACATTTGAGTGCAGATGTCTTTTTTATAGAATGTCTTTTTTTCCTTTGGGTAGATACCCAGTAGTGGGATTTCGGGATCAAATGGTAGTTCTTCTTTTAGTTCTTTGAGGTATCTCCATATTACTTTCCATAGAGGTTGTACGAATTTGCAGTCCCACCAGCAGTGTATGAGTGTTCCTATCTCTCTGCATCCCTGCCAACATTTGTTGTTTTGGGACTTTCTGATAAATGCCAATCTCATTGCAGTTAGGGGATATCTCATTGTGGTTTTGATTTGCATTTCCCTGATGATTAGGGATGTTGAGCATTTTTTCATGTTTCTTGGCCATTATTCTGTCTTCTTTTGAAATGTTTCTGTTCATGTCCCTTGCCCCCTTTTTAATGGTGTTGTTTTATTTTTCTTGTTGATTTTCCTGAGTTCTGTATAGATTCTAGTTATTAGCCCTTTATCAGATGTGTAGTATGCAAATATTTTGTCCCATTCTGTAGGTTGTCTATTCACTCTAGTGATAGTTTCTTTGGCTGTGCAGAAGCTTTTTAATTTGATCAAGGCCCATTTATTTATTTTTGTTGATGCTGTGATTGCTCTTGGGGTATTCTTCATGAATTCTTTGCCTAGGCCAATGTCTAGAAGAGTTTTTCCAATGTTTTCTTCTAGAATTCTTATGGTTTCATGTCTTAAGTCTGTTATCCATTGTGAGTTGATTTTTGTGAGAGGTGAGAGGTGTGGATCCTGTTTCAGTCTTCTACATGTAGCTATCCAATTTTCCAAGCACCATTTATTGAATAGGGATTCTATTCCCCAGTGCATGTTTTTGTCTGCCTTGTCAAAGATCAGATGGCTATATGAGGATGGTTTTATATCTGAGCTCTCAGTACTGTTCCATTGGTCTATGTCTCTGTTCTTGTGCCACTACCATGCTGTTTTGGTAACTATAGCCTTGTAGTATAGTTTGAAGTCTGGTAGATTGATGCCTCCCAATTTGTTCTTTTTGCTTAAGATTGCTTTGGCTAGATGGGGTCTTTTCTGGTTCCACATGAAGCGTAGAATTATTTTTTCTAGATCTGCAAAAAATGCTGTTGGTATTTTGATAGGGACTGCACTGATTCTGTAAATCACTTTAGGTAGTATAGACATTTTAACAATGTTGATTCTGCTGATCCAAGAGCATGGTATGGTTTTCCATCTGTTTACATCCTCTGCTATTTCTTTCCTTAGTGTTTCATCATTCTCCCTGTAGAGGTCTTTAATCTCCTTGTTTAAATATATTCCTAGGTATTTTATTTTCTTTGTTGCTATTGTAAAAGGTATTGATTTTTGACATTGCCAATGTTTTCTGCTAAAAGTATGAATAAACACACTGGGAAATGACTCATTCTCCATCTTGGAAGTCATCTGGACCCCTTCTTTCAGTCACTCTAGAACTTTATAGAGAAAGAAAGTTATGAAACTCATATCTTTTAACTTTGAGGAAATAGTATGTTTGTAATTCAATTCAGTTTAGCATTTCGAACCTAGTCATTTTACATAGAGTATTTTATTTAAGTCTCACAATAGTCTGTGAAAAGAAAGTCTTGCTATATTTACTTTATAGATAAGTAAATAAATACTGAGGCAGGGTACATAAATTGCTCTACATCATATACCTGATTAGTGGCAGAGCTAAGAGTTCATGTAAATTTTCCTGACTCTAAAATTCGTGCTCATTAACATCACATTAAGTGCATCAGTTAGGATTTGATCTTCTGTATGTGACAGAAACATGACTACAATTGCATAACCATATAGGGCTTTATTTATTGCACATGACTAGCAGTGCAGTGCTGATGCAGGTGCTTAAGGAAATCCTCAAGACCCAAGCTTCTCTAGCTGCCTTTTCTGTCATGCCTAGCATGTGACATTCATCCTCATTGTTGCAAGAAGGTTATTCTGCCTTCTGGTATCGTGTATGCATTCCAAGCAGGAGGAAGGGGATGAGCAAAAGAGAAAAAGAAAAAACCTGTTATCTAAATTTATTCATTTTTTCTTAACCAGAAAAATAGTAGCTTTCCTGGAAGCCTTTCATAATATGTTTCTATTTATATCTCATTAACCAAATCTACATTGTATGGCTACTCTAAGCTTCAAGGTAGTCTGGGAAGTCAATTTTAAATCAAATTTACATTCCATCTTGAGGAGGCAAACTTAACTGAGCATTTTGCCATCTTGAACAAAATTTAGGTTCTTAGAAAGGAAGAATGAGACAGATGATATTAAGGTGGGCAACAGGCAGCTCCTGGCACACTAAGGTTAAATATTGAGGTACTTAAATAAGGGTTTGGAAAAGCAGAATTTCAAAACAGGAAATACCCATAGGTGGGAGAAGACTTGAATTACAGGTAAGCTAGCTTAAAAAGTAAACTTGGACAAGTCTCCCAGACCTATTTATATCTCAATTTCCATAAATAAAGGAAATTTATATATATATGTGTGTGTGTGTATATATATATATATAAAGGTTTTGAAAGGTCTTAAGTGTATCCAAAATCATTGTTCAAATCAAATGAGATAATTTATGTGAAAGCACATTGAGATCTGTAAAGCCTTATTTAAATATAAAGAATTGTCTTTAGTTTCCATTATTAGAGGTGTTTTCTTTTGAAAATGATGATGAACTTGAACTTATTGGCCTGAAATATCACAATTGTGAAATTCAAATATTCTTGTAAAATATATTAACTTTTAAATTTATTAATTGCCTATAAATCAAGGCAATAATAGCTATATACGGAAGTAATTTTATAATACATTTGCATACTTTTCAGTTCTCCTTCACACTGTGTCTCTTTCAATTGGGTAAAAATAGCACTAAATATATTATTTTCTGAGACCTTCAAAATATATGGATATTTATGGCTAACAAATTCTTGTGTGAATTCCCAGTTATTCTATAATATTTTGAAAAATATTACTCAACAGTCTTTCATTCATGTGAAATATAAATTTTATTTTGAGAAATTGTACTTTTTGTAAAACCAAATAATGCTGAACTTTTGGAGTATTAGGAAGACCATTTCTTTTATTTGTTCTCAATATTGAGAAGAAAACACTCTCTTGAGATTCACTGTATGGAATCACTTGCAAAAAGTTAAAAATCAAAACCTTTATTGTAAGATTTTGAGGGCACTCTGTAGAATCAGAGCCCTTGATTGCTTGTCATGCAGGATCTATGAAGAAATGTGATCATTTGTGGTATTTATTATTCTCAGAGATTTGTCAGAGCACTACTCTGAACTCAAACATCTAGCCAAAATGTGGCTCTTTTTTGTAGGCTTTTACCATAATCAGTGTCAATCAATACCAGTATTTATTAAAAATAAAGATATCTGGTAATCAATTTCATTTCCTCTGGCCTGTTACTTTTTTAATTAAAAAATTGATTATTATTATTTCCCATTAAAATCTTTGTTCTTTTGTCCATAAAATTTCCAGGTTGGATTCAGTACTGGCTTTGTTGATCCTTGGGGAGGCTGCCAAATTAAATATGGCCTGCTTGAAAGCTTTAATGGACCTAGTGAGAGATTTTCTTTCAAGCATTATGTCTGTTCAGAATCAGGTAACAACATTGCTAATTTTGATGTGAAAAGAAACTTGAATAGAAATATATTTTATTTTTGCCACTATTTAAGTTATATATCATATTAGAGTATATAATGTACATAACTTTGTAATAATAATTTTAATTAAATATAAATTTACCTCTACCATTTACCATTACATTTGCCATTATCTTAAACATGTTTCATTGTCACTGCATAATATTAAAATTTTTATTTTAATGGGGTAAGATAATTTATTTAGCCATTTCTCTATTGTTGAACAGTAGGTTTGTTTCTAATTGTTCAAAGTTAATTACATGTAATGTTGAATGGTTATCCTCATACAAAAAATATTCATTTGCATTTCTGACTATTTATCTAGACTAGATTAATAAAATTACTGAGTGAAAGACTGCAAACTTTCTTTTAAGGTTCTTGGGACAGATGTCCAAATTGCTCTCCAGAAGATATAACTTTCTTGCATTCCTATAAAAAATATGGGAAAGTGCCACACACTAGAATTGAGCTTTATATCAAAAAGATCTTTTCTACTATAATGTGGAAAATAGTATCTCATTGGATTAATTTACATTCCATTGACTATTAAGGACATTGAAAAGTTCTTTCTGTGTTTAGCTATTTATATTTTTTATTCTTTCAACTATTTTTATGCAATCTACCCATGTTTTTAATGAATACATTTAGAAATATTTGTTATGATCTTTTAACAACTCCATAAAATTTGAAGATACTTATTTTAAGTACACTATATAGTTCTTAATTATGACAGAACATATTTTGATTATCTAATGTCTATTTTCTCATTTCAGGAGGAAAACTGCAAAGTAGATGATTTTTCCTGGGCCTGGAATATAGTCTATCTATATACAATAATTCTTGCAGAAATCTGCTTGTATGCAGCCACTTCTGATTTGCGAAAAACTGCTTTTGTTGGTTTCTGTGACTGTAAAAATTCACGAAAAAATATTTTACCCATGGACAAATCAGAAAAACAGCCAGAATTACGGGAAACAAGTATTTTGAGTCTTTTGGAATATTTCTCTTCAAAAATATCAGATAATTGTAAGTAAATTGTTTTTTACCTTGATGAGGAATATTTTTTTAAGTGTCCCTGTCTACATATGGTAATAAGCTTTATGCAAAAAGTTAACATTTAGAAGTGGGAAATAATTTTAAATTCCTACAAATTTAGGAAGAATATTTCATAACATGGAAATTTTTATCAATGATTTTAAAACAACCAAAATAAAAACAAGATTCAGTTGATTTATGATTCAAATTATATTTCTTGAAATCCAAAGATGGATTTAGGAAACCTCGTGTAATGTATCTAAAGTTTATTTCCTCTTAAGAATTTTTTTTTCTATCCTCAATTTTCTCTAGGCATTTCCTGTTTTTCTCTTGTTCTTTTCCTGCCCAGAGGATTTCTCTACAATCACTCACTCAACTAGTATAATATAGTCTTCATTCCTGACATCTTATACTCCATCAAGTAGTACTTGTCTTATATCTCAAGACTAGAAGTCATTTTGCTGCTGTGTTTGTGGGAGCTAATAGAATAAAATAATTTTATTTTTCAAAGGATACTATGGGGGCAATATTAATTCAAATGGGTCATTTTTCAGTTTAATAGAACTTTCTTTATAGGCTTATTTTGAAAATTATTGCAGTCTATATGTAGTTATAATCTATTTTGTATATGAATCTCACTTCCATTAAATTGTGAGATAATTGGGAGTAGAGAATTACGTCTAAATTGTATTTGACCTGGCATCTAGCATAGTATCACATAATAGGTGGGCAATTCATGATAGTGGATTTGTTATGTAATAAATAAATCTCTGAATTTGAGATATAGCTGCAAGATTTGACAGTATTGAAAGAGACAAGATATTGTCTTTTGTCAGAACAGTAGTTCACTGATTTGAGGTAAATTTTGATGGAATATAATTTTAAATACTAAGGCATTAATAGGAGATATTAATTTCAGTCTCAAAAACTTGCTCACTATTTTTAAATTACTTTCAATATACTTTTGGTTTAACCAATAGATTGGAACCTATCATTTCTGAGTATAATTTGCTTGACCTTTTCCCACTTTTCAAGGTTATTTTTTTTAATTGGTGCCAATTTTAAACACATCTTTATTCTTCAGAACACAAATGGTATTTTTTCCATGTTTGTAGTATTGCTAAAGGGAAGAGATAGGTGTTCATTTCTTTTGCTCTTCACCCTTTCAGTTATTCAGAATAGTTATAAATCTTCCTATATAGCAGCTCAACACATGGTTTTTAAAATGCAGCTAAACAGACTCATCTGCAGTTTTAGGCCTTCAACTTTCGTCTAGCTGTGTAAGTTAGCTCTTTCTGGCTTCTTTCACTGATCTCGTCATGGTGGGTCCAGAACAGTCCTCCCTGGAGAGGATCTTTACTTTCAGAAGCCGCCTGGCCTCCCTTTGCTATGACCCCCTGCTCTCTGGCATAACCTCATGATGATGGATTTGCGTCTTTCTGTGGACACATATTTTTCTTCCTCTTCAGTAGTCTGATTTTTTTTCTAGCTAGTTGATAATTTTATTGAATTCATTTGCTCATTGTTAATCCTTTCTTTTGAAGTTTCTTGTCTTCCCCTGAAGACTTTATTTTGATGGCACGGAATTCAGGTGAATTCTTGGAAGAAATTTTTATCCTTCTGTTTATCATCTACCCCTTAAATATGCTCAGTATTCTGGAAAACACACCCAAAATCTTCAAATAATGTTTAAAGCTCCAGTAATGTTTTCTTTCCCTATAATGGCATCAACAGCAGAACTTTTTTTTTTTTTCAGATTTTATTTTATTTTATTTTATTTTATTTTTATTTATTTATTTATTTATTTTTTAATTTATTTTTTTATTTTCAGAATATCATGGGGGTACAACACTTTGGCCAAACACATTGCCCCTGTTCTGCCCGTGTCAGAGCCACAATCGTGGTCATCTCCCAAACTGTGTTCCCCACATCCATTCAGTGAGAGTTTTTTCCATCCCTTCCACCCGCCTCCCGCCCGCCCGCCCTCAGATGAATGTTATTGCCCTGTGTGATGTAAGTGTTCATCCGTTAGTACCAGTTTGATGGTGAGTACCAGTGGTGCTTGTTTTTCCAATCCTGTGACACTTCGCTTTGAAGAATGGGTTCTAGCTCCAACCAGGATAATACCAGGTGTGTTAATTCACTGTTGTTCCTTATTGCTGAGTAATACTCCATGGTATACATATACCACATTTTATTGATCCACTCATGTATTGATGGGCACCTGGGTTATTTCCACAACTTTGCAATTGTGGATTGTACTGCTATGAACATTCGAGAGCAGATGTCTTTATTATAAAATGTCTTTTTTTCTTTTGGATAAATACCCAGTAGTGGGATTGCTGGGTCAAATGGTAATTCTACTTTTAATTCTTTGAGGTATCTCCATATTCTTTTCCATAGAGGTTGTACTAATTTGCAGTCCCACCAGCAGTGTATGAGTGTTCCTATCTGTCCACATCCCTGCCAACATTTGTTATTTGGGGATTTTTTGATATGAGCCAATCTCACTGGAGTTAAGTGATATCTCATTGTGGTTTTGATTTGCATTTCCCTGATGATTAGAGAAGTTGAACACTTTTTTATATGTTTGCTGGCCATCATTGTGTCTTCTTTGGAAAAGTTTTTGTTCATGTCCTTTGCCCATTTTTTAATAGGGTTGTTTGATTTTTTCTTGTTGATTTTCCTAAGTTCTGTCTAGATTCTGGTTATCAGCCCTTTATCAGAGGTGTAGCATGCAAATATTTTCTCCCATTCTGTAGGTTGTCTGTTCACTCTAGTGATAGTTTCCCTGGCTGTGCAGAAGCTTTTCAATTTGATCAGGTCCCATGTATTTATTTTTGTTGCTGCTGTGATTGCTTTGGGGGTCTTCTTCATAAATTCTTTGCCTAGGCCAATGTCCCTAAGAGTTTTTCCAACGTTTTCTTCGAGAATTCTTATGGTTTCATGTCTTAGGTTTAGATCTGTTATCCATTGTGAATTGATTTTTGTGAGAGGTGAGAGGTGTGGGTCCAGTTTCAGTCTTCCACATATGGCCATCCAGTTTTCCCAGCACCATTTGTTGAATAGGGATTCTTTTCCCCAGTGTACGTTTTTCTGGAATTTGTCAAAGATCAGGTGATTGTATGAGGTTGCTTTTGTATTTGGGTTCTCAGTCCTGTTCCATTGGTCTACGTGTCTGTTCTTGTGCCAATACCATGCAGTTTTGGTTACTATAGCCTTGTAGTATAGTTTGAATTCTGGTAGACAGATGCCTCCCAATTTGTTCTTTTTGCTTAAGATTGCTTTGGCTAGACGGGGTCTTCTCTGGTTCCACACGAAGCGTAGAATTATTTTTTCTAGATCGGCAAAAAATGATGTTGGTATTTTGATAGGATTGCATTGATTCTGTAAATTAATTTAGGTAGCAAACCATTTTTGCTATGTTGACTCTGCCTATCCAAGAGCATGGTAGGGCTTTCCATCTATTTACATCCTCTGCAATTTCCTTTCTCAGTGTTTCATAATTCTCTCTATATAGGTCTTTGACCTCCTTAGTTAGATATGTTCCTAAATATTTAATTTTCTTTGTTGCTATTGCAAAAGGTATAGCATCTTTAATTTGTTTCTCGGCTTGATTGTTATTAGCATATATGAAGGCTATGGATTTGTGTGTATTAATTTTGTATCCTGAGACTTTGCTGAATTCATTTATCAATTCCAGTAATCTCTTGGTTGAATCTTTGGGGTTTTCTATGTATAATATCATATCGTCTGCGAATAGTGAAAGTTTGACCTCTTCTGCCCCTATCTGGACGCCCCTGATGCCTCTGTCTTGTCTAATTGCTGTGGACAGGACTTCCAGCACTATGTTGAAAAGAAGTGGAGATAGTGGGCACCCTTGTCTGGTGCCAGTTTTAAGGGGGAATGCCTTCAGTTTTTCCCCATTCAGTATGATATTGGCTGTGGGTTTATCATATATGGCTTTAATAGTTTCTAGGAATGAGCCATCTATGCCTATATTGTTAAGAGTTCTTATCATAAAAGGGTGCTGGATTTTGTCAAAAGCCTTTTCTGCATCTATTGAAAGGATCATATAATCTTTGTTCTTGCTTTTATTTATATGGTGAATTACATTTATAGATTTGCATATGTTGAACCATCCCTGCATCTCGGGGATGAAGCCCACCTGATTGTGATGGATTATTTTTTTGATGTACATTTGAATTCGGTTTGCAAGGATTTTATTGAGAATTTTTGCATCTATATTCATAGGGGATATTGGTCTGTAGTTTTCTTTTTTTGTTGTGTCCTTTCCTGGCTTTGGTATCAAGGTGATATTGGCTTCGTAGAATGAGTTTGGGAGGATTCCATCCTTCTGGATATTTTCAAATAATTTCTGCAGTATAGGCACCAGTTCGTAGGCTTGGTAGAATTCAGGTGTGAACCCATCTGGTCCGGGACTTTTTTTTGTGGGTAGATTTTTAATTACTGCTTCAATTTCGGTGCTTGATATTGGTGTGTTTAGAAATTCTGTTTCTTCCTGGTTGAGCCTAGGGAGGTAGTGTGTTTCTAAGAATTTGTCTATTTCCTCCACGTTTTCATGTTTGTGGGCATAGAGATTTTTGTAGTATTCAAAGATGATATTTTGTATTTCCATGGTATCAGTTGTGACTTCTCCTTTTTCATTTCTAATTGAGCTTCTTAGAGTCCTTTCCTTTCTGCTTCTGGTCAACCTGGCAAGTGGCCTGTCTATTTTGTTTATCTTTTCAAAGAACCAACTTTTCATTTCATTGATCTTCTGTATTGTTCTTTTGTTCTCGATTTCATTTAATTCTGCTCTGATTTTGGTTATTTTTCTTCTGCTGGCTTTAGGATTGCTTTGCTCTTCCTTTTCCATTTCCTTAAGATGATTCGTTAGTTACTGATTTGTGACTTTTCTGTATTTTGGATGTGGGAATTTAGGGCAATAAGTTTTCCTCTCAGGACTGCTTTTGCTGTATCCCACAGATTTTGATAACTTGTGTCCCCGTTATCGTTTAATTTGAAGAATCTTTTGATTTCAATTTGAATCTCCTCCTTGACCCAATAATCTTTCAGCAATAGATTGTTTAGTTTCCAAGTTTTTGGAGGAAGATGTGAGTTTCTGTTGGAATTGATATCTAATTTTATTCCGCTGTGGTCTGAAAAGATACATGGTATGATTTCTATTTTTTTGAATTTGTTTAGATCTGTTTTGTGGCCTAGGATGTGGTCAATTTTAGAGAAAGTTCCCTGAGCTGATGTGAAGAATGTATATTCAGTGTTATTTGGGTGGAGTGTTCTGTAGATATCTGTTAGGCCCAAATGTTCTAGAGTCCTGTTTAGGTCTTTTATTTCTCTATTTGTTTTTTGTTTGGAGGATCTCAACAGCAGAACTATTGAGAATTCTGTTGACATTTATGTAAGCTTTCTGCCTTCTGAGCAGTGCCACACATTGTAGAGAGCTATCTTTGAGTTTGAACTTGCCAAGCATATATTATCCTTGGTCATTGTTTTCTCATCTTTATAAATCTGAATAAGCATACTTGTTTCTGTATAGTATGAATCCAATACCAAGGGAAAGTAAGACATCCAAGGACAGCAAATTCTAATTATTTTCATACGTGTCCCAAGATGAGATAGACATCTACATACTTCTATGGTGAGCAGTAGTCTCATGAAGGCTGGAACTTTTGTGTAATCATTTGTCATTGAATAAACCCTCTAGCAGTTCCTGCATCTCTTTGTATGAACCACCAAATAATGTTATGGATCAAAGAACCGTCTCTACAGATCACATGCTATCAGCATTTTCTTCTTTAAATGGCACAGTCATAGAGAGTTAGAAGGCAATCCCTAACAGACTAGCTTCTAGAAGGAGATGCCCTTTGTACATTACAAGTGGTACAGAGACAGTGGATAGTTTTGCTTTCACTGATGTCCTTCTGTGCTTGCACTTGAACAAAACAATGAAATGATTAACCAGTATTTTGTCAATGTTTTCTCAACACAGTAGGCAAATAGATGTTTGTACCTGTGGAATGATTTTAAAGATTTGCTATACAATAAAGAGGACAGGCATATCAAAAGTGCCTCTTCCACAGTCAAAAGTCAATACATTTTCTATGACATCAAACTTCTTGTATTGATATAAGCTGTAAATAATACTAGTGGCATTTGTCTCACTGATGATTCTGAATATTTTGAAACCCTCAATTCTTACAGAATCTTTGTGGTTCTTGTGGGAAATGATTGAAATAAGTTGATAATCTACTAATAGTTTGGTTGAAGACATCCCAAGGATGTGTTCTGCAATTTTCTTCATCTCCATCAGGACCAGAGAGTACCACCTCTGGACATGAACTTTTGCTCTTCTCTTCCTCATGTTTCTACTGGATCTCTGGCTTCCTATATCAGTCACTACCGTGAAAAGTCATCACTTGGCAAATGTATTGTCAATATTTCACCAGTCAGATTAAAAACTATACTGATGTGGCTCATTATAACTTGATACTTTATAGCATCACTGAATAATTTTTCCACATAGAGAAAGTGATTTTGCCTGGGTTTTTTTGTATGCATGATCATTGGTAATGAAGTCCAGTTCTGTAAGACCACAGAAAATAGAGGTTTCCAAAAGCAGTACCATCTGTGCAGGCCTTTTCAATATGATTAATAGGAAACCTGGGTCTGTTTTTCTGAAAAGTGATATAAAAAACCTGGGGCTTCTGCTTTATTTAATTTAAAATTATTTTTCTCATAATTTTACCCTTTAATTCAGTCTTTTGTTTACAGCGAAAAAAATCAGCTCTGAAATCACATTAACTTGTACCATATTTTCATTTTGTCACTTAAATCTCAGAATCCTAGATCAAAGCATTTAATCTTTCTAAATCTTATTTTCTTTGCCTGATAATTATGATAAGAATGCTATCCCTATCATAGGACTTTTTGTGAGAAAAAACTATGGAAACATACAAACACTTGGCATATTACCTGTTGCATAGTTAAAGTCCAATAAATGTTAATAGATGTTATGATTGTTAATATGGTTGTTAATGTTGTTATAATAATGAGAAATCATCAGTGAGGAAGGATTTCTTTTTCTAACACTTATTCATACGTACACGATATATCCTGAAGGTTCTTATTTTATATAAAATAAAGCTATAAATGATGGTAAAAAACATGTAAAATTATATTAATAACATTTTAATGAAGGGATTAAATAAAATTCATATGGACCATTTTATATAATGCCTTCATTATAAAGACACAATTTAAATCATAGTTTTTTGAAGGCATTATTGTAAGAAACTAAAGTAATGACTTCCACAAGGACAATTTACTATTGATCTTATCTGACATAGGAGCAGAACTTGAAGAATCTAGATGAATGGATAGCTACTTAGCATGTCCCTTTTCCACTCTAAGATTTGTATCAGACAAGCTTTCTTAGAGTCAGATGTCTGTTAATTCAAGAGTGGCATCTCTGGGCAGTGACTGAAGTGCTGAGTTTTGGTGTTTTTAAAATTGAATAGAAATTTCTATGTGTGCTTACAAATACCACCTATACATTTAACATTTGGTTGAAATTCAAAGAGTCTGACTTTTATTACTGCTTTTATGGAGGTCCATCCTACATGCCTCTCAATGCAGTTGAGCTACAGGGAGATTTGAATGTGCTTAAGTGCCTGAATGAACCCTTATATGAAATACAGATTTTTGCAGCACAGTCCCTAGAAGAGATTATTTTGAGTGGGAAAAATATGAGGAAAGGTGATAAAAATTAATTTATTTAAGCACACAGAATTTTTGCTTGATCCCTGTTGAGATTCTGATTTTGAGAAACATTTTGCCCTTATGGGTCATAAAGGATGATATTAGTTAACTTGTATTTTATTTATTTATTTATTTATTGAGCTCTTACCATGTGCCAGGCACTCACTGTTCTGGGCACTTAACATGTGTCACTTAATTCATTAATCATTATAGCAAAATTACAACATAGACATTCATATTTCCCCGTGGTCTAGATGAGAAAACTGAGGCACTAAATGTTTATTTGTTCAAGGAAATATAATTAGTGAATGGTACATTTGAGACTTAATGCACGCATTCTGATTTCCGAGTCTATGCTGGTAACTATGTCATTATACTGAGCTAACTAGGTTAGTTGATCCATTCATTAAAATTTTTAAAATGTTCATCTGCATGTTGAAGAATGTGAAAATGGTGACATTGAGAAATTCTCTCAGAGAGTCATTATCCAACAGCACTATTTATAAAAGCATTGCCACAGACTCTGTATTATATGTGGTCCTTATTTTCAATGTAAGTTCCTGGACCTTGTTCTAGCACTTTGGATCAGACATTCTAAAAGATGGAGTCCAGAAACCTGTGTCATTAAAACACTTTCCACATTATAGTTTGAGAAAACTTTGCCTTTAAGTTTAGCTGTTAAACATGATGGTAAAATGTTGTTTTCATCATAGAGGAAAACATGTCTTTTAACTGTTGTTATAGACCTGTACGCATCCAGTTAGTATTTATATCTGATGATTTATATATAACTTTACAAACATGGAAGCACAGCTTTGTGTTGTATCCTTTAAATTTGAAATGCCATCTTTCTATGTTTTACTTTGGTTTCACGGTGATAAAATGATAGATTTTTAAAGAAGTCTTACTTATCTATAGTCTCTGTTGTGATAATAAAACTTGGAAATGGTGTATTCTGTGGGAAACCAACAGACATAGATTTAATGTGCCTTGTATAAGAACATGAAATGTTTAGAAATAGGTAATGATAGAATCAAAAATATATTAAGAGTAGTAAAAATCTTCTCTATCATATAGTATTAATCTAATCCAAAAATCTCTTCTAGACCATTTGCAAATAGTGAACAGTTAGATTCTACTTAAAAGTCAACAGAGAAGTGGAAGTCACCATCTTGCAAAGCAGGTCATTTCACTTTTGGACTCTGTGAAAGAATATTCCTTATATTACAATTATATTACAATTAAATCTTTCTTTTGATATCTTCCAAATGTTGGCTTAAATTTTGCCTCCTGGTGGGAATCAACAAAAGCTTCTTCCTTTTCCCCTGTTGCAAGCCCTTCAGATATGTGAAGATAATCACATTGGTTCCCCTTACCACCTCTCCATCCTGCTGTCACCCATCTCTTTGCTTGCTGCCTAGTTCCTGTGGTAATTTTTTGTAGTACATGGAAAACATATTTTCAATATGGTTTATGATTAACTTCTTAAGTGTTACCTAAGTACTCTTCCATTCAATGTTGTCTCTGAATGGAAAAAGTAAATATAGCATTGTTCCTTTCATTTGTTTGTTGAGAATGATTTTCTGAAACTGGTTCTCCAATGATAGTAGTGAATGAAATATATGTCACAGTTGTAAAATAACTTTGTGTGCTTCATTTTCATTCATTTTAACTTAGGAAAAAACATTAGTACAAAGCAATAATTCCTTTTTAAAAAGTAAATGAAAGTTAATTGGAATCTTGGAACCAACTGAAACTTTTAATGATACTCTATTAAATCTTCAATATACCACTCACCTTGATGAAGGTTCTTCAGAAAAAAGTATTCAATAGTAAGGTTGTGTTTTTTCTACATAGAAGATATTTAACTGCTTTAAAAATCTGTATACATGTTAGCAACAGAATTGAGGCAATCTTAATAGTTCATGATTCTGTGTGCTGACGAATCTAAAAGTATAGTACTAATTATTTTATATACATATACAGAATTTAACCAAATTAATCTATGCTTTAGATTTTTAAAATAGCTTTATTGAAGTATAATTGACATATAATAAACTGTGCATATTTAAACTATACATATTAATATGTATACAGACACCTGTGGAACCATCACTATAATAAAGATAATGGGTACAAAAGCCCAGACTTCACCACTATATAATCTACACATGTAAAGGAATTCAATTTATACCCCCTAATTCTATTAAAATTTTTAAAAAGGGAAAAAGGATAAATGAAAATATATATCACTAAAAGTTTACACATACCCCTGTGCAGTCCCTCTCCTATCTTTCCACTCTGTCCCTAGATAATCACTGATGTTTCTATCACATTAGATGTCACATTAGTTTATATTTCTAGAATTTTAAAGAAATGGAATAATTTACATAAGTGGATCCTGGCCCAAGCTCCTTTCACTTAGCATAATTATTTTGAGATTCTATCAGTGTTATAGTGTGTATCAATAGTTTTTTGGGTTTTTTTGTTTGTTTTGTTTTTTTTTGCTCTGTAGTATTCTACTGTACAGATGCGCCATAGTTTGTTTATCCACTCACCTGTTGGTGGACATTTGGGTTGTTTCCTGGTTTTGGCAATTACAAATAAAGCTGTTATGGACATTTGTGTGCAAGTCTTTGCATGGACATAGGCTTTTATTTCTATTAGATAAATACCTAGGAGTAAAATAGCTGGATTATATGGTAAGTGTATGTTAAACATTTTAACAAGCTGCAAAACTGTTTCTAAGGTAATTATTAAATTTTACATTTCAAGTAGAGATGTAAAGGAGATCTTGTTCCTTCACATCCTTGCCAAAACTTAATATGGTAATTCTTTTTAATTTAAATCATTGTAATGGGTGTGTCATGGTTTCTAATTGTGGATTTAATTTTCATTTCTCTAATGACTAATGGTGTTGATTATCTTTTCATGTGCTTGTTTTGCATCTACATATCTTCTTTGGTGAAAATTTTAAATAATAAGAAAAAATTTACATATTTACTCATGTAGTTGCTATATCTGATGATATTTGTTCTTTAATGTAGGTCCATATTTCCATGTGTTTCATTTTTCTTCTCCTTGAAGGAACTTTAACATTTCTTATGAGGTAGTTCTGCTAATGATGAATATTTTCAGCTTTGTATATCTTAAAAAGAATTTCACCTTTGTTTTTGAAGGATATTTTTGTTGGGTTTAGAATCCTTAGTTGACAGGTATTATGTGCTTTTCTCCCCGCCTTTCAGTACCATGACAATGCTGTTCTATGTCCTATTTTCTTCTCACTTGCATTGTTCCCAGTTCATATAGCATCAACCTTACCCTTGGTTTTCTGTAACTTCTCATTTTTCTTTGACTGCTTTTAAGATTTTCTTTTTATTAAGGTTTTGGGCAATTTGATTATGATACACTTTAGTGTAGTTTTCTTCATGTTTCATTCATGTGCTTGGGACTTACTGAGCTTCTTATATCTCATAGTAGATATTCCAGAAGAAATTTGTTATGTAACCTATAGAGTAGAAAAATCAAAATGATATGTAGCTTTTTAGATGTAAAAAGATGGGTTTTACAGAACTCAAAAATTGGCTTTGCAGACTCCTCTCTATTAATCAAGAATCTGACACTTTATAGAGATAGAAAACCTGACCCCAAATGGCTTAAGCTAAATGCTATTTATTGGCTCATGTAACTGAGTAGTCTTTTGCTAGGGCTGGATTCATGCACATCTCAATTTGGAGTTCAGGTGCTGATATTATTACTTTGTTTTTCTCCACTCTCAGCTCTTCCCTGGCTTTAGTGGCTTTCCTCTTAGATTCAATGATCTGGCCATTAGCCATTTTTGGCCTGTGTATCCTCTTAAATTCAAGTGTAATGATAATCACAACTCATTGGTTTATTGAATTATTTGCTTACCCTTGAAATATATCCATGAAAATGTGACACATTGCCTTGTTTGGGCATAGGTCACATGCAACCCCTGAAAATTGGGGCAAGATTTGCTCTACTTAAACCACATGAGCTATAAATGAGTAAATTTGTGGTAAATGGTAATAAGTTTGTGAGAAGTAGGGTGAACCCTCATCTCTGCAGCAATCCAGAAGATTATCTTCATTGTTGATACTGTGTTAGGATTTGGATCACCAGAGTCTTCATACAGCACATTGTCCTTATTAACTTTAAGGACATCTCTAATTCCATTTTAAAAATGATTTCATTATTTTTGCTTGTTTGTTTTACTCCCTACTATGACATTTAACACATTCCACCTTCAAAAATATTTTGGGTTGCTTCCTTCATCTACCACTTACTTTAGAATTTGGACATAGTATTTATTCATCTCACTCGTCCCTCCTTCAAATGCCTTAATGAGTGACACATCTAATGGTAAAATTTGCTGGTTAGTTTGGTGGGTAGTTAATGCTTTTCTTAATTTCTATTATTTGATACTAGGGGTTTTTTTTTAATAGGCCAATGCTTAGGTAGTACTTGTCTCATCATAATTTAATTCCTTCCTCACCCATCTAATTTTTGCATTAGAACAGGACAAATATATCACACAAATCAGAATGTAAATGATTTATATTTTTATTATCTTGCTCAATGAGGGACAAGGATATTGTTTTAGCCACTTATAGTTGTCATTAAAATTCTGTTTCTTTACATCTTTCTACTCTGATGTCTCAGGATCTTGGATTTTCATTCTTATGCTTGTTGCCTCATTATTAAAAGATGGCTTTGGGCTCCAGACATCACAGACTCACACAGCATTGCAAGGCAGGAAGAAAGAGAAAGAGATACTGGCTCTCTTCTAGAGTCTGTCCCTCTTACCATAAAATAACAGATTTCCTAGAAGCAACCCAGATGACTGTCCCTTGTGTAAAATTGACAGGACTGGATACACTGATCCCGACTAGCTACAAGGAAGCCTGGACAAATAAATGTCTGGTGAAGAGGGATGCATTTGTCATGACCCATCAGAATTCATTTCCAGGATCTGGGTACAAAACAGGATTATATTTTCAAGAAAGGGGCAGTGTAGGTAGGCAACTAAATATAGTTAATGATTTTCTTTTAACAATTAGAAAAATGTCAGGTTTGTTCAATCAGCACAACATACTAACACAATTTAGTGATATAGTTTATCACCTACAAGTTTTAATATAACATTATTAGCAGTTTGAAGAGTCACAATATTTATACATTTGGAGTTTACCATCTTGTTTGATAACATATTAAATGTCAGAGAGGCTTTGTATATGCTGGATATTTATGAAAGTCCAACATTAGTTTGTTTCATAGCATTAGTCAAATACCTGTAAAGTATGTTATTTTATTTTTATGTTCACCTGGTGTCATTTGTGCTATTTTTGTTTTGACCTGAATTTATTGTGTAAGTGTGTGTGTGTGTACATCTATATATATTTTCATAGATATAACTGGTGAATTGTCATTTTTTTGACACTGAATTATTTTAGTTACATTTGTCTAACACTATTTTATCAATTTCTCTTTTTATAACTTTACAATTTTCCCACTGAGATTGTATTGCTCTTTCATTTCCTTCAAGTTCTTATTTTCTTGGTTGGTTTTGAAATAACACTCAGTAGCTCAATTACTGTGTTCTTTTGAGCATGTTATAACATTAGACTTGATCCTAACGCATCTGAGCCTTGGGCTATAGTAATGATAAATTTGAATTTAAAAATTTATGAGAACTAACATAAACTCTACCACTGATTACCTATGTGGTTTATGGCTTATTATTTTTGTAAAAAGTCTACCAATAGGATGTGAAAGTCTGTCCTTGCTGTGCTGCTTTGTATTGCTGTGCTCCATCTTTTAGGCAAGCATTGCTAAGCAGCACTGACCTTTGGTTCTCTGTGTGCCATTCACATTAAGAATATTTTGGATGTAAAAAAAATTCTTGGGATACATTTGTGTGTATAATTGTGTTCGTACATGTGTGTATCTGTGTGGGTGTGTGTGTGTGTATGTGTGTGTATGTGTGTGAGGGTGTGTATATAAATATGCTGTCTATTTTGATATTTCATAAACACAGCACTTTAAACCAACAGGGGAAAGAATGAATTGTGAATAGTATTTTGATAAGCAGTTATCCATTTAATTCTTTAAAGTTATTTAAGTACCACACACCATTATCTCACATAAGTTTAAAAAGTTCCTAATAAATTAAAACCTTTAAAATAACTAGAAGAAAATAGAGCACAATACCTTTATGACCTTCAAGCAAGAAAGAGTCTCATTAACAAAACAGAAAAATCACAAATCATAAAAGACATGATTGGAAAATTTACACAATATTTGAGCATGAAAAAATGAGAAAAAGTTAAAATAAAGTGAAATTTTGGAAGTATATATACATATTATAAATTTGAGATAATAGTAATAACAGTGAAAGAAATACCACTTATCATTACTATTGTCATCCTCAGATTTCAATATGGTTTCTAAACTTGCTAGATGGCCATAAATGGACAAAGACTAAATCGTAACTTGACCTGTATCTCTTTCTTTTTACTATCCCCTTCCCTGTGATTAGGCTGTGTGCCACGAGTTGAACTATAAGTCTATTGGAACATCAAACGTATTTTCTCACACCTACAAACTTCTCTGAGGAAATGTATGTAGCATCTAGTTTGAGATGAGTTGGTCAAATCTCTAGGCTGCAGCAGGATACTTTCTTTTTTCTTGTTTACATTAGTACTTCAAGGTGGGTGTGACAAGGGCCTGGAACTGGGTGTGTCAGGAAAATGATCATGAGCCTGCAACCTCAGAGACAGCAGAGATCTGGGTGAGGAACTGCTGCAGGAACTCTTCCCTTCCTTCCACTTACTGCAGCCTTGGATCGAGCTGCCACCCAGGGCCCTTGGAACTGCAGGAGAGGCAGAGGAGAATAGTTTCAGTTCAGAATGTGTGAGAAGAGCTAGAAAATTTTAAGCATGAGGTGAAGGAAAAAGAGTCCCTGTGACCAAATATTCTGAGACTGTCCACTTGTACTCTTTTTTCCAAACCTTGAATAGGAGCTTTATTTTGCAGTCTAAGATTGCTTTATAGCCAACAAACATGTGAAAAGCTGATCATTTTCTTCCTTGTCAACACTGCTACAGCAATTAAAGCTTAATCTATGGGGTCTGTAGAAAATATTTATTAATTGTAGAGGTGAGACCTCACCCTCTAAATTTACTTGAGGATCTTCAAAAAGCCCCAAATAACCAGGATAAAGAGTTATCCTTATCTGAAAGTTAAAAGTATTGTTAGTCTTCTCTTTTTATTTATTTATTTATTATATTTTATTTTATTTTTTTATTTCAGAATATTACAAGGGTACAAACGTTTTGGTTACTTAATTGCTTTTCTACTATTTGAATTGAAGATATAAGTATGACAATTCCCCAGATAATGTGCATTGTGCATGTTAGGTGTGAATTTACCCATCTCCTCCACCTCTCTCCCACCTGCTTGATTTCCAATGAATGTTATTTCCACATGTGCATGTAAGTATTGGTTGATCAGTTCCAATTTAATGGTGAGTACACATGGTGTCTGTTTTTCCATTCTTGTGATACTTCACTTAGAAGAATGGTCTTCAGCTCCATCCAGGATAATACAAGAAGTATTAGTTCACCATTTTTTTTTAATGGCTGAGTAGTACTCCATGGTATGCATATACCACATTTTATTAATCCATCTGTGGGATACAGCTAAAGCAGTCCTGGGAGGAAAGTTCATAGCCATAAATGCTTACATCCAAAAGACAGAAAGATCACAAATCAACAATCTAATGAATCATCTCAAGGAACTGGAAAAGGATGAACAAACCAATCCCATCCCTAGCAGAAGAAAAGAAATAACCAAGATGAGAGCAGAACTAAATGAAATCAGTAACAAAAGAACTATCCAGAAGATTAATCAAACAAAAAGTTGGTTCTTTGAAAAGATAAAATTGACATGCCTCTCGCTAGAGTATCCAGAAGCAGAAAAGAAAGGACTCTAGTAAGCTCAATCAGGAATGAAAAAGGAGAAATTACAACTGATACCATAAAAATACAAAATATCATCTCTGAATATTATAAAAATCTCTATGTACATAAACTTGAAAATGTGGAGGAAATGGACAAATTCTTAGAAATACACAGCCTCCCTAGGCTCAATCAGGAAGAAATAGAATTCCTGAACAGACCAATATCAAACAAAATTAAAGCAGCAATAAAAAATCTTCCAACCAAAAAAAGTACTGCATCAGATGGTTTCACACCCAAATTTTACCAGACCTACAGATAAGAACTGGTACCTGCCCTGCAGAAATTATCCCAAAGCATTGAGAAGGAAGGAATCCTCCCCAACACGTTTTACGAAGCCAATATCACCTTGATACCAAAGCCAGGAAAGGACTCAACAAAAAAACAAAGAAAACTACAGACTAATATCCCATATGAATATAGATGTAAAAATCCTCAATAAAATCCTAACAAACCAAATTCAGCTGCTCATCAAAAAAATAATCTACTGTGACCAAGTGCGCTTCATTCCAGAGATGCAGGGATGGTTTAACATAGGCAACTCTGTAAATGTAATTCACCACAAAAATAGAAGTAAAAACAAAGACCATATGATAATCTCAATAGACGCAGAAAAAGCATTTGACAAAATTCATCAGCCTTTTATGATAAGAATGCCTAATAAAACAGGCATGGAAGGGACTTACCCCAAAATGATAAACGCCATATATGACAAACCCACAGCCAACATCATACTGAATGGGGAAAAATTCCTGCTTAAAACTGGAACCAGACAAGGTTGCCCACTGTCACCACTTCTATTCAACATAGTGCTGGAAGTCCTAGCCAGAGCAATCAGACAAGAGAAGGAAATCAAGGGTATCCAAATGGGGGCAGAAGAGGCCACGCTATCACTCTTTGCTGACAATATGCTCTTATATCTAGAAAACCCCAAAGATTCTGCCAAGAGACTATTGGAATTGATTAATAAATTCAGCAAAATCTCAGGTTACAAAATCAATGTACACAAATCAGTAGAATACATATTGTTAAAACTTCTTCTCAAGAAGTTTTGCTCTCATTCCTATAAATGAATCTTAATCTAGCTCTATACATGTTTAAACTAAAAGGTTCCTACTATCTCTTTCTGTTTATTCTCTAGATTAGTTGTTGTTATTCCTTTTGTCGGGACAGGCTAAAATAACATGCTAGACTTTTCAATAAAACGGCTTTCACCGTGTAAAGATTTTCGCTTACTCAAAATAAAGGAACTGAGAATTTTATGAGGATCTTGCTCACATTTTTGAAGTATTAATATAAACAATGTGAAGTATCCCATTTGATCCAATGGTCTAAAATCCATCTGTAGCTGAATACTGAGGAAAAAGACCTATGAACTACAAATAATGCAATATTTCTAAAGTACTTACAGTGCTAAAGTACATTCCACTGTGCCATTTCAAAAATAATTTTTGTAATAATATATCTTAGCAGAGGAGAAAAATAAGATAGATTTAGGCTCCCTATGCAAATTAATTAAGAAGGTGATATGTGTTTATTAATGAAAATAACTCACTATGTACTTGTAAATTCCCTTGTTATACCAGTTAGAATTATATTAAGATCCTCCAGCATGTTTCAGAATGATTTTTTTTTTTTGGTAATTTAATTTGGTCCAGAAATGATGCTCTAGTGTCATTTTACTCTTCACTCCTTCCATCCATCAAGAGTAACCTGATGATGTATTCACAGACAGCGAAATCACTAATTCAATCTAGTACATTAATCCTGCATCTAAAGGAACAATGTTGTACAGCAGATCTCTAGAACTTACTCATCTTGTGTAAGTGAAATTTTATACCTATTGATTAACAACCCTGTCATTCCCTCTCACCCAACCCTGGCAGCCACCATTCTGTTCTTTGCTTCTGTGAGCTTGGCTATTTTAGGTACCTCATATAAGAAGAGTCATATTGTATTTGCCTTTCTGTAACTGGCTTAATTCACTTAGCATAATGTCCTCAGATTTCATCCATGTTGTCACATATTACAGGATTTCCTTCTTTTTTAAAGGGTGAATATATTTTATTTTGTGTGTATGCCACATTTTCCTTATCCATTCATCTGTTAACAGACCTTTAGTTTGTTTCCACATCTTGGTTATTATGAACAGTGCTGCAATGAACATGAGAATGCTAACATCTCTTCGAGAGCTGATTTTTTTTTCCTTTGGATATATACCCAGAAGTGGTATAGCTGAATCATATGGCAGTTCTAATTACAATTTTTTGAGGAAACTCCATACTGCTTTCCATAGCACCTGCCCCATTTTGCATTCCCACAAACATACCACAAGGATTTCAATTTCTTCCCAACCTCACCAACACTTGTTGCATTTTTTAAAATAATAGCCATCCTAACATGTGTGAAATGATATCTCACTGCAGTTTTGATTTGCATTTCCCTGATAAAATATTGTCTTCCAATCCATGAACACAGGATGTGTTTTATTTATTTGTGTCTGCTTAAATTTCTTTCATCAATGTTTTGTGGCTTTCAGTGTATAAGTCTTTAATTTCCTAGGTTAAATTTATTCTTAAGTATTTTATTCTTTTGGCGCTATTGCAAATATGATTGCTTTCCTGATTTCCTTTTTGTATAGTTTGTTGTTAGTGTATAGAAACATAACTTATTTTTGTATGTTGATTTTATATCCTGCAAATTTACTGAATTTGATTCTTTTCTTGTGTTTTCTTTGTCTGGCTTTCCTAACAGAGTAATGCTGGCTTCATAAAATGAGTTTGAGAGTGTTCTCTACAATTTTTTTGGAAAAGTTTGAGAAGAATTAGCATTCAGTCTTTTTTAAATGAATGGTGGAATTTGCCAATGAAGCCATCTGGTTCTGGGCTTTTCTTTTTTTGTAAAGCTTTTGATTACTGATTCAATCACCTTACTAGTTACAGGTCTATTCAGACTTTGTATTTATTCATAATTCAGTCTTAATAGGTTGTATGTTTCTAGAAATTTATCATTTTATCCAAGTTATTCAGTTGGCATATAATTGTTCATAGTACAGTAAGTCCTCACTTAATATCATTGATGGATTCTTGGAACCTTCAACTTTAAGTGAAACAATGTATAACAAAACCAGTTTTACCATAGGTAAGTGATATAATTAAGATTTAGGTTCCTAGGACATATTTATGGTCATAAAAAAGTAACAAAACTTCTAAATAAAGACCCAAAACACTTATAATATTAAACATTGAAATAAATGTAAGCTATACATTCATTTAAGAAAGACTAATAAAAACAAGATAATTATTTACCCAATTTTTTGTGAATCAGTGAGTGATGACGGTCACAGTGGTGGTAGGTTAAATCAAAGAATAAACATTTGTAAAGCAAAAATTGTAAGGAGCACCTCCTACCACCACAAAGTTAAAAAACAAATAAATTACAGACTTGCTGAGAGCTTTCATATCACATCAGTTAATTTCATGTATGATTATTATATACTTTACAAGTTTTTATTTTACAATAATTTGTATTCATTTATTCATTCATTTTCCAACCTGTTTATTTCAGTTCAGGGTCATGGGTAGCCAGAGCCTATCCCAGCAACTCAGGGGTGCCAGATGGGAACCCACTTTTGACAGGACGCCATGCCATGTCAGGGCACACTCACACGCACAACCCACACTCACTTCAGACAGAGACCAACCAGTTAGACTTGACAATTAATATATGTCCGACTGTTTGGGGTATGTGGAGGACACCAGATATCAGGAGGGCCCACACAGACATGGGGAGAACATGCAAACTCTACACAGGCAGTAGCCCCAGCCAGGAATCAATCTTTATTCTCATCAACATTATAACGAGACGACGTTACTTGAGGACCTGCTGTAGTCTCATCATCTTTTTTATTTCTGTGGCATCAGTTGTAATGTTTCCTCTATCATTTCTGATTGTATTTATTTGAATCTTCTCACTTTCTTAGTTTAGCTAAAGGTTTGTCAGTTTTTTTCATATTTTCAAAAAACTCACTCTTAGTTTTGCTGGTTTTTTCTATTGATTTTCTATTCTCTATTTATTTTATTTCTGCTGAAATCTTTGCTTCTTCCTTATGCTAACTTTGGATTTAGTTTGTTTTTTTCTTTTGTGTTTCTTTGGTTGTGAAGTGAGGTTGTTTATTTGAGATCTTCCTATTTTTTTGAGCACAGTAAATGTCCCTCTTAGTACTGCTTTTGCTGCACTATAAGTTTTGCTATATTGTTTTTTTGTTTTCATTTTTCTTAAGGTATTTTAAAATTTCTTCTCTGACCCAATGTTTGTTCAAAAGTGTGTTTTATTAATTTCCTCATAAATTACCAGTTTTTGTACTACTATTAATTTGTAGTTTCATTTCATTGTGGCTAGAAAAGATATTTGGTATGTTTTCAATCTTCTTGAATTTGTGAAGACATTTGTTGTGCACTAATAAATGATCTTATCTGTCCTGGAGAATTTTTTATGTACGCTTGAGAAAAATATATGTTCTGCTCTTTTGGGGTAGAATATTCTGTATTTGTCTGTTAGGTCTATTTAGTCTTTAGTGTTGTTCAAATTTGCTGTTTTGTTATAGATTTGCTGTTTGGTTGTTCCCTATACTATTGAAAGTAGGGTTCCCTCTATTTTTGAAAATACTACTATTATTGCATTGGAGTATTTCTCCCTTCAGTCCTGTCAATGTTTACTTTATATATAGTCATGCATTGCTTAAGGATGAGGTGTGCTCTAAGAAATGCATTGTTAGGCAATTTCATCATTGTGCAAACATCTTGGAGTGTACTTACACCTATATGGTAACCTATTGCTCCTAGGCTACACAACTGTATATGATGTTACATATAACATCATATACAAAAGAAAAAAAGAAAGGAATCAAAGTTTATCAATACCAAACACACACACACACACAGAGGAAGATAAAGGAGGGAAAGAGAGAAAACGAGAAAACAAGTAACAAAATAATCATTATTTTAAAAGTAAATGAATTAAACTCCCCAATCAAAAAACATAGAGTGGCTGGGTAGATAAAAAAACAAAATCCAAACATAAACTGTCTATAAGAGTGTCACACATAGGCTGAAAGTAAAGGCATTGAAAAAGATATTTCATGAAAAAGATATTTCATGTAAAAAGATATTTCATATAGTTACATATACTAAATACTGTAGGGAATTAAAACAGAATTGTAAGTATTTGTGTATCTAAACATAGAAAAGGGAGTGCATTTCACTACAATGTTATAACAGCTATGATGTCAGTTGATAGGGATTTTTCAGTTCCATTATAATGTTGTGGGACAATTGTCATATATGCAGTTCATCATTGACTAAAATGCTGTTATGTGGCATGAGAGTGTATTTAGGTGTTCTGATGTTGGTTGCATACATATTTATAATTGTTATATCTTTCTAGTGGATTGATGCTTTTACATTATATAATGCCCTTCTTAGTCTCTTGTGACAGATTTTGACTTAAAGTCTATTTTTTCTGATATGAGTATAACCATCCTTACTTTCTCGGTTATCATTTACCTGAAATATCTTTTTCAATGCCTTTACTTTCAGCCTATGTGTGCTCTTAAATATGAAGTGACACTCTTATAGACAGTTTATGTTTGGATTTTGTTTTTTATCTACCCAGCCACTCTATGTTTTTTGATTGGGGAGTTTAATTCATTTACTTTTAAAATAATGATTATTTTGTTATTTGTTTTCTCGTTTTCTCTCTTTCCCTCCTTTATCTTCCTCTGTGTGTGTGTGTGTGTGGTGTGTGTGTGTTTGGTATTGATACACTTTGATTCCTTTCTTTCTTTCTTTTGTGCACCTTCTATAGGTTTTTTTTTTGATATTACCATGGGTTTTATATAAAATATTTTATAACAGTCTATTTTAAGTTGAAAACAATTGAGCTTCAATCTCATGCAAAAGCTCTACACTTTTACTTCTCCCTCCATGCATTTTATGTTTATAGTGTCACAATTAACATCTATTTATATTGTGTGTCCATTAACATATTTTTGTTTGTTTCTTTTAACTTTTTTTTGGCTAAAAACAATAACCATTTATTATCTTCCAAAACTTACATGGATAAGAATTCAAGAGCAACGTGGCCAGATGATTCTGGCTTGAGATATCCCATAACAGTAAAGTCAAATGATAGCCAAGGCTTCAGCTATCCATAGTCTTGACTGAGGCTTGACAGTCTGCTGCCAAAGTGGCCTATTCCCATGGCCGGCAAATTGGTGCTGGCTCTTGGTGGGAGACATCAGATCCTTTCCATGTGGGTCTCTTCACAGGGCTGCTTGAATGTCCTCATGGCATGATGACTGTCTTCTCCCAAAGCAAGCAATCTAAGAGACCAGGGCAGAAGTTGCAACACCCTTTATGACCAATCCTCTGCAGTAACACAGTACACACTTCTGCCATATTCTTTTTTATTTTGTTTTGTTTTATTTTATTTCAAAATATTAAGGGGGTCTTTAAACTGTTATACTAAAATTGAAATCGATTTACCTACCACCATTATAATAATACAGTATTCTGTATTTGTCTATATGTTTACCTCTACCAATGAGTTTTATATTTTCTTATGCTATGGTATTTTTGTTTATCATTGTTTTGTTTCAAGATGAAGAACTCCCTTTAGCATTTATTGTAAGGCAGTTCTAGTCATAATGCGCTCCCTAAAACTTTTGTTTGCCTGGCAAAGTCCTTATCTCTTCTTCATTTTTAAACAACAGTTTTACTGAGTATAATATTCTTGTTTGGCAGCGGTTTTTTAAATTTTTCTTTTAGCACTTTGAATATACCATCCTACCCACTTCTGGATGTCAAGGTTTAAGCTGAAAAATCTTCAGTAGTCTTATGGTGGTCCCTTTGTACATCAAGTTATTTTTCTCTTGCTGCTTTCAAAATTCTCTCTTTGACTTCTGACAATTTGAATATATGTTTTGGTGTGAATTTCTTTTGGTTTATCTTAGGATCCTTTGGGACTCCTGGATCTGGATGTCCATTTCCTTTCTTAGATTTGGGAAGTTTTCAGCCAATTGTTCTCTCCCAGTTGTTTGGCACTGTGAGCTATGGTGTGAGGATGTTTCTGCTTTTTCTACTGATTTGGGTGTGGCAAGCTTCGCGCTTGCCTGTGGTACAGGAGCCTTTCTACTAGTTTCTAGATTTCTCACAATGGGAATTGATCTATATGTTTGTGTTGAATCATTGTATCCATTGGGGGAACGCGAATCCAATGCTTCCTATTCTGCCATCTTGCTGACTTTACCAAACTTATTTCATAGTTACTGATTGGAAGGAATAATAAAAGTTTTCAAATGGATGGGATGAAAGGCGAGATATTTAGGTAAGAAGAGAAGGGAAAATAACACCAAATGGTTTCAAATAAAGCAGTTGTAGGTGAAGAAATGTTCACTGGACTAGACTTGGTGTCAGAAATTTTGGATGCCAGAAATCTGGGATGAGTCACTGCTCAGTTGTAAAGTTCTGGATGACTTTAGGAAACTTGTGATATCTTTCACAATTTTAATTTCTTCAAGATTATGGGTTTTAAAAGAGTTTCTGCATGTAACATAATGTACTTACAAACATAAAATTGTTATTTCTTTTTTTAGTTTCCAAGAACATCTTTGTTATTTTCTTCTTCTTCTTCTTCTTTGTTGACCCTGGAGTACAAAAACTTGTGAAAATTTTCTATTTCCATTTATACAGTCCATATCTCTTGGTGGTATGAATTTAGTTTAGTGAAATTATAAATAAATCTAGGAATCAGAAGTGTGATATTTCTTTAATTTATTTATAAGAATCACAGTTGTTCTTGAAAAGAAAATAACTACTTTCATCCTTGGTTCCAAATTATAACTCTAGAAGATAATTATTTTTAATTAATACATTTTCATAATTGACTATTGGAAAAGATCATGAACTTTTAAGTGAGGCAAGTTCTACTCAGTTTCTTAACTATTTGTCAACATTTTGACATCCTACTTGCCATCATGTTTCAATCAACTACCACATTCTAATACACAAATCAGCTGACCTTTTGTTTTTGTTTTTCCATCTTACCTGTAACAAAATATGGACATATTAGTAATACCTTAGTTCTCTTCAGTTTATTCTGGATGTTTATTTAATATGTATAGTGATCAAATAAGATAATATATGCAAAATAACTCTGACTAGTATTTATATATGGGTGTATTATATCCTTACATAGTGATAGATATATCATCAATAGTATTATCATAGTATAGCAATATTATAAAATAAAGAGTGTCCTAGGATTTCTGTTCATCCTACTATGTATGCAAAATATATTCCAAATTTTTTCTACCTCTCTCTATCTGTATTGTTATCGCCTGAGAAGTTCAGGAGTCCTTAACACTACCCTCTGTTCTGACAGTAACTGCAAGTTTGAGGGTCCCCAGAACCACCCTCCCTTCTGATACCAACTGAAAGTCTGGGGGTCCCTAAGACAGTGCTCATGTTTGATGATTTGCTAGAAGGACTCACAGAAATTAGCAAAGCCATTTTACTCATGGTTATGGTTTATTACTGTGAAAGAATACACATTAAAATCAGCCAAAGGAAGAGGTGCTTAGGGCAGAGTCCAAGAGAGTTCCAAGCATAGAGCTTCCCATTTTCCTCTCCTAGTGGAGTTGTGCAGAGAACATTTGCTTCTCCTAGCAGTGATGTGTGACAATATACATAGAATATAGTCAACCATGGAAGCTCATCCAAGCTTTGGTATGTGTAATTTTTATGGGGGCTCAGTCACATACACTTGGTTTACTACCTGCTGCATGACTGACCCTAGTCTCTGGCCCTTCTAGAGGTCAACCTGATAACACGTGCCTGAAGCCACCTCACTGGAAATCATGTTTTCAGCATGGGCTATTTGACATAACACAAAGACCTTAGTTAAACAAAGACTTTTTATCAGGCAGGACATTCCAAGGTCCATGAGATCATCTCCCAGAGCTGAGGGCAAAGGCCAACCCTCTCTTTAGGCATGGTTAATTTTTTAGTGTACACATCCCAAGTCCAAGTCATAATCACTTTGCTTCTAGATTACTTCAAAAAGTTAAACGTCTCCCTGTTTCCCTCTTGTATTCCCTAGAATCCATTTTCCACGAAGAAGCCAGAAAGATCAAATGAGTCGTTTCCCTTTCTTATTTAAAATGCTATCATATAAAATAGCAGACAGGTAGGATGAACAAGTCTAGAGATCTAGGACTATAGGTAATAAAATTGTATCAGACATGGGGAAAAAAACCTCACCCTTTAAAACTATTATATTCAGAGAAGAATATGTTGTTGACTAATATTTAATAAATATCTTGTGGTTTTGAATTAGTAAAAATATGCTACCATAGCTTTTATTATACTGAGAATAAAATCCAAACTCCTTTGTATGGCCTATAAATTGGCTGTGATCATTCATAGTGTACCCCTATAAAAGGCATACCTACCTAAAATAATCTTGTCCCATGATCCTAGGGTATACTACATTCATTCTGTCCTTTCTTCTATTTCTCTAAACCGTCAAGCTGTTCTAGGTCCAAAGCCTTTGCATTTTCCATCCTCCCTGTTGGGAACACTTTTCCCTAGTTCCTTTGATGGTTAACTCTTTTTCATCCATCAGACCTTAGCTTGAATATTCACCTCCTCATAGAGGTGTTTCTCACTGTGTCTATATTAGATTTCTTCTAGTCATTGTTGGTCACATTACCATCTTCTATAATTCTCTTAACACTCATTATGAACTGATATCGTTTTGTTTACTTTCTTAGTATCTGTCTCTCTCCATTAGGATTAAGTGTCCTGAAAGCAGTAATTTGTCTTTTTTTTTTTTTTTTTTTTGGCTGCAAAGAGCAGTGGTTGGCATGTAGCACTCACTCAGTAAATATTTTTTAAATGCGTGGCTGGCTGACTGGTTCTTGTATAACTGTTAGTTTCTTGGCATTGATCTAGTTCCGTCCACTTTACATGGTATTTCATAAAGTCAGTGTTTTGAATTACATCTTACATTTGAGTTTCCTTTCAGTGACATTTGATTCTGTGATGTCAAATTATATTTGTCAAAATTGTAAAGGCTATACCCACTTATACTATTCATATAAGTAGAAATATTCATATTTCATTTTCACCAAATATGTAAAATCTAAATATCTAACTGATCAGCACTCACACGCACAGATGGAAGTAAAACTCAACAGAAATCATGCAGGAGGGAGGGGGGTGGGTGAAAGCATACCTAATAGGTATGGTGTACACTATCTGGGTGATGGGCACACTTACAACATTGACTCAATCAGTACAAAAGCAATCCATGCAACCAAAACATTTGTACTCCCATAATATTCTGAAATTATAAAAAGAAAAAGAAAAAATAAAGATTCAATTGGTAAAATTTTAAAAAATAAAATAAATATGTAGAGTGGCAAATAAAGGGTATAAAACAGTCCAAACTCTAAAATAAAGAATTGCTACAAAGAAAGGCTCATAATATTGGTTTTTAAATGCCACGGTTTCTTAATAAATTTTAAAAATTCATTAAGATTTTTGTTTTGGTTTGGCTTTTTTTGTTTCCTAGGATACTGTCTGCTTAGCTGCAAAGACACATTTTCTCTCAGTATATTTAAAGTGACATCTCTGATAGCTGCCACAGGGTCACTCAGAGCAGAACAGAAGAGTGCCTTATGCTACAGCTTGGTCCCTGGATGTTTCATAGCAGGCATGCTTCTCAACAAATGTCCTGACGTGAAGATTAGAATGCAGTCTACTTTTTATGACAGTTGTAACACATGCCATCTGTCTTTATAAGTTTTTGTTTCTTCATTAACTGTCAGTCAATTGGATGTAATAGAGTCTGCCTGCAAATATTATTCATCAGCTCTTCACTGAAGTTTAAACCAACAGGTGAACAGCTCATTTTAAAAATTATATAGTTAGAACCACAATGAGATATCACCTAACTCCAGTGAGAATGGCCTTTCTCAAAAAGTCACAAAACAACAGATGCTGGTATGGATGCAGAGAGAAAGGAACACTTATATACTATTGGTGGGACTGAGAACTAGTACAACCTCTTTGGAAAGTAGTGTAGAGATACCTCAAAGAACTAAAAGTAGACCTAATATTTGATCCAGTAATTCCACTACTGGGTATTTACCCAAAGGAAAAAAAGACATTTTATAAAAAGACACTGCACTTAAATGTTTATAGCAGCACAATTCACAATCACAAAGATGTGGAAACAATCAAAGTGCCTATCAATACATGAGTGGATTAATAAAATGTGCTATATGTATACCATGGAATATTACTCACCCATAAAAAATGGTGAACTAATACCTTTCATAACAACCTGGGTGGAACTGGAGACCCTCCTTTTAAGTGAAGTATTACAAGAATGGAAAACCAAAAACCACATGAACTCACTGCTAAATTGGAACTAGTAGATCAACACTCATGTGCACATGTGGCAGTAAAATTCAACGGAAATCAAGCAGGTGGGAGGGGGGAGGAGGGGATGGGTAAATTCCCACCTAATGGGTACAATGCACACTATCTGGGTGATGGACACACTTATAATTTTGACTCAATCTGTACAAAAGCAATTCATGTAACCAAAACATTTGTACCCCCATAACACACTGAAATAAAATAAATAAAATAAAATGACATACAATAGTTTTTAAAAGAAGTCTCATAGTTTGAATAAATAAACAAGAAAACAAAAATAAAAGAATTTGTGAGTTTTGAAAACACAATTATTAGAATATATTTTATAGTTCATCATTGGTCTTGTGGATTCTAAAACCAAACCAAATTCAGTTTTGTAATTCTATTATTATAGTCTTATAAAATTTGTTCTTCAATAAATAATATTATTAATTTTAAATGTATGGAGGAAGGTGGTTTGTATGTACTTTTATCAATCATTTCTGTTAATGTAAATAAGTTAGGAGTCTGTAAATAAATTTAGAAATGAGTTAAAATTCACAGTATGTTTTATTTGTAATATTGTCCAAAAACTGTTTTTTTTCCTGAGGCTCACAATTCTAGAATTACTTTAAAAACTCATAATGGCTTCGTTACTCATATTAAATTCAAGCTAATGACCTAAAAATCAATAACCTCTTGCTATTTTACTTGCAATCTAGCCATGTTTCTGCAACAAGCTACAGGACATTGAAAATTATTCCTTCTTCCCCATACCACATTTTGCAAATAATATTTACCTCCTTTCTCCAAAACTGACTCCTTTATTCAATCTTCTCATTTCTGCAAGTGGTTTTTATTATTGTTCCAGCCTCCTGAGCTTAAAAATGTACTTCTCCTTTCTCCTTTATTTCTTCCTCCTCCCCAATAGCTAAGAAGTCTTATTAGATCCTCTCCGCAGTGTCTTGGGTTTGTCCCTTCCTTTCCAATCTCCTGCTGCCCGTCACAGTAAAGACCTAGATTACCCCATCAAGTTCCCATATTGGTTTCCCAGTTTGTTGCTTGAGTAGACGTAACATTGCATTGAACAGGCATAACATCATCCTTGGCTCAAACATCTGCCATTTAATCTGACTCCATTTATCTTTAGCTATTTTACCTTATCCATTTTCAATATGAAATCTCCACCTCAGCTCAACTTAGATCCTCACTATCATTCCTTCTCTTCTCTCTCCATATAGCTACCTTTGTGCTGGGAATCCTACCTTGGAGCAACTGTCCTGATTTGCTTGAGACTGTCCCGGTTTTGTCCTTGAAAGTTTGTGTTCTAAGAAACTCTTCAGTCCCAGGCAAATGGACACAGTTGTTCACCCTATCTACTCCCCTCATTCAGTGAACAGATTTTTATAGATTAAATCTACTATGTTGTAGGCACTATGCCAAGTGCCAGAGAGGTAAGAGTGAATAAAAGATACTCCCTGTCCTCCAATAGTTTAGAATCTATGGGCGAGAGATGCAATCACAATATGACATAATACATTGCAACATAGTAAGTACAAGGGCACTAACTAGCCGTGGGGATGCAGAGAAGGCTTCTTAGTAGAGAGAATGTTTGAAGGACAAAACCAGAAAAGTCCCTAGCAAATTAGGGTAGTTGGACAAGGAGGAGGACTACCAGCAGTGAGGCAGCTATATGGAGGGAGAAGAGAAGGGATAATAATGAGGATCTGAAATAGATAGGCGCCAGGTATAGTGAGGATGTATTTAGGGACAGGATGACTTCTGGTTCAGAAAAGGCAAAAGTTTTTACAAAGGCTAGAAGATTGAATGAAGGGTGTGGTCTGGAACTTCAAGTAGTTTTATCTGTTTGTAGCGTAAGAGGGATGGGAATGAATGAGTGGTGATGGATGTTTTCCAAAAAGATGTCATATTAGAAAGACAGAGTTGTAATTACCCAGCCAGATGAATCTCTGTGGTTTAGAATTTACACAGGGTCAAATGGCAATCCTTTGCTAAGTTGTGAGTAGAGAATCAACCGAATCAGATTTATAAAGGTCACTTTGCATAACACGGATTAGTAATGGTGATGCAGTATGTCATAAGACAGGAAGATGAAAGAACAGCTAGGAAAGCTATTATGGTATTTATTCTCATAGCCAACCTTGTTTTCAGATATTCTCCCATCTGAAATATTTCCCCAATATCTTCCTCTGCACTTTTCCCAAATTTACCTGTTGGACAAGGTCTGATAATGTCTCACCTTCTCAAGGTCCATTCCCTACTCTGATCTCTTGCTTTTGTGGTCCAATTGCTTCAATGCCCACTATCTTTTCGTTGAACTGTTGCCCTCTAATAAATTATTCTACTCTCCTGACTTGTCAATTACTTGAAGCCTAAGGTTATCTTTCTTTCACCTTAATCAGGACTATGCACAAAGCAAATAGTAAAAAAAAAAAAAGGTTAAATTTGTGCTTCTTGATTATATTCCAAAATTTTAGTGCTAACGTATTAATTATCATTAATTTTAAAAGACTTGTCTTTATACATAATTTCAAATATTGTGGTACCTCAATTTTAACTAGTGAAGTTGCTATGAAGGCAAAATAACATTTCCAAAAGAATTGGCTGCTTAACTGTAGCTTCATATTTGCAGCTTATACTTTCTCTTCTAAAGCACCAATAGTGGAAAGGGTAAATGGTGCCTTAAGATTGGAGGTCGGACATATGCCTTCCTCCTCCCACTTCTAAAATGTATACATACTTTCTCTCCTGCCTTTTCTTTCTATTGTCCAGCCTCTTTCTTCCCTATGAATGGAATGAAAGGTGGTGATTGGAAAGAAAAGTACTTGTCTGAATTGGAGAGGCTGTGCTGCAGGGGACAAGATGAGACCAGCCTTTACCTGCTCTGTCACTCCCTCAACATCTGTCTAACACTAGGGAACTTTCCAACCAAGTTCTGTTTCACATGTTCCCTTCTATTAGTCTAAATGTAATACGATCTACTACATAGCAGGATTATAGTGAGGGCTAGAATTGGAGAACATAATTGGTACTCCCATGCATGCTAGTTATAATAATAATAGTAATTATTATTAGCCTGCATTATAAAAATGAGATTGATTAGGGAAATTTGAGGGTGTGACTTTTCAGATTGTGCTTATAACTTTATCAAGAAGGGCATTGATGGTTTTCAGTGTTACATGGGCTATCGCCAGGATTTGGGGGAGAAGTGCAATATGGGCTTTAATGGGCTTTAAAACTCTTCCATCTCCCTTTCTGAACCTCTTCTTCCTCTTGTTCTTCTTATCTGCTTCACACATACTTAGTACTATCATGTTGCTCTTTGATTAACTTAAGTTCATTTCCCCTTTGAGGACTGTATTATTTCATTCCCCAGATTTATTTCTCCCACCTCTACCTAAATCAGAATTCCCTTTTCCAGACTATTAGTGCAAAGCAATATACCATACCTAGGTAAGAAATAGTCAATATAAAGAGTAAATAGAAACTTCTTTCTCTTTTTTGCGAGGAAGATACATGCTTTGAAAGTAGAACTTGACAGTGTGTATAAATTGCTAATTACAATACAAGTTTTAGAAGACGGAATATCTTAGATTTTTTAAATCTTCTCTGCATTCACTACCCGCTTCCCCCTATTCCAATTGATTTTTGTCCCTATTGTTAAAAGAAATCTTCCAGTCTATAGATATGTCAGTAATTTTTGTCTGCTTTTCACATTATTTAAAAATTTTTCTTTTTGGTTCAAATGCTGTGTTTCATAAGGCTTGATATTTTTTATAACAGAGTGATTTTTCTCTTGTTTCTCTAATTCATTATAAAAAGTCACCATGGCGGTCTAAATGTTCATATTGCCTTGAACAAATTCCTCTCTACTTGAATTCTAAAGATTTTAGTGTGTAGTTCACAGTTGATCCATTTAACATTTAAATTTATGAGGTATATTAGTTAGGTGCAGTTTATCTTTCCATGTGGTTAGAAATTTTAAAATGATCTGTGATCTTTTAAAATTAAAGGAGAAAAACAGTGAAGGATCAGAAATTTCCAAAGCTTAGAATTTCAGACTTTAAAATGTCATCATGAATTTTGTTAAAATCAGGTTTCTTCTTTTTCATACAACCATACTTTAGGAAGGTGAATAAAATGACATATTGCCAAAGACTGTGTTTTTTTTTTTAAACAGGTGATCAAGTAGTCTGGATTGGATACTATGGCTTAGTGTATAACCTGGTGAAAATGTCATGGGAGCTTCAGGGAGATGAGGAACAGGATGGACTTAGAAACATAATATGGCAAACATTGCAGAAAACAAAGGATTATGAGAAAGATGTACGAATCCAAAATGCAATAAATATAGCTCAGGTAAGGTAAAACACTGGGCAATAAATTGGTACTTCTGTCATTTGGAAGTGTATTTGTCATTTCTCTCTATGGAAAAGGAATATCCATATTCAGTGAGTATTAACAGTTCATAGTTGAGAGTATATTTTTAAAATTTAACACTGACCTATTTTTGATTAAAGATAAGAGGGTTGAGCTCTAGATGGTGGCATAAAAACAGTTCTCCAAAAATCTTTAATAGAGCAGTATTAAATAGATTTAACAAATCTAGGGAAAAATACACCCCAATAAGGAATGATTCCGCTACAGAACTCTAACTTGATGAAAAGTTCTGTTAGATGTGTTAGGTACATTTGATAGAAGTACGATATCAAGACCTGATTCTTTTTTTGGTGAAGAAGTTTGGAAAGCAATGGAAGTTTTAAGGATTTATAACACATACCTCTAATTCGAGGACTATTTGTTAGGATGTGCTGTGGAAGAGATGCATAGAGGCACTTTCCCTGCCTCATACTCACAGCTGTCAGAAGAGGCAGGCTGTGGGTAGGATCCTAGCAGGAGGGACTAGGGACTTTTCTATGATGTAGCTTTTTATGCATGTTAGGAATCCAGAGACCTGTTGTTCCTCAAGCGTTTCCTCCCTCCTCCAGTTCAGTGGGCAGAAATATCAGAAAGAAGACTGAACACCCGCCTTGCCACTGGACCAGGGAGAGACTAAAGGTGGCCCTAACTTCAGTTATTTCAACAAACATAAAAAATAAATAGGTAAAGGTAAAAGTTCCTGTGTTGGGTTGCCCCCTAGTTCCAAGATTTCTTCCCCCTTCTCTCAGCTTGTTTGACAATTGCATTTCTTAATAGAACCTGTATCTCTCAGCCTTCTAAATTACAATTTAGATTCTAATGGGCATCGTGTAGTTAGTGAGAGGACCCAAGGATATTCTACTTTTTTAATATGGGTAATAACATACTAAAGAACTACCTCATTAAAGGAACAACACACAAAAACATAGTTTTTTTTCCAATGCTATATCCTGATACACACAGTAGATGCTCAATAAATAAATGTCAAATTAACAATTACAAGTAGGCTCACTTTAAATATTAAAAGAAATGCTAAGACCATGTTTAATAATTAAATTAAATATTCATTAACTTTATTAAAAATTATTTTTAAAAATAAAAATTAATAATTTTGTTATAAAATAATTAAAAATAACAAAATTAATGAATAAAATCTGGAATCATTTGGAAATTAAAATGTGTCTTGATAAACGAATAATTAGTAATAGGAAGAAATTAATTAATCCACTTGTTAGCATTAGCCATTGTTTTGGGTGCTGACAATGTAGTTGTAAATAAGCAGATATATATTCTTTCAGATATAACTTGAATTTCGGATCAGGGAGACTGACAATAAACTTTCAAACCAACAAATTACAATATAATATCAAATGGTGCTATCTACTATGAAGGAAGTAAAATAGAACAAAGCCACTGGAATGTGACTGGGTAGAGTGGGGAGTTGATACTTCAGCTAAAGTGGTCAGGGAAGGCTTTCCAAGGAGGCAGCATTTGAAATGAGACCTAAATAGTGAGAAGGTAGTAGCCATAAAAACAATATAGTCTAACAGAGAAGACTGCAAAGCCTCCGAGACATGAATGAGTTTGGTGTGTTAAGAAAGCAAGATGACAAATGTGTGTAGGTTTTAGTAAGTGAAGGAAATAGTGGCAAGAGATGAGGGTAGACAAGCAGAGTTATGGGCTATGGAGGCACATAGTAGTAAGCTTTTGGGAATAATTTTTAAATGTTTGCAAAAAATGAGACAAAAGTTAAGTGGCAGATACATTAAGAAAAATAAAAGTAGACTATAAAACACACAGAACTGATACATCTTAAATTTGTTTCTTTGGGTAAAATACAAATAATATATAAACTATGTTTAGACTTGGTAATATAATGCAAAATGAGGAAAAAGTTTATTAATCACAAAATCTGAAAGAGTAGAGGGAATAAAACTGTAAGAGGTTAATTGCAAAATAATTATAAAAGGATCAATTTACAACTATATGCTAATAAATTTGAAAATATGGACACAATGAATGATTTTCTAAGAAAATATAAATGATAGAAATTGACTTAAAAGGATGTAGAAAACCTTAACAAGCAAGATTTAGATAAATTCACAAGTGACCTACTAGATTTGTTTATATGAATGTCAATGACAAGACTAAGATATCCATTATTATTTCTGTTATTTAACATTGTTCTTGACACACTAATCTGTGCACTCATATATGAAAAATAACTGAATATATATTGACCAATAACTGGAGAATGTTTAAGCCAAGTTTGTCACACCACAGCACTAGATTAGAGTAGCTAAACACTTGGGAGCAGAGACAAAATAATGCAGTTTAAATTCCTTATTTATAAGTTCTCCTTTTCAGCATTAGATAATATAAATTGCAAATCTGGACTTGCTGACACTAAAGTTTTTCCTTAATGTTAAAAATCCATATGATAGCTTCTTGTTTTTTCTAGTTCTGATTGAATGACAATATATATTTTTCTTCACATTCAAACAAAACCATTTTGGAATTGGTTAATTATTCATAAAATACAAATATGATTTTTCAGTGATGCTTTATCCGTATGGCATCCTGTGATATTTTAAAACCCCATAAAACATATTTTTCTTCTTTTTGTGTTATTTTGAGGAAGGTTAATCTGTTTGTTATCCTAAAATACACATATTTTTTGGTCATTGAAAAATTCTGGTTCTTTGTAGCTTTCACAGATGTAATTATCTTAATATTAATGTCTTGTTTTTAATAATAATTATGGATATGAATTAATGTTAACAGGTAGGAAAGGAAATTAATGAATTTTCTCTGCCTAATTTATTGTCAAAGCCTATGGATTGGCCATTATTCAAAACCCAGAGTATCTATCTATACTCTATAGATTCTTTTTTTTTTTTTCATTTCAAAATATTACCAGAGTACAAACGTTTTGGTTACATGATTTGCTTTTGTGCAGTTTGAGTCAAAATTATATGTGTGCCTATCACCAAGATAGCGTGCATTGTACCCATTAAGTGTGAATTTCCCCGTCCCCTCCTCCCGCTTCCCACCTGCTTGGTTTCCGTTGAGTTTTACTACTGTATATGCACATGGGTGTTGATCGATTAGTTCCAATTTAATAGTGAGTAACTGTGGTATTTGTTTTTCCATTCTTGCAATACTTCACTTAGAAGAATGGTCTCCAGTTCCACCCAGGTTGTTACAAAAGGTATTAGTTCACCATTTTTTATGGCTGAGTAGTACTCCATAGTATACATATGCCACATTTTATTAATGCACTCATGCATTGATGGGCACTTGGGTTGATTCCACATCTTTGTGATTGTGAATTGTGCTGCAATAAACATTTGAGTGCAGATGTCTTTTTGATAATATGATTTTTTTTCCTCTGGGCAAATAAATACCCAATAGTGGGATTGCAGGATCAAAAGGTAGGCCTTCTTTTAGTTCATTGAGGTTATATTCTAGATTCTTAGTAGAAAATAAAATCTTCAACTCTGCTTTTTAACAATAAGTACAATTTAGAGTAATAATCTTTATGGAGTACTATCTAAAAACAACCAGTTCATCATTTTCTCTAGATAGTCTCATATTTTTCCTTGAAACCAGACAGACAATCACAGAGCTACCCACTTGAACTGTAGTGTTTTGAATTTCATGGACTTTCTTTTATGCAACTGTGCTTCAGCTTTATCCTTGGTTTTGGATTAAGAACCAAAGAAAAAGAAAAACAAAGAAAATTATTATACTATTACAGTGGTGGCAACTATATCACCCAATATTCCCTTTATTGGGATATAGGAAATAAATCCTCCTTAGTGTCATGTACTCTGTGAACCTTATTATTGATTTTGTATAAACTGCTTGCTGGAGCTTGAAAGAATGAGAGTTAAATTTTTGACCAATTCTAACAGAAATAGAAGGTGATATGCACTCATCTCACCCACCTTTATTATTTTCTTTTTGTTTTATCTGTTTCCATGATTCTTTCAATTATCTATATTACTCCTTGGTCTCATATTCTATTTTTATATGCCACCTCAAATCTCAAATGGGTTATACTGTAACTAACTAAATAAGTCAACTCAAATTCATCATTTCTATAATTAGGATTCAATTTATATGCCTGTTTTTAGGGTCAATAATTTGATATCAGATATTCTTTTTTCTTCAAAATTTTAGTAAATTTTAGTAAATATATATAGATAATTGCATTTGGAATTCATAAGTCAATCAGATATAGCAAGTATATTTTAGATATTAGATGCCAGCAAAGACTTCATTACTCCAGCAGTCGGCACTGAGAATAAAGGAATACACAAAAGCATGACCCTTACATGTGCTAATGAGTTTTCAATTCTTAGTCAGAAGACTTCTAAAGGGTGTTTCATTCATTTTAAATAGTAAATGGGTGTGGGAGGCAAGTTTTCCTCAGAGTAAAATCTAAATTAAGAAAAATTTAAAAGCAGTTAATTTAGGCATAGTATATATTTATATAAGAAATAAGTTTAATTTGCATTAGATAGATTACCTAAAAGACACAGTTTACTCTAGACCTGTTTTATATAAAAAATTAGCATTTGGATTATTAAAAAATAGAATGTATGATTTATGGACATAATAAAGTTTCTAGGGGGTGACTTTAAAAATTACTTAATTTAGTTTTAATTTCCTTAATTACTATTTAGATGTTATAAATGTATAAAGTAAGAAATTATATACAATTTTTTACCAAAATCAGTAAAATAATATGAAATAAATATGTATTTATTGAGTACCTACGAAGTCTATTCAGCCTTGCTGAATTCTATGGAAGATTCAAAGAATTGTAAAAAATGACCTTTACACACAAGTTTTACTGTCTCATCCAGAAGACGTATTCTCCAGAAATACATAAATAACAATACAAATGGGACATTATATCTGTGGCTAGCCACATCAAAATTCACGGCACACAGTGGGAGCTCAGACAAATGTTTGGTCCCTAACTTTTTTTTATTTTAGTGAGGAATACATTATTGTCAGCTTTAGGTAATACTTGAATAAGAAACTTAAATTATGAGTTAGATTACGTGATGCAAGGTGGCAGGGTCAAAGAGAGCATCTCCTAGATAAGGAAATGTCATGAGTCATACAGAAATAAGAACACTGTAAGAGACAGTTGTGGGTTTTCTAGCCTAGTTGGGAAAATAGTTTGGATTTAGTGGTAGCGGGTATGTTGGGATTACCAAGCTAAGGCGGTGGAGATGTTGGTGATTTCATAGAAATAGAGATGTTAAGTGGAGGAATTAGTCTTGGGGGAAAGTTGTTGGTTCTAATTGAATTTTAATTATTTATTAATTTATGTTGGGTAAAACTCATTCCTATATCTTTTTAAAATAATGAATTACTGCTTTGGAACTTGTGGTACATTATTAGAGTAATTGTCCCCAATTTATTCAAAGCTCTCTACAACCACAACCTCGCATCATTCCCCCTATACTCAAATTCTTGACATGACCACGTTACTTGATTTGGACAATACGACAATAACAAATCTTACACAAGCAGAGATTTGAAAAAATATTTACACACTGGGGCCTGCCCTCTTGTCTTGGCACTCTGCAACTACCATGTCAATAAGTTTGTTATTCAGTTGGAAGATGAGAGACAACATGGAACAGAGACAAGCCATCCTAGCTGATGCATTCTCTTCCCCAAGACTAGTCAGTCCCCAACTGACCTAGCGGCTGACCACAAAAGCATGCATAAACCCAGTTAAAGCCAGCAGAACCATTCTCTGTGCCCGGCTCAAATTGCTGACCTGTGGAACTGTGGGCTAAGTAAGTGGTTGTGTTAAGCCTCTAAGTTTTAGGTAATATTACATAGTAAGGGTTTCTTGATTGAGATCTGCATAAGTGGGATTTTAGCCTGCTACATTGTTCAATATGAATGTTCTTCCTTTCATATTTATCATGTTTAAAAAGGCACTATAGCTCAGATTTGTTAATATGTGTCATATGTTAAGTACTTTGCATGAATTATTTCTCATAAAAACCACATGAGATATAATATATCTTATGGGTATATATATAGTGTGTGTGTGTGTGTGTGTGAGTGTGTATAAATATAATGGTCTTGATTTTACAGATGAAGAAATTGAAACTTTAAATGAGGACAGTTACATTTTTTGCAAGGTGAAGTACTTGCCCATGGATACATAACTAGCTAGCAGCAGTGCTTGAATTCAGTTATTATATAGGCTAATTCTATAGCCAGTGCTCTTAAACTTTCTACCCAGTGAGTTTTCCCCTTTACTGAATTCTTGAGTTATTTGAAGAAAATCTATAAGAATATGAATATTAATGAGAGTCACAGGTAGATAAAAAGTATTATTTACATTTCTTACTACGTAAATTTGGTGTACTAACTTAGCTTCTGACTTCATTGTATTTCCTTACCATTTTTTCTTTGTTCTGATTCTTCATTTACATTTTATTCTTCTATAGCACATATAGCACTCTAAGTTGTTTTGACTTCTTTTTTAAATGAAATGGTATACACACACACACACACACACACACGCAAATAAAATAAGAGATGGTTAAAGTTGGGATTATAACCAGCTATGAGAATATGAGACAATCAGAAGAGAGGAAATTTTTTTTTCCAGATTCATTAACTGAGCTGGACAGCATCTGGCTATAGAACTGGCCTCAACATGGATTGTTGGACACCTAATCTCATTGGTATACTGTGATAACTCATTGTGATTTAAATTTGCACTTTCTCATTAATACAAAGATGGTTGAGTATCTTCTCACTTTTTATTCACCATTGGTATTTCCTTTTTTGTGAATTGCCAGTTCAAAAAAATTTTTAACATTTTTTTCTCTTGGATTTTCTATTACATTGATTGTTAAGAGGTCTTTATAAACTCTGGATATAACTTCTTTCTTTAGTGGTTATCTAACACTACTTTTGTTGTTATTATTATGGAAATTGTTCCAGCTTTGGCCATTGGAAATGTTTTCAGTTTGTTCTTGTGTATCTTTCACATTCACCCAATCATTGTGTTGATAGACATGTAGGATATTTTAAGCTGTTATGAATAATCTGCTATAAGCATTTTGGAAAAATCTTTTGATGTAAATTTTCACGTGTTTCTGAGTGACTCATATGAAATAGCTGATATTCAAATGGCTTTTGCCGTATGAAACTGTAATTTCATATGGCTCAACGTAGTGTTGGATATTGAGGAGTAGAATGACCAGATCATAAGGGAGGAATATATTCAACCTTAACAGATCATGCCTTCCCAAGGTGTGTGAAAGTTCTTGTTGCTTCACAACTGTTATGGGTTGAATTGTGTAGCCAAAAAGATATGTTGAAATCCTAACCCCTGCTACCTCAGAACGTGATCATATTTGGAAATGGGGCTATTGGAGATGTAATTAGTTAAGACAATGTCAACACTGGAGTAGATGGGCCCCTAATCCAATATGATTGGTGTCTTTGTAAGAAGACAGTCATGTGAAAACAGAGACACAGGGAGACACAGGGAGAGAGCCACGTGAAGATAGAAGTAGATTGGAGTGATGCATCTATGAGCCAAGGAACCCCAAGGTTTACCGACCCCCACCAGGAGTTAGAAGACAGACGTGATTCTTCCTCAGAACCTTCTGAAAGAATCAACCTACGGACACCTTGATTTCCAATTTCTAAGCTTAAAATGTGAAGTAATAAATTTCTGATCTTCAAGGAACCTATTTTGTGATACTTTGTTCTGGGAGACTTAGGAACTAATAAAACATCCTTACCATAAATTTTAATACTTAGATTTTTTTCAAACTTTTTAACTTAGACATTCTAGTGGGTGTATAATGGCATTTCAGTGTGGTTTTTATTTGCATATATCTGTGACTAATGAGGCTGAACATCTTTTTATTTGTTTATTGGCCATTTTGATATTCTCTGGTATGAATTGTCTGTGAGAAATTTTGTCCCATTTTTTACTTGGAGTTTTTTCTTGTTTATTGGTGGGAATTTTTACATATACTATATACCAGCTCTTTGTTGATGTCAAAGTATTTTCTTCTACATTTCAGTTGCTTTTCATGCTGTTAATAGTTTTATTTCATGAATAGAAGTTTTAAGTTGTAGTATCATTCATTTTATCGAATTTATCACTTATTATTAGTGCTTTTTTGTGTACTATTTAAGAAATATTTCCCTACCCCCATGGTCAAAAAGATATTCTTCTATTGTACATGCTGCTGGGAAAAATGGCTTAGATTAGAGTTAGATTTACAATCCATCTGAAATTGGTTTTTGAGTATAGTGTGAAGTAAAGGTCTATATTCATTTTTTTGTGATTATCCAGTTGATCCAACATCATCTATTAATAATAGAAAGTCATTTCACCACCATTTGTAGCACCATAGTTATCATATATCAAGTGTCATTTATACACGAATCAGGTTTTCATTCGATAAGGTACTCTCTTAATTATGGTTTTTAGTAAGTTGTTATATATTTGCAGATGTGCATTAAGTGTATGAAGATTTAAAATATTCATATCTCCCTAGTAGCTTGAGCCTTATCATTATGAAAATTTCCTCTGTATTTCTAACAATACTTCTTAATTAATGTCTACTGTCTTTGGTATTAATATATCTATACTAGCTATCTATAGATCAAAGTTTTTATGTTTTTTCCAATATTTTTATTTTCAACATTTTTGTGTCTTCATATAAGGTATACTTTTAAAGCATAATATTTTTAAGCATAATAGCTAAAAGACAATCTTCACTTATTACTTTCAGTGTTAAACATATTTACACTTAATATAATTCCTGATATATTTTGATAAATACATTTCATTTTACTATTTAACTAAGCTGTTTTATGTTATCTAGACAGTTTTTCTAGCCTTTTTTTGGATTAATCAAAATTTTTTATCATTACATTTTTTTCTCTATTCGCTTGTTATTAATATATTACTTTAAATATATATATTGTGGCTATCCTAGGAATTACAACATGCCTCCTTAACTTATTAAAGGCTAAACTAAATTATCACTTTCACCACTTCTCTGAAAACCCTAGAACCTTAGAACATTTATTGTTTTATGCATTTTAATTCTACGTGTATTTTTACTACTTTAAACATTATTATTATTGTTTTGGAAAAGCTAAAATATATTTAGTTATCACCTTATTTTTCATTCCTTTCTGTATGTATTTCTATGCTACTATCTGTGATCAATTTTCTTCTATCTGAAGAACCTAATTTAATGCTTAAAAAAAATTGTTGCAGGTTGCTGGCAATGAAATTTCTCACTTTTGGTTTGCTGAAACTGTGTTTGTTTGACTTTGGAAAGGATATATTTATGCCTAGAGAATTCTAGGTTGACATATTTTCAGCATTTATAAATGTAAACCCATCGCATTTGCCTTCTATCCTTTCTGTTGCGAAGTCAATTGTCAGCCCAGTAGATTCTCAGTTTATGTTAATGTGTTTTTTCCTCTGTCCGCTTTTAGGATTTCCCTTTGTATTGGGCTTTTAGAAACTTTAATAAGATAAACACAAGATGCAATTCCCTTTGTAGATTTCTTGCTTGATGTTTGTGGGGTATCTTAATACTGTGGGTTGACATTTTTATCAGTTCTGGAAAATTCTTTGCAATGAATTCTCTAAATACTGTCTCTACTCCATTCTCTCCTTTTCTCTGATGTTCTAATCAAAAATATGTTAGAGTTTACACTCTGTCTTTTATGCTTTAAAAAAACCATCCATTCCATGGAGTAAGTGTTCCAGTCTTATTCATATTCTAGATTAGGATTTGGCAAGCTTTTCCTTAAAAGGCAAAATAGTAAATGTTTTAGGTATTGTGGGCCCAGAGGCAAAATGAAAGCTATTATGTAGGTACTTTTAAAACAATTTAAAATGTAATGATTTATAAATGTAAAAATCTTTCTTAGCTCTTAGGCTGTGAGAGAAAACTGGTTGGATTTGACCTGTGGGTGTTAGTTTGCCAAACACTGTCCTAGATTATCTTAAGTATTTTTTTACTGTAGCACTTCCATATACATTTTAACAACAGCTTGTCACATTCCATTTTTTTAAAAAAGTGAACTCATTGGGTTTTTATTGATTTTGCATTGAATCTAGAGATTTACTTGTTGGTAATTGATATACATATTATAATAGATAATATATAATCCATGGGTATTTATATTCTGCCATTTTTTAAAGTCTGTCCTAATTTTGCTCAATAATGTTTTATATATTTCTAGCTGTTTGATATATCTATTCTATTGCAAAATATAAATTATATACATGCATTATATATAATTTTTATTGGTCTATATAGACATAATTTATTTTTGTGTGTTGATTTTGTATCCACTAATCTTGTTAAATTATTTTTATAATTCAAAAGTTAATTTATTACATATAAACTCATGTTTTCTGCAACCCTTAGACCTTTTCTTTCATTTTCTTGCCTCATTTTACTGGTTATTCTCTTTAGGACAATACTGAACACAAGTGGAGATACTGGACATTTCATCTTTTTTACTTGAATCTCATAAGGGAGCACTTTCAACATTTCAATATTAAGATTTTTTTTTTAGAAATATCTCTTATATATTAAAGTTTAACTTTGCCAAGTTTAACATGAATTTTTTATTGTGAATGGATGTGGAATTTTACTAAATGCCTTTTCCACATCTTTTGATGTGATTGAAAGTGTTCTCCACAATTCTTTTACTGTTTAAATTTCATTGTTTGATTTTCTTATGTTGAACAATCATTGAATTTCTGGAATACAAATAACTTGGTGATGATGTAATAATCTTTTTAATTATTGATCTATTTGCTTTAATAATATTTTGCTTAAGATTTTGCATCCATGTTCATGGATGTGACGGTTCCATAATTTTTCTTTCTTATATCTTTTTCAGGTTTTATATCAAAGTTATCCTGGACTGATGGAGTGAATTGGGAAGGGATTATCTATTTTTCTATATTCTGGAAGAGTTTTATATTATTTTCATTATTTTTTCCTTAAAAAATTTTGTCGAATTCACAAGTGAAACTATTTGGTTATAGATATTTGTGGAATGGTTTTAAATTGTGGACTAATTTTTTATAGTTATATACCTTCCTAAATATTCATTTTCTTTGCTTGTTTTGGCAAATATGAGTTTTTCTAGGGATTTGTCCATTTCCCTGCATTCAAAGTATTTTCTAAAGTTATTCATAATATCTTCCTATGATATTTTTAATGTCTTCAGAATCTGCTGTGATGCCCACTCCTTAATTCCTGACTCTTCTTATTTTTGCCTTTGTTCTTTTTAAATCTGCAATTCCAAGGGTTTATAAATTTCTTAGTCTTTTAAAAAAACAACCTTTGATTCTCTTGATACTCTGTTTTCTCTATTAATATTTGATTAGTTTTATTATTTCCTTCTGCTAATTTCCTTGCATTTAATGGGTTGTTTGTAAATTTATTGAACTTTATTTCTTGTCATTGATTTGTAGCATTTTCCTTTTCTAATTATGACTTTTACCCTATTCATTTTTCTCTAGTAATATTCTAAGAAGTGTGATAAGTAGTATTTTAATTATCATTCAGTTCAAAATATTTTCTAATTTCTGTTGTTATTTCTGTTTAAACCATGCATTATTTAGAACTTTATAGCTTAATGTCCATTAAAGTCTAATATGGAAAAAGTTTATATTTTTCTGGGTCATAAAATGGTCTTATAATATTTTAAATCCATTTATTCCTCCTTACACAATCTTTCTGTTTAACATTTTAATTAAATGTATGTATATCTGGATGTTGTTTGTGTGCATGTGTGTGTGTGTGTTTATAGACACCAAAATGTTATTATTGTTTTATATGATCAATAATCTTCAGGCTTACTTACATATTAACAAGTTTCTTTTCATTATTCTTTCTTCTTAAATTTCTGACCTTCCATATGGGGTTATTTTTCTTCTGCTCAAATAAAGCCCTTTATTGAGCATCTGCTGGTGTAGAATTTTGTCAGTTTTCATTTATTTGAAAAGTTTTTTATTAAATTTAATTGTGAATGATGGTTTTATTGTCTAAGATTTCTGTCTTGGCATAGACAAGACATGAATTTAAGTGTCTAATCAGTTGCTCTGTTTATTCATTTTCTAGCCAGTGTTTTTACTTTCATCATTGTTATGACTTTGGTGTTAAACATTTTTTTTTTCAGTTTATTGTTAGATGGTATATTTCTAATATCAAATGGAGTATTAACATGTCCATACTGGATTTTAGAAGTAATAATGTCTAAAGTAACTCCCTTATATTCCCCACACCTAATTATTTAAAAGAGCAAAATGATTAGCGTCTGTGTAGGTCTCAGTTTTTCTGTCTTCTCTCTACTTGTGACTCTGTTCTTCTGTTACTCCTATGTGATCTTTTGACTTTCCTGAATTCCACAGCTAAAACTCCTTCCCTTTCCTGCCTAAATTTACTGAGTAAAAGAATGCTCATATTTATTAAAATTTTTAAAGCTGATTTCTTAAGGGAGTTAGTAATAGAAACTTATACTAAGTTAAACAACCAAATGCCACATATACAAGTAAGACAAACCAAAACGATTCCAAAAGAATGATCATATTTGCTTTCTAAGTGAAATGTTTTAGAAAAAAAATACTTTGAATTTATTAAAATTGTATTTTCTTATCTGGAATAGTCAGAATACTTTCTATATAAGTTAAATTAGGCACATCTTTACAGATGTGCTTAATTTTATGGTAAAACATGAGCATGATAGGCTTGAGATTTTCTTCTCTTTTCCTTTCTTTCTTTTTCTTTTTTGGCATTATCATGGCAATACTTATTTACAGTAATAACACTCCAAAGGTTATTTATTTATAAATATCTTTATATTTCCTTAGGAACTTGCTAATTTCTAAATTCCATTGAACCAATGTATATTATTGTACTGTAGTACCTCTTTGGACAACAAGTTCTATGCTATAAACTAGTTAGAAGCTTCCTTTTACAAGTGTTGGGTTATCCCTCACTACATGTGAATGGGGGACATCTAAAAAACACCTACACAATGAAGGCTTGTGCCTCAGATACTTTGATCTAAAATAAAATATGTATTCCACTCTTATTTCAGTTATTGCAAATGACTGTTTATAGCACGATCTTTGTTCTTTGTTTCCTTTCGTGATTATTTGCTTTCAAAACCATTCCTTATGTAATAGTCTTATTTCCTGCACAAAATGGAACATAGCTTTAATCATAAACTACTGTACATTATAAGGGTAAGGAGTTATTTCATAAAGATTGAGTATACTTGAATGCTTATGGAATTAAGTAGAAATTTTCTCTTTTTCTCCTTTAAAATAAATACTCGATTCATATGATAAACTACATGAGTAGATTAATTAAATGTGGTATATGCATACCATGGAGTACAACTCAGCCATAAAAAAAAAAATGATGAACTACCTATTGAATTATACTGGATGGAGCTGGAGCCCATTCTTCTAAGTGAAGTATCACAAGAATGGAAAAACAAAAATAAGTACTCACCATTAAATTGGTACTAACCGATCAACACTAATCTGCACATATGGGAAGTAACATTCATAGAGTGTCAGGCACGCGGGAGGGAGGAGGAGGGGATGGGTAAATCCACACCTAACGGATGCAGTGTGCGCTGTCTAGGGTATGGGCATGCTTGTCGGGCAGTGCAAAGGCAATTTATGTAACCAAAGCGTTTGTACCCCCATAATGCTCTGAAATAAAAAAAATAAAAAAGTGAAAAGAATGAAAGAAGAAATAAATTTTATATTTATACCTCATTTTGTCTACGACACTGGTAAATCCATTACTAACTACATTATCTATTCTCATATCTTATTTTTTTAATTCATAAAACATTCTATCACCAATAATTCTTGTTACATCTATTCATAAAATTTGATGCTTAGTGGAGGTTGGAGGAGAGGTGAGATATTGAATAAGCATATTTGAAATGAAGAACAGTTCTGAGTAGATCCCTAAACATGAGCTCTTCATGTGACAAATTCAATATAAACCTACCTGTTGCCTGAGTATTTGGGAAAGAAACAAAAAACTGTCATATACACACAGTGGCATAATAAACAAATGTTAATTGACGTGCTTTGTCTGAAATACTTCCGGGGAGACTTGAAATGAGCAAGGTTTTTCTGTATAGGCAATTCAGCAGCATATGTTGGCACATCTAGGAAAAGTCATCATGTATAAGTGTTTTCTGCCATCTGGTATATGACCTTAAATATCAAAAAGAAATATGTACAGCTAAAATGAATATGTGACTTTATTCAGAGTGCCTTTGACTCATCAGGTAAAACAATTTGTGGCTAACATTTTACGGTGAAATCTTTAAAATAAAATCTGTTTTTATTCTTAATGATATTTCCATACTCTTAATGTATTCTATAGAGCAGCAAAATAGAACAAACAGTATTAATTTCAGTTTTCTCAGTGCCTGTCTCTCTGCTCTTCCCCATGTGGCTTTACTTTTGACGTAAATGGAAACTCTGAGTATGGAAAGCAAGATGTATTTTTTTCATAGGTATAGTCCCTTAAATAGTTACCAATAGAATGCAATACAGCAGATACATTGGTTTAAGAGAACAAAATGTAATAACAGGGGAATCTTAGTAAAAGATTTGGGAATGCTTTCATTTTACTGAGAGAGCTGGCATCTGGATCTGCAACCTCTTCTGTCTTGGAGGGAAGAAAGCAAGGAGTCGTCAAATGAGACATGATGAAAGAGCATCAGGATTCTATAGTATGGGTAGTGCTACCTTTGAGAACAATGTATTTTACCAGAAACCATGACATGAGAAGACATTATTTTTGTTGATCCATACATTTACACATCCATTTGTTCATTCATCACTCCCTTAGTAAGTGAAGAATTCACTGTAATATCTTACATTTGTGTGATACACGCTGCTATTGATTTCAAAGTAACTTTTCTTATGAAAAATTAAGCCAGGGGAGGTTATCAGAATAAACAGTACAGGTATTGTGATTACCATTTTACATATGAAGCTACAGACCCTGACATGTTAAGAAATGTCCTCAAAGTCTCAACAGCTACTCCGTGTCAAAGACACAGTTTAACTTCTTGTTTCAAATTGAATACTCTTTCCATGATTTCTACCTGGTTAATAAGCAGGATACTCAACTGAGAATAGTAGAAATGTAATTGTATACAGATTCCAATATCCAGAGATAATTGAAATCAAAGATATTTTAAGATTGGTTATATTTCAGTGAGGACTAGTGAGAAAGATTTGTTTTCCTAAAATAGAAAAAAAATGAGGGTCTCTTTTTTTGATGGTGTTACTTGTTTAACATTTTACTTTATTTTTCATTGACAAATAAAATTGTATGTATTTATTGTGTGCAGCATGATGCTTTGAAATATATATGTTGTGAAATGGCTAAATTGGGAAAATAACATATACATTATATCACATGGTTATCATTTTTGTTGTGAGAACACTTAAAGTCTACTCTCAGCCTTTTTCAAGAATACAACGTATTTGTATTAACTATAGTCACCATGGTGTACATTAGATCTCTTGAACTTATTCTCCCTATTTCACTGAAATTTTGTATCCTTTGGCTAACATCTCCCCAGCCCCACCTCTCAGTTCCTCGTAGCCGCCATTCTAATCTCTATTTCTATGAGATCAACTTTTTTAGATTATACATATAAGTGAGATCATGCAGTATTTATCTTTCTGTGCCTCACTTATTTCACTTAACATAATGTCCTCTAGGCTCATCCATATTGTCACAAATAGCAGGATTTTCTTCTTTTTTATGGCCAAATAGTATTCCACTGTGTATCTATACCATATTTTCTTTTTTTTTTTTTAATTTCAGAATATTAAGGGGGTGCAAATATTTTAGGTTACATGAAGTGTTTTGGTAATGCTTGAGTCCTGGCTATCGGTGTGCCCATCACCCAAATAGTGTTCATAGTACCCATAAGTAGGTATCTTCTCCTCCCCTTTCCACCATCCCTCCTGGTTTCTTTCCACTGAGTTTTACTTCCCTCTATGCACTGTGTACTCATCGGTTAGTTCCAATTTAATAGTGAGTACACGTGGTGTTTTTCCATTCTTGTGATACTTCACTTAGGAGAATGGTCTCCAGTTCCATCCATATTGTTGCAAAAGGCCTTAATTCATCTTTTCTTTATGGCTGAGTAGTACTCCATGGTGTACATATACCACATTTTATTAATCCACTCATGAATTGATGGGCACTTGGATTGACTGAACATCTTTGCAATTGTGAATTGTGCTGCAATAAATATTCAAGTGTAGTTGTCTTTTTGGTAAAATGACTTCTTTTCCTTTGGGTAGATACCCAGTAGTGGAATTGCTGGATCAAATGGTAGATCTACTTTTGGGAATCTCCGTACTGTTTTCCATAGATGTTGAACTAATTTGCAGTCCCACCAACAGTGTATAAGCATTCCTTTCTCTCTGCATCCATGCCAGCATCTATTGTTTTAGGACTTTTTAATAAAAGCCATTCTAACAGGGGTAAGGTGATATCTCATTGTGGTTTTAATTTGCATTTCCCTGATGATTAATGACATTGAGCATTTTTTCATATATTTATTGGCCATTTGTCTATCTGCTTTTGCAAAGTTTCTGTTCATATCTTTTGCCCACTTTTTAATTGGGTTGTTTATTTTTTTCTTGTTGATTTGCTTGAATTCTTTGTAAATTCTGGTTGTTAGCCCTTTATCAGATGTGTAGCTTGCAAATATTTTCTCCCATTCTGTAGGTTGTCTGTTTGCTCTTTTGATTGTTTCCTTGTCTGTGCAGAAGACTTTTAGTTTAATCAAATCACATTTATTAATTTTGTTGTTGCCATGATTGCCGTTGGGGTCTTAGTCATAAATTCTTTGCCTAGGCCTATATCTAGAAGAGTTTTTCATACATTTTCCTCTAGAATTCTTATGGTTTCATGCCTTAGATCTAACTCTTTTTATCCATCTTGAATTAATTTTTGTGAGTGGTGAGAGGTAGGGGTCCTGTTTCATTTTTCTGCATGTGGCTATCCAATTTTCCCAGCACCATTTGTTGAATATGGGCTTCTTTTCTCCAATGTATATTGTTGTCTGGTTTGTAAAAGATCAGTTGGTGTTAGGTAGATGGTTTTATGTCTGGGTTATCTGTTCTGTTCCATTGGTCTATGTCTCTATTTTTGTACCAATACCTGCTGTTTTGGTTACTGTAGCCTTATAGTATAGTTTGAAGTCTGGTAATGTGGTGCCTCCAGATTTGTTCTTTTTGCTTAGGATTGTTTTGGCTATCCAGGCTCTTTTCTGGTTCCAAACAAAGCGTAGAATTATTTTTTGCAGATCTGTGAAGTATGACTTTGGTAACTTGAAGGGGATTGCATTAAATTTTGTATCCTGAGACTTTGCTGAATTTATTTATCAATTTCAGGAGACTCTTGGTGAAATCTTTGGGTTTTTCTGGATATAAGATCATATCATCATTGAAGAGTGATAGTTTGACCTCCTCTTTCCCAATTTAGATGCCCTTAATATTTTTCTCTTTCGTGATTGCCCTTGGCTAGGACTTCCAGCACTATACTGAACAGGAGTGGTGACAGTGGGCATCCTTGTCTTGTTCCAGCTCTTAGGCAGAATGCTTTCAACTTTTCCCCATTCAGTATGATGTTGGCTGTGGGTTTGTCATATATGGCTCTTATTATTCTGAGGTATGTCTTTCTATGCCTAGTTTGTTGAGAGTTTTTATCATGAAAAGTGCTGGATTTTATCAAATGCATTTTCTGCAGATAGTGAGATAATCATATGGTCTTTGTTTTTGCTTTTGTTTATGTGGTGAATCACATTTATTGATTTATTTATGTTGAACCATCCTTTCATCCCTGGGATGAGGCCCACTTGGTCCGGGTGGATTATTTTTTTGATGTGCTGTTGAATTCGGTTTGCTAGTATTTTGTTGAGGAATTTTGCATCTATATTCGTAAGGGTTATTGGTTTATAGTTTTCTTTTTTTGTTGTGTCTTTTCCTGGCTTTGGTATCAAGGTGATACTGGCTTTGTAGAATGAGTTAGGGAAGATTCCCCCCTTCTCAATATTATGGAATAATTTCTGTATTATGGGTACCAGATCTTCTTTGTAGGTCTGATAGAATTTGGCTGTGAATCCATCTGGCCCAGAGGTTTTTTTTCCTGGGAGGTTTTTTATTACTGATTTGATCTCACTGATCATTATTGGTCTGTTCAGGAGTTCTATTTCTTCCTGGTTGAGTCTTGGGAGGTTGTGTGTTTCCAAGAACTTGTCCATTTCCTCCACATTCTCTAGATTATGCACGTAGAGATTTACATAGTATTCGTGGATAATGTTTTGTATTTCTGAGGTATCAGTTGTAATGTCACCTTTTTCATTTCTGTTTGAGCTTATTTGGGTCCTTTCTCTTCTGTTCTTAGTTAATCTAGCAAGAGGTCCATCAATTTTGTTTATCTTTTCAAAGAACCGACTTTTTGTTTCGTTAATCCTTTGTATTGTTTTTTTGTTCTCCAGTTCATTTAGTTCTGCTCTGACCTTCATTATTTCTTTTCTTCTGCTACCTTTGGGTTTGGTTTGTTCTTCCTTTTTTAGTTCCTTGAGGAATGACATTAGGTTATCAATTTGTGACCTTTCTGTCTTTTTGATGTAGGCATTTAAGGCTATGAATTTTGCCCTGAGGAATGCCTTTGCTATGTCCCAAAGATTTTGATAGCTTGTGTCCCCTTTGTTGTTTAGTTTAAAGAATTTTTTGATTTCTGTCTTAATTTCGTTGTTGACCCAATAATCTTTCTGCAGCAGGTTGTTTAATTTCCATGACTTTGTGTAGGTTTGAGTGTTTCTCTTGTGATTGATTTCTAATTTTATTCCTCTGTGGTCTGAGAAGATACATGGTATGATTTCAGTGTTTTTGAATTTGTTGAGACCTGTTTTGTGGCTTAAGGTATGATCAGTCTTGGAGAATGTCCCATGTGCTGCTGAGAAGAATATGTATGCTGCAGTTTTGGGGTAGAATGTTCTGTAAATGCCTGTGAGGTCCATTTGATTTAGAATTTGCTTTAAGTCCATTATTTCTTTATTTATTTTCTGCTTAGATGATTTATGGAGCTCTGACAGTGGCGTATTGAGGTCCCCTGCAATTACAATGGTACTATTTATTCCTTTGCTTAGCTGTAGTAAGACTTTCTTTATGTATCTGGGAGCCCCTGTTTTGGGCACATATATGTTTAGGAGTGTTATTTCTTCTTGTTGGATAGCTCCCTTTACCATTATGCAATGACCATCTTTGTTTTTATTTACAAAGAGGGATGGGCACTCTCCCAGATCAATGCATCTCAAAACCCCACAGTATTCTACCATCAGTTTTGTCCACATGGGCTCCCTTGCCACCTAAGTCCAGTTCCCAGACCTCCCAGCTGTGTCCCTCAGCAGCTCTCTTGATTCTGGGGGCACAGGGTCTGGCCTGCCGGTCTGACCCTCTGGCATGTGTCTCTGCGAAATGCCAGCAGGCAGGGAGCTCCCAGATCAGCACTCTGGGTCCACAGCAGTTCCTCAAGGGGATGGGCATGGGCCCCACTCTCTGTGGAAACCTCAGCCTGTAGCATGTACCCACTAGGGAGAGGCGGCCACTCGCCAAATTCTCGGCTCAAGACGGCTTTCCCAGTTGCAGTGGATGGGGGAGGGGTGGGGAAGAACAAGTGTCTGAATGGAAGAAAGCCGGCTCTCTGGCCTCTCAGGTCACTTTCCTTGGAGGGGAACCCCGCAAAGGATGTCCAAACTCTGGGATCACTCAAGTTCTCCCCACTATTCCATGTTTACTACTGTGCTTGGGTTCATGGGGGTGGAAAAGCCTCCAAGAAACTTGGTAGCCCACTGGTCACTGAAGGCGTGGGGGGGGGAAAGAGGGATCCCTCCTTAAGTCTTCACTGGGCTCTGAGCATCTCTCGGTTTGATCCTCACTGATACCTTTTTTCCTTTATCTTTTTCATTCTCTGCTTTGCAGTTTTCCTCCGTGAGGTCCCTGGCAGGCTATGGCACGTCTTCTCTCCTCTCCTTCATCTGAAACCCCACCTACCCTCCAGGACAGTCTGGCAAGCGATGTCACTAGTCAGCCATCTTGTCCCTGTATACCACATTTCCTTTATTCATTCATCCATTGATGGACACTTAGGTGGATTTCATATCTTGGCTATTGTGAATAGTACTGCAATAAACATGTGAGTGCAGATATCTCTTCGACATAGTCATTTCATTTCTTTTGCATATATACCCAGAGGTGGAATTGCTGGATCATATGCTTACCTATTTGCATGATTTTCACTTTATCATTTTTTATGTTTTTTTGCATGTTATTCTCTCCCATTCTCTATGGATTTCAAAGTAATGCATACTTGCTTACCTCCCTTTTGCTATTTTCTCATTGCTTTAACCCTTTTTTCCATCTTTATCATTTTTTCCACTATAATTTTGTCTAGATAATGCAATAGTCAGTCTTTCAACAGTAATTTAATTGAGCCAAGCCTGATCTTGAAATCCTAAAGAAGTTAAGTTAGATGCAGAAAAACATTTTCCATTTCTACATTTTCTGCCATAGAATTGATAGGCATCTAAAATGGATCCTGAGTGACCTTATGAGCTACATTAAAATGGATAATATTCAATAAAAAATGTAAAAACTTAAATGACAAGAAGCAGCATCCGACTTATTTACAAGAAAAAGAGATTCCAGTATGAACATATTGTGAACATAAAAAGGAATTATAGCACATGCCATTTTACTTACATTTGCATTTATTATTACTCATTCCAGCCAAGGAAAACATGCCTCTGGCGATTTCAAAAGAAGTAATTAAAAAATCAGTCATGGACATTATCAAACACAACTAGGAAATTTCAGAATATAGCTCTTTCCTGAATAAGGATTGTTTAAATGTGGAATTTTTGCATTCTTTTTATTTTTGAACATATTCAATTTAATTAAAATCTAAATCCTAAAACATCTTCAATTTAAGCTAAATACAAAGTTCTTTTTTGTTTTTCATTTACAAATTTGTTCTATAGAAAATGCTCTATTGACATCAAGAAAAGTTGAGATTGTGCATAGAAGAATGAAAGTCTGATTTTATAAAATGTACATTACTTCATTTGATTGGTTAATTTCCTATTAAGTAAATTTTATAAATGCTCATGAAATTCTCATGTGGCAAATGTACCAAATTAAAAATTAAAATTATATTACTAAATTTTCAACATTTTAAGACTGGATGCATTAATGCTTAATTATTTATTTCAGTGAAAATTGTTATGATTTTTTAAATGTTTTGGGAAACTGTATATTTTTTCTTATAAAGGTTAATTTTATTAAACAGGAAGAATACAACATTAGTCAAAGTAAATAAACATACATTTTTATTTTTTATTTAATAGTACATTTTTCCTCTCATTTAATCCTATTTCACCCGGTTCTTTTTCATTTCTTTCAACAGGCTGAGTTAAATGACCCAACTGACCCTTTCACTAGGTATAGTACAAAAGTTTCATCAAATGTAGGGGAAGAAGTTTTCTCCAAATATATTGGATGGAGAATTGCCAATGCACTTTCCAAACTATTCTTTCCCTCCACTGATGCCCGTGTCCTTCCTTTGAAGAAACCATCTGTAAAACGGGATCAAACGAAACATCTGAATAAAAAGCAGGAGTCCATGAAAAAGAGAGTTCTACGTTTTACTGTAAGGTAAAATGAGTCATTAATAGCTGTATTATTCTAATATATTACATTTCAAAGTCACAGAAATTATAGATAATCACGTGCCACATTATTTAAGTCAGTTTCTCTTCTTCAATTCAAATCTCAGCTACTCATGAGCAAGTTCCTCCCTTCTGAGAAATTATTTCCTCATGTTTAACATAGTTATTATTTTATAATACAAGTGAATGTTAATGTAATTCTTATGTGTGAAGTATACTGAATTAAAACAGAAATTATATCATTCAATATATGAAATTTTAAGACTATATTCATTTTATGTATGTATGGATACATACAAATATACATACATATTTAATGTGTATTTAATGTATTAAACTTAGAGTCTTGAACATAGTATGTACTCAATAAGTGATAATTATGAGAATAAGTATGAAATGTTGTGCTTCAGCCCATCGTAAATGTCTTTAAATTTACTTCTAAGGACTTCAGGAGAACTTGGCATTAGGAAAGATCTATTTAAGTGAATAATTTTCAGATTTACCTGCCATTTCTTCAAATGGTGGATTTATTTCTGATTCTTAACATCCCTGTTACCATTTTAACATACTTATACATTTTTCACACTGTCGCCCTTCTACAGATTAAAAAATAGATGGAGGATCACTCTGCTGATATATAACATGAGCCCTGTTTTATATTTTTAAATCTTTTAGTAAAGCTTTAATCAAGCCAAAAATGTTTTATTTACTCTTTAACCCAAGCCATTTAAAGAGTATATTATGCTATACATTTTCCTGTTAATTTTGACAAATTCACAAAGAAGTCAGCTTTCTTTATATTTTTAACAATTCATTTTTTGATATGTTTTCATGCTCTGTTGAACATTCTTGGTAGACTGTGATTGATAGTTAGATTGTACTTTAATTTTGATTTTGATTTTACCATTCCTGATTTATTTTTGTTGATTGCACCTGCTATATCTTTCCCATGTCTTATACATTACATTTGATTGGGTTTCCCTTTGTGTCTTTTTATGATCTAATTGGAGAGCCTTTTATTCCTGGCTTAGAGAAATTTAATCTAGTGAATAAACTTAGTTGGTCTATATAATTGCTGATAATGTATCTGCAAATATAGATTTAACTGTAAGTTTTATTCCTGTTACTGAAAATATACATTCTTCAGTATTTATTTTTACTTATTTTTCACATGGCTAGAGTATTATTGGATTTTTCAAATGCCTTCTAAATATTTTAAAATATATTGTATTTTCCTTTATAAGTATTGCCACTGTGTATTATTATATTTAAAACTATAAAACATTGTTGAAAAGTCTGCTATATTGTGTGATTTTCTTTCCTTTGTATGATCCCCTTTTATTACTGGCAAATAGAATCCAGCAACATATTGAAAGAATCATACAGCATAACCAAGTAGGTTTTATCCCTGGATGCATAGATGGTCCAACATATAAAAATTAATTAATGTGATATACCACATTAACAGAATGAAGGATAAAAACCACATGATCATCTCAGTAGATGCGGAAAAGGTGTTTGACAATATTCAACATCATTTCATGATAAAAACTGTGAAAAAACTTAGAAATAAAAGGAATGTACCTCAGCATATTAAAGGCCGTATGTGAAAAGTCCACAGCTAACATTATACTCAATGGTGAAAAGCTGAATGCTTTTCTTCTAAGATTAGGAGCAAGGATCTCATTTTTGCTATTTCTCTTCAACATATTCTTGAAAGTCCTAGCCATAGTAATCAGAGAAGAAAAAAAAATAAATAAAAGGCATCCAGATCAGAGAGTAAGAAGTATAATTTTACCTGTTTACATGTGATATGATCTTATATATAGATAACCTTAAAGACTCCATCAAAAAAACCTGTTAGAACTAATAAATGAATTCAGTAAAGTTGCAGGATACAAAACCAACAAACAAAATCAGTTGCACTTCTATACACTACCAACGAACTATCTGAAAGAGAAATTAGGAAAACAAGTCACATTTACAATAGTGTCAAGAAGAATAAAATACTCACGAATGAACTTAAATAAGGATGTGAGATTTCTATATTTAAAACTATAAAACTTTGTTGAAAGAAATGAAAGAATACAGGAGCAAATAAAGGCATCTTGTATTCATGCATTGAAAGATATAATATTGCTAAAATGTCCATATTACCCAGTGATTCACAGATTCAATGCAATCGAAAACCCAATGGCATTGTTTAAAGGAATAGAAATAACAATTCTAAAATTCATATGGAACCACAAAAGATCATGACTAGCCAAATCAATCTTGAGAAAGAAGAACAAAACTGGAGGCATGACATTTCTTGATTTCAAAATATATTACAAAACTACAGTAACCAAAACAGTATGGTATTGGCATAAATACAGATGATTAAACTAATGGAACAGGATAGAGAGCCCAGGAATAAATCCATGCACATATTATCAACTGACCTTTGACAAGGGTGCCAAATATGAAATGGAGAAAAGATAGTCTCTTTAATAAATGATGCTGAGAAAACTGGATATCACATGCAGAAGAATGAAATTGGACCCTTATCTTGTACCATACCCAAAAACCAATTCAAAATGGACTAAAGACTTAAACATAAGACATAAAACTGTAAAAGTCCTTGAAGAAAACAAAGGGGGAAAGCTTTTTGACATAGATCTTTGCAATGATTTCTTGGGTATGACACCAAAAGCACAGGCAACAAAAACCAAAATAAACAAATGAGACTACATCAGTCAAAAAATCTTCTGTACAGCAAAGGAAACAATCAACAAAGTGAAAAGGCATCCTACAGAATGAGAGAATATATTTGCAAACCATATATATGATAAAAGGTTAGTCTCGAAAATATGCAAGGAACTCCTACAACTCAACAGCAAAAATAAAAAATTAGAAACTAATCATTCTACTAAAAATAGACTAAAAAACTGAATAGACATTTTTTCAAAGAAGACGTACAATTGGCAATAGGTATGTGAAAAAATGCTCAATATCAGTAGACATCAGGGTTTCCTGTGGGAGAGAGAGGCCTTAGGAGGTGAGAAACCACATGAAAAGAAAGGCCATGTGGAAAAGAATCAGTACCCCACATGGTAGCCACAGCAAGGACCTAGACATACTAAGAGGCCATCTTGGACCTTACAGCCTAGCCCAGCTGCCAGCTGAATACAGCTGCACGAATGAGCTCAGCTGATACTTTATGGTGTGTAGAATAGCTATTCCTGGTAAGCTCAACCCAAATTTGTCTGTTTTCTATAGATACTGGCAAGGCTGATACTCAGCCAGTATGCACATACATGCATAGCTAGATTCAATTCTCACTGTTTAAAGCCTCTGCTTTAAAAGTATCTGGAATATCAATCTTGATATCATCTCTTTAGATCTTTTTCTTTCTTAAGTGAATTTTAGCAAATTATATTTTCTTTGAATATTATTTATATCATCCCATTTTTCAGAATTTATTTGGCCATACTTGAATAAAGTAGTCTATTGTGATTCCTGTAATTCTTTCTGTTTATGTGATTATTGACCAATTCTTATTTTGCATATTTGAATTTGTGCCTTTTATTCTTCTTAATTAGTTTGGCTATTGGCATATCTATTTTATGTTATTTTTTCAATGAACTAGGTTTTGGATTCTAACTCCTGTATTTTTGTGCTTATCTATATGAGTTTGCTACTTCTTTCCTCTGATCTATTTTGTGGTTTATTATCTAATTTCTTGAAGAAGATGCTAAGTCATTTGGGAAATTTTCTTCCTTGGCATTTGTCTAAATCATTATTTAAGTTCCAAAATCATGGGAGTGTTTCTGCCAGATGGCACACTTTATTGCAGCTGTAATAATTTGGTACAGTAAGGCCAATAAACAGGCCTTCTTTTGTGTATACAGATAGTCAACAGAAAAATGCTTGAGAAGAGTTTTGACATAGTTTGGAGCATTTTTTGTCATGAATTCTAAAATCAATAAGATATATAGATTTGAGATTAAGTATCACATAGCCTGGGCTTTAGTAGTCTCATGTGCAGAAATAAATATTACAAAAATACTTCAGTGTATATTGTACATTTTTGTACAATTGTAACACAATCAAGGTACAGTAAGAATGCCAAATCCCAATGCCATGAGTAATGGAATTTACTTTAGAATCCTCAAATGTATTCTGTATCTTCTCAAGGACCACAAACATGGAAGAATAATCCATCTGGAGCCACAGAGAGGACACTAAACAAGCATACTTTGGTTTTGCATCATGGACAGTTAGAGGAATAGTCAGCTAGAAAGAAACTGGAAAAGTAGAAGAAACTGGATATTGACAAAAGGAGATTAAGAAATAGCAGGGGAAAGGATAAATAGATGGTAAAAAGGCAGATGGAGATGAATGGTACCTGCTGGGACACAGAAAAGAAAGAAAAAGACAGAAAAGTAGTCACATGGGGAATACATAAAAAAAGAGGCAAAATGGAAACATAAAAGTTATAAGTAGAAAAAAAGATGAAAGAACAAGAGGAAAGGGAAAATACATAAATAGGGGGAGGGACATAGTGAGAATGAAAGGAGAAAGGGCAGAGAATGTGGAAATTCAGAGAAGAATGAGACCAAAGAGAAGCAGGGTGGGGTTAAGACAGACAGAGTTCTGTAGGTTTTGAGGGATTAGTAAATTAAACTTCTCATCAGAGCCTACAATTCATTAAGTAAATGACAACTCTTCTTTACTGGCCTTTGAAAAAATGTTGTCTACATACCCAGTTTTTTTTTACAGTTCATTACAGACTCTAGCAATTGAATATAGAGTCTCTTCCCTGAATGAGAGCCACAGCAGCGCTGCAGCCTGAGGCACCCTCTAGCAAGAGTGCTGCAGTGTTGCTCCACGGGGCAGCATTCACACTGCACCACTCACACTGGTCTATGTGAACACTACTGCCTGGGGTTGTGCACACTGCCAGCTCCAGTTAGGGGCAGGCTAATCTCTGGGTAAAACAGGTGAGTGGGATGGAGCCACAGCTTGGTGACATCCAAACAAAGGCTAGGTCAGGCCTGGCTTGACATAAGACAGTCTTTACTGTCTTATTAGGAATGGATTATACCTGCTTTTTTATGAATTGCTGAAAAGCAAATTTAAATCTAAGCCATGCTTTGAAAAAAATGTCTCTGGTTCACTAAACATTAACTGCAGGGAATTTTATGTCTTCCATTTGCTAATTCTCCACCAAATCAGGTCTTCTAGCTAGTTCCTTTTGTTAGTTCATCACTTCCTCCCACTTCTAGGCTCGCAAACTGGTATTAATGGAGCTAATGAACATCTGAGCCTATAGAAGCCTCACAGGTCTAAGTACAAAGACATAATTTAAATCCTACAGTGTGCTCAGTTTTCTTTCACCCTTTAAAAGTCCTTATTCATAGTGTCACATTACCAGTTCCTCATCTAGTATGCCTAGAAATCTCCATTTTGTGAAGAAATGTGAAAGACAGGAAAAAGGCCAACATATAAGGACTCCTATAAAATATGGGGCATGTTTAAAAGGTAGGGGGACAGGAAAATGATGATAATGTTTCTTTATTATCTTGGAGCACTAAAGCATGCTTATTACAGTGTGAAAACCTGAAAATTTACTAGTGAGGAGAAGATAGGCATTTCCTTATTCATGAAGCAACTGCTGCATCTCATGACCTATAATTTTTTTCAAAAATTTTTTCCTTGTGTTTTAGCTTATAAATTATTTGAAAGAAAGAATTTTGTCTTTTATGTATTTATAAGCATATATTTTGCTCTGAATGACTTGAAGGTTTGACTTTTTTCCTTTATATAATTTTTCAAAAGAAAATTGATCATTTTGCTTTTGTGTATTTAATCTTTTTTTTGTTTGTTTTGCTTTAAGTTAGTGGGACATGTTGTTGGATGCATGCTCTTTTTGCCTCTCAGCATTTTCTTAAAAATGAAAAAAATCATTATGGATCTTTACTATGTCATAAAATCTCAGCCAAAAAACTAAGTATGTAGCACTTCTACTTCAAAGCGTCGTATTTTTCTTTTCTCTATTTGTCAGTAAAACTACCCTAAGTTTACTTAAGGCTAAGAATTAATAACTACGAAGACCAAATTTTAACAAACCAGTTACCACATCTACACTTTTTTGTTTCTGAGGTTTCTTGTGGTATATTTTCTAAGCTCATGCCTTGAATCTCTAAAAACTCATGAACAATTAATTACTTGCACATGTATAAAGAATAGGTGAATATTAACTTAAAACTTTATCTCTAATCATACTTAATTTGCTCAAAATTTTATTTTAGAAGACTTTCTTTAATCAGAGCAGCACCTGGAAGAGAGCCCAGGTGGTACTAGTAAGAATGGACTGAAAACGTCTGTGTCACTCAGGCAGCAGATTTTAGATATACCCAAGGCCAGCGCTCCTCCTCTGCAGCTTCCTTTATAAAAGGAGGTAGCTCCAAAGTGGGAGAACCAGGAGTAGCTAACATTTACTGAACGGTGGCGAGGTGGGAAGGGTAAATTCTGTAATGTCCCATGAGATCGGTTAAAGAACAGGCTTTATTAGAGAGATTTAGAAGCCAATGGTCAGCAAAAAGAGGCACATGGTCCCCATTTCTTATTACCTTGTTGATAGGGGCGCTGGAGTCTGGGGAAGCAATTGGGACATTCACTGGGTTTGTGTTTCAAGGGAAGAAACCCTGCCTGATTGCTACTCTACCTTCTTATAAGTATAAAAGCCTCCTTCTCAGTAGAGAAAAACATTTTGGGCTCAGTTACCAAGCCATCTGAGGCTAGGTATCAGCTGAGTAGGGGATGTTGGACATGCCAGGTGCCCAAAACCTAGAGCCCTTGAGCAGTGTTTTTAATGCTTATAAAAGGAAGCATTGGGATGCTTGGGAAGTTGGGTTTAGGAGAAGAAACATCACAAAATGGAAGACTCTTAGGACCTTCGATTCTAGCCAGCAAGTTATTAAGTAATTCAAAATGAGCAGTTCTGTTTGCCACCCAATGTGAGTTAAGGCACTATGTTAAGCTCTACCCTTAGATATAGATATGATTAGTTTATTCATTTGTAGATGTAGAAATTGAGTCTTAGAGAGGTTAAGTAATTTGGCCCAGGATTCACAACCATTAAGTTCGGGAGTTTGAATTTACACAAAAGCATTCTGACTCTTGAGTCCATTGTGCTGTTTTCTTCCTCCTCATATGAACTTCATCTGACTTCAAAGCCTTGAACAATAATCAACAAACTTATCTTTAAACCATGAGAAAATGGATTTTTATTATTTTTTCAATTTCTGCCCCTTGATATTTAGAACTTGATTTTGTTTAGGGGACATATTTTTCCTAGGCCCTACACATCTGTAGTTAATATTAAGGAAATATACATCAAAGAAGAGGCACTTTCTAGTAAGTCAGTATGATTTTGGCTAAAGCCAATGGAGAAATATATACATAGAAAGCTTAATAAAAAGAGGGCCCCAAAAGAGGATTTGGCCTCTTACTTAATATTTTCTGGGCTTGACTGTGCTCCTAGGATTCCTAAATAAAATGCCTTAGACAAATGTGCCTAGTTGTGTTTCATGTAGGAAAAACTAAAAAGTCTGTACTTTCTTCACACAATATCAAATATGTTTATATTATAGCTTTTTTTCTGATTTATTTAGAGTAAGTCACTTAACTTCTCTGAGCCTTAGGCTTCCAATCTTTAAAAATTTAAAATCTGTACATTGCTCTCAGGTTTGTTCTGAGGAGAAAAGAAAAAGTATGTAGGTAAAGAGCCTAGACATGTTAGTTCCTTGTTCTTTTGTTTTATAATTTAGTAGGTATCTGTCTTCAATACAATCATCAATTGTAGAAGTTCTCCATTCACAGTGACATGACGTGGTGCAGAATCTTAAAACAGGTGTTAAAATGATCTTGGTGATATGTAAAAGCATTCTATATTTCATATACAAATCAACAAGAATTAAAATGACAGCCGTAATGAAAGACAAAAGTTATGCAACAGAAAACAAAAAACAAAATCTACATGTTTTTGTTTTGTGTTTTGTTTCGTTTTTCATGTGCTTTTTGCTCTTTCAGAGAAAAGGGCAACGTTCAGCTTGTGATAAAATATTTTTACAGTAGCTGACAAACATATATTAACTGCTTAATTAGAATGTAAACTTGGATATGACATTAATCAAGTTGTTATAACCTTGGCACTTTCTGGGCTCTCAGAAAATATGAAGTCAATCAGTTCAAGGGCTTCATCTTCCCCTATTTCTAAATATCTCATAGGTTTAGGTACTTGATCAGGCATATGAACTCTTTGAAAACCTTAGTATCCAGGGCAGGTGCTTTCAGATATCAAGGCAAATGTTGCTACTAACTATGGCAGCCTTCCCATGGCAGGCACTTGCTAGGGATTTAAATGATAAGCAAGAAACAGACCTCCTAACAGAGGTCTTATAGCTTTAATTGAACACCTCTGTGTGAAGGCTTTGTGCTAGGCACTGGGAATATAAAGAAAAATAGACCATGCCCAATAGTGTGACTTAAGGATTCTTGTCCAGAACAATTCTCATGTCTCTAGCATATTGGTTGTCCACCAAAAGTTATTTGGCACTTTGTACTCAAATAGTTTCCTAATTTTTTATATATTCATTTATTCAATGATTGTTTATTGAGTGCTGAATATAGGTACTATGAAAGAAAATGTCTCATATAAAATACTTAATAAAAATAGTAATAATTCTTTCCCAGTAGAATTTACAATCAAGTATAGGAGACAGATGTTAATTAAAATCACACATCTATTAATACATGTAAAATCACACATACATGTGTTCAATCTCTATAATGATAAGTGTGATGGAGAGCTACACGGTACTCTAAACAGGGATAAGTGTCCTGAGGGAGAGGTACACAGTGCATGAAGGCATGTAATTGGGAGGAAGTCTGGGGAAGAGGGGCACCATACCAAGCAGAGAGACCAGAGTGTGCAAGTCCCTATGGTGAAAGGGACCATGGAACATTTAAGGAACTAAAAAACAGTGGTGTAGCTGGGTCACTGAGATGACAGAGGGATGAATCTAGAGAGGTGGTCAGGATTTTCAACTTTTGTCTTAGCAACCACAAAGAGCACTGAATGTGTTTTATGTGGTAGAGTGAGGAGTAGGAGGTAATGTGTGTGTATGTGTTTGAGGTTGTGACATGATCAGAGGTGTGAAGTACTGTAGCCAAGTGACCTTGGGCAAGTTAACTTCTCCTAACCTAAATGCCTTTGTCTATAAAATGAGGTAAGTGTAACACTTTTATTGTTGGGTGCTATAGGGAATTAATTAGGTAGTAAATTGAAAGTGCTTATTACAGTACCTGGCACAAAGTAAGCACAGTTTATTATTGTTATTATATTAATACATATAGTGTGATATAATATATAACATAATAAATATGTTACTATATTACAAATTAGTATAATAATTATATTAAGTATTATTATTAATACATCATCATCATTTTTACTATTGCCATTGTTGGCTTCGTTATGTAGACAGAACACGTAGGATGCTATTTAGAATAATATGCACTAGATTGGTGGCAATATAAATGGAAAAGAGGCAGATGGATTTGCATAATATTTGGAAGAAAAAGTGATAAGATCCGGTGATGATTAGATATTAGAGGGTGACAGGAGGTGAGAGATAAAAACGTCAAAGATGGTTCCTTCTTTTCCAGGCTGAACAATTGGTGCAATAGTGGAGCCAATCGCTAAGACAAAGAATGATAGAAGAGGACAAGTTGTGGTTGGGGGTGGAGAAAGATTGTGGGTTTGGTTTTGGACATGTTGAATTTTAGGTAATGCTTTTGAGTTCTCTCGGTGGAGATGTCAAGTAGGCAGGAAGTTTCACAATTCGGTAGTTCCAGGAAGAAGACTGGGCTGTGAGTCATTTGAATGAAGGTGGTGATTGAAGTCATGGGCACAAGCAACATTGCCTTGGTGAAGAACATAGAGTAAGATGAGAAGCAGGCCCAGGGTGGAATTTTGAGGAATGCCATAGCTCAATGTATGGTAAAAAGGAAAATGATATAAAAGCAAACAACAAACCAAACCTTAGGAACAGGCAGAGAGGTATGAGAAAATCCAGGAGGATTTACAAAAACTTAAGAAAAATTTATGGAAGTTTGTGGTAACCTTAAAATATGATATATTAATGCTTTAAAAAATTTTAAATGCATAGGGATGTTGATTTTAAGGACAGATAAGGGAGCTTTTCCTAAATAATCTATTCAGATGGTGATAGAATCTTCCTCTTTCAGTATCTCTGAGTAGCACATTTTGTTCTCTGAACGCAGGTGACAATAAAGAGTCATTCATATATGGAGTATACTTCCACAGAACTTATAATATCAGCCTAATAAAAAATCATAAAAAACAAAACAATAAAAGCATTAAGTGCCAAACCAGTGCATGAAGCTTTCCAAGTTTGTAGACAAGATACATTAGTTGAAAAGGGTGGTAATATAAATATACTGTATATAATATATGTATATCTATGTACACACAACAGAAATAAATTTCTATTCCCTAGTGAAACATTTGCACTTATCAAAATACCAAAAAGTCATGAAGGCAGATTGTCCCTTAGAAGCAAAATTTAATGACCTTTCTTGCTACTTCACAGGCATATAGATCTTTGTAAAATTTTACTATTATTTTAGAAATTTTTTGAAAGATAAGATTTGTGAATTTATATATACATGTATATATACATATATATAATTAGCAATGACACAGTGTGTCTCTTCTATCAGTTTATCCAACAAACAAGACACAGAGATATACATATGTAGGGATTACTTTCTTTTCTTTCCATAGCACTTTTAGAATTAGTACTTCATGTCCTTCATTTTCATTTGCGAAAGGGAAACTCAGTGCAAACAGATGAACCAGACTTTATGCAAAAGTGTTCATGCCAAGGACTACCATGAAATCAGAGGTCTTAGTGCAGTTTAAAAGGTCCTCCAAACCGGCTTCAGGTACTTTGCAATATGGACCCCAAAGAGGAATACCAATGACCAGAAGGAGAGCATGGGGAAGACAAATTGGAGATGGTATCATGAATGCATGAAAATTGTGTGACTCTTCTGTTTCATGCATGTCTTCATTACCCCAAGCTATATTGTTGCTCAATTTCTAGAATTTCTCTGTTTATAAATTTGTATGCTGTAGATGTCTTTCTTCTTAAATGTTTAATTTTCATATTCTAAATTCCCTTTTTATTTGTTTTTTGTTTTCTTTTACCTCCTACCTCCTTTTTCAAAGGGTGCATCTACATCCAACACTAATCATGCCTTCTATCTTTAATAATTTGTCATATCCATTTATCATTCTGAACAGCTTCCACTTTCAACACTAACTCTGTCAGTGCAATATAAGATCAGTAATTGCTAAGCATCCATCATATCTGAAGTGATATGTCACTAAATTCTTGGCTGTTCACTATAGTTCACTAACCTGAGTCTTGTTGAGCCAGAACTAATGTCAAGTGGTTCCCTTTCTGGTTTTTTTTTTCACTACATAAAACTATTTAAGGGGAAAAGACTATCTTAAGCACTGAAATTTTACTAAGCCATTAATGTAAGCAGACCAATATTGTCACACAGAATTCTAAGCACAGCTGGCCAGAGAATCAACCACACGTTAGAACACACTGGTACAAAGCAAGGAGAGGCTGTGACAAGTACATGCATATCAGATGAATAAAAAAGTCACACAAAATAATTCATAAGCTCCCTTTTCCCCTCTCTTGTTCAATTTCATATACTACTCTATTAATAATCCCAATGTTGTGGAAACAGCGAAAATCTCTAAATTCTGGATGCCAAAAATCCATCGATATTACGCATGAGCCAAGATAGCCCCAGTGAGTAGTATTACTGTAAATTCTTCCACTCTTAGCTCAAAAAGCAGTAACTCTAGCCCTGTATTTCAGAGTTTTTATTACCACTTGGTCAAATATGTTAAGGAGTATGATAAAGTGATAGACCCAAGATAGTGGTAATTTGGCTGGAAGATATAAAAAAAGAAAAATATAGTTGCTTTTTTGGGAGGATATATAGGCAGAACACTATATATTTAGGAAAGAATATGCTTGAATAAGTGGAAGTACTAAAAGAGCTCTCAATAAGGCATTTTCTCTCCTTCTCAGAGTTAGAGATGCATCTAACCCAACCCTTGCACAATGAGATTTCCAATCATCAGAAATGGAAATTATTCAGTGGTTCATATGCTCTGTTGCTGAGCAAGCCTCACTGTCAGAAAGCTATTCCATATCTTTCACCTTTAATTGTAGCTATATGTTACTGCATGAATGAGAATTGGAAAGGAGGGCAGTTAATTTGATTGATGTAGACAGTCAAAGTGGATAATTCGGACCCCTGAAATTCCCCTTAGGACTTGAATGATCCTATTTGGCTGTCTTTGTGAGTCACAACAGTGGGATAATTACCGTATTTTTACTCCAGTATGTGGACAACTACCTCTAATACTGTTTTCTCAGTTCATTTGCATTTAGAGTCTATCGAGGAGTAAAGTGATGAGGGGTGAAATTGACCATAAAATATATTAGTATGTTCAAATTCAAGTCTATTTTAAAAATAATAAGACTTAACAATCTTAGGGAAAATCGGCTTGCACACGCACACAAAAAAGTCCCCCACAAAACAAAACACAAAAAGCCAACAACAACAATAAAAATATATGGTTGGTGTAAAAAATAGGTCAATTTAACATCCACTTTTATCTAAGATGTGATAGAAAGTAAACTTACTAGTCTTTTGTATAACTGGGACCAGAGAAGATTACTGTCCTAGAAGAAAACAAACTACCATTAGGGAGTTATTGATTGTACAACTAGCTCAGAGCAATTAACACTTTCCATGTTTTAATGATAAGGAAATTCAAGGAATTAGATATGTAAGCCTGATTTGGGCATACCAGCAGGCAGCACTGTTGAACCAACCAGGTTCCTCCACCTCTCATACTTCCTTCTACTGTCACTACTCTCCTCCTCCTGCCAAAATTCTGGGTAGATATTTGAGTGAAATAGCAAAAAAAGAGAGGATATAAATAAAGGAAGATGGTTTAGTTTTATATAATTATGTGAATATAAACATGCCTATTTAGGACATCTTGGGTACTTCACACCTATTGTTTTTTCCAACTATGGTTAGTGTGAACAATTTAGGTTAGCAGATGGTGTTGTTTTGCTTCCTCTACTCCACTAACCAACATGATCACTGCAAGGACTTGTTCTTAAGACAAAAGTTGAGGAGTTCACTTCCACCTGTGAGGAGGCCAAACAGCCAGAGCAGTAAAGAAGAGAGCTGTCACTAGTTTCAAGAGTCATTCCCATGGAAGAGCCATAGGAGTCCTTTGGTCCAATGCCCTTCTTATATTTGAGGAAATTAAGATTTCACAAAGTTAACTGACTTGTCCAAGATCACCCAGGAGATAAGGAGAAGGGCAGCAGATTTTGGATAAGAAACCAAGATTTCTTCTCTCCCAATTTGGTTTTGGAAACTCCCATACTTTTCATAGAGATGTAGCAACAACAGTCTAACAGTTAAAAATAGACTCTCTTGAGGGGAAAAGTATATATGGATAAGAATTAAGTTAACTTTGTTAACCTTTCTGAGTTAAAATATTTTCTTGTATGGAAATACAAGAAAATGTTTAGTCATATTTATGTGGCAATATAGAAATACAGGAAAATGTTTAGTCGTATTTATGTGACAATGTGATGGCTAATTTTATGTGTCAACTTGCCTGGGCCATAGAGCACCCATATATTTGGTCAAACATTATTCTGGGTGTGTCTGTAAGGGTGCTGTTGGATGAGATGAACACATTTGAATTAGTAGACTGAATAAAGCAGGTTGCCCTCCCTAATTTGGCCGACCCTCATCCAATCAGTTGAAGTCTGAATAGAACAAAAAGGCTGACCCTCCCGTGAGTAAAGGGGAACTCCTTTTGCCCAACTATGTAAGCTGGGACATCTGTCTTTTCTGGTCTTCAGACTCAAACTGAAACATGAACTCCCCTTGGGTCTTGAGCCTGTGGGTTTTCCGACTGGAACTATATATCGGCTGTCCTGGGTTTCTAGCTTGCCAACTGCAGATCTTGGTACTTGCCAGCCTTGACAATCACATGAGCCAATTTCTTATTTTTATACACACACACATATCCTATTGGTTCTGTTTCTCTGTGGAACCCTGACTAATGAAGGTAATTTTTATATTATCATCAATGGTACAGCTCTGCTCTCCTCTACCCAAGCATCAGCATCTCTATTTGAGAGAGCCCAACATTTAAAATTTACAAGGAACCCACTTTGCTGTGCTCAAGGAGCTATATTAATATGTATCCTCTGTATTTATTTTTTTCTGATTGGTGTTCCATAGCTCTACATCTCAAAAGAGAGTTTTAACAGAGGATTATAAAATGTTCATATTTAAAATAAGCACTAGTACAAAAACTTACAGTAATTAATTACAGTAACTGTCTAAAGTGACTATTTAAAAGTAGACAAATAACTATGTTCATTTATAGCTGCATGCATAAATCCCATGCCATGCTCACAAATTACCTGCTTGATTCAGGCCAATAAACTGCAAGATATTCCAAGGAATACGTTGTCTGACTTGCAAACAACAAAAAAGGAGAAGAAAGGAAAAAGAGACACATGCAAAGAATCAATTATTCTATGTTATACAATTTTAAGGGTCATGTCCTTGAGTACAGAAAAGTCAAGCGCATCATTTTCCTCTAAAAAAAGTCATAAAGCTCCATTTTACACTCAGTCATTTCATAACCACTCAGTTTAGTGTTTTTAAAGCAGAAGATAAGGTGAAGGAGAAACATTTGCTATTAATTCATCAGCAAAATTTAAGACCTGCTCTGTATTACAGGACAAGGATAATAGGCTTATGTAAAAGAAAGATATTGATTAAATTAATTCCATAGAATTTCAAACCTAGGCATACCTGAGCAGACTAGGCTCTGGATGCACATTGCTGAAACATCTGGATGAAGATTGGAATAAATCATTCAATTAATCCAGTTAGTGATGTTCATAATCATAAACATTTTTATGTTGGTCTCTGGTGGTCCCTTAGCAGCCTAATTTTTCCCTTCAATTTTATACACAGGTATGCAACCACCTATATTTGTTTTCATTTAAATGGACTTATAAATACTTCAAATTTAACATATCCAGAATTGAACTCATCTCCCTCTCACCCAAACCTGCCTACCTCATTATTTTCTCAGTAAATGGAAAAATTCATCCTTAAATTAATTCAGATATTAAAATCATCTTTGATTTTATTTCATTTACATTATACATTCAATCTATCAGACAATCCTGTAGTTTTTACCTTCCAAGTATTTCCAAAATCTGGTCACTTTTCACTACTTCCATTGTTTCTACCTGATTCAAAAAAGAAGAAAACAAATTAACATTTGGGACAGGTCAGTCTAGCTTTCAAAGTGGCTTTTGTTAAGCCTTGGAATGATGGCAAAAATAATAGGAAGCTAAACATAACTGAAATCCTTATTGTAGGCTAGGAATCATGCTAACTGTCAGAGATACCGTGAACAACAACAAATACACTTCCCAACCTCACATAGTTTCTAATCTAAAAAAGATGATAGATAACCAAATGAGATAATTGCAGATTGTTTTAAGTCCCACAAGTGAAATTAACCAGGTGATAAGACTGAAAGTAACTGGAGAATTCTACTTAAGATAGCCAAGAAAGGTCTCTTTGAGGAAGGGATTTTAGGTGGGGACATGCTGAAGGAGAATGAGCCTGCCTTGTAAAAGAGAGTGTAAGCGTAGGGGAATAGTGACTATAAGGCCCAGAAGAAGGAAAGGGCTCACCATGTGTGGTCACTAAAAAAGTGGTCAGTGCAGCTGCAGAGTAGTGAGTGATGGGAGAGTAAAAGGAGATGAGGTTGTCAATGAAGATAGACCCTGTAGGACTCATAAATCCAAAGGAGGAGTTCTAGTTTTATTCTAAGTACCAAGGGAGGTCATTTGAAGGTTTAAACCAGGGGAGTGACAAGAGCAAATTTACCCTTTAAAGAGACAGGATTGTGGTCTGAAAGTGAAGACTGGACTAAATTGATGGACTAATTGATCAGACTAATTGATCTTTTATTCCTTTTATTTCCATTTCAAGATTTAAAATTGGTCTTGAAAATGACCTAGGTTTATACTAAATATCTGTTGAAAATTCCTTTGCTGGAACTTGTCCTCCCCAATCACTAACTGGAATTTCAGTTAGCATCTATAGCTGTGTGATTCAGCCCTAGTTTTAGCTACTGGCAACTCAAAATTCACTGGTAAACCATTTTTGGCCTGATGAGGGCAAATTTGACCAATTCATTCAATGGGATTGGATAATGACAATAGAGGTGCATTTATGAAATGAGACCTATATTTTTAAATTACAACAATCCTAAAAGATCAGATTCTTGAAGTTGGTCTTTAATAACCATGTACATATACACACTCTATAGAGGCGTTTATAGCAAAAACAAAATAAAAACCAAAAACAAACAAAACACTTAGAAAAAAGTTAGGTCCTTGTAACTATTTATGTTTATATGCCATTCCAGTGATAACAGTAACTTCACGCATTTCTGTGCTAGTCATCTCTTTTCCTCATTATCGTAACGTTTCCAGCAAGAAATAAGGAAAATTTCTATTTTGATAGTGGTTTCAATCCTATTTTATATTACATACACTTTGTATACTTTGGCCTCTCAGATTATTTTACTTTCTGTGAATAGTTCAATACAGCTCTATTAAAAACTCAACAAAACTCAACCAAACTTTACTTTCCTACAAGGTTCTCAAAATAGATTAGACCTAAGTGAATTAGTTAAGTAAGGGAGAGCTCTTCCCCACTTCTTGTGGTGCCTCTTTTCCACAAACCACCTCTTTTACACTTTTGCTAGCTTCAACCAGTGAATTTTGAGGTGTTAGTTTACAATGTTGTAGGGGCTTTTCTTTCAGTAGTCACTGAAAATTTATAGAGGTCTCTTGAAGGCCCAAAAGCTATTGCCCCTATAGCATAAATTTTTGATGGAGAAATTCCAGGAGCATAGCCATTTCATGTGGGGCTGTTCGGGTTCTGCAAGTCTTTTCTCCTTTCCTTAAATTACACCCACCATGAGGACCTTTTAAATGGTCACCTATGCTGCATTCATCTTAAGGCTACACCTGCCTGAAATAAATTTGTCTCATGAAAAGTTATCTTGTAACTCTGTAATGTAGGCATTCAAAAGTTTTTGTCCTTGATTATACTTAAAATGTCATCATCATTTCCTCTTAAGGGTTATATAACATTATCACAAGGATAAAGTGTAATGATTAATTATAAAAAGTAATTAGTATTTACATTCTAATTTTCTCTTGCAATTTCTTTAAAAACAGAAGCTAATTTATAGATTAAATCCCAATATTTTTGTCTTCAAAGAGTTTAATGCATTATATTATGATTTGTTTTTAGCTAAACCGCTTCCTCAGCATTTTTATTCTGTGCAGCTTAGTACATACAACAGAAGGCAGGTAGTGTTCTTTTCTTTTCCACTGTAAGAAGGTAAAATATGTTTGGACCACTTGTTATACCCATTTGTGCTTGCTAGAGCCATGGAAACAATGGGGAAAGTGTCACTTTATTAGGGGGAAACATGTTAGTGGGGTGTCATGAATAACTATATTCCAGAGATAAAATACACATTCCTAAAAAAAATGAGAAGAATGTTTTGCAAACTATACCATTTCACGTCTTGTATTTTGAATCCAGTTCACAAGGATTTAGAAAAGTAGTCAAAGTTCTTTGCATAGTGGAAGAACTATTTCTATGTCTGGATGAAAAACCAAAGCCTTGCACTTTCATAACACAAATTGTCTGATCATTTCAGCTCCCCAAATGGCCATTCCAGACCCATGATGATGTACCAAGTCTGCTATCTTCAACTTTAAATGCAGGTTGTACCCTAGCATAGCCGTTAGACCTAGAAAGTACTTATTGTGACTATCCATTTGGTATCATTATCCCATAGTTTTTGGTTTGTGATTTTTTTCCTTACCTTATTGTCTATTATTTATTTTTCCTTCCTTCTATTTGCTTTGGGTATACTTTGTCTCCTTTTTTAGCTTCTTAAGATGGGAACTTAAATCATTGATTTTAAAACTGTTATTCTTTTTTTCAGATATGTCTTCACAGCTATAAATTTCCCTCTAAGCTCTGCTTTGAGATGTATTTTTAGTATAATTCAGTACAAAATATTTTCTTATTTTCCTTGTGATTTCTTCTTTGACCCATGGTTATTTAAAAGGATGCTTTTTAACGTTCCAAATATGTTTGGGGAATTATAGCTATTTATTTATTAATATTTATATCAAATTTAATTCCATTCTTATCAGAGGTAATACTTTATAAAATTTTACAGTATTTTTAAAAACTTAATGAGACTTTTTTATGATCTAGCACGTGATCTACATTAGTGAATGCTCTAGGTACACTTGAAATGAGTATGTATTCTGCAATTGTGTAGTGTTCTATACATCAAATTAGGTCAATGTGGTTGATAGTATAGTTAAAATCTTCTCTATCTTTACTGATTTTTTTAGTTTTATTTGTTAATTAGAGAGGGGTGTAAAAATCTCCAACTATAATTAGAGATTTGACTAAACCACCTTTTTGTTCTGTTTATTTTCTGTTTACTGAATCTCTTCTACTAAATACACATACATTTATGATTTTAATGTTTCCTTAAGAATTGACCCTTTTAACACTATGAAATGTCCCTCTTTAATGCTAGTAATCACCCTTGTCTGAAAATCTACTTTGATATTAATATTTCCACACCAGATTTTTTAATGCTTATCTTTTTAGTATGTATATTTTTCTCCCAGTCTTTTCCTTTCACTTTATCTATGTTTTTAAATTTAAAATGTCTCTCTCGTAGACAACATGTTTAGGTCTTTTTTAATATCCAAATTGACTTTCTTCGCTTTTTAATAGGAATCTTTCATTCATTTACATTTAATGTAAAAATTGATATGGTTAATATTAAATCTGCCAATTTTTCTATTTGTTTCCTGTTTGTTACATCTTTCTCTCCCCTGCTGTTCCTCCCTTCCTGTCTTATTTTTAGATTAATGAAATGTTTTACTATTCCATTTTGTGTCATCTATTGGCCATTTTTTGGTCATACTTCTATTTTATTTTATATTATTTAGTAGTTGTTTAAGGTATTATAGTAAGCATCTTCAACATATCAAAGTCTCTTTATTATTGTACCATTTCACATAATATGTAAGAACATTGTAGACACTCTAGATTCTAATAACTTCCTGAAAAGAATTTTGATTTTTGTTATAGCTGGCAATTTAGTTATTGGCTGATCACCTTGAACTTGTGGAGGTTTGATTTTCACTTCATTAGGAGGGTCTTTTTCCAGTTTAGCCCTTAGTCTTTGGTAAAATTCCTTAGTCTAGAACACCTTGCTTTCTGGGATTTCCTCTGTCAATTTCCAGCCACTCTGGAAGACCCAAAATCCTCTGAAATCTAAAGTAATAAGCCTGCAGGTTTTTGCTTGAATATTAGCCTTTTTGCATGTGGGAATACTGGAGTGTTCCCTTAAGGGAAGTCACATAAATGTTTATATCACCCAGTTGTATTCCTTTTCTTTCAAGAGTTCAATCCTCTTCAATTTCTGCCTGTTTTTGGTTACTCTCTAGGGCCTTAAATAGTTGTTTTTTTATATTTTATCCAGGGTTTAAGATTGTCACCTCTGGAGGGTAATTCAAATTAAGCTACTCTGTCATTTCCAGAACTGGAATTGGAAAAATAATTATCTTTTAATATTTAATGCTCCCTTATGAAAATAGCTGGGAAGATTCTGAGCCAGATAGGGCTTAGCACATCATATGATCTAGATATGCACAGCCTCTGTTCAGTGGATGGTTAGTCTGTGTTTGTTTGTTTGTTTTTTAAATTTTAATCCATTCCATCATCAAATTTTTTGTTTTTATGTTGAGTTAAATGATGTGGCCATAGAAAATAGTTTATTGACTAAACTAGATGTTATTTTCTTCTCGCTTTGATATGAAGTTCATTTTATAAGACTAGGGAGCATAAAAGCTTCTAGATTTGGGATACCTTATTTTGCATATACTCTACATGATTTCCCATGCTTATTTCAAGAGTCTTTAACTTATGTTTGATAAAATGGATGCATTTAAACTATTATGAGGCATTAAAAGTACCCACTCTCTTCATTTATTTTCCAACTGTTCTCTGTTCTCATTCCCTCCCCCTTGGCTTATGTGACTCCATATCCAAGTGTTGCATATTCAAATTAATGCCTGCAGACATAGAAAAATATCATAAATGTGTAAAGCAGGCCAAGTTGGGGAAACATTAGAAACATTAGAAAATTATAGAGAATGAGGTAGACTGGAAAAAAATGCATTATGTAAAGGGTCAACCTCACCAGATTTTGCCATTTAGGGAGCTATGAGACATTGTTGCCAGATTTGCACTTTCAAGAGAAGCTGAAAATACTAGTTTTTTTCTGAAATTTATTATTAAAATACCCTGCAGGTCAAAGCAAACTTGTTTGATTAGTATTCAAAGTCTCTGTCTCTTTGTTTGCTTGTTTCCATTGTTGGCTCTTCATCCTTCTGTGTATTCTTCCCCATTCACTTGGAATGCACTTTCATGCAAGTCTACCTAAATCCTATTTATCTAAGCTCAATTCAAGTTTCCTGTCACCACAAAGCTGCTTAGAGTCTTCTAGGCTTCACTGTTCATCTTCCCCTTCTGTGAAATCTATAATATTTATAGTCTAGAAAACATTGTATCATTCAGTTTTATTACCTTTGTACACTGAGTTGCGCTTCATTTCCCAGCATCTTTTCTTCATTTTCCATAGGTTTTCAATACTCATTCATTAATGTATAGCTGGTATTTATAATAAGGGCTTTTTAAAATATGAGAGAAGATGAAACTATAGGAGGTTTACTGATTTGGAGTAGACCATAGATACATCTGATCCAAACCCTTTATTTGACAGATGAGGAAACTAAGGCCCACTGTTAATTGACTTACCATTAATCAATCAGAAAGTTAACAGCCAGGTCCCAGGCATCCAACCTCCCTATCTGTTTCTCTTTCCACCAAAGACACAGAATTTAGTAGATTTAAGACAAGGTGTTTTTCCATTCAATATTAAAATATGAATTTATTCTCTTTCTTCCTTTAAGTTCTCTCTTCATAGGGGAGCTGAGTGACAGAATTAGATTATTAAGGAGTCAAAAAGATAAAGTAAAGTGTCTTTCCCCCCAAATTGGGAGTATCTAATGGTCATGTACAATCCCTCAAATTTGGAAATGGTGAAGGTTATGAGTCAGTCTAACTGTTGTTTCCAAGATTTTGGTTTTATAGTCTGTTTCCCCTTATGAGCTTTGCAGACAAAAAGGTATCCTGGTTATGAAAGAATCACTTGAGTCCTCTCGTCTGAGACATTTATTCTCTCATAAATTATTAAGCAGAATTAAGTTTTACTAAGAAAACTGTAGCATTCTATAATAGATATACAAGGCCTGTCCGGAAAGTATCCAGCCATGTAACCACTCTTGTTATATTAACAATGGCTGTATACTTTCTCAACAGCCCTCGTATATTCTCCACTAGTGTGCATTTACCTTTTGAACATAGTCATTGCACCACACGATGGCATCCTAAATCAATTTCTATAAATGCAACATTGAAAAAACATAAGGCATTACAGATATGAAAATTATGCTCTTCTAAACCAAAAATCTAGATGAGTAACATTCATGAGCTTCAATTCATTAAAATTATTTGCAGCTTCTTTCCTCAGAGCTTGATATGAAAAAGTAGCAATTGTTTTATGAACTAAAATTGTATTCATGATCATTTTGTGTTGTTAAAGACCTTACATATTATACATTACAAATAAATTTGATATACCTAATTTTTAGCATATGAAAAATGAAAATCTTTCTGAAATAAACTACAAAATGAAACTATCATGGTAACTGTAAAAAAAAATTTCAGCAAAACCTCTAAGTTTCCAATGATAATTTGCGAGTGGAAATTTTTGTTGTCATTTTGTGATGTGAATGCAATTTTCCTAAGAAATCACAGGATTAAATTATAAATAACCATATGTAACTTGAAAAATAATGCAAAAAGTATTTCACCCCCTTTGTGTGTGAAGTGCTTAAATTCCGTTATTTCTTTATTAATATTATACTTATAGCTTAATGATTCTTTACTGGCAAAGGAAGCATAGATTTGTTCTTTTTTATTTGACATATACTTATATTCTTCCACTGATATTTAATAATAGAGTCATCACTCTTCCAAAAAGATCAGATCACTTTGATTTTGGTTCTAGTAAATAAAAGGTTACAAATGTGACATTAAGTTAATAGCATGCATGTTGTTTATTTTCATATTAATATTATCTCAGCAATATCTATATTTACTTCCTGGAGTCAAATAAAATATTTTATTCAATTTTACATTGCATTTATTACTATAATGGTTATACTAATATATATTCTTGCCTTATCTAGATTTTTGGATTAGAAAAATCATAATATTTTATATCTGTAAAGCCTTGTTTTTATTTTGACATTCCCACATACAAAATAGGACATTTGGGCTAAATGTAATGCTTTATTTAATCAACATGTACATTTTCATTTTGTCCTTTCAACCAAGTGAGATAGTCTCTGAAATATTATTTTAGAATAGATCAGCAGTTATGATACTTTATTACACAGTAGAATTACCTGGGACAACTTTTAAAAATCCTGATATTAAGGCCCTACCCTAGTCCAATTAAATCTAACACTCTAGAAGTGGAATGTTGACATCATTATTTTTTAAAACTCCTTAGATGATTCCAATATGCAACCTACTTTGAGAACCACTGGAATAGATGATAGCAGAATGTTGATATACACGGAAAAGAAGACCTAGTTTAAACCACGGATCTCTCCTTTAATTTGCTGTGATCTTCTAAAATTACTTAATTTTTTAGGCTTTAATTTACTTATGTAATATTTAATATGTGAAAAATATATACACTGTAAATATAAGTTATAAAGTCTAATTAAAATAATAAACACTCAAAAGCCTACCATGTAACTTCAAAACTAAAAATCACAATGTGTTCTTGTTATCCATGATCCCATTCTCCTGCTGACCTTACAGTTAACCACTATTTTAAATTTGGTGTATCTTTCAATAATTTTTGTGAGAATATTTATAATACAAGTATATTTTCATGACTAGTATATTACCTCATTTAGCTTGAAATTATGCTTTATAAAAGTAATCCTTACTACATGTACTATTCAGGATTTATTATTCTTTTTGTTCAATATCATGGTTCAGATATTCTCCCACATTGCATATGTAGTTAAAGTAATTCAGTTATTTTCATGGAAGTATATTTTATTGTGGGAACATGTTAATAATGTATTTTTCATGCCTTTGTCAATTCAGGATTTCTTCCTTTTAGTTTTTGTTATTGAATACAAAGCTGCCGTGAACATTTTTATACAGACTCCTGGTGCACATATGGTACTGTTTTTCTAGGTTATACCTAAAAGCAGAATTGTGGGCCATAGGCTATGTGCATGTGCTGCTTTAAAGATAATGCTGTTACCCTCCCTGCCTTCCAAATGGTTGTATTGATTTATATACTCTCACCAGCAGCCACAGGACTTCCCATTGTTCCACATTCTGACCAACATGTAGTACTGTCAGATTTTGTTATTTTGGGCAATCTAGTGGGTAAACAAAAATTGCTTACTGTAGTGATTTTTAATGAGTTTAATTTTTTCCATATGTTTATTTCCCAATTGTGTAACTTCTGAAATGTCTATTCTTGTCATTTACTCATTTTTTGTTTATTAATTTTATTGACTGAAATGTAGTTTGGCTTTTCATATTTGTTATGCTATTTTCTGATAAAGATAAGTTTTTTTAAAATGAGGTTGAATTTGTTACTTATAATTAGAATATTTGATTCAGTTTAATCAATCCTTCCCATGCCTATGTCATAAAAAATATGCTTTTATATTTTCTTCCAATAGTTTAAAAAGTTTGCCTGTCATGTTTTAGGTTATTAAAGGATTTGGGGTTATGGTGTGAAGTAGGGATCTGGGTTTTTTCCCCATAAGGATAGCCAATATTCACATACCATTTATTGAAAACTATTTTACCCACATTGATCAGCCATGCCATATATATTACATATCAATTTCCGTGTAGACAATGGCCTTTATCTGGGCTCTCTGATCTGTTCCATTTGTGAATTTATTTATCCTTATGCTAAATCATATGATTTTAGTCATCTACTTCAACTTCATAGTAAATCTTCAAAATTGGTGAGACAATTTCTTCTACTTTATTCTTTAGCAATGTCTTGACTATTGTCCCTATAGTCTTATATACACATTTTAGAATTGGACTAGTGTGTTTTTTGAGTAAGCTTTTAGGGATTTTGATTTAAATTGCATTAAATTTATTAATCAATTTGGGGAAATTAGCTCCTTTATGATACTAAGTTTCCATCTCTATGAACGTGGTATAACTCTTTATTCAATTATGGATTTCTTAAAAGTTTTAAAATATCTTTCCATAAAGATTAACTCATCCTTTTGGATTTATTTCTAGAGTTTTTTTCTCTTATAAATGTTCTTTTTTTTTAAACAAACTGTCATTGTGACAATTTTAAAATATAGATAAATAGGTCCCCTTTTATATAACTTCTAGCTCCAACAATTATCAATCATGGTAAATCTTGTTTTATGTATCCTACCACTCATTATCTCCCACCAACCACAGATTATTATAAGGCAAATCCCTGATATTATATCATTTCATTTATAAGTAATAAATATGGCTTCAAAATTTTTTTTAAAGTATGTCTCCTAACAGGTGCAAATGTATAGAAGTGTATACATTTTGGTATAATTATCTTATATAGAGCCAATATTCTAAAAGCTCTCATTAATAATATCTCTCTGTAGAGTGTTCTCGGTGAAATTTGTGACTAATGAGAATTTTTTAATCTTCCTTTCAAATCCTTAGAATTTTTTTTTCTTGACTCACTGCATGTTTGGGCACTGCATTAACTTTTGAAAACAAACAGTATTAGTGTCTTGTTTCCAAATTTAAAGGAAATGTTTTGAACTTTTCACCATAAGAGTTATTTGTTGTAGATTTTTGGTGAATGAGATTCATCAGAACATGAAGTAACTTTAATTTTTAGTTAACCATGACTTATCATGAATAGTGATTTAATTTTATCAAATTATTTTACCTAACTTGATCCACTCATGTATTGATGGGCACTTGGGTTGTTTCCACATCTTTGCAATTGTGAATTGTGCTGCTATGAACATTCTAGTGCAAGTCTTTTTTTTTAATATCTTTTTTCCTTTGGGTAAATAAATACCTAGTAGTGGGATTGTTGGATCAAAAAGCAGGTCTACTTTTAGTTCTTTGAGGTATCTCCATACTACTTTCCATAAAGGTTGTACTAGTTTGCAGTCCCACCAACAGTGTGTAAGTGTTCCTTTCTCTCCACATCCTCGCCAGCATCTGTTGTTTTGGAACTCTTTGATAAAAGCCAGTCTCACTGGAGTTAGGTGATATCTCATTGTGGTTTACTTTTCAGAAGAAGATAGACTAATGGCCAAAAAACACATGAAAAAATGCTCAACATCTCTAATCATCAAGGAAATTTGTTAATAATCTTATCTGCTTTTATTATCCAAGATATTCCATCCTTTATTCTCTCAAGGATTTTGTGCAACATTGGAAAGATCTGTTCTTTGCAAATTTGTCAAAAATTGTCTGTAAAATTGTACTGAATCATTTTTACTTAATGGAGATATTTTAAACTTCTTCACATATTTTTCTAGAAATTTGTCTATTTTGTTTAGACTTTGAAATTTATTGGTATATAATAGTCATAGTAATCTTCAATTATAATTTTAAACTCTGTTACTTTTTTCCTTCCTAATATTGGTTACTTTTCTTTTATTTCAAATTTGCTTTTTAACATTCTCATCAAAATAATATTTATTCAATCTTTTCAGAGGGTGAAATTTTTAATTTATTTCTCTTCTCTAACCTTATTTTCTACTTAATTAATTTCTGCTCTCACTTTTACAACTTTTGAAAATCTAATTAGGATTAATGGAAGGTTTTAAAATATTAAGATGTATTCACATACCATAAAATACACTTTTTAAAATTGTCTAATTCAGTACTTTTTAGTATATTAATAAAGTTGTGTAAACATCACCACTATCTAATTTCAGAATATTTTAATCAATGTAAAATGATTGTACCTATCAGTAGACACTCCTCATTTCTCTCATCCCCTAGTCCCTGACAACCACTCATCTACTTTCTTTCTCTATGGATTTTCTATTCTGGACATTTCACTTAAATATACTCATACAATATGTGGCCTTTTGTGTCTGGCTTCTTTCACTTAGCATAATGTTTTCAAGGTTCATCCATGTTGTATTATGTATCAGTACTTCATTTTTATAAATGGCTCGATAATATCTTATTGTATGGATATACCACATTTTGTTTATCCATTCATCCGTTGATGAGCATTTGAGTTGTTTCCACTTTGGGAATTATATACTGAATAATACTGACATGAACATATCGTGCACAAGTGTTGTAGACATATATTTTCATTTCTCGTGGTTATTTTTGTTGTAGGATTGTTATTTTTGTTGATCTTTCAAAGAACCAACTTTGATTCTGCTGATTTTCTGTCTTGTTTTTCTATTCTTTATTTTATTTGTTTCCATTCTAACCTTATTCTCTTCCTTCTTCCAGCTTGAAGTTTAGTTTGCTCTACTTTTCTTAGTTTTATAGAAGGTGGAAGGTCAAGTTATTGCATTGAGACTTTCTTTTTTAAAATGTTGCTATGTTGGGTTTCAATTTTAATTTGTCTCAAAGTATTTTCCAATTTCTCTTGTTATTTCTTCTTGGACCAATTGGTTATTTAGAAAAGTGTTTTTTAATTCTATGTATATATGAATTTTCCAAATTTCTTTTTTTTATTTCTAGTTTCATTTTTTTGTGTGTGAAAAAGACACTCTATGATTTTAATCCCTTTAAATGTATTGAGACCTGTTTTATGGCCAACTGTATGGTTCTTCTGGGGAACCTTCCATGTGTACATGAGAAAACTGTGTATTCTGCTGCTGGTGGTAGAATGTTCTGTATATATTGTTATGCCTACATGGTTTATAGTATTGTTCAAGTCTTCCATTCCTTGTTGATCATCCATATAGTTGTTTTGTACATTATTGAGAGTGGAGTAATGAAGTCTCAACTATTATTGTTGAAATTTCTATTACTTCTTCAATTCTGTCAGGTTTTGCTTCATGTATTTTAAGGCAGTTATTAGTTGTACACACATTTATAATTGTTATGTATTCGTAATGGTTCACCTTTATGTCATTATTAAATGTCTTTTTTACCTCCAGTAGCAATTTTTGTCTTAAAATTTATTTGTTTCATATTAGTGTAACCATTCCTTCTCTATTTTGATTACTGTTTGCATGCTATATAGTTTTATCTTTTTACTTCCAATCTATATGTGTCTTTGAATCTAAAGTGTGTCTGTTGTTAATAGCAGATATTTGGAATATGTTTCTTAATCCTTTCCGCCAATCTCTTCCTTTAATTGGAGTGCTTAATCCACTTATATCTAATACAATTACTGATAAGGTAGGATTTACTTAATTTTCCAATTTTTGTCTATATGTCTTATATATTTTTGTTCCCATTTTTCTCTATTGCTGCCTCTTTTTGTTTTAAATAAGTATTTTTCTAGTGCATCATTTCCCTTCTTTTTAGTTTATTTTACTGTTTTTAAAGTTATTTTCTTAGTGGTTGAGGATTACAATTTACATCATAACTTATAAAAATTTAGTTCACATTGATACCAATCTAATTTCAACTGTATATAAAACTTTGCTCCCCTATAGCTCTATTTTCTCCCCACTCTTTTGTGCTGTTGTTTGTCATGCAAATTTCATTTTTATACATTCTATGCCCATCAACATAGATTTATAATTATTGCTTTATTCAGTCCTTTTTAAATCAGATAGAATAAAAAAGTATACAAACAAAAAGTACATTTATACTTTCTTTTATATTTACCTATGCAGTTGCCTTACACAGTACACTTTATTCATTCATGTGGATTCAAATTACTGTCTGGTGTATGTTCATTTCAGCCTGAATGACTCCCTTTAGTATTTCTTACAGGGAACTGTGCTGTGGGAAAATTCTCTCAGTTTTTGTTTATTTCTCCTTTGTATTTTAAGGATAGTTCTTTCTGGATATAGAATTCTTGGTTGATAGTATTTCTGTTTCAGCCTTTGAATATTTTTGTTTCAGTACTTTGAATATGTCATCCCACTGCTTTCCATTTATTTTGTTGTTCCTTTTCTAAAGATTTAGTTAGATAATTCTTTTATTTTTTTATCATTGATATTTATGGGTTTAGTTTTAGAAGTCTACTTCTAAACTATGTGCTAAATTCATTTGCTTGTCTCTGATTTTGGTTGTGTAAGGTCATCATTAATTAAAATAATTTTTTAATGTTTCAATAAATTTTCTTGCCAGATGGTATTATATTTCTGGAAACTGATGTTTATAATACAGTTCTAATTGGAACTATATTATATATGTCTGCTCTTGTTTTGTGGATGTGACATAGCCTCTTAGTTGTCTATTCTATTAATTATACTTCTGAGTGTGTTAAATCTTGTTTTGAGCTTGGGTTCATTGACTCAAATATTTAATGATTCTTGGTTTAATGTTTACCTTTGCATTTTAAATTCTCTTTTAGCCTGTCTATAATGATGTCTATGTGTACTACATCTTCTAATAATTTTCAGGATAAGAATGAGAAATATTGCAAGCTAGTGTGCACCAAGACCTAGTCTTCCCCTTTTTTTGAATGCTTATTCTTACTAGCTTTCACCAGAATCCTGGGGCACAGCTTCAATTTTCTAGCTCTGTTCTAATACTTACTGATTCCACTACTTGGCAGCATTTTGTGGGGTAAGAAAAGGTAAAAGCACCTGGATGTAGAAGACCAAGGGGTCACCCAGATGGTTGCTGTAATGTCCACTCTTCTCATATATACTAGCTCCAGTGCTATTCCCATTTTCTGAAAAAGTATGCTCCTATAATTTGGGGCTGTGGTTTTCTGCTTTAATCTGCCACCACATTTCCGTGGTTCATAAATTGGTCAAAATGGTGCACATGATGAACATTTGATGACACCCTCTCTTGTTTTGCAGCTCTTATATTAGATATTTGTTGTTTGTGTGTGTGTGATGGGTATTATATACTTTCAGAGATTTGACCAAAAAAAGGGGGAAGAAAGAGAATGTTCTTTCATCATAACCCAGTGGCCAATGTCTTCAGTTTAAATATAAAATTTATAGCTCAAAGACAAGTTTTTTGTCTAAAGATATTTAGTTCTTCAGCAATAGGTCAAGGAATGGAAATTTGATTTTCTGACTTCTGTTGCTTTTCCCTGTATCATATTTGCCTTTTTAGTAAAATAATAATCTGAAAAATCATTTTATCATCCATATATAACAGGATAATTTAACATTGAAAAACTTACATTAAAAGTAAAATTAGAAAGTCCTAATGAATTTCTAGGAATAGACAATAACATATACTTTAAAGGCAGAATTGGAGTCACAAAAAAATTATCTAATTCTACCTAGAAATACAAGGTCTAAGATTGACTGTTAACATCACTTCAGTTGATTCTTATGTGCCAAATTTAAAAATGTCTTTATGAAATAAGTATGAGTTATTAAGGGATAATTAAAAGTTAACAAATAGTAAATGCATGTTGACTGAGTATATAAGACAAAATTATGTATGTTAATCTTCTAATTTATGGTATAAAACAGATATAAATCAATGAGGCAGTTATTTGAATTCGAAATAAACTGTTCATTTACTTGCCAATACTGACGAGGCTTCAATTCTGGAGAAACAACACTACCTAGTATATATACTATTGTGAAATAGGTTGATATGTATTTTATTGTATAAAGACACAAGTATAAATGGAATATTTATTTTGATAGATACTTTTTTGAATGATGACAGGAATAGTTGACCTTCTTTGCCCTCACTCTCCACATCTCGTTCTTGTAGTACAGAATAGGAGCTTCTTTGACATCTGTCCGCCTCTTTTGCATCTTGTGCCATACTACAGAGAACCAGTTCAAGCCTGGGTCCCCCGCAAGATCGAAGGAAATGAGTGAGAAACCATTTCTATTGAAAGAAGGGTGCTGTAGTCCTTAGGAAAAAAATAGGAATCTGGCAGAATCTTTGCTCACGAATTCCCTTAAAAAACATAACGAAACAAAACAAAATTCAAATATTTTACTTAGGTATGCCCAATAATTTAATATGAACTCTCTAATTGTTCATCATTTTCATTATCTCTCCTTAACTAATTCGTAGAAGAAACTTCTGTAAATTCTTCTTTATACTAGTAGGTTAAGTTGCTCTAAAGGCTGGCATTTGCATATAAATAAAGGATAAAGAAAAATATACTGTTTGACTATTCTAGTAGGAGCTAGGTATAAAAAATGAAATGTAATTTTTTTTTCTTAATCTCTGGAGATCATTTTTTTCATGGAGAATATAGAGGTTTTTCTTTTCTTCCACTGCTATTTATTTAAGTAACACTGGAATAGACTGCTGTGCTTACTTAACATTAACTTCCAATTTTACTTCTGTAGGATATAAAACAAGCTTTAAATGTCACTGAGTATTAAAAGAAAAAGAATGCAGAAATAATGTGTAGCTATTTCAAGGATGCATATTTAAAGTTATATACGAAAAAGAATTAGTATTAATGCCCCTAATTGAACATATTTAGAGGAGAAAAAATAAGATTATGTATTTTTTGTCTCTGCTGAAAAAAGTCACACATTAAAAAATTATGTTGAATTTTGGTAACTTAATAATACATGCCTAAAACATGTGGTTGTGAAATTAAGTGAACCCTTTACAAAAAAAATACTGGATTTTGGGATGGAGCACTTGACCAAATGTAGAATGGAACTTGTATTTACTAGCATCTTGTTAGACACTGACACAAGAAGGTTTTGAAAATGATTCATTTAATTAATAAACACCAAAAAACAGAGACATTAAGTATTATAAAAACTTGTGGACAACCAGAAAAACCCAAAACGTCCATTGACAGTAAAATAAATAAATAAGTTGTGATAAGGTTATTAATAAAATGAGAATGAACAGACTATAACTACATGCAAAATAATGTTTAGCTAAAGAATCAAGATACAAAAGATATATACTTTATAATGCTGTTTAAATAAAGCTAGAAAAGAGTCACAACTAATTTTTAGAGTTAGGCAGGATAGAAGTCCTATTTGGGGAGGGATTAGTGACTGAAAAGGGGACATGAAGGGCCTCCTGTTATTTTGGTAACTTTTTTAAATTTCTTGTCCTAGGTGTTGTTTAATAGAATGCATTTAGTTTTTGATAATTTATCAAGTTGTATGCTTATGTGCTATAATCTGTATATTTATGTTATAATTCAAATAAGTCTACCTGGAGAAAAATATCTAGGGTAAACGACTAAAACAAAATATTTTCCTACCTCTTTACACATTATATCTAAATGTATTTTGGCAGGAGGAGGTAGGCAAAAAAAAAAAATCTGTCCAATTAAAACCTCAGGCCTTAAAAACATTACTTGCTCTTACTCATGAGTTTGGCTTGAATATTTTAGGGGAAAAAGGAAGTCGTAAAACTATATGGACTACTTGTGGTATATTGGAAACAGCCAACAACTTTTCAAAAATTTCTAGTCCTACCATGGTCATATAGATCTAACCATAGACTCAGTAAAACTTTAATTAAGTCCCAACCAAGGATACCAATCAGTGGCTTTTCACTGCCTTGTTCTTAACCCACAAAAAAAAGAGGAAAAAAAAAATCAATGTCTCCATCTGCTCTTAATCAAAACACTTCTTCCACTCCTATAACAAAGCACAGACAAAACACTGCTTAGCATTTCATTAGCTAGCTGAAATGTAATTACAGCAGTGGTCTAACATAAACAAGGCAACTTTGGCACCTTAAAAGCTCAGTAAACTCAAAACATTGCCTTATGATATTAACATCTTGAAAATTGTGTTAATTCCCTTTGCTGTGCATACAGAATTTCAACATCAATGCCCACAAATGAATTTTCATAGTTTCTTATTCTGTCTTCCACTTCATATTTAACACTCTGAATCTTATTTTGTATAATTTACTCTGTATCTGTTTCTATATATACTCATGCAAAATGTGTTAGAGAACTGAAGTCATTTTCTGGATAATCCTAGCCAAAAAATGGCCTCAGTTGCCTTGACATTTCAGATGAATTTGTGTTTCCCTTGGTTTGAGTTATAAGGACAATTATTGCAATTCTCCATTTTACGTGCACAGGCAAATCCTTAGTATTCAGAGTGTGGAAAATTGCTGAGGCCAGTGATTTCAAAACGAAAGGAAGAAATCTATTTTAAGGTAAAGTAAGAATTTAAGTTTATGGTTATTATTTTGGCTTAAAGTTTAAAAACTTTCTGTCTTTTAATACTTCATTAACATTTTCGTGATCAGATTGATTTCTGTAGTTTATAAACTAAAGTGGAAACCATATAGCCGCAAAACTGGGTCGATGTTGATGATTAACACGGGAAAAATTCATAGCGTGGGATACAGTCAGCTTTGCTGTGAATACAGAAGAATAAGAGATGCAATGCTTGCCAAGAGATTCTTATGGTTGAGACATGTCACATGGTAATGCTATTCAGAATGCAATAATGAATGCCTTTCCACTATAATAGCACCTACTCTAATCCTCTCATTCTAAACTGAACATAAATATAAAGGATATTAAGAATATATTTGAGATGTCAATGAAATAAAATGTTGTCACAGGATAATGGTCTCCTGCTGCTTCATAAAATACCAAGCCAAAGGCAAGACTTACATTTTCAGAATAGAAGACATTAATCCCATGACAGTGTTTTATTGCAGTGATTGTATTTCTATTATACAAAATGAGCATGTAGATTTAATCAATTCATTTGATGGATGTTGATGTAGTCAGTTGACAGTGGTTTATCATGATTATGAAATTGTTTTCTTTTTATAGGCAGTTTATCAAAGAAAATGCAGATGTTTTAGGAAACTGAACTTGGGGGTGGAGAGAATAGCAGTTTTTGACTAGATAAAGATTTGTTTTTCTTAAGAGAGTAATAGTTAATATAACAATCAAAGGACAATATGATTGATGTACTCAAAGAGGTTTGTGTTATATTCTTGTTAATATTAGTTTCACATTTCAACTTGCTGACAGACAAAAACATAATAATTAAATATAATTATTTGTGCAAAAAACCACAATTACACAAAGAAAGTTGAACCCTTTCTCAGAATGCCTAGCTTAGGCATTTACAAAACTAGCTTTGTTACTTTGAATAACGATTGCTAAATAATAGTTGACATCACTAGACTAGAGCATCCTTTCCTATTTCTACATACTATTATAATATGACAAAGATCCATTGTGAAAGATAGTTTGGGCCTTCTTATGGAAGCTCAACCATCTACGTCGACACCCTTCCAAATAATGGGAAATGTGCTTCTTTCTTCTGTAAAATACATAATGCCAATGTGGATGTATTCATGAATGGGTTTAGATATGTGTCATTAGATGTTCATTAAATCCAAACGTCCTCAGGGTTTTTTTTTAGAAACTTTTCTAATTTTTAAAATGGATCCCAAGCAGTACAGTTAATTTGTATTCCCAAAAGTAGATCTGATTTCACATACCCTTTTTGTCCCATGTGTTGGATGTCTTAATATAAGTGAATTTCATATATCTAAAGACCATCTATGTTATCCTCCTTTGTCTGTTGGCCAACAAATCTGAAAATTAAAAGCTTAATCTTCTTCAAAATATAAGAAATGAGATAACTAAAAAAGCTATTATTTTTCATAAAAATGCAAATAATCAAGCACCTATATCCCTTGGGCCATTCAGAAAAAAAAATCAGAATGGCCAAAAGTACAATAGAAATTATATCTGGAAAATGCTATCAGACTTGAGATACTGTTCATCATTATGTTGTTCATTGTATGGCTTACTTATAGAAAACCACCGTCAACTTAAATCTTTGTATGAGAAGATCTAGAATCATTACAACATTTTTCTATACTAATTACAAATCTATTTTTATGGAATTTTTTATTATGAAGTCTATTTTTCATGATCACATACTATATAAGTTTTCTAGGGCTGCCATAACAAAATATCAACGACTGAGGGACTTAAACAACAGAAATTTATTTTCTCACAGTTCCAGAGGCTAGAAGTTCCAGATCAAAGTTTTGCCAGGTTTGGTTTCTCCTTAGGCTCTTCTTCTTGACTTGTAAGATGGCTGCCTTCTCGCTGTATCCTCCACATGCCGTTTTCTTTGTGTGTGCACATCCCTGTTGTGCCTTTGTGTCAAAATTTCCTTTTCTTACAAGGACACCAGTCAAGTTGGATTAGGACCCATCCATATGACTTCATTTAACCTTAAGTATCTTTTATTTATTTATTTTATTATTATTATTTATTTGAGAAAAGGAGGTGCATCTCATTATATCGCCCAGGCTGGTCTCAAACTCCTGGCCTCAAGCGATCCTTCTAGGTAGCTGGGATTATAGGCATAAGCCATTGTGCCTGGCTTTAAGTACCTTTAAAAGCCCTATTTCCAAATACAATAACATTCTAAGGTAATGTGATTTAGGACTTCAACATATGAATTTTAGTGGACTACAATTCAGCCCGTAACACATACTAATAAGATTTCCTTTGAATTCTAATATTACACAATTAAAAAAAAAAACCTAAAAAATTAAGTGGTGAAATGGGATGCTCAACACCAGCTACAGAGTTAGTAATAAAGTCGTAATATTTTTGTCTGCTTTGTCAAAGATCAGATGGCAATATGAGGATGGATTAATACCTGGGTTCTCTGTTCTGATCCATAGATCTATGTCTCTGTTTTTGTGCTAGTACCATGCTGTCTTGGTTACTATAGCCTTGTAGTATAGCTTGAAGTCTGGTAGAGTGATGCCTACTGATTTGTTCTTATTACATAAGGTTGCATTAGCTATTCAGAGTCTTTTCTGGTTCCATACAAAGCATAGAACTATTTTTTCTAGGTCTGTGAAAAATAAGGTTGGTATTTTCATGGGGATTGCATTGAATCTGTAAATCACTTTGGATAATATAAACATTTTAACAATGTTGATTCTGCCAATCAATAAGCATGATATGTTTTCCCATCTGTTTACATCCTCTGCAATTTCTGTCCTCAGTGTTTCATAGTTCTCCCTATAGAGGTCTTTCACATCCTTAGTTAAATATATTCCTAGGTTTTCTTTTTTTTTTAATTTCAGAATATTACAGGGTTACAAATGCTTTGGTCACATAAATTGCCTTTGTACCCCCTAGTCAAAGCTACAAGTGTGCTCATACTCCAGATAGCACACACTGCACCCATTAGGTCTGAATTTACCCATCCCCTCCTCCTGCCCCACACCTGCCCAGTCCCTGAAGAATGTTACTTACATATGTGCACCTTAATGTTGATCAATTAGTACCAATTTAACAGTGAATACATGTGGTGTTTGTTTTTTTATTCTCGTGATACTTCACTTAGAAGAATGGTCTCCAATTTCATCCAGAATAATGCAAGAGGTATTAGTTCACCATTGTTTTTCATGGCTGGGTCCCACCATTTTATTAATCCAGTCATGTATTGATGGGCACCTGGGTTGTTTCCACATCTTTGCGATTGTGAATTGTGCTGCTATAAACATTTGAGTGTAGATGTCTTTATTATAGGGTGTCTTTTATTCCTTTGGGTAAATAACCAGTAGTGGGATTTCTGGATCATATGGTAGTTCTACTTTTAGTTCTTTGAGGTATCTACAAATCATCATCATCTCCTTGATATTTAGAGATGTTGAGCATTTCTTATATGTTTTTTGGCCGTTAGTCTATCTTATTTTGAAAAGCTTCTCTGTTCATGTCTTTTGCCCACTTTTTAATGGTGGTGTTTGATATTTTCTTGCTGATTTGCTTGAGTTCTTTGTAGATTCTGGTTATCAGCCCTTTATCGGATGTATAGTGCACAAATATTTTCTCCCATTCTGTAGGTTGTTTATTTGATTGTGTCTTTGGCTGTGCAGGTGCTTTTTAATTTGATCGGGTCCCATTTATTTATTTTTGTTGTTGCTGTGATTGCGTTTGGGGTCTTCTTCATAAATTCTGTGCCTAGGAAGATAACTATAAGAGTTTGTCCAACATTTTCTTCTAGAATTCTTATAGTTTCATGACTTAGATTTAAGTCTGTTATCCATCATGAATTAATTTTTGTGAATGGTGAGAGGTGCAGATCCTGTTTCAGTCTTCTACATGTGGCTATCCAATTTTCCCAGCACCATTTATTGAATAGAAATTCTTTTCCTCAGTGTATGTTTTTGACAAAATTCAGCCCCCTTTTATGATAAGAACTCTTAACAAAATAGGCACAGATGGGACATACCTAAAACTATTTAAGCCATATACTACAAACCCACAGCAAACATCATACTGAACAGGGAAAAATTGAAAGCATTCCCACTTAGAACTGGAACCAGACAAGGTTGCCCACTATCACCACTTCTATTCAAAACAGTGCTGGAAGTCAGAGCAATCAGACAAGAGAAGGAAATTAAGTGTATTCAAATGGGGAAAGAGGAGGTCAAACTATTGCTCTTTGCTGATGATATGATCTTGTATCTAGAAAACCCCAAAGATTCAACCAAGAGACTCCCAGAATTGATAAATAAATTCAGCAAAGTGTCAGGCTACAAAATCAATGTACATAAATCAGTAGTTTTCATATACACCAGTAACAGTCAAGCTGAGAATCAAATCAAAGACTTTCACAATAGCAACAAAATAAATAAAATACCTAGGATTCATACAAGTCACCCACAGTGTGTCCAAGCTGGTTCAATGTCCCTCAGTCTCAGGGTGTGCTCTGTTCTGATGGAGCCACTAGGCAAGCAGCACCAGGGAGGGCCAGTGAGCAGGGAGCTCACAGTCCAAGCACCCCTCAGTTTGCTGCAGAACCCCAAAAGGAAAGGTCTGAGCCCAACTCCCTGTGGAAGCCTCCATATGGAGGCTCAATTGTCTCTCTTGGTAGCCATGGGTGGGGGAGGGGAAGGGGAGATAAAGAGTCCGGGTAGAGGAAAGTCTGCACTCCAGTAATCTCTGACCCTCTCTCCAAGAGATAGTCTTCCAAGAGTGACCAGGCTCTGGAGTCACACAGATCACCCGGAACCCACTGGACCCCTGTGGCTCCTGCAGTCTGGGCCAGAGTTGGAAAATGTCTGTGTAGTGACAAGCAAGACATAACCTGAAAAGTTGAAGCGCCCTGGGGAGGACAATGGTGCCTGGTGGATAGAGAAACAATATAGTGCCTGCGGTCAGGCTTGGGTTTGTGGGGTGGGAGGCTTCCCAGGGCGATAGGAGCCTAGTGTGCTGTCTGAAAGAAGCTCCCAGCCCACTGGCAACAGCAGTCTCAATACCCTGCTCATGGATCTGCAGAATCAACATTGTTAAAATGTCTATGCTACCCAAAGTGACCTACAAATTCAACGTAATCCCTATTAAAATAACAACATCATTTTTTGCAGATCTAGAAAAAATAATTCTGTGCTTTGTATGGAACCATACGAAGTACAGGGTACAGGGTACAGAAGACCCTGTATACCCAAAGCAACCTTAAGCAAAAAGAACAAATTGGAAGGCATCAATTTAGCAGACTTCAAGCTATACTACAAGCTATAGTAACCAAAATGGCATAGTACTAGCACAAGAACAGAGACATAGACCAATGGAACAGATCAGAGAACCCAGATATAAAATCATCCGCATATTGCCATCTGATCTTTGACAAAGCAGACAAAAACATACACTGGGGAAAGGAATCCCTATTCAATAAATGGTGCTGGGAAAATTGGATAGCCATATGTTGAAGACTGAAACAGGATCCACACTTCTCACCTCTCACAAAAATCAACTCATGATGGATAACAGACTTAAACCTAAGGCATGAAAAAATAAGAATTCTAGAACAAAATGTAGGAAAAACTCTTATAAACATTGGCTTAGGCAAAGAATTTATGAAGAAGACCCCCAAACGCAATCACAGTAACAACAAAAATAAATAAATGGGACTGATCAAATCAAAAAACTTCTGCACAGCCAAGAAAACAATCATTAGACTGAAGAGACAACCTACAGAATTGGAGAAAATATTTGCATGCTATACATCCGATAAAGGGCTGATAACCAGAATCTACAAAGAACTCAAGCAAATCAGCAAGGAAAAATCAAACAACCCCCTTAAAAAGTGGACAAAAGATAAGAACAGAAGCTTTTCAAAAGAAGATAGACTAATGGCCAAAAAACACATAAAAATGCTCAACATCTCTAATCATCAAGGAAATGTAAATCAAAACCACAATGAAATATCACTTTACTCCGTTGAGAATGGCTTTTATCAAAAAGTCCCAAAATGACAGATGCTGGTGAGGATGCAGGGAAGAAGATACACTTATACACTGTTGGTGGAACTGCAAACTAATACAGTCTCTATGGAAAATAGCGTGGAGATACCTCAAATGTTTACACCAGCACAATTCACAATTGTAAACATGAGGAAACAACCCAAGTACCCATCAATACATGAGTGGATTAATAAAATGTGTACATGTACCATGGGGTACTACTCAGTCATAAAAAATGGTGATCTATTATCTTTTGTAACAACCTGGATGGAACAGGAGACCATTCTTCTTAGTGAAGTATCACAAGAATGGAAAAACAAACACCACATGTACTCAATACTAAATTGGAACTATTCAATCAACATTTATGTGCACATGTAGAAGTAAAATTTAAGGGAAATCAAGTTGGTGGGAGATGGAGGACGGGATAGGTAAATTCCCACCTAATGGGTACAATGCACACTGACTTCATGAAAGGCACACTTATAACTTTGACTCAAACGGTACAAAAGGAAATTATATTACCAAAATGTGTGTACCCCTGTAAAATTCTGAAATAAATGAATAAATAAGTAAATAATAAAGCCATGATATTATAATATGTGGTCTTTAAAAAACATAAAAAATGATTGTGTTGAAAGGATTGTCACTTTTATTCTTCCAAACTTTTAATCACAACTCAAAGCATATCATTGTAGTATAATCTCATGTTGTTACAGCATTTCTATGTGAATTGAGTTCCTCCTATTCTAGGTCTTATCTTTCCTACAAGGAATAAATTCCTTGAGTCATGAGACTATGTTTTATAAAAGTATGTTTGCACTTTACACCTTACACAGGGCTTGGGCCATTCTATAAATATTAGGGAAATAAAGGGATGGGTGGAAGGATAGATGAATGAATGGATGGATGGATGGATGGGTAGGTGGATGAAATAATTTGATAGTCACTTATCGATTTAGACCTGTAATTTAGATATTTTGTAACCTGAACTTATTTCTAATGAAAAAATTCTCAATTATGACATAAGACACTTTAGGAATGTCACTCTTTAGTGTACATAAAACTAGCTCTTAAAACATATGCAGCAAACAGATTTATGAAAATCTAATTACATGTCTACTAATAAAAACCATTGGGCAGAAAATAGAAAGGAAATAAACTTATGCTGTTTTGAACTCCAGGTGGATTTTTGTATATACTTCCTCACTAAACATCTATCTAGTTGCCTGTCTGAATTTCAGGCAATGGAAAAACAGGTAATGGAAAAACTGTGGACATCTGGCATATATTAAGTTCATAGTTCCAACTAGTCTGTAAATGCTCAGTAGCTTGGGTGGGCAAGCCAGAATTTGTGTTCATATTATTCACTTTCTGCACCATTGTTCTCTGAGCACAAATCTCTCTGACCACTGATTTATACTCAATATTTATAGATGGTTTTCCCTTCTCTAGAAAGTACCTGAATTTTAAGCTTAACAAGAAAAAAATCTTTAAATGTAAGGGCTGTATGTATATTGTGGGAAAACTTAAAAAATATAAACAGATTCAAGGGAAGAAAAAGCAGCTGTCATTAAAATTCCACTTCCAAATGATAGCTACTGATAATATTTGTTAAATAAATATCCAACATTTACATATACTTAAATATGTGTGTATTAAATCCATATAAATATGGAAATTAGTCTATTTTCAGTCTCAGATTCAGCTGAGACTCCAAAAGGATGTACAATGTTAGCATGTACCACTACTCCCACATGCTAACATGAGCTGCTAGGTTCCTTATGCAGGGCTTCCTGAGGAATATCTTAAGAAAAAGTTAAGTTACCATTAACCACCAACCATGCACTAAGGACACATTGTGTAAAAGGTTCTTTTTTGAAGAGTTCAAGGGAGAGAATTCCTTTGGGGAAGATTGTTAGAGTCTTCTGAATCTGTCTTCTCAAGGAAGAGTCTTCTATACCTCCAGCCAAGCAAGAGGTCATTCATTAAAACCTGGGCCATGTGCTATAATATCAGAATCAGAAGTGGCTCATTTGAAATATCCACTACTTTTTGAAATGTGTCAGGCCATAAGAACACATGAATGTTTCTCATGGACAAGGTATGGGCTGACTAGGAGTGAGAAACATACACATTCTTATACTCAGATGTGAGCTCTTTTCATATTTCTTTCAGTTTGTTCATGTTCTCTTTTTTCATTCTTTTCAGCAAAAAAATATTATAATTGCAAGTACGTTCTTACACCTCCGTTTCCCTTTCCTCCTTCTTCAGAAGTTATCACTATCCTAAAATATGGAGGTACCATTCATGTCAAGTGTCTATATTTATTTTAGTTATTATACAATGTATCAATAAGCAATCTACTTTCTTTGTTTCAACGTTTTAAATTTTACTAAAATTTTTCTCCTATATTTATGTATTTGCAACATGCCTTTTTATACAACATTTTTTTTTAATTCACCAAAGTGCAAATTGTTTTTTAGATTATATATTTTAGACCTATCATGTTGATGGTTATAGATCCAGGTCATTCATTTTAACTGCTGTCTGGTGTACAAGTGTATAACTAAAACTCAGATCACCTATTCTGTTACAAATGGGCAATTAGGTAATTCCAACTTATTTATTTTTCAATTCCAACCAGGGTTACAATGAATATTCTGGCTCATGTTTCTTTGGGAACATGGGTAAGAGTTTCCCAGGAAGATGTACCTAAAAGAAGAATTGTTGAGTCACAGAAGTGTGTGTTCAGTTTCACTAGCTATTGCCAAATTGTTCTTCAAAATGGTTGTATAATTTATAGAGCACAGTGTAAAAGATTACTGCTAATCCTAATTTCTGCCAAAATTTAAAATTTAAATTTCATTACTAGTATGTGAAATGGTGTTCCAGTATTGGTTTGATTTGCATTCTCTTACTACTCCTGTGGTTATGAATCTCTAATTAGGACGACTGGCTATTTGATATCCACTTCAGTCAATACCTAACTATATCCTGTGCCATTTTTTTCTACTGTGTTGCTTGACTTTTTTATCATTATTTAATTTTTTTAATTTAAATTCAAATGTTTCCCCAATTTTTGCTCAAAATATAAGTTTTGTTTTCATTTTCTTTGAAATGTCTTTTCATGTATGAAAGTTTTTAAATTTAGTGCATTCATTTTATGATTTTCTTTAAGTATTGTGCATTTTTGTGTCTTGTTCAAAAAAATCCTTTCCTATCTTGATATTCTAAAATTATTCTCCTGCATTTTCTTGAGAAAATTCCACGGTTCTGATTTTCACACTGTGGTCTTTAACCCATCTGGAATATTTTGTTTTTGTGCATGGTATAATGTAGGGATCTAATTTTGTTATTTTCCCAAATTAAACACAAATTGTCTTAGCATCCTTTTATTGAATAGTTATCCTTTTACAACATATTTGTAGTGCTCAGTCATTTGTTTTGCTGCTTCTGTCCCAATACCTCATTGTTTTAATGATTGTAGCTTTACAATGGGTATTTGAGTGTAGCAGGGCAAATTCCTTTTCTAGTTTTTCTGAACAGTATGATCTTATCTATGCTTGATCTTTTACTTCCCTTTATAGGTTTTAGGATCAATTTGTCAAATTCTATGAATAATCTTGTTGGAATTTTTATTTGAATTACAATGGATTTATAGGTCAATTGGGGAGAATTGTGATCTTGATAATAGTTCCCTATTTTTAGATCTTTCATCCTTTAACGAAATTATGTAATTTTAAAAAAAATCTTGCTGGATACTGCATAACTATACTATTGATATTGTATCCAGTAAAACTTTTGAACTGTCTTAATAGTCTTGACAGTTTGTTGATTTCTTTGTATTTCTATGTGTAGAACATATCACCTATGAAGAACATTATTTATATGCTCATTTATTTTTCTATACATATTTCTAGACTAAGATGTCCTGATAACCTTGAGAAAAGTGGTGATAAGCATCTTTACATTTTTCTATGAATTAAAAAGAGATTTTTCTCAAGTCTTATTACTAAGTGTATTTTTTGCTGCAGGTTTTGGACAGGTAACATTTTTTAAGTTAAAGTCACCCTCAAATAACTGTTTGATGAGTTAAAGAATTCATTTGTTCTGGGACTTAACAATATGCTTTTCTTCATCTATTGAGGAGATAATATTTTTTTCTCTAACCTGTTATTATGATAAATTGTAGTGATAATTTTTAAATGTTAAATTGTCCTTGCATTATGGTATGTACAGTACTTGGTCATGATTTATTTTTTCTTAAATTGTTGGAATACTCCTTGCATTTGAAAGTTTCTGATATATATATATACACCAGTGTCTATGGCTTTTGTATCTTCATTTTGAATTTTATTTCTTATTAACATAAAAGTTCACTTATAGTCCATTTAATGCTTTTTGGCATTAAATCTACCTCATCTTTTAAGAATTATTTATTTATTTTTTAATTTCAAAATATTATGGGGGTACAAATGTTTAGGTTACATGGATTTCTTTTGTACTGCTTCAGTCAGTTTTAAGTGTGCCCATCACTCAGATAGTGTACATTGTACATGGTAGGTGTGATTTCAACAATTGCTTCCTCACCCTTCCCACATGCATGATTTCTGTTGAGATTTACTTCCATCTGTGCACATGAGTGCTGATTGGTTTAGTTCCAATTTAATAGCGAGTACATGTGGTGTTTGTTTTTCCATTCTTATGATACTTCACTTAGGAGGATGGTCTCCAGTTCCATCCAGATTGTTGAAAAAGATATTAATTCATTTTTTATGGCTGAGTGGTACTCTATGGTGTACATATACCACATTATTAATCCACTCATTAATTGAGAGGCACTTGGGTTGATTCCACATCTTTGCAATTGTGAAATGTGCTGCAATATACATTCTAGTGCAAGTGTCTTTTTCATAAAATGACTTTTTTTCCTTTGGGTAAATACCCAGTAGTGGGATTGCTGGATCAAATGGTATATCTACTTTTAGTTCTTTGAGGTATCTCCATACTACTTTCCACAGAGGTTATACTAGTTTGCAGTCCCACCAACAGTGTATAAGTGTTCTTTTCTCTCTGCATCCATGCCAGCATCTATTGTTTTGGGACTTTTTGATAAAAACCATTCTCATTGGGGTTAGGTGATAGCTCATTGTGGTTTTGATTTATACTCTGATGATTAGTGACATTGAGCATTTTTTCATATTTCTTGGGCATTAGTCTATCTTCTTTTGAAAACTTCTGTTCACGTCTTTTGCCCACTTTTTAATGGGATTGCTTGATTTTTTTCTTCCTGATCTACTTGAGTTCCTCGTAGATTCTGCTTATTAGCCCTTTGTTGAATGTATAGCATGCAAATATTTTCTCCCATTCTGTAGGTTGTCTATTTGCTCTGTTGATTGTGTCCTTGGCTGTGCAGAAGCTTTTTAATTTAATCAAGTCCCATTTATTTATTTTTGTTGCTGTGATTGCCCTTGGGGTCTTCTTCATAAATTCTTTGTCTAAGCCAATACCTAGAAGAGTTTTCCTACATTTTCTTCTAGAATTCTTATGGTTTCATGTCTTAGATTTAAGTCCATTATCCACCTTGAATTAATTTTTGTGAGTGGTGAGAGATATGGATCCTGTTTCAATTTTCTACATGTGGCTATCCAATTTTCCCAGCACCATTTATTGAATAGGGATTCTTTTCCCCAGTGTATATTGCTGTCTACTTTGTCAAAGATCAGATGGCTATATGTGGATGGATTTATGTCTGGGTTCTCTGTTCTGTTCCATTGGTCTATGTCTATTTTTGTGCCACTACCATGCTGTTTTGGTTACTATAGCCTTGTAGTATAGCTTAAAATCTGGTAAAGTGATGCCTCCAGATTTGGTCTTTTTCCTTAAGATTGCTTTGATGATTCAGGCTCTTTTCTATTTCCAGACAAAGTATAGAATTGCTTTTTCTAGATCTGTGAAAAATGATGTTGGTATTTTGATGGGGATTGCATTGAATCTGTAGATCACTTTGGGTAGTATGGACATTTTAACAATGTTGATTCTGCTTATCCATGAGCATGATATTTTTTTCCATTTGTTTACATCATCTGCAATTTCATTCCTCAGTGATTCATAGTTCTGTTTGTAAAGATCTTTCACCTCATTGGTCAAATATATTTTTAGGTGTTTCTTTTTCTCTGTAGCTGTTGTGAATGATATTGAGTCTGTGATTTGCTCAAACTTTGTTAAGTTCTCAGCTTAACTGTTTTTGGTGTATAGGAAGGCTACTGATTTGTGTACATTGATTTTGTAGCCTGAGACTTTGCTGAATTTACTTATCAATTCCAGGAATCTCATGGTGCAATCATTGGAGTTTTGTATATATAAGATTATATATCTTCAGCAAAAAGTTACAGTTTGACCTCCTCCTTCCCAATTTGGATACCCGTATTGTCCTTCTCTTGCCTGATTTCTCTGGCTAGGACTTCTATGTTGAATAGAAGTGGTGACAGTGGGCATCCTTGTCTTGTTCTAGTTCTGTGTGGAAATGCTTTCAACTTTTCCCCATTCAGTATGATGTTGGCTGTGGGTTTGTCACATATGGCTTTTATAATTTTGTGGTATGTTCTGTCTATGCCTGTTCTTAATAGTTTTTATCATAAAAGGGTGCTGAATTTTGTCAAATGCTTTTTCTGCATCTATTGAAATGATCATATGATCTTTGTTTTTGCTTCTCTTTATGTAGTAAATCACATTTATGGATTTTCATATGTCAAATCATCCTTGCATCCCTGTGATGAAGTGCATCTCATCATGGGGGATTATTTTTTTGATGTGCTGTTGAATTTGGTTTGGTAGAATTTTATTGTGGATTTTTGCATCTATATTTGTAAGGGATATTGGTCTATCATTTTCTTTTTTGTTGTATTCTTTCCTGGCTTTGGTATCAAGGTGATACTGGGTTTGTAGAATGAGTTGTGGAGGATTCCTTCCTTCTCAATGTCATGAAATAATTTCTGCAGAATGGATGCCAATTCTTCTTTGTAGGTCTGATAAAATTCAGCTGTGAAACCATCTGGTCTGGTATGTGATCTGGCCTGTGGGCCCATCCCCAGGTCCCTGAAGATCAATCCCTTACCATGCTAGGGAAAAGAGTGCTGGTCCCAAGTTGCCCACAGGGTGCCCAAGCAGGTTCAATGTCCCTCTGCCTCAAGGTGTGGCCTGCTTTGATGGAGTTGCCAGGCAAGCAGCACCAAGGAGTGCTAGCAGTCAGGGAGCTCATGGTCTGAGCACCCCTCAGTCTGCTGCAGAACCCCAATAGAAAAGGTCTGAGCCCAACTCTTTGTGGAAGCCTTGGTGTGATGGCTCAATTGTCTCTCCTGGTAGCTGGGGGTGGGGGTGGGGGAGGGGAAGAAAAGAATCTAAATGGAGGGAAGCTAGCACTCTGGTCATGTCCATCCCTCACACTGGGAGGCTGCCTGCCCAGAATGTACAGGCACTGGAGTCACACAGATTACCCGGGACCCACTGGACCCCTGTGGCCCCTACAGTCTGGGCCAGAGTTGGGAAACATCAGTGTGGGAGCAAGCAAGATGAAACCTGAGGATTTGAAGCCCCCTGGGGAGGACAAAGGTCCATGGTGGGTAGAGGAGCAATATGGTGCCTGCTGCCCCAACTCAGGTCTGTGGAGATGGGTGGTGCCCCAGGGGGCTGGGAGCCTGGTGCCCCATGAACAAGAAGCTCCCAGCTCACTGGTAGCAGCAGCCTCTGGGCTCATGTGAACAGAAAGTCTCTCCAGCAACTCAGGAACCTGCCAAATGTCAGAAATGCAAGGGAGGGAGAAAAAAACCACTCCACCTACCCTTTTCAGTAGACTCCAAACCTCTCAGGGGTTGATCTCTGCCGTTACCTTGTTCCTTTCTGTTTTGCTCTGCAACTTCTTCCCATGGAGTCTCCTGAAGGTTCTGGCACCCTTCCCTCTGATCCACACCCAATCTCTGTCTGTTCATTTTTTCTCTTTCAGTTAAAACTTCTCCTTCTTACTGAGCTGCTCTGGCAGCTGGTGTCTCTGGTCAGACATCTTGCTCCATCCCTCATCTTTTGTAAATACTGCAAACATTGCTTTTTAGGATGTGTTTTCATTTTTTTGGTATACTTTTAGCATTCTCTTTTTCTCAATATCTTTGTGATATTTTATTTTTCATTGTGTTTTAACAAAATAGCCAATTTTGGAGCTTTATATTTTTTCAATCCCAACATCTTTGTCTTTTTTAAAAGAATCAAATATATCCCCTTTCTCCTTATTTTCTTTACTTTTTAAAAAAAATATTATTCAAATGTTATGTAATTTTTTTAGGTTTTGATATTTCAAATAATTTTTATCTTTAAATTTTAAAGAATATATTTTAAATCACAGGTTGTTATACTAAAAGAATTAAATATTTAAAGTAGTTCCTGCCAAATAATAAATGCTCAATAAAGATATCTATTTTAAGTACTTATTACGTAGTTTACTAGGCCTCTAAAAGATTTTATTCAATTAAAATGTTTTAATACTTTTCCTCCCCATTTTCCTTCATATTTTGTTAAAATAATGTGGTTTTATATATTTGGGATCATTATTAATTTTTAAATATCTTAATCTTTTTAAATAATTATTTTTAACATTTCTTCTATATTGATTTTTACAAGCACATCAAAAGTTTTTAATTAGGTTTTATGAATTTTATTTTTTAGCAGTATTTCAGTCTGAAGATGGATGTTGATCCTAGATGAGTCTTTTCTCCTTTATTATTCTCCACTTTTAAAATACATTCCAAATCCTGACTTTTCTAATCTGTAGCTTCCTTAGCTACAACAGATTTAAAACTTTGTCTGTGGTCTTAACTTCTATTAGTTATGAAATTTTCTTCTTCAATTGTAAACCACATGAAAAGATAAAAATGAAGGGAAAAACTAAAGAAGGTCTTCGCTTCTTGAAGCTAAGAAATTTGAATTTCTTAAATAAACAATAGAACTAAATATTAATAATATATATAGGTTTTCCTTTCTAGGTCTTCTCCTCAGCACTATATTTAATTCAATGGCACTCTTGTGAGCTCTGCCTACAAAACATACTTGAATACCATTCCATCTCCACTATAATCCCCTTCTAGTCCAAGCCATCATGGTCTTTCAACTTGATAACTATAGTAGCCTAAAGTGATTTCTCCACTTCTAGTTTTGTCCCTCTTCAAACCAGTCTGTGCTCCACTATTGGATGACTATTTTACCTCACTGAGTGAAAAATTTACCTAGGAGTCCCTTCATTCTGAGTAGAGAAGTAGAGGAGATCTTGACATAAGTGTGGATCTCTACAAGAATTAAAACAACCACTTCATCCAAGGGTAAAATGCCCTCATTTAACTTGTCTCCTGAGTAATATCCATTTGAACCATAGTTTTTAGAGTTCATGAAGACTTCCTGGCTATCTTACCCTATACTATTCTCCCAACTCAGAAATCTTATAACACTTTCAATATGCTGTATAGTTTAGACACTTAAAATATGATTTTATTATGGTTTGTATACTGATAATTTTATTACCTAATGTTTATTATTACTTTCCATTTTTCAGAGTTAGTTTTCCTTCACCTTCTTATCCTTATATTTGACCCAGTGGCTCCCGTGTGTTATATCCAACTCTGGATTGTAAACCCTTTGAGAACTAGGATAATATATGTTATCCTTGTGTTTAATTCATTAAGCTGATTAAAATAACATTCAACAGGCATTCTGATTGATTAATTGATAAGGCTAAAATGGAACTCCGGGGTCAGATGATTCCTTTAAAAATGCAAGTAATTAAAATTTGAAGTAACACAGTATTTTGAAAAAGTAGGGGACATATCATACTGGAACACATATATTTGAAATAGTGATACAATAAATCATGATTTCAGTTTTTACACAAATAAAAAATGTTTCCCCCAATTGTTTTCGTTAAATTTAATGGATGATATCAGAGTGACTCAATTAGGTTAACTTGTCTGGAAAAATAAAATAATCAGTTTGATAGTTAAATATAGACCCTGATTCTGACATTAAAATCAATACTAAACAAGGCAATATTTTTCTCACTCTTATTCTCCTTCAAACTAAGGAGCTTATAGTTTTAAAAATAATTTTCACTTAAGGGTAAATTGTTCAGGTTAAGTTTATTAGCAATGTTAAATTAAGTGTTACCTAAAGCGGCCTCTGTACATATTGAAGGTTTGGCCTCAAGGTTTCTCTGAACATAGTGAGCTGTAACCTGACTTGATGTGTAAACAGACTCTTGCAACAAGTAGCTGAGGTTCAGCCTATCATAGCAGCCAGATTTCAGTTAACCACAGGCAGCCGACTCTTCAAACCAGGTTCAAATAAGGCAAACACCCTGTAACCAATCCAGCTGTTTCCTTACCTCACCTCTGTTTTCTGTACATCGCTTCACTTTTTCTGTCCATAAATGTTATGGATTTGAGAATTATTCTTTGCTCAATTAAACTCTGTTAGATTTAATTTGTCTAAAGTTTTTTTTTTTTTAACAGCAACACACGTCATAAGGTAGCAGTGAAATATTATTCACAGTACTTTAATTGTTACTGAAAGACTTTGGTTTCAGTTTTAGTTCAATCACTTACTAGCTTTGTGAGTTTAATCAATAGACCTGTCCACTCAGAGCCTCATTTTCTTAATAGGAAATTGGAATAATTTTGTCTGCCTCATGGGCTCCATATCAGGATTAAATGAAATGGTGCCTATGAAAGCATTTATATGCTTAACAGAATTTGTAGAGAAAAGTATTTCTTTGTCTCAAGACCTAATTTTACTTTAATAATTTCAAATTCTTACTTTAGGCTATAAAATAAAAAGTGATCGTCCTAAAGTATATTTTCTAAGTAAAAACACCTTCCTTTCTTCTGATAAACTTGCTTTCACGCATCCTTTGATCTGCTAACTAGGCCATTCTAACAATCAACAAGATAGGGTAATTTAATTAAACAAAAACTATGACAATAGCCTCTCTCTTTGCTCGGGTAGTTATGAAAGAACTTAAGTTAGATTTTCTACACAGATTATAACCTGCTAAAAGGTTGGCATCTTGTTATATTTGGGTGACTGTTTTGCTTAGACTGGATTGAGTTCAGCCAGCCTAGATGTGACTATGGAGACAATGACCTCTTGAACTTCTGTTCCCAGCATCCTGCCTCATGAGTAGTGAATACTCTGTATACACAATAATCCAAATATGTTTGTTACAACAAAGGATACAAACACAATAGCTGCTTGCCAGTTATGCTTTTTCTTCTTGCTGTACTTCTCACCATGAAAGTGGAATAATGAAAATGATGACAGAGTGCAAGTGATGGGCTTATATCTGTCAACCTTGTCTCACACAGGCCTCTGCCTAGACCCTAGGATAACTCATGATCATTGTTCCAAGCCACAGCAGCCTTTCTGTGGCTTCTCCCATGAATGGGTGTCCATGTAGTCACTCCAGCATTATTCTGATTAATGTTGACATGTTATATGATTAGTGTTGGCATGGTAAATGGTTTTCTCACCTTTTACTTTTAATCTATTTGTGGTTAAGAATGAGTTTCTTGTAGGCAGCTTATACTTTTGTCTTTCATTTTTAGCATACCTGGAAATCTTTACCATTGAATTGGAATGGTCAGACCCTATACATTTAATGTAATTATTGATATAATTGGATTTAATTATGACATCTTTATCCTCCAGCTATTCTTTGCTCTCTTCTTGTTCTTTTTTGTGCTTACTTTTGAATTAATTTTGAATTAATTAAGCATTTCTATGATTCATTTTATCTCCTTTGCTGGCTTATCAGCTATAACTCTTTGTTGTATTTGGTTTGATGTTGCTACATAGTTCATTGCATACATCATTAGCTCGTCACAGTTGACTTTCAGGTGATATTACAATATTTTGCATATAACTAAAAACATTATATTAAGACTTCTATTTCTCCCCTCTTGGCCTCTGTGTTATTTTTACACAAATTTTATTTCCATACTTATTATAAATCACACAACATATGTTATTTTTTTACTGTAAATAGTAAGTTACATTTTAAGTGATTTAAATACTAGGATAAAGATATTTTACTTTATCCATGTAGCTACCATTGCTGGTACTCTTCATTTCTTTGTATAGTACAGATTTCCGTCTGGCATACTTTTCCTTTTGCCAGAGGGACTTCCTTTAGTATTCCTTGTGGTGAGAAATCTGAAAGACTGCTGGCAATAAATTCTTTAAGTTTTTGTCAGTCTGAAAAAGTGTTTATTTTGCCTTAAAATTTGAAAGATATTTTCTCTGGGTAAAAAATTCTATGTTGACAGGGCTTGGGGTTCTTTTTAAAATTTCAATACTTTAAAATGTTGTTATACTATCTTCTGTCTTGCATTATTTTCTGTCTTTATGTAGGTAAAATCTTCTGTCATCTTTATCTTTATTTCTCTGTACATACTGTATATGTTTTTCTCTGGTTGCTTTCAATATTTTTCCCTTTATCTCTACTTTTTAGTAACTTGATTATGATATGCCTTGGAGAAATTTTATTTATGTTTCTTTGCTTAGGGTTTCTTGAGTTTATCAATTCCCTAGATTTGTAATTTTTCAACAAGTTTGGAAAAAAATGGCTGTTATTTCTTCAATTCTTCCCCTCCCCCAATTTCTTCTTTCCTTCAGAGACTCTAATCATGTGCATTTTCAGCCACCTGAATTGTTCCACAGTGTATTGATGTTGTGTTCATTTTATCTTCCGTCTTCTTTTTTTCCTTTGTGTTTCAATTTGCAAATTCTATTGAAATATCTTCAAGTTTACTCATCTTTTCTTTTGAAATGTTACTGTTTTATTAATCTCAGAAGTGTCTTTTTCCTAGCAGACATGGATAAAATATTTGGTCTTCTACTTCAAGACTTCCTAGAGCTCTTCAGTACCTTTGAATTTTCGTAAAAATCTTTGCATCAGCTTTGGAATATTGAATCTGGGAACTAATTTGCGGAAAAATTCTTTCTTTACAGTATAGAATAGAAATTTCCCATCCATGAGCATAGTATAGTCCTTAATTTACTGAGATGTTGTTTAATTTCTGACAATATTCAGTATAGAAGTCTTAAACATTTTTTGTTAACATTATTTATAGACATTTGATTTTTGATGTTTTGTGCATAATATCTTTTAAAATTTTTATTTGCTAATTATTTGTTACAAAGAAATGACAATGACTTGTATATTAACTGTGTATACAGCAACTTATCAAATACAGATATTAAGTCTGATAATTTATGAGTGGGTATCTTTATTTTCTATGTGCAAAAGACACAGAGGATAACACTTTTTCTTTTCTCCATTTCAGTATTTATACCTTTCATGTACTTGTATATCTTCATTGTAATGGCTAGAATTTCTAATTTATAGTTAAATAGAAGTAATCATTGTGTGTCCTCGAATCATTCCCAGGATCATGGGTAAAAGTTTCAGTAAATCACTATTAAATGTGATATTAACTGTAGGTTTTTAAAAATATTTACCAGGTTAAGAAGTAACTTCTAGTCATAATTTTCTATGATTTTTTATTTTATTTTAATTTTAATTGGCACATAAGAGTTGTTCATATTTATGGAGTGCAATGTGATGTTTTGCTATAATTATACGTTGTATAATATAATGATCAAATCAGGGTAATTAACAAAACCATCACCTCAAACTTTTGTTATATCTTTATGGTGAGAACATTAGAATCCTCTCTTCTAGCTATTTTGAAATATACAATACATTATTTTTAACTGTAGTCACCCTACTATGCAATTTATTCATCCTATCTAACTGTACTCTGTACCTATTGATCAACCTCTCCTTATCCCCTCCTCCCCCCTACCCTCCCCAGCCTATGGTAGCCACTTTTCTGCTCTCTACTTCTATGAGATCAACTTTTTTATATTTCACATGAGTGAGGTATTTTGCAATATTTGTCTTTCTGTGTCTGATTTATTTCACTTAACATAATGTCCTCCAGTTTTATCCCTGTTGTTGCAAATGATAGGATTTCCTCTTTTTTATAACTAAATAGTATTCTATTGTGTATATATAGTACATTTTCTTAATCAATTTATCTGTTGAGGACACTTAGGTTGAATCTATATCTTGGCTATTGTGAATAGTGCTGCAATAAATATGGGAGTGCAGATTTCTCTTTGACATACCTACTTCATTTCCTTTGGATATATATCCAGTAGTTCTGCGGGCCCCAACCCCAAGGCAGCACACTGGTACTGGTCCATGGCCTATTAGGGACCAGACTGCAGAGCTCTGCCGCCCCCGCACCCGTCTGTGGAAAAGTTGTCTTCCATGAAACTTAGGAAGGGGGGGAGCACACAGCAGGAGGTGAGCAGTGGGCGAGCAAAGCATCATCTGTATTTACAGCCACTCCCATTCACTTGCATCACCACCTGAGCTCCACCTCCCCCACCCCTGTCCTTGGAAAAATTGTCTTCCATGAAAGTGGTCCCTGGTGACAAAAAGACTGGGGACTGCTGCAGTAGTGGAATTGCTGGATCCCACTAGTTAAAATAGTTACATTTAAATTTTTTGAGGAACCTCCATAATGTTTAACATAATGTCTGTGCTAATTTTCATTTTCCCCAACAGTGCATAAGGGTTGCCTTTTCTTCACATCTTCACTAACACTTATCTTTTTTTTAGATAAGAGCCGATCTAACTGGAGTAAGGTGATATTTCATTATGGTTTTGATTTGTATTTTCCTGGTGATTAGTGATGTTGAGTATATTTATATAACTGTTGCCTTCTTTTGACAAATGCCTATTTACTTCTTTTACCCATTTTTAATCAGATTTTTTTTTACTATTGAGCTGTTTGAGTTCCTTATATATTCTAGTTATGAACCCTTTGTCAGATCTGTCATTTGCAAACATGTTCTCCCATTCTGTAGGTTGTCTCTTCACTCTGTTGATTTTATTCTTCACTCTACAGAAGTTTCTTAGTTTCATATAATCCTATTTGTCTATATTTGCTTTTGTTGCCTGTGCTTTTGAGGTGTCATAAAAAAAAATCTTTGCCCAGACCAATGTCATGGAACATCTCCCTTATATTTTAGTCTAGTAGTTTCATAGCTTGGGTCTTACAATTAAGTCTGTAATCCATTTTGAGTTCCTTTTGGGATATGAGAAAGGAGTCTAATTTTATTCCTCCACATGTAGATATCCATTTTCCAAGCATTATTTATTGAAAAAACTGTCCTTTCCCTAATATGTTTTCTTGGCTCATTTGTGAAAAATCAGTTGGCTGTAGATGTGTGGATTTATTTCTGGGCTCTCTGTAGTGTCCCATTGGTCTATGTACCTGCTTTTATGCCAATATTATGCTGTTTTGGTTATAGCTTTGTAGTTTATTTTGAGATCAGATAATGAAATGCTTTCAGCTTTGTTTTTGTTTGTTTGTTTGTTTTTTTGCTTGCTCAAGATTGCTTTGGCTATTCAGATTCTTTTGTGATTCTATACAAATTTTAGAATTGTTTTTTCTATTTCTGTGAAGAATGTCATTGGTATTTTGATAGGGATTGCACTGAATTTGTGGATCATTTTGGGTGATGTGGACATTTTAACAATGTCAGTACTTCCAATACATAAGCATGGATATCTTTCCATTTATTTATGTCATCTTCCATTTCTATCATCAATGTTTTGTAGTTTTTGTTGTAGAGGTCATTTACGTCTTTGGTTAAATTTGTTTCTAGGTATTTTTTGTAGTTATTATAAATTGAATTGTTTTCCTGATTACTTTTTCAGATAGTTCACTATTATTAGCATATGGAAACACTACTGATTTGTTTATGTTGATTTTATATCCTGCAATGTTACTGAATTTGTTTATTAGCTCTAATGGTTTCTTGGTGGAGTCTTTAGGGTTTTATATATATGAGATCATGTCATCTGCAAATGGTTGCAGGTGCTTATAGTGGCTGTGGACCTGGGGTCCTAGGCTCAGGGTCTCATGGACCTATTATGGCACCTGGGTTTTGGGGTACAGGTTCACTCTCGGAGGCAGGGTTAGATGTACATTCCTCACAGACCCAGGGTCTGTGACTCTGCAGCACCTCCTCCCAGCATCTTGGGTCCAGGGGGTCAGGTTGTAGCTATGACTCTGACCCTTGGGGCACAGTACAGCACTGGCCTGGCTGTGGGAAATAGAGGGTTCCCTGGAGGTTTGGGTTCATGGAGCAGAGTACAGCTGCAATTTATGAACCATAGCCAATAGGCTTCATTGGCTATTCAAGTCCCAAGCGATTAGGAACCATGTAGTGATGACTGTGGACTCTGGGATGGTGCAAATTTGCAGTATCCCAGAGTCTGTGATGCCAGCTGCAGCAGCAGCAAGAACCCTGGAATGACAGAGTGTAGCCATTGTTTGGGCTCTGGGGGGCAGGGAACAGAACAGTGATTCACTTCATTCCCTGGGAAAAGGGATATCTCAGTAGCTCTGAGTCTAGGAGTCTAGTTCAGCTCTATTGGAAGCAGGGTACTAGAGTTGTTTGGACAATAAGGCAAGGCATCCCAGCTCGTACATTGCTCTCTTTCCCTGGGATGTGGAGTACCATATCAGCTCAGCCCCAGTATGTGTCATAGCTTGGCTTGGCCAAGGCATTGTTTCCCTGAGAGGCAACGTGCTACTTAAGCTTAGGCATGGGGAGCATAACAGCTACAGGCAGTCAAGGCAACATTTCCCTGATATGCAGAGCACTACTTAAGCACGGGCACAGGGAGGCAGGGTGCAGCAGCAACTGAAAGGTGTATACCAATTAAGTCCACCAAGGTGCCTTCTCCCCAGGAGGGAATGTACAGCTTAGGTCCTACAGAGCAGGGCCACTGGGCAGGGATGGTTTAGTGGTGTCTAAGCATCAGGGATGGAAGGGTGCTGTGGTCACTCACTCCTGGAGCAAGACATATACCACTAGGAGTTCCAGTTCCAAGTTAGTGTAGTATAATCACCATGCAGGCCACGGCAGGAGGGGCACAGTGTCAGCTCCTTCTCTGGAGAGAAGTGCAGCAGTGAGGACTCCAGGCAGCTCCCTCAGCTGGACTTAGTGCTTGTGAGGACTTCAGGAGACCACAGTGGTGAGGAATTTAGGTATTCAAGATATTGATGTGCACTGCTGGGATCCTCTTGCTTACCTATTCACCACAGAGAGAAGTTCTTCTTTGTTTCAAGCTGATCCTGGCTAGGGGAGGGGGTGGTGGTGACCAGGTGTTTTCTTTAGTTCTCTATGTGGCTCTTCTGAGTTTCTGTGCTTTATGTGGTTTCTGCTACTCCTTTGATGTACTCTAGTGTTCTCCTTTAATTATTTTCATCAAAATTTAGTTGCTTATTTGTTGTTTTGGCCATCTTTGTGGGAGTTTACAAGTGCAAAGGGCTTCTATCAGCCATCAGTCAGTACAGCCACTGTGGTAATATAATTTTGGAAGTCTCTCAGGGTAGTTATTGGCTTTTCTCAGGCAACACCCAATATCTCCACAAATGCCTTTTCTATTCAAACAGTAGTAATCAATTAGTGAATGCATAACATTTTTGTTTTACATAATTGAGATTATTTTGTATATTCATTTTTTAACCTGCTATTTTCAGTTATTCATGAAAGGTGAACTTTTTTTTCAACTCATTAAATGTTTCAAGAATAAATGTATCATAAGAACAGGGATTTCTGTCTTGTTAATTGCCATATCCATTACTAGAGCAGAAAGAAGCTGATGCATGGTAGATACTCAGTAAATATTGGAGGAATAAATTAATAAACGAACTGGGTTTTTTTCCCTAACCAATTAGTAGTAGTGAGTATCATACTGCATGCAGTAGCCATAACTCACTTAACCAATTCTGTATCATTGGTCATTTAGTTAACATCCAAATTATTTGCCTTTATCAACAATGCAGTGATGAGTGAACTTGTAGATACAACTTTGGGCACCTTTTATTATTTACTTAATTCAAATTCCTGGATTAGTGGTTGTGTATATGTGTTATTATTTTGGAATGTCAATTTCTAAAGCAGCCTTTAAAATGTTTATTTATATACCAAAATACTGAGGTGGTAGTCTAAATAGACAATTAAAATTAAAATCTTTATTAAATAGATGTAACACTATGGGGGAAGAGTAAATAATATTCTGGTACACTTAGACCCCTATACTGAAACTGGATCCAGCTAAAATACTATGCAGCTTAACTTCAGGGCTGGCAAAGTGGCTGGGCTCTAGTCTACTATTATATAATGATTAATATTAGGTGTCAACTTGACTAGATTGAGGGGTGCCTAGTGAAGCATTGTTTCTTGGTGGGTCTGTGAGGGTGTTTCCAGAGGAGATTGACATGCAAGTCAGTAGACTGGGAGAGGAAGACCTGCCCTCAACGTGGGTGGGCACCATCCAATCAGCTGACAGCATGCTGGAATGCTGGAACAAGCAGGCAAAAGAAGGGGGATATTCAGCTTGCTGAGTTTTCCTCTCTCTCTCCCCGCTCCCTCTCCCCGCCCCCACCATTTGGAGCCTTTTCTCCTCCTGCCTTTGGACATCAGACTCCAGGTTCTTTGGCCTTTGGACTCTGGGACTTGTACTGGTGGCCTCCCTGGGGGCTGTACTGTTGGCTTTCCTGGTTTTGAGGCTTTTGGACTTGGACTGAGCCATGCTACCAGCTTTTCTCATTCCCCACCTTGAAGATGGCCTATCGTGGGACTTGGCCTTTTCTATCATGTGAGCCAATTCTCCCTAGTAAATTCCCTTTTATATAGATCCTATTGGTTCTGTTCCTCTGGAGAACTCTGACTACAACAGCTGCCCTTTATAGATGCTGCCTTGTCATATGATGTTAACCACCAATCATAGATGACACTGATGGAATGGTTTAAGAAGTTGAATGTGGCATTTTTGTCAGGTAAAGGTCCCAGTGACAAGTAGAGAGCTGGACATAACCACAACTTTGAGGAACTTCTAGTTTGATGCCTCCCTGATACAATATTTCATCAAGACAGCATTACGAATGGCCTAATCTTCTTGACCTGGTTTTCCCTGTCTTTATCTATCAGCATATTCATTGACAGTGTGCTAATGCAGTAGGAGGAAATAAAGACAGCTTTTTACTCTGCATATATATATATTGAAGATCTTTGGGTAGTGCTTTTCTATGACTTGTTAGATAGGCTCAGTTTTCTTCAAGAAAATTGTCCGTTTCTAAGGATGTACTGACTTAAGGAAGCCAGTCCCCAACTTTTGCTGGCTTCCTGTGTGAGCATTACCTGGCAGGAATTAGTATGCTCCACTTTTGATTTCCTATCTCAGGGTCCTTAGAATGCATGCAGTTTAGTGAGCTGTAGCATGGAATTTTACTGCAGGTTCATGATAGATAGATAGATAGATTCATGGTGTGTGTGTGTATATATACATGTGTCTGTGTATATATATGTGTGTGTATATATATAGATAGATATAGATACAGATGTAGATATAGATAGATATAGATATAGATATAGATATAGATATGTTTAAGTCCCAGGTCTTTCCAAATGCAATGATGATTTATATTTTCCTAGTTATCTCTTTTGTTCAAAATGTAATGTTATCCATTTATTTTTTATATGGAATGATTTTTCCCATTCATTTAGCATGTGTCAAATTTCTCTTGTTATATAAAGATGAGTTTCAAAATATGAGAATGGTATATCCTCTGATCGATGCTTTTTGGTACACCTGAGAATAAATTTGAGCTTAAAAGTAACACCATGTGCTAGCAGGGCTGGACTTGTAAGTATCCATTTACATTTATAGCATTCTTGCAGTTGCAACCACCTACCAATTAATGTCATTTTGAGCAAACTGGCAGCGCTTCTAAGTCTAGATTCCAAACTTAGTCTGGCTCCGTGATGGCTTGTCCAGACTTGAAGGATTTTTCCTTGCTCTTCCCTTCCCAGTGTCTTTACTTTACAGCCAGCATCAACTTATTCCTAAGATGCTGACTTAAGCAATAAATAGTGAGATATTATTTTCCAGTAGAAACAACATTATAAGGCTATATTTCTTGTGTAGTTTTTGCTCATTTTTCACTCATTTGATAAATATTTATCAAGCATCTACAATTTGTCAGCCACTGTACTCTGCTGATAAAGATTGAAAAGGACAGACAAGTTTTTCCTCTTGTGGCTCTTTTAATGGGGAAGACAAATAATTATAAACATAAGTTCAGTGTGTGAAAAGTACTATGGAAAAAATTCAAGTAACGGGATGAAAAATTAGAGTGTGGCTTCTTTATATAGGGTGGTCAGGAAAGACCTCTCAGAGAAGGGGACATTTGAGCTAAGACCTGCATGATGAAAAGAGACAGTTGTGTGAACACCTGGAGGATAAAGTATTTCAGATAGCAAGCCACAAGGCCCCCAGGAGAGAATTATTCATCTAAGCCTGTGTAAGGGGCAGAAGGAAGGCCCGTGTGAGTGGAGAACACAGGGGCAAGATGAGATACAGGGACACCAGGTGGGAGGTATTACTGTAGGGCAGGTGAGATACACTAGTGAGTCTGGAGTAGGGCAGGAGTAGTGAAGTTGGAGAAGAATGTTTTTAAGGTAGAACCAAGCACACTTTCTAATGAATTGGAGATGGGGAAAAGGTGGAAAAAAGAGGCCTTTGGAATGAGACCCATATGTTCGGACTCAACAATAAGGAGAATTTTGCCATTTAACTAAAATGAGGAAGAAAGGTTTTGAATGAGACCAGGAGAAAAGGCAGGACTAAATGAGCAAGAATGATGTTTTTAATATTTTTGGAGCATATAACATTTAAGATATCTAATAAACATCCAAATATATGTATACAGGCATACCTTGGAGATATTGCAGGTTTGGTTCCAGACCACCATAATAAAGACAATATTGCAACAAAGTGAGTTGCACAAATTTTTCATTTCCCAGTGCATGTAAAAGTTATGTTTAGATTATACTATAGTGTATTAAGTGTAATAGCATTATAGTGTAATAGCATTATGTCCAAAAAATGTACATACCTTAAATAAAAATACTTTATTGCTAAAAAAAAATGCAAACAATCATCTGAGCCTTTGACAAGTCTTAATTCTTTTGCTGGTGGAGGGTCTTGCCTCGATGTTGATGGCTGCTGGCTGATCAGGTTGGTGGTTGCTGAAGGTTGAGGTGGCTGTGGCAATTTCTTAAAATAAGACAACAATAAGGTTTGCTGCATCAATAGACTCTTCCTTTCACAAAAGATTTCTCTGTAGCATGTGATGCTATTTGATAGCATTTGACTCACAGGAGAACTTCTTTGAAAACTGGAGTGCTCTTGAACCGTGCTGCTACTCCATCAACTAAGTTTATATAATATCCTAAATCATTTGTTGCATCTCAATGATGTTCACAGTATCGTCACCAAGAGAAGCTTCCATCTCAAGAAACCACTTCCTTTGCCCATCCATAAGAAGCAACTCTTCATCCATTCAAGTTTTATCATGAGATGGCAGTAAATCATTTATATCTTCAGGCTCCATTTCTAATTCTAGTTCTCTTGCTATGCTTACCACAATCTGCAGTTACTTCCTCCAGTGAAGTCTTGAGGATTGGAATCAACTTCTTCCAAACTCCTGTTAATATTGATATTTTGATCTCCTCTCATGAATCATAAATACTCTTAATGACATTTAGAGTGGTGAATTCTTTCCAGAAGGTTTTCAATTTATATTGCCCAGATCCATCACAGGAATCACTATCTATGACTGCTATAGTCTTACAAAATGTATTTCTTAAAGGGTAAGACTTGAAAGTCAGAATTACATTTTGGTCCATGGGCTATAGAATGGATGTTGTGTTAGGAGACATAAAAACAACATTAATCTCCTTGTACTTTTCCATCAGAGCTCTTGGGTGACTAGGTGAATTGTCAATGAGCAGTAATATTTTGAAAGTGATCTTTCTTCTGACCAGTAGGTCTCAAAAATGGGCTTAAAATATTCAGTAAACCATGCTGTAAACAAATATCCTGTCATCCAGGCTTTGTTGTTCTACTTTTAGAGTAGATTTAGCATCATTCTTAAGAGTCCTAGGATTTTGGAATGGTCAATGAGCATTGGCTTCAACTTAAAGTTACTGGCTACATTAGCCCTTAACAAGAGAGTCAACCTGTTCTTTGAAGTTTTGAAGCCAGGCATTGACTTCTCCTCTCTAGCTATGAAAGTCCTTGATGGCATCTTCTTCCAATAGAAGGCTGTTTCATCTACATTAAAAATCTGTTTAATGTAGCCAACTTCATCAATTATCTCAGCTAGATCTTCTGGATGACTTGCTGAAGCTTCTCCATCGGCACTTGCTTCTTCATCTTGCACTTTTATGTTATGGAGATGACTTTGGCTTCTTTCCTTAAGCCTCATGAACCAAACTCAGCATTTTTTTTCTGCAACTTCCTCACTTCTCTCAGATTTCATAGAATTGAAGATAGTTAAAACCTTACTCTGGATTAGGCTTTGGCTTGAGGGAATATTGTAGCTGGGTTGATCATCTACCCAGGCACTGAAACTTTCTCCATATTAGCAATGAGGCTGTTTTGTTTTCTTATCATTCATGTGTCCACTAGAGCAGCATCTTGAATTTACTTCAAGAACTTTGTCTTTGCATTCAGAGGTTGGCTAACCATTTGGTACAAGAGGCCTAACTTTCAGCCTGTTCGGCTTTCTGCATGACTTCCTCACTAAGCGTAATCATTTCTAGCTTTTGATTTAAAGTGAAAGGTCTGTGACTGTTCCTTTCACTTGCATACTAAGAGGCCATTGTAGGTTATTAATTGGCCTAATTTTAATATTGTTTTGTCTCAGGGAATAGTGAGGCCCAAGGACAGAGAGAGTGATGGGGGAATGGTGGAGGAGTCAGAACACACACATTTATTGATTGTCTACTGTCTTATATGGGTACTGTTTGAGGTGCCTCAAAACAATTACAATAGTAACATCACAGATCACGGATCACAGATAACCATACTAGATATAGTAATAATGAAAAAGTTTAAAATATTTCAAGAATTACCAAAATGTGACACAGAGACAAGAAGTGAGTATATGATGTTGGAAAATTGGTGCCTATAGACTTGTTCAATGCAGGGTTGCCACAAAACTTTCATTCTTAAAAAAATGCAGTATCTGCAAAACTGATTAAAGTAAAGCACAATAAAATTAGGTATGCCTATAGTAGCATTTGTGTGTGTGTATGTGTGTCTGTCTGTCTATCTGAAGTGGCAAAATATCCTTAAAGATAATTTTTTTAAAAGTGTTCAAAAAATGATTTGAAAAAAGTAATAATTTACTTGCAATATTGTTTGACTCAGTGTTTGGCATCTCAATGTAAGTAACTTGGGGTAACTTTCTGCTTTGATACAATTTCAAACATAGGAAAAATTGCAAGATTATTACAAAGAACACCCATATGCCCTTTTCCCAGATTTACACATTTTTTACATTTTGCTGCATTTACTTTATCATTCATTTCCTCTCCATCTGCATACAAACACACATTTCACACTCATACACATTTTTACTAAACTGTTTTAGAGTAAATTTCAGACATCATGCCCTTTTACCCGAAATACCTCAGTGTATTTCCTCAGAACAAGAACATTCCCTTATATAAACACCGAACAATGATCAAAATGAAGAAATTAAAATTCACAGTAATACTTAAATTTTTCCAATTGTCCTCATATTCTTTTATAGCTATTTTCCTCCAAGTTCAGAATCTAGTCCAGGATAACATATTACATTTAACTGCCATGTCTTCTTTGTCTTATTTGTTTGGGATTGTTCCTCAAACTTTCTTTGTGTTTCTTGATCTTAATGTTTTTACAGACCACTGGATATTACTTTGTAGAATGAAACTCAACTTGAGTTTAATTTTTCGTCAGGATTAGTTTCAGGTTATCCATCTTTAGCAAGAATAGCACAGATCCTCTGTGTCCTTCTCAGGGTATCATATCAGGGACGATATTGGTTTGTTCTATTATTGATGATTTTAATTTTCATGACTTAGTTAAGAGATATCTAATAAATTTTCTACCATAAAATTACTCTATATTACCTTAGTAGTTAACTAATTCGTAGGAAAATATTTTGACACTGTCTAAATATCCTGTTTGCCATTAAACCTTTACCCACTAATTTTAACATCCATTAATGTTTCTTGCCTGATATTTTTTACATTGCTGTTATGGTTGCAAAAGGGTGACTTTTCTACTTCTATCATTTCTACTACATTTATGAGTTAGCATTCTCCTTAATGAGCTTTTTAAAACTTTAATTAATTAATTAATTAATTTTAATTTTTAATTTCAACAGCCAGTAGACATACTTTGGTAATATTTTTAATTCTCTATTGTACAAGGTAAAAGACAGGACTTACTCCTACGATTAAAAAACCTTTGTGTGTGTATGGGTTTTTGTTTGTTTTTTTAAGACAGGGTCTCACTCTGTTGTCCTGGGTAGAGGGCAATGGTGTCATCATAGCTTACTGCAACCTCAAACTCCTGGGCTCAAGCTATCCTCCTACCTCAGCCTCCCAAGCAGCTGGGACTACAGGAGCGCGACAACACCTGGCTAATTTTTCTATTTTTGGTAGAGACAGGGTCTGGCTCTTGCTCAGGCTGGTCTTGAACTCCTGACCTCAAGCGAGCCTCCCGTCTTGGCCTCCCAGAGTGCTGGGATTACTGGCATGAGCCACCGTGCCCGGCTGATTTTGTATTTTTAAGATCAAACTCAGTGCTATGTGTCTTTGAAGCTTTGTGAGCCTTTTGACATTGAGAAACACTAATCTGCTGATGTATCAAAGAATAAAAACTTCAGTCCAAATAAGAGTTGGTCCACATAGTCTAAAGATAGTTCTACCCTGCCTACCATCAAGGGGCAAGGATTGCTACTGACACAGTTAAAAATAGCGGATAGTTGATGTTTCCAAGGCAATAGTATAAAATGTAATCTCTAATGTCTACATTTACTATAGGGAAGTATGTAAAAAAACAAGGCTAATAAAAAAAATGTGCCTAGGTCAGTTTCTGAAAATCCCATCAAATGGTCTTCTCTCCTCAAAAATGCCTCAAGATCATCCCAAAGAAATAATTTTTGTTACCCTAATAGAGGTATTCATTTTCATTTGATGCACTACATAAAGCTGAAAGTAAGAAGAAAAAAAACCTCAAAAGAATATAAGTATAATGTTTGATATTAGATGCAATTTTACATATCAGTTTAAAAAATATTTATTTGGAGTCTTTTATATTCAACAGCTTCCAACCAAACTAGCACAGTAAATTCATGATTTCACTCCCGGAGCATTTCATCTCCCCTAACTACTCCAAACATATAAGAGGGATATAAAGATACTTTTTAAACTTAAAAATTCATAGTTATACAAAAAAATAACAAAAGTGTATCTGTATATCAAAACAAAAAAAGAAAATTAAAGTAGTGATTGGGTTTCAATGTTGTGGCCAAAAGCTGGCAGATACTTCCACAAGTTTAATTGCTATGGGGGGGTATCAAGGAATAAATGTACCCCACATAACGTGGGGTGCTCTAGCCAGGCTCACTACTATGGTCTCAGTCAGCCCCCATCTCTCCTGCAAAGGGGCTGAATATGGCTACTAATAATGCAGCCAGGGCCTCTGCCTTATGTCAGGCTGTATTCCTGGAAAATGGGGAGGACACAGACGTGACTCCTAAACTAGGAACCAAGCTAAGCCCTCTGCTAGCTCGTTGATCCGCAGTGTCTTCACATTACTAAAGATCAGGAGCTCCATAAGGCCAACCCATGACCTTGTTTTGTGCTGGAACACTGAGACAACCTGAAACGGATGATTACAAAACTAAGACACAGAGAAGGTTGAGCAAAGGAAGAGGGAAAGAGGAGCATAACAAATGAGGGGTAGAGGAGAAGAGAGAGACAAATAAAACATCAAACTTAAAATTAGCCTGCAAGCAAAATTCTCAAAATGGAATACCTCAACAAAAATAAGCAAACACAATTTCTATCCTCAAGAAGCTTATGATAAGGATACCATATTATATTAATGTATACTATATAATATAGTATTATAATATAATGTATATCATTTATTATCTGTGGTATTTGCAGTTATATATATAAAAAAGTCGGAATAGTTCTTTCTAATATGCACCATTAATTCCATCAGAAAATCTTATGTGCATTCCATTTTAACTTACAGCACCTAAGTTCTTCTTTACGTGACTTCCTTCTCTTAGCATAATGCATTTGAGATTCAGCCAGGTTTTTGCATGTATTACTATCCATTTCTTTATATTGCAGAGTAATGTTTCATTATATAAAAATACCAGGTTTTTATCCATACATCATCAAGGACATTTAGTTTCTAGTTTTTTTGCTGACCACATATAGTCACTATAAACATTTATGTAAAAGTTTTTGAATAAACATATATTTTTATTTCACCTGAGTAGAGACCAAGTGGTGAAATTCTGGATTGTATGGTAAATGTGTATTTAACTTTATTAAAAAAAAAACCAGCCAAACTGTTTTCTAAAGTTGCTATAGTATTTTGCCTTCTCATCAGGAACATACGAGAATCCCAGTTGCCAGCACTTGGAATTGTCAGTATTTTGGTTTTTTGTTTGTTAATTGTAGCCATTCTTATAGGTATGCAGTAGTATCTTGTTGTGGTTTTAAATCTCCTTTGCTGAATGACTATGTAGAGCAAATTTTCATGCACTCATTTTAGCATCTATATATCTTCTCTTTTTCATATATTTTTAAAATCATTTGTCCACTTTTTATTGAGCTTTTTTTTAATTAATGAGATTTGAGTTTTTTGTGGTTTTTTTTTACATAAGATCTAATTACTTTGTCAGAAATTTGCTTTTCAAATATTTTCTTCCTATCTGTAATATGTCTTTATAGTTTGCATTATATTTCACAGAGGAAAGGTTTTTAATTTTGTTGAAGCCCAATTTATTAATTTTTTAATGTGGTGGGTGCTGGTTTTTGTATAGTAACTAAGAAATCTTGCCTAACCCAAAAAGGATTTTCTCTTGTTTTCTTATAGAAGTTTTATAACTTTAGATTTTATATTTAAGTCTATGATCTATTTTTAGTTAATTTTTTATATTGTGGAAGTTATGTATCAAAGTTCTTTATTTTTCTTTGCATATGAAAGTCCAACTGTCCCAACATCATTACTTTAAGAGCCTATTCTTAAATCCATTGTAATTGTATTTGCACCTTTGTCAAAATACAATTGACTTTATATGTGTGGGTGTATTTCTGGAATCTTTTTCTGTTCCATTGATCTATTGTCAATCTCGATGCCAATACCACACTCTCTTATTTATTGTAGCCCCATAAGTCTTGGAACCAGGTAGTATTTTTATTTTTCACAAGTGATTTTGTTATTATAGTTGTTTTTTCTTTCCATGTAAATTCTATAATCAGTTTATTTATGGCTATAGAAAGTTCTTCGAGATTTTCATTGTGATTGTATTGCATCTCTAAATCAATTTGAAAAGTATTGACATCCTCACACTATTTACTCCTCAGATTCATGAACACCGTATATCTCTCCTTTTATTTAAATGTTTTGGTTTCTTTTATCGGTGTTTTATAATTTTCTGCACATAGATTCTGCACACAGTTTTCATATTTATGTATGATTATTTCCGGTTTTGTTGCTATTGTAAATCTTTTTAGTTGTTATTTTTAATTATCCATTGCTAGTATATAGAATTACAATTGCTTTTTGTATATTGTACTTTTATGTAATCTTACTAAACTTACTTATTAGTTCTAATGAACTAATCTTTGTAGATTCTTTTTCTTTTGTAGATTCTTCTTTTGTAAATTTCAAAGGATTTTTAACACATAATTCTATCAACTGCAAATAAAGAAAATTTTTTTCCTTTTAAATCTGTATGCCTTTAATTTCCTTTTTTACAAAAATTTATTGCACTGGCTAGGACTTCCAATTCAATGTTGAGTAGAAGTGGTGAGAACAAACATCCTTGCTTTGTTTCTTATCTTAGGGCCAAGCATTCAGCTTTAACCATTATGCAGAATGTAAACTGTAGGTTTTCATAGACGCCCTTTATCAGGTTGAGGAAGTTCCCTTCTATTCCTAGTTTTCAAAGAGTTTTTATTATGAATATTGGATTTTCTTAAAAGCTTGTTCTTCATATGTTGAAGTAAACATATGAAGATTTTCTTTCTTTAGTTTAGTAATGTGGTTAATTACAATGAATGAATTTCCGATGTTGAAACAGCCTTTTGCATTCCTGGAATAAACCCCACTTGCTCATAATTTATTATCTTTTTTATATATCACTAGATTTGATTTGCTATCATTTTGTTTAAAAGTTTTCTATGTTCATGAGAATTATTGGTCACTAGTTTTCTCTTGTAACATCTTTTTCTGGTTTTAATACCAGGGCAGCACTGGCCTCATGATATGAATTGGGAAATGCTACTCTCATAAAGAGCTTTTGTAGAAGTGGCATTATATCTTCCTTAGTTTGAGAGAATTAATCAGTGTACACATTGGGCTTGGCATTTTTTTTTTCTTGGATGGATTTTAACTATGAATTCAATTCCTTTAACATTTATTAGAGTAGTCATGTTATACCTATTTCCTCTTAAATGAACTTTGGTAGTTTATACCTTTCAAGGAATTTGTCCATTGCATCTATGTTGTTGAATTTATGGGCACTTTTTAAATTGTTTGTAATATTTTATTATTATCCTTTTAATATCTGTAGGTTCTGTAAAGATGTTTCTTCTTTTATTATGATACAGATAAATTGTATCTTCTTCTTTTTTTATTTTATTTTTTGGCTTGGTAAATCTGGCTAGAGATTTACCATTTTTATTGATCGTTACAAAGAATAAGCACTTGGTTTTCATTTACTCTATTGTTTCTTCACTTTCAATTTCATTGATTTGTGCACTTATATCTATTATACTTCCCTTTACTTCTAAGGGTTTAATTATTTGCTTTTCTTTACCAGTTTCTTAAAGTAGAATCTTAGACCACTGATTGGAGATTTTTTTTCTAATATAAACATTTAATGTTAATATGTTTTCTTTTATACATTTTCCTCTAAGTACTGCTTTAACTGCATCCCCTAAAATTTGTGATTTTATTTTCTTTCAATTTAAAATATTTTCTGATTTTCCATATGACTTCCTCTTTGACTTATGGGTTATTTAGAAGTGTGTCATTTACTTCCAAATATTTGGAGATTTTCTAGATGTCTTTCTGTTACATTTTTCTTTTTTTTTAGAGACAGAGTTTTCCCATGGTACCCACACTGGAGTGCAGTGGCTATTCACAGGTGCCATGATGGCAAGGTACAGCCTCAAACTCCTGGGCTCAAGAAATCCTCCTGCCCCAGCCTTCCCAAATAGCTGGGACTATAGGCACATGCCACGATGCACAGTTTACTTTTTTCTAGTTTAAGATTTTTTATGATATTAAAATAAATTTTGTATTTTTAAAATTCTTTTAAATATGCTACAGTTTGATTTATGGCTGAGAAAATTGCCTAACTTGGTGAATATTTCGTGTGTACTTGAAAATAATTTGTATTCTGCCGTTGTTAGAATGTTCTATAAATGTTAATTACATAAAGTTGGTGGATGGTGTTGTTTCAGGCTTCTATATCCTTATTGATTTTCTGCCTGCTTGTTATATTAATTGCTAATAAAGGATTGTTAAAGTACCCAAGTATAATTATGGATATGTCTATTTCTCTATTCAGTGCCATTATTTTTTTTCCATGAATTATCAAGCACAGTTTTTAGGTTCACACACTTAGGATTGTTGTTTATTCTAAGTGAATTGATTTTTTTCATCATTTTCTAATGCCCTTTTGTAGGCCTGGTAATATTCCTTGTCTATGTCACACTGCCTAAGGTGCTTATGTTTCATAACGTAGGCCTTTGCTTCTTTGCTTATGGAATTTAAACTGAGCCTTGGTATTTAAAAAGTGAAATAGGAAAAGAACTGAGAAGACTAAGATGAATAATCCAGATGAGGTAACCAAGGTTTATATACCAGCTAGTCAGTAGTAGAGCCAGGGCTAAAATCCTTATGCTGGGTAATCTCTAGTTCCACCCAAACTGCAAATATGTCTGCCAATGAATTTGCTCTTTATAAATATCTTGTTATATTACCAAGTTCTAAAGATATACAGCAGAGATTTAAAGTCAGGTATCTTGTATCTGTGTTTCTCAGAATGGGGAATTCACTTCTCTCTGGTAACAGATTACAGGGGACAAGCCATCATGCTGTAAAGAAATGGGCTGAAAAGATGTCATAAAGTCAAAAAGAATTTTCTACATTCTTTTTCTAAGATGAAAGTGTTAACAAGGCACAGCAATGATCTTCATGATATCAGTGAAGTAGTCACTATGTGGTAACAACGGAAATTTCAAATAAAGCCAGCTTCAGTTTTTGGTGCCATTGCATAGTGAATTAGCTACAACTTTTTGGTCTTCCACGTACTTCACCCAAAAGCTTTCTGTTTCGCACCTCACGCATTGTGAAGAGTACGTGCACACATTCACGCATGGTACTTTCACACTGTGTTAGGAACTGAACCCTGCCGTTTGTCACTTACGTGGGAGAAATTATGAATGACAAACACATTGGCCTAAAGTCGTTAGCAGCCTGCCTTTTTATTTGTTCTTCCCATACTGTCTTTACTCCTAAACTGATTCACATAGAGAATAAAAACACAAGGCTATATATTCGGAAACTCTTTTGAAATCTATTTTATCCCTGACTCTTTCTTCTGTTTCTTCTTATTCATATTGCTATAGGAATATTGAAATTTTTATGGCCATCCTTCTTAAGATATATTTTCAGAATCTGCTCAGAGAGAATTTGATGAAATCTATTTTTGGTCTCAGTAGGAGAATCCTAATTTGCATCTCCTCGTGGGTCACCATGGCCTAAATTGATCTGTGCTGACCTGGTTCATTTAAAATCCATTCAGGATTTTTCTGTGGGCACATAGAACAAACTACTATCTGTACTTCAGATGCCATAAAATCAATCCCAAGGAAATTTAAATGATCCGGATGGGTTCTTCAAATAAAAGTATACTGTGTGGTTCTGTTCAAAATTGCGAGGGGTATTGAGGTGAAACTAAGACACTGGAAGAGATTAACCAACCAGCTGGTCAAAAATTATATCAGTTGTCTGTGATACAAAATACATTTTTTCCCACCTAATATCTAATTATTATTTTATTTATCTGAAATCCTTGCTATAAAATCAATTCAGACATTTAGTTGTATTTATTTTAAGTATATGAATATTTTTTGAGGCAAGATGAACAATTGCTACTCTACTACAATTGCAAAGATTCTGCCAGGTTATATTTTAAAGTCAAGATTCTGTAGCCAGCTTTACTTTAGAAGTGAAACATAAAAAATCAATCTAAACTGATAAGGGTCTATGGTGTTTTTTTGCTTTTTTTTTTTTTTTGCACTAAAACATGCTGAGCTATTTAGCCAGAGTCGACAAAAATAGTAGTTGAAACTTCTCTTGATATTTTAGCACTTATTTGTAAAAAAAATTTTCTCTTAAATAAACTGCTGAACTCTAAATAGTTACATTTCTTCTGGTATTTGGAAACGTTGCCATACTTGGGAATATATTGGATTTTTTTAGCTTTTAAAATACCAAATGTGTAATAACTGCTGTTCATAAATACCTAAAGTACTAATAACAAATAGTAAACCCTATAAGGAAATTAAAGAACTATTAGAGTTTTTAGAATGGAAAGAATGCTTCTTGCTGGAAAAAAATCAGGAAATATTTAATTGATATTAGTCACTTAAGTTAGATCTTAAGGAAAAAATAGATTTTGAACACTGAAACATGGAAAAAAAGTTATTCTATATGAAAGGAACAGTATAAACAAAATCATTAAAGGAGAGGATTGTGAGAATTTATTGAAAACAATGACTAGAAGATTAAGGCATTGAATATGAAAGTTGAGGTGAAATATGAAGACTGTGTCCAGAAAATGATGACTTTCGCAAACCAGCCTAAGACTTTGAATTTTCCTTTTTAAGCAAAGAAGGGTCATCAAAGTTTTAGAGCTCTTGAAATATTTCATAAAATAACAGGATACATTCACAAAAGCAACCTCTAAAAGGCATATTTTCAGTGAGTATTTAATTCCAGGCATATGTGCTAGGTTCTAGAGATAAAAGAAAATATTCTTGCTCTCAAGAAGTTTTGAGTTTAAAGAATAGATGCGCAAACAAAAAGCATATGAATTATATGTGGAAGGCTCTATATCTAACGCAGATAGATCCAGAGTGCTGAGGAAACAGAGGGGAAGATGACATAGCAGGGCAATGCCAGCTCCAACAACAGAAAAATCCTGAATTAGTAGTGGCTTGACACAATAAGCATTTATTTTTAGTTCCATCACAGCTAAATGTGGTGTTCCTTCTAATATGGCCTACTGTGTGGTCATTTAGGGACCCAGTTTCTTTCATTTTTGCAGTGCCACGCTCCCCTAGGCCTGCCAAGTCCTTTTCATGGGTGAGGATAACCAAAAGGGAGGCCTACATGCTTAACCAACGCAGCTCGAAAGGTTCATACATATTCCATTGGTGAGAACTAATAGAACTGAGAAAATAAAGTGGTCCAGCTTTACGTCCAGAACACATACAATAAGGGCTCTGATGAACGCATCGTAGTTTCTGCCCCAAGAACATGTCTGACTATGGGGTGGGGTGAGTATATTCAGGAATGCTGGAAAGCACTGGTATAGTCATATTTGGCTGTTTACATGTAGCATTTGTTCTGATTTATAAGAACCCATCAGACACCTGTTTTGATTAGTTGGTGCTCATGTCATTCAGTGTTAAATATTTTGATTAATTCCCACAGTTTACTTGCATTTGTGCTAAGCATGGAAGAGTGAGGGCGAATCCAAGGATGGGTTTAGCGTGGATGAACTGGAGATAGTTTATACCATGAACCAAAATTGGAGAGAATTGGAGGCAATAAGATAATTTAGAAGACTATTTCAAAAGTACAGGTGAGAGAGGTGAAACCTGAATAGAAAGTAGAGAGTAGAGATGAAGAAAATTTGGCAAAGAAACTAAAAACACAGTTCCAGGCAGCTAGTTGGATGTAAAAGCAAGAAAGGGAAGAGAGTTAAAAAGTAATGATGGTTAAATAAATAAGTAAATAACTGCCAGTGATATTGAGCCTGGGTAATTCAGAGGTTGATAGTGCTTTTACCAAAATAGGGAACAAAAAAAGGAACACATTTTATTATAGAAGATGCCATTAGATTCTAAGCTTTTTGAAGGTAAGTATTTGTTTTGTAGTGCCAGAATCTGATCCAGAGCTGAGCAGATAGTAGGTGCTCCATAGATAATCATGTAATTAATGAAACAAAATTACTTCAATTTTAGATACACTGAGTTTCTGGTGTCACTAAGATAGCAGTATTTGGGTAGAGATGTTCAGCAAGTGGTTCGAAGTAGAACCAGGGTAAAGAGGAATAAAAACCTCCTAGGGAAAGGTAGTAATAAAATCCACATGATTACAAGAACAAACTGGAAAGAAAAAAAAATGTCTCAAAACAGAGAGGGAATTTTTAAAAGGGGTGGTAAGACATATTAAATGATACAGAGACATTAAGAACTAAGGAACAACCATTTTATTTTAGAATTAGGGGTAAAAAATCAGGTGTGTTTCTTTTATTTTGTAGATAGTTTTCTTTCTTTCATTCACTTTTTATTTCCTTCTGAATCTTTATGGGCACAAAAATAACAGCATATATCATGAAAGTACAAATTGTCTACGGTCACATCTCCTTGAGATAATTGTTGTTAAATTTGGCATATATCCTTCAAGTCATTTTAAATGTAATATGGAAAAAGTCAACTAAGAATGCATCATTTGTCAAATGCACCATTTGTCAATATAAAATTACCTTCTGAACTGTTTAATGATTTTGCCTTAAATTCTACTTTGTCTGAAAATAGTACTGCAACTCCTGATATTTTAATGTTTGGAGTCTCCTAACAATCATTTTTGTTCCCTGTTATCTCTTCAATTTAATATCATCTGTTTAATTAAAATTTAATAAAAGGTGCATTTACTTTTTCTTTTGCCTTCTATGGAATTAATGATGTTTACTTTTATTTTTACAATTTACACTTCTTGTCTTCTGTCTTTTGTTTTATATACTGTATTTTGTATAATTTCTTGTTTTTACTGTGTATTTATTTCTATTTAAAATATATTATTCTTATTTTGATTTACCCTAATGATTTGGAAGGCATATATCTTTTTTTAATTCTTACAATGATTACATTATTACATTTACATTTCCAAAAAAACCTTATATATCAAAAACTGTCAAAAGTAAATAATAAAATATATATTTTGCACCATATCTTTCTGTTGATCATTTTCTCACTCCACGTAAAAGGAGGAATGTAACACATTTTTCCTTCTTTCCATTCCATTCTCTTATATTTTAAAACTATAATGTTAAGACCCACATTAATATTAATTAAATTATTTTATGCATTTATTCTTTTCTCTCTAAGTCACATTCTATTTTTATTCAATTTGTAACAAAATTTAAAACAATTATTTAGACTAAAGTTTATATTCAATTTGATTCAGTGTTCACTGCTAGACTTTGTGGGAGTATGTTTGTTTAAGGAACTATACAACACATTATTGCTGTCAAAGAGCTTATAGTTTAATGGTTTTTTCTCAATACTATTATTCTTTCTTCTTCTCTTTTTTGGTTAAAAGTATACTAAATTTTGAGTTACTTCCATTCTTAATCTCTTAATTTAAGTACTTTATACAAAGTAAAAAGGAGTAATTTATACTAAGTACTTGAAAATCTAAAAGTTCCTTGGAGCAAAAATCAATTCTTTTATTATTTGATATTGCAAGGGAGAGATCTAAGGCTGATTTTTCTTATGTTTACGTAGGTAAACTTATATTTGCTTATTTTTCTGTCTCCATATTTGTAGAATTTTGCTTTTGTCCTTGTAGTTTATTTTTTCTTGAATATTCATTTTTTAACTAGTATAGTAAGTCATTTCAGTACATATATTATTTTTTAGCTTTATAAGTTTCCTTTGGTCATATCTTTGAATACTGCTTCTATTCCAATTTTTCTGGGTTTTTAAATAGATAATTATTGGTTAATAACATCTTTTTATTCCATTTTAGTTATCTCTTCTCTGTTTATTTTCACTGTCTATTTTCCTCTGAACTTCAGAAATCTTCTCAAATTGGTAATCCATAACACTGACTTATTTTTTAATAATATCTTTTTTTTTTAACTGCTTTTACTCGGTGTGGATCTCTTACTTAGCACTTTTTGTTCTCATGCTATCCTTCCTCATTTTCCGTCTTTCTTTCTCTGATTTTTCTATTCTTGTGATTTTCATCTCCTATTTTATGAATATTATAACTTACATCCTGTTGAGTGTACCAAGTAGTTTCTGTACCTTCTTTCCAGTTCCTGAAGTAAATAATTTTTAAAAGTTGATTTTCTTTTGGATATATGGAATGATATATCATTCTTCTTGCCTTGCAATAATTTGAAGATATCTGGAGGTTTTCTTCTACTTGCCATGTTTTGAAAAGGGTTCTATATAGGATTGGCATTTGTCAACAGACAGGATTTAGATATTGTCCTTGTGTCCCTCTCTATACATTTATGTGCTAGTGGAGTCTCCTACTTAGTTCTGCAGCTGGGTGGCACGGTGTGCCTAACCTGATTCCCAGTCTTTGGTAGGCTTTTATCTAATGCGACTGTGCTAGAATGTAAGAAGAATTTTTTCTATCCCTTCTGTCTGCATCTCATATCTCTCGACAGTGCAATTATCCTCAGTCTGTTTAGAAAACAGGGCCTTTCAGATCTTTGCAAGTTTTCCCTTTCAAGTCAATAGAAATTCATTTGTTGTGAGGATCCTTTCTAAGATGCAATGTAATCTCTACCCATCATTTTTTCTCTCTTTCCTTTTTGAATTATTTTTTATGACCCGCAGAAGCTAATTGTATATATAGGAGAGCTGATACGGGGAGGGAAAATGTAGGCCTCTAGGTGCTGCAAAGTCAGTACCTGTGTTGCTTGTGCCTGTGTTACCTTGGGAGCAAATAGTTACAGAGGGAGGACTGCCCACTTGCACATGAGCACATTTTCACCTATTTCTGTTTGAAGAGTACTAAGGTTCTCAATTCCATTTTGAACTCTAGTTCCAATGACTCCTGGATTACTAAAGATTGCCACGAAAGAAATATAGATTCTGGGTTATACGCCAGTTTTCAGAGTGCTGGTTGTAACTTCATTGATCCAATCCCATTCGAGAACCACGTTATAATACATAAGAGTGGAAGTGTTATTGTAGGGCTCCTGCAAGCCCAACATAGTGTATCTTAAAGGAATGAATAATCTCCAGAGTTTGGTCCTAGCTATTATTAATAATAAATAATTTTTAATGTACCTCACAATAACAGAAATATGCCAGCCTGTCAAGACTTCACAGTTGAGAACTTCTGCAATAAAACACTGATATTAATATTTAGGCATTCTTAGCAGTTTAGATTGAAACCTAAAGTCTTATGCTATTATATCTTCTAACTAGCAACAGTGGAGTCACTCAGAGGCAGAAAAAAATAAGAAAAAACGTGATCTCTTGTATATCCCCATTTCCCCACCCCCAAATCTGTATAGTTGCTATGGCAATCACTTGCCCCCCCGCTAAGAACTCTTCCAGTCTTTCATAATCACTGCCACCATTCTATTTCAATAGGAGCAGAAATGGTCCCACATCTCTAAGTATTTCTTGTTCAATCTGCACAACTGTCAGAACAATCATTTTGAAACCAAATTCTGACCATACTATTTTACCGCTTGAAAGCCTTCAAAGACTGCAAGGATGTTGTACTGAGTAAAGGTAAAGACTTCACATGGAGCAGTCAGATTCAGAGCCTCTACTTTGTATCTCTATTGCTTCCACTTTCACCCCTTCCATCCTCTCTCTATGTGCCAGAGTGACACATCCCAGGCAGGAGATTGTCTGATGTCTTTGTCTAGCATAAGAAAAAAGGCCTATAGTTGCTGACATTTGGTGATTCCCCAAGAAAATGGCTTCAGCCCTGTGGCAGGCAGCCTCTAACGTGGCCTCCCATGACCCCTGCCTGCTAATATCTATACCCTTGTGTAGTCTCTTTCTCTGAGTGTTGCCTTGATTTAGTGATTCATTTCTAATGGATAGAATATGGCAAAAGTGATTAGATACCATTTCCAAGTTTAGGTTACAAAAAACACTGTGGCTTCGGTCTTAGGGACCTTCTCTAACTTTATCACTCACTCACTCTGAGGGAAACCAATTGCCATGTTTCGAGCTGCTCTGAGAAGAGGTTTGAATGGCAAGAAACTGCTGTCTCTGGCCAACAGCCAGCAAGGATGTGAGGCTTGCCAACAGTCATGTGAATAAGCTTGTTAAGTGGCTGCTCCCCTGGTTGAGGTTTGACATGTCTGAGGCCCCTAACAACACCTTGATTTTAACCTGTGAGAGACTCTGAACTAGATACCACACCCAAAAACCTGTGAGATAATAAATGTTTGTTATTTTAATCTCCTAATTATGTGGTAATTTACTATGCAGCAATATGTAACTAATACAATCACTACCCAATTACTACATGCTCAACATGCCCCAGCAACCAAGCCATAGCTCCCAATTGACTTTGTACTATTTTGTTCTTAAACAAAAATAATTGAGTAAAGGGGCATGAGGAAAATTTAGGAGAGAGGCATGTGATGGTTATGTTCATTTTCTTGAACATGATGATGGCTCCATGGGCATGCCTATGTCATAACTATCAAATTATGTATTTTAAACATGTGCAATTTATTGTGTGTTACTTATACCTTAATAAAGCTGTTGAAATGTTAATGGAGAGATAAGTCTCACCAAATATTTGAAAAAATACTCCAACGTAATAGACAGCAACCTGAATTAATAAAATGTAAAAAGCACTCAGAAAAAACTGAACAGGCCGAAGGACAGAATAAATGTCAAAAAAACCTCTACAATTATTATCCCCTGAGAAATAAATGAAAATGTTTTCATCCGTGAAAAGTGAAGGCTATAAAAAGAATAGTATATGAATAAGAAAAAGAGTTCTTAGAAATTAAAAACATAATAATGAAAGTTAAAAATTCAACAGAAGGTTTGGAAGATAAAGTTGAAGAGGTATTCCAGACAGTAGAATAAAGACAAAGGAAAATGGGAACAAAAAGATAATAAAATGAGAGACGCAGTTCCAGAGGCCTACAGTAGAATTAAGGGAAGTCCAGAAGACAGTAACAAAGAAGACAAAAGAGAGTTATTTGTCAATGAATTTATTTTTTAATTTGAAGAACTAAAAACAAATTTACATATTTAAGGGGCCAAAACTGTGCTCAAAAATGAATTTAAAAAGACCTACTTCAAGACACTTTGTATTAGTTATCCCTTGCTATGTATGTAACAAATGAATACAAAACATGGCAACTAAAAACCACATTTATTTATCATCTCACAGTTTCAGTGGGTCAGGAATCCATATATGGCTTGGCCGGATTCACTAATTTAGGGTCTCTCACAAGTCTACAGTCAAGGTGATAGCCAGGACTGGGGTCTCATCTGAAGGCGAATTGGGAAAGACTCGGTTTCAAAATCACCGATAAATGATTGGCAGGATTTGGTTCCTTGTCAACTGTGACACTGAGAACCTTAGCAACTTGCTAGCTGTTAGCCAAAGACCATCCTCACTCCCTTATTCGTAAGCCTCACCAATATGCCAACTTGATTTATGAAAGCATAAAAGCCAAGACAGAAAAAGAAAGAGTTTGCTAATAAAACAGAAGTCACACTTGATTATGGAAATGATACCCATCACCTTTGTCATAGTCTATGGGTTAGAAGCAAGTCCTTAGGCCAGCCATGCTCAGGGAAAGGGAATTGCACAAGGGCATGAGTGCTAGGAGGTGGAGATTATTGGGGGCCATCATGGAAACTTGTCATCATACACTTAATTGTGAAAACGGAAAAACTAAGGAAAAGGGAAACGTAAACTTCCTGTGACAGAGACCATTAACAATCATAAAACATTTCATGTGTTTCCTTATTTTTCCCAGACGACTTCCTTGCAGTTAGGTTAGAGCAGTGTTTCTCAAACACAGGTGATTTTACCTTTCAGGGGACCTTGGCAATGTTTATAGACATCTTTTGTTGTCACAGTGGAGGACGTTACTGACATCTAGTGGGCAGAGGCCAGAGATGTTGCTTAATATTCTACAATGCACAGGACAGTGCCCTAAACAAAGCAATGTCTAAGCCCACATATCAATATGGTCAAGGTTTAGAAACTTTGGGTTAGAATCATGTATTTTTTGGCAGTTACCATTAAAAGAAGTGACATAACACATCTGTGACAAAGCTGTTAAGAACCATTGCATCTGTTTCACATGTTTCTTCCCTGGTCAAAATGACCTTGAAAGCCACATGTTGAGGGAGGTGGTGGCATTACAAGATGGAAAGAGCCTGGATCCCTGGGTCTTCAGGTGAAGGAGAGCTCCTACTGAACTGCATCAGACTTAACTGAGCAAGAAGCAACCATTTGTTTTGTTGAGATTTCTGCATTTGTCTACTGAGAAAATTAGTAATAAATACCTTAAATAATACAGCTGCAGAGAGACTAAGCAGACAAAACTACAAATACCTGAAATCAGGATGGCATTAGACTCTTCAAAAGCAGCACCAGAGGTAGGAAGACAGTGCAGCAATTGCCTCAGTACACTGAGGGACAATAATAGCCACTCTAGAATTATAAATATCCCTTGATATTCAAGTGTACTGGTTCATAATATTTGGAAAGTAGGTAACAAGATTTCACATAAAAATTTACCTGAATCTATTTTGCCCTTCAAGTTGGGCAAAATTATTTGCCCAATTGTCCTTTGAGACAATTCTGAATGAGAATTCAGATAACAAATAATACCTGAATATAATTCCGCCCCTAATCTATCAAATGTGAGGGTAGAATCAAGTCATTTTCAAATACACTAGTTTTCAAATTACTTACCTTCTATTCACCATATTTTAGGAAGCTTCTTATGAATGTGCGCTCTCAAATGAAAGGCATAGATCAAGGACAAGGAACATAGCAGGGTACAGAAAGCAGTGGTCCCAACAAAGAACAGAGATGAGGAGTATTTTCAGCATGACAGCGACATAGCAAGCCTAGAGAACAACCAGTTCTAATTGGTGTAAGAAGACACTTCAATTCAACATGTTCAAAATGGAAATTATCACTTGTTCTCCACCCAACTTTATCCCTCAAAGGACAGTTTGATACATCTAACATCTACTCACGTAAGTCATATGCACCATTATGCTCACTAACTTTACACTAACTCCTACTCATCCCTCCAGATTTCCTTCAGAGGTATTCCTGGAGCTGTACCTCTGCCTAGAGGCACATTATGTTTTCTCCTGCTTTGTGAAACCATCTGCATAACACCCTTTTACTATGTGTCTTTTGACATGTCTTTGACATCAATCACATTACAGTCCTGTTGTGATAACCACACAGATTGCTGGCTGCAATGGTATTGATGAAAAGACCCCAGACCCTCATGGAAAAATTGACTTAGGGGATTGTAGATAAACTGCAGCAGAAGATGACTCTGTAATGCTAGTGTGGCAGCAGACTATTGTTGGGCCAGGACTATAAAATTTTGTGTCTGAGAATGCAGGAAGAATTGTTTCAATGGAACACGTCCACTGGATATTTTGACTCAGTGAATTGAAAAGAGATTAAAATTCAAAAAGCCTCAACGGACTTTGAGTTCCTTAGCTGCTTCTGTAGGCTCTACTCAATGTGAAAGCGACATCTGAAACTTTCCAGCAGGAACTGTATATGGAAAGCACCAGATCAATAGACTGGTTGGCCAGGAAAAGCGAGACTGAAACTATAGAAGCTGATGTCTGAGACCGAGTGCCCTGGGACGGGATTGCTGGGAATGGCAGAAGCCCAGGGACCCTGAGCCTCCCCTTGGCTGGCAGTTCTCCGTGCCAAGCAGAAGTGGGATCATTGCCCAGGCTGTAGATGTTGGAAGGGCGAGAACAGAACAATATTTTAACTCTCGCCGACCAAACTGTATCTGTAGAATGTTTTAAAATACAGGAACTACAAAACAAGGTCAATTAAATAGTATAGTTACAAGATATTTGTAATATGGGAGCAGGTAATGGTAAAAATAGTAGTCAAATGAGAACAAGTTCTTTCTTTACCAACCTACCTTTAAAAAGTAGCCAAGGGAACTCATTTGGTGTAATAACGGTTTCTTTTTTAAATTTTGCTTAATTTTCTTGTAAATATTTGTGCTTTAAATCTTGTCCTTTTCTAGCAGCTGTCATCTTGATGCTTTGTAATTTGAACAAGCTAATTATAGTCAAGGAAAATAAAAATGATGTTCAAAGTATACTCAGGTATGATTTACTACTTGCACCAATCAACCCTTCCAAATGGAAAATCAGAATTATATAATTGACATATAAATCTCTCATTCACGTGCCCAGAAAATCATCTACTTTGAACCTCCTCCTGCCTTAAAGATGCGTGAAAGATTCAATCTGACCAAGTTCTGAGTGTGAAAGTTATGGTTAAATGTATCTCCAAGGATTTGAAAACTGTTAGTTTCCAGGATGATCTGTGGTTCCTAAGAATACTAAAATGAAATGGAATTGGTAAAAATACTACTGAAGAATTAACAGACAGTTCTATTTATGATCTAATTTTGTTAAGGATAAACTGACCTTTCTAGATTGATTTGTAGGGGAGGGACTGGTGACATGCTCAGGGACTTTCAAAGTCCCTTGGAATAGTTCTGGTCAGTTTGAATTCTGACTTCTGGTCTTGGTTTCTGCAAATTCTGCTTGGGGAAAGCAAAGGCATGAGGGCAAGGGGTTGTTTTCCTTTTCCCCTACCACCTTAATCCATTAGTAAAATAAGGATAAATACTATAGAAAATGAAAGACCATTATAAAAGGTGGTGTGACATTAAATGGATAATGTTGCCAGGCATGGTGGCTCATGCTATCACTTTGGGAGGGCCTAAGAGGGAAAATTACTTGAGGCCAGGAGATCAAGACCAGCCTGGGCAACATAGTAAGACTCCTGTCTTTACCAAAATTTTTTTTAAAAAATTAGTCGCACCTGTAGTCCCAGCTACTTGGGGGTCTGAAGCAGGAGAATCACTTGAGCCCTGGAATTTGAGGTTGCAGTGAGCTATTATGATGCCACTGCACTCTAGCCTGGGCAATAGAGTGAGACCCTGTCTCAAAAATAAATAAACAGATGGACAATGTTAAGTGGAGGGCAAATCTATTTTATTGGAGGAAAAAAAGCATCAAAATTTGTGAGTGATCTCTGCACTCAGACTATGAGAGGGAAGAGGCAGCCCAAGTGGCCCCTTAATGGGACCCTAGGAGACAGAGCCAAGTTAGGCCTTACAGCCACAAGTAGGTTGTGCCCTCTGTGTTCCTGGGCAGGCACAGCACAAACCTGGCCAAGCTGAATGAGGCAATCAGAGGAATACAACATAGTATCAGATAGATCCGGAGAAATATGAGTGACTCCCAGTTGGTACAGGAGAAGAAGAGCTCAAGGAAGGGAAAGATCAGGTTTGAATAAAATTTACTCGAAATACTGAATGCCCACAAGGGGAAAACAGAGCCCTGCCCCGAGGCGGACTGAGGGGAGACTAAGTCCCTTGGTGTCTCCAGCCTGTGAGGCTAGGGAGCCTTAACACAAGTAATGTTAGAAAGCCTAGGGGTGGGGCCACATGGTTCCTTCAGATTGTGGTGCTGCCCGGACTGAACAGAGATGCTACCTTATCCCGTGAAAACCTTCAGGACTACCCGCCTTATAGCAAATAGTTTGTTAAATTCCTAGGGATGGTTTGGGTGATAGCACCTGAGATATTCCTTAAGGAAAATAATATTGGTTCTATCCAAGTGCAAGCAGCAAGCCCAATATATGGCCAGCCTATTTGGATGTTGTCATAACTGTATTTCACATTTAAAGATCTTATTGGCCATGTTCATTAAATAATCTACACAAAAGTGCCTTTGTAGCTCTCATTTTTGATAATTAGGCAGTTACCACAGGGGCAAATTTGTGCTCTATAACATGTTTCATTCATGCAAAATTATGAATGTTTTCTTTTTTATTGTTAAATGTGTAATATATGTGAGGTATATTATATGGATGTACAATTTTAATAATACAAATAGTAATGATAATGATATAATAAAACTAGCACCAAGTTTCTCACCATTCAGATTAGGAAATGAATATTACTAAAACTGGAAACTCTTTTTGTATCCTTCCCTAATCACTTGGCACTCTCTTTCTGGCAGAAGGAACCACTATCCTAAATTTTAAATCATTTCATTATTTTTATTTACAGTTTTCCATACATGTATGCATCCTTAAAATTGTATTGTTTAGTATTATATTGCTTTGAATATTTATAAATAAAATTATATTGTATGTTTTCTTCTATAGATTGTTTTTGTGCCTGAACTGTTCTATGTGGTTGCATCTAGATAGAGTTCATTCTTTGATATTAATAGTGTTTAAAGTATTTAAAGCTTTTTTAAATACTTAAAGTGTTTCCATTTTATAAATCTACCACAATTTGTCCCTTGTACTATTGGTAAGTATTTGGGTTGTTTTCAATTTTCTGTTATTATAAACAATGCCACTTTGAACATTCTTATATATGTCTTTTCTGTTCTTTTTTATGTCTTCTGTCTTTTTTGTCTCTTGCTTTAGCCTAGATGTTTCTATTTCCCTATTTTTCTGTTCACTAATCTTCTTTTCTTCTTTGTCCAATCTGCTATTATATCCATCTATTGACTTTTTAGTTTCACTTACTGCTTTTTTTTCAATTCTAGAATTACTATGTGAATTTTTAAAGTAGTTTCCAGTTTTCTAGGGAAATTCTTCATCTTATTATTTATTTATTTAAATATATTTATGATAGTTAAAGTTCTTATTTGTAACCCAATATAAGTCTTCTGTGCAATTTTTGTTGGTATGCCAGGTCATTTTTCATTGAATGCTGGATCTTGTGTATTAAAAATTATAAAGACTCCTGGTTAATGCTATATGCCTCCAGAAAGAGTTTGCTTTCTTCTGCTATGTAACTGGGTTGATAGCAGAGCATTTTAATCCAACCAGTGGCTGAACTGACTCAAAGGTGATCTAACTTTCAAGTTAAATCTACATCTGATTCAGACATAACCCCAGGGTGTAGATTTTCAGGAGTCCCGAATGAGAGCCTGAGATGCTTATCAAGGCCTCTCCAGTTTTGCAGAGTCTAGGCTACAACAGTTGTGTTCCTCTCTCCCGTACAGTTGCTGAAAAATCCCACTCTATGGTCAGTGACTTCTTTGCTTGGCTTCTTAGCCTGCTCAGTTTAATAATTCAGCAAATGCCTCGAGTGGAAACCTAGTCATGTGTGTGGAGCTCACTTCTCTTGAGCTTGATCCCTCAAGTCTTGGCTATCTTGGCATCTCTAAACTTTAATTTTTGCCTTTCTGATCCTGTAAGATTGCCATATGCTTGCCTGGTTTCTCTGCTTCTGATCAAAATTTTTCTGCCTGGACTTTTCACCTTTCTCTCCATAGAATAAATTCTCCCTGAGGAGAATCCTATTTTGGAGGATGTTACTTACTTCCCCATGATCCCCTTGTCTCTGATATTTTTTTTTCAGAATATTATGGGGGTACAAGACTTTGGAATATATATTGCCTATGCACTGCCCAAGTCAGAGCTATAATTGTGGACATTCCCCAAACTGTGCGCCCCATACCCATTAGGTGTGAGTTTCCCCATCCCCTCCACCCCCCTCCCATCTCTGATATTTTGGCCCTTCAACTCATGGCTACTTCAGTGTATCTGCAATTCTTTTAAAGAGATTTTATTAAATAATCTTTGGTGATTGTTGTCTGTAGGGTTATTGTTCTGCTGCAAGCTACTTTCCATAGTGACAAACAGAAGTCCTAAACGTTTTTGAAAAGTTTACTTAGTACAATACTGAAATCTATATTTATTCAAAGGTTTTTAATAAATTGGAATTTAACACAAAAATTCCCATGATATAATTATGATACTAGTGACCATGGAAAAAGAACTAAGTAAAATTTTAGAGAAAACAAAAATAATTTTTATAAAACCCTCAGAGGCTTTTATTTGTCTGTATTGTACCTTCTGTTGCTATTGGGTACTGATTTTATGTTATTCTATCTGAAATGGTACTTGTTTTGAACCTACATATTCTTCAGTTTACCTTGGAGAGAGGAAGGACTTTATTTTCCTTTCCAGTAATTATTGCTCCAGTGATACTAATGAACTCAACATCTGGATATTAACCCATTCAGGATCAAAGAACAAAAAACAGAAATTTCTAAATATTGGAGGCAGTTTGTACAATTTGAATACATAATTGATTGCACCTCTTTAGTTTTGTGCCACAAAGCTGACTAAAAGAGAAAACTTTGAGTGATAAACTCTTAAAGAAAGTAAAAAAGAAACTTAATTTAATCAGAAATTACATGAACCATGGTCTTTTGATAAAAGGTGATTTTCTTACTCTATTAGAGGGATTTAAGTAGTTTTTATTTCTACTATCATCCTGCTTAACTTTAAACGTTTTAAGGAATCATCCAATATAGCACCATATATCCCAGATTCAGGTTTAAAATATCATTCTCTTCTAAAAGGAATCAGGGCTTTGTGGACAGTGTCTATATCTTGGACTTGTTGGCTTCAGCAAGTAAGGCTTTCATCATAAGAAATTGAATCCTTAGTAGAACTAAGGATGAAAAGAAAGTTGCCTAAATAATAAAAATGTAAGCTTCCAAAAGAAAAAATTGTATACAATTAATTGGAGCAAGTTGAGTTTGAAATTGGGGAGAGGTCATTAATTGATAATGAATTTCAAAAAGGAGAATAAAGTGTACTAGAGAAAAGCCATACAAAGCAATGAGTCTACAGGTACACAATTTTCCTCAAAAACTGGGATAAGGGGACAAGTCGTTCAGTTGTTAAACAAGGATGTTAATTGATAAAATATCTTCACCTCATTGGGTAATTCCAATGGTTATTGTAGTTTGCTTGAGAAAAAAGCAAGATTGTATTGGCTGAATTTATGCCTCAACACTGAATCTTAGGTCAGTGTGTGAGATGCAGGAATAAAGAGGCCTGAGACCTGCGCATGCCACCTGCACCTGGGGAATATCTCCTGTCTTACGGATGCTTAGCCCACACCTATATGTCTTCAGGAGACCTTTGTAGAGTTTTAAAAAAACCCCATAATTCTGCATAAGGAACTATGTTATTCCCCCTTGTATTTTGTAAATACCTATGTACAGTTCTCATCCTTGATATATTAAGGAAACTGAATATGTCCCAAATTTGTCTTTTCATCAGTCTCATCATCATCCTATTGGGACAATCATGCATAATCCATCCAGGAAGATCAGTCTTACCCGCTTTTGGACTAAGTTAAATTATACCACCTACCCACCTTTGTACTCCAAAGAATTCTATTTTACCATTTTATGGCGATATTCTCAGTGCATTGTGGATAGTTGTTTACATGTCTTCCTCCATGTGAACTTCATATTCCTGGAGGGCAGCATCTAAGGTTTTTCTTTTTATTTTTTCTTCCCACTCCTTGTAATAACATCCTTTTTGCAATAAATATTTGAATAGGTGAATGAATAAGTGAATAAATGAGTCTCCTCCTCTTCCCTTCAGTGCATTCCAGGTGTCTCAGTCCATATCTGTCCCCAGATGAGTTCTTTATTTTCTTATGCTGACTCTTTGTTCCTGTTTTGTCATCTGTAGTGGGTTGAATTGTGTTCCCTCAAAAATATACCCAAGTCTTAAACCCCCATAACTGTGACTGTGACCTTATATGGACAAAAAGGTTTTTTAGATATAATTAAGGTAGGAATCTCAAGATGAGATTATCCTAAATTAGAGTGTGTCAAAAAAATTGCACTAGACAAATTAAACAGGCAAAGAAGGTTTTATTCAAAACTATAGCAATAGAGGAGAGAGATTGAACTCAACCCCCCTGAAACAAAAGGCAGGAGGATTTATAAGCGCTGGGGTGAGCTAGTTGGAAAGGTACTGGAGGACGTTAGAGAGTACGTTGGTCAATGTGATTGGGTTTGTGATGTGTCTGCTAATTGTCACTTATCTGAGTTAGGCTCCTAGATCTCCCACATATTGGACCATAGGTGACTATTTTCTTTGTTGATTACATTTCAAAGAGATGGCTCCAGGTTTTTGAGAAAGACATTCTTGGGTTATAAAACTGACAAGAGACTAGGAGAAGATTTACATTTCATAGGAGCAGAGAGAGAATTTACAATTGAAAGTTTTCTAAAGTGAATACTCTAAGAAAAGGGAGGTCAGGGGCCTATAGCCAGGAAGCCTATAGCCTGTCTAAAATTTCATCAAACCGAAGTGATTGTTCAGGTCATCTTGGTCATGTGGGCCTTAAATTCAATGACAGTACTCTTATATCCTTATAAGAAGTGTCCTTATAAGAAACAGAAAAGAAGAAGACACACAGAGTCAGAGAAGGGAAAGGCCATGTGAAGACAGAGACCAGAGATGGGAGTGGTGTATCTACAAGCCAACAAACATCAAGCTAAGAGATGTAAGGAATGGGTTTTCGCCCAAAACTTCTAGAGGAACCAGTGTTGCCAGTACCTTGATTTAGTATTTTTGGCCTCCAGAACCATGAGAGAATGAATTTATGTTTTGCTAAGCCTCCAAGTTTGTGGTAATTTGTTAAAGCAGCCCTAGGAAATTAATATACCATCTTTCTGGAAAAGAATCTCACCACTTCCCGTTTAACTAAGAACATAAAATTCTACATCTCAGTTAATGCTTGAAAAAACTATCTTGTCTTCCATCCCTTTTTCTTATAATTGTACCAGCTAGAAGCCATGGCTTTCTCCTCCGAATTCTTTTAATAATAGAGATGATAAGGATATTACACCTGAAACTTGTTTAGTGTTTTATTCATGTCTAATCCCTTTTTAATCCTTGTGAAAACATAATAAGGCAAGTGCTATTATTTTTCTATATTAAGAATAAAGAAACTGAAGAACAGAGGGATTAAATACACTAAATGATGGAACTAAAATCTGCTTCAGGATCTGCCTGAGCAGAGCCCATGTGCTCAAACATTTTACTGTTTATCTTTTATTTATTTCACTGAACGTTTACCACTCTCATGTAGCATGTTCTCTTGTATTATAGTTACCTGCGCATTTTTATTGCCTAGTACAAACTATTCAACTGAGGTAACTAGACATTATATGTGCACAAGGATATCCACTTACTTTTCCCATTTTAAAGGTCTTTTGACACTATGTCACTTGCATTTTTAAAAATTTAAACACACTATTTAAGAAAAAATTTTAGGTAACTTGCTTGAATGTTTTTAACCTTTATATTATTTTAAGATTATGTCTTATTTACCTTTTCACAGCATTTAGGACAATTCTTTGAATATCAAAAGTGCCCACATTTCATTGAATGAATATAGTTAACCTAAGTATCAGCCCATGCATGACCCCCAATGTCCCAGCTTCCTAGGGTTATATTTTTCTTTAATACAGTATTCTAATAGATTTAGTAGAGGCCCTATTCTGCATGCAGTAAGAAGCTTAGTGGCTCTTCTGCCACACAATACTTCTGAATATTATAGTTAGGGAGAGGTCTCCATTTCCCCTGGTTGCCTGTCACATCCACTGTTTTCCTTTGAACTTCTGCTGTCAACTCTACCCTGCAACTTGTCTCCTGAGATTGCCATCCACTTGCTATACGGGATACTACTCTACTGGCACAAACGTGTTGTACAGTAGAATCTTATTGATGGCCTGGAAAATAAAGGGCATGAAAGCATATCATAGTCTTCATTTATTCATTCAATCATTCAGCAAATATACAAACATTCACTGAGTGTCCAGTGGCACTGTGCTGGGCACTGAGGAGACAATGATAAGCAATCAGGTAAAAGTCTCCATGATCACGTAGCTCATACTTTAGTCAGGAAAACATTAAACTCACAGGCACATCACAAATGTGGAATTACAACTGAGGTAAGTTAATGAAGGAAATGTCCATGGTGGCTTGAGAGCTAGGGTAGTGGGCTTGAACTGAGAGCTGAAGGATGAGTAGGCAGTAACCATCCTGCAGCAGGGACAGAGGAGGTGAAAAGCATTAGAGAAAGAAATGACAGCCTATGCGAACAAACAGTAGTGGGGTGGGGCAATATAGATTCCCGCAACTGCAAGAAAGATGGCTAAGCCATCCACCACAGTTACACCCTTAGTAACACAGAGATCTTGGAGAAGAACTGATATCACTTTCTTTTAGCATATCATAGATCAAATTCTTAGGCTTAGGCTTCCACCAGAGCTTCCGAGTTGTGGAGCTATGTGTAGCGATGGTCACTTTCATCTCTCCACTGGGCATAGTCTACGTCAGACTGCCTTAAGCCCTTCATATCCTAGCATCTCGTTTGCTACTGACTAGCTATAGTACTGACATCTGCTAAGAGAAGATTGCTTTTCTATTATTTTCTAGTTTTCATGTAATATGGCATACCCTACTCTCAAAAATGTCAGTTTTAGTAACCCAAGATGGCTTACAGAAACTAAAAGCTAACTTATAGTAGTCTACACTAAATACTTTATGCTAACAATGTAGAATCAAAATGCTGAGTGAATTATGACTTACAAATCTGTCTATTTCCAGGGAGGAGAAATATCTATACCTAATGTTGGATCTGTTCTTATTCTCCTGTTAAGGGAACATCCTTCTGTAACAGAACTTCCCATGTTTCCATATCCAGATTTCTTCACCAAGGCGGATAAAGAGTTGGCAAAAATCATTGACCATCATGTAAGATTGATTTTTTTTTTAAACTAGCAGCAAAAGCTTTGTTCTTTAAAGGCATTTTGAATTATTAAAGGTGGTTCTGAGAGTAAAATATTAACATGTGGAATTTAAAAGTAGAGCCATGATTGGTCATTGCCAGACAGAATTATATCTCATTATGCTATCTATTTACCTCAGTGCCTTCATTGGGTTACGGAAAATTTGGCCTTCTATCATTTGTGAGATACTAGCCCAATCCTGTTTCCTGAATTAGTGCTGATTTCTTGTGACAAGAGTCTGATATTGAACACTGAACACTGATTTTTTCTGCGGTGTAGTTCTAATAATGGAACAAAAATCTTTTAGCTCAATTTTCAGTGGCCATTCTTTACCCTTGACAGATCAGAAAGGTTGTTAATCACTCTGTTCTTACTATGAGTTAAACAAGCAGTGGCAATACAAGGCTATTCACATAAGACACTGTAATTCATTCTTCTATATTTAGTCGATAATTTCTCAACAAATATGCATCCTTTTATGTCTACCAAGAAGTAGACTTGGAGTAGGAAATTACTTATTTTGTATTTTTTTCTTTGAATACAAAATGGATTCAATAACATATACAATGTATTTAAATTAATTTTATCACCAGAAGTTCAATATTATTTATCAGATTGTGATTATATTACTATGATTAATTTTTTCACATTCCATTTAACTAGCAGTTTTTTGATAAAGAACAAAGGATTATTTCATTTACTGATCACATTAAATAGTTATTTACCACAAAGCTAATATTTAAGCCACTCTAGCAATAGCTGTAAGTATTGTTGTTTAGAGACTGGCTGATACCTTGGAATCACAAAATGAGAGCTGTAATATTGCTCTATTACTCACTAATAAAGATTTTGCTAAACCAATATATCATATGCACAGGGCTTTCTCAAAAATTTCTAATGGCTTATAAATTTCAACATCTATATTTTCCTACTCACATCGACTAAATCATCTAGAATAGATTATAAGAGATAATAACTTGCTCACATTTTATATACATATATATACACACACACAGACATGCATACATATACACACACCACACACATATATGTGGAAATATATATATATATGTATTTTTTTTCAGGTGACTAGTTTGGGCTGCCTAGAGCTAGTTAAAGAGATAGAGGACAGTATTTTGACTGACAGAGAGAATAGGTTAGGAAATAGCTTCTAACAACCATGATCCTTTTCTTTTTCTAAGGGTATAAGCATTATCTAAGTAATCACTGCCATGGGCCTGCTTATATTGTAGCTAAAGAAGGGTAAAAGAATCCTTTTTGAAAACATACTTGAGAATTTATCCAGATTATTTGATATGCGCCTAGCCTAATAAAATAGTAAGTAGTTCATAGCATTGATTTGGGAAGGTTTATTGATGTGTCTGTCTGCATATTACATTTTTAAGGAATTCCTGTATAATATATATCATTTCCTTTCACATGGGTATAGTAATAGGGCATTTTACCTATACTTCACACTTTACAAAATGCTCTTATATTAATTTTAATTTAATCCTCACAATAACCCTGTAAAACATTTATCCATAAGAAAAATAAATTAGTTGCTTACAGTTTAGTTACTTGCTCAATGTTTTAAGGTGAGTAAATGACTGAGTCTATGCACAAAACCACATCTCTCTACTCCAAATCCACTCTCCTTTTCACTTTTTCACAGATGCTTATGTTCTTGGTTTATAATCCCTAACTAGAATTGGGGCAGGAGGGCGGGACCTGTAATATTGACAAAAAACAAAAACATATCCCTACAGCTACAGGTATAATTCTTATTCTAAGCCGAATGACTTTTGTTGAGTGGCTATAATGTGCAAGAAATAGGGAAGATACCTCATTACTTAGCTGATACAAAGGTACCTTGTACATTGCTGGTATTCCATAGCATGATGATTGCATCACTGAGTTAATGATTTGAATAAAGCAGTAAATGGTGCTTCCATTTTCTATCAATTTCAATCATATCTACATCCTCCTAGCTACCACTACAGTAATAATAGCAGGTGAAAGTCAACAATATAATGATTTACCCAAATTGAACTTGTTATGGTCAAGAAAAAGTTTACTTTGTTCCTGGCCCTAATGAAGAGAAGAACTTTGATGTTCTGGTGAATTCCAGCCATACCAAATTCTAAGGGGAGGAGAAAGGGGAAGAACTGCCTCCTGAACAGTAGTGATATGATACCCCTACTTGACTGCTTTCAAATGTATTGATGCTTTTATACATGCTGCTTGGGAAACCAAAGGATTCAATTTTACCAACAGTTCTTAAGAATTAATCCTCTCTTGATTTTTCACAATGTAAAGAACAAAGGCATTAGATACATTGAAATCTCTCATATTAAGTAGATTAGTGCTCTTTGTTTATAGATATTGTCATTATTACTCCAACTACTACTATTTCTATGCTATAACATAAAATTGGTAGTTTTGTTAAACAATTAGATTATTATTTAGTTATTATATGAGAAAAATAATGTGTCACAGTTGAGTATAATAGAACTTGTAGACTAAACCGAAGCATGAATTTCAGCCTATGCCTAAAGGTTCTGGATGTTTTGCCTCAATTTTCTACACACTTCATACAAAAATGGTTTCTGAGAAACCAAACCTGCAAGCAATAACTATGTGTAGATACAGTCTCAAGATAAGTGCAGTTAACATTTGTATTTCTTATATCATTAAAACTTAACGGGATAAATTAGCCGATATGATATTGTTATGCTTTAATTTTTAATATTTACTCTAATCTGAATATGTTAATATTTTACAAAATTGTATTGCCTTCAGCAAAGCTGAGTGACCTGCTATGGACTCTGAGGCTTAGTTCTGCTTATTATTATTTTTATATCCCAGATGACAAATAGTAGTCATGATTCACAGCACTGGTATATAGCGTAATCTATAAACTAATTGATAGGTTGCTAATCTCAATCTGGTCATTTGTGTATATGCATGAGCTGAAGGAGACAAAAAGAGCAGCATTAGCAGTTTAGGAGTCTTTAGGAGTTTCTAACATTTCATGCTAGGAATCATTCTTCCCTGAACCTTTCACCCAGTCTGGGGAGGGTTTACTATTCATTTTTACCATGTCTTTCATCAAATGTGATGAGAAGGAGAAAAAAGTCCCTCAGGATGATGTTTGGTTGATTTATTGTCATTACTTCCAACATTATTGCTCACTCCTAAGACTCTTGCCTTCAGATATTTTGCTATCATTATGAATTAACATGGCCATTTGAGATGGACCTCTTAGAAGTGTTTTTACTGGTCTGCTGCAGAGTAAATTTGACCATTAATTTCATTTTCAACCTCATATGGAATAGTATCACAGTTTTTGCCTTTCTCTTTAATTTGTATTTTTTGTATTTCTTCTTTTTATTTTGTTGTAGCTTTATTTTTCATTTTATGACCCATGCTGTCACATAAACACTAATATTAATGAAGAAAGTAAAATCATTTGGGATATAGAAATATAAAGCCTATTATCTCTTCTTTTCAATGATTTGTTATCTTTAAAAACAAGAGGAAATTCTGTTTTGTGGAACTTATACACATTCTAATAGGTGGCACATATATTTTTCCAGTATGGTAGAGTATAAAATTTCTGAGGAATGTCTGTGAAAAAAACTAAGAGGATAATTGGATAAGAATCTGCATTTTGAGAAGCTAAATTGATATATATATTTTTCAAGGAAAATCATATGTGAATGAAGTTTTATTTCCCTTAACAGTGGCAGGAAGAACTAAAGGTCCGACTGAGTGAAGACGCAATATGTGAGGCCCAAGAACTTAAAGATAAAGAGTTAGAGAAGAAAAATCACTTCCAAGAAGTTATGAAGAAAAGAGAAGAGAAACTACATAAGCAAACCAAACCCTACGAGCTTCCTCCTAGGACTGAAGTAACTTCATTAGAAAAAAAAATGACACCCCAAAAAATTGAGGTTTACATGCCAGAAATTCATAACACAAAAGACACCAGGATAGCTATGCATTAGGAGAACTTGTTTGTAATTAACTTGAGGCATTTTTTAGAAAAGAGTTGTTATTCTTGTGCAAGCTGTTTAATAGTCATTCCATAGTCCTAAATTAATAGTCAATTCTTAATCACACTTAAGTGAAGTGATTTCACCAGTTAAAAATTTCGAAGACAACAGCTAGTGCTTTTCTCAATTGATTATCTCATTATTGCACAGCACTTGATGACTGATTCTCAGAGTATTGATATTCATTGGATAGTCAGAAGGTAATGAATTGCAACTTAATTAATGAGTCACTGTATAAGAATTATTTCTTGAAACTAGAATGAAGAAAAGCTGATACTGCTATAATCATTATTATTCAAATAAAAAAGTTGTGAGACCTCTTTTGATTTGCATTTTAGAGTCAATTTATGCAAAACCAAACAAACCCTGTATCAGAGACTTGAATTTGATAAATTACAGTGTATAAGCAAATCTAGAAAAGCCAGTTATCTTAGATTGGATCGATCTTTAATAGATGCCCGAGGAGAGTCCTGAGTGACAGCAGTTTTATTTTTCCCTATGAGTTTATGAGAAAGGATTTGGATGATCCTGGAGGATCCAGTGGCAACTACTGAAGGGGTTCATTCATCCAGTGAGGAGTCATTTTAAAATGGCATTTCACTTCATCTGAAGCTCTCAGTCTATGGGTAAGAGTCATGGCGTGGAGTTCTTGTGATGTCTTATGTTTCTTTTCTGAAAAATATAGATAAAAACTATACCTCAGATTCATACAGGTAGCTTGGTGGTTCTCAAGAGACAGGTACGTCCTCAGGGGTGTCAAACTCAAATGACTACAAAGGTCGTGAAGGTAACATAAATCAGTGAAGGGGCCTAGGAAATACCTATCCCATCTAAAGAAGGTTCCCACCACTCACTACATTCTGAAATGTAAGTCCAGTATTGTAAAATAATCCACTCTTTCAAGAAGAAGCCTGCAAAAGGCATTATTTTTAAAATAAAAATTGACAAGTTTCAATTAATTGGCAACTAATTTTTTTTTAAAAAATCACGTTTTCAGGTTAAATTTGACAAATGGGCCACAAGTCTGTGACCTGTATTATGTGAATTTAAGACATCATTTTTTGTTTAAGATAATAACAGATGGTAGAAAACCATTGGGAGCAGGATCCCATTTTGATTCCCTACGTAACTAATTCAAACTTATGTTTCTCTTCCCAAACCTTTTGTGTCATCCTTGTGTCCTCATACAGAGAATATACAAGTTATGGAAAGAATATCTCCCAATTCACCTTTCTAAATTCCTTCATCCATCTTTGCTTTATTCACATGTGAAAAAAAAAATCTATCTTATAGAAGACCAGCCAATCCCTTTTTTCTAAATCCTATCCCTTCCAAAATCTTGTTCCATCACCTATTCACTATCTCCTTCTAAGTCTCTCTCCATTACTCACCAAACTACACTCTCATTATGGGTACCAGTGATATGAGCCTTACCAAACCTTGACTGTCCTTTTAAGTCATAATTTTTCTATTTGGTTTGTAGGGAGATGTAACCACTGGGCCGTAAGGTATAGGGAAGGGATTCTGGAAATCTAACAAGTGCTATTTATGAGAATTTCAACAAATCCTGTCGTTTCAGCATCACCTTTATAGAAAGAAGCCTGGTGCCTCCAATTTCTGAAACTTCCTGGCATTCTGAGGCACAGTCTAGTGTGCCTTAAGGCTTCCCCACCACAGACTTAGCCTTATTTTTTCTCTGCTCTGCTTAGTCTGTTTCTACTTTTTCACCCTCTATCTAACTTCCACAATTTTATTAATATTTCCAATGTGCTATTAATCTTTGCTCCTTATGGATTCACGCCTTAAAGGAAAAACAAACCTTTTGCTATCATATTAGTGGTGATTTGGAAGGGAACGAAAAAAAGAATCTATAGATAGATATATGGGGGGGGAGAGAGTCAGAATACTTATATTAATACTTTTATTCTTAAATTATTCCTTAAAATTCTTAAAACTGTACAGTACATTTCTCATGTTCTTCCTCCTATGTCTCTGAGTCTTCAGAAATATTAGCAAAATTTGTGGCTTGTAGACCTGGGATCACATTCTTGTTATGCCTCCTACCAGCTATGAAACCATTAGCAAGTTCCTGAACCCATTTGCACTTCAGTTTACTCATTTACAAAATGGACGCAATTTATGTAAAGAGTGGTATCAGTAAGAAGCTAATTAGGGGGGAAAAAACCCTATCAGCCATTTTAACAGAGAGAATTTAATGTAAGGAATTGTTTTCAAAGGTGACAAAACTCAGAAAATGAAAAGGGAACATAGAAATAACAGAAATGGTAACTATAGGAAACTGCTACCACCTTTGGAGCAGAATCAGAGAGAAGAGGTCAGGATTATTAGACTCTCGGGCTTGTAGGAGGCACCTCACACAGTGGGACTCAGATCTATGATGGGGAGACACTGCCCAGTTATTGCTGGTACTTCTGAGGGAGCACAATATAGCTGGTTCTGGAAGTGCAGGGAAAAAATGGAAGCTAAAACGAATTATCTATTGCTGAAACCACACTGCCAGGCAGAGCAAGAAAACAGGAAGAATCAAGTATTTTCTTCCTCCACATCTTGGAACCCTTCCTCATATGCTTCCTGTTCTCCAGCATCACAAAGCAGAGAAAAAGAAGGGTGGGTTTCAAGCTGAAACACACTAGTTAAATAACTGGAAAAATGCGTTAGCACAATGGTGAGAACATACTAGACTATGCAATGAAAGTTAACTCCCCCTTGTTTTCTTTAGCATCTTAGGCCATTTTTTTCCGTTTTTTTGTTTTTTTTTTCCCTACAAGCTTTGCCACGACCAAAAAAAAAAAAAAAAAAGTAGAAGAAAGCATCACGTTTTAAATTAATCTAAATGGCTTAAAGAGCAACTTTACTATAATTTTTTATAACTAGTCCTTAATTCTTCCAAGAAATACTTAATTTAACACAAACTCAACTGGAATTCTTTGTAATTTATATTTAGTATTAACTTTGCCTCAAAAGTTGCAAAGGGTTCTATGTGTCTCAGGCTGAGTTGGGCACCACATGGATTCTTTCAGCTACTCTCTTGTTACTCAGCTTGTGATTTCTCAGCCTTAGTTATTTTCCAATTCTTTCCACTTTAAGTTGGTATGACGAGGAAAGGAAAAGAGAAAGATATTCCATGTTTATCTACTCCATGCAGTTTTTAGTCACCTTTAAATACCTCTACTGTTAGGAAGTGCTAACCTATCTCAGGTCTAACATCCTTTCTGCCTAAAACTTGCTACCATGCTACTTTACCACCGATGTTTAATTTTATTTTGAAAAAATAAACTCAGATCTTCCTACGTTCATTTATTATAGCTTCTCTGTAGGTTTCTCTTAATAACCACCAAAGCAAATTCTTTTTCACATAAACTACCTCACAGAGCTTTTACCTTATTAGGAATGAAATACTCATATTACTTTTAGCTACTCTCACTAGAGTATTAGGAATTAAAAGACATGTTGGGGGAGATAAGAGAAAAGACAAATACTGTAGTAAATTCTGAATAACATAAACATGAACATAGGCCTTTCTTTTATTGAAATTTTTTAAAAAGTAAAGCAGATCAAATGATTCAGAAAGGTTTGTGGGGGGCATACCGAAGAGAAGTTTCAGGAAGAAAATTTCTAAAACAAATATCTTCACTCAAGCATTGGTGAGTGGGTGTTTAGGGAAAGGGGACATGTAGAGGTCACAGACAAAAATAACTCATACCAGCAATTTTAGAAACTCTATAGTAATGTTTAGCAATTATAATTCAAGTGATTGATTCTTCTGCTTCTATCAGTAAAAACTCTCTGTAACTGTCCACTAATTAGTTGTTTTTTGTGTCCTTTCTCATATTTTTAAATTTATCATATCAACAGATCCAAAGAAAGTTACAGTGTATTGTCAATAAATTCTTGTATTGCTTAAAACCCATAAAGTAGCAAATGTAGTTCCTTCTTTGGTATACCACAATAATTATAGCACTGTATTCTCACCACATGGTTATATACCAGGGTTTTTTGACATTTGGAGCTGGATGATTATTTAATATGAGGGCTTTTCTGTGAACTTTAAGCTGTTAAGCAGCATCTCTGTCTCTGTCCTCTAGATGCAGAAGCAGCCTCACCTCCCCTACCCCTGTGATTTGTGACATCCAAAAATACCTTAGGGGGCAAAATTGCTCCTGGTTGTAAACAAATATTCTATAGTTTCAATGAACTTGACTTCCAAATTTCAGAGTTAGCTGCTTGTGGATTGCTTTCAGGTTGCTTTCAAATTTTGTCCAACTGCTCACACACTAAGCTTTCGCTTTGGGGCAGCCAGTGCCTCTCAATTAAAATCACCATAGGAATCATGAAGCCTTTTTATTCCTCCTCACATCTCAATTTGTTGAAGTAAAATGAACAAGAACACTCCTATTTTCTTTACCTGTGATTAATCAATGACACTTATCACCTCCTCTGTGGGCTAAATACAAAGGAAGATAGGGAGTCATGAAAATCTGTTGTGCCAATGCCAATTTTGAAAAGACGTCTGGTAATAAATTCAGTTTATACTACATTTCTCAACCTTAGGTAGGCCACTGGATTCTTAAGTGTTTGTAAGTCTCCTTGTATTCTAGCTATTTTCTCTGACATATGGGATGTGTTTGTAAACTTAAAGCAAAACACATTTTAAATTATCACCTTCTATAACATAAACTCTTATATTTGTATAGGTTTGCAAATTTTGTTGACTTGGTTATTTTAAGCTGCATGCATTTTTCATGGTGACACAGATTTCAAGGATAATTTGGCTTTAATGTTATTCAAGCTCATTTTTTCCTCCAATCATTCTAGCTAAGGGACCTATTTACATAATACCTAGTGCCTTGTTATTTTTTCTATTCCTGCTTCACTGGAAATCCAAAAATAAGCAAAAAGAAATGTATTATCAAAGCATTTTTAGTTGAAGGATCTCTTTGGTATCTGACTTCCCAATGAAATTTCCCAAGCTGACTCTATTTTGGAAAAGGGAGGATCATCTTTTATGAATTATTGAGTAAGGTATAGGTCAAATATCTCAGAACCACCAGTGCAACATTTTTATACATAGCCAGATTTTTGGAAATCTAGTAATGCTTTGAATAGTGCTTCAAATAATGAAAAAACCAAAAATATGAACAGACCAATCTGTTAATATATAGGTCCAATTTTTCATTTGACTTCCCAGTCAAAAGCTTAACAATCAAAAGCAATGACTAGAGGACACATACAGTAGAGTTTCTTCCATAGCAGACATCCTCCAACATGATCACTAGCTCATGAGACTTAAGGCCTTAAAGAAGAGGGAAGGAAGGCAGGCTCTTAAGGAAGAAAAGTCTCAACCTAATCCAATCAGAGAGATTGGGGGAGGAAGAGAGTTAGAATAGCAAGATAGATTTAAGGGTGCTTGATACTTCTACCCCTTCCCTTAAGAAAAGCAGAGGGGGAGGGGCGTCTAGGGAAGTCTAGAAATATCCAGATAGATATGGAACCTGATCATGTCAGGTTAGTAGCATTAACTCCTATACTACTGAGGAACTGATAAGTCACTAGGGGAGTTATTGTATGCAAACATTTCCAATGACACATGCAGTTGTCAAAGTGAGATGAGAAGCAGATGATAGGAGACAGGTCTCTGGTTTTAGCACATTAAGCCCAAGTAGCCAGAGAGGATTAGGTCTACTTCAGAGCACATTACTGCGGAAAGCACACCAGTTCATCCATTCTACATTAGAGGCCAGGGTGAAGTCAGAGGACATTGGGAAGATTTAAGGTCCCAGGTTCCCATCTACTGCCTTACACAGGCCATAACTTTCCCTTATAGATCCAAATGCCATCTTGGAAGACAGTGAGGGGAAGAGAAATTTGAAAGACAAACCAATTATCCCAAAGCAAACAAGCTAATATTTAAAAGATCTCTTGATTTCCTAGATGTGGATAATTTTATAACTGAGTTACTGAGCTTCAACTTTGCCTTGCTTCAAGAAAACCAGCAAAGGGAACATCATGAGGACAATCAGAGTGGTTTTATAAAACTTCACAAAATAAATTTTATATTTAAAATGTAGTATACAATTGAATTTGCATCCAATTGAATTTGTAACATATATATGAAACGGATATTTCAACATATATAGATAGATGGAGATAGAGATATATAACCTAAACATTTATACATCAATCTGATACATGCATGCATTTGTCCATTCACTTAGAAAATACTTATTGATTGCCTGCTGAGTTCCATATGATCTCTTAGTCACTGGGGATATATCAATGAATCAATGAACATGACAGAAAATATAGTATTTTACACATTAAAAAATAATATGTGTATGTGTTTGTAAAATAAGCAAAAATTAAAATATGTTATTTCAGGAAGAGATAAGTGTGGAAAAAAAGAAAACAAAATAAGGAGAGAATGAGAAGGGCAAGTCTGTTTTGGATTGGGTCAGCAGATATGACCTTTCTAAGGATTTCAACAAAAATCAGAATGATGTAAAAGAGTCATCTGACAGAGGAAAGAGCAATCCAGGAAGTGTTAGCAGCAAGTGAAAAATCCCTAGTGTAATCATTCGTGCTTTTTGCTAAATATTTCTGCTTGTTCCCTTTTTTGAGGCACATAGTAGCATTGTATTTTCTGGCCCATTGTGTTGCCATGGGTCACATGACTATTTCTGGCCAATGATTGTGAATACAAATGATGTGTGTGACTTCTGGGCGGAAGCATTTACTTGTTGGCTTGACAACTTACAGGGTTTCATTTTTCCCCCTTCAGAACAATAATTAATGTTCAAAATGGTGGGTCTTCTCTCACCCGTGGCTCACTTAATAAAAATGATGGACCTGAGAAGACAAACCTTTTCTATTTTAAGAGTTTGAGATTTTAGAGTTATACGTTACTGCAGAATAACCCAGCCTATCCTGATGGGATAGGAGTAAATTTAGTAAGTTGAAAGAAAAGCAAAGAATTCTGTGGAGCTGGAGAAGAAGTCCCAAAATGATGGGAAGGAGATAAAATTGGAGAGGTAAATTTGGGCCAGATCATGTAACCATGAAAGCCATGGTTTTTAGGTTTGGATTTTTTACTAGGAATGGTGGGAAGTTATCATGGGGGGATAATGAAACAAACAACTTTAGCCTAATCTGTAATGCTTCAAAATTTATATTAAAAAATGTAATGATTTCTTTCTTTTGAAATTGATACTTAATACACCAAAGGTTTAATATGCTTTTCTGAGAACTTAACACACTGTAAAACTGTGATTTTAGGATATGAAAAGATTTCAAATTAAACCTAATAATACCTTGGATAAATTACAGCATAAAATGAGGATGGATCTTGGCATCTTTCCATTTGAAACATTTAGAAGTATATGAAATGCATAAAATTAACTTTATAAAAATTAAATCAAATAACAAAAACTTTTTAAAGTTAACTCAGGAGTCTTAAAATTTTGTTGGAAAAAGATGGGTTATGAATAAAAATACATGAAACTTTATTCTACAGAAGGTTCCTCCTCTTGTAATTGTTGCTCTGTTCATTAAAGGGGAAGAATTTGGCCACTTTCTTGTTACTATTAAGTTGATGAAGTGGCCTTAATTTTTGTCTTCTCTATGAGAAAGTTGCATATTCAACATATCAATGGTCATGATTGCTTCAACCCAAGCAAGGGAGGTGGAAATTGAAATAGTAGCAAGATGGAGCACTCGCAAGCAATGCCTACGTGCAGGTGTTTCGGTGGTTTTCACTTACTTTATAGCTGCCATATCAATGGCAAGGAAAATAGATTTGATTGGATTTGGCAATAGCTTTCCTCTAACAATATTTTCAAGGGATGGGATTGTTCAGGGTTGAATTCCCAATTATTTCCTGTTGTAAGAAGCAGGATAAAACAAGGTTTCCACCATCCAATGTAATTAGTTCTTCTATTGTCTTTAATGTTAAAATCATACTCCTTTTGGGGGAGAATGGGCAAATACCACTCTTTCACACTTATATGCTAATATCCTTGAAATCCGAGTGAATTTGCTTTGCAACTTATTTCTGTGTCTCTGAGATTAAAGCACTAAGGAGATGGGACACAGGATGTAACATGAATGTTATTTTGAAAATATCAAATGAATATATATTGTCCATTTTATTCTTCCCAGCATAAATCTTGTTCCTTCATCATCATATAAATATTATAGTAGTCAAAAGGAAGGGGGTGCACCATGTTCATAGCAGCATTATTCACAATAGGCAAAAGTTGGAAGCAAACCAAGTGACCCCCAATGGATAAATGGATAAACAAATGTGGTATATACATACAATGGAATATTATTCAGCCATAAAAAGGAAAGAAATTCTGACACATTCTACAATATGAATGATTCTTGAGGACATTATCTAAGTGAAATAAGACAATCACAAAAAAGGCAAATACTGTATGATTCCACTTATGTGATGTATGAGTCAAATTCTTAGAAACAGAAAGTAGAATGGTGGTTTCCACAGGCTGGGGAAAGGAGAAATGGGGAATTGTTGTTTAACATATAAAGAGTTTTAGTTTTGCAAGATGAAAACTTCTGGAGATTGATTGCTCAACAATGTGAATATACTTGACACTACTGAATTGTATCCTTAAAAATGGTTAAGATGCTAAATTTATGTTACATGTATTCTACCACAATTAAAAATAAATATATAAAAATATATTTTAAAAAGGAAAGGGGATGGTGCATATCCTATTGAGAAGGAGAAAGGAAGATGACCTTTCTTTGTAGGAAAATGAAGGAAGTAGACATCACAAGCTATCACACCACTTAACCCCTGGTAAAGTACGGAAAAAATAAAAGAGAAATATTGGTATGGAAGAGAGCTTCAATACATGTATTCTTATTTCCTTTCTGGAAACATATCTTGACATAAACATCCAGGAAGGGTATCGGAAGAGCTGGGAGCATCAGGGAAGCTGGAGAAAAGCTGCCCCTAGAGCAGACTAGAGTGACACAGGACTCTAGAAGAACTCCACATCCTTTTTATCCAACATGGCACAAGAATGCTTTTGCAGCATTTGAAAAGGAAATGCTGGCTGCATGAGTCTGAGATACTTCTCACCACCCTGTGTGAGGGCCAGGGATGGAGAAGATCTCACGTGCTGAAAGGATTTCAGAAAGGATGCTAATAGAATGTCCTGAGAAACAAACAGGGCCTATAGATACCATCTTGGAGAAGCAGAGCAGCTTCATGATGAAGAAAGAACATGAACTCTAGAGCCAGTCTGCCTGGAATTTGATTTCTGGCTTCCACACCTTCAAGCAATGCAAATTCAAACAAGTTGAGTCACCTATCTGCACAATTTCATTCTTAAAATATAGTAATAATATACCTACCTCACTTTGTTGCTTGAGGATTAAATGAGTTTATACACATGAACAACCTAGCCCAATACCTGACACATAGCCCTCGATAAGTATCAGTAATTATTTTTTGTTATTATTATTGAAAGGGAATATGAGGAGAGCAATTAAATACAAATTTATAAACATTGCCTGAAAAAACTAAGTCACTCAACTTCAAACAGAAAGCCTAAAGCTTCCACCTTCTGCCAATTGATTATTGGTTAGAGAAAAACAGCTCAATTATTAGGAAAAAAAGATAAAGATTTTTTTTTTTGGTATTATGAGTATAGTGTTCACAAATTTTTGATCCTGTTATATAAGGGATCGTCCAGTATTCCTAAGCTGTGTGCCTGTACTTAACATTTGTGGACTTGAGACAAGGATACAACTAGAGGCCCCTATACCATATGCATAAGTACTTAAATGATACTCACTAATAAACAAATGAAAACATTCTATCCTTTTACTTTGAAAACTATACCTTTACAATGAACTGGAAGGCCATACTCAAATCTAGAATGAGCATGGAGTTCCATATCAGAACCTGGTGAGGCAGGAATGCAGGCTGTGTTGCTAGCTGCCTCTGACCCACCCCCTGCTCTTTCCTCTATCTGTCTGTGTCCTGCAGGAGGCCTAAGGCACATGCATTTTGTCAACCTCCCCCACATATCAGGCTATCTGTATTCCTGTAAATAGACATTCCTTGCCCACCCCTCAGGCCAAGGGATACAGACATCAGTGATATAGGCCAGTCTTCCAGGTACTTGAAATATACTGCAGTTGGGAAAGAGAATTTTAGCTCTAGGTGGGCATGTTTTTGACCCTAATAAATTTGTCCTGTATACAGTGCCTTGGCCAGAGTACCAGAGCAGGATTTACTAATGTCTGGGGCCCAGAGTAAGTGATCTTCTTGCCTGCATCTATGAGTGACAATATGCACCAGAAATTGAATCCAAATCCCTCAATTACAACTAGCAGAATCATCTAAAGTTAGAGACCATCCCAACCCTGAAAAAGAAAGAATATGTAAAGGGATTAAAAAATACTCAACAGATAGAGGAATGGTAGTGACATAGAAAGTTATCTCCAAGGCCGTTCTTGAAATCAGTCATTTTGAAAAGAATGAACCTCTTCCAGAAAGAGAAACTGACCTCCAGTAACAGCAACTGAGGCTGTGAATGTAGTGACCAGGGATATGCCATTTTCCATTGATTCTAATAAGCACATTTACTTTATATTTTTATTATGTATCTTAAAATTGGGATGTTTCCCATAATTGATGGTATTTTACAATTACCGTCAGCCAAGTGACAGTTTTGACATGGTTGTCAGGGCCAGTGCATGCACAGACTTGATCATAGCTGTTCACAATTAACCTCACTTCACATGAGCTTCACTGAGCATTGTTGGCTCTGTACAAGTTGCATTGAATTGCTGTTTAAAATGTCTTCAAAAATATTACACTATGACTTGGCACTAAAACAAGTTACTTTGTGTGCAGGAAGACATAGAAACAGACAGCAAGGCATAAATTGGATGTTAGTGAAAAAAATGTTCATTATTGGAAGAATAACTAAAACTTCATATTTGTTTGCAAAGTAATACTAAATTAAATTATGAAACTTAAAATGAAGATAGCCATAAATAGATGAAGCTGCATAGCATTTTGCTACTGAGTTTATTGGTTAGCTATTACTACCATAATGTTGCATAACATCAACCCAAAACTCAGTGGTTTAAAATAACTCATCCATTATCATGCATGTATCTGCAGGTCGGGTGTAGTTCAGCTAGCCTTGGTGAAAAGTTACCTAGAGAGCTTGGTTTCCCATGTTTCTGCTCCACCTGGTTCGCATTCTCTTCTTGGGATCAGCAGGCTAGCTGGGCATGTTCTTCTCTTGGTGATGGCCAAATGCAAAAAGGACAAGTGAGAACATTTAAGGTCTTTTCTGGCCCTGGTTTGGAACTAGCGCACTATCAGTTCCACCTCATTCTATTGGACAAAACAAGTCATATGGTGTATTAGCCAGGATTCAACCAGAGGATCACAACCAGTAGGAGATATATATTATGAGATTTATTACAAGGAATTGGCATATGAAATTGCAGGGTCTTTCTAGACAATTCTGAAATCCACAGGGCAGGCTATCAAAAAGGGTGGATGGGAACTCTTGGGCCCAGACTGAAGCTGAAGTACATAAGTGGAATTTCTTCTCTGTTTCAAAGGCCTTCCAACTGACTGAATCAGACCCACCAGGATTACCTAGGATAACATCCCTTACTTAAAGTGAATGGATTTTGAACTTTAATCACATCTACAGAAAACCTTGCAGCAAAACCTGGATTAGTGTTTTATTGGCTAACTAGTGACTGTAATCAAGTCAAGAGATCCTTGAAAAAGCCAAGGGTTGGGGAAATATTCCTTTCCTCTTTGGCAAATAGAACTGCAAAGTTCCATGTTCTGTGAAAGGGCCATATATGCAAAGCAACCCCCAAATGCAGAAGGAGCCGAGAAACCAAAGAACAATGCAAACAAACCCAGTTTGCCAGTGTAAAGTGATTTATTGAGGAGCTTACAGACAGAAGTGTGGTCATGGGTGGCAGCAAGACAGGTAGCACTCCACACTGTTACCTGCAAGACCCAGGGCTTATATTCCATAGGGAAAGAGTGTACATGCTCTATAGAAACAATTAAAGATAACCCTCCAGAACAGGCAAGATTGCTACCTGCATCATAGCCTATAATTTGTGTGAAACACCAAGGTCACTTTGCTCTAAAGACAGGATTTATAGTGAGTACCTGTTCTTATACTAAGGACAGTAAACAAAGTAGGACTCAGGAGGCATTAGTGGGACTGGGGTCAATCAGAAGCCAACATGGCAGATTAGTGTCCAAGATGGATTCACTTTTATCTCCACATTCCATAACAAAGAGGATGGACATATGAGGCAGGAGTAAAGCAGTGGGACAAATTACAATCTATCACACTGACATATGCTAAAAGACTACCTATCACACATCAACACAAGCAACTGAAGACAAGAAAAGTTAACAAATCCTTCAGAATGGATAAAAGAAATTTCAAAGCAATGAGAGGGTGCCATGACCAAATTATGAACCATGTGGATCTATCACTAAAACATTATTGTATAGTTTATTTGGTAGTTTTTTTTGTTTTGTTTTTGGTGGTATAGAAAATAGTGCCCCTTACAAGTGAAGATATCTTAGATTTGATAAATCATTATATTTGAAAAGGCTGTGTTTTGTAAGGAAGAGATTGGATTCTTTAAAAAAGAGAACCTTCAGCTAGTAATGTAGAAGCTAAGGTCAGCTTAAGAGGTCACAGGAATACAGGGGCTAGGGATGGTGGTGGTGGTTCATATTGGTCTTGTGTTACTTAACTTGGCTGGCACCCATTTCTCTCTTGAACTGTAATGACTAAACTTTGGGGTGGGGCAAGGCTGGGAGTGAGGAACATAGGAGAGAATTTGGATTGGGTGCCAGAACCTGCTTCCTATTGCTCTTCAGCAGAGGCAGCTCCTCAATTCACAACTTTTTCCTATGACATGAGACACATGAAAAGTTTCTCCCCACATAAAGAAAGCTTGTGTGACCACATGCTGAGTGGGAAGAGCGGATTAAGGGTGGCTGGACGCCAGTTAGAAGAAAGATTCCTTGGTGGAAAGAGCTGAAAATACAATAGTGATAGTTTAGCATCTTATAGAGTACCTAGGCTGGCTTACCTGGTTAAACATGAAAAACATAGGGGGTAGATAGATAAACAGATGGAGAAATAACTTTCACTTTCTAAGAAAGGCAGAGACATCTAGATTATAATGAATGCTCTCTGTGGTGGTCTGAAAATTTATTAGAGGAAAAATATAGTTGGTAATATTTTGAAAATTATAAGCCAATGTAGTTTTTTTCTTCCCCTCTCACAAAAAAAAATCAGCTTCTTGGCAACAATTCCATCATGATAAATCCAAGGATCTGTGGAGAAGGAATGCAGTTACAGCTGAGAAAAGAGTTCATAACATGTCTAGATCACATAAAGAACTAAAACGAAGTGAAAAATTAACCTCTTCTGTCTCTGGTGAAATATGGGAAGGAGAATAAAAGCCAGGATAGGACAGAGAGGACAACACACATGATTTCCTTGATTTACTTCTCTCGGAATGGGAGCTTGGAGGGGGTAGGGGCCCCTAAAACAAAGATCCAATCTGATGAAAATGGGATTGATTAGGAGCATACTTCCCCAGATACATCTTGGGAAGGCTGAAAAACTCATTGGCAGAGTAGGGAAGCTTATAAACTCACCAGAATTATGTTTTAACTGCATAAAATAAAATACATAAGAGTACAGAGGAAACCAATTATATTGAAATACAGATGTTAAAATAATATAAAAGTACATTTTAATTATGGTAATATAACTGATTCTTATTAATGCATTAAATAAGATTTAGCCACAGGTCTAATAATTATAAGCTTAAATGAGATATCAAGATGTCTTCAGATAGAGGGCTTCAAGATGGCTGACCAGAGGTATCTGGCATCCTTCTCCACAAAGAAGAACCGAAATAGTGAGTAGATAATCACACTATGCATAGGTTAACTATGAGAGGACACCGGAATTCAATAGAGAAGTGACAGAAAACCCTAAGGCAAGGAAGGAGAGGGAAGCAAGGCAGTCTGCTCAGCCAGGGTTGGCTGGAAGCCCAAAGAGGCTCCCCAGTGCAGCAAAAAGATAAGTGAGAGATTTTTAGCAGTGCACATCCTTACCATGGACTTCTGCAATTCCAGCCATGGGAGAGCCCCTTGACCCTTACAGGCCCTGAGACTAACATAGGGAGCTGCCTAGAGATTGCACAAAGGCATTACTGTAGAGAGGGAGTTCACACTGGGTCCAACAGACCTCCTGAGACCTAAGCACCTACAACATGGTGACTTTTTAAAAGCCTAACCTCACCAGACTGCATACTTCAGTGGAGCCGCCCCACTGACATCCTTCACCAGCAGCCACTACCACTGCTAGCTACTGCTGTTGGGGCTGAAGTTCAAGCCTCTGGTAGTGACCCTGTTGCCCCTAGCAGTAGGGCCAACACACATTTGCACACACCCTGATGGCAGGCTTCCCTACCTGCAGCCATGACAAGTATAACCTGCAGGCCTGGGGACTGGCCTTTCCACCCTATCTCAGCCACCATTAATATCAGCATGGACCACTTGGGAGCCAGAAGGTTGTCCTGCCAATACTACTGCCATTACCCACACCATACTCACTGCCAGAGGCTCAAGGACCCACCTACCTGCCCTGTCTACTGCCATCACTGCTGACACCCAAGCAAGCCATCTGGAGGGCCAAGAATTGGCCTGATTGGGCCTGGTGACAGCAGAGCCAGTGCATGCTACCTTAGGGCCCAAGGACTGGCACCACCTGCAGGAACCATCGGGGCTGAAGGACTTGCCCTGTTCCCAGCAAAATTTAACCATAGCCTGCACTAACAACCATGCCCTAAGCCACTGAAGAAATCACAGATACCACTGATGCTGTTTACAGCCAAAAAAAATTATGTGGAGACTACACTACTGCATGCACCCCAAATCAAACCTAAAGTTCCCTAGCCAACCAACACCATAGATGTATTTTCAGTACAAAATCCTCCCCTATGAAAGCAAATCCAAAAAACTGGAAGAAGCAACTGTTACACTAGATGTGCAGTCATCGGTGTAAAGATATGAGAAACATAAAAAATCAAGGAAATATGACACCTCAAAAGTAACACAATATTTCTCCAGCAACAGATTCCAATCAAAGAGAAATTCATGAAATTCTGGAAAAATAATTTAAGATATTAATTTTAAAGAAGCTCAGTGAGATACAAGAGAGCACAGATAAACAATACAAAAATATCAGGAAAAGAATTCAAGATATGAATGAAAAATTTACCAAAGAGATAGATATCATAAAAAAGAACCATACAGAAATTCTGAAACTGAAGGATTCATTGAATGAAATGAAAAGTATATCCAAGAACTTCAACAGACTAGATCAAGATATTGAGAAATTGAAGACAGGTCTTCTGAAATAACCCAGTCAGACAAAAATAAAGAAAAAAAAATAAAAGAGAATGAACAAGCCTATGTGACATACAGGACACCATAATGCAACCAAATATTCAAAATTTTGGTATTCCAGAGGCAAAGAGACAACCAAAGGGATAGAAAACATATTTAACAAAATAAAAGCTGAAAACTTCCCAAGTATAGCAAAAGATTTAGACATCCAAATACAAGAAGCTCAGATATCTCCAAATAGATATAACCCAAAAATTTCTTCTCCACAGTGCATTATAGTCAAAGACCAAGATTTCTAAAAATAGCAAAGAAAAGTGTCTAGTCACTTATAAGAGAACCCTATTCAGATTAACGGTGGATTTTTCAGCAGCAACCTTAGAAGCCAGGGAAAAATGAAATGATATATTCAAAGAACTGAAATAAAAAACTGTCAGCCAAGGATAATATACTCAGTAAAGTTATCCTTCATAAATGAAGGAGAAATAATGTCCCAAACAAGCAAAAGTTGAGGGAATTCATTACCACTACACTAGCCCAACAAGATATGCTTAAGGGTGTTAGTCCTATACCTGCAAACAAGGAGACAATAGTTACCATCATGAAAATACACAAAATCATAAAAACCACTGGTAAAGTCAACACACAAATAAGGAAGAGAAGGGACTTAAATGTTATCACTACAAAAAACCACCAAACCACAGTGATAAACAATAACAGAGAAAGAAAGGAATAAAAAATATACAAAACAACCAGAAAACCATCAATAAAATGACAGGAATAAGCCCCAAAATATTGGTAATAACCTTGAATATAAATGGATTAAACTTTCCACTTAAGAGATAAAGACTGGCTAAATTAAGTAAAAACAAACAAACAAACAAAAACCCCAACTATATGCTGCCTACAAGAAACTTACCTCATCTGTAAAGACATATAGGCTGAAATTAAAAGGATAGTAAAAGATATTCCATGGAAATGGAAACAAACGTATAGCTGTACTAGCACCAAATAAAACAGGCTGTAAGTCTAAAACAGTAAAAAGAGACAAATAAGGTCATTATATAATGATAAAGGGATTGAGCCAGCAAGAAGATATAGCAATTGTAAATAAATATGTGCCCAACAGAGGATTAGCTATATACAGAAAACAAATATTATTAGATCTAAACAGAGAGATAGACTTCAATACAATAATAGATGTGGACTTCCACACTCCACTCTCAGCATTAGACAGATCATCTACATAGAAAATTAACAAATATTGGATTTACACTGCACTTTAGACCAAATGGATCTGACAGACAAAACAACATGCTCATGAATGACCATTGAGTCAAGGGTCATGGAACAAATTAAAGAGAATGTCAAAAAAAGTTTTGAAACAAATGAAAATCAAATCACAACATACGAAAACCTATAGGACACAGCAAGAGCCATGCTAAGAGGGACATTTATAGCAATAAATGTCTACCTCCAAAAGTAGAAAGATTTCAAATAAACAGTCTAATGATGCACCTCAAGGAAATAGAGAAACAAGAACAAATCAAACCCAAAATTAATAGAAGAAAAGAAATAATAAAGATAAGAACAGAACTAAATGAAATAGAGACCAAAAAAATACAAAGGATCAACAAAATAAAAACTCGGTTTTTTGAAAAGATAATATGACAACCACTAGCTAAACCCTCCAAGAAAAAAAAAAGAGAGAGAGAAAACCCAAGTAAACAAAATTAGAAATGAAAAAGGAAACATTACAACTGATACCACAAATACAAAAGATCATCAGAGGCTATTATGAACAACTGTATGCTAACAAACTGGAAAATCTAGAGGCAATGTATAAATTCCTGCACATACACAGTCTACCAACATTAAATCTCGAAGAACAGACAAATAACAAGTAATGAGATTGAAGCAGTAATAAAAAGTCTCCCAACAAAGAAAAGCCCAGGACAGGATGGCTTCACTGCCAAATTCTATCAAGCTTACAAAGAAAAACTAAGACAAATTTCCTTAAACTATTCCAAAAAGTTGAATAGGAGGGAATTATCCCTAACTCATGCTACAAGGCCAGCAGGACCCTGATAAGAAAACCAGAGAAGGATGTGAAAGAGAGAGAGAGAGAGAGAGAGAGAGAGAGAGAGAGAAGAAAGGAAGGAAGGAAGGAAGGAAGGAAGGAAGGAAGGAAGAAAGAAAGAAAACTACAGGGCAATATCCCTGATTAACATATATGCAAAAATCAAAATACTGAACAAAATACTAGCAAACTAAATCCATCAGCATATAAGAAAGATAATACACTATGATCAAGTGAGATTTATCGCAGGCATGCAAGAATGTAAAACATAACTAAGCATAATATATTACAGCAACAGAATGGACAGAAAACATGATCACCTCAATAGATGCAGAAAAAGCATATAATAAAATTCAACATCCCTTCATGATAAAAACTCTCAACAAACTAGGCGTAGAAGAAACTTACCTCAATATAATAAAGGCCATAAATGACAAACTCATAGCTGACATCATACTGAATAGGGAAAAACTGAAAACATTTCCTCTAAGATCTGGAACAAGGCACTTTCACCACTATTATTCAATATAGTACTGGAAGTTCTAGCTAGAGCAATCAGGCAAGAGAAAGAAATAAAAGGCATCCAAATTTGAAAAGGGAAGTCAACTGTCCCTCTTTGCAGATGACATGATCTTATATTTAGAAAAACCTAAAGACTCCTCCAAAAAACTCTTAGATCTGATAAATAAATTCAGTAAAGTTGTAGGGTATAAAATCAACATACTGATACAAAAATCAGTAGCGTTTTTATACACCAAGAATGAACTAGCTGAAAAAGAAATCAAGAAGGCAATCCCATGTACAATAGCTACAAAAGAATAAATTACCTAAAAATACATTTAACCAAAGAGGTGAAAGATCTCTACAAGGAAAACTACAAAACACTGATGAAAGAAATTGAAGAGGACACACAAATGTAAAGATATTCCATGCTCATGTATTGAAAGAATTAATATTGTTAAAATGACCATAATACACAAAGCAATCTACAGATTCAATGCACTTGCTATCAAAATACCAATGTCATTTTTCACAGAAATAGAAAAAACAATCCCAATATTTGTGTGGAACCAAAAAGAGCCCAAATAGCCAAAGCAATCCTGAGCAAAAACAACAAAGCTAGAAGCATCACACTTACCTGACTTCAAAATACAATTCCATAGTAATCAAAACAGCATGGTATTGTTATGAGAACAGACACATACACCAATGGAACAAAATAACAAACACAGAAAAAAATCCACATATTTATGGCCAACTAATTTTCAACAAAGGTGCAAAAAACATACACTGGGGAGAGAACACCCTCTTCAATAAATGATGCTGGGAAAATTGGATATCCATATGCAGAAGAATGAAACTGGATCTCTATCTCTCATCAAATAAAAAAACATCAACTCAGGATGGATTGAAGACTTAAGCATAAGATCTGAAACTATAAAACTACTAGAAGAAAACATAGGGGAAAGACTTCATGACATTGTTCTAGGCAAAGGTTTTATGGCTAAGACCTCAAAAGCACAGGCAACAAAAACAAAAGTAGATAAATGGTACTATATTAAATTGAAAAGCTTCTTCACACCAAAAGAAACAATCAACAGAGTGAAGAGACATCCTGTTGAATGGGAGAAAATATTTGCAAACTATTCATCAACATGGGTCTAATATACAGAATATATAAGGAACTCAAATAACTCAACAGTAAAAAAAAAAAACCATTAAAAAGTGGGCAAAGGGCATGGCTAGATATTTCTCAAAAGAAGACATACAAATGGCCAATGGATATATGAAAAAATGTTCAACGTCACTAATCATTAGGAAAACACAAATAAAAACCACAATAATATATTCTCTTACCCCAGTTAGAATGACTATTATTAAAAAGACAGAAAAAATAATGGATACTGGCAAGAATGCAGAGAATAGAGAACTCTTATACATTGATAGTGGGAATGTAAATCAGTACAGCCTGTATGGAAAACAGTAAGGACATTTCTCAAAAAACTAAAAATTGAACTACCATACAATGCAGCAATCCCACTACTGGGTATTTATCCAAAGGAAAGGAAATCAATATATCAAAGTGATACCTGCGCCCCCATGTTTATTGCAGCACTATTCACAATAGCAAAGATATGGGATCAACTCAAGTTTCCATCAGTGGATGAATAGATAAAGAAAATTTGGTATATATACACAATGTAATACTATGCAGCAATAACAAAAGAGTAAAATCATGTCATTTGCATCAACATGGATGGAACTGGAGGTCATCATGCTAAATGAAATAAGCCAGGCACAAAAAGACAAATATCACATGTTCTCACTCATATGTGGGAGTTAAAAAAGTTGATTTCATGAAGGTAGAGAGTAGAATGATAGATACCAGAGGTTGGGAAGCGTGGTATGTGTGTGGGGGTATTGAAGAGTGGTTGGTTAATGCATACAAACATAGAGTTAGATAGAAAAGTTCTAATATTTGATAGAAGAGTAGAGTGACTATAGTAAACAATGTGCTGTATGTTCCATGTATTTCAAAATAGCTAGAAGAGAGGGCTTGAAATTCTCCAAACACATAGAAATCATAAATATTCAAGGTGATGGACACCCTAAATACCCTGAATTTATCAATACACATTTTATGCATGCAATAAAATATCAAATATACTCCATAAATATGTATAAATATGTATCAATAAAAAAGATTTACAAAGAAAAAAGACATCTTCAAAAACTATATTATATGAAAACATCTGATTTCTACTGGCAGCAAAATCACATGTACTTCTTAATTTTATTGTTATTTTTAGAAGAAAATGTTAAATAAAATCAGAGGTTGCTAAAAATACAGATACAACACTTTTGGCATCCAGGTTCACAGATTCCCTTAATTTATCCAAAGATACATTGGATGTCCATGGTGCTCAAGTTAAGAATCCTTGTACTAGTGATAGCTCAACTCCTAGTCATATCTATTGAGCCCATAGGAGCTACATCATGGCATAAGTAAAGGGAGATGTCTAGTTACAACAATTCTGATACCAATATCCTGACACCAATATCCTGACTCCCCATCCACCATCTAGAGTAGTCAGGGCATCCTGTAGTTCTTGCGTGTCCTCCTGAGAGTGAACAAGATTTTTTAAATCAGTAGACTGGTAGAGATCTGAAGCATGTGGAACTATGGAGATTCGATAAAAATAATGGAAGGCTGGAACCATGGAATTTAATGGCCAAATGTCTAGACATGACCAGTCACACCATAGTGTACATAGACCCAGCTACCATCCTGCAGACACTTATGAAAATCTAGAGACGTCTTGTGGATCTGGACCCCATTTTTCCATTTCTACCACCACTCCGCTCTACATATACCCAGCCACCATCTTGATTATTAAAAGAAGAATAGGAAAGAAAGATAAATGACTGAATATTTGCACAAATCCATTCCAAAGAAACAGAATAAAAATGGAAAAGACTGATACAATAAATAGCCCAAGTTTAAACTCTATTTTCTTTTGCTGTTTATCTGCTTTTTAAATTGCACAATGGTATTGATATTATTGAAAAATGATATGAAGCATTATAGGAAATATATAATCTATATTTACTTTGCATATATGAGTGTAGTATGAGTAAATTTTCCTTCTCTATCCAGTGTGGATACATATCACCCTCTCCCCATACCTATCCACATTCATGAAGCCTTCATTCATTCTTTTAATAACTAATTAAACTTTCTGTTTGACAAGTTCTATATTCATGTCCTTGAGCTTCCACAACAAATTACCACAAATTTCATGGCTCAAAATAAGAATTATTCTCTCAGAGTTCTCAAAGTCAGAAGTCTGAAATCAAAATGTTGAGAAGGCTGCTCTCTCTCCAAAAGTTATAGTGGAGGACTCTTTCTTACCTGTCCCAGCTTCTGGTAGTTCCAGGCACTCGTTAGCTTGTGGCTACATAACTTCAGTCTCTACCTTAATCTTCACACCGCCTTCTTCTCTTCTCCTGTGTCTCTCCTCTGCGTCTCTCTAATGAGGGAACATGTCATTGGACTTAGGACCCAAGAGCAGAACTCTGAGGAGACTGTTTTACAGATGAAATAACTTTTGAACAGGTAGAGATGGAGAGGAAGGAGATAGAAAAATTTGCGGGAAGCCCTTTTATCCATTGCTTTCTAATTATTTTATAGTTATCATGCTATTTAGGCTTTTTATCTCAAGTTAGTTTTGGAAATTTATATTCCATTAAAAATTGATTCATTTAGTTTAAATTTTCAAAAGTGTTGTCACAAAAATCTTTACTGTTCTTATTTACAATTATTTCACAATGAAATGAATGGATTAAAGGGTACAGTTTAGTGTTGTTGATGTATATGCCACTATACCAGACTTCAATCAAGATATAGAACATTTCTAACATCTTAGAAAGTTTCTTATGCCTTTTTCTAAACAATCTCTTTACAAAGAAACAAACACTATTCTGATTTCTATAACTATACATTAATTTTGCCTATTCATGAACTTCTTATAAGGGCATTTATATAGTTCATGCTCTTTTGAGTCTGCCTCCTTTTACTCAGTGTAATGCTTTTGAGATTTAGCCACATTGTTTGTGTAACATAGTTTCTTCCTTTTTATTGTCAACTGTTTTTACATTGTATGATTATATTAAAGTTTATGTATCCATTTCCCTGTTGATGGTTGTTTATAGTTTTGACAATAGACATTCTCATACAAGAGTTTTTGTGAAAAATATTTTCCTTTCTTCAGGTAGATACCTAGAAGTATAATGTTTGAGTACTAGGTAGATGAAATACCTGAGTCATAGGCAGGTGAAAGTTGAACTATATAAGAAAAGTTCAAATATTTTCATGGTGTATCATTTTATAGCTACCACAAAAATGTATCATTTTATAGCTACCTTCATAGAGAAATGTATGAGGATTTCATTTACTCCATATCTTCATCAAAATTTAATCAGACATTTCACTGTCTACTGGCTTGCAATGTTCCTATCAGAAGTCACCGTAATTCATAAAGGTATTTCTTTGTATATAATGTTTCTTTTTTTCCCTCTGGCTACTATTAAGATTTTGTCTTTCTCTTTGGTCTGCAGAAACTTGACTATAATATGCTTAGGTGTGATTTTCATTATTCTACTTGAAGTTTGTTAAGCTTTTGGATGGATGGGTTGATATTTTTTTGTCAAAAATTTTTTTAATTGGCCATTATTTTTAAAACATATTTTCTGCCTCTTTCTTTCTTTCTTCTCCTTATTGGACTCCAAATACAAACATGCCAAACTGCTTGATAATTTCCAGAAATTATAGATGGCCTGTTTATTTTTTCCTACCTTTTTTTGCTGTGTCCTTCAGATGGATATTTTCTATTGATCCATCTTTAAGTTCACTGAATATTTCTTCTAAAATTTGATTTAAAATCCATTCAATGCATTTTTGTTTTCAAATATTATAATTTTAAATTTTAGAATTTTAATTTGATTCTTTTTCATTTTAGAACTTCTACTTCTCTCCTCAAATACTTCATCTCTTTGTCCATCTTTTCCTGTATATTACTTAACATATCTTTCATAATTATGTACAATTCTGGAACTCCAAATCTAATATCTAGGCATTTCTAATTTTATTTATATTGACTTTTTATCTCCTGGTAATGGGATACATTTTCCTGCTTCATCACATATCTTCTAAGGTTTTGTTATAGATACTGTGTGTAAAATGACAATATAAAATTTTTAATTTGTTTTTCCTTCTTTGCCAGAGAATGCAAGCCATTGCCCCTGCCTGGCAGTTAAGTACTGGCATTCAGAATCTTTACAGTCAAGTTGAATTAGTGCTACATCACAGCACCAAGTTCAACTGGGATCAGCCCTGCTCCAGTTTTCCAGTATCACCATTGCCTTTTTTATGGTGTCAGTATTTGAAATGAGAGACGGTTGGGCTGCAGTGTAAGATATTTTTGGCTCATCTTTGCATTCAGTTTTTCAGGGCTTCAAAATATAAGCAACACAAGAATATATGATTTCTTTCTGCTTATCAGCCTCTCCTCCATGGCTGATTTCTTGATAATATTCAGATAGAGAAAGTTATTTGACTGAGCAATTTGGTTTCAGTTTAGAGTCTTCCAGATTCAAATATCTCCTGCCATCTCTGTGTCATCTAAAGCTCAGCTGTTTTCTTTTTAACCCTGCAGAGTCTCCCCTTTGACAGCAGCCTCACACCTCCACCCACCCATACCCAAACCAGGAGCCATCCTCCAGGTAGAGAAGTCGCTATGGTGCTCTCTTTAACAAGGCAGCACTTGTTTTTCTCTGGAATCCAATTGATCAAGTCTTTGTTATGTCTGCCATTCTTCAATAGCCCCATGGAAAATGATGTTTACTTAATCAGTTTTGTTGATGTTGTTGTTCTTACTGTGATTTGGTTTTTCTCCACAATAAATTGGAAGTAGAAGCCAGCTAAATATTCACCTCTGAACTTAAATTTCTATTCACAGTTTTATATTCCTTTTCGTCAAATTTCCCCCAAATTGACTAAGCTTTAGGGCTCACATATGTAGATCTCCCCTGAATGAATTAAAACACGTATTCAGATTTCAATTTTTAAAGTCAAGCAGATCTAAAATAGACATAAGATCAATCCTACATGGAATCTACATTAAGCACTTCTTTCTCTCCACCATCTTTTACCTTCTCTTCTGCCACCTTCAATCCCTCTCTCTCTTTACTCAAGGGACAGAAACAGAGATGAGGCTAAGAGGTCATAACAACAGAATAGCCTCAGAAAGCAAGGAAGAATTGATGTTGGAGGCAAGGAATTTGCACGGGTGTTGGAGGTATACTTATATTTGACTGTGTAAGTTAAGTCTCTAGAAAAGTTAGATGTCAAAATTAAATTCACATATTAAATTTTACCGTATTTCATTTTGAAATATAAAGATGGCAAGAAGGGAGAGGGTCTAGGCACCGCACAAGGAATATGGTAGTAAAGAGGGGTAGAAAGAGAAAGGTTGTGGTAAAGGAGCAAGATAAGAAGGAAACTTCATTAAAAAGTCCTACTCCAAAACACATCACTCTTTTGATCTTGTAACTAATTCTTCTTTGCCTCTCTTATCTCCCAGCTTGGAGAATTTGCTTAATGTTATAGCCAGCCCTGTTCCACATATCCCTTCAGTTCTACACCTTCCCTCCTTGCTCTCCACTCTGCCCCACACACAACTGGAAATCAGTTGAGAGAGCTCTTTAGCTCTCCCTGACAGACCCAAGCTGCATACTGAATATTTCCATCTTATTACTTTTTAAAGGCTTTTGGATTATATTAATAAATAAGGGTTCATAGTATATACTAAATTCAACTCAATTTTCAATTCCATCAGCCCAAATCCCTATGTGTTTTTATTGTAATTCTTCCCTCCAGCATAAATAATTCCTCTGTTTTTAACAAATCTTTGCAGCATGTCTGCAGCATCATAAGCTTTAGATATCCTCTGATATCATTTTGAAATCTTCTGAGCTATGAATGGTCCCTGGCAGCTCTCTGCCAAGCAATCGTTTTAACTCTGACAATCCATGGATAGCTGAACTACACAGATCAAAATAAGAATATGGGACATCCTTAGTTATCCCAGAAAATCCTAAGGGGGAAGTCAGTGTTCTATCCTGAGGCACCACCATGGATTAGTAGGTTTTATCTAGCTGAGAGTGATGGTAAAGAGAGCCATTCACATTGGTGCAATCTCTCAAATATATTTTAACACTTTGATCTATTTCTCTGCCCTATGGTAGTTTAGGTCAGCTTTCTAATTCTGCTCCTAGTCTAAGAATTTTGTTACTTAAAATTTTCTCTGGAATTGAAATACCAAGACTGAGACAAATCTATTCATACTAGAGGCTTGAACCTTTCTTGTAAGAAGTTAGGCTGACAGAAATGGCCCTATATCCGTGAAAGGCAATCTATAGAGAATGTGTCAAAAGCACAAAGTGAGTTGTCTTATTTTTCTTTTTATCAAAACATGGCAGAGTTTAAATACATTAGAAGTTATCTGCTATATTATAGTGAACATATCTTGTAGAGTGCATTTGCTGTCTTTTCATTCTAGTGGTAGGTATCTGGATTTTCTTTTAAAGAATTATTTCTCCTCCACTCTTTGTAGTCTTGGTGAGACTGTCAATTAAGGTATGCTCGCTTCCTCTAGGAACAAGTGTCATTCACTCTAGGGCATCTGGACATCTGGACTTTGAGTTTAGGTCAATGGCTGGAAGAATAAAAAACATAAACCTTTTGGAGATGTGACTTGTCCATCAACAGTATGTTGATAAAACTGTCACCAACTTCTGCCATCCAGCTTCCTTGAGCTGTGCCTGTTCCCCACCCTGTCAAGCCTGGTTCTCTCCAGTTCTATCACTGATTATGGTGCCATTTCATATGCTTCTAATAAATTCCCTTGTGGTTTAGGTACCCAGGGGGTGTTTGTATTGTTTGCAACCAAAGAAACACAACTCATACAAATGTGCCAAGTTAGACAGTTGATGATTTTAAGAGTAATTAGCTATTCCATAATATACTTCTGCTTTCCTAACAATACAAATATTTATTATAATATTTAAAATTCTGGAAAAGCTGTTTAAGTATAAGTCAGTACCTTGTGAGGCTGCAACAAGATGTAAAAGATTTAGTCAGGAAACAATCTCAAGCAGCAACAGCAATCTTCTTTGCAGAGAAAATGATGGATCAGTAAGGCAGTGCAATTCCAGTGTCCCTAAATACAGATGGGCTTAGAACAGGGATTGCAAACTGAAATATCTGTGGGATATGAGCAATGATGCAAATGGATGAGTCATCTGGGATATTTCTCACTTCCATAAAGAAGTATAATAGAGCCGATTTTTCTTCTTCAACCTCTTCAGTTTCTCTTTTTGGTTTACACCTCTGATAGAGACACGTGCTCAAAGACATATTATTCAACTAAGGAAAACGCCAATGCCAGTGCAATGGCAAATAGCAACTGAAAATCACCATCAGTCTCAGGAAAACAATAAGAATCATAAGGACTCAGAACTGGAGAACATATGCTCTTTAAATGGGGCAATACTCCTCAGCTCTGGCCAATCACTACTTGGTAGAAAGGCTTGTTCAGTATTGCTGTGTCTTCTGAGTTTTAAAAAGTAGTCAGAAACATTAATGACTTTATCAAATGTACAATAGCCTCTTTATTATATATTGGCAATTAATTTGATTAAGAAATATATTGGGTCAGCCTAAGAAAACAAATGTACATTCTGCTCTTGGCCTATATGAAAAGCTGGGCTATGATATTTGATATAGATTTGAGGCATATAAAACACTTCCTAAGCACACCATTTCAGCAAAGAATTTTTTTTTAAAACAAATCAAACTCGTAAGCCAGAACAGGCCACCTCCGTCATGGAAAAATTTCCCAGGAGTGGCCCAGCAAGTGATGGAGGATACACAGAGAGGGAAAACCTCGTGTTGCCAGCAGCTCAGGAAGGCATATTGATACACCTTGCTAGGCCAAAAGGACAAGTCATACCTGGTTTGGTAAGTGGTTCAGTCACCCTGTTACATGCAGAAACAGATTAAAGAAAATTCAATATTGATATTCGAAACTTATGCAGTTTATTCATCCCAGATCTTGGAGTACCCAAAGGTGAAAAGAGAATATTGTGTCCATGTCAAGTTGTTTTTAGACTATTGCATTTTATTACATGTGATACCTAGAAAAATGAACCACTGTTTTACTACTGAGCATCTTCAAACTTAGAAGAGAATAAGATCGACACCACTGTCCAGATCCATTAGTCAAACTACTGTAGCTTTGGACAGGTAGTTTCCGAAATATATCAACCTCATTTACACCCAACAGAGACAACAGACATTGGGCATTTTTCTGCTGTAACACGAGGCTTCCAAATACTAAGGCAGAAAGTGTTTTTTGATTCACACCGATTTTAGGAAAAGGATTGAAAGTAGGAGATGAAATGACAAAATAATATCTATAACATAATGATTATAACCTATGATTAATGAAGAAAAAACCAATTTTATTTAGGGGATGGATTAAAATCAGTGAAGGGGTTGTTTGTTTTTTCCTTGCCGATTTGCTTGAGTTCTTTGTAGTTTCTGGTTATCAGCCCTTTATCAGATGTATAGCTTGCAAATATTTTCTCCCATTCTGTAGGTTGTCTATTTGCTCTGTTGATTATTTACTTAGCTGTGCAGAAGCTTTTTAATTTAATCAAGACCCATTTATTTATTTTTGTTGTTGCTGTGATTGCCATTGGGGTCGTCTTCAAAAATTCTTTGCCTAGGGTGATATCTAGAAGAGTTTTTCCAACATTAAAAAGTGGGCAAAAGACATGAACAGAGGCTCTGCAAAAGAAGATAGACAAATGGCCAATAAACCTATGAAAAAATGTTCAACATCACTAATTATCAGGGAAACACAAATTAAAACCACAACGAGATATCATCTTACCCCAGTCAGAATGGCCTTTATTAGAAAGTCCAAAAACAATAGACGCTGGTGTGGATGCAGAGAGAAAGCACACTTATACACTGTTGGTGGGACTACAAATTAGTACAACCTCTATAGAAAACAGTATGGACATACCTCAAAGAACTAAAAGTAGACCCAGCATTTTATCCAGCAATCCAACTACTGGGTATTTACCCAAAGGAAAAGAAGTTATTTTATCAAAAAGACACTTGCACTTGAATGTTTACTACAGCACAATTCACAATTTCAAAGACGTGGAATCAACCCAAGTACCCATCAATTCATGAGTGGATTAACAAAATGTATCCCATGGAATACTACTCAGCCACGAAGAAGGATGAGTGAAGACCTGGATGGAACTGGAGACCATTATCCTAAGTGAAGTATCTAAAGAATGGAAAAAGAAACACCACATGTACTTGCTATTAAATTGGAACTAACCGATCAGCACATCTGTTCACAGAGGGAAGTAAAACACAGTGGAAATCAAGCAGGGAGGAGGAGGGAGAAGGGGATGGGAGAAAATGTACCTAACACGTACAATGAACACTATCTGGGTGATGGGCACCCTTATAACCCTTACTCAAGCATAACAAAATTGATATATATAACCAAAAACATTTGTACCCCCATAATATTTTGAAATAATAATAATAAAAAAATCAACAAAGAAACAAAAGATACAGCAAGAAATCAACCAGTATGATAAACAGGGGTCTTCCCAAAAGATATGCCACATAAGTCTAAATGTATCTAAGAATGTAGAAGAATCTGCTTATTCTTGGAATTTATGATTCCAATAAATGCCACTACAGTATTTATTACTTTTATTAATTTTAAGTGGTCAGTTTCTTGTACCTCAGGCATCCTACATTTTAACATTTACAATAAATATAATTAATTTGGATTCTGGAAATGTACAACCTAGAAATGGAAGAATTTGCTAACTTGACTTTCCCTGCCCACTGATGCACTGAAGTAGTGTAATATGCATAGTAAAAATGATGTGTGTCCTATATATTTTTAATCTGGATTGTTCTTACTTTCTCAGGCTTCTATTACTGAGGTGAAATATGACATCTCTAAGAGAGTAAATCTGATTTCTTATTAATACAGAAAAATTATATTATAGTTATTTATTTGAGCATACAATGGTAATGTAGCAGATATTACGTTCCTTATGTCATTTACATTTTAATTCTCACATCAAAATATCAGCTAAATCAGGACATGTCACCTCTGCTTTTACATTTGAGAAAATTATTATACAAATAATTTAAATAATTGGCTCAATATCACACATTTTATAAGTGGAACAGCCAGAATTTTAAGTCTGCTGAATTCCAAATTGTGCCTTTTTCACTCACCTATACCAACCTAAGGCAGAATGAGTGAGAATTGATTGATGAGAGGGGAATTGTTGTTCTAAGTATGATAGTTAGACAGTGTTTCAACATTTATGATAGCACAAGGCTAAGGAAGGCAGGCCACAGGGCATGTAAAACGATTTCCCTTTCTAGAAGTGCATGCAGGGGACTTAAGAACAAGGAGTACTTTCTGCGTGTACTTCCATCTCTACCCCACAAAGTACGCAACATAGTGGTCTTTTACCAGAAGGAGTCTGGTGAACGTGCACTGATGAAACATCAGGGTCACTAAATGTAAGGAGTTTGGGGGGACCACAATGATAATTTACTAGTGGCTTTAGAATATCTAGAAAAGAAGCTCCTGGGGTGGCAATCTGGATAAGAAAGAGCAGCTAGGAAATTTGTCTTGAATCTGAACTTGTGTAAAAAAAACACTGTTTGTGTTTAATGTGGAGTCATTCAGGGAGCCGATGGAAATCAAGACAAGCTAAGATGCTTCAGAGCCCACTCCAGTGACCTGGAGTAGCAGTAGGTGGAGAGAATCCCAGGACAGGGAGGAAGAGGTGACAGTGTCACGATGACTTGGAGAGGGCTTTCGGATGGGCAGTAATGAGCGCACATTGATCTTGGAAGAAGGAGAAAGCAGGTATTGTGAGGGGAAGAGGCAGGACCTGACGAGGCCTAGACACACGACTGGCATTGTCTCCGGGGAGGGTGGAAGGAAGACCAGCAAGGAAGCGATAGTTGGCTGCCAGGGGGAAGCAGACCACTTGAGGGTGCCCTGAAGTTCCCGAGTCCGACGAGGACCAAGGTAGGGATAGATGGCCGCCTTGTGTGGTGCAGAGAAATCGTAGAGATGCCGAGGCAAGGAGGCAACTAAGAGGCGTTTTGGTAATGTGTAGGCCAGACATGAGCGGATAAAGCGATACCACGGAAAGCATGCGGTCTTTCTTTTCTTAATGGGGTTTGAGACAAAGGGGACAAGGTAATTTTCTTCTTTTCTTCCTATCTCACTTTCCTTACAGAATCTATCCTTTTCCCGCATAAACATTGCAAAATAAATCAATCACTAAAAATAGCTCAGATTTTTCTAAGCCCTCATTGTCTCTCGAAGAGATTAAGCATATATTCTCTAGGTGAAACATTTTTTTAAAGGGCCTATTTGACCAAAAATTTGAAACCGGTTTGGAGCAGAGTTAACCAGGAAGAGAGCAGCTCTGAAGGCTGACTCTCATCTGCATGCCCCCGCTGCTCAGTGCTGCAGGAATCCAGCTCCACTCTTTCTGCCTTCCTCAGGAAGTGCCTTTATTCCTGCTGACAGCAGGATTAATGGCTGCGCTCAGAAGAAAACCACCTGTCAAAAAAAGTTTACTCCCTGTAGTTGCCCTTCCTCTCTTTGTGCTATGTAAGCATTTCCCCCACGTGCACCCCCTGGTTTACATGGTGTGTTGTTCAGGGTTCTTCATGGCAGATCATGGAACTTGCTAGTTTAAGCAGAAAGGGATTAATAAAAGTGTATAGGTGGGTCACAGAATCTTTGGAGGGCTGAGGAAACAGATTCTAGCCTGAGCCTCCAGAAATACCCACCACGTCCACACTGTGTAATGGCCCACACAGATGCTGCTGCCTCTGCTGCACTGGAAGCCACTGCTACGACCACCAAGACCAGAACCATGTTGTTCCTATTTTTTTTTTATTATATTTATTCATTTGTTTTTGGTTAGTAAAGTTGATAGCCTGTATTCTTGCCGTCTCTCCAAACGACAACCTTAGTAATCATAGCTATCGTTCATTGGAGAAATTCTATGAAATGGAGAGAAATCGTATATTAAGAGGTCTGAAGAGAGATTGAGAAATCATTTTTCTAATCTCTTAGCTTAATACAGCCATGTGGCTAGACAGATGTGGCCTTTTCAGTATCTGGACATGTTCTGAGACTATCACATCTTCTTATACCTTTTACAACCTCATTAAGCACATAGCTCATGATCAAACTAAACCAAGGTAACGACTATGTGGCATCAGAGCTGACAGATTATGGGGTGGCCTGTGCAAATCTGTCCATGGCAAGAATTGAGGGAGGCTGTGGATCTGTGGCAACAGCCATAGCCTTTGCTCATATCCGCAAACCTGTAGTGTCTTTGAGCATCTACAGAACCTGCAGGCAACACTTCAACAGACCTTCTGGAGTCTGTGACCCAAGATCAGGAGCCATTGTCTTTTATTCCAGGTTGCCACAATGGAAACCACCAACCATTTAATACCTTGGTGTTTCTCTTGTAGAGGTTTTCACATACATTAGCAACAATTCTGACTTCAATTTTTTCCTGTCAGTATAAGACTGTATACCCATTTTTCCTTCTATGCAGATCTGTAAATGACTATGTAAGGTAGAATTTCCTAGGATATATGCAGGTGATAACCATCCTATCCTTGCAGAAGTGAGTAGATAAAAAAGGGAGAGATGATCATATTGGCTAAATCTTGGACATAGGGTAATTTAAAAATGGTTTTAATAAGAGGCTTGGAACAATTTGTGAGTTTTCTTCACTGGGCTACATCTGTTCCCTTTTCTATGAATAATTAAGAGTTGACAGTCCATGGAAGTCCACAGCCTCTCCTATGGTGAACTGTGTTCACCTGGGGTGACGAGTTACTGAGAAAAGAACAGACTATCAATAATGGTTTTATATTTTTAAAACAATAATTTCCTCTCACTCCAGACAGAAGCAACATGCTGTGTGAAATTATACATCATGTAGCAGCAGCTGAGAAGTCAACATATATCACTATCAATGCTGCCTCCCTAAAAGCCAAAAAAATTACCATATCTAACAATAATTTTTACTTTAACAGAAAGAACAAGGGACACAGAAAGAAACCAACTTATTCTTATAAACGGTTGGTTTAACACATAGTGAACAAATTGATGTGTAAATTGGCTTTGATGAATGATTGTGTTAAATGTGGTTATTTATTATGAATTCCATTACATAAATTGGTTGCAAAATTATAACAAATGTTCTTTATTAATCTTACCTTCTCCATGGCTAGAGAATGATTCAAGGCAATTATCTTTCATGGACTTCAGCACCATTAGTGCTAATATGCTGAGGAGGGCATACTAGTTCTAATAATACACAGAGAATAGAAACATGGTTTTTCTTTGCTTCTGACATGAGGATATGATATTTGTTACACAGTTTCCTTCATCTCCAATTAAACCCCTTAAATTGTTCATTTGGGATATTTTTACAGTAACAGCCACCATAGATGTAATAAATATCTTACATAGTATATTTTTCATGGTATGACATTTGAAATTTAAGCAGATGGCATAGATCCTACTCTTTAGGAACTTAGAGTTTAACCAAGATGGGTTAGGTGCTTTTGGGCCACATTTGGCTACTTCATAGGATTTTTAAGCATTTGCTCTATGGTCCAGTGACAGATTGCAGAACTGTCTCAATGCTTTCCTCTTCAGCATGGGATATAAATAACTGGAAGATAGTGTCTTTCTGGGAAAGGAAAGGAAATATTTCTTCCAAGAACACTCTCATGACCTGACTTTCAACCAGGTAAAGAGTTGCCAGAGTAGATAACCTAGAGAATAGATAACTCAGAGCCACCAATTAGTTATCAGGGGCCACTTTTTTCAGTCATGAGTTTTTCAGCTCCCTGCTTCTCATCTTCCTCTCCCCTATGGACATGTTCTCATCTTTTAACCTCTCCTTACATCCCTGAGAAGGCAAAAACCAAAAAAGAATAAAAATAATTCATTCTGTTAACTATGTATCTGACTACTGACTTAAGATGGGGTTCAATGGTGCAGGTGAGACAGTGTGAATCATCACTATATAAAAGAATATAACGAAAATAGCAGCACAAATTTGTAGTCTGGAGAAGTCACAAGCAGATGGTATGGTTGCATTTTTCATTATTGAATATCAAACCCTGATGATTTGTGAGCTCCATAGCTAGTTACTGGGTGCTCAGGGTGGGTGGGGGGTGGAGAAAATCTACTGCACAAGAAAAACTAACCAGCAGCCTGACACCCCAAAACTTGCTTTATCTTGATGCCAATTGTTCATCACTCATACGAATGCTTATGCAGTTTATCAGTTAGGAGGTAGTTCAGCAATGAAAGAGAATATCCAAAGTGACAATAAATTAAACAAGTTAGAAGTTGGTTTTTTTTCACTCTCAGGTGAGAGTATAGGTAAACCAGTGCTTATATGTGGCTCCTATCTTGCTGTATTATCAGGTATGACTTCTTTTCCAAAATTCACTTCATGGTGCGAGATGGTTGCATCAGCTTCAACTCTCATGTCTGCATTTGAGTCAGCATAATAGGGAAAAGTAAGGAAAGGGTATGTTCTCCCCTATTAAGGACATTTGGTGGAAGTTGCATAGACAACTTCCACGTACATATAATTGGCCAGATCTAGCCATAAGAGAGGCCAGAAAATGAAGTCTTGATTCCAACTTGTCACATGCCCAGCTAAATATTGTATATTATGGGACTTTCAGTTTCTGCTCAGGATGTATAATGCTATAAAAAGCATCACTCCCATACTTACAGCAACAATTACAACAGCAGCAGCAGCAGCAAAAATACCAAACAATCTGAAAATGTACAACTTTTCAGAGAAGTGAGGAGTTACCAACCTACAATCTAAGGAAAGTCAGGCACATCCAATAAGAGTTAGATCATGAGCACTTGCTTATCTGGGTTAGACATTATTTGTCACAGGTAAGAAGAATTGAGCTTAATTTTTAAATGAATTGCTAAAGGTCAACTGTGGGCTGAGAAGAAACTATAGAGCCCCTGGAGGGCACAAAAGCAGAATTTCACTCATCACCGACTTTTCTGCAAAAGATCAGGTGCTCACTCAAAAGATGAGCAAGAGTCCTGAAGATGTGTCCCTTACGATGCAGGCCTGGAGCAGTGAGGGGACTGAGGAGAAAGCACAGATCACTCTCCCTTGTCTCTTCTGTGAACAAAAACCTTAAACTGCTGGAGGGAGAGCAACACAACCTGATGCTCTTTGCGTATTGATGAAAACTCAGTAGGAAGGGAACAACAAGAACAAAACCCTATATTCCTAATACAGGGTAGAAAACCTGTTGGGTTCAGACCTACAGCTGAGAGTGGGACAAAATTACTGAGAAACATGTAACCCCAAGATTCAGGAAAACAATGCCTGCCAAAGACTGGGACTTAAGCAAATAGATAGAGAATGCCCTGACTCCCACCCCAATTCTTCCCCCATGAGGCTAAGAAGCATCGAATAACAAGTAACAGTGGCCTACTGCCTGAAGGGGAGCAAGGGCATGCAGAGAGACCCTTTTGGAGGGACAGTGCAAAGGGAAGGTCCAAAACTGAGCATGGAGCATACACTTCCTATTTGAGGAAAAGCCCTCTAGCAAACCAGCACGTATGCTGAATAGACGGTAAACTTAGATGATTTGGAGCCTATGTGGTACTGAGAGTAATAATGGAAACACTCAAAAATCCAGCTAAACTCTTAATGAGAACAGCTCAACCACTCCCAACACACACACACACACCCCACACTAAGCTTAAAAGAAGAAAAGATGTGTCCATTTCCAGGGCTCAAAATGTCCTACCTCAGATTCTACTGTTTTACCCAAGATGGCTAGCTCTTGTTTTCAACAAAAAACATTGAGGCATTCAAGAAAAAGTAAATAAAAACAACTCACTGTCAACAGGCAAAGCCATCAGGAGATCCAGACTCAGATATGATACAGATGTTGGAAATATCCAATAGGGAATTTAAAATAAATATTAATATGGTAAAGGCTCTAGAGGAAAAGGTGGACACCACAAAAGATCAAGTCAGTAATTCAGCAGAGATGAAGTATAAGAAATAAACAGAAATACTAGATAGGAAAAGCACAGTAACAATGATAAAAAATGCCTTCAATGGGCTTATTAGTAGATTCAACATACTGGAGGAAAGAAACCATAAACTTGAAGATAACTCTATATAAATTACCCAAATTAAAACACAAATAGAAAAAGGGAGAGAAGGAGAAAGAAATTAAAAAACAAAGAGAAAAAGGAGTAGGAGAGAGAGAGAGAGAGAGAGAGAGAGAGAGAACAGAGCATAGAAAATATTTAAAGAAATAATGGCTGAGGACTTTCCAAAATTAAAGACATGCACAAAATGATGGATCCAAAAAGTTTATCTGAGAGAACACCAAGCAAGATAAGCAGAAAAACAAACTTACAAGCAAGCAAACAAACAAACAAACCACCTAGGCATATCATATTAAAACTGCTGAAAACCAAAGACATCAAAAAAACATATATTATATACAGAGGGAAAAAATGTAAGAATTACAGTTTTCTCATGAGAAACTATTCAAACCAGGAAGAAATGGAGTTCTATCTTTCAAGTGATGAAAGGAAAAGAAAAATCTTTCAACCCAGAATTCTATATCCAGTTAGAGTATCTTTCAACTGCAAAGGAGAAATAAAGGCTTTCTCAAACAAACAAAAAATGAGAGGATTAATAATAAGAAGAACAGCATTAAAAGAAATATTAAAGGAAGTTTTTCAAGTAGAAGAAATATGCTTCCTGACATAATTTAGATCTATACGAAGAAATGAAGTCCACTGGAAATATATTAAATGTAGTTAAATATAAAATTCATTTTTAAAATTTTTAATTGATCATCAAAAGATAACTGACTGTCTAAAGCAAAACTAATAGCAATGCATTGTGTGTTTATAGCATATGTAAAATTAAAATATATGACAACAATAGCACAAAAAATAGAATGGGGAAATTAGGAATATGTTATTGTAAAGTCCTTACATTATTGTGAAGTGGTAATATATTATTTGATATATATTATAAACTCTTAGGCAACCACTAAAATATTTTAAAAGGGTATAAACAGTAAGCTAATAATTGTCATAAAATAGAATTAAAAAAAAAACATTAACAGGAAGGCAGAAAGGTGAATAATAACAAAAAAAAAAACCCAGCTAGACAGATGAAGACTTTAATCCAAACATATCAATAATTACATTAAATATAAACAGTCTATAAATACCAATTAAAAGGCAAAAATTTTTGGATTTTAAAAAATTGTTGGATTGCATAAAAAAGTAAATTTCAATTATATGTTATCTACAGTTAATCAACAAATTATAAAAACATAGATAGGCTAAAAGTAAAAAATGGAAAAAGATATACCATATAGGTACTAATCAAAAGAAAGTTAAAGTGACTGTATTAATATTAGTAGAGTAAGAAATATTACCCAAGATAAAGAGGTACCTTACATGATCATGAATGGGTCAATTCTTTAAGGAGAATTGAATATTTAGGCACCCAACAACAAAATTACAAAATATATGAAACGAAATCTGATAGAACTGAAAGAAAAAAATGTCCAGAACTATAGTTGGATACTTCAACACTATTCTCTCAGCATTTGATAGAACAAGTAGACAGCAAATCAGTAAAGATATAGAAGACTTGAACAATTCTATCAACTAACTTCACCTAATTGACATTTCTAGAGTATTCCACCCAATTACAGCAGAATACATATTCCTTTCAAGTGTACATGAAATATTCCCCAAATTAGGTCATATTCTATACTATAAAACAAACATCAACAAATTTAAAAGAATTTAAATTATTTGAAGTATGTTCCCAGACCATAACAGAATTAAACTAGAAATCAGGAAGAGAAAGTTATCTGGAAAATTACCAAATACATGAAGATTAAGTGACTCACTTCTAAATATTAGGTATTGCATTGTTATTGAAAGAGAGAATATGAGACATTGTAGAATAAGAAGTCTCTTCTAGACACAAACATAAATACAGAGCTTATGCTGACAGAGTGATTCCACGTTAGGTCGTTGAAATTAGTGTTTAATGCCGTCCTTATTGACTGAATGCTTGTGTCCCCCCAAATTCATATGTTGAAGCTCTAACCTCCAATGTGATGATATTTAGAGGTGGGGGGGCCTTTGGGAGGTATTAATAATTAGGTTTAGGTGAGGTTATGAGGTGGAGCCCTCATGATGGGATTAGTATCCTTATAAGAAGAGGAAGAGAGACCAGAGCTCTTTCTTTCCCCACCGTGTGAGGACACAGTGAGAATGCAGCTGTCTGCAAGCCAGAAAGAGGGCCCCGGACAGGAATGGAATTGGCACGCACCTTGACCTTAGACTTTCCAGCCTCTATAACTTTGGGAAATAAATACATGTTGTTTAAACCAGGCAGTCTGTGGTATTTTGTTACAGCAGCCAGAACTGACTGAGAAAGCAGTACATGTTACTAAATTGGAAAAAGCCACCACCTCAATTTTTTTCAGTCCACCAAATCATGTTTATGCTTTGACCAAGATACTAGACTTCTTAACCTTGCCTAGTTCTTTCTGCTCATTGTCTCATTTGGTCAAGATTGTAGCTCCTTAAGCTATGTATCCACTCCTCTTCTGCCTTCCCATAGTGCTCTTTTGGGAGGCAAGGGGCTGGGAGAGCATTAAAACACCAAATTGTCACAATAGCTAGCAACCCCAACTAGTTCAATAATACCACCTGGAGAACAACCTCTGCTACCTCTCAGTGTCAGAAATAGTAGAACAGACAATTAGAATACTCTAGAATAGTGGAAATAGCTGGTAAAACAGACAAAGCTATATGAGCTCTTTTCCATTTGCTTTGTTAGGCTAGTGATGCCAAATGATGCGTATGTGGGAGACATGATGACATGCACCAAGCTCAATCTATCATTAAGCATGCAGGCTCTGCATGTTTCTTTCATCCATCCATTTAGCGCTTCACCATTTGATTTATTATTCTACTCCTGCCCAAACTCCTGCATAGTCAACCTCAGTAATTTTCATTCTCTTGTTACAGTGCAGTACCATTTGTATACTTTTATCTTGACTTAGTCTCTAAATATCTTGATGATCAAGACATGTTCTTCCTCTGAATGAAATGATTGTTTAATTATACTGAATCACTAGATTCTGTTTTTAATAAGGCAATACAATGTGTACAATATCCTTCAATATGCTTGAGCACACAATTATAACTTTCCATTCTAAAACCTTTAACCAACTTCATTTCATTGTTTTTAATGTAAGATCTGAGCATGCTCCAACATGTTGTATTTCCTTCCCAATTAATATTGCCTATTTCTTTATTATTTAAGTAATATCTTTCTTTACTGTTAGATGATAAGTTCTATAAAGGCATGGATAGTCACTTGTTTTTGCTCATTTTATCCCCAGCACCTACCTGACACATTGGCTCAATAAATATTTGTTGCATGAGTGAATAAATGAATGAATAAGTATAGGTTATGTCCCATGGAGGTTGTTTTACAACCCCCCCACACACACACACACACTCACCCACACCTATTCATATGGCAGCCTCAGACTTCTTTGCTAATAGACATGTACCAGCATTTCTGCAGCAGTGTTTGACACAGTTATCTTACCATATTCATCAGATATGCTGTGCTTATCAGCCTGGGGGCATACTTACAAGCTATGCAGCAAAAAGGCCATCCCTGCCATGATAGTTTATTGCAAAAGAGAGGGAATAAAATGAAGCAAACATCTAGTGCTACACATACACAAACTAATAAACAAACAAAAGAGCTAAGCTGCTATGGCATCGTTGTGACAGCAGCGTCTTGAAGAAACTCCACTTGTTCTAACTCCTGTCAGAAGCAATGAATGCCTGGTATGTGTTTATTGTAATGGAACTGGAAGGAAACTGCCTGTTCTTTGAAACTTTCAACATGCAAATGGTAGCTGAATCTTCCCAAAGGTGAGCACTGTCAGTACACAAAGTCTCTATTTTAGTCAGGGTCATGGCTTTCTGTGCTATTATGCTATTATCATCAAGGAACAATTATTGCTGAGATATCACATGATCAAAAATGTGCATTTTAAAAGGAATTCAGAATTGTGAAGATAGCAGAGTAGATGGAAATTTGTTCATGCTATACATAACTAGGTTCTGATATTCACAGAAGATCCTCGTTTTAGCTTTCCTATGTCTCAGGGGTGAGGCACTCACAGGGAATAGCTCACTGCTCCCTTGGCCACTCCTCATCATCCATCATGTGATCCCATCTACTTCAGCATTTTCCTTAGTGTCCAGAAAAAAGACATGCCAAAGGAGTAGAGAGAGGGCAAGAGAGATCAATAGCGTCTGATACGTTGGATTCAGCTCAGATTTCCCCATACAAGAGGTCTGATTTCAGGCTGAACTGCAGCACTGAGACAAGGTTGGTCTATCCTCAGAGAGTGCTGAGGAAGGGGCACTCTGTGGAATATAAGAGGTGGCAGACCGTGACTTGTCATCCAAACCTTCGCAATGTGAGGGAGGAGAGCAAATCTTTTTGGCCAAATACCTAACCATTCTCTTCTGTGAGATAGGACTCTGCAGTGAGGTGATAGCAGTTAAACCCTGTAATTTCCCTTCTCTATTGATGTTTTACAGAGAAATGACAGTCAGAGAACATGGAAGAGGGGTGTAGCTAGGGAAGTGAGGAAACGAGCTTAATTGGTTACGAGTATAGTCAGGAAAGACACAGCCATCTTTTATTTCTTGATGTACTCCAAAGACAGGAGATAAAACTGCAGAAGTCAGTCCTTCTCCCTCACAAGATGACTCCTCTGACACAGATATAGGTGTGTTTTAGAATTGGCAATGTTTTGGTGGGGTGGGAGGAGGTGGTGTCATCACAAAGGATGACTATTTTGCACATGACATAGACAGGTCTGACTTGCTCTTTACTTTTGTTGGCATTTTATTATGAATTTCACTGTGCAATGGAAAGGATAAACCTGATCTCTGAGCAGTGACAGCCAATGGCCCATTTATTTCTAGTGTCTGTATTTCCAAGAGCTCCAGTGGAAACGTGGTAATCTTAATACTTGTCTGATATTGGCATTTAGAGAAGAACTTGATTCTTGTTCAATTTACAGTACATCCAGTCCTTTGAAAGGCTTATTCTAATGCAAGGTCATGTAATATGTTTGTGTGCAATTGATGGTGAATTTTCATGTCAGCCGAACTTTATGTCAGAATCCAATGTAATTGTTAAAAACAAAAAACTTCACTCTTATTTCAGCACAAATTCTGCACCCAGGGTTATCAGGTGTCTTGGGTTTGTTTCAAAAGAGAATGTTCTCAAATTCATCATCCTCTGGCCATGAATGTATGAGTTCTTTGTTCAGCCGCACATTGATTTTTATTTTTTATTTTTTGCCACTGTTAGGAAAAGCACAGATACCCAATCTACCTGTTCGTATCTCAATCTCCCGGGTATCTTGAAAATTTTTTTCATGTTTCTGAAAATGAACACTCTTTCCGGGTTCAAGACTTTTTCTATCATCTCCTTTATTCTTCTCTCCTCCACTACCTTCTAACTCAGTATGAAACTAACCACCCTTAACCACTGTCATCCTTAAAACACCTTCCTCATCTTCAAGCATGAACAGTTTTCTGCATCTGCCTGCTCCCACCCATATTCTTCATGCATTGCCTCAACTACCAGTGCTTGAGAGTCTTGCCTTTTATTTATTTTTATTCTCCTTTAACAAAACTGTGGTTTACATGACCTCCAACCCTCTTGGATAAGATCCTCTTTCTGTAGAATAAAGGCCAGGTAGCGAAATGAAGAAGGCTGCCTGGGTCTGGAAGATGTGATTGAAAGACACAGTAACTCTTGCCCATATATGCAGCACATAAAGCTGGGAAAAAGATGTTAAATCCCTTCTCAGAGAAGATTCCAAGAGTCACATTGGCGATGGATGGCCAAAAGTTAATCAGAGCAAAGGAATTTGACCTGTATTCTGAGGTGTTGGGCAGTCAGAGAGCATGAAAGGGACAGCATGCAAGTACAGCCCAGTGTCTGGGAGCTTACTGAGCATCTTCAGAGAAGGTGGACTATAGTATGCTATAAGATTTTTTAATAAACATCCAGAAATGCATTTTCATGGATTTTTAAATGGACTTCATGGATATTTTCATTGATTAATGGAATCCATCTGTGAAATGAACAGTGGTAATATTTAACCTATCCTTCCACTTCAATGGAATGTTAGATAAATGAAATCACTGTGGACTGGTGACTTTAAGCAGAATCTGTAAACATTTTTCAAAAAGAAGAAGGAAAAAAGTCATAGTTTATTTTTTTCAGGAGCCTAGAAGGAAGCCTATAGTCATATGGGAATCAGAAAACATAAATAAATGAAATTTTCTCTATGATATTCAGACTCTCTTTTATGATATTTTCTCTCTCTTTCTCTCTCTCTCTCTCTAACTTTCTTTTCAATTTGACTGTGAGTGGATTTGCTGATGACAGCTGCTGTGTTGTACTGGGAATCTGGAAGCAAAAGAGAAAGTACCAAATAACTGAGAGAAGAGAGGAAATTCTATAACGAAGCAGAAAGTGAGAGGGAACTGCTGAAAATTGGGGTGGGGGGAGGGAGCAGATGAAATCTGGTAGCCCAATACTTTTTTGCCAGAGTTTTCTTACAGACTTCTTTAAACACTCCTAAAATTCAGGGTAGGGCAGGATTATTATTTATGATGGTATACCTGGGCCAAATCTAGGTCCCCACACAGGTTGAATACATCATCTTTTCAGCAGGGACATTTTCAGGAAATTTTGAGGATCTGTCTAATGATTCATCAAATGTTTTGCTGCATTCAAAACCATTCTTGTTTTGAGCTAGGGGGGACATTATCCCCTTTTCAGAAGAGCAGAACCAGATTGATTTGTCCTCTGGCAGCTGGTAAGACCTGTAGAATGACCCACCAGGCAACTCTGGAAGGGGCTCCCTCCCACCTGCTCCATCCCAGGGAGGTGTTGGGATCACAGAAGGCTTCCAGCTGAGTGTATGCTTGATCTTCAGCCCTGAAGAGGGACTATGCCAGATGTTGTTTCCTTCTGTATAGGGACCTACTCATTTAAGCAGCAGACACCAAATCTAAAGATTTTTAAAAAGCCATTTTCATATCCAATATTTAATATCTACTTTAATTAAAATGAATATCTATTTAAATTATTTAAGAAGGTAACTCTTTTATCATGAGTGCTGATTTCCAAAGACTGAAGACAGCAGAATTCAGCCTCCTCAAATCCTAATTAAAGGTGATAGCCTGAATTAGCATGTAACTGCTTGCAATGTTTGTCAATCACTAGTAAATGTCGTTTTAATGTTCTTATTTTTTTCTTACTTGAGATTTCTCCCTCACAAGCAAAGTCTTAGTCTATTTGGGCTGCTATAACAAAATGTCATAAACTGGCTTATGAAAGACAGAAATTTATTTTTCATAGTTCTGGAAGCTGGAAAGTCTAAGATCAAGGTGCCAGCACATGTGGTATCTGGTGAGAGTCCACTTCCTGGTTCACAGAATCACAACTTCTTGCTATGTTCCCACATAGTGGAAGCAGTAAACAAGCTACCTTGGGCCTATTTTATAAAGGCACTAATCCCATTCATGAGGGCTATGCCCTCATGACCTAATCACATCCCCAAAGTCCTACCTTTTAATACTATCACATTGGAAAGTAGGTTTTAACATATGAATTTTGGGGGACACAGACATTCAGACCACAGCACTCCTACTTCCCAGAAAAGGTTGGTGAATTGTGTTGCAGTATAGTGGATTCCTGACGTTTATGAATAGTAATAATTACTTGGATGCACTGAAGGAACCCTCCAGAGTTTCCCAATCATTATGAACTCTTTCTCACTATAATCTTTGCTTAAAGACTGATTATTTGATATTTGATGTCACTCCCTGATTTCTAAAACACAGCTGAATTGCTCTTGGTGACTAGGCAGCATTGAAATTTGTAACTTCTTTTCTAATGAAGCAATATCTGAGGAGTTTAAGAAAGGTGAAAATAGGTGATACTGGTTCAGATTCTTTATTATCCCCTTCCAATCATATCAACCAAGAAATTAGTTGTCCCACAGCATGATATAACCTGACTGGAGCTGTGATTTGATAGGATACATCCAAAGAAAAATGGGAATTTCAAGAAGCAGGGTTTCACTATAAGCCCTTGAAATAGTGTCCTATGATGAACTGAGGTTTCTGATCTACTCTGGTAGGGCAAAAAGGACTCAGGGGACAGAGGGATATCTTTATTTGCTTATTTTTGTGTAGCCCTTGATCCTTGATTTTTGCCCCCAGAGATCAAGGATTTTTCCTACCAGTTGCTTTAACTGCCCAGCCTTATTTCTTCTCTTTTCGGGTAATAGACTTTACCCTCTCGTCACAGAGATGGGACCATAAACCAAGTCAGAACAACATCCTTCTGAACAAAATAGTTAGCACAGGATATATAATCAAAATAGGCCAAATTGGATTGTTCCCAGGGAATGCTTTAAATTGTAGTTGCCAGGGAAGTGCTTGTTTCTCTCTAATTGGGTAGCTAAAAGGAAGTGAGCCAAAAGTAGCAGAAAGTCATGATCCTTCTGTTTAGGGGAGCTGAAGATTTTAAAAAGCCACACTGCAGAGAAAGAATCATAATTTTAACTGAGGCCTTAGTTCCAGATGTTCCATAAGCCAGTTTCCCCTTGTTCTTTCTATCATTTGATAAGATGAGCAAATATAGTTCTCTTTTCTTTAAGCAAATTTACTTTTTGTCACTTGTAACCCAAGACTCCTGACTAAAACAGTGACCTTAAATATAAGGGTGTCTCACCCTCTTGCTGAATTGCATTTGAATTAAGCTTTATTTTCTCTAGCACATCAGCTCAGAATGGTATATCGCTATGAGTATAATATCTTGGCATTATTCTCTTGCTTCATTCTCCTTCTGGCTACCTCTGGAAGTGATGCTTGGGGTAAAGGCTAAGCCTGTTTAGGTAGGCCCTGGGTTTTAAGCATCCACTGAGAAAAAGAACCTCTCCTTTACCTACAAACAGACACTGTCAATGTCTTTCACATATCCCTCTGACCTTACTTTACTGTTTTGGTGTGCTCCAGCCTTCTTCTAACTGCCAATATCTGCATCCCTGTGCCTAAGTTTCCTCAAGAACTGCAGAGAACCTCTCTTCTTATGTACACAACAGGCTGGAAGTGCTAGGGAATTAATATCCTCAGGAGCAAGCCTCAACAAGTGATGATCAGAACTTGTACAAAATATCCCAGCTCCCTCATATCTTAGGTAGCTTAACTTAGAAGAATACATCTCAGCTTTTCTTAGTGTTTCCCCTTAATATTGAGCTTCAGTTGCCCTCTCTGGTATATGACTTAGCAACACATTCTTATTTTCTGCCTTCCCTTCCATGTGTCCTTTCCCCACTCTCAACCAACGTTTCTTTCCTACACCTCCCAAGTAAGTGACTGCACTTAGATCCTGGTCTTAGAGTCTGCTTCTGGGAGAAACCAACCTAAGATGGAGCTTGAGAAACCAGTAATAAAATATTTCTTATACAGGGAATGTGTTTTGAAATTCTCAGGAAAGGTATCTGGAACTTATTACTCTAAAATTAAGAAGGTTTTAGAAGATAAGGGATAGGAAATAATTTTGTATGAAAAACAAGCCCTTCCTTTTACAGCCAAAGGATTTTTGATAAGGGTATCAAGACAATTCATGGAGAAAGAAGGATCAACAAACATTGCTGGGTCAAGTAGATATCCAGGTGCAAAAAAAAGAAGAAGAAGAAAACTGGAATTCTAACTCATATCGTCTACAAAAATTAATTCAAAATGAATCATAGACCTAAATATAAGAGCTAAAACTGAAAAACTCTTAGAAGAAAATATAGATGTAAATATTTCTTATCTTGGATCAGGCAACGATTCCTTAGATACAACATCAAAATCACAAGCAACAAAACAAAGTAGACAAATTGGACTTCATCAAAACAAAACAAAGAGCCTTTGTGCTTCATATGACACAATTAAGAAAATGATAAGACAACCCAGATGATATGATTGTCTATGTAGAAAATCCAAAAGAATAAAACTAAAAAACCTACTCCTGGAACTAATAAGCTATTGTAACGAAGTTTCAGGACATGAGGTTAATATACAAAAGGCAATCACTTTCCTATATGCCAGCAACAAACAAGTGGAATTTGAAATTAAAACATATTACCATTTACTTTAGCACATGAAATACTTGGGTATCAATGTAATACAATATGTACAAGAACCATATGAGAAAAAAAACCACAAAAATAATTTAAAAAATCAAAGAATTAATAAATGGAGAGATATTCCATATTCATGGATAGGAAAACTCAATGTCGTTAAGATATCTGCTTTTCCCAACTTGATCTATACATTGAAATCTATAATCATGTAATCCCAATAAAAATCCCAGCCAGTTATTTTGTGGATATCAACAAACATTCTAAATTTTATATGGAGAGGCAAAACGAAATACTGAAGGAAAACAAAGTTGGAGGATGGATACTATCAGACTTCAAGATTTACTTATAAAGCTTCAGTAATCAAGACAGTGTGGTATTGGTGAAATATAAACAAATAAATCAATGGAACAAAATAGAGAGCCCAGAAATAAGCCCATGTAAATACAGTTAACTGATCTTTGACAAAGAAGCAAAGGCAATACAATGAAATGAAGATAGTATTTTCAACAAATGGCTCTGTAACAACTGGACATCCACATGCAAAAAAAAAAATGAATATAGACACAGATCTTCACAAAAACTAACTGTAAATGGATCACAGACCAAAGTGTAAACTGTAAAACTAAAAAATTTCTAGAAGATAACAGAAGAGAAAATCCAGATGACATTGGGTTTGGGAATGACTTTTTAGATGTAACACCAAAGGTACAATCTATGAAAAAAATAATGGATAAGTTGGACTTTATTAAAATTTCAAACCTCTGCTGTGTGAATGACACTATCAAGAGAATGATAAGGCAAGCCACAGATTAAGAGAAAATATTTGCAAAAGATATATGTGAAAAAGGTCTATTATTCAAAATATACAAAGAACTCTTTAAAGTTAACAATAAAAAACAAACAACATGATTCAAAAATGGGCCAACAACCTTAACGGATACTTTACCAAGGAAGATACACAAATGGCAAATAAACATATGAAAAGATGCTCCATATCATATGTCATTAGAGAAATGCTAACTAAAACAAAAATGAGATAACACTACATACCTATTAGAATGGCCAAAATCCAGAACACTGACACCAAAGCAAGGATGTGGAGCAACAGGAACTCTTATTCATTGCTAATGGGAATGCAAAACGGTACAGCCACTTAGGAAGAGAGTTTGGCAGTTTCTTACAAAACAAAACATAACTTACCATACAATTCAGAAATTGCACTCCTTGATGTTTGCACAAAGAATTTGAAAACATGTCTACACAAAAATCTGCACATAGATGTTTATAGTATTTTATTCATAATTGCCAAAACTTGGAAGCAACCAAGATGCCCTTCATAGGTGAATGGATAAGTAAACTATGCATCCGTACAATGAAATATTATTCAGCACTAAAAATAAATTAGCTATCAAGCCAGAAAACACATGTAGAAAACTTAGTATACTACTTACTAAGTGAAAAAACCCAATTTGAAAAGGCTACATACTTTGTGATTCCAACTATATGACCATTCTGTAAAACGCAAAACTATAGAGGCAGCAAAAAAATAAGTGTTGCAAGGGGTTATCAGGAAGGGAAGGATGAATAGACAGAGTACAGAGGATTCTTAGGGCAATGAAATTACTCTATATGATAATATGATATTACAATGAGGGATATATGGCATCATATATTTATTGAGACCCATAGAATACACAACACCAAGAGTGAACCCTAACGTAAACTATGGACTTTGGGTGATTATGATATGTCAGTGGAGGTTCATTGTTATAAAAAATACACCAATCTGGTGGAAGATGTTGATCATGTGAGAGGCTGTCCATGTGTGGTGGCAGAGGTATATGTATGGGAGTTCTCTATACCTTCTGCTCAATTTTTCTGTGAACCTAAAACTGCTCAAAAAATAAAGTCTATTTAAAAAAAATAAAAAGACAACCCACATAATGGATGAAAATATTTGCAAATGAAATAGCTGATAAGGAACTTGCATTTTGAGTATACAAACAAGTCTTAAAACTCAAAAAAGACAAATAACCCAATTTTTAAAAGGGGAAAGGATTTGGATAGAGATTTCTCCAAAGAAGATATACAAATAGCCAATAAACACATAAAAAGATGCTCAACATCATTCATCATTAGGGAAATGCCAATCAAAACCATGAGATAACTCTTCATGCCCACTAGGATGGCAGTAACCAAAAAGATGGACAATAATAAACACTGGTGAGGATGTGGAAAAATTGGAATCCTCATATATTATTAAGGGGAATGTAAAATGGTGCTGCTTAAGAAAATGTTTTGGCATTTCTTTAAAAGGTTAAATATAGAGTTACCGTATGACTCAGCAATCTACTTCTAGGTATATCCCCAAAAGAATTATAAACATTTGTCCATGCAAAAACGTGTATACAAATATCCATAGCAGCACTAGGCATGAAAGCCAAAAAGTGGAAACAATGCAAATGTTCAACAATTGATTAATGGCTAAACCAAATGTGGTATATGAAATATTATTCGGCTTTATAAAAGGAATGAAATATTGACACATATTACAATATGGACAGAGCTTGAAAGCATGCTACTTGAAAGAAGCTAGATACAAAAGGCCCATATTTTATGATTCCATTTATATAAATGTCTACAATTGAGTCAGAAAGTAGATTTGTGGATTCCAGGGGCTAGGGAGAAAGACAAATAGGGAAAGACTGCTAATGGGTTCAGAGTTTCTTTTTGGGGTGATGAAAATGTTAGATAGTGGTTATGGTTGCAAAACTCTGTGAATATACTAAAAACTACTGAATTGAACATTTTAAAATGGTAAATTTTATGGTATATGAATTCAATAATATCTCAATGAAGCTGCTATTTAAAACAAAACAGCAACAAGAACAGAAATAGTTTGGGTTTTACAAATCCCAAAAGCAAAAGTCAGGAGGAGAGAATGTTTTTTGTTTCTTGATTTAAAATTCATTTGCTTATTTATTTTTAAAATGCCAAATCAGAGGAGGAAAAAACTGTTCAGCTAGAGCTCTGAGAATTCTGAAACAAATTGTCTAGATAAATGTTTAGCTGCTGATTCATTTTTTTTTTCATCAGAGAAGCTACAGGAATGAATTAAATTTCTAGAAGAAATAGGGAGCTAATCAGCATGTACACCTAGAATCTAGTCTGGGCAAACCTTGGTTCAAATCCCTTGACCACCAAGTAGTGGTTATAGGCAAATTAGTTGCCTTTTCTAAAATGCAATTTATTGATTTATTCAGTGATAATAATTATACACACTTGCAGATTTGTTTTGCCACAAATGTTGGATGAGGAACTACTATGTGGAGGACACATTTCTGGCAGTGGTGCCACAGTAGAGTAGAAGACAGATAAACTCTCTGTCCTTGGAGAGCTCACATACTAGGGAGGAAGACAGACAACAAGTAAACTAAATACATAAACTAGACAGTTTCAGTCTATGAAAAGTGCTATAAGGGAAAACAACAGGGATATGTGGTCATGAGTGATGGGGGAGTTGAGGGATGATTTTAAGCCAGGTAATCCAGAAAGGCCTCTCTGAAAAGGTGATATTTGAGCAGAGAACAGAAAAATAAGGAACCAGCTATGCAAAGATACTCAGAAAACTTTCTAGGCTAAGAGAACTGCAAGTCCCAAGGCCGTGAAGGTAAAGAGGGAAACAGGCATATTCAAGAAAGATCAACCTGGCTGGAGCACGGTAAGGGGAAGTAGGGATTAATGTTGAAGTGGGCATGGGCCATATAGGTCCAGGGCTAAGACACATGATGAGGAGGAAATGGGATCATATATATGGAGAATTTTTAGCCTCCCTGTTTAGCAAGTAGTATGCATTTTTAGTAGGCACAATAAAGTCATTGTCCAAAGGCTTGATTCCTCCTAAGGGATGCAATAGGAAGTGCCATATGGCTGTGACATCCTTCCCTAAGTTGACAATCAGGGATGACCTGATTGCTCTTACCAGCAGGCCAGTGACCCCTTTCCTCCCTGTCCACTCTATTGTGTATTCCCCTCAGAATGTGAACTTCATCAAATGAGGACTGGCCTCTTAGGAGAGAAGCATGTAGGAAATGCTCTGGCTTCCCTGCTAGCAGCTCCATTAGTGGATGTACCTTGTGCCATACTGTGCAAAATGAGTGCTTTCTCTTTCTCAATTAAAATTGATCAGCATGACTAATACTAAAGGGCCTGCTGCTTGAAATCTACTGAGGATTAGCATTTGGGCTGTGGCAGAGGCTGAAACACCACCTTAGGGGCTCTCACAGAGTTGCTCTAGATACTACAGGAAAATCCCAGCCCCAGGAAACAGGGTGAAGGGAGCTCTGATAGGAAGCCAGTTCACTCCTGTATCTTTGCATGCTTCTGCTGCTACCTGTGATGGTAGGCTGCTCTCACCTGGAGGACCAATTATCCTCTGTGAACCTCTAGCAATCCAAAAAAGAAGGGTCTTCCTTTTGTGCTTATTATAATGGCTCAGACTTTAGGGGAGGGGACAGTGAAATACGTTCCTAAGTACCAAATGAAAGGCTCCCTTTTATTTTCTTATCTCCAACATTTTAGAAGAAAGTTTGCCTTTTGAGCTACTAGCCACATCTCTCCAGGGAAAGATTCATTCACTTATATCTTGCTTTTGCTAAGGTCGTAAGTCAGGAGTGAGAGCAACTATGCCTAGCTTTGCCATCTCTTTTAATTGAACTTCCATGAACTGCAAGACAACAGAAACAAATCTGCATATTATTGTGTGTTTGGGGAAACCGGGGGGTCAAGAATGGGGAAGGAGGCAATGAGAAAGGGGTATATTAGTGTGATCTGTAACTGTACAATGAAATGCATGGTACAAGGCTTGGAAAATCCTAATTTCTTTAAAGAATGAATCAGAAATAATTAGTCTATGCTGTATACTGAATCTAGAACTGAAGCTATAGCCAACAATGGACATCTTATGAGATTGTAACTTAATCATATTAATTTATTAATACTCCAAAATGTATACATGACCCTAGTTTCTGAGAAATACACTCTTGTTACAGTATTTGGTTTTGTGCAGTAACTATATTTCATTATAGCATATCAGCATGAATTTTACAGATTGAATTTCTAATATGACTTAAAGATGCAATGGTGATAGTCATATTTTATTTTATGTTATTAACTGTACATAGGAAAATTGCTGGTGTAGGAGTATTTTTTTTTTAAATTATGCAGGGATGGAAGTGTTTGGTGAAAGAGCAATTTTCAACTGATAGCCTTAGGTAAATGAAGATAGATACAGTCTTCCTAAATGTTTTCCAAGCCAGTTTCCTATTTTATGGAAGCAACCATAATACACAAGTTTAAACTCTGCCACCACAATTCAGTTCGCCCATAACTGAATGTGGTCTACGGCGTGGCCCATGAACACACAAATGTAAGTCAGATTCTAGGCTCTATTCAGATTATTAGAAGCATCCCAGCTGATCTTCCGCCATATCCTCAAAGTGACCTTTCTTGTGACTCACACTTGAAACGACTTACAAAAACCATTCCATATGTCAAAGCTCATTTCATTCAACCTTCTCCTGGTTGAAAATTGACACTAAAGATGTTTTGTCTTTCAGAGCACTTTCCTTTGGGAGCCAAAGGCCTGATGATGTATAATCCTTCCTGAAGGTTTTATGGCAGGGCTTCACAAAGCAAACATTTTTTTCCCCTTATTTTATATCACCCTGACAAACAGAAATGCTGAGCCATTTAATTACAGAACCTGCCTGACACATCTAGAGAGTCAAATATTCTGGCGGCTTCTAGCTGAAGGGGAAAAATGCACTGAATTCCCAGAATTACTTGTCAAGACAATGACACCAAGGAAACTAGTAAGTAATCTGGTGGGCCCAACAGTGGATGCGATGGTATATCCCCACGGCTCTGTGTCAGCACCATTCGCCCTACAGCCTCACATCCCAGGATGGTGATATTTTGTTTAAGCTTCAGGTTAAGCAGCCAGAAGATGATGGGCATAGGTCAGAAGAACAAAAGTCAAACCACAGGCCCACATGTCATGAGCTAGTCTGTGCTTTACAGAAATTTCCAGATCTAGAGCTTGCACTCTTAATTCCCAAGCTAATTCACAAAAAGAATCTGCACAAATGCACAGGTGCAACTGAATATTCCTCCCTCAAAACTTCAAGGTGTGACAGACAATCCCCATGACCATGCATGGGTACACTAAGATATTACACCCTGTCATATTTCAAAGGCCCAACACACAATCAAAATGTATTGGGTTACCTTTATTTAATGCCCTTTCCTCCCTTCAGAACAGTTAATCCATGTAGTAATTTCTAGTCTATTTTACAGTAACAATAAACAAAAGTATGCAAGTCACTCTGTTGAGCAGTTTTTTTTTTTTTTGCATGCTTTAAAGTTTTCTCTTTTCTTCTTTCTTCTGTCAATCACACAGTAAAAAGTGGGGTGGGGGGAGTGTACCTACTGTGAGACAGGCACTATTCCAAGCACTGGGATTGAGCAGGGGAAATGATAGACAAGGTCACTGTCTTCAAGGGAATTACATTCAAGTTGAGGGTTATTATCTTTTCTCACATTTGTTTTCTGGTTAAATAAATAAATGACATAAAATAAATGCATAAAAAGATAAATAATATTATTTTGGAGTTGTAAATGCTCTACACAAAATAGCTTACAGAATGATACAGAATAGTTTTAGTGGTGGGACTTTCTTAGGGTGGCCAGGAAAGTTGACTTTGAACTGATGATTTTTGATTTGAGACAAGAACAATGAAAATGAAGAGAGAAGGAAGCCATGAAATATTTGGGTGAAGAGTGTTTCAGGAAAAAGAAATAACATGTGCAAATGCCCTAAGACAGAAACAAGGGTAAATACACATTATGAAAATAAAGGTCAGGTGGCCAGAGAGTAATGAACGATGAGTATAGTGGGTAGAGGTGACATTGAGGAGGTTTTCTGATGTCAGATCATGTAATGTATTGTAGGCACATATTTTGAAAAGGAAGAATTAAAACTGTCTTTATTTGAAACAACATGATCCTGTATGTATTAATAGAATATTCTAAAGAATTCACACACACACACACACACACAACTGCTAAAGCCCATAACCAAATTTAAGAAAGTAGCAAAATACAAGATCAATGCATATTATATTTCTAGGACTGTAATCCAAAAGAAAAATCCAAAAATTCAATCAAGAAAATTATATTCAAAATAACATCAAAGGAAATAAAGTGCTTAGGGAAATTTCCAACAAAAAAGGGTAAAATCTATACATTGAAAACTATAAAATATTGCTGAGAGAAATTTAAAAATACATATAAAATGAGAGACATACCATATTAGAAAATTGGAAGACCAAACATATTTAAGATGACAATTCTCCTCCAACTTGGTTTTATTATTCATTTCAATCCCCTTCAAAATTCCATCAGGCTTTCTTGTAGAAATTGACAAGGTGGTCCTAAAATTTATATGGAAATGGAAAAAACCTAGAATAGCCAAAACAATTTTGAAAAATAACAAAGTTGGAGTACATACGACCTGATTTCAGGTAGCAATGGCATAATAACAGGCATGTATATCAATGAAACAGCATCAAAAGTCCAGAATAAATCCTTATACTTATGGATAATTTATTTTTGACAAAGGTGTCAAGGAAATTCAATGGGTAAAGAATTATCTTTACAACAAACTGCTAGGACAACCAAATATCCACATTAAACCCTTATCTCACACAACAGACAAAACTAAACTCAAAATGGATCATAGACCTAAGTGGAAGAACTAAAACTATAAATCTTCAAAATAAGATATTACAGAAAATCTTTGTGAACTTAAATTCAGCAAATATTTCTTAGTAATGATACCAAAAGTACAATCTATAAAAGAAAATATTGACCAATTGGACATCATCAAAATTTTTTAAAAGCATAGGCTATGCAAAAGACACCATTAAGAAAATGAAGAGAGAAGCCACAGAATGGGAGAAAATGTTTTCAAATTATATATATAATAAATGTGTGTCTTATATAAATGTATAAAGAACTCTTATAACTCCAAAATATGAAAAAAATTTTAAATGGGCAAAATTTACATAAAAATGGACAATAAGCACATGAAAAATTTCTCAAAGGGAAATGAAAGTTAAAACAACAATGGGACGTTATACTTTACAACACTAAAATGGCCATAAACAGAAAATCAAAAGTGTTGGTGAGCATGGGGAGAAACCAGAAGACTAACGCTTTGCTGGTAGAAATGCAAATTGGTATAGCCGCTTGAGTAAACAGTTTGGCACTTTGAGAAATTATTGAACATATACTTACCATGAGACCCAGAAAATTCACTCCTAGGTATTTACCCAATAGAAATGAAAACATATACCCACACACAAAGATTTGCACAACAATGTTTATAGCAATATTTTTATAATAACTCAAAAATGGAAACAATCCCAGTATCTATGAACTGATGAATAGATAAACAAAGTGTAGTATATATAAACAATGGATTAGTCTTCAGCAAAAGATCAAATTGCTAATATGTGCAACAGCATGAATGCACCCATAGGCTAAATGAAAGAACCCATAAACAAAAACCTGCATATCGTTATTATTCTACTTACATGAACTTTCTAGAAAAAGCCAGTCTATAGAGACAGAAAGCTGATTAGTGATTGTCTGGGGCTGGGGTGGGAGCAGGGATTGAAACATGCGTGGGGGAACTTTTCAGGGTGACAGAAATGTTCTAAAACAGGATTGTGGTGATAATCACACAACTGTATAAATTTACTGAAAATTGTCTAACTGTACATTTACAATGGTCAAATTTTGTGAATATGTCAATTATATTCTTATAAAGCTGTTTTAAAAATCACAATGGTCTTATTGCCTGTAGTTATCATTATAACCTAAATGTTAAGTATTAGTTAAATTATTTTCACCAATTTTAGTTTTATTTTCCAAGATTAAATACCAATTAAACATTTTATCCCTATTCACTGTGATGTTGATGTCCCTGTTTTATATGGTTTCACCTTAAGTGTCCTTTCTTCAGCACCAATTATCCTCAGATAATGAAAAAGTTTCATATGGATATTACTTCATAATGTGCTGTATCAGTTAGACACAGTTTAAAATACAAATGCCATAAAACCCAACTTATAGTATTATAAAATTAGGTGAGGTTTTTCTTTGTTTTCTATAATAGGAAGTCTGGATGTAAGTGGCTACTGGTAGGTTCAGTTGCTCAATATCAAACAAGATGGCCGCCTCAGCTTCCGGCATCTTGTGAATGTTTAAAACAACAATGAGAGGAGAGCGGAAAGTGTGAAAAGGAAAGAAAATTTTCCCAGATAACTCCACTAAGTTTCTGGTCTCATCTCCATTAGTCAGATGAGTAACTTGACCACCTCTGGCTGTGGAGGAGGCTGAGGAAGAAGCAGTTTCCCAGACTATAATAAAGGTGGACACGGAGAAGAGTCAGAATACGGTATTTCAGCCTGGTCAATAAAACAGTGACTGTCCCTTGTACGGAATATGTCATTTGGGGAATGTCAGAATAGAAGCTAATTGGATGAGGATCAGCTCCCAGGATATAGGATGCTATTGATAATCCATGTAAGAAATGAAATGGGGACAAAATACATTGAACTTCACTTTGTATCGTCTCTGCCTGCAGAAATATGATTACATGTGGAAACCAATCCCGTAATGTTAATGTAACACTTTAATTTTGTGTCTAAGGAAATTGTGGTCCAGAAAGATTACCTAATTTGCCCAAAGCTGCTCAGCAAGAAACTAACAGAGCATGAAACCCCACCCAGATGTCTGGAATCCCAGTTCTGTGTTCTTGCTGTCACACTAGAATAGCTCTGATTCCTTGTTTTTCTAATAATTGCTTTTATTTTGGCTTTACTACTAGACGGCAAGGGTCTGACTCTTTTTTCCTATTTTTTCCAACTCTCGTAATTGTATCAATAGATTTGAGCACATAGACTCTTGAGAAATATTTAGCTGAGCCATCATTTGATAAAGGTAACAAGAACCCTCAATCATTCAATGAAATATATGAGGAAAACAGCTATCATTGTAAGGTTCAACTTTTATATGGAAATTTTCTATGAACTGCTGATGATGTTTACCAAGAAAATTTAATTCCTGAGACATCTACTTCAAAGATCTTGCTCACCAGTGTTCCTGGAATGGGTTTATTTAGAAGTTGCGTTTTTTGCATAAGTTGTCAAAGGGATTATTGAGATGCTGAGAAGCCTTTTGTTAATCACAGTTGCAGAGTTTTGCTTTAGGAGACTCATTTGCAGAACATTTTCTGTATCTGATCTAACTTTCTTTTCTGACTCAGTGAAGCCTGAAGTGCAAAGCAAAAAAGCCACTCTGTGTGTGATGAATATGAGAGAATTAACCAGGCAATGCATCAATAGAACACATAAAATAAAATACCTTTGTCTTTTCTGTACCTTTGGCCTTGTTATAGCCATGCCACCTAGCCCCTGGAATTGAAAACTGTTTCAATCACATGATAGAACACTGGCCTTGGAATTGGACGAAAGAATGAGCAATGAAAAACAAGGCTTTTAAGCCTCGTTATAAGGAATGTTTACATCTGAGAGAACGTGGTAGTAATGCTGACATTTGCAGACAAGGCTTTTGACAGTAAGCAAGTCCATCACAGCAATTTAATGGCAGCGCTAAAGAATAAATGTTTCCATGTCAATCCAGCTTATTTGAAACATTGTAAATCAAATGGTCTTCTTCACCTTTGTTTCAGACATTCACATTACCTTTCAATGAAATACTTCTTAACAATAGAAATAATTGCATATAAATTTCATGAGATAATTACTCAAACCTCATAAGAGATGGGAATAATTTAATTGGTTTAAGTTCTGAAACACTTGAGAGGCACCCATATCCCACATCAATCTCTACTCCGTCAAGCAATGGACTTTATTTCTACAAAGCATCAGCAAGCCGTAATTACATAATAACATTAATATCAACATTAGACATGTCATCGCTATACTAAAGACAAAAATACACAGAAAGAAAATCAGGCTTACAGAAGCAGAAGACAAATTAGTACCTCAAAATAGCAGTCCATATTTCCACTTGAATACTACCCAAATCACCAGAATCATCCATTGCACTGAGGAAACTGTATACCCAATATAGCCCCGCTAGCTGAGCACCTTCTTGAAGGAGCACTAGACTAAAATGAAAAGATGTCATACACAGAAATGATGCAAAACATTTCTGAAGGGCAAGATTAGGGCTGCTTTAATTTGGAGATAATTAAATATTTCTTGAACTTTTTCTTTTCCATGTTACATACATGATTCACTGACATAATCTTTTAATTGTAACTAATCATATTCAATTAAGTGATGAAGTATAGAGTCCCAGAAGGCACTCATTAGTTTTCAGGGTATACTTATAGCCACTACATTGTTTTTTTCTGGCTCAGAGAATTACTCCAGGACTCATTTCTTACCTCCCACGGAACACTTCCTGGTCAGCACATAGGATCCTTATTAGGTGGCACTATACATAGTAGGTCTTTTATCTTGAACTATCCTTCCCCTTCTTGCCTTGTTCCTTGTGGACATAAAATGCCAAATTTATATTGTCTACTTTGTGTATTGCTTGTACACTTTATTAGATATTGTTACTAGGGTTTCCTTCAGTCTCCACACTCCTTATACTTGAAACAATAGTAAAACATTTAGTGTTTGGTTTACCCAGAATTCCTCTCTCCATTCCTCTGGTAATAACCTTTCCGTTCCTTAGAGAAACTTTCTTCCCCTCTTTGTGTGGCCGTGACGGGACTTCGAACTACAATATCTCTCCTCTCTTGACCAAGAACATCACGAGACAGTGATTTGCACAATGGTAGAATTATTTTCTAATCTCTGATACATGGTGTTAGAAAGATCTGTCTTTTCCACTGGTTCATGACCTGGAAATATGTGTTTCCAGGGCTACGACAGCCTGACCATACCAATTTTTGGCCATATTGAGTGTTGAGGAGGACATGCAACTGGAACTTTTGTGCACTACTGACAGTAAAATGGTACAACTACTTTTGAAAATAATTTGGCAGTTTCTTAAAAAGTTAAACATACACTTACCATATAACCCAGATATTCTACTCCTGAGTATTTACTCAAAAGAAATAAAATCATATCTGCACACAAAGACTTGTAGACAGAAGTTTATAAGACCTTTATTTGTAATAGCCCAAAACTGGAAACAACCCAAATGTTCATAAAACTGTAAATTGACAACAAATTGTGATATATTTATTCAATGTAATACTACTGAGCAATAAAAAAAACTATTAATGCACATGCACATGACATGGATGAATTTGAAATAATTATGCTGAGTGAAAGAATTCAGACAAAAAATAATATATACTGTGTGATGACACTTTCACACAATTCTAGAAAATACAAGCTAATTTATAGTTGATTCGGGGAGCCATGGGGGTAGTAGGGAAGGAATACAAATGAGCACAAGGAAACTTTTAAGCATGATCAATATGTACATTCTCTTGACTATGGTTATGGTTTCACAAATTATATATATACACACACACGTGTCAAAATGTATCACATTCTATACTTTAAATATGGTATACTATTATGTCAATTATGCATCTATTAAACTGTTGGGAAAATAATATAAAATATAGACAATGTTATCATCAGCTAAAAAATCTATTCCCAACAGACTTTCACCAAAGGAATTTCTAAAAGATATATTTACATCCCTGAATAAAAGACTGAGCTTCAGAGTACTGCCTACCACTATAGAAGCCAAAAATACCAATTCAACTCTCCTGAATCCTGCTAGCTGAGACATGGGGTGCTACCTGAATCTGACATAGTGGATACAGTGACACAAAGAACTAGGAACATTCCAGAATCCCATCTGATGGTGGCAGAGGCAGCAGAGATAGAAACAGTAGCATCTGGAAGGCAGTAGCAGCTCTGACTGAGGAGGCAGCAATGCAGCACCATTACCTTTTGTCTGGTAGTACTGGAAGCAGCAGAGCCCACGGGGATGGGGCACAGCAATAAGAACAGTGCAGGTCGTGGCATTCCAGCCAGGCTCTTCCTAGGAGTGATCTTAGCAATAGCTCTCATCACCTACCTCATCACCCCAGTGATGTTCATTTCCTAAGTCTTTCTTTCTATTCTAGCAGCTACCCATTATCCTTCCAATAAATCTCCTTTCTGCTTACATTAGAGAAGAAAGGTTAGGGATTTTATAAAGCAATATAAAGGTCTGAGTAATACACATACTGATTAGTTGGCCAGTAAACTACATATTCTATACTTTAAAAATGAACAGCCAAACTGGCCTATAATGAAAATCAAACAATGCTGGAGAAATTTGCCTGTAGATAGATGTGAAAGTGACCAGATAAGAAAGGCTAATAAAAGCAGAGTATGCTAATTACCCTGATCTGTCACTATACATTATATGTATAAAAACATCACTATGTACCCCATAAATATGTACAACTACTATGTATCAATTAAAAAGTAAAATAAAATAAAAAATTAATATTTCAAAAGACTATAACAAGGTAGAAAAGAAAATAGAAAAAAAGTAGAGTTGTATCCTTCATTTGAATGGGAAGAAAAGAAACTCCAGCTCTCAATCCTTCCTCCAGGATGTCAGAAATTCCAGATAACATATCTTACAATCAATGTAGCAGGGACAAAGGCACTGCGTATTGGGGTTATAGTCTCCTTTGGGCAAGCTAGGCATTGCAATTTGAGTAGTTTATTCTCTAGTTGTCTGAAGGAATGTAGGAAGCCAGGAGTTCACACATGTGGCATCAGCCAAGCAGGGGGAAGGTTACAAATTTTAAGAGTTCTTTGATTTAAGAATCCAAATTCCTTTATGATTCCTCTCTGGCAAGTGAAGATTTTAATAGGCATTTAATTACTTGCTGTGAACTTTAAGTAATTTATTTCATGTGGAAGAATAATAAAAATCATAGTGACATCTCCAAGCGACCAAGCAGTGACATTTATTTTGGCAGTACCTATTGATTCCATTCCTTAGTGTGAATTGCATGTGAGCAACTTTTTGTTTCCAAGACAAATAGAAAAGTTGTATTTACCATTCAGGCTTTTAGAACACCAAGTATTAATAGAATACTTACAGACAAATAAGTACTTGAGGGAATGGTAGGCTTAGGGCCTTAAGACTACAGATGTGGGGCAGATGTCACATTAGATAAGATGTTAAACACTTTTTGAAGAAAATATTTTCATCTCCACCTCTGAAACATACGCCAAATCCATCCATTCTCTTCACCTTCTAAGCCCCTTACATTGTTGCCTGGGTTAGTAGCAACTGGTTACCCTGATGTCACTTCTGCACACTAAAATCCATTTGCCACAAAGAAACTAAAGTGATCTTTTAAAAATGTATATCAGATTGTGTCTCTTCTCTGCTTATAACATTCAAATGTTTTCCCAATACTTTTGGAATAAAATCAGATTTTCCTACTAAGGCCTATAATGTCCAAAACTATCTAGGCCCTACTTAACTCCCCCTCTCAGCCCCTACCATTCTGCCCTGTGCTAGCTCTGCTCCTGCTTCACTGCGCTTCCCACTGTTTCTTGATTATACTAAGCTCCCACATGAGGGCCTTTGCACATGCTTTTCCCTTCAACTGGAACAATCTTCCTCATATCCTCAAATAGCTGATTCCTCCTTAAGAATCAGGATTTAGTGCAAATGTTTGTCCCCATAGAAGCCTTACCTGACCACTCACTGTAAAGTATCCCGTATCACATGAGTGCTTTATTGTCATTCTAGCATCTACCACTGTCTGAGGCTGATGCTTTGTATTTGTTTTCTTGTTTATTGACCATTGCTCCCATAACAATTAAGCTCTTTGAGAATAGGGATCCTGTCTGTTTTAATTATCACTTTATCTCCAGTGTCTACAACAGTGTCTGGCATATGATAGGTATTCACAAATTATAAATTTTATGAATTAATAAATAAATGAAAAGCAGAAAGAAGAATGAACTCCAGTTACATATATCATTACCTGAAAATCCACTTGGTATAGAAATAGTATTAGCTAATTTGCAACATCCTATTGTTAAAGAAAAATTATTCAATGATACTTGTTAAAGTGTGGTAAGGAAGACTTAATTCACGATAGGTATAGGAACCACTGCAATAGGGGTCTTGCAGTGAAGGAGAGAGATTGTGCTCGACTCCAAATATAGCATAAACAAGTGGGAATTTATAGCCAAGGAGGAGTGTGGGGGTCAGTGGATGGAAAATTACTAGGAGGAAATATCCGGGGTAAGGGGGATTCTGGCTAAACTGACCTAATAGGATTCTTGCTGAAGACAGACAGGGTGATCAGACATTACCTGAGGGATGGTGGAGGATGAAGAACCTGATCAGATTTTGGGGGAGATAAAATATTGAGGATGGGGGAGTGGGTTCTTGCTAAACTGACTAAGCAGAGTTCTTGCTAAAACTGGATTATACAAGAAAGTGCACAGATGGGCCTAGGAGAAGATTCAGAAGCCTGACTAAAGTTTGACCAAGCAAAGAATCTTGGTAATGAAGGAGAAAATAATTCTTTATACTGAATTTTTTACTCCCTCAAATCCCTTTGCTCCCAACCCCTACTGGTAACCACTAATGACATTTCTTAACAGATTACCCAAAATCAAGTATTTCAATGCACAGCATAAGGCCGGTCTAATACTTTTTATTAAGTGCAAGTGTTGGCTTATCATGATTAAATATCAGAGCTGAAAGAGATCTTAGAGTATATAATTGAAATGTAAAGTTAACAACCACAAAAAATAATGGCTAACATTTATTGAGTGTATTTGATGTTCCAGTCACTGTTCTAAGTGCTTTATACATATTGTCATATTTAATCCTTATAACAACTCCACAAGTTACATATTAACATAATGCTCACTTACAGATGAGAAAACCTAATCAGTAACTTGTCCACAGCCACGTGATAGTAAGGATCAGAACATGGCTGGTTGGCATATGCACAGCATTCAATTTGCAAATTCACCCTTCCACCCCACAACAGATATCAATATTCAACTCAGACATTTTTTTTTCTGAGCCAGAATGGGACCTCCCAACTTTTATCAACCCAGTGCTCTAAGCAGGGCTTGCCAACAGAGTGGTGTTGGTACCCAGAGAAAACCTTAGCCATTCTAGTCTTAGAGATGATCTATTCCCTTCTCAGTATATATATAAGGAAATAAATGTCCAACTAGTTAGGTAATTTATCTGAGGTCACATAGTAGCAGGACAGGAACCTAATGAGATGTTCTATTCTTTACAAAACATCACAAATGGCTATCAGGGCATTGAAAACAACAGAGCAGTGTTTTGATTTGGGGGTTAGAAACAGTCCCACTTAATGTGAAAAGATAGCTATGAGGTATCTGTTATGGTATACCCTTCCACTAAGGATACCTGAAATCCTCCTAGCCACTGTTTCTAAATACAGCCTGTGCAGGTAAATCAACTTCAAATGACTTTTCTTGTTTTGATTAGTGCAGGGGAAAATAGCACCACTGAGCAAAGTATACAAATATTTACTGAACACTACATGCCCAGTACCCTTCTAGGTGGTGGTATGAGCTCGGATACAAGCAGGTGAGATGAAAATTGGTCCCTGGTCTCCTGCAAGGTAAAGCAAAATGGTTTTCTCCTGCCAAGCAGAGAAGATAAATGCAGTGAATAGGAAGTGGAGATATTATCCTTCCAGGAACTTGTAATGGCCTTTAGATGCATAGGCAGCTGTGCATAAGCTTTCCAGATGAATTGTTTAAAAACTACTTAGGGTGTATCTTCTTTTCTTCATTTGTTCCTTTATTTGCAATTCTCCTGTTACCTTTTGGAAATCATTAAAAGAAAAGAGCAAATCAATGTGGGCAGGCTCTTTTTGAGCTCATACTGAGTTAGCAAGATGAGCATAAAGGCATTTGGGGACGAGAGTGTGTGGGGCAGAGGGCAATGCTTGCTTTTTTTCCCTCACATCATCTAGTGCAGCCCACTCTGAACTGCCAAGGCCCTAGGATGTGACCCCTGGTAGATTCTAGGAATCTGTCTTGCAGCATTTGCTGATTCTACACTGGCAAAGGAGAATTAAATATCTGCTAAGGCTCTAAAGAACTGCTAAAGCTCTTCTGCTTACCTGGTGCTTTATCTCCAAAAGTAACTGTAGGGGAAAATCTTGGCCTAATTTACTGGAACCATAACAAATATTTATCAAATCAATACATAGGTCAGTTGTGCCTTCCTAGGAATCACTATTAAACCAAGAAGCCAATGTGGTGTACCTGTATAGAAAGCTCTGAATTCTAAAAAGCTTTCTTGCAAACAATCCTCTTTGTAGCAAATGGCCACACAGCTTTAGAGGACCAGCTTAATTTAAGCTCCCACCTAAGTTGATTTCCCTATTCTCTTATAATGGAAAAGAGTAAAATGAAGCTTAAAAAAATTTACAACTACCTGACTCCAATGAAGGCAAGAGAAAGCCCAGATTGCCTCATTGAAAACAAAAACAACAACAACAACAACAAAAATTTGAGTAGACCTGTTATACAAATTTATAGCAAGTTGCCAGGTTTGACAGAATGGGTTTTTGCTTTATCTCTGCCAAGGCATCTAATCCACAGCAGCATAAATTACAAGGCAGGTAGGGGGAGAACAAAGCTGATTATCAATACTTTGTAATTTGGAACACCAAAACTCTAACTCCAGAGTGCCTGTGCTTCTCAAACTAGGAGTCTTGTGTTGGTTGCCATGACTACCAAGTGTCTTTTTGAGCCTGAGGGGTTCTCTTCATTCCTTCAACAAGCATTTCCTGAGCACTTAATATGTGCCAGGCACTGCAGTAGATGACAATGATATAGAAGTGAATAAATCATGACATTTGCCCTTGAGGAGCTCAAAGTCTGGTAAAAGAGAGGGACCTCAAAACAAGTAACTGCAATATATTATGAAAAGTGTGCTGGTAGAAATATGCTCTTCTAATACAAGATGCTTTGTGAACGCAGATTAAAAAGCTGCTAACTCTGCAGGCTGAGCGTGTCTGTTTCTGCATATGGTAAAAGGACATGGAACCTTTCACAAGAAAAACATGTCTGCATCAATATTGTTAATATAGTTAATAGTAACGAGAACCTATCAGTAGTTATTATTTTTTGACTTGTATTGGTATCAAAGCACTATGCTAATAGCCGAATTCTCACATTTTGCCAATGAGGAAATTGAGGCTCAGAATTTAATAAGCCCTTCACATAAAAATTGTCTTTACATTGAGTTTATTCAGGGGAACTCAAACCAGTCAAACTTTGAAAACATACAGTGGAATTAGGTTCTGCCATCATCATGAAAAAGGAGACCTGAGACAAACAGGAGAGGAACAAAGTACGGGAGTTTAGAGCTGCCAACCCAGAGTGCATAAAGAGTCTGAGGATAGGATCAAAGATTTCCCTCAGCTCCAACTTCAGCCATTCTGCAGCTATTGGACACCTTCTGGCACTTACATCTATCCCAGCTGCTTCTCCCAGAACCAGTCTGAAAAGAAGAAGAGAAGGTAGAAATAGAAGAAGAAAGGGAAAAAGTGTCCAGATTCTAACACCTGGAATGATCTGGCTTCTCAAAGAGTTGTGAGACAGCATCCCTGGTTCCATCTCCCGGCAAAGCTAGTCATGTCATTGGTGGTTAATTACAACACTAGTTCTATGGCTGTTGGGCCATCAATGGAGGAGTCATATGTGGTTGTTCAATAAGCCAAGCTATCTTGGTTGGCCATACCAAGAGCCAATATGTCAGTCAGATAAGTGGGGTACATTCAAGGAACTGCTCGGAAAGCAAAACTGAGATTTCCTAAATCTTGCCAACCTCTTGAGACTGGTATTCTTTTGGAGGCATCTTCCACTATAACCTAAGTATTTTTACATTTATGATATTATGATATTCTTTTCTATGAGTTAGTATAAATGTTACATAGCCTACACCTTCAGTCATATGTTAAAGAAATCATTTTTAAAATCCCATACAGATATCAACAAACCAATTTTTCCTAGGAGCAGTATTTAAGTGGTAGATTCAGAACAACCCTGGTAGTCAGAAGCATGTTCTGCCACTATCCAGCTCTGTGTCTTTAACAATTTCCTTAACTCCTCTGACCCTTAATTTTCCCCTCTGAAATGTGGGATTTGGACCATACAATTCATAGGAAAGCTGCACATGGGTAATTTTGAAGAATTCCCTAAGCCATAGTCCCAGATATTTAGAGGTAAATTCCAAGATTGTATATTCTTTAAGGTTCCACGAGAGGTAGGATGTACAGCTAGTTTGGAAAACCATGAGACTCCTTTTATCTTTGTCAAACAATAGTTTGATAAGGTGAACAGCCATGAAAAAGAACCTAGAAAGAAATGAGTAGGTTCACATTCTTCAAAGTGTTAAGTCTGCTTTAGAGCACAGCTTTTCAAAAGAGTAGCAAACAAACTGCATAGATTTAATGATCTTACTACTAAGCAAAACTATCTTCCCTTAATCACAAATGAATACCTCCCTAATGAACTGTAGGGGCAATAGCTAGTCAGATTTTTTTTTTCATTTTAAATGAGGTATTAATAGTTAAAATATTACCTTTTCTGGTCATAGCCAAAACAAAAGGCACATCCAGCAATTGAAAGCAAGGCAATTAAGTTTGGGCTTATGATGAAGATGGTGTTTTATAAAGCCAAAGGTGTTCCCAACCCGTGAAGCAGGTGCCTTGATCAGCAAGCATAGTTAAAAAAGAAAATTGAATTCTTTGAAAATAATTTGGAAATGAATTTGGGAAACCATATCCAAACAATGCTCTGAGGCTGACATTTCAAAAATGTACTTGCTCTTTATTCTAATCCCTTTGGTACTGTTATCAAAGTGAAGGCATGACATATGGAACCAAAAATATTCAGTGAGATGAAGGAGTAGTCAGACGCACAGTTGGAAGAGGCCCAGAGATTACAATCTGGCTCACCTTAAACATCCAATCTCAGCTCCCTAAAGGCTCCTAAGAGCTGTCATTTATGGAAAGTCTGTGGTAGAACTGCACTGCACAGCTTTCTACATTCCCCAAAGGAACTCTAAGGAGACCAATACCTAGAGAGATTAACTATTTTATACAAGGTCTCAGAGTTGATAAGAGATGAAGTCAGGACTCGAACCAAGTTCTATCACTTCCTGCTGCTTCTGAAATTAATTCCCTTCTGACCATTATTCTAACCCTATTTCTGCCCTGTTGACGTCCAAACACACAGACTAATGTTACATGTTCAGTGTTTTCTCAGAGTGTTTCAAGAGTTTACAGATGGAATTTCTATGAAGAATTTTAGCACTAATAAGAGAATGTTACTGAAGGGATGCTTTCCCTGTTGTTTTATTTTCCTTCCTATTTTTATTGTTGTTGTTGCTTGTTTTCTCTGATATCTAATACAGCTCACATTGTGTCTGACTGTTTATTCCTTCTGAGATACTCACCAATGCTGGAAAATAAGTTAAGAACATAATCTTTTGTTAAAACTTTATCTTCAGATATTGCAGAATTTCAGTGTGTTTACAATATATTGGTCTTACATAGTTGACCAATCAAAATTATCTGCAATAACCTATTTCTTATGGACCTGATCTTTATACCCTGAAACCACAAATAACTGATAATGAATTATTTTATGTCTAGCATAAACCCATCATGTACTGATAAATGGCACAGGCTGGGACATACAATGGCTGAAGGCAGGAAGCTGCCAGAGGGGATGGACTGAAGAGATGACTTTTGTGTTATGCCAACAGCTTCTTTTCCAGAGGGAAAACATACCATGTAGAATAGAGCATTGATTCCACACAACACGAATCAAAAGCAGAAAAAGATGCAGTGATTTGATACGGTATCAATCAATCAAAAATGAATATAGACTCAATCACTGAAACATGGACTTCACTGGCAGAGCATCTGAGCCTACTGTACATTTCCTGTCCCCAGCCGATGAATCCTGGCTCTACTGGAGCCCCCCTTTGCTTCATTTCACTCCTTTTGTCCCCACCTCATCCATCCCTTCCTCCAGGAAAGCAGCCTGGGTAATTAAAGTTAGCACCAGAGGGTCCTACACACAAGGAGCTAGCGCTGGTTGCAGGTATCTTGAAGGCATGTGTCTTTTTAGCTCAGGCAATGCAATCTCTCCAGGGGCGATGCCTGCTGCCTCACACCAGGGCCTTGCTCAAGGGGTCTGGAAGCCCTTCCTCAGCATGCATCTGAGCAGGAGTGGAAGGAGGAAGCTCCTAAGGGAGCTGGGCTTTGCCTACCTAGGGAACCTAAGCCTTTCCCAGACTGTGCAGCTCTGCTGCCACCTGTGACCTGTGGAGCCACCAGTGAAAGCAGGAGTGTTCTGCCTCCTCCAGGGCAAGGCTGTGGGAGATGCAGACTGGAGAAGCCCATACCCTGCCAGTCTCTGATTCCAGCTCCTTTTGTTTCCATGAAGCTACTTAATGAGATTCTTCATGCATAAAATTAATTTTTGCCCTTTTCTATCAGCTTTTACCACTAAAGGATTTACTTACGATTTTGTCAGATTTTATTTATATGTGCAATAAAGGGGACCCAAATCATAATGAAGGTTTTTATGGGCAATGATGGGAGATACAAAGGGAAGCTGAGAGCGGGCAGCCATCCAGGCTCCCTTTCGATGCCAGGATGCATTATGCAGGAGATACCCCCCGCAGAAATGCACGAGGCCCTCCCTACCCAGAGCTGTACCTCAAGTCAGATCCTAATTTGTTGCTGGGGTAGAGGGGGAGGAACAGGGCTATTAATAAACAGTGCGAATAATTAGGCTTTATGGGAATTTGGTTGTTTTCTTACATACTAGATCTGCTCTCAAACTCTTCTCAAATGTGTCCTGCTTGAATGCTCCACAGCCAGCAGCTTGCTGCATCGATAGCCTACTGGGACGCTTTCTGTAGCTGGAATGTGAGCAGAGCTGGACAACATGCTTGTTGTAATAATGGCTCTTGTTCACTGAGCATCCTCTAAGGCAAGGCTCTGTGCCAGGCATTGTGCTGACATGATTTCACCTAATAGTCAAAACAGCTGGTAGGATAGCTACTGTCAGTCCCACTCCAAAGATAAGGAAACTAAGACTCAGAGAGGTTCCATAGCTGTTTCAGGTCACATATCAGTCCTTGCAGAATTAAGCCCCCAAACCCCATCTTCTTAATGTAAAGGGAAATTCACTCCCTTCTCCTCATACCATTCTAAGCCATGAGCCACACTCCAGGCTAGGAAAGACAGTCAGTAGGTGTTTAAAAAAAGCACCAGACTGGGTACAGGACCTGGCTTCTAGTCCCAGTCCTATTTTTATTGCTAAATGCTGTGTGACCTTGAATGAATCACTTCACCTCTCTGATTGTCACTTTCTTCTGTTGAAAAATGAGACTATGATCTTAAAGAGCTTGCTCAGTTCTGGCATTTTTATTCTGGGACACTGTCTTCACATAGTTAACACCATAGTGTGTGCAAAGCACATACGTTAGCTCACAGACAGAAACTGAGCTCATTTTTCAGAGCTAAAATACTTGGAGCTACGCCACTACACAAAGAACGTTGGGATGATCTCCGGATTCCCAAAGCCGCGAGTGACTGCCAAACTGCCGGGGAACATCAGAGACTTTTTTCTTGCTCATCTTCCTCTTGCCAAGACTAGAGATTAAGAATCACAAAGACGACCAAAATGAAAGTTGCATGAGATGGCTGAGGGCTGACAACTGGAGAGGAAGAGCACAGTGGTACGGTTTAGCCTTTTCCACAATGGGCACCTTGCTATGGAGTCCCAGAGGCTATACGGGGATTTCATCTTCAGGAAAACTAGACTCTATTGACATCTTACATTTTCAACAGGAAAAAGGTGTCACTGGGCATTTGAATCACAGGGAGAAACTTTTAAGACATAGGGTGACATTTGTCCCCTACCATGGGTTCTATGTCTTTTTACACTGCAATAGAAGGACCCTCAATCACTTATCCGTTCAACAAATGCTTACTGAGATCCTGCTGTGCTATAAGCTCCACACTAGGTGTCCAGGATAAAAAGAAAAGAAAGCACTGAAAAGTCCTGAACGTGCTCACAATCTAGTGGCAAAAATAAACAATGACATACAACGGGCACTGATAAGGGCTATGGTAAAGCGGGTATTGCGGGTGTTTGGAGGATGGTCGCCTTTCTAAACAGGAGCAGACCATAGGGAAGGACATTCATGGGAGTTAAGGCAGGAAGGAATAATTAATCCCAAGAAGAGTAGGTGTTTGAGCTGAGTCTTGAAGGATGAGTGGAAGTTAGCCAGGCAAGTGAGTGAGGGGACAGTGTGCCAACAGAGAGAAATGTAGATGAGTCTTCTCTGATCATGCCATGCCTGTGCGAGAAAGTGCTACTGAGACACAGGGTCAGGACCTTCTTCCCTCAGAGGGGTTTTCAGTCACTACAATGTGGAATGTTTAGGTCCCCAATATATGTAGCTTTCCCCTTTCTAAACAGCTCTTCTCCCTTTCCTTCCTGGAAATAGGATTGTGAAATCTCTTCCTCATAATCTGTGAAAACTCTCCAACGGGACAGGATCCATAAATGTTCTAAAAGACAGAGAGGAAGAAAGAATGGGAGGGACTGAAGAAACTGGGATCCAGCTAAGCCTCCGCCAAATCCAGGTGCTTCATCGAGTGAGGTTCCAGGATCAATAAAGCCAATGAATGAGTCCCAAAAGAAAGACTCAACAGAGGAAAAAGCAGGGAAGGAACTTAACAAGGCAGCAACATTTCCTTAAGCAACTCAGCCCAGACACTGAATCAACAGTGAAAACAGAAAGTTATGGGGTATAGAAAAGGAATCTTTGATTTCCTTTTAATTGTTAAGAAAGAATGGAAACACCTCAGTTGCCATGAGATAATGGCTAGTCCTGAGTAAAACAAGAGTGAGAAGTGTTTTCCATGCATCATGGCAAGGGGTGGAAGATACTAAGGGTGACTTAAAGCATCACCCCCACCCATCCTGTGCCAAACTAGAAAGGCCACTCGAGGTAAGGGAGATGGGAGAAGGTGCATGGCCTTCCTCTTTTAAGTTTATGCCCAAGCACAAAATGTGAACTGGGCAGATGGGGTAAGAGAGAAAGATGCTGAAAGTGTCTACGTTAGCGGTCAGTGCCATACATTGGAAGAAGTTTTCCACAGCACCGTTGACAAATAGCATCTTCATTTTCCCCTCCATGAACTACCTTATTTCACCAGGAAAAGTAGGAATGATGAGATGAGGTGAGGGTCATGTAAAAGAGACAGACTTAATAGAAACAAGAATAACAAAACATTTAGCAGTTTCTTGTGACTCGCACGCAGAGAGAAAATGTTTTCATTGTAGAAAGCCAGGGGAGGGCTCCTGGGAAGTATTGTGAGCTTTTTTTGCACTCCCATTAGTACTTTAAGAGCTTTTTCTGATTGTTAAAGTGATGGAAGTCCTTTGTATAATATTCAGAAAGTACACAAAAGAAAATAAAAATCATTCCTGCCTTAAAGAAAAGCATTATTAACATTTTAACTCTTACAGATCAAAGATTTTCAAGAGAAAACAGAAGAAAGAGATGGCAAAAAGCTATGAGGACTCTGACCGCTAAATTAGATCACAAATAACTTACTAACATAAAGCATTATCTCTATTAATGAATACATACTGAAGGACATAAATTCTTGTCAGACACTTCCTCACTAAAAAGGGTATTTGGACATGGTAGTCATTTACATCAAAATCAACACAGCACCGCTGAGTTTAGTACCCAGTGGAGTTCCCTGCCACATCCCATCCATGAGCCTCACTCTCTCTCCTTTGTTCCATCCATTACTCTTTCCCTTTTGGTGAGTCTTGTGTTGATGAAAATGACACCACTGACTTGGTGAGGCTCAGGATATAGTAAATGTCAAGGAGGGAATGAAGTGAAGTACCAAAAATGATTTTAGGACAGATCAAAATGTTTTATAAGGCTTCTCCTCTGCAACTCCCTTCTACATGTAGCTACGAGGCCTGGACAGAGCAAGGAAGTCTCTCTGTTGGGTCTGGGTAGGACAGGTCCTTTGCTGTTGGCTTCTGCCCTCCCCTCTTATACTCAAGCTGAGGATACTGCAGCCCTTGGTCAAGGTAGGCTGCTTCCTCCCCTCCTAATGGTGGTCCTCACCCAGCAACACAGATTTTGCACGTAGCTATGGGCCAGGCAAGACCTCACCCTGCCCACTCATAGGTTGGCAACTGGAGCAGGCCAAGCCCAGGCCTGGGACATGAATGGCCCATGGAAAGCCCAGAGAGAAGCACCACCGCTGCTTCTACTCCCCACATTGGCTACTACAAGTGCTAACCAGCTCAACCCCCTCAAACTCTGTGTTCTCAGAGGATTTTCTGGTATCAGTATTACCATCGCCCAGTGAAGGACTGAGAAGCCATAGCACCTCTTGACTTCCTATAGAGAGGTGAGTGCAACTGTTCTTAGGAAAGAGCCCTGCTACCAACCACCCTACCACCCAAGGATTGTGGTTTGTAAGATAATCTGGTTGGGTTCACAGGAAGGGAGCTTGTAAGGGACACCAAACAATGAACATACCATAAAAAGATTACCAAGACATTCAGGACATTCTCTTTTCTGAGGGAACCATTTTATAAATTTCTAGATAAAAGCATCAGCCTATGGCATAGGGATATCAGAGCAATACCTTTTTAATTTCCAGACAAAGTAAGGGGAAATTTTTAAATTCTTATTTTTTCAAGATTTACAAAGGGATCTCTGGTTAAAAGATACATAAATTGTTATTAAGTTTTTGTCTTAGTCTATTTCGTGCTGCTACAACAGAATGTCACAGACCGGGTAATTTATAAAGAAAAGAAATTCATTTCTCACAGTTCTGGAGGCTGGAAAGTCCAATGATAAGGTGCTGGCATCTTGCAAGGGCCTACTTGCTGCATGGTAACTGTGGAAAGGCAAAGAGAGGATGAGAGAGAGAGCAAGAGGGGGCCAAACTGGCCCTTTTATCAGGAGCTCACTCCTGCAATAACCAACCCACTCCTCTGATAATGGCATCAATCCATTTATGTGGGCAGTGCCCCCTGACCCAAACACTTCCATTAGGCCCCACATCCTAACACCACAACATTGGGGATGAAGTTTCCAACACATAATTTTGACAGACACATTCAAATCATAGCAGTTATTAATTATATGGCATGGTAGTCATAACATTTCTTTACATGTTGGAAGTCAGTTACCCTGAACATTCTCAAGAACTTAATAACCTGCTGTGCTTAACTATGCATCTTACTTGCCTGAGTCCACTTCATTTGCTTATTTGTTAATTAATTCATTTATTCATATATATCCATTTATCCATTTAATAAATACTTATCATTTGACATGGCCAGTGCCATGCTAGTTTCCAAAGTTAATAAGGAAAAATCTCTTTCTTAAATAAGATCAAAATTTAATAGAGAAAACGAATATGTATTAATAATAATAATAATAATAACTTTCACCAAACAATTACTGTGTATAAGGAATTACTGTTTTTTGTATTTTTACTCATTTAATCTTCATAACAAACCTATAAGGTACGTAGTGTCATTATCACTATTTTAGGAATGAGGAGACCAAGGCATGTAGAGGATAACTTGCCAAAAACCACCCAGGTAAAATAGGAGATGGCGGTAACCTGGAATGTCTGCTTGTAGAAACCATGTCCTTCTTAGCATGAAGCTGAAATAAGTTTTTGGGACACATTGGGAGGAATCATCAATTCCAAAATTAATACCACACTGTGTCTCAAGGCTTGAGATGAGAACTCTGGGCGGTAGATCCACTCCCTTAATCACCACAGATTTAACTCCCACAGCTGTGGTGAGGCAGCATCTAGCCCTGTGTTTGGGGGATGAGAAGACCTGATTCTTTGCTTGATGTTGAGAACAGATGTGACCATAAATGGCTCTGACTCAGAATTCTGCTTGCCAAGCAATGAGCCTGAACTGTTTGGCCAGCCAACAGATAATATGCTGAAGAAGAAAGCAAGTTTGTTCAGGAAGAAGCTTTCTTCCAAGACATTGCTGGGGATTTGAAATCAGCAGAGTGAATCCAAAGAAAGAACCAGCCCTATAGCTCACTTCTTTGAAGTCATGGCAAGTCTTAAGGAATTAATTTTTTTTTTAAGTTTTTGTCTGTGGTGCTGAGTTTTCTAATCCAGAAGCCCAGTTCAGAAATTTCAAAGAAAATCTAGATCATTCATGATTGGACATTCGGGGTGTCAGGTAAAATTGATACTTTCTATAAGGAAGGCTAATTTTCTTGGTTTTTCAGTGCATTGAGGGCTGTCTTTAGTTATTTCTTTCTCCTTTATAGAAAATATCTCACTATAGCTGAAGTATTAATGTTTTTTCTTATATTTTTTATTTTGGAACCCTAAGAGATCATCATTCTGTTTTGTTTTCAGTAAAATGCAAGTAGTATATATACTTAGAATAACTTAGTAAATAACTTATCACCTATACAGTAAATTATTTATTTACTCCAGGCATACATATTTAGAATATGAATATAAATATTTTATAGTCTGTGCCACTGCTAACCAAAAAAAATTAAATCAGACTGCTCACAGCTCTGGATTACACTATACCTACGCTCTACATCATCAGTGTCCTGCGAGCAATCATATAACATCACACACTTCACAAGTTATCGGCAGGATTTTCCAAAATGTTCAGTCTTTGAAATCAATTTCAATCTCTCCTCCTCTGTATACAGCCTTCCAGCTTTCACCTTATTCTTCCTTTTCTACCTTTCTATAGTCTAGTAGGTGTCTGATTAGTCCTTTACCAATCAACACACATTTATCGAGTGCTAACCATATATAATGCTTGCTAGGAATTGTGAATGAATACTAGAGAAATATTAACTAGTGGGCCTTTCTACAAGAGTTTGTACCTAAGTTATATACATACTCCACACACCAAAATAAAATAAAATAAAAAGTGAAAATTTAAAAATATGAGAAAACTCTAAGTAATTATTATAAATATTTTTGAAAAGTAATAGCATTTGAACAAACTACATGACTACCATTTGGCTATTGTGAGATTTTGTAAAATCTGAATTAAAATATATATGGGAAAGAATCTTTGCTCCCTGAGTAGAATGGCTTCTTCTGAACTTTGAAGCGACTCCTGAAACCTTAGTGAGTTCACTATTCAGCAGCAACTGACATTACCATGCTCGAAAAGTAGACTACAACTAAAGAAAGTCTAGAAAGCGAAAATTACAGTGATTGAAGAACCAGGAGTAGAATCTCTTGGTATTAAATATTTGTAATATTTAGACTATAGAGCACAGGGCAGAAGCAGAAAAAATTTAAAATCATATAAAACCATAAAAATTTAGGGACAAACTGAATATAAGCTTATTTTCCAAATCCTTGATATATTAAAACAGCTTTTTGAAGGCTTATTTCTTTGAAAGTTGGGTAAAGTAGATATATATTTTTTTAAATGCATAGATACCATTTCCTGAGCAGCTTCTACATCCCAGGTGTTTGACATGCATTGCTTAATGTAATCTTCACAATACGCTTGCAAGGTAACTGCTATTATTACCATTTTAAATTGAGAAAATTGAGATACAGAGTTTTAAAATTACCCCAAAGGATAGAAAGCCAGTAAGTGACAAACTCTAAGTAGCTCAGACTCCAAAGTCCTGAAATATTTTTTTTATTTTTACTCTTCTATGTTGCCTCTCAGATGTAGTGTTGACATCACTTAGTGGGAGACAACCATTATGAGATCATTATCCCCCCTCCCTAAGGAAAAAAAGTTGTACTGAGCAGAAATTAAGAAGTGGAACAGGTGTTTGGCGGCTGTTTCTTTGAAAGTCACCAAGACTAATAGTGTTTGTACCCAATTTTTTAGATTATGTTTTTTAACAAACGTATCTTCAGCCCTGTTTTCAAAAGAGCTTTGTGACCAGTGTGAAACACAGATATTAACCCAAATAATTTCTAAGAATAAATGAGAGCATAAACAATGGGAAAGACCAATAGGGAGGAGAAGGTCTGGTGAAAAAGGAATTGGTGGCCATGGCCCAAGAGTCCAAATTGCATCATCGTACAGGAATTAGACACAACAGAGGTGCATCTTGTTTTTGCGGGGGTCTTTCCAAAGAGCTGATTTTGGGCTTTGTTCATCCTTCCAATTGCATGCTTTGTTTTTTTAACTTCTAAAACTTCTATTTTTATGTGTGTTATTTCCTTCCCTCTCTGTTTGGGTTTACCATCATTTTAACCACGTATTTGAAAATCGTTGAGTCTTACTTTATAGTCCAGTATATGGTTAATTTCTATAAAAGTTTTACCTGTTGTTGAAAATAGTGAGCACTCTGTCATTGTTTGGTGGAGATGTCCTTATATGTCTATTATTTGAAGCTTGTCAGCGGTGCTGTTAAAACTTCTATATTCTTAGAATAGATTTATTTTGTCTGCTTGATCTATCAGTTTGCGTGAGAGGTGTGTTAAAAATCTCTCAATTAAATTATGGACTTGTCTAATTCTCTGTGTAGTTCTGTCACTTTAAGGTTTAAAAAATATGAAGCTGCATTAATAAGTACATAAAAATTTTTATATTGCACTTGGTTAATTAAACCTTTTATCATTATAAAGTGTCATTCTATCTCTATTAATGACTATTTCATTACCATATATTTTGTCTGAAATTAATATGACTACCCAAACTTTTTTTTTAACTCATGTTTTTATATTATACCCAGCTATTTTAGAAGTTTTTAGTGGAAAATTTATTCTAGTTATTTAGCCCACAATGTTGGAAATTCAGACAGTTGTGATTTTCTTTCTTTTTTTTTTTCAATAATATGGTTTTTTGGACTACTTTTTATTAATGCTTTTCTGATTTTTTCTTTCTAATCTTCTTATCTTAATACTATCCCAATACAGATGTTACAGAATCTTTCCTAATTTGGGTGATTGTCATCTGTAACTTATACCTCTAAGGTTAATACGGCAAGAAATGCATACAGCGACTATAAATACATTAGTACAATCTGTTTTCTCTTCCCAGTGACTGAAGAACACTTCCTGTCCATATTTTATTTATGAACATTTCCAGGGTTTTCTTTCCACCAAACTTAGTAGAAACATCTCAAACTACATTCTCATATTTAGAATAATATCCTGAAAATCCTTGTCATAAATCATTGGTGCCAAAATAAAAACAAAATTTTAAGCCAAGCAAAAAGATCCAGCCAAAAAAAAAAGGAATCAAAGAAGTGAACTGAACTCCCCAGAGAAGTGTTTGCCTGCTGTCTACTTTCCCTCTTACGCCTTCCTCTCCTGGCACCAGGAGGACAGGCCCTTGCCAAGAAGGTTTCCGTTCTACCAAGAATGAGAACTCAGCCTGGCACGACTGGGACTTTGCAGCAAAGAGAGCTTGAATTCTCATTTCCCACCTCTCTTTTCTTTAATATAATTATGTCCCTTAGGGGTTCTGTATTTACTTTGTTTCCTTTACGAGATGGAAAACAACAGCAGCCTCACCAAGATATGGAAGGAATTGTGAAAATAAAAAATAATTACAGTTTCTGGAAATAGCAAATAAGTTGGTAGCTCACAAAGTGACTTGGAATCAAATTAGGGCCCTCAGTATCACTCCTGATTCCCCCCAAGCCCACCTTATAAGGGTTATGTTAGTGAGACTTCAAATCCTCAAAACATATTTTGAAAACAGAACCTAGTGAGATAGGGGTCAGATACCCTATAGGCAGTTAGTTAGTTAGGGCAGGGGTCAGAAGGTGGCCTACAGGATAAGAAAGCTACAAGAATGTGAATATGCTTGAGAACTCTCCACCCCTCTCTTGACTTTATAGGGTCTCTCTGGGAACTGTCATGGCGCTGGTGGGTGTGTTTTTATCATGCTAATGATGATAGTTCATTTAGGGACACTGTCCCCTCAATTGTGCACATGCTTCAATTAAGGGAATTGCCCTTCTGCTTCAGTTAAGGGTGTTATAGTCAAAACAGAATAACTAAAGGATCCCTATTGGCTACATTTATCTTAGCTAAGCATATTCACATTGTTGTAGCTTTCTTATCCTGTAGACCATCTTCTGACCCCTGTTCTAGGAACTCTCCACCCCTTTCCCAGAAAATCCATGAATATTCCACCTCCCGCTTAGCATATTATTAGGGATTAGCATAAAAGGACAGACCCTAACCCTGGGGTGGCACTGTTCCTTATTGGAGCCGTCCACTCTTGCTTTTTCTAAAACAGTATGCTTTGCTTTCAATAAATCTATTGCTTCTGCTTATGCTTCTGTTTGAGTTCCTTTCTCTTACTTGTGATGCTACTTGAATTTCTTCCTGAACAGAGGTCAAGAACCCTCTCCACCACTGGAGGCGGTGGTCCACACCAGTATCACTAGCATGCTTTCTAGTTCATGTTTTAACTTAGATTACCAGGTATACAGGAATGTACAGAAACCCCAGCATATACATTTATTCAATGCACACACATACACATGTAGCCATACACACCCCCAAAACTACAGCAAACACCATACATGTAAATTTCAAATTGGAGGGTGATATAATTCCATGTTATCATGGAATCATTAAGAATAAAAAGTAAAATGCTATTGTGCACTGCATAGAAATATATTGAGCTTTAGGACCAGGTTTACTTGCAATTGATCTACTTTTTACTAGGCAGTAAGAGTCTATGTGTAACTATGTTGATTAAATTAATGCAAAATACTATTACCTATTTTATCTAGAAAGAATTAACATGATCTGGAAGGAAAGGAACTGCCTGTTATCTCCCATAGACCCAGATGAAAGGAAACAGACTTTAGGCTGACCACTTTACAGGTAAAAGTTCTCAACTGCATCATATTTAGGATAGCTTATTTCCAAACCAAGGAATTCAGAAAGCAGTCTCTTAATAAATGGGCCCTGCTCATTCTGATTGCAGAAAATTATCCCAATGGGTAGGGTCTGAAAACTCTGTTCACCACAGAGAGAAAGGAAAAAGGATGTTGCCATCTTGGAAAAGTTCTGATTCTAAAAATTATCTAGATTAAAGCAAACTCCAAACAAAAATTTTTAGGCTTCTAGGATGACACAGACTTCCGAAAGGACCTCTTGCTAATGAACTGGAACCTGGAACCTGGAACTCTTCTTAGTACAAATGTTCATCAAACTTAAAGCAAGTAATAAAGTATTGGAAGTTAGAATTAGGAGGAATTGAAAATTTATTTCCTTATCCAAATAAAGTAGCATACGAGTTGATATTCCTAAACAAGTTTTGCCACCCAGCTTTATGGAAATTACCATAAGCATTTTATTTTACAAACTCTAAATAGTATACCTAAAGAGGATGAAGTTTTCTAATGTGCATATAAATCAAAATTACCAGAAAACTCAGTAGCCAATTGTATCAAATTTAATTTAACAGCATGTAGTGTACCATGCAAGGTTCTTATCTTTATTCTTCATAGTTTTTGTTTTATTTTTACTGCCTCCAATCATAAACCATCAGAATCCTTAATAAGGACCTCTGAAGGAATCCATAGTGAAAGAGTTTTGTAGTCAACTTAAGAAGATACATGGCCACATTGAGTCATTTCAAAAACTGTTTTAGGATTACCTGTTCTTTATTCTGGCTTAATTCTCTTGTTGTACATTTATAAATAGCAGGCATAGGAAGTGGAGATAAAGTTATTGGTCATTTTACTGCTTTGGAAACAAAATCTTAATGCTTTCTTCAGTCACCATTTCATCCTCATTTAACAATGGTATTTATACCTTAATGAATGCTAAGAGAAATCTGTCTTTAAATATATGACCTAGCCATTATTTTCACAAAATTGTTTACTTGAAAAAAGTCTACAGTCAAAGGATTCCATTCATGCAGACAGATAAAGTCTGTCTGTTTTTTCACAATTTTACTCTGGGTCTTATAAACAACTGGCTAGAAAATTCACAAGAGCCCTATTACATTTTTTAGTCATTTTAATAGGATATAATACTAAAAGCAATGATATCTTTCCATTAAAGTACAAGCAAGTTATATAGACAAGTTATACAGTTCTATTATGTAAAACAGTCATCCTTTAGAAGAGATGACATCATGTAAACAAAAAACATTGCCTTAAAATGTGGGAGGCCTTAGTTCGACCTCCAAGACCGTGTCATGTAAGATTACGGCCATGAACCTTAGTATTTCCTACCCCTAGTTTTCTCATCTTTGAAGTGAAAAATTGAATTGGATGATGTATAAGGTCCTCTCTAATTCTGTAATCCTTTGATTCTAGTCCCGTTTATTTAAATCACGTTTCCTTTCTTAATGTTAAAATATTTGTATAATTCCCCCTCTGTAGCCGAATTTGGAGAATCAGTTTCCGCTTTGCAAAACATAATGTTTTTTTCCTTCCCTGGCACCTCCTGCTCCTCAGCTGCTGCGACTTACAATTTTATTCCCACTGTGTGCACTAACAGCTTCTTGCCTTGGGTTAGGCTCAGTGGGAGCCCATGAACAGGGTAGTTAACAGAAAGAGGAATCAGAGCCTGAGACTGGGCATTGGGCTAGGCTGCAGAGGGGAGCTGGCTTTCTGCCTCTGCTCCCCACCTCCCTCGTCTCAGCTCTGTGAGACGGGATTGTGTACAACAGAAAGAGCACTGGGTGGTGCTCATCAAACATGAGTTGAATCTGGATCTGACATCAGCACCATTGATTGAGCCCTGGAACCACGAGCATTGCTCATAGGCAAGGCCTATGTGCATCTGTTAAATTTCTATACTTTAATTGCTGCCTATGACTGATGGTTGGAGTTCACAGGGATTTGCAACAAGAGTCCCATAAAACAATAATCTATTTCCCGGTGAGACTCAGAGTCTGATCCCCTCCTTGGGATTTGTTGACAGAAAGGATACAAGAAACATTGTCTAAGCAATCACCTTGTTTAAGGTCATCTGCTACACTCAAGTCACCTGCTTGTATTTAAAAATGTGTAAAGATTTTTCAGTTTGGAGTCTGTGAGGGAGAAAAACATGCTTCTGAAATGGGTTTTAAAATGTGCGAATAGATTGTTCTCTCCTTTGGAGAATAAGAGCCTATTAGCATCTATCAAAGGAAGCAGAGCTCTGGACAAGAGCCAAAGGAATGGGGCTGTGGCCAAGGATTGGCATTTGTCAGTATCAGTGTGATCTTCTGGTCAGAAATCAATAAATGTAAATTCCAAATTGGAGTTTTGAGTTTAGACCTGCCAATCCCATGCCTCTGTATTTATTTTTGTTTCATGTCTTAAGGGACACAGCCACATAGCAGATGGTACGGCAGCATGGATAATTGGCTGAGTACTTGCTGTTGAAATGGGAAAAGTGTTCTTTTCCTAGATAAAGAGGGCATAGGTGAGGTTGGCAGAACTGGGGCCTTGGAAGCTGAAGGGTGTTGTATTAGTTTCCTGTGGCTGCTGTAACGAATTACCACAAACATGGTGGCTTAAAACAACATGACTTTATTATCTTACATTCTGGAGGTCAGAAGCCCAACATGAGTCTCACTGGGCTAAAATCAAGGTGTTGGCAGCACTGGTCCCTTCGAGAGGCTCTAGGGGAGAATCTGTTTCCTTACCTTTCCAGTTTCTAAAGGCCACCTGCATTCCTTGGCTCGTGTCCTTCTGTCATCTTCAAAGCCAGCAATGACCATTCAAGTCTTTCACGTATCACATCACTCTGACCTTGCCTCTCTCTTTCGCTGATAAGTACCCGTGTGATTACATTGAACCTTCCTGGCTAATGCAGGATAATCTCCTTATTTTAGAGTCAGCTGATTAGCAAACTTAATTTCATCTGCAACCTTAATTCCCCCTTTCCATGCAACATAACCTAGTCACAGACTCTGGGGATTAGGACGTGAACATCTGGGGAGGGGGCCATGACTCTGCCTACCTCAAGTGTGCCATGTTGCTGGGAACAAAGCTGGGAGGGTCAGTGCATAGTGCCAGGGACTTTTTAAATATATAGTGGTTTCTGGGAAGTCGCTAGATTAAAATTATCCCTGAAGGTGGAGGCTGAATAAAAAAAAGTAGTAGAGCATAAACAATCAGCTAGAATTGTAAGGCAGTTACTTCTTGGAGAAAAGGCAATAATTCATTTCTAATAGTTCATATCCTTCAACACAATGATTTCACCTTAGAAATCCATTCTAAATGCAATGTTAGTAAAGATTTGTGAAGATATTAGGCATAGCACTATTGAAAATAAACAATATATCCAAAAATAGGAGATTATTTAAATTTAACATGGCACCATCCACATGACTGTATGTTATGTAGCCATGAAGTAGCATTTTTGAAAAAGAATTTTATTCCCAGCTCTGATTGAATCCACTTTAACTCTCCTCTGTGTTTATCTCTGGTTTTTTTTTCCTGGCTTGAACTGGAAAAAAATGAGTAACTACTAAATTCCAGCCTCTATGTAGGTGACAGAATAACACTAGTAAATTTCCAGACCAATTTTATGGAGTTTATAGTTAAACATAAAAAACAGACACTACACAAGTAACTATCAGTATGATGAAATTTTTGAAAGAGGCAGTGCAAGATGCTTGAGGAGCAGACAGGACAGGAATCTGCCTACCTGAGAGCCTTCTAAAATATAGAGGCCTCAACTGCTGGCCTAAGCCCTACTACCCAATTCTTATCAGGGCTTAAATCACCACTTGATACAGGTGATACCTTGGCAGAGTTTGGTGCTTTGGAATCCAAAAGTGTCCTAGTGAATCATTTTATTCTACTTTATTACTCATTTCATTTTATGACACCAATCCTTTTCTTTATAATTTTTCACCTGAATCCAATAAATGTTATCTCATTGTAACTTACATAGCTTACAGACTATCTTAAACCCTTTCTGAAACAAGATGGGATAAATCAATTAAAATTTGACAATACTAAGGACCACACTGAACAGATCAATGTGTCATGGACAAATGGGCTACAAGACCATCAGCACATGACTCTCAACAACTTGCTTTTGGTTCTAGTTCCTTTGCTTCTAGCTCCATCTGCTTCTGAAGAAGAAGGGTATCCAGTTCTCAGGTGTGGAATTTTGCCCTAATAGTTTTCTCTAGCCCCTTCACTTCTCCACGGAATATGTCTCTTAAGAGGAATGGCAAGTATAGACCTAGCCTCCTCTTTTGCAGAATGACAGAGATTGGAGTTACCTATCTCTTCTTATTACTTCAGAGAGTCTCCAAATGTCCCAGTGCTTGGCATAGCTTAAGCTCTTAATGAATGTCAGTTTATTTTTCCTCACTTTGTTTTGTCAGGAAGAGGAGACACTTTCATAGGCTCAGTGGGTGAAATGGTTTTCATGGACCCCAGCAACTGCAGCAGCTGCAGAATCCAGGAATTTGTTTTGACAAGATCTATAGATTCCATTGTTATTTACTCTCTCATAAGGGGGATTCCTTGGATCTTGCCAGCCTCCAATGTCTCTCTTACTCTCCTTTACTTCACCTGAAAAACTTCTAATAAGACAGAAAAATGCTTGCCCCATAATATTTAGTTGAAAAGGAGAAATATAAACCCTATGGAGCCCAATTTTCAGCAGGGGCATCTCTGGCTAAAATCTCCTCAAAATTAATTCATGGAAACTTTTTTTCACATTGTCTCCTTGCTATACACAGTGATCAAGACCAAAATTTCAAAATTTCTTCAAATTTCCCCCAAAGTATACTACATACATACACACACACACACTGGAGAAGATGCAGATCATATTTGGAGAAATTTGGGATATTTTGGTATGATCCTAAAGGCAAAAAAATCATTGCAATATTTTACTTAGGATGATATCTGATATGTATATTGAGAAGATAACTCTGGATGCATATGGAGATCTGTTTTTAGGGACCAACATGAGACAGCACAGGATGTTAGTGCGATAGTCCAGGTAGACTATCATGGTGGCTTAGACAAGAGTGGTGGTAACAGAAATGGAAAGAAATGAGCATGCATAATATCTTAAGGCAATAACAGAGGTTGATGATGAATTGGAGATGAGGAATGAGGGACAGGGAGATGTCCAGGATGACTGTCAAGTTTCTAGCTTGGTGGCTAAATCGTGTGCAAGTTCTTTCACAAACTCATCAAGCGGCTCAGGAAAACAAAGGCTTTTCAATTAATGAAAGCCACCATTCTTGAAGCAGAGTTAGAGATTCTAAATAGGTTTTGTTGTTGTTGTTGTTGTTGCATACACACAATAAAATTTCAATTGTGTGTATATGTGTTCATGTTTATATATTAAACTATTTAGAAGAGTTTAAATAGGATTATAACATTTTGAGAGTAGTTGACAGAATATGGAGATTCTGAATAAACATATTTTTCTTTTTCATTTATCTTTTACACATTTTCAGCATTTTTATATTGCATAGGAATTATTTCTAGAATTAGAAATACAGCAAAATATTTTATGCATGCCTACATTCTTGCGCTTCACCTCCTGATGATTGTGGAATATTTGTCTATGTCAAAGATTTTCAGAGTTATAGTAAAACTCTTCAAAGATGCCATCCTTCTGCATTAGTTTATTGCTACTGTAACAAAATACCATAAACTTAACTGCTCAAAGAGCATAAATTTATTATCTCACAGTTCTGGAGCTTGGCAATTTAACATAGGTCTCACTGGGTGTCCACGAGGCTGTGTTCCCTTCTGGAAGCCCTAAGGGAGAATCCACTCCCTTGCCTTTTCCAGGTTCTAGAAGCCACCTGCATTTCTTGGCTCATAACCCCCTCTTCAAAGCCAGCAACATCACGTCTCTCTGACCCTTCTTCCACTGTCACAACTATCTCTGACCTAGCCAGAAAGGTTTCTGCTTTTCAGGGTGCATGTGATTCAATTGGACCCATCCAGATAATCCAGGATAATCTCCTACCTCAAGGTCCTGTACTTTAACCATATCAGCCATGTCCCCTTTCCCATGAAAGGGAACATATTCAGATTCTGGAGATCAGGACGCAGACATCTTTGGGGAGGATTAGTCTCCCTATCACACCTTCAAATGTATAAACTCTTTTTAATAATATATTTCTTGACCTTACTGCTTCTCAGTTGCTCTCTAATTATTTATTATAATCCTTGCAAAATATATGTAAAGTAAATAGCACTGCATAAAATGAGGAAAGATTTCTTCTAATCCTACCTGCCCAAATCCCATTGTTTACCTACTTTTTATATTTCTGCTTCCCAATGTATTAATTGATTTAGGTCTTTATCCTCTGAGAATGGCTCTTTCTTACTAACCACCTCAGGGAATTTAAGCAACAGGATTTGACTGCTTAGGAAAACTTGCATTTTGAATTTTTTTGATTTAGAAAGCATCTTCATATGATGCAAGAAACTGCCAAGTGTAGAAAGATTAACATGTCAGAGAAGTCTTAGGTCCAAATCTCCAGTGCCCCCAAAATGAGAACTTTGTATGTAAATCAATACATAATAAAAATAAAAATATATTTTTTAAAAAAAATCAGTGTACCCTGAATGGAAGTGGCAGTTTATCTGAGGAAGTTGTCAATATTCGTCTGAAGGAAGACTGAGGGATGCTGCAAAGGCTTCCAGCAAAGGGTCTTTCCTCTGTAATCTTTTATAAACGAGTTCAAATGAACCTTTTAGAAGTGGAGAGCTGGACCATTAAAAACCACTTCTGCTTGTAGGATCTTATTTTCAATCCTATTGCAATCATTTTATCAGCATGCCAATGGCCACAGGTGCTGCCAGAGTCAATCTCTTTGCTATGTCTTTCTGTCACAGGACAGATTTCCCTGTAATTGGTCCCCAAATTGGCCAGCACCCCTCTTTTATAATCTTAGTGGCATTTTTCAATAGAATTTAACAACAACAGAAAACGCTTGTCCTCATTCCCTCATTTTTCCATTTGTAAAATGGTGTAACCACTTCTGGTTCCCCAACATAATCTGCTTTGTCTGAAAGCCAGACTCTTAATGAGGCAGCTGGCTCGGTCTCCCTCACAATCAGAGTATGAGTCAAGCCTGCTGACAAACTAGCATGTGAATTTGATGGTTAATTCTTTCAAGAAAGCAGTAGTAGTGCAGTAAGAACTACCCACCCCATTACTGAGTTAAGCAGAGAAGGTTGGGTTTTCTAGCCCTGATAATAGTAGAGCCATTTCCAGTTGAGTGTTCTCTTCAGGAATGCATCTCATCTAATTTCCTTGAAAATCCGTGACTTACAGTAGTAATGGTGGCACCTTCTTCCTCCATCTTCTTCTCAAAATGACTCCACATGCCAATGTTAAA